>JANUYF010000003.1:9820838-12255838 GCA_026167975.1 Phrynosoma blainvillii
CCTTGATTCTAGTCAGAAGCTGGGTGCAGAATAGAATGAAGGATTAGCCCTGGTACCACAAAGTCTGGGAAGGACCCCCTGGAGAGTCTTTGCAAGTTGCAACAACAAATGAATTACTCCTTGCAAATTCTAGCAAGATGGTGTTCTACTAGATGAGGTAGAGATTTGCAACACTGCTTTGATCTTGCCTGGAGGAGAACCCACCAAAACTGGAGAATTTGCAGTTGCCTGAAAATGATCAATGATAACTGAGATTCAGATAGGGGCATCACTATGGGGGTGTGGGGAGTGTGGCCTGCACCAGATATTACCCGGGTGTGTGTGAACACCTGGTGGGATGGTCACTTCTGTCTGTTCCCCTTTGCCACCCTCTCCACCAGCCAGGGTGCTTCTTCTGCCCACTGCTGGTTAAGCAAGAAAGGGCATTGCCTCCCTTTCCCACTTGACCAGTGATCACGCCAGATCTCGGATGGGCAGCAGCACATCTCCATCAATGGCTGTTATTGGGGGTATGGTGCCTTCTAGGTCTGTTGCAGCTGCCGGAAGAGTAAGCTGTGCCAGACTTAGAACAGGGTGCCAGACAGCAGCAACACTGCACCCTCACCATGGCAGAGGCAGCCTGGTGGGCAGAGGGGGACAGATGAGGGGGGTTCCAGCCAGGTAGCCTGGTGGGTGGGTGTTTGCATGAGTTACCACACTGAGATGATACCAGCCCTAGTGATGCTACTGGATTCAAGGCCTGGCCCTGAGATCTAGCCTAACGCAGCACATTTTCCATAAATGCACATTATGCACTACATTGTACATTCAGCTACACATTTGGTGTCTTGGTCCAGTTGCCCAACATTGCCATTCAAGATGTGCATAGTCAAGGTTTGCATAGCACCAGTAACGTGTGGCTCCACATTAGGAGATTGACACTATTCAACCTTGATGTCAGATCTCAGTCTGCAGATCCAGACAAAAGCAAACTGCTGTAGTTTCTCCTGTCTTATCTATTCTTCTCCATTAATAACTTTTGCCATCTTGTCCACACCCTGATGTTTCTTGGCCTCATTCATCTGTGAAATGTTGTAAGGTATGCAAACAAGTTTTGAGTTATGCTGCCCTATGGATGAGATATCTCCAAGAAACCCTGTAATTAGAATCTAGAATCATAGAGTTGGAAGAGACCCCAAAGCCCATCCAGTCCACCTCCATTCTGCCATGCAGGAATGGACAACAAAGGCACTCCTGACAGATGACCATCCAGCCTGTCTAAAAAATACCTGATGACCTCAAAAGGTCTTGCAAATGCAGGACAATCTGACCAAAGCCACTCTGTGTGAAATTGACTGGTCACTGACTTTCCCTGGTTTCCAAAACTCAGCTGGGATGGTTGACTGTGTGAGCTGCTCACTGTCTCACTGAGTTTAATTGCAGGATGCTGCAGGAATTAATGAAGGTGAGAAACCCAGACATGGAATGTGGTGGAGGAGAGCAAATGTCTTAATAACAAACCAGTTCAACCAGGCTGGCGGCATTTCCACATGGCCTACTCATCTTCCCTTTGGGATTAATGATTAAGGAAAAACAGCATCCTAAATAACATGGGAGGGAGGGAGGAGGAGAATGCCTTGTTTATGGGACTATGACTCCCAGAATCTCTCAGCCACTTAAGAATGTAACATTTCCACGCTCTTGACTTTGCAAATAATAATAATAATAAAAAAATTGTGGGAGCAAGCATATCTCCTTATTCCCAGTTCATCTCTACAAGGCAGGTTCTGCTTTTTAGCTCAAGAAGTTCCTAAGGGAAATGTCATAACAAAAATGAAGGAGAGAGAAAGGGATGTGTGCCTGAATTATCAGATCACATAGCTGGAGCAAATCCAAGGGCCACACAGGATCTTCAAGCCAGCAAGCAAGCAACTTCATTTGTATACCACTTCATACTGCAGTAAGCAGTTTCTAAGTGGTTTACAACTGTAAGCTAAGTGCTCCCAACAAGCTGGGTACTCATTTTAGCAACCTCAGAAGGATGCTAGGCTGAGTTGACCCTGAACCCCTGGCTGGGATTGAACTCACAACCTTGTGGTTTGTGAGTGAGTGGCTACAGTACTGGCATTTAACCATTGCACTACCAGAGCTCCTAATCTTCAGTTAACACACCCCAAAGGAATGACCACTCAACTACTGTTTAAAAATATGCAATGTAGGAGAGTCCATCATCTTTAAATATCTGAAGTGATGTCACACAGAAGGTTGAAGAAGCTTATTTCCTGCTAATCTGGAGACTAGAACACAAACCAAGGGATCCAAATTACAAGAAAAGAGATTCCAACTAAATACACTCAGCCTTCCATACCCACGGATTCTTTATCCAAGGATTCAACCATCCATGAAAATATTATATATATATATATATATATATATATATATATATATATTCCCAAAAGCAAACCTTGATTTTGCCATTGTATAAGGGACATCATTTTACTACACTATTGCATTTAATGGGAACTTGAGCATCCACAGATTTTGGTATCCACAGAAGGTCCTGGAACCAAAACCCAGTGACCCACTATATTAGGAAATAGTTCTTGTCTGTTTTCTGCTATTTAAAAGTACAATTGACTGCATCAGTGAGTGATGGACTCTTTTTCTTTGATGGTCTGTTAGCAGAGGGTGGATGGGCATCTTTCAGGAGTGCTTTAGCTGTGTTTTCCTGCATAGCAGAGGGTTAGGCTAGATTTCTCTTGCAGTCTTTTCTAGCTCTATGATTCTGTAATTCTGTATCTGTTCAGTTTTCTCTTCTCCAAGCTAAACACACCCAGGTCCCTCAGATGTTCCTCCTAGGTTCAGTTTACAGACCTCTGATCATCTTGGCCACCTTTCTCCAGATACATTCCAGCTTGTCAAAGTACTTCTTGAACTTCAATGCCCAGAACTACACCCAGTGAAGTCTGACGAAAGCAGAATACTATGGTCTTGGGGGCTTTATTGTAGGCACTCTGTTGCAAAAATAGGAAATGGTTATAGTTCTGGGCATTATAGTTCAAGAAGGACATTGACAAGCTGAAATGTACCTGGAACTATACCCAGTGAGGTCTGACCAGAGCAAAATAGTGTGGTCCTGAGGGTTTTATTATAGCACTTCATTGTAAAAATAGCAAATGTTACATTCACTGAGCAGATGAAGAGGAAAACATCCCAGAGAGTATCAGTTTTCTTCACAGAGCAGTCAGGATTAGGGAATGAGAGAATATTAGAAAATATTAATCAAATGGATGAACTGAATTTCTCAAGAAGTCCTGATGAAGAAAAATCTGGATTGATGAGAATCTTTGCAATTTGGGACATTGTATTTTTGCAAAGACTGTGCATTGTTTTTAGTTTTGCTGAGCAAATAGCATTTTCTGCACAGAAAAGGCTGTTTCCTGGACAGAAAAGGTTGTTTCTGCACAAATATACCATGTGTGAATTTTGCACAAAATTAAGTCCCTAACTAACAATACACTGGGGAAACTGCATAAGGTTTGAAGACTTTCTCATGGCGGGAATAAAATTGCCAAAATTATACATTGCTTATTTTGAGAATGCAATTAGTGAAGAATTACACCCCTATTCAGGACCAGTGGTGATGGGTGCCCTTCACGTCAGTGGGATTCTGCTCTGGGTTTCAGTCTGAACTTAAATTACTAAACTTGGGAATCATCTCAAGGTGCAGAACATATTTTGGAAGAATGGCTCAGTGCCTTCAGTAGCTCTTTTAGAACTTCAGATTAAAATACAGAATGGATTTGCCTCCCTCAATTAGGATAGATAGGATAGATAAGGAGGAGACATCAGGTCATCCTACATAGCTAAAACTCAGCTACTACTGCCTTTTGTAAGGATTTGTGACTCGTCCTCCCCTTCCTATTCCTTTTTCATTCTTATTCTTTGTCTCACTTCTTCCTCTCCTCCTCTTCCTCGTTCATTCTTCACCTTTCATTCCTTCTCTTTCTCCCACCTCTTCCTTTTCTCTTCTTCTCTCATTCCTCCTCTCATTCTTCCTCTTCCTGCCACCTCTTCCTCTTCTTTCTCTCCTCCCCCTCTTTCCATCTTCCTCTTTATTCACCCTTTTCCTCCTAGCTCTTCCTCTTCTTCCTCTCCTCCTTCTCCTCTTTCCTCCTCCTTGCTCCTCTCCTCCTCTTTCATACCTATTCTTCTTCCTCTTTTTCTTCCTCTCCCTCCTCCTCCTCTCCATTCCTCCTCTTCCTCCTTCCTCCTCCTCTCCTCCTCCTCTACCTCCTCCTCCATATTAAACATTTCCCCCAGCTTGAGAGTCAAGGCTGCTTACACACTTCCAAAATAAATTCAGCTAAAAATTCACAGTATACAAAAGTTGAAGATGTAATTAAACTGCATTTTTTAAAAAGCTATTGAAACATAAAACATAAAAACAACAAATAGAAAATGTGTACTGAATGTAGCTGGACAGCTAACAAAAAGGAGGCCCAACTGTGCATTATGGGTAATCTGCCCTTTAATTACACCTACGTGACTGCTATGATCAGTTAGAAAGAAATCAGTTATTTCCCAAGCTGAATGCCTTTGTCTTTCACTCTTGCCTTCTGGGATGAGGAAAAGATGATGAGCTAACTGTAAACAAGTACAGTTGTTACCATAAAACTATAGCTACATCCTGATGTGACACACCACATGTGTATCATACACCAGCATATTAATGGCCAAAATGGCTCTGCTGGGATTTTTTTGGGGAGGAGGATATTGTCTTCACATCCTGAAACTCTGCACATTGGCCAATCTGGTACAATCCTAGTCAGGAGATCACCTAACGTCTGTGATCCAGACATTTGATTTGCAAGGGAAAATCCAGGCTAAGAATCATAAGAAAATGGACTGAAAACAAGTATCAGTATCACAGTGCTCTTAAAGAATTCTAAAGTACTAATGCTCTTAGAAAATTACATACAGTTCTGATACTCCCATCTCAAGATGACTATTGAAGAGTTAGAAGAGAAAAAAAAGGAGCTACATGCCATGGCAGAAGGGAGGTGGACTGCTCTCTTCCAACTCCAGGATTCTACAATTCTACTCTCAGGGAGTTCTTCCTAATGTTTAGGTGGAATCTCTTTTCCTGTAGATTGTATCTAGTGCTCCATGTCCATGTTGCTCAACATGACATCTCTTCAAATATTTAAACATGGCTATCATGTCTCCCTTTAACCTTTTCTTCTCCAGGCTAAACACACCCAACTCTCTAAAATGCTCCTCATATGACTTGGTAGTTTCCAGACCTTTCACAGAAGAGCTACATTAAAAAATATGAAAGTTAAAAGATACACACAAAGAAGAAGCTTATGAAGATGAACCCCAAATTTTGGAAAGGGGAGTGAAAGTTGCACTCAAAGCACTAGGGAAGATTAAATTTACCAGGAACAGATGACATACCATTAGAACTGCTATAATCCACAGAGGCAGAATCAAGTTCAGTCCTAACTAAAATCTGCCAACAAATATGGGAAACAAAGCAGTGGCCCACAGATTGGAAGGGATCAATATATTTTCCTATGCACAAAAGAGGAGACACAAAAGATTGCATTAACTACAGGACTATTGCACTAATTTCCCATGCAAGCAAAGTCATGCTCAAAATTCTCCAGCAGAAACTTCTACCATTTATGGAGTGAGAAATGCCAGTGGTGCAAGCTGGATTCAGGAAAGGAAGAGACACCAGGGATCACATTGCAAACATATGATGGATAATGGAGCAAACCAAAGAATTCCCCCCAAAAAATCTACATGTATTTTATTAGTTACAGAAAAGCCTCTGACTGCATGAAAAGCTATGGAACACTCTTATACAAATGGGAGTGTCACTACCTTTGATTGTCCCAATGTGTAACCTATACTCAGGGCAAGACAAGGAGGAAAGTTACAAGGTAGAATTAATACTGAACATTAAGAAAACAAAAATAATGACCATGGAAGATCTTCAAGAATTCATCCTAGATACTGAGAAAACTGAAACAGTCAAAGAGTTCCCATACCTTGGATCAAATATAGATCAGAATGGAGACAACAGTTAAGAAATCAGAAGAAGACTAGTATTAGGAAGGGTGGCCATGAAAGAACTGGACAAGATCATAACTTGTAAAGACTTCATGAAATAAACATGAAAGTGAGGATCATCCAATAATAATTTTATTTTATTTTTAATTTTATTTTATCCAAGCAATGATAGTCCCCACTGATATTCCTGATCACCACATATGGATGTGAGAGCTGGATAGTGAAGGGAGACAGAAAGAAAATCAACTCATTTGAGTTGTGGTGATGGCAAAGAGTGCTGAGGATATTGTGGATGACCAAGAAGACAAACAAATGGTTCCTAGAACAGATTAAGGCTGAACTCTCACATTATGATAAGACAGGAATCATTAAAAAGATAATGATGTTGGGAAAGATGGAAGGCAGTAGAAAAACAGGGAGACCACATGCCAGATGGTTAGATTCAATCAGGGAGGACATTGGCTTGGGCCTGTAGATCCTGGGCAGTTGAGGACGGGGATCTTGGAGATGTCTCATTCAGGGGGTTGCCATACATTGTGGATGATTCAAAGGCACTTAACAACAACAATGCCACCTTGAATCCCATACTGGGAGAAAGGCAGAATCTAAGTAAAATAAAATAAAAACTTTTAAATCTGTATATGTTTTCATGTTGTACTCTCGCCTTCCAAAAGAGAGGCTTAGTTGATGAAGAAATGTGGATGTGTTTCCCACATATGGCAGGGATGGTGGATGGGGAGGATAATTCTTACTGCTTTTCATAACAAATAACAATTAATATGTGACTTCTCATGCTCTCGGACCCTTGCCTAACTCATAGAAGCCAAATTTCTCTAACTTTGTCCAGCTCAGTCTACGCTACTTCTTGGAGCGTTTTCACCCAATTATCCCTAAGTAGCCACATTTGGCTGCTCTCCAGAGGCTCTGGAGAGGTTCTCCGGCCAGTTCTTTGAATTTGAAAATGGGATGTGGAAAACATGGTTCCATGAATGTTGTTGTTAAAGCAAAAACTGAGCCAGGAATTCCTCCCTAAATGTCAAGGGTTATCTAGAATGCACATTATGGCCCCCGTGCTTGGTTCTGGCAACACTTTTGGTTTCCAGTTTTCTTTTTGTGTCTTTCATAGCATCTGGAACACACTGAAGGCAGAGGCAGACAGAATGAAACAATGCTCGCACAGAGACAGAGACACAGAGAGAAAAGAGCAATCAATCAATCAATCAAACAAACAATATAGTTCCCACAATCTTCCACTGAAATCCTTTTTTTATAAAAAGTTCTGGATAAAAACAAGTGCAATGTAAGAAATCTCCCAAAACATCATCTTCATATTTTGGAAGGCAGTTGTTAATTAAAGGCTAACATGTTTTATTCCTTCCTCGGAGAAGCTACTTTTCTGCAATCTTCAGCATTCAGAATGTAGGAAGTTGTTTTCTATTGAGACAGACCACTGGTGTCCATCTTGCCCAGTGCTGTCAACTTATAGGAAAAGAGATCCCACCTAAACATTAGGAAAAACTTCCTAATGGTAAGATCTGTTTGACATTTGAAGATGCTGCTGCCTCAAGATGTGGTGGAATCTCCTTCTTTGGAGGTCTTTAAGCAGAGTTGGATGGCCATCTGTCACAGAGAGTGCTTGGATTGTGTATTCCTGCATGGCAAAGGGGGTTGGAATAAATGGCCTTTATGGTCTCTTCCAAATCTATGATTCTGTGATTCTACCAAGGATTGAGGCAGGAGAAATCTTTCCTTGGCCTACTTGGTCATTTCTAGTACAATATACCCTCAAAGTTCTCACATCTAAGGACTAGTAAGACTCTGCTTAGCTTGTGAAAATCAGATGAGCTGAGTGTGTTCAGGGTGGTACAGTGGTCTTCTACTCAATCAGACCATTAACCTCTGAGTGGAAGCACTAGTTCTCCAAGGTTTCAGGAAGGAGTCTATGAAATGCATAGATATAGGATGGGGGACATCTGGCTTAACGAGACTGTCCTAGTGGACTACAAGTTGAACATGAGTCAACAGTGTGATGTGTCACTTAAAAGGGCCAATGTGATTTTAGGCTGTATCAATAGAAGTATAGTGTCAAGATCAAGAGAAGTAATAGTGCCACTCTATTCTGCTTTGGTTGGGTCTCACCTAGAATACTGTGTCCAGTTCTGGGCACCACAATTCAAAAAGGCTGTTGAGAATCTGGCGCGTGTCCAGAGGAGGCCGACTAAAATGGTGAAGAAAACCATGCCTTATGAAGAAAGACTTAGGGAGCTGGGTATATTTAGCCTGGAGAAGAGACGGTTAAGGATGATACGATAGCCCTGTTTAAGTATTTGAAGGGGTGCCACATTGAGGATGGAGCAAGCTTTTCTGCTGCTCCAGAGACTAGGACACAGAACAATGGATTCAAACTACAGGGAAAGAGATTCCATCTCAACATTAGGAGGAACTTCTTGACAGTAAGAGCTGTTTGACAGTGGAACACACTCTCTCAGAGAGTGGTGGACTCTCCTTCCTTGGAGGTTTTTAAACAGAGGCTGGATGGTCATCTGTCAGGGATGGTTTGATTTTGAGTTCCTGCATGGCAGAGGGTTGGACTGGATGGCCCTTGTGGTCTTGTGGTTTGATTGTTGGACTATGGGTGCATCGTCACTGCAGAATTAAAGGTTTGTTATCATTTTAACTGCCATGACTTTATCCTACAGAATCCTGGGATTTGCAGTTTTGGGAAGTAACAGAGCTCTCTGAGAGACCATACTGAATATCTCACGAAACTACAAAGCCAAATATTCCACAGGATGGAGCCATGACAGTTGAAGTGGCATCAAACTGCTTTATTTCTGCAGTGTAGAAAAGCTGTCAGACTTTGGAGAGCCAGGTTTGAATCCTTACTTGGCCATGGAAACCCAGCACATAACCTTGAGAGAGAAAGAAACCTCTCTCTCAAACTGAGAGGAAGGCCATTGCAAACATCTGAACATTTCTTGCCAAGAAAACCCTGTGAGAGGTTCTCCTTAGGTCACCATAAGCTGGAAATGACCTGAAGGCACACAACAACAGCAACCAAAATCAGATGGGATCTTTCCTTGCTCTGCTTAGAGATCTGTGCTGTTTCTTTCTGGTGGATCTCCATTCAAGTACAAACCAGGCCCTGCTTAGCTTCCAAAATCAGACAAAATCAGGTGTGTTCAAGGTGAGATGGTAATACAAAGTCAAGAATAATAATAAAAAATAGTAGGATCAGGCCTATCTTCTCCAGTCTTAATCCAGTGGTTTCCACTGGTCAGCCTACAAACAGAACATGAGTTCAGTTGCATCCTTTCATGCACGTTCCTTCATGAAAACAATATTCAGGGTCATGTTTCCTTTTATGATGGAGGCAGAGGTGGCTGATGAAACTATACTCTGACCCCTGTATCCATGGAGGATATGTCCCCATACTTCCCATGGATAGCAAAAAACAAAGATAATGGCAAATGGTGGGGAAAATTGGACTCTCTAAGCATCTGGAAGTCCTCCAGTGTGACTCTTTGGTCAACTTCTGCTGGTAAAGTTGACCATAGACTCATGCTGGAGGACTTCCAGATGCGCCTGTGTTTGTGTGTTGTGTGCCTTTGAGTCATTTCCCACAGATGGTGACCCTAGGTTTTTTTTTTCCTATCATGGGGTTTTCTTGGCAAGATTTGTTCAGAGGAGGTTTGTCGTTGCCTTGCCCTGAGGCTGAGAGCATATGACTTGCCCAAGGTCACCCAGTGGGTTTCCATGACTGAACTGGGAATTGAGCCCTGGTCTCCAGAGTCGTGGTCCAGCACTCAAAACACTAAGCCATGCAGGCCTAGACAGATCTTTTTTCTAGCCAGGGTAAGTGAAACTGTGGTTAGTGATCCCACAGATACAGGGGTTGAACTGTATTCTAAGTTATAGTCTTTAGTTTGAAGTAACTACTCACTGTGCTGAACCTATTTTGGAGAAATGTTTGAGCACCATGGATGATTCCTTAAACATTTGGACTTTTCACCACCACATTGACATAGCAATGACTAGGCACCAGTAACTGGAGGTCATTCCTAGCCATCCCAGTTGCCCAATCATTAATGGATTTGTCCAATCCCTTTTTTAAAAGACATTTCAGCAGGGTCCATTGCAAAATCTTGTGGCATCGCATTTCACATTTCATTCAGTGTGTGAATCATAGAATCATAGTGTTGGAAGAGACCCCAAAGGCCATCCAGTCCAACCCCTTTCTGTCATGCAGGAAGACACAATCAAAGCACCCCTGACAGGTGGCCATCCAGCCTCTGTTTAAAAGCCTCCAAAGAAAGAGACTCCATGGCAGACCAAGGCAGCGTCTTCTACTGTCAAATAGGAAGTTCTTCCTAATGTTGAGCTGGAATCTCTTTTCCAGTAGTTTGCATCCATTGCTCCATGCTCCAGTAGAAAATAAGTTTGCTCCATTTTCAATACAACACTCCTTCAAATAGTTAAACATGGCTACACTGTGGATGTTATCACACGTGGGCCAGTTTCATTGTTAAAGAGATAATAAAGTGGAAATGAAGCATCCCAAAAAGAAAGCGAAAATAGAGCTTAATTGCGCAAAAGCTTTTCACACGTAATTACAGTAATAACGGAATTAAGTTAAAAGCGAAAAAAAGACGTTTTTAACTTTCATACACAATTGAAAAGAACCCGTACATGTACTGGAAATGGGTGTGTTTTGTGACCAGACTCCTCCTTTTCCAGGGCGGGTCCTGCATTTCCCAGGAGGAAATGTCAGACTGTCCTACATTTGGGGTCATGTCCTCCTGCACAGGTTCTAACCCCCTTCCATTGGGGTTAAGACCTCTCAAGTGAGCAGAGGAGGAGGAGGAGGAGGAGGAGGAAGCTGGAAATGCAAGTCAAGGCAAGGCAAGCCGAGGCAAGGGAGGGATTGGGATGGCTCACCCTCCCTTTTCTCTCTCTCCTTTCCTGGCATTGGAGGCTGTCAGCTGCTGGGGAGATGGGCAAGGAGGGCAGGATCACAGGCAGAGCTGGCAGGGAAGGAGGAGGAGGAGGAGGAGGAAAGGGAAGGATGGAAGGAGAAGGAAGGAAGGAAGGGAGGGAGGGAGGGCTAGGTGTTCCCTGGGGAGAGCCAGAGCCTTGGATGATGCCCAGGAGAGGGGGAAACTGGAGGTAGCTTCCATGCCCCCCCATAAGCCTTTCCCCTTTGTAGGACCTGCAGGGCACAACTTCATGGTGAGATGGATCTCCAAGTTGCTCCACAAGCACACCCCACACTTGCACCCACATCCACCCACAGCTGCTGCGAGGGAAGCCTTCTTTCCCCTCCTTTTCCCTCCATCCCAAATGCCATGCTCCCTTCCCTTCCCTTCCCTGCATGGCACTGAGGAGGAGCCCGGGACTCTCCCTCCCTGGAGGCCCCTCCTCCTCCTCTTGGCCCTCCTCCAGGTTTTAAAAGAGAATTGTCCATGCGTATTTGCTTTTCAGATTAAAGTAAATGCGCAGTTACTGTAATTTCGCAAATGCATTTCCTCTAAACTCCCAAAATTAAAAAGATCTCGGATAACACCACTTTCTGACTACTTTCTGTGTGAAATCGTCAGGTGCAAGCGTGGTTTTTTCGGGGGGATTTGTGTGGGATAACCTACAAATTCCCCCCGTGTGATAACGTCCTGTCACTCCCTAACATTCTCTCCTCCAGGCCAAACATTCCCAGCTCCCTAAGCTGCTCCTCAGAGGGCTTTGTGGTTTCCAGACCTTTCACCATTTTGATCACCCTCCTCTGGACATGCTCCAGCTTGTCCACATCCTTCTTGAGTTGAAAAATTACTTCCTTTTGTCTTTCCTGATTTTCCCCATCCTTTGACCACCCAGAGTTCTGGTATTCTCAGAGTGGGAGAAAAATTTCAAATATTTCTAGCACAGGTCAGTCTAACTTCATTGCAATACACAGGAAATAGCTAAGAGAAACAATTTGACAGCAGAGTTTTTCTTCATTCCCTCATCAATAAAGAAGTAAAAGGAATATGGGGGGGGGGAGAGAGAGAGAGAGACATATTCTTTAAAAAAAGATTATATTTATTGAAAACTGTTAACACTTTATACAGATTTTTCTCATAGAAAAGTCATCCCTCCCTCTCCTTTGTGGGTCAATCAAGGTTTAATTAATTCAGATGACCAGGTGTACACTTGGGCCAATTTGCAAGCGATTCACAACAGAGAATTTGCTCACGAAGAGAAGTGACATACGGCCTGATCCTGAGCATATCTACTCAGGAGAAAGTTCCATCGGAATGGATCCCAGCCACCCAATGTACTGCATGGCACATCAGAGAACCAAAGTAGAGATGTCCATGATGGAATGGACTCTTTGTGATTTGTTTTGTGAATCAAGAGCAGCAACATAGCTGAGGCTGATGACACACTACAATTTGACATCACTTTAACTATCATGGTACCATCCTATGGAATCCTGGGATTTGCACCAATGTTCTCTGTCAGAGAAGGCTAAGTATCTCACAAAACCACAAATCCCAGAAATCCAGAGCATTGGGCCACGTTCAGTTAAAGTGGTGTCAAACTGCATTGTTTTGCAATGCAGATGCAGCCTTAGTTTCCAGGAGCCTAGGGACAAGGATACAGTTGGGAAGGCCTTCCCAGTCCCATAACCACCTCCATCTGGTCTGTCAAGGCAGGGGCAGGGGGTCTGGACAGGCAGCCGCCCCCAAGTCCAAGGACAGTTAAGGCTCTGCTTAGACAACTGGGTCACGTGGGACACAGACCTTACGGAATTGCACTTGCCTCTCTCCATTTGGGTACACAGAGGATTTTTAAAAATCATCATCTTTCTAAGATCTCAATGACAGTGCAAATAAACATGATCCTATACACATAATGGTGTTGGTCTTTGTGTTTCTTAGAGCCATTTGCATGCTGTGCAAAGAGGGTTTTGAGCTGCAGTGTGTGGCAAATAACATAGGCTGCTGCCACACTATAGAATGAATGCAATTTGACACCACTTTAACTTGTGTTAATTTTAATATGTTTGTGTTTTGTGGTGGCGCCAGAGCTCTCTAAAGCTAAGTATCTTACAAATCACAGAATTCCATAGCATTGAGTCATGGCTGTCAAACTGGTGTCAAACTGCATTATTTCTCCAACGTAGATGAAGCCATAGTTTCCCCATCCTGTTTGATTCTCAGTTTCAGCTCCCTCTGCCCATTTGTGGACTGAGACTAGAGCCTGGGAACATTACTTTTTGGACTACAACTCTCAGAATCCCCTAGGCTTGGGCCAGATTCCTGTTGTTGTTTTACACATGTGTAAGTTCCCTATGGCCACAGTACAATCCCCATATTCATTTGAAGGCTATGGAAGCAGAGCTGCACATTGTGCATTTGGTTGTGCAATGCTGCAATTTGCCAATGAGGTGATGTTGCATAATCACAATTCTCAATTATTCCTGATTTCTACATCCACAGGAGTGAGGAGTGGAACAAACTGAAACTCTAGTATATCCTCACATTCAAAAAGATTTCATCAGTCAGACCACTCTCCATGATTTTTGAACATGTGGCCTCCTGTGTCCTACATGAGTATCTTCTGTTGCCTTGATATAGAAATATATGCAAAGGGATCAAATAACATGGACAGGAGTGGAGCAGATAATAGAAAGACACACACACATTTGGTTGCCAAAATACAATAAGAACCAATACGATTTTTTAAAAAAAATATCATAGAAAACTAATTTTGGAGGATGTCATATTTTTCTGCTCCAAAGGAAGAGAAATACATTCCTACCAAGTGTGGTGCTTCCTTGCCATTTTGCTGTGAATATCTACAATTTGGGTCTGGGATTTTCCATCAGATCAGAGGGCATGGAAATACTGTTCATCCAGGAATAGAAAGAGTTATGCATATATATCTATGTACAGATACATGTTGGATTTACAGAGGATAAGGCAGTGTGTCAAAGCCTGAGGCTTTGCTCTTTGGAAAACAGTGGTGAAACAGTGTCCCTTTGGATTCTCCAAGGCCAGGGGAGGTTCTCCAGCTCTGTTCTGCATTATACGTAATCTTTCCCAGTGGTGGGGGCACTCTTGGGGTAGGGCCGAGTTGGCGGGTAGGAGGTTTCTCTTCGGGGACATGAGCAACAAAGGAAGGCCCCACCCAAGATGACCAGGGAAGTTGCTGCCCAACCGATGAAGAGAGCTTGTCCAAATTCATACCTAGGAGAAGGGAAAAGCAATAACAACTGATCATGCAGGGTACCAGGAAGCCTTCATAATCACTAATAATGCTATGCAATGATTAATGATATATGCATTTCCTGTATGCAAAGGCATCTGGCAGCAGCACCTTTGAGACTAACTGAGCAAAAGAAGTTGTAGCATAAACTTTCGTAGACTTGGTCTATTTCCTTAGATGCATGGAGTGAACTGGTGCTCAGGAAGGACCTTTCGTAGACTTACCGTAGTACGCTTCCTCAGATACCTGGAGTGAACTGGTACCCAGGAAGGACCTTTTGTAGATCTGGTCCACTTTGTCAGATACCTGGAGTGACCTGGTGCTCAGGAAGGACCTTTCGTAGACTTAGGGGGGTTGCAGACTGCCAGAAATAGTGCAAATTGAGTCCACTTTTAGGGTTAGGGTTAGTGCTAGGGAATCATGGGAATTGTTTTTTTTTTTCTGAGATATTGAGCCTTCTCTGTCAGAGAGCTCTGGTGCCACAATAAATTTCAGTTCCCATGATTCCCTAACCCTAGCCCTAACCCTAAAAGTGGACTCAATTTGCACTATTTCTGGCAGTCTGCAACCCCCCCTTAGTACACTTCCTCAGATACCTGGAGTGAATTGGTACCCAAGAAAGACCTTTTTCCTCAGATACCTGGAGTGAACTGGTACCCAGGAAGGACCTTTGTAAACATCACCATAATCACAAGGTTTTGCATTTCTCTGGCTATTCATACAGTCTGATTACAAAGGTCCTTCCTGGGCAGCAGACCACTCCATGTATCTGATGAAGTGGACCAAGTCTACAAAAGCTCATGCTACAACTTTTGCACAGTCTCAAAGATCTCAAGATCACTTTGCATGCTGATATCTCATTTCCTGTTATTTCTACCAATCAGCTCTTGAAAGGCAGCTCAAGAATGGTAATTCGACTTCATGAGGAAGAAAGACTGAATCCCCCATGAAATGCAGCTCCTAGCAACCTCAGCTACCACAGCCGATGGGAAGAAATGCTGGGGAATTGCAGGTCAGCAATATCTGCAGAATCCACACCATGGTCTAGAACTATGAATCATAGAACCATAGAGTTGGAAGAGACCACAAGGGCCATCCAGTCCAATCCCCTGTCATGAGGGTCTTCAAATATGGTTTGAGGGTGATGTCCCCAATAGTTTGAGAGAGTTTCTTTGGGAGCATGTAAAAATAATGCAGTTTGGCACTACTTTAAGTGCTGTAGCTTCATCCAATGGAATCCTGGGATTTGCAGTTTTGCAAGGTCTTTAGCCTTTTCCTCAAACTGTGCTGGTGCCTCACTAAACTACAAATCCTGGGGTTCTGTAGGATATAGCCATAGCAGTTAAAGTGGTATCAAACTGAATTATTTCTACAGTGTAAATCAGTGATTCCCAAAATGTAGTCCTCCAGGTATTTTGGACCTCAACCCCCAGAACCCCCAGCCAGTGTGGCTGACAGGCAGGAATTCTTGGTGTTGACATCCAAAACATCTGGAAGCCTAGAGTTTGTGAACCGCTGGTGTAGATGAACCCTTAGTTAAGTATACAGTAGTCCCCTGTTATCTTTGTGGGATAAGTTCCAAGACCCATTGCTGATGAACAAATTTCTGCTGCTCCAGAGACTAGGAAATAGAGCAATGGATTCAAGCTACAGGAAAAGAGATCCCACCTAAACGTTAGGGCGAACGTCCTGACAGTAAGAGCAGTTTGGCAGTGGAATAGTCTGCCTTGGAGAGTGGCAGAGTCTCTTTCTTTTGGAGGTTTTTAAGCAGAGGCTGGATGGCCATCTGTTGGGAGTGCTTTGATAGTGTCTCCCTGCATGGAAAAGGGGGGTGAGACTGGATAACCATTGGGGTCTCTTTGAACTAGATGATTTCATGAAACCACAGAGAGCAAAACTCTACATTATATTTTTGGAACATGGCTGACTATGGGCACTGAAATTACAGAAAGCAAAAATGCAGATTAAGGATGGAATACTGTACTTAACTAAGCATTATCTCTTGGCCCAACCTCTCCCGGTCTTAACTGACTGGACATCAGCTCCTGTGAACAGTGACAATCCATTAACTTGTTGATCATAGTGCAGCAGACTATCATTTCCATCCCCTCCCACTAATGTTCTCTGGTGCCGCAGTCAGAAGTATGACCCCTGTTGTAATTCTTCTTTGTAATGGAGATCACTCATGGAAGAGGAGTGGAAATGTCAGTCTTCTGTGTCCCAATTGACAGGAGAAGAGACCCTCATTGCTCACAGTGGCTGCTGCTTGGTAGGTTAGGACCGGGGGGACTTTCATCATCCCTATGTATTCCCTATACTGTTGAATATGCATGAATAGAAATCATGGAATCACAGAGTTGGAAGAGAACCCAAGGGCCATCCAGTCCAATCCCTTGCCATGCAGGAACTCACAATCAAAGCACCCCCGACAGGGGGTCTAGGGGTGAAACTATCCAGCCTCTGTTTTAAAGACCTCCAAGAAAGGAGATTCCACCACTCTCTTAGGGAGTGTGTTCCACTATCTAACAGCTCTTAACTGTTCTTCCTAATGTTGAGGTGGAATCTCCTGTCCTGTAGTTTGAATCCATTGCTCTGGGTCCTATTCTCTGGAGCAGCAGAAAACAAGCATGCTTCATCCTCAATTTAATACCCCTTCAAATAAGCCAGGTGTGCCCCATCCTGTATCTATGCATTTCATTTCGTTCTGCTTTAGTGCAGTACCTTACATTTCTTTGTGCTGAAATTCATTTTGTTAGCTTTGGCCCAGCTTTCTAATCTATTGAGGTCATTTTGAATTTTGATCCTCTCCTTTGGGGTGTTAGCCACTTCTCCTAATTTGGAGTCATCTGCAAATTTGATAAGCATGCCCTCTATTCTTTCATCCAAGTCATTGATAAAGATGTCGAATAGCACTGGGCCCAGGACAGAACCCTGTGACCCCCACTGGTCACTTCTCTCCAAGGTGAAGAGGAGCCATTGCTGAGCACCATTTGGGTTTGGCTGGTAAACTAATTATAAATCCACCTAACGGTTGCATTGTCTACCCCACATTTTATTATCTTGTTTGCAATAATATCACGGGGGACCCTGTTGAAGGCCTTACTGAAATCAAGATATGCTATATCCACAGCATTTCCACCATGCTGATAATTTTATCAAAAAAAGAGATCAGATTAGTCTGGTATGATTTGTTTCTCAGGAACCAATGTTGAGTCTTCGTGATCATGGCATTCCCTTCTAAATGTTCACAAACTCTGTGTTTAATGAACTGCTCTAGAGTAGTTTTTTTGTGGGGGTTTTGGGGCTGTGTGGCTGTGTTCTGGAAGAGTTTATTCCTGAAGTTTCGCCAGCATCTGTGGCTGGCATCTTCAGAGAATGCTGGCATGGAAGTGAGTGGGGTATATATATACTGTGTGACCCTAAGTTCAGAAGAATGATTTATATGACAATTTCTGTGTTGTTCTGTTGCTGAATGGCAAGACCTCAGGGTGGGAGGATATGCGTGGAGGATTTATGTCTGTTTAATTAGTGATCCATTGTCTGCTGGGAAAACCCCTGACCTTGGGTGGTTTTCATTTTCATTTTGCTGTGTCTTGATTTTGGTGTTTTTCAGGACTGGTAGCCTGTGTCTTGTGAATGAACTGCAAGATAAACATCACTCTGCCACAGCAGGCAATTTTTAAAGATGAAAATGCGGATTTGTAAGAATGAAATCTGACATGTCCAAAGCTGTGAAGTCCCAGATGATGTACTTATTATATAATTTGCAAGGATTGAAGAAACATGGGAAGGGTCCCACCTGCCTCCTGTCATGCTGCAGGAATAACAACCCCATCACGATTAAAAAATCATTAATGATCTGACGTGTGCAATGTAAAAGCGCCTTTTTTTTACTGCTTGTGAATCATTAATGCCGTTTTTGCGACCAGTGTGAAGGTAAATGTTTTAAAATAGTCATTGTATCATTCTTGATAAATAATGATACAACATTGCTATTAAACTGCAAAAAGCTCTCGTGTGATAATCTTCTGAGATTACATTTGCCAGTTCTTTTAATACCCCTGGATGTAGTTCATCTAGTCCCGGACACTTAAATTCCTTTTTTGTTGTTGTTAACTGCCTTTGTGTCAATCTTGACCCATGGCGACCCTATGGATGAGACATCTCCAGTCCTTAAAAACTTAATTCCTTAAAAACCAAGTATTCCTGCTGTATCTTTTTACTTATTTTGTGCTGCGTTTCCCCTAATGTGTCCTGTGCTCCATTTTCCTCAGGTTGAACACCCTTTTCCTTTTGTGAGAAGACTGAGGCAAAGAAGGTGTTAAGTAGTTCTGCCTTTTCTCTGTCCCCTGTTAGAATTTCTCCATATTCTCTGTGCAGTGGTTCTACCATTTCCTTCTTTTTTCTTTTGCTACGGACATACCCCCAAAAACCCTTTTTATTGTCTTTAATCCCTCTAGCAAGCCTTAGCTCATTTTGCACTTTGGCTTTACTTGCTATCAACTACAAACAAGTAACTCTAGGTTATGAATTTGTAACTGGAGTCATGAACTCCAACCATTATGTGGAGAAATAAATGTATGTGGGGGTTTATCTGTAAAGAATCCTGTTTTTTGTGCAGATAACTGGGCTTTTTGTGTGCAAAAAACTCATGTGTATGTCTCTGCAGATTAATTCCTCTGAAATAGTTCAGGCTATTTGAATAGTAGGGATAAAACCGATCAAAAATCTCCCAGCTCTGTTATTCTTCCCAACTGTGTTTTCCAACTGCCAGGAAACCTGCTTTTCCACATGCAAACAAATCATTGTGAACATTCTTCTCAGTCCTAGTGGTTAGGGTGAGCAACTTTCTGTCTCATGATTTCTGGAGACAAATGGGAGATTGGTGCAAACCCTTCGGTACAGTACTGTCACACAGAGGCCCCATTTTACCTGGTGTTGACAGGTGTGTAAGGGTTGAAGAAGTCCAGAACAACTTGATGCCCATACCAAGATGTGGCTACCATGGCAGCAAATCCTGCAGGTGAGGAGAGAGAGGCACAGGCAAGTGAGTCAACAAGGGAGACTTCAAAGGAGAGGCACATAGATCTCAGTTCAGGTTGTGGTCTAAGTTGGGTCATGGAATGGGAATTTCTAGGGGGTGTGGAAGATACAGACTCCACTGGGTGACATCTCAGAGGGGAGTGTCTGCCTTGCAGTGTGGAATGTACCAACACACCTCTCTATGGGTAGACCAGGACTCCCAGAAATTGAAGGTCCTGAGAAGGACCCAATCTACCCATCCAAAGGACTGGGAAGGGATGCTGTCAGCACACCATGGCAAACTCCTGGAGGCCTCTTCCATAGCCAAATAATACCTGGACCCTTTGGCAACTTGCAAATGAATCAGGTAGACCGGAATAATCCAGGACATGAACAGTCCCTTAGGGAGCTCTGCTCCACCAGCTGTAATTGGCAAGTAGATCAGAGCCTTTCTCTTCCATAGTGGTCCATTATACTCCTGAGGGACAGCTCCAACCCAGTGGATGATAACTATGAGATACCACACTGGCGTGACACCAACCCAAGAGATGCCACTGGGTCATGATCTCATGGGTGGAAATAGACATAGGTGTCAAGTAGAGCATCTACAAGGTGGGGAATCCATTGTTTGAGCTGCTCTGAGGTGAACAGAAGTTCTGCTGATGTCAAATTTGGTTCCATCTCCAACCATCTCCCATTGTACTCAGGGCAGATGAAAAAGGAATCTTGATAAAATCAGGAGTGTAGCTATGGGGATGCAGGTGGGGCGGGTGGGTTTTAACCTGAGACAAGAATAATGTTCCTCACCTGAGACAAGGAAAATGATGCCTCCAAGGAGAGCCATCCGCATCTTCTTGACTTCATCATCCTCCATGCACTTCATACATTTCATTCCAATCATGGCAACGAAAGAAGCAATAAGGCCCAGAAGGATGCTGGCCACCATCAAGGCACGTGTTGCCTGCAAGCTGCCTACAAAAAAATACACAAGGTTGCTTTGTGAGCAAGTTCAAACTAGATGTTTGTTGGACGATTGATCTCAAAGGGGCGGGATATTATTATTATTATTATTATTATTATTATTATTATTATTATTATTATGTTATATTTAGCATACTTGTAGAAGAGATGCTCCCTAAGTTGGAGGAAGATATCAGTTTATCACATGTGATTTCTGTCACCTCTGTAGCTTACATTTTATGTGTTTTGTTTTGTGAAACTGTCTTCAGAAGGTAAATGTGGGATTAATTTGCAGAACTCATTGCTCAGGTGTGCATCTTTGAGGAAGTTGCATTGTCAGAGAGAACAGGTTTACCCTTGAGAATACATAATTCTTTTAACATCTAGCTTGACCCTAAGTCAGTGTTGTTGGTTCTGTATCTCAGGAGCTTTCGGGTCTTCAGTTTTTCAGGCATAAAAAAACAACCTCTTTTCTCATCTTCTACCAGACTGAGTCATGGAATCATTGAATCTTAGAGTTGGAAGGGACTATAAGGGCAATCTAGTCCAACCCCTTGCCATGCAGGAAGACACAACTGAAGCACTCCTGAAACATGTCTATCAGAGATGTCTATTGAATCTGGGTCCTTCTGGATTCAAAGTCTGGGCTCTACTACGTCACAGACCTTGCCTGGAAAGATTATTCTATAGCTTTCCAATTCAGTGATAGGGAAAATGCAGCCTGTTGATCTAGGGATGAAACTCTTCACCGATTTTCTTCTCAAAGGAAGCAATGAGTAAATATAGCCATTTTCTCCCTACTGCAAGAAAGTCTTTGAAACCCATGCAGTTTTTTAAGCCTATTTGCAATTCAGGATTTATTCTGCACAAAATTCTAATGTGTTTGTTTTGTGTAAAAGAAGGCAGGTGTTTCTGTGCAGAAAACAGCTTTTTTTTGCACAGAAAATAATATTTATATGAAAAAAATATTGTTTTCTCCACAGAATATAGTGCTTATATGCCAGAATATCGTTTTCTCCACAGAAAAAGCTGATTCCTGCACAGAAAAGGCATAAAACAACCACATACAAATTTTGCAAATAAGAAGTTCCAAACTGCAAAGATTCTTGTCAGTCCATTATTCTCCCATCAGGATTTCTTGACATATGAAAAACAGGGTTTTTGACCATTTCAATTGTCTTTCCATCCTTATGTGGGCCACATGTGGCGCTCAAAAATGTTTTTGAAGCCCCAAAGTGCCACATGTGGCCCACATAAGGATGGAAAGACAATCACCCCTCATTTTTTGGCCCCAAATAGCGACATACAGGCAATTTCACCATGTACTCCTACCGGACCATTTCTTTGGCCCAGAAGAGATTTTTTCCTCCAACAGGAAGTGACCCTTGTGGGTCATTTAAGGATCACCTCCTATTTTTAAAGAAAGGCCTCTCTAGTTGAGGAAGGGCCAAGTTGCCCATCATGTTCCATAGGAAATGTTGAGAAATTAGGGGCAAAAACTATATTTTTTTTCCGGGGGAATATGGGGGGGGGGGTCCTTGGAGAAATGTGGCCTCCAAACTCCCCCCCTCCTTGTTATAATGAAAGCAAACAAGAAAGAAGATAGCTTACATGGCTTTGAGTAAGTTCATGCTACTTAGAATTTTCCTTTTGAGAAATACTCCTAGGGGGAAGCTTGGGCTCTGGTCCCATTCACACAAGTATCACCTATCTGTTGAGTAGAGGCGTCACTAAGGGAGTGCAAGAGGTATGGACCACACTAGGTGACACCTTGGAGAAGGGGCTGCCTTCTGGGTCTGGTGGCTCTGTCTGGCCAGCAGTTCTCACAGACCTGGAAAAGGCTCTTGGAGAGAGGAGGAGCGTGTTAAAAATCATCTGCACAGGGTGTAAAATATACTAGGTGTGCCACTGCTCAAGGGATTTTGATGCATTTTGTAATTTGATGAAGAAGTGGAGCCCTCTGGCTTTTAATCCTAAATGTCCCTTCATGGACAGCATATCCTAGTATTCGGTAGGTAGTTGCCACTGCAGTTAAAGTGGAATCATTGTGCTATAAATGTGCAGTGTGGGAGGGCCCCTCCTGCGGCCAAACTCCCACACTGACCTAATTGGGAGGAAACCTTGTTGAACTCAGTGTGTAGGTATATAAAAAGGTTTGCTGTTAATGCGATTGGACAGCCTAACTACTCCTCCATTGTCTAAGGGGTAGGGAGGGATTACACATCCCAAAATATACATCACTCATTCATGTAAGACCTGTTTTAAGAGCTGCTCCTTTGGCATGAACGTCTGGGGATGAGTATCTGTTACAATGCAACTCCCTTTCTAGATCACCGTGATACCATTTTATATTTATTTATTTTCTTGTTTTCTTATTTATTTTCTACGCCACCTTTCTCCTACAGTGGGACCCAAGCTGGTTCAGAGAGGGAAATCAATTAAAACCAACAGTGCAATTTGAAAAGCAATTTTAAACATTGCAATTAAAATGATCTAAAATTATTTAAAAACATACAGGAATTTAAAAATGAATAAATAAGATGTCCCCCTCCCATAAAAAAAGCCTCCGTGACATGATTACATATTAAAAGCCTACTGAAAGAGAAACGTCTTTTCCTGATGTCAAAAAGAAAGCACATAAGGCACCAGCCTAGCCCCCTGTGGAAGGGAGTTCCAGAGGCTGGGAGCAGTGACTGAGAAGTCTCTGTCTCTTGTGTCCTCACCAAGAAAGCTTATGACGCTGGTGGGACCAAGAGAAAGACCTCCTTTGTAGATCTTAGGACTCTGGCAAGTTTGTATGGGGAGATACCATATTTCAGATAGTCTGGACACAATCTGTGTAAGTAGTTTTTTGTGGGGGGTTTGGGCTGTGTGGCCATGTTCTAGAAGAGTTTCTTTCTTTCAACTTCTTTCTCTGAAAGTGCCAGCCACAGATACTGGTGAAACATCAGAAAGAAACTCTTCTAGAACATGGCCACACAGCCTGAAAAAACCCCACAACAAACTATGGATGCCAGCCATCAAAGCCTTCGACTTCAAATCTATGTAAGGCTTTATAGATCATGACTCCAGTGGAGCAGTGACTAAATGCCAGTACTGCAGCCATTCAACTCACAAACCACAAGGTTGTGAGTTCAGTCCCAGCCAGGAGCTCAGGGTCAGCTCAGCCTTGCATCCTTTCAAGCTCACTAAAATGAGTACCCAGCTTGATGGGGGCAATTAGCTTACAGTTGTAAGCCACTCAGAGACTACTTCGTGTGGTATAAAGTGGTGTATAAATGAAGCTGCTATTGCTATTGCCATTGCTATGACCATTAGGTCTAGAACCTGCCACCCAATGTGGAGTATGATTAGGGTGACCAGCTCAGGACTATCCCAGGCCTTGAGACTTCAGGGCCAAAACATGATATCTCAGGATAGCCCCTTGTGATGTCATAGTGTGCTGTCATTCATCTTGAAATATTCATAGAATCATAGAGCCACAGAGTTGGAAGAGACCCCAAGGCCCATCCAGTCCAACTCACTTCTGCCATGCAGGAAGACACCATCCCGGTGACAGATGGCCATCCAACTCTACTTGAAAACCTCCAAAGAAGGAGACTCCAATACAATCTCAGGCAGCATGTTTCTTTCCATTAGAATTTACATCAACTGTGTCATATGGTATTCAAGTAAAAAACACCACATTTAACCCATGAGGAAAATATACACACACATTGACAAAGCAGCATTCTCATCTTAAGATGCCTCCACCCATTCCTCTCCCTTTCAAGACAGCACTCTTTCCATGAGATTCCTCCTCTCCCTCTGAGGACCAGAGAAGAGCGGTCAGGACTCAGGATAGATCCCTGAGATCTGAGCACCTTAGGTATGCTCCTTCTGACTTGAGAAGCTCCAGAGACTAGGACATCAACCAATAGATTCAACTTGCAAGAAAAGAGATTCCTCCTAAACTTTAGGAAGAACTTCCTGATTCTAAGCATGTGTTCTCACTGCAGAATTAAAGCAGTTTGACACCACAGAATCATGGGATTCTACGGCTCTCTGTCAGACCAGGTTGAAGACCTCACCAGGATTCCAGAGGATGGAGCCATGGCAGTAAAAGCTGCTATAATTTTGCAGTATGGATATATCCCAAGCGGTATTCAAGAATGGAGTGGACTGCCATGGAGGGTGGTGGACTTGCCATCTTTGGAGATCATTGGGTTGGATTGGGTCATATTTCAGTATAGTGTCATATTTCAGTATAGAAGATGGTTGGATGGCCCTTGGAATCCTATCCAACTCTTATGATTCTATGAGAATGCTGAATCAACCTAAGAAGTATATGGAATGAGGTGGAGACCATCAATTTTTCTCAGCTCATGGACATTCCTGTGGTCTGAGTAATGCCGATTGTGCTGTTCCTGCATTGGGTAAGAATGTTCTGTTCACCTCCTCCATTGCTATGCCATTGTCCTGCCTTATCTAATCTAACCCAGGCTCTGAATCTGCTCCTTATCTCCTTCATCCAAAAATTGCACCAGAGGAGATGTCTGCAAGACTTTCACTGTAATAACTACTAGAGTCTTTGTCCATAGTCTAGAACAAGGTTGGGCAATTGCAGTGAGCCTGGAGCTCCAATTTTTAGGGAGGGAAAGAATATATGGAGACTTTGCAAAGATGTGAAAAAGAAACTTCATGAGTGTCAGCAAATGTTGATAAAGAGAATCCTCCTGAAACCCCTTTTTGTTTGTTTATTTTGCCTCTGAGCCTGTAAATACTGTAATGTTTTTTTGGAATACTATATTGTTAATTGTATGTTTTAGATTGTTTTTGTGTTAATAAATCTCATTTTGAGATTGCTTGTTTGTAGGGTTTGTTTCCCAGCTCGGCCATGAAACCCACTGGGTGACCTTGGAAAGTCACACTCTCTCAGCCTCAGGGGAAGGCAATGACAAACCTCCTCTGAAGACATCTTGCAGAGAAAACCCCATGATAAGAAAACCCTGCCTTAGAGTTGCCATAAGTCAGAAATGATTTGAAGGCTTAGCTACATTGTACTTGTTTTAATTCTGGGAAAAGGTAAGGCGAGGTATAAATGGCTCAATGCTAGGGAATTCTGGGAACTGTAGTTTTGTGAGACTTGTAGCCTTCTCTATCAAAAAGTTCTGGTGCCACAACAAACTACAATCCCCAGGATTCCCTAGCACTGAGCTAGGGCAGTTAAAGGGGTCTCAAACTGGATTATTTCTGCGGTGTGTTTTGGACTCCTGCTCAGCCATGGAAAGCCACTCGGCAAGTCACACTCTCTCAGCCTCAGAGGAAGGCAAAGGCAATCTGGCCAAGAAAACCCCACAACAGGGTCTCTGTAAGTCAGAAGTGACTTGCAGGCACACAACAACACAATGGTATAGATAAAGGCATTAATATTAATACTAGACTTGAGAACTACTCTCACCCCACCAGACGCAGACTCACTTGACAAAGAGGAAGCCAAGTGAGGTTCACTCACTACAAATACCTTGATTTTCATCATAATCCCTCTAAACGTGGTGACAACAAGTGATGCAATGTTGTCAATGAAGAAAAACATTGGTGGACATCTGCAGCCCAAGGTGAAGGGTCTGAGCGGAAACTGGCCCCAAGTCCCAGTGTACTTGCCCATCCCTAGTCTAGTGTCTGGGGGCATAGGGCAAAAAGTAGAAATGGGTTACCTCAAACATACCTGTCACCACCATTTTGTGGATCAGGACAGGGACTGAGGGTGGTTGCCGATCCATGGCCAATGCCCCTGCCAGTCCAATGGTAATCCTTTATTAATCACATTCTTGCCCCTCTAGGTTTCAAAGTGCTATGTGCATGTATGAGTGTGTGTGCGCCTTCAAGTTGCTTGTCGACTAATGGCAACTCCATGAATTTCATAGGGTTTTCATAGGCAAGGAATACTTTGATTTGGTTTTGCCAGTTCCTTCCTCTGAAAAGTGATGAACACCACTGGAAAAATATGGGGTTGATCTGTGTAAATCTCTGCCTGCAAAGTTGAGTGTTAATTATGCTATGCAACCCTTATGTTGGATGGCAGTGTTGCACTGTGCATGCAGCCGACTGCACAGTTACTATTATTCTTATTTTATTTATGTATATCCTGCCTTTCTCCTGATATAGGGACTCAAGGTGGCTAACAAAAATGTAAAACAGTACAAGTTAAAAACAATTCAAGCATTAAAATGTAGATAAAAAAAATTAAATATACATCCAAACAAGTGCAAGGGGTATTCATGTGCAACACACCACAAATTCAACTTGGTTTCTAGAATCCTGAACTGAAAGTAGACATTCCTCATTAGCTGAAAAAGTCCAACTGCTTCCATTAAATGCTATGATGGAATTGCCTTTGTAAACTGACTACAAGATCAGAGCAACTACGATGGGCAATGCAGGTCATGGTTACCTTTACTTTTAGTCGCTCCCTTCAAAATCGGAGGCATGGGCTTCCCCACAATCCCTTGAAATGCCTTGGAGGATGCTGGTCCACCTCTCTTGGATCACACATACAAAGTGCTTTTGCATTGCATCTGCCAATCATTCACAGCTTCTTTCAGTGGAGTTTAGGGTTTTTAAAAATGCTATCCATGGTGCTCTAGTTGATTTCCCAAATAGATTTAGCACTTTGGGTAATTCCTGCACTGAAGATACGGAGTGTAGCTCATGGGGTTCTGCAGCAGTTGCACCACACTGCCTTGTCAGTGAACTGCAATGTTGCACTATCAAATGTGCATGTGCAACACACAGTGGCCACCTGCACAGGAAAGTGCAATGGACAGTGCAATGGACACTGCTGGTTATAAAGCCCTATGTGGCTTGGGCACAGACTATCTGAAGGACCGTATCTCTCTATAGGAGACTGCATGAGTTTAATATCTTTGGATGATGCTTTCTCTCTGTCCCACCACCCTCCCAGGCTTCTCTGGTGAGGACAGAAGAGAGGGCTTTCTTGGTGGCTGCTCCTAAACTGTAGAACTTCTCCCAGGACAAGCTCAGCTGGCCCCCTCTTTACTCTCTTTTTGCTGGCAGGTAAATACTTTTTCACAGAATCATAGAATCATAGAGTTGGAGGAGACCCTAAGGGCCATATAGTCCAACTACCCTGCCATGCAGAAATACACCATCAAAGCACTCCTGACAGATGGTGATCCAGCCTCTGTTTAAAAAACTCCAAAGAAGGAGACTCCATCACCCTCTGAGGCAGTGTCTTTCACTGTCAAACAGCTCTTGCAGCCTACATTGTCAACCACCATATTGTTATAAAATCAGGTTATAAATGAATGGATGCATAACTCTGCATATACAATGCACCTGCATGCACAAACTGCATCTACAACCTGAACTAAATGTGCAGATTCTGCATTAAACAAAAGTATCCAAAAAGGGAGCCCTGGTGGAACAGTGGTTAAATGTGGTACTGCAGCCACAACATTGTGAGTTTGAACCTGCGGGGTTCCAGGTTGATTCAGCCTTCCATTCTTCCATAGGAAAGTAAAATGAATACCTAGCTTGTTGGGGGCAATTGGCTAACACATTGTTAACCACTTACAGAGTGCTTAGTTCACTGTGATGTGGGATAGAAATGTAAAGTGCTATCGCTATCTATCCAACTGCTTATGTAGGTAAGCTTACGCATGCTGATACAGCTCAGAGTATCCTAGCCCTGGAATTGTCCTGACCATCTCTGTTGCAAAGTCCTCCATTTTAACACTGGGCATCTAACTGCATGCATTTCTTGCTGAGTTGCCTGATATGTCTGCTGCCACTGTGGGTAGCTTCGCTCTGAAGTTAGAAGAGGCATCCAGCGACATGGTTGGATTCCTTATTCTAACTCACAGAAAGAGACTAGTGGCAGCAGCAGATGCTTAGCAGGATGCATGTGTAGTCAGCTACCAAGCATCAGAACGGAGGTCTCTGGATCTTCCAGGAAGATCGGGAGCAACTGGGGACTTTTGAAAACATGTACCGTAGTAAGAGGGGTAAAATCTAATTCTGGTGTTGAATGGGCTGGCTCTTGTCTGGTCAGCTTGCACTAGAACCAAGCTTTGGACCATGCGTCATCCAGATTGCCCATCAAAGGAACAGAAAGAGGCTGTTTTATTTGGCCTGTGCAGATATCAACAAGTTTCCAGCCCCAGAGTCCCACTCTGTCCATTGGGAATATTACTGAGCGGACATATTTAGATTTCACCAGCATCAGGAGAGAACATCCAGGCAGTTAAAAACAAAAAGTGAAGCAAATCTCCTGGCATCCTCATCCCTTAAAGGTACACACCCTTTCTCAGAACCAGATACTGTTGTTTGCTCTCTTGTGTTCTGCCAGCAAAGAAGCTGTCCAGGCATGTTTGGATCAGCCATGGTGATTCATCTAGTAAAAGAGTTTTGTTTTGGGCGCTGGCTTTAAATTGTTAACTTCTGAAGACAGGAGTGAGGATTCAGAGAACTGCAGGAGTTGTTGTTGTTGCTATTATTATTATTATTATTATTATTATTAAAATATTTATACGCTACTCTATATTAAAGATCTGAGGGCAGCTTAAAAATAGCATAAAACAAGTTACAAAGTTTAAAACAATAGAATAGTTAAATGAATTAAAAACATATTTAATAACAATAATAAGTTTAAAATGGATTTAAAAGATTTATTTCCATTCCTGTTTCTACCTTTTTCTTCTTCTTCTTTGGAGTCTATATTTTTTGTAATCATTGTTGATTTAGATTTATTTATTCTGCACCCTGTTATATCCCCATATTCTTTCATAATCTCCATTAACTTCTCCATATTTTCACATGGATTTTCCAAATTAACCACCAGGTCATCTGCGTAGGCTCTTATTTTGTATGTATATTTCATAATTCTTATCCCTTTTAATTTTTCTTCTTTATTAATTTTTCTAATTAATAGTTCCATTATTATCAGAAAAATTAAAGGTGACAGGGGACAGCCCTGTCTTGTCCCTCTATGAATTTGTATAGCTTTAGTTTTGTCCCCATTGATGATTATGTGAGCTCTCTGATTCTTATATATTTCTCTAATCCACATTTGAAAATTTTCTCCTAAATTCATTTTTTTTTTGTAATTAAAATGGATTTAAAAGATTTAAAAGGTTTGGACTCAGTGGGGAGAATTCACTGCATGTGGAAATGAGATTTGGGGTTATTTTGTGTATAAAAAAGCATTTTCTACACAGCAAATTTCTGTTAGAAATATTATTTTCTGCACAGAACATACTGTCTGTAAAGAAAATGCTTTTTCCCCCTGCACAAAACAACCACAGGTCTCGAATTGTGAACAGTCTTCCAAAAATTGATCATTTTCTTTCTTGCAGCAAGAAGAAGATAGGTGCAATTACTCTATGCTTCCTTCACCATTCATTTTGTGATTGCCTATGTCCACTAAGACCTCTGTAGGACCCCTGTATGCCCTTTGCTCACCACCAGTCACTAAATGGTTTTGGAGTCTAAAAGGTGGGCTGGTGTGGAGGACTTATGCCATTGTACAAGGTTGGTCAGGAATTCAAACCTCTACAATGACAAAGTGAGCCAAGATCTGAGATCAGATACTTAGACTGCTGCCATGCTGCAGATTTAAGGCGGTTTGACACTGCCTTAACTGCCATGGCTGCATCCTATGGAATCCTGTAATTTGAAGTTTTTTGTCACACCAGATCTCTCTGGTAGAGAAGCCTAAATATCTAACAAAACTTCAAATCCCAGAATTCCATAGCATTGAGCCATGGCAGTTAAAATGGTGTCAACCTGCATTAATTCTACACTGTAGATGCAGCACTACTTAAGTATCATAAAAGTATTTAAGTATACTTAAGTAGCATCTCTTGACCAGACATGCCCTCCCACCCCAAAGCCTGACTTACTGAGCAGAAGCTGCTGTGAGCAACAGGGATTTGTTCTCCTGCCAATTGGGGAACAGCAGACGTCTGTTTCGACCCCACCACCATGAATGATTTCTGACATGACAAGCAGGACCCCTGTTGCAATTCCTCCTTGTAGTAGAGATCACTCGTGGGAGAGGGGTGGAAACACCAGTCTGTGTCCTGATTGATTGTGTAAGAGACCCCCCATCACCCATGGTGGCTGGTGCATGGTCAATCAGAATTGAGGGACTTTTATGATCCCTATGTATTCCCTATATTATTGAATGCATAGGAATCATGAATACGAATAATTTATGAGTGTATAACTCTAACTAGCTTATCACATGGGGAAAGAAAATGGAAGTTCAGTGGATAGTAGCATCTTTCTATGTGCCGTACCACATGATGTCAGAACTGCTTCAGTTCTTTTCCCACAGGAGATGGTTGTAAAAGGAAGCCTTTTTTCTAGCTGGAGAAATCCGTTTGACAAAAGACTTGCTTTTACAATAATTTCCCATGGGAAGAGAAATGAAGAACTATGATGCCATGGGTAAGGCACATAGAGAGACACTACTATTGGACTGAACTTCCACTTTCTTTCCTCATGTAATAAGCTCCTAGGTTACTCATTCATAACTGAAATCATTAATTCCAGCCATGGCTTATATGAGTGCAATTTGGATTTATGCCATAGTAAGGCATGAATGGGATGCCAGCCCTATTTTTAAAAATAAATTGGCTGGCACCCTGTTGGTGTTTTATGTGCAAATAAGTTCACTTACACATAGGGTTGTACTTTTTTTTGGCCATGCCATAATGTCTATATTTGGTTCACAGTTGTGTAAACTGAGTTTTGGAAGTGCGACCTTTGCACATGCAGCTGTGCATTCTTGGATAGTGTGTAATGATTTGTTAGTGCCTTCAATGACCTACTTTATTCCCTTGGATTGCAGAAACAGCCACTGTGCATTATTCCCCATTGCACAAGGGGACAATCAACTGGTACACTGATAGATATACAATAGGATGCACAATCTGGGTATGCAACAGAAGGGTGGTATAATGCAACCACCACTTAACTACATGAGTGTAGATTTACACGCTGCAAGAATGATGTAGGATCTCAGGCAGTACTGTAGGCTGGTCAGAGAAAGGGAGATAACTGGTGTCTTGTGTACAGCCATGGCCCTGTCTTTCTAGTAAGGATGTAAAGAATTTGTTGTTGTTAACCACCCTCTTTACTCATGGGGACCCTGTGGATGAGACATCTCCAAGAATATGCACATGTTTTCTGGTGTTAATTGAGAAAGCCTATCTAAGTACATTGGGGCATTCCATTGAGAAAATGGTGAACTGTTGTGAGATTCTTTGTGTGAAAATGATTGTGCAAAAAAAAAACCCCAAACAAACCAACATCAACACACAAGATTTTTATGGGAAATTGTTTTTTGTGCAAACTTTTTTTTTGTAAAAAAAAAAAAAGAGGTCACAAAATGTGAAAAATAATCTTAAAATTCTCAGAATCTTGTCCAGTGAGGAGAAAAAAAAATCTCTGGGAATTCTTCATATATATATATATATATATATTTGGAAGAGGAAATAGCAAATTTTAGCATCCATGCTATTAATTGGGCAGGAATCCAACCATAGGTTTCCTCAAGAAGAAGCTGAATAATTTTGTCTGCTGTTCCATGGACATATTCAGTTCACAGTTGGGGAAGTGTATTTGCACATGAGGTGCCATAGTGCATGGGTCCACCTGTATATTGTGCTGTATCGTGTACAGGTGTACATTGAATCACAGAATCATGGAATCAGAAAAGACTCCAAGGGCCATCCAACCCCCTTCTGCCATGCAGGAAGACACAAGCAGAGACACCCCCCCCCCCCGTGACAGATGGCCATCCAGCCTGTGCTTTAAAACCTCCATATAAGGAGACTCCACCACTCTCTGAATCAGCATCTTCCACTGTCAAACAGCTCTTTCCACCAGGAAGTTCTTCCTAATGTTGAGGTGAAATCTCCTCTCCTTTGGTTCACATCCATTGCTCCATGTCCTAGTCTCTGGAGCAGCAGAAAACAAGCTTGCTCTATTCTCAATATGCCACCCTTTCAAATGTTTGAACATGGCTGTCATATCCGCTCTTAACCTTTTTTTCCTCAGTCTAAATATATAAATATATTGTTCCTCCTAGAGCATGCTTTCCAGCATTGAAAATAGATGCTCATGTGCATTTGGTGCAGTCAGTTGTTCATCATCAAATTTCACTAAAGAGACATTGTTCCACAACCACCATACAACTCCATGAACACAAAGTTTCACTCTCTTTCTCCTGGATGTAGGAACTCGGCCATAGAGGTGGAAGTGACCCCAAGGGTTATCTAGTCATCTCCCTGCCACTGAAGGAATCCTCCCCTAAAGCACCACTGAAAGGTCTCTCTCTTTCTCTCTCTCTCATGCTTCTACATTACTGTGCAATAGAGGAAGAGTGATGTGCAACCTGCAACATCAGCTCAGGACAAGCTAACACAGGGGTAGGCAACCTTTTTGAGTTGGGGGCCGGTCCCCCGAAGTCCTCCCCTCCGCCGGGCCGGGGGGGAAATGGCGGTGCGCGCGCATGTCACGGCCGCCATTTTGGAAATCAAAATGGCGGTAGCGGTGCGCACGGCCGCACAGCCGCCAAAACACGTGGCGGCGGCGGCAGGGGTCTGCCTGGACCAGTAAGTGCTGGGACCTGGGCCGCAACCGGCCCACGGGCCGTAGGTTGCCAGCCCCTGAGCTAACAGAATAGAGGAGACCTATCTGTCACGATGGTGAGGCCAAAGCTGGCCAGAGAAGAAAAGCTGCCATGAGAAGAACCTGCCATGAAGGCACTCAACTACAATTTAGATTTTTTTTTCTCTCGTCTGTGTTGTGTCTTCCACATTGGACATCAAAGCTCAGAAGACAATGAGTATTGGGCACCTTGGAGTTGACTTAAGGGTTCTTCTTAGCTCTAGGGAGTCTCCCCACAGAGAACTAGTTGTAAGGACAGTCTGTAAACCATTGTTCTGGATCACTCTTTTCTGGACTTGTCTACTCAGAGGAGTCATGGGGGGGGGGGGTAGGGATTGAGGACTGTATCAGGTGACACCCCAAGGGGGGGGGGTGACACCACTGCTCTCCAAAGATCTACCTTTGGGCAGAAATGGATTGTGGGATTTTCTGGGGTTGGAAATGAGGTGCCCAGCATTGCTCACATGGCTGGGCACTTTGTTGTGACCTCAGACAGAGTGTCTTGGTGGAGATAGCAGATGACAGTAGGGACGTGTGTGTAGACAGCCACCCAACGTCACTATGAAGTGATCCAGGTTTTCCTGCAAGATCTAGAGCAAAAGGTAAGTTATTTGGCTCTGGATCATGAAGATAGGTAACTGTGAGGGTGGGGTGAGATCATTTTATTTGCCCTGTGTAGACAAGCTCTCACTCTAAAAAGTGTGAATTGCCATTCCTGAAAACCTCCAAAACCTGTGATTCACCTTTTAAAATAGTTTAGGGTGTCCTTCTGCAATATCTTAACAAACAAATATCAAACCAGAATGTAAGCCTGGCTTAGTTTGGCTTTTTGCTCATTTGGGGGTATTTTTGGTAGTCTATATGGCCCCTAAAGGGTTCCAGGGTCAGAAAATTGGACTACCAATGGGCAGGGTACAAATAAATTTTATTATTATTATTATTATTATTATTATTATAATAATAAAATTGGCCCTTGGGTGCCCTCCCCATTGACCATACCTGCTCTGGACCAATTTATCTCAAGTCCAGTCTGAAGATGAACATGGCTAGAAACCTCACCCATTTTTCACAAATTCTTACCCTTTTTCCCTCCTCAAAAATCCTGCCAAGTGCCAGCAGGTTTTCTTTTTGATTCCTGTTGTAAAACAAAACAAAACATGCAAACCTAAACTCAGAACAAACCAGAATGGCTACTTCTGAAGCAACTTAAAAATGCTTTTTTTTGGAAGAAAAAAGAAACCCTACACAGGAAATGAGTTGCAGAGCAAAAAAAAAAGATAATTGTCAGCAAAACATATTTTTAAGATGACTTGAAGCCAAACCCAGTGCTTATCACACGCTCAAGTCATTGCCGTGCGCCAATCTTGGACCCAATGGATGACTTCCTGTAACACACCTGCCACCTCCGGGTTGAGTAAACAAGGATGACCAACTGACCAGATGGCCAGAGAGGAACCTCACGCTACCCTGAGGCCACACATGTTGCTAGTCAGTAGTATGGCTGAAAGACAGTGGGTCTCTAGAGTTCATGCATCTCAGGCAGCCTTGTAAAAATATACCTCCCATTTAATTGTTATGTTTTGACAAGAGCCCTGCATGAAAATTAATGGCAGATCCCAAGCAGCAAAGAATTGTATCCAGTCAGAAGTAACCATGATATTCAGATGGACAAAGCTGGTAGCTGAAACCCTGCGGGATTCTTGCAGACATGTAAATTCCCCTACAAGAGGGTATTGTAGCACCTCTGAGACTAAGGGGGGTTGCAGACTGCCAGAAATAGTGCAAATTGACTCCACTTTTAGGGTTAGGGTTAGGGTAGGGAATCATGGGAACTGTATTTTATTGTGGCACCAGAGCTCTCTGACAGAGAAGGCTCAATGTCTCAGAAAAAAACAACAATTCCCATGATTCCCTAGCACTAACCCTAACCCTAAAAGTGGACTCAATTTGCACTATTTCTGGCAGTCTGCAACCCCCCTAAGTGAAAGAAATCATAGCATAAGCTTTCATAGACTTCTCCTTTCTCAAATGCATATGGTGTTCATCACCATACCCACAAGTTTTGCATTTCTATGGCTATTCATAGTCTGCTTATAAAGGTCCTGAGCATCAGTTCACTCCATACATCTGAGTAAGGAGACCATTCCACAAAAACTTATGCTACAATATCTTTCCCTCAGTCTCACAGTTGCAACAAGATCCCTTTGCCGACTGATACTCCAGACTAACATGGCAATGGACTTTATCACACCACCCTGCTCTCCTGCCACAATTTCCTAGTTTAAGAATGGACCCATGCTGGTTTGGCATAATTTCTTATCACACTTTCCCCCATAATAGTGCATTAGCAATCCATGGCTACATGCTCTATTTTATGCACTGCCACATTCCTCCTTCTTGGAGGAATGAGTGATTTCAGCCACCAACTGCTTCCTGAAGCTGGCTGCTGTGTGAATGTGCACACAGCAGCCAGCTTTGGGAAGGTGTTGGTCACCATGATCACTGCAAGGGAAAGGGAGAGGGGCAGAATCATGCCCACTCACACCACAGGACTGCCTGAGAAGCAGACCTGCAGCAGAAGGGAGATATCACATGAAGGCAACCATGGAATAGCAGTAAGATTGAGAGCCTGTTGATGGGTTTTCCCTGTCAATGAAAAGGTGCACTGCAGTTATGAATGGAATGGAAGGCAGCAGTATGACGGACATGACGTTTTGTGATAAGTACTGGCCAAAGACACCTTTATCCTGTTAAAATTCCACTTTTCTAGCCAGTGTGATTAAGTCCTGTGTCTCTGGATTCTACTTACAAGGGTCGTTGGACACTGGTCCTATGCAGGATGGACACATTCAGTTAAACATTGCAAAAACAGAATTTCACAGGTGATGTCCTTGTAGTTGTATGCTGTTTGTACAGGCCCAAAGAGCTGTAGTTAGATGGTAAATTGGATTTGGCTACAGGAGTGCATTACTCCCAATGACAATAGCTCCACTGGCTGCTGGTCCATTTTTGGGTATAATTCAAAGTTCTGACCAAGTCCTGTAAAGCTTGCCTGGTCCAATGTATCTGAAGGACTGTATCTCCCAATATAAAGCCCTTTTCTCAGTTTGCTTTCTTTTCTGGATTTGTTTGGTGGAAGATGGGAGACAGGACCTTCTTGGTGGTTGCTCCCAGACTTTGAAATTCCCTCCCTAGGAAGGGTAGGATAGATCCCACCTTCCTCTCCTGCCATCAAGGGAACATTCTCCTATTCTACCAGTTTGTTGAGGAATTACAATGGGTCTGATGGTGTATGCCTTGTCTTATATCCTGTCTTTTAATTTGTTTTAAATGGTTTACATTCTATAGACTGTTTAATTGCTTTTGAGAATAATGTTTTTATAGTTTTACACATGTTTTGTATATTTTTAATTTGTCCTGGGTTTAATATTCCATAAACTGACTTGAGTCCCAGTACTAGTGAAAGGGCAGGATATAAATGAACAACAAGAATAAAAACAATAACAACAATAACAATCATCTTGCCACAACACATTCAGAAATGCAAACATGAGCATAACCTACAGTGGTTAATGTCACAAGCTGGCTTGTAGCAACGATGTTCAATAATAGCTGAATACTACATGAAATAGTATAAGTGTTTTTCTAGACTAGAGGTATTTCTAATGATAATTTTAAAATCCAGGTTTCTTTTTGATTATGGATGGAAAATCCATCTGTTTTGATATATACTACATTCAGATTTTTTTTAAAATGATGCTTTTTCTACCCCAGAAATGAAGAAATGTGGAAATGTTACTAAATTCTTCAAAAATAAACTTTTAACAAAATCTCCCCCATTTTGACATTGGTCAAATTCAGGAGGTGCAAGTGTATTCCCAACATGTAGGAGACTTAAGTTGCTTAAACGTTGAGCATTAAAGTTGCCACCTCATTTCTTCCGAAAGGCTCTCCCTCTCTAACACAGTACCCCCAAGAAGTCTCTCAGGAAAAAAAAGAACAAGGAGCTGGCAACCCTAATTTTCATCACTGAAATGGCTAAATACACCAGAGATTCAAACCTAGTATTTTAAAGGTTGAAGACTCAAAGTCCCAAACCTGGGTATACCAATCTGTCAGTTTCAGTTTCTCTGATACATTTCTTAAAATAAAATAAAAAATGTTTAAAATTTGTTAAAAAGTTTTCCATGCCAAATATGAAGACATCTGTGAATGTTTGTGAATTCTAATCAAGAATGAACTTTAAAAAAAGGGGGGGGGGGGAGAAGAATATCTGTCTGGATCCTTTTGGCAATCCCAGCTAGAGTAGACCCAATAAATCAATGGGATTTACCTGTGTGTTGACTCACCATGCAACAGCTGGTTTAATAAGCATATTAATAAGTCCCGTCATTGGGACTAACCAATAGGATTCAGCCCCCAAATCTCATCAATTGCTGTTCTTAAGGTGTAAAACACACCGCATGAGACTCTCAGGTGTTTTTGCACCTGTAAATTCATGTGGTTCTACCCCTTAATACTCCAGGTAGTCTTTAGGCTCTGAAAGACAAGTGAAACCAAGAATACAGTGAAGGCGAAACTGATGCTCACTGAGACAGAAAGGAAGATTCATGGTGACTCATGACCCAGTCAGATAATGTGGGAAGCCCATTGCAGAAATGAACATGGCCACATGCCAACAAAGTAGATGTTACATGCAAGTGAATGTAACTTGAATGCAATGGATTCAGCCTACAGGAAAAAGAGATTCCACCTAAACATTAAGAAGAACTTCTTGATGGTAAGAGTTGTTTGACAGTGTAAGATGCTGCTGGTCTGTTCAGCCTGGAGAAGACAAGGTTAAGGGATGGCACGATAGCCACGTTTAAAGATTTGATAGGATGTCATATTGAGAATGGAGCAAACTTATTTTCTGTTGCTCCATGGACCAGGATATGGAGGAGTGGGTTCAAGTTACAGGAAAAGAGGTTCCACGTAAACATTCGGAAGAGCTTCCTGACAGTAAGAGCTGTTCGACAGAGGAAGATGCTGCCTTGGAGGGTGGTGGAGTCTTCTTCTTTGGAGGTTTTTCAGCAGAGGCTGGATGGCCATCTATTGGGGTGTTTTCATTGTGTTTTCCTGCATTGCAGAAGGGGGCTGGGTTGGATGACCCTTGGGGTTTCTTCCTACACGTTGATTCTATAATTGAACTTACACCTGACTAGGGCAAACACACGGAGACTTCTTGAGGAATCCATTGTTTTCTGCCACAAAGAGGCCTGTAGCCTCACTGGAAAGGAGACATATTGGATTGCAAAAGAGCGGTCCCTGTTGAGATGCAAATGGATTTTAAATCTCCTGGACTTTGCAAATCTCCCTATAGCCACATCATGGCCAGGAGGAGGATGATCCTGCCTACAAAAGATATCCTCCCTCTCCACCATATACCATCTTAACTAAAGACTGAAACAACATGTAGGCATCTGACTAACATCTCCAATTGTTTTTCTCCTGTTTGGTTTGTAAAATTTTGCATGATGAAGAAGCAGCCCATGGAGTTTCAAAAGCTTACAACAAGTATATTGTGCATTTTGGTTGGCCAATAAAGGTATCACTGATGGATTTTTGTTTGAACTGACTCTGGCTGTAATCCTTAATTAATTTCATTCTTGAAGGAGGCAACAAATTGAGCAACATTTTCTGCTCAGGAAACAGCATTTTCTATGCACATTTTTGGGGGGTGCAGAAATATTTTCCACACCAAAAACACTGTTTTTTTGCACAAAAAATGTGGAGTTTTATGCCAAAAGAAAAATTGCAAGCGTCTTCCCCCCCCCCCCCCCCCCCCCAGGATATGTTCTGAACGGTGAAGATTTTCATCAGTCCAGGATTCTCTTCATCGGGATTTTCCAAAGACTTGAGTTTCCTCTCCCGAGCCCATCACTTTTAGACTATTCTTTGACCATTTTCATCCCTACGCTAGACATCAGGAGCAAAATGAAAATATGGCCTGGGAGTTTGCAAGGAGGAGAAAAACTTTGGAAGTGGTATGAGGAAAGAGTGTTCATACCTTTTCCTTTTAGGGATAAAATAGGAGGAATAGGATGAGGGATGGGTAGAAAGGATGAATAGGATGAGATAGGAAGAAGCGAATAGGGTAAATAATGAGGAAGTCCTGAGTGTATGTAGGAATAATGAAGAGAGCTGAGATACTCAGAGAAGGAAGGGAAGAGCAAATTAGTGAAGTATACTTAGATATTTAGATTTTAGATTGGAGGGGTAGATTAGGTATATTAATTGATGTATAGGAGTTATATTAATGATGTAGTTATTGGGTTGCGGTGGGAGGGGAAATTAGTAGAAGTTGACTGGTGGTGGGATAGTCCTACGATGTGTGTTGAATGCTGAATGTTTGATTTATTCTTAAATTGTTTAATAAAAAAAATTTTTTTTTTATTTTTAAAAAAACACAACCTTTTCCTTTTAGAAGAATTTGTCATTTTAAAAATAAATAAATAAATAGACTCCAGCTGCTTTTCCCCTTTGGGGAGAAACGGTATGTGCATCTTTTTTCCCCTGCTAAAGGAAAAGAAACTGGGTGCTGAAAAGCCATCAAGGAAAAAGTTAAGCACTCTCTTAAGATGCCAGGGTCCAAATCCCTGCTTAGCTATGGAAACCCCCTGAGTGACCTTGGATAAGTCACATTCTCTCATCCTCAGGGGAAGGCCATGGGGGCAAACCCTTTCTTTAGAAATCTTTCTATAAAGATCAGAACCAGCAGGGCATAATGGTTTGAGTGTTGGACTAGGATTCTTCTTTCCGCTTGGTAGTTGCAACCCACCAGGTGATCTTAGGCAAGTCACACTCTCTCAGCCTTAGAGGAAGGCAATAGCAAACCCCCCCGCCCCGAACAAATCTGGTCAAGAAAACCCTGTGATAGGTTTGTCTTAGGACGTTATCACATGCGGGTCTCTAGCAACTAGCATCATTCCGGAATGAACGAAAGCAGCATCATTCCGGTATGCTTCTGGTCGCGCAAATGTAATTCCTAATGAAACCGGCATGCAAAAGAACGGGGATGATGCCGCAATGGGAGGGGGATGGGAGGGGGATGGGAGGGGGTTCTCTGTGATGTCGTGTGAACACAGGGGCAAAGGATCCGCAATGGGACGGGGATGCGACGGGGTTCTGTCTGCTTTAGACCCCGTGTGATAACGTCCTTAGGGACACCATAAGCTGGAAACAACGTGAAGGCACAAACAACAACAAATAATGATATCACAAATTTACACCAAAAATACAAATTAGTGTTCCCCACGCCTGTTATGAAATGATGGGTTTTTGATAGTACAGGATATGACTATTAGCTCTGGTACATTCCACTCCCTCCTTCTGCAATTTGTTCCTTGTCCTGCCCCAAACTTGTTGCCCTCAAAATGGATGTCTCAAAAAAAGATTATTTTCTGCAGCGGTAGTTTTTCCTGTTTTCTTCTGGTTTCCTCCCTCTTCTCCTCCCTTTAATGGAGCACAAATTCTTCCACCAAGGATCACTGTTTGCAATAAAAGATCTCTAGATGTGGGGTGGCCTTTGAAGATGGTTTAGAGGGTGTAGCTTTTGCAAATAAAATAGAAACAAAACAACCCACGCACGCACACCCCAACCAGTAAGCACACTTCAGCATTTTCCAAGCATGATCTAAAGTTCTCGGGAATGCCAAGAAAACCTAAAATCTCTCGGATCATTCTCCAGATAGACGAATTAATAGGCATGCTTCAGGGACTGGAGAACTTTAGGTTTTGGATTACAATGACCAGATGAACAAAATAACATAAGGACTGCAGAGATCAGAGAACTTCCTTTTTTAAAAATACAATGTCCAAATCCCATGGTAGCTGTGAGATTCTGGGAACTGAAATATATCAATATAGTATACCATTTTAATACTTCACACTTTACATTATTCAGTTTTGGAGATGTTTTAAAACATATTTAAGTTTTTTTTTATTGTTTTAAATGGTCATTCTTCTACAGCAATTTTAAATGGTTTAAACTCGTTTTTATGGAAGGCTATCCAGAGATCTTATGCAATGGGAAAGAATATAAAAATTTTAAATTAATTATATTTATAAAGAAGTAGTTCCTAAAGATAACTTTGCAAAGATTTGTTGTTGTTGTTGTTGTTGTTGTTGTTGTGTGCCTTCCAGTCATTTCTGACTCATGAGGACCCTAAGCAATATCATGGGGTTTTCTGGGGTTAAGAGTGTGTGACTCACCCAAGGTCACCCAGTGGGTTTCTGTGGCCGAACAATAAATTGAATCCTGGTCTCCATAGTCATAGGACTTTATCACACGGGGAAAATCCCATGCAGAAATGGGATTTAAAAGCTAGGGAAAGTCCGCAAAAGCGGATTGACTTTCACACACATTGCCGTTAAAATGCTATTAACCCAAATGGAAAGTAGTCAAAAGCTGCTCGTTTTTACTTTTGGGATTTTCCAGAAGTAAAAAGAAGCGGCTTTTGATTACTTTCCGCTCGGGTTAACAAAGTTTAACAACGATGTCGTGTGAAAATCTACCCGCTTTTGTGGGTTTTCGCCAGCTTTTAAATCCCGTTTCTGCATGGGATTTCCCCTGTGTGATAAAGTCCACAGTCCAATGCTCAAACCACTACAACACACTGGCTCTTACTCTCTAAATTTGTTGTTGTTTTGTGCCTTCAAGTTGTTTCCAACTTATGTTGACCCCTAAGGCAAGTCTGCGAACAGGGTTTTCTTGGCAAGATTTGGTCAGAGAGAGTTTGCCCTTGCCTTCCTCTGAGGCTGAGAGAATGTGACTTGTCCAAGGTCTCCCAGTGGGTTTCCATGGCCGAGTGGGGATTCGAACTCCAGACCACTCAAAGCCCTACCCCACTCTAGCTTTCTTCAAATTACAGCACAGTAATTAGCTAACACATCAGAAGTAAGGGACCAAGATCTGAATTAAAAATTTTATAGGCACCATATTTAGTAATAAGAGTGGTCTTTGGAATGAGTTTCCATCTTAGAAGCCATGGCTTCTAAGTGCTGGAAATGTAGGGGCAGAGATACCCTCCTGCCCACCACCATCCTGGAAAAAAACACCACAACTATGAAAATTTGCTATTCTGAAGCTGAACCCCACAACCAGAAGACATAATGGTCCTTCCTATCCTGTCGGATGTCCTGCCAGTCTGGGGGACAGAATTGACGGAGGATTGGCACCATTTGATTTTATTTTGCCCACACTGTTCTACTTCTTTTTGAAAATGGGGTGGTCAGAATGAGAACCAAGACCCCAGGTAAAGATGTTCTAACTTGGGATGTAAAACATGGGACTGTTCCATAGCACTGAGCCATGACAGTTAAAGCGGCATCAAGCTGCATTATTTCTGCAGTACAGATGTCAGGCCTGGTGTGCTTCCAGACACACAGTTCCTAGCATTAAGAACCAAAAGTCATCATGAAGAAATGTTTTCCTCCATAATAGGCTTTTTTGTGGTAAGAGAAGAAGATGGGAGAAGGTCTGGAAGAACTCAAGAAGATTAGATGGAAAAGGCTGTTGCCTTCATCATCCATAATATCCTGTAAGCAAAGCCTAGTGACTGCAGAATAAAAGACGTGTCGGGAAGCATTCTTGGGGACATGAGAAGAAACAGTTCCACTTTGCTGCTGGTCAAGGTGATGGACCATGGAGTACCATGATGAACTCTGGATGCCACCTTTGAAGAAGAACATAGTAACACTGGAAGTGATTTAGAAGAGAGTAATGAAAGGGTATGGACTAGGATATGAAGAACAAGACCTGAGGAAAGACTGGAGGAGCTGTTTATACTACAAAGAAGGGGTGCCAATGAGAAGCTGAGTTCCTGATTACTGTTTTTCATTTCCATGGGGCATGCCTTGAAGACTGTCCCAATGCTTTGTCCATTTAATAATATTTGCTCATGTTTTTGTTTGTTTGCTGTTGTTGTGTGCCTTCAAGTTGTTTCCAACTTATGGTGACACAAAGGCAACCTTATAATGGGGTCTTCTTTCCAAAATATGTTCAGGGAGGTTTGCTATTGACTTCCCCTGAGGCTGAGAGAGTGTGGCTTGCCCAACTTTAACTGGATCTTATGCTGCCCTGGTCATTACAAGTTGATAAGTGAAGTGTCACACACAGCTCTCAGGCCAGACAACCACTGAATCTGTCCGTCTTTAAAAGTAACTTAGAAGATAACGTCTTGCAAAACTTGAAAAATAAAAGTTCTGAATATTGCAGAAAGAAAACAAGAAAGAAAGAGGGGAAAAAGAAAGGAGAGGTGGCATGTTCTACTTCTCATTCTTTTCCATATCTTACACATACCACTTGGGATTAATAAAAGACAGCATGACATGTAAAATCCTGCTCAGAAAATTCCTAAAAATGACTTTAAACATTAATGTTAAAAGGGTAACTATATAAAATTTCTTGTTACACCAAAACCACAGCAGCATTATAATTCAGAGTAAGAGGAGAGAGCCAGCGTAGCATAGTGGTTTGAGTGTTGGGCTATGACTTTGGAGACCAGGGTTCAATTCCCCACTCAGCATGAAGCCCACTGGGTGACCTTGGGCAAATCACACTCTCTCAGCCTCAGGAGAAGGCAATGGCTAACCCTCCGCTGAACAAATCCTGCCAAGAAAACCCCCATGATAAAGGATTACCATAAGTTGGAAGCAACCTGAAGACGAACAAGAAGAAGAACAAGAAGAAGAGGAGGAGTAGATCTATGGTTCTGGTGCCGAGTCATCTGGACATTGTCCAGTCTGCTCAAACCAGAACTGGATTTTGGACCATGCATTGTCTGATTTCCCTACCTAGGGAACAGGTGGTTGCCATTATATTTGGCCCATTCAGCCAGAGCCTATGTTGCCTCTAATGCATCACTCCCAGGCTCTGAAAATGCCACAATAAATATTTTTTGCTTCTGTTTTCCACTGCAAAGTGGACTGACAGACAGAGAGAGCAGTGATCTACCCTCCTGGAAGATAGTGGTGTTTCAGTTGCAATGCCAGAGGTCCAAAGAACCGGTCGAAAAGCCAAGCATGGCATGCAGTAGCACCCAGGCACTGAATACCATTATTGGCCAAGCCTTGGGCTGGAGATGCCAGAAGCACTGGAACGCAAGGTGTTTGGGATGGAAAAAGCCCTGACATTCCATGAAGAGGCGTTTCCACAAACAGAGACTTGCACAACCCTTGGTGAGCACATCACAAAAGCTCCTAAAACTGGCATGGAAGAAGGACAAAGAGCAAAATGTCTGCAGGTTTGGAGATTAAGACTTGCAAGCAGCCACAGCAGCAATTCATGAAAGATATACTATCTCTATCTAACCTGGAGATTTCTCGCTTCCTAATGGCTAGGCTGACCATATTTCCTTGAGACAAAAACAGGACATTGAGATGGCAAAAACAGGACAGGGTTATGTAATCTTCCATATTCATGAACAAGGAAGACGATAACAAAATTTTTATTATATGAACCTATTGCGCTAACAATTATTCTTCAGTGACAGAACTCGTACAAAAATTTCAGTAGATGTAGAGGGGGACTGGATTTCACCACAACCGTACCATGAATATTTCTCCGAGGAAGCAATCTTACACAGCAATTTTCAGTCTTTTAACACCTTATCATGAAACTTCACACTCTGTAACACAATATATATATATATTTTTTTGACAACCACAATTTCAAACAGGGATCTTCAAAATATTTTCGCAACACAACAGGGCATTTTTCTTGAAATCGGGACAAAATTGACTTTTATATTAAAACGATGGGATGGTCTGGAAGTACTAAAAAAAATGGTACTGTCCCATTTAAAATGGTACATATTCAGCCTACTAATGGCAAAAATGTACTGGGTTTGGGTGTTGGAAGATTATTGTCTCTGAATTCTGCTTTTCATTTCACTATCAACTCACTGCAAACTGAGCAGAAATTTGGAATTTTCTCAGAAGCATTCCCTCCGACATTTCACAGATGGAAAGAGCAACGCGTGTGTCTGAGCAATGTCAGAGGGTAGTCAAGATGGCAAACGTTATTCATGAGGAAGGACACACAAGCTAGGCAAGGCTGCAGCAGTTCACTTTTGCCTGAACTGATTGGGAAAGGAAAGTTTCCAAAAGTAACATTAACTAATGGGAATGAAGCTGTGGTTTTTGTGTAAGAAGAGATTATTGCACTTCGAACTGAGCTTGCACCCATTTCACTGAGGACCAAGGGGGAAAGTAGGAGGAGGAGAAAGTAGCTGGGGCATTTTAAAAGGAGCTGAAAAAATGGGATGGACTCTCCCTGCCAGAGGATATGTGATACTTCTCTGATATGTCAAAGGATCTTGGGACACAAATTTCTGAGAATGCGTTCCATCCTAACTGGGAATTAGAAGAGTCTGACACCACTTTAACTGCCCTGGCTCAATGCTATGGAATCCCAGGATCTGTAATTATGTGAGATATTAGACTTTTCTGCCTGGTGTCCCACCAAACTACAAATCCCAGGATTCCACAGCATGGAGCCAGGGCAGTTAAAGTGGTATCAAACAGCATTATTTCTTCAGTGCAGATGTAGCCCTAGGTCCCAGCTGGTTCCTCTGGCTGATTCCCTTGAGTGCTGGATAATGGAGTCTCCTTCTCTGGATATCTTCAAAACGAGTTTGGACTGCTACCTACTAGGGCTGTTGTTCCTAAATTTCCTACATCGAGAATGGGGTTGGATTTAATGGCCTTTGGGGAACCCTTCCAACTCTATAATTCTATAATGTTCTGTGCAAAACAACCATACGTGAATTTTGTATGGAATAAGTCTTAAATTGTGAATATTCTCCTCAGCCCAGGATTCTTTCCATCTGGGTTTCTGAACATTTGAGAAACTGATTTTTGCATCATTTTTCAAATATCGTTGAGCTCCCTAAATCTGTTGCTGCAAGGTCATTGGTGAGCAGAGCTACCAGACAACAGCTTGGATCCCAGTACCACTTTCACATCTGAACTCAAATCCACCAGAACAGGGACTCTTGAGTTTGCAATAGGAACAGAAAGAATATTTTAAAAAATGATAATCAAATAATGGATGAAAATGGGCTTTCTGAATATCAGAAAACACTGATGATAGAAATCTGGCTTTTTGTATATAAAAAAAGTATGTGGGTTTGTTGATTGGTAGGACATAAAATACATTTTCTGCTCAGAAAGCCAGCTTCCTGCACAATAAACAACAAAACATTGATTTTCTGTGCAGTTCCATTTTCTATCCAAGCCCCCACAAGCGTTGTCATTTTTGTTGTTCACAGAATAAATCTCGAACTGCAAAGAGCCCTCCAAAACTGTGTGGCTTTCATGGAGTTTCTCATAGCAGGAAGAAAACTGGTAAAATTATCAACTTTGCCTATGAGAATGGAGATGCCCAGCACATCTATTGCCACCACAAGTTGCTTCACTCTGAGGTTAGAATGAAGTGCTGGGAAACAGTCACATGGTGAGGTTTTAAAATTTGGGGTAAAAGTGGTAAAGAAAGGATGCGGTGGCTCAAGTGGTTAAGATGCTGACTTTGTTGATTGCAAGATTGGCAGGTTGGCAGTTCGAGACCCGGGTGCTGCATCATGCTAGTGATCTCCCATTACTAGTCCCAGCTTCTGCCACCTAGCAGTTCAAAAGCATGCAAATGCAAGTAGATAAATAGGTACCACTGGTGGGATAAATTGGTGGGAAGGTAAACAGCATTCTGTGCACTCCTGCTGGCCATATGATCACAGAATAGTCTCTGACAATGCTGGCTCTTTGGCTTAGTAACAGAGATGAGCACCACCCACTATGGTCAGACACAACTTGACAACCTTGTCAATGGGGAATATCTTTACCTTTAAGGTGGTAAAACTCGGTTCTTGTGCTGAGAGTGCCAGCCATTGTCTGGTCTCCCCATTGGGGGAATGGTGGGAGACCACTGTATTTGACCCATGCCAACAGGGCCATAGTTTTCTGGATACTCACCACAGACTTATAGCCAGTAGCTCACACACTGGCACTGATCCACAGATCACTACTGTGAGTAGCAGTGTGGAACATTTCTTGATGAGTTTTCAGACACACGACTTGGCTATTCTCCCTGTTAACATGGCTTCCTCCTAGTGAATTTGTTGGTGACTTGAGCAATTATCTCCATTCCTTCATCCTCCAAATCCCACGTCCACCATGTTTTTCATTCCCGTTGGTCATGATCCAATGCATAGATTTTGTCGACATATTGGGGTTTAAGAATTTCTAAGTGGGCTAAATATTTGACCCACTTAGAGTGATTCTTCTTGCCTTAAAGTACCTACAAGACTATGGTCATTTTTCCAGCCCCAGTTCTTAATTTGTGGGAGGATGCCATAATGATCCCACTTTATTTGCAAATCAAAAGTGTCCTAGGATAGCAAATTCTAATGAGCACTAATGCTTATATGGAAGTCTTCAGCTTTGCAATGAAGTTGTCAAAACTCCAAACATGCACAAAATGTAAAACCATATGTACATATGCCATGGAACAAGATGTGCAACTCTGCTTCAGTGTGCTTGACTTGAGTCATCCAGTCTGCATCAAACAAAAATGTCCAAGCACTTAAGTGAGGAAACTTACACATGCCCAAGACAGCATGAGAATTGTGGCTGGTGTGTTTCTCCATTAAACTGGCTAAAAGAAGGAAGATGTGGTTTGCCTCCTCTTTCTCTCCCAGTTTCAAAGCTTCAAGCTGAACTTCTGACTGTCCATTCTTAGCACTGCAGCACATATACCCTGAAACCAACACTCACACCAGGAAAGCACCTTTAGAAAACAAATGGGCTTTCCTCCTAACATTCCAAATCAATCTGAGAATATACCCATGAAATCTTTAAGCATATGTTCATTACACTCAAGCCTTGGCAGAGTAGCTGACCATTAATAAGAAATCCCCCACTGCTGAATTCACCCTGTGGTCTTCTCCAACCCTTTTGCCTTCAGTCTCAGTCTTCCCATCTGCAAAATGGGGAAAATAATGAAGACTGACTTACACGATAGTTGCAGCTAGTTCAGTGTGACCCAACTACATGCTCTTCTGAAGTTTTAGAGTACAATGACCATCTTTTCTAGGCAATGAGACCTCCAACACATCTGGAGGGCACCAGCTTGGGAAAGTCAAATTCCTGGAATGCTTGAAGGTGCTATAAGTATGTAAGATCTTTTTGTTGAGAGATATCAGCTGGCTTCCCATTACAATGTTGTAAGTTAGACCTGCAGCTGTGCAGCTGTTTCCTGTTCAGTTTCACAATTGTGATACCATTTCCATGATCATAAATGCCCCTCAACCCAATGTGCTAAACCTGCTTCAAGGATACTTGAAGAAGATCATTCCAAGATCAGGACCAATTTTTTGCAACATCCCAAATCAAGATAAGTAAAACATTAGCATGTTTGGGTGAATTCCACACAGCAGAAGTAATAACTTTGCTGCCTAAATGGTGGCTTCCAAGTTAGGGAGGTCAGTGAATCCACTCTGGCTTTCCATCCAAATGTTAGAGGAGCTGTCCAAGGAACACATTTAAGGAAAAGTGTTGTTTCTCTCTCTCTCTTTCTAAGCATGAATGTGGGGGAAATGGCCCAGCATGGGGGCAAACTGAAGCCATCTGAACTCCAAACTGTTGGAGTTCAGAAAAGTTTGTGCACTGGAAGCAACACCCATCACTCCTCTGGGAAGACACTCTTGCCACCTCCAAGACTTGACCTAAAATTCCTGTAACACCAAGAAATGGGTCCTGACTATTCACTGATTTATTTCTTCTTCATTTATTTATTTATTAAAATAGTGCTATCTCACCTGTATTAAAAGATCTCAGGGGAGCCTACAGTGAAAATCAATACAAACAGGTTAAAAACACTGAAAACAATATAAACAGAATCCAGCAGAGTCACATCCACTCTGGTGCAAGATTCAGGACCAATAACAACAAATTATTGACAAGATGGAGCATGCCCAGGGCAGGGTGACCAAAATGGTGAAAGGTCTGGAAACCATGAAGAGCAGCTTAAGGGGCTAGGTATGTTTAGCCTGGAGAAGAGAAGGTTAAGGGGTGACATGAGAGCCATGTTGAAATATTTGAAGGGATGTCCTATTGAGGATACAGCAAGCTTGTTTTCTGCTGTTGCAGAGACTTGGACACAGAGCAATGGATGCAAACTATAGGAAAATAAATTCCACCCAAACAATAGGAAGAACGTCCTGACAGTAAGAGCTCTTAGACATTGGAATAATATGTTGCCTTAGACCAGGGGTCGGCAACTTTTTTTTTGCTGTGGGCCGGGAGGGGGGGAAATGGTGCTGGGGGCCAGTACCCACGTGCATGCATGTGCACATGGGGGGACGCCATTTTGGAAGGCCCAACGGCGCTGGCGCCATGCACATTTGCACAGCGCCAATGCCATTGGGCCTTCCAAAATGGCGCTCTGCATCACGCGTGCATGCACACAATGCGGGGCGCCATTTCGGAAGGCCCAACGGTGCCGGGCATTTTGGAAGGGCTGGTCCCAAGGCCTTGGCGGGCCGGCCCTGGCCCACGGGCCGTAGGTTGCCGGCCCCTGCCTTAGACTGTGATGGAGTCTTTGAAGGATTTTCAACAGAGGCTCGACGGCCATTTGTTCGGGTACTTTAATTGTGTCTTCCTGCATGACAGGGGGAGGTTAGACTGGATGGCCCTGGGGGGTCTTTTTCAATACGGTGATTCTATAATTGAACTTATACCTGACTAGGGAAGTAACCTTAATTAATTTCATTCTTCAAGGAGGTAATGAATTGAGAACGTTTTCTGCTCAAGAAACATCATTTTCTATGCTCTCTCTCTCTCTCCCCCCCCCCCCTCCATATGCAGAAATATTATTTTCCGCACACATAACATTTTCTTTTACCCAGACAATGCAGAATTTTGTGCAGAAAATTCAGGGCTTGTTTTTTTTTAAATAGGATATGTTCTGAACGGTGAAGATTTTCATCAGTCCAGGATTCCTTTCATCAGGATTTCCCAAACGCTTGAGAAACACATTTGGTCTCCTGCCTCCATCACTTTTGGACTATTCCTTGACCATTTCCATCCCTACCCTAGACATGACAAGCAAAATGAAAATATGGCCTGGGAGGCTGCAAGTAGGAGAAAAACCTTGGAAGTGGCATGAAGAAAGAGTTCTTGATTCTATGATACTCTCAGCTTTTTGAGCTTGGACTGTGAATGACCAGCACTAGCCGTGGCTTATTGCTCCATAGAGTAATTTGCAAAAGGAAGAATGTAGCACCTTGGATAACTCCATTCAAGTTCAGATTAAAATCCAGAGCAGATTCACCACTGTTGGCTAACAAAAGGTTCCAGAGGCCTCCTTCCCATCTGCCTGAAGGTAAAAAAAAATAGGGACAAGACGGGGAATCATCTCAAGCCAGGATGCCGACTCCGCATGGCAAACCGGACCAGCCAGGCTGCAGAGGCATTAGCAGGCAGGGTGCGGCCACAGCAGGGGGACAGGTTCTCCCTGGGAATGAATCCCGATGCATTCCCAGGCTGGCAACACCCAGGCACAGAGAGGGTGACTTGGCAAAGCAGCTAAACCCTGCATTGTATTATTAAGACTTTCTATACTGCCTGATGCCAGGGGAAATGGCTCAAAGAGCTCTTTGGAGGCCAGGAGGCCATACTTATGCCAGGGATTGGGGTTGTCATTATTGGAGTGAGAATGTCTCATCAGAAGCACAGAAGAAAAGAAAGGCCAGGTTGCTTGCCATGGATGGAGCCCTGAGTCAGTACAATGTGCCCAGGTTTACTAATAGTTAGGAAATCTGCTCTAGGTCCTAGTCTGAAGTTTAAAAGAGTGAGCCAAGGTGCTGAGCTCTACCCACTCAGCTATCTGGCTATCCAGGGTGGATTTGTTTTTCCCACCAACGTGGGAGCCACCGGCTGGCATGGCTGGATCTGAATTCAAGACGGGCTCTGGCTCAGAATTGGTTTTCTTTTCAGAGCCATAGAGAGTCACTGAAATGGAAAAGTTTCGTCAGTGGATGCAACTCCACTGATTTCTAATGTTATGGGGAAGGGGAACTGAATTCATTTTAATTCAGTTTATGCCACACCTTTCTTCCACCATGGGAAAAATTTCTTCCTATCCACTTCCTTCAGAATATGCATCATTTTATACACCTCCATCATCTCTCATCTGACTCTTTTTTTTTTTCTGATTTGAAGAACCACAAATGTAGTAACATTTCCTCCAAGGGGAGTTTTTCTAGTTCCTTGATCATATTGGTTAACTGAACTATATATCAAAGCTTTGTATCTTTTAAAGCTTTGAGTCCCAGTCTTGGGGTAAAGTGGGATATATAATTGGTCACACTTTTCTGTACCTTTCTTGGCTGTTGTTGTCGTCGGAGTTCAATTTTTTACTGACTTATGGCAACATAGGTCAGAAACAACTTGAAGGCACACAACAACAATAACAAGGAGGATCTATCATGGTGGTTTCTTGGCAAGATTTGTTCAGTGGGAGTTTGTCATTGCTTTCCCCTAAGGCTGAGAGAGTGTGGCTTACCCATGGACACATGGTACGTTTTCATGGCTGAGCAAGGATTTGAACCCAAGTCTCTTGTAGTTCTAGTCCAACACTCAGACCATTGCACCATGCTGATTCTGCCTTCAAGTTGATTCCACGCTACTGAGAGCATATCATGGGGTTTTCTTGGCAAAATTTGTTCAGAGAGGGTTTGCCTTTGCTTTGGTCTGAGGGTGAGAGAGTGTGACTTGCCCAAGGTCACCAATTGTGTTTCCATGGCCAAGCAGAGTTTTGAATCTTGTTCTCTTAGCTTTCCAATCCAACACTGAAACCACTGCACCATACTGACTCTACAATATCCCTTCTCATGTGTAACAGTGACCAGAGTTACATGTAATATTCCAGTTTTAGTTGCATCATAAATTTTTATAGGAGCAGTATAAGGAATGGGATAAATTTAGCTTCTGTTGATTTTTATTTAAAGAAATCAGAAGTTACCATTATTAACTTTATTAATGCCTCACCATTTCTCCAAAACTAGGACTCGAGGTGGCTTACAAACTAAAATGAGGGCAATATAGTTAATTTTTTTTTTAAAAAAAGGTCAACATTAAAATAGAATTAAGCTATTCATAATATTTTAAAAATTAAAGCATACCCTTTTTAAAAAGCAGTTTAAAAAAAAGTCCACTTTAAAACAATGTACAGTACTATCATGAGAAGACATGATAGAAAAGATAATATTGCTTGGTGAGAGAGAAAGTTAGTAGGAAAAGAGGAAGACCACATTGCAGATGGCAAGACTGAATCAAAGAAACTTGAGTCTGCAAGGTGCTGATAACAGGATGATTTGGGTGCATCTACACTGTAGAAGTAATGTAGTTTGACACCACTTTAACTGCCATGGCTCCATCCTACAGAATTCTGGGACTTGTAGTTTGATGAGGCACCAGTACTCTGTGGCAGAAATGGCTAAAGATCCTGTAAAACTACAAATCCAATGATTCCATAAGATGGAGCTACAACACTTAAAGTGGTGTCAAACTGCATTATTTCTACAGTGTAGATGCTCCCTTGGAGGTTTCTCATTCCTAGGGTCACTAAAAGTTGAAGTTGACGTGAAAGTAATTATTAACAAAAGTAATGTGGTGCTGCAGAAGAGTTCTGCAGTTAGCAACCTGACCCTATGAATGAGCAACCTCCAAGGGTGCATCTACATGCAGTTTGACATCACTTTGAGTGCTGTAGCTCCATCCTTTGGAATCCTGTGATTTGGTAGTTTTACAAGATCTTTACCCTTCTCTGGGGAAATATGGTCTATCCCATAACTTAGCTCTGGCCATATCGGGCTTAATAGCTCAGCACTCTGAACTATGCTCAGAAATGGCCTTGCAACCAGTTGACCTGCTGGACTAGGAGAATGTTATGACCCCTGTGTTGGTGTTGTATGCCTTCAAGTCATCTCCAACTTATGGCAACCTTAAGAGGTTTTCATGTCAAGTTTCTTTAGAGGGGTTTCCCTTTGTCAACCCCTGAGGCTGAGAGAGTGTGATTTACCCAAGGCCATCCAATGGGTTTCCATGGTTGAACAAGGATTTGAACCCTGGCCTCCAGAGTCATAATCCAACGCTCAAACCACTACACTGCATTGGCTCTCTATGATCCCTGCAACAAGCCAAAATCAAAAGCCCTTTCCTTAAAAACCAAAAAGTCACGCAAATCCCCACCATACAGGTGCTAGAGAGAGAGAGAGAGAGAGAGAGAGAGAGAGAAAGAGCGAAAACAAATGGTTTCACCCCCTAAATAGGATGTTGGAAGTTTAATTTTCCTTCCATTTTCCAACATTGGGCAACAACATGGATTTGGCCTTTTCTGCAGCGGACGCATGCTGGGTTGACATTTTCAACCTGCTCATGCCACAGTACATTTGTCAAGCGTTTAGCATCCTGGTTTACTGGTTCAGGCAGAGCCCAGCAGGAAGCTGTAAGAGATTTGCTGAGTGAGACAAGGTCCTTAATCAGATTATGGCACCAGCTACAGACGAGAAAGCTGTAACAGATACGCTTTCTGACGCCCTCGGAATAGCTAAGCAGTTGGACTCCACTGGTAATAGGGCTCAGCCTTAGGGACTTTCTTCCCAGTGCCAAAACTCTGTCCTTAAAGCTGAGATAGAACAACAACCATGAGATGCAGCCTCTGAGCAGGTGCAGAGTGCCTTCCTGGACAACCCAAATCAACATGGATTGTAAAATCGTCTAAGATATGGTGTAACAGATCTTTCCAACAACAACAAAGGAAAAAAACCCGCACTGGGGTGTAATGAAATGACCACCAGATGTATAAAATTTACCCAATAATCATCAAATATAAGCTAACTATAGCAACATTCTCATACTTTTAGTCTTATTAAGTCAAAAGCAACCATGTCTGGGGTCCATTTATTCTACTTGTATGCTAACAGATGTGTCCGGTACAACTCCCATGTTCTTGATGGCAGGCGTTCCTGGGGAATGCATCTACGCTGTCGACGTAATGCAGTTTAACACCACTTTAAATGGTGTAGCTCCATCCTATTGACTCCTGAGATTTGTAGTTTGGTGAGGCACCACCACGCTTTGGCAAAGAAGGCTAATGACCCTGTAAAACTACAAATCCCAGGATTCCCTAGGATGGAGCTGCAGCACTTAAAAGTGGAGTCACACTGCATTATTTCTGCAGTGTCAGTGCACCCCGAGAATGGAGAGATGAGGTAGGAAAAATGCACATCCATCACACACAATAGCATGAGGGAGGCTTTCAACCATGGCTGTCTATTCTGGGTCAGTATGCGCAACTAATCCCATTTCCAGACATGATTTCCTGTATGTGGAAGGCAAAGGGGAGTGTGGACTCAGAGAGATGTGAAAATGACAGGAAATCCACAGAGAATACCCCCCCCCCCAATACACACACACTTTCATCTGTGTATCTCTGTGTTCAAATTAGTCTAGGCTGTAGTAGCCCAGAGACGGAGCCTATAAATCCCTCTCTTCTTCCTTGGTGTAAACACGAACTACAGCCAACCACTTCATTCTTTCTAGGAACAGCGTGAAAACATGGTCAGGAAAACCTTGCCAAATTCCAAAGTCTTGACTTCTGCTAATTGTGCAAATTGGATGACTCCATGGTCTCCCACTTTCCTCTGGTAAAATGTTCCCAAAGCTATCTGATCTTAACATTTAACAGCATCAGATTGTAATAGTTTGTTTCCTAAGGTCTTGATTGTTCTTTCTTTCTTTCTCTTTCTTCCTTCCTTCCTTCCTTCCTTCCTTCCTTCCCCTCCAACTGTCCCACTTTGGCAGGAACAGACCTGATTAATACTCTGTCATCCCACTTTTACAGCTGCTTTTAACATGTCCCAGTTCCATTATTATTATTATTATTATTATCATCATCATCATCATCATCTTCTAAGAATAAGAAGAGAAGATTAAGGGCTGACATGATAACCATGTTCATTTAAAAGGATCTCATATTGGGGATGGTGCAAGCTTGTTTTCTACTGCTCCGGAGACTAGAACCCGAACCAATGGATTCAAACTACAGGAAAAGAGATTCCATTTAAACATTGGGAAGAATCTTCTGACAGTAAAAGCTGTTCGAAAGTAGATGCTGTTACTTTGGAGTGTGATGAGTCTCCTTCTATTTTGGTGTGTGTGTGTGAGAGAGAAACAGAGGTTGGATGGCCATCCTTCACAGGGAGACTTCCTGCATGGCAGAAAGGGTTGGACTTTTGGGCTCTTGGGGTCCCTTCTATGATTCTATGAACTCAGCAGGGAGAGAGGAGCAAAGATGGTGTGGAATGTTGTCCTTCCCTGTTGGTTCAGGCAAAAGCAAACTGCTGCAGCCTCTCCTAGTTTGTGTGTCCTTCCTCATGAGCAACATTTGAAATCTGGGCCATGCTCTGATGTTGCTTGGCCACACGTGTCCCAGTTGTCATCTGTGAAATGTTGGAGGGTATGTTAGTTGGCTTGCATCCTGCCTCCCCCCCCCCCCATGACAAACATTGAAAGTGTCTCACCAACAAGGTTAAAACAGGTACAGATAAAAACAGATGTGGATATGCAGAAAAACACAGAAAAGTAATACTCCAGACACACAGCCAGCCAGATCATAGTATCACAAACACATTTCCCAAAATCAAGTAAAAGCATATTTCAATTAAAAAGTATGACACAATTTATTGATAGCTGATTTCTCAGTAGCCAGTCCGAAGCTTGCCTGAACAGAAAAGTCTTAGCATCAGTTTCACTCCCTGCATGAATAAAGCCCTGTCTTATATAAGCAGGATAGGTTTGTCTTAATGTCGGAACTGGGGGAAGCTTCTTTTTTGGACTTAAGCTCCCACAATCCCCTAGAGAACATGCCTGCAACCATTTGGTGGATGCCAAATGGACACATGGCCAGCATGAGCCCATTAAAACCAGGCTCCTATTGTTACGGTTCGCTGGTTCAATAGAAGGAGACTCGAAACAGGTCCTCAGTCCAGATGGCTTTATTTGCATGCAAATGACGCAGGGGAATTTGTTCAGCCATACTGTGCCCCCGAACCCTTCCGGGCGTTGCCTTTTATACATGATCAACTTTGTTTCTTTTTACATCATGTCACAGGATCATACCACCTATTACACATGCTCTCTCTTTTGACAGCAGATGGCGCTATCCTACAACAAATGGCACACTTAACCCTCTCACTATTAGGGGCGTCACAAAGGGGGTACTGAGGATATGGTCCACACTGGGTGAAAGCCCAGATGAAGGGTGAACACCCAGTGGGACAGTTGTTTGTTGTCCATCTTAACCCTCCCTGCTTCCAGCCAGGACACCTCTGCAAAAGAAGGGAGGATGCCCTCATTGCAGAGCATTGTCCTGCCTTCCCTTTCCTTCCAGGAAGGAAGGACAAGACAGTCCACTGGCTCACCCATCCATCCACCTACCTGCCTGGGTCTTTCCAGGTCTGGGTGAGTGGGCATGGCAGAGGGAGGAAAGGTGGGCAGGGGCATCCACTGGCTTGCTCTCAACCACCCAGCCACCTGGTTCTTTCTGTAGCTGGACAGGTGGGCAGTGAGGTAGAGGGAAGGAGAGGGGCACAGGGACATCCACTGGTTTGCCCACTTGCCCGCCTGCCCACTCACCCAGATCTTTCTCCAGAGGGAGGAAATGGGGTGGGTCCATCCGCTGTCTTAGCCACCCACCCATCCAGCCACCCAGCTCTGCAGAGGGGTGGGGTATAAATAAATTTTATTATTATTATTATATTATAATATTATTATTATTGGGAGGTGGGTGGGTGAGGCAGAGGGAGGGAATGGGGGCAGGGCCATCCAATGCTTCCATTGCTGCCTTGCACCAGGTGGCACCAACCCTAGTGATGCCACTGGCTCCTATTACTGTGTGTGTGTGTTGTGTGCCTTCAAGTTGTTTTCAATTCATGGGGGTTTCTTGGCATAATTTGTTCCGTGGAGGTTCGCCATTGCCTTTCCCTGAGGCTGAGAGCATGCGACTTGCCCAAGGTTACCCAGTGAGATTCCATGGCCAAGCGAGAATCGAACCCTGGTCTCCAGAGTCGTAGTCCAGCATTCAAAGCACTACACTACGCTGACTCCTATTACTAATCCAAGCATTTTCCCTAATCCAAGCATTTCAGCTAAACAATTTTTTGGTGAGTGGAAGATAAAGCAAAACATGTCCCTAGCATTTCTTTTTCTGACAGTCATCTCCACTGAAAACCTGGCAAGGTGGTGAATACACACTGGTTTCTTCAAAGTTGAATTTTTTTTAAAAAAATTGTCCTCACAGTTGAAATTTACTAACATTTCAGTTTGGCCATTGTCATCCTTGTGTTTCTTGATAGTGCTGATTCTCCACAGATCCTTAGGGAAATCTTGTGAACTCTCAGCTGTTAGATATTGTCAAATTCTAACTGCTGCTGTATGTCACCTGTAAATTTTCTTGCTCATTGAAATACATTGAATGTCAACTTGCAGATGCTGCCAAATCTAAACATCATAGCAAGCAATCGCTTGAATATGGTCAAGTAGAATTTGCACAGGTACGCATGTGAGTACAGAAACACATAGGAGTTTGTTTGTCACCTTTATATTCACACAGCTCCTGTGCTTTTAACAACTTTCTTTCTCGAAACTGAGCATTGCATTTCCCAATCCTGAAGCGTAACGCCTCATAGGACCTTATCAAACGCTGGCCACGAAGCAAAGAAAAAGCGAAGAAAAACAGAAGTAGGAATAAATTCGGTTCCATAGCGAAACGAAGGGAATATCGCCCTTTTGGCCATTTCGCAATTAATACCAAGGCTCCCTTCTCTCCCGTCACAAAAAGCCGGGAGGAAAGGCAGCCATGGGAACCGGGGAGGAGGAGGAGGGCTGGAGGACTGGAGAAGGGAAGGCAGCCCATGGAGAGAGAGAGATCGCCTCCCTCTTCCCTCTTCCCTCTTCCTCTCCTCCTCTTCTTTCCAATCCGGTTTGCCTTTTGCCAAGGCAATCCCTTCCCCTCGCTGGGATTTTCGCCCTGCCCACCAATTCGCAATGAATGCGAAGGCTCCCTAGGTACATCCTCTACAAACCGAATGTCAAAATCTCCCTACTCCTTACGGATTAGCTCCGTATTCTGCCGAGTTCTGGGGCAGCGTCGTGTGTAAACACGGGGAACAATACGGATTAGCTCCGTGTTCTGGGGCAGCGTCGTGTGTAAACACAGGGGAACAATATGGATTAGCTCCGTGTTCTGGGGCAGCGTCGTGTGTAAACACGGGGGAATAATATGTATTAGCTGTGGATGCCCTTTGGATTAGCTCTGCTTCAGACCCCATGTGATAAGGGCCATATGCCAGTCAACAAAACCCAAACCAATTCAGATCCACATTTGTACTGGATGAATTGCCACAATAAAGTAATATGCTTTGGAAATGCGCAGAATTCTTCATCAGAAAGGACTTCCATGTGTGTCAAAGTGCTCTGCGCAACTCACATGCTTGCTGCCCAAAAAGCAAAGCAACATGAAAAAGGTATCACCATAATTAGCAACTCCACCCCTGTGAGACGCAGATAAAGATCGTGTAGGATGTTGTAGCATAACCTGAACTACGACTTGGAGTCTACAGGAGGGATTTGCTTTCTGAATGTGAATAGCATCTTCCTACATGTCACAATAATTTATTCATTTATGGGATTCAGGAAAATCCCATAAGTAAATGTAAGAAATGTAAATGTAAGAAAACAACCAAGAAACGTTTGCAGCAGGATGCCATCAATAGAGTTGGACTTCAGGGTCCATAGTCTCACTGAGAACTTTTCAGCAAGTCACCATCCGGTCAACCCAGACCCATGCAGCTGTAAAGTGGAAATAGCAGTAGACTACCTCAAGGGCTATTGTGTGCCAATACAACTTTTACACAGCGTTTGAGATATTCAGAAGTGTATTTGAGATATTTAGAAGGCGGGGGGGGGGGGGGGGGAAGCAGCCCTGGGCTTATTTCTGCAACCCTTGCCTGCTCCAACTTTCTGCAACCTTTGACAGCTCCAAATGTTCTTTCTCCAGCCAAACCAAGTGGATTACGTACTTCTCCAGAAAGCCTACAGGCATACTTATAAAATAAAGAAAGAAAAATATGGAACTCCCTTCCTCAGGACAACACACCAGGACAACAAGACACTGCAAAATATAGGACAATCCAGAAAAATAGAGGACATGGCCCAATAAAAGCTAAAAACACTCATATAAATAGAAATTCATGCTCCTTAGCCATGCTCAAAATGGAGGACATTTTGGAATTCCTCCTGGACAGAAGTTTGAAATGTAGGAGATGTCCAGAAAAAGGAGGACATCTGGTCACCTTGCTTCCATGAGAGACTAGGCTGCCCCCCTCCCTGTTTTCCTTTTGCTGGCAAGTAAAAACATTTGCATTGAAGCAAACGTTTAATGCTTTAAGCAGGTAGGTTCTTGATACAGATGTACATTTTATCTGTTTTTAATCTTTTGTATGATTTTGAATCATAGTGTTTTAATTTGGTGTTTTCAAATTGGTTATAGTTTTTGTAAATGTTTTTCATTGGTTGTTATGGAAGCCGCCTGGGCTTCCAGCCTGGTATAAAAGGAGGCATATAAAATAGATAGATAGATAGATAGATAGATAGATAGATTGCTGTGTACCTTCAAGTCACTTCTGATTTATGGTGACCCTAACCCGTCATGGGGTTTTCTTGGCAAGAGTTGTTCAGAGGAGGTTTGCCATTGCCTTCCCCTGAGAGTGTGACTTGCCCAAGGACACCCAGTGAGTTTCATGGCCAAGCTGGGATTCGAACCCTGGTCTCCAGAGTGGGAACCCAGCACTCAGACCACTACGCTATGATACAGGGGAATGAACGTCCCTTTCAAGTTGATTGCAGGGCCCCCCTTACAATGCTTAATATTGATGTGACATCCATCACTCTGGTATGGATCTGCATGGTAACACATCTGAGGAAGTAGACTGAAGTCTGCGAAAGCCCATGCTGCCAATTTCTTTCTTTCAGTTAGTCTCAAAGGTGCTACAAGATCTTTCTACATTCTGGTAAGGAGATTCACCCACAAGAGAGTCACGGTTTCTGCCAAGACTTTGAGGTTCTCCTGGTGGCAACAGAGGAAATTTGGATCTCGACTTACCTGGCAGCTTGAGGAGGGAGTCATAGACTTTGCACTGCATCTGCCCCGTGCTCTGCATGACGCAGGACATCCAGAGTCCTTCATAGATGGCCTGGGCTGTGACAATGTTGTCCCCGGCATAGGAGGAGATCTTCCACTGGGGCATGGCCGTGCTGACCACGATGGCAATCCAGCCGATGAATGCCAGGATGAAACCCAGCATCTGCAGACCTCCACTGGCCATAGTGACTCCCAACAACAACTCAAGGGAGCTCCTAGGAAATTTTGGGAAAGGTTTTTGCCGAAGGTTGGCTTGGAGCCTTGTTGGACCTCTGAGCGTTGAGCTTTGCCAAAGACGAGGAAAGATTCTTCTCCTCCTCTTTGCTCCTCTTTTGTAATCCAAGAGACTTCAGAGCAGGTTGTTGATGAACAGAGAATCAGACCTGAAGAACTGGCCTCCTGAGCACCTCTGCAGTGCTATTTAAACCAGACTCCAGACAGCACCCCCTGGTGGTTTCACTTGACTTTGCAGGCCCATCCGGTGTGATCACACTGAAAATTTGTAGCCCACGAAAGCTGCAATTTAAACTGGTTTGATGGTCCCCTCTCAACCTGTACTCCAAGGATTTGTTTTTGCAAAAAGCGGAGGCAAAATTCTATGGCCAGTGTGCTTCCTAGCCTGCGTGAAGTGGTGCTTCAGTGTGGGCTTATAGTATTGTTGTTCACACCATGTTGTGTTCCTATGCCTAAGTGCACGCATTATGTATTCTCTCGCTTTATGACACATCCATTTAGAGATCCACCCTGTTCTTTTGGTTGTGTCAGGACACAGCAAGAGCAGGAGAGCAGAAGCACCAAATGGCCCAACCACTTTCAAGAGTACTTTCTTGCTAGCCATCTTGTGCATTTTCCTAGATCACTGATGAAACTTCCTCTTTGCTCTTTGCCACATATGCAGAAAAATGCAGAAATCAACCCATTGCTCATCATGATGTTGTTTCAGGGATGATCTCATGTTCCAGAGTAGGGCAGTTTTTCTTCTTCACCTGGAAACATTGAAGGAACTCCCTAATGAAAGTTGCTCATGTTCATATTTCAGACATGAGACAATATATACCGATATATATATATATATATATATATATATATATTGGCTTCTCAGAAGCTTCTCAGTTGTGTTTAGTATTTTAAATCTGTAAAATGCTGTACCATGTTTGCTGTTTGCATGTCTCCTATTTCTATTGTTATTTTATTTCTGTTTATTAATTTTTGTGTGGTTGGGTGCTTTTACGTCAGAGCCAACATGGCATAATAGTTTGAGTGTTGGACTACTACTCTGGAGGTCAGGGTTCAGTTCCCAGCTTAGCCATGAAACCCACTGGTGACCTTGGGCAAGTCACACACTCTCAGCCTCAGGGGAAGGCAATGGCAAACCTCCTCTGAACAAATCTTGCCAAGAAAACCCCATGATAGGTTTGTCTAAGGGCCACCATAAGTGGGAAACAACCAATACTGTGTCCAGTTCTGGGCACCACAATTCAAAAAGGATGTGGAGAAACTGAAGCGTGTCCAAAGGAGGGCAACTAAAATGGTGAAGGGTCTGGAAACCAAGCCCTATGAGGAACGACTTAGGGAGCTGCGGATGTTTAGCCTGGAGAAGAGAAGGCTGAGAGGTGATATGATAGCTGTGTTTAAATATTTGAAGGGATGTCATATCGAGGAGGGAACAAGTTTGTTTTCTGCTGCTCCAGAGACTAGGACCCGAAACAATGGATGCAAGCTGCAAGAAAAGAGATTCCACCTCAACATTAGGAGGAACTTCCTGACAGTAAGGGCGGTTCGACAGTGGAACACACTCCCTCGGAGAGTAGTGGAGTCTCCTTCCTTGAAGGTCTTTAAGCAGAGGCTGGATGGCCATCTGTCTGGGATGCTTTGATTGGGAGTTCCTGCATGGCAGGGGGTTGGACTGGATGGCCCTTGTGGTCTCTTCCAACTCTATGATTCTATGATTCTATGATGGTATGGCCAAGATGGGGATTCAAACCCTGGTTTCCCAGTGTCCTGGGGTACATCTACAGTGTAGAAATAGTGCAGTTTGACACCACTTTAATTGCCATGGCTCAATGCTGTGGGATTGTGGGGATGTAGATGTGTGAGATATTTAACCTTCCTTGTCAGAGAGCCGTGCTATCCCACCAAACTACAAATCCCAGGATTCCATAGGGTGGAGCTATGAAACCACCAAGCCCTGTGAGGAGTGGCTTCCGGAGTTGGGATGTTAGCCTGAAGTTGAGAAGCTTAAGGGATGACATGACAGCCATGTTTAAATAGTTGTAGGGATGTCCTATTGAGGATGGAGCAAGCTTATTTTCTGCTGCTCCAGAGAATATGACACAGAGTAATGGATTGAAACTACAGGAAAAGAGATTCCACCTCAATACTAGAAAGAATACTTGACAGTAAGAGTTGTTCAACAGTGGAAGATGCTGCTACATCAGAAGATGGGGGCGATCTATTTTTGGAGGTCTTTAAAGAGAGGTTGGATGGGCAACTTTCAGGAGTTCTTAAGTTTTGTATTTCTGCAAATTCCTGGACTTGACCTGTGTTGGCGAACCTATGGCACACAAAACCATTTTCCCTGGCATGTGGAGTGGAGAAGAGGAGGAAAAGACGCATGCCTGTTCCTCCTCCTGGCCATCCCAGGCCTTCAGTTGCTTCTGGAGAAGGCCCAGGAAGGTGCAAGGAGAAGAAGTGCCACCCTGGAAGTCCCGTTTCCCCCGGATGTCCCACCTCCGGCACAGGGTAACACCTAGTGCCAAAAGGCTGTTTAGTTTGGGCACTCAGTGCCTAAAAGGTTCACCATCACTGGACTAGATCCTGTGGTCACTTCCAGCTCTAAGAATCTATGGTTCTACCAGTGCCTTAAATTCAAACAAGAAATGTATTGGCAGCTAGTGCAATTCTTTCAAAACCAGTGTCAGCCTCATACTTCTCAAAATGCACAAACACTTTATGCGCTGGAAAAACAACACCTGGTTTGTTTTTCACCATCTGCCAAGACCCACATGCGGTGTTTGCATCCCTCCGTATAATCCTCCGCCAGGTAATTCTCAGACAGCGTCCCCCCCAATTGTTCTGCTGCTCCAAGACAAACAAACCGCAACAGCCGAAAAACAACTCATGCGCTGAATAGTGAGGAGGTGATTGTTTTCACCTGGACTTGGTTCATTTTGATGACTTGGGAGATTTCACCTGGGCTTCTCTCAGCAGTTTGCAAAACATGGGAGCTTAAGTGGTGATTAGCCATCATGGCTCAACCACAGAGAGGACCCAGAAGAAGGAAAACATCAGCTTTCTATTCCACAAGAAACAATAAACAAGAGAGGCTCCATAAATAGAAATCTCACATGCATGACTTCTTTTCCCCTCTAGGTTCAAAGAAAGATGTGTCTGAAATTGTTTTCTTATCACCCAATACTTTGCATTTCCTAATTTCCAAGTCTTAGAATCAAGTAGGGGTGGGAGGGTTAGGGTGTGGGATTTGGGAATGTTTTAATTGCTTACTGTTTTTATAAGGTTGTACACCACCCCGATTGCTGAGCAGAGGGGCGGTTAAAAATAAAACTTTTATTATTATTATTATTATTATTATTATTATTATTATTATGGAATCTTTGAGTTGGAAGAGATCCCCAGGGCTACCCAGTCCAACCCCCTTGCCATGAAGGAAGACAGTATCAAACTCAGATCTGTAGCTTCCCTGATTTTAACTCTATCCATCTGGCTTGTGGACTTCTTCTCTTTCTGCTTTCTGCTTCTCTTTCTGCTTTCCTCCAACTTCTGCTTCTCTCCATCTTTCCCAGCATTATTGTCTTTTGCAATGAGTCATGCCTTCTCATAGGACCTTATCACAAGCAGGCCACAAAGCGATAATAAAATGAAATAAGAATAAATCCAGTAATAAACCGAAAGAAACCCCACAATACGCAAATGGCTATCACACGCCATTACCTTCATTGCGCTTTTAAGGAAAGCGCTCCCGGGAACCGTATTTGCCGTTCACACACAAGTGAGAAAATCCCGTACATAACCAAGCAATGATGTTCTTGCACATGCGCAATACAGCCACGGCTGTCACTTGCCGCGGCTGTCACCCCTTCCCAAGCCGGCTCTCTGAGGAGGTCCTCCTTGGAGCGAGGCCCCGCGCAGGGTCGGCGCTCTGAGGAGGTCCTCCCTGGACAGTTGGCTCTCTGAGGATGTCCTCAGAGAGCCGGCTCTCCGGGGAGGACCTCCTCGGAGCACCGACCCTACGCGGGGCCTCGCTCCAAGGAGGACCTCCTCAGAGAGATAGCTCTCCGGGGAGGACCTCCTCGGAGCGCAGGTGGGGAAATGCTCCCCAATACGTATTGGGGAAATGCTCCCCAATACGTATTGGGTTTTCATACCTACAGCAAAAGCAAAATGATTCCCGTTGCGCAATTGCAATTCCTGAAGAAACCGAAATTCAAAATATCTCGGTTCTTTCCGCATTCTGTCGGGGTTCTGTCGGGGTTCTGTGCGACGTCGTGTGGACACACGGAAAAATAATACGTATTAGTCGGGATTTTGTTTGGATTCTGTCTGGATTGGGCCCCGTGTGATAAGGTCCATAATGTGGCATATCTACACTGTTAACATCAGGCGTCACTGGGCTTTAACTAGAGTTTGGAAGCAGAGTGTTAAAAGATAATTGAGTTATCCATAAACATGCCACCTGCCAGGGTAATGTGGGCCACAGTCAAATTATTTTTGCAAAAATAACATTAGTATTTAATACACAACAATTTATAAGATTTCCTATTTGAATGCTGCCAAAATCATAACAAGCATGAAATGACAACAAGCCCAAAGCATTTGAGTTCATCAGAATGCTGAAGACTGGTGTGTAGTTTTGCTATCACAGCAACACTGTCTAAACACTGTCAAATGCTTTCCACATTCACAGCAATGTTGATAAATGAATACATTTATTCCTAAGCAGGCCAGAAAGATTTTGAGCTTTACCAAGATCAGACATGGGAAAAAGTTCAACTGACAATTCCATTCATCTCTGTTTTAAATTAGTGACATTTGCTCCCTGCAATTTCCCCCGTGAGCTGGAAGTGAAGTATATGACTCTCTTCCTCCCACCTTTATTCTCAAAACAATCCTGCAAGGTAGGTCAGGCTGAAAGAAAGGGAGGGAGAGAGGAAGAGGCACTGGCCCAAGGTCACCTATTGAGCTTCATGGCTCAATGAAGACAAATCTGGCTCTCCTTAGTCCCAGTTCACCACTTTAACCACTATGGGCTTATCTACACCAGTGAAAAACACTGCACTCACCCTGAAGCTGGTGATGGTAGTCTCCACAATGTATGGCTACTTCTGGGGAAGGTTCATGGTTTGCAACCCTTAACCTGACTTTCCTCCAAAGTAAGCAAAGTCAGGGAAATCCCCAGGCTTTCTAGAAAATGCTGGTGTGCCTGCGATGCTTTTGGCCATGTGGACATCTGGATTGGGTCCAATTCATCTGATCCAGTTGTCCACACACCAAGAGCTGTGCCATCCCCCTTATACTGCACTGTGCGGCACAAAACAGCACAGGGAATGGGATGGATCTCCTTTGGAGCTGCTGTTTTCACTTCCATTCCAGCCAGTCAGCTCCCTGCCTGATGCACCACTGCTTCTGCTAACAGGATAGAGTGACTCCTTTCTGGTTGATCACATCGTGGGATACCCTGTTTTGATCTCAGCATAAGTCCCAATGGACGTTACCACACTTGCAGCAAGAGAGCGGCGAGAAAGCTGGTCGGAATCATTTCGGAACCATTTTGGGCTCATTCCGGAATGTGCCCGGCAAGCGGAACACATTACCACACTAGAATGGAATCAGTGAGGAATGTGAGATTCCGGAATGGTTCCGCTCTGGGGGCTCGGAACTCCTGTTCCCACACAAGTTGAAAGATCCCTACCTCGATCCGGCAAGGATGTTCATGCACATGCGCAGACAGGGCAAGGCAAGGGGTCCAGGAGGGGATCCCTCTCTGGCGCTGGCAAAGCAAAGCAAGGCAAGGGGTCCAGGAGGGGATCCCTCTCTTCTGGCGCTGGCAAAGAAGGGCAAGGCAAGGGGTCCAGGAGGGGATCCCTCTCTTCTGGCGCTGGCAAAGCAAAGCAAGGCAAGGGGTCCAGGAGGGGATCCCTCTCTGGCGCTGGCAAAGCAAGGCAAGGCAAGGGGTCCAGGAGGGGATCCCTCCCTGGCGCTGGCAAAGAAGGGCAAGGCAAGGGGTCCAGGAGGGGATCCCTCTCTTCTGGCGCTGGCAAAGCAAAGCAAGGCAAGGGGTCCAGGAGGGGATCCCTCCCTGGCGCTGGCAAAGAAGGGCAAGGCAAGGGGTCCAGGAGGGGATCCCTCTCTTCTGGCGCTGGCAAAGCAAGGCAAGGCAAGGCAGTGGACTTACCACAAGTTCCCGGCTGCGCTCCAGCTCCAGGTGTGCTGGTGGGGAAGGTGTTGGTCCCCCGGCAGCCCCAGCGCCTCGCCTCTCCCACATACCGCAAGGAACCATCGGCCGTAATTTTAAGGAATACACCCGAGCGGTCGGCACTATACCGGAATGACAAGGATCTCGTGTTTATACCTATGCCGAGATCAGCGTCATTCCGGTATAGTGCCGACCGCTCGGGTGTATTCCTTAAAATTCTCGGAAGTCAAAAGGACTGAAACGAAGCTGAAATGACGCCGAAACGAGGTAGGGAAGGGCGGGGTTTGCTGCGACGTCGTGAGAACACACGGAAAAAAAGTCTGAAACGAGGCTGAAACGAGGCTGAAGTGAGGCTGAAATGACGCTGCTGTAGGGCCAGTGTGGTAACGTCCAATGTGTCAGGTAGGCTCTCACAGGGAAGTGGTGTTATGCCAACTGGCCAGTAAGCACAATGGCACAGGGTTGCACTGGATTTGGCCTGGTGCATGTGGTCACTATCATGGTCAATCCAGAACCAGTCCAGTGCATAATGGTCCAGACTGGCCCCATATTAGCAGCCAGGGCAGACGTGTCTCCAGTGACACTACCTTTGAGGAGGTGGTCACTAAGCTGTAATGCCTCAATAGGCAAGTTGGTGTCTGCCTTGTATTTGCCTGGTGTAAACTACATAAATTCAACATAGATGATGAGAAAAATCAAAATAGTTACAGAGTTCCTGTACCTTGGATCAAACTTCAAACAGAATGGAAACTGCAGCCAAGAAATCAGAACAAGATTGGGAATGGGAAGGGCAGCTATGAAAGAAATAGAGAAGATCTTAAAGAGTAAAGATGTACAAATGAATACCAAAGTTAGAATCGCCCAACCCATTGTATTCCCTGTCACCATGTAAGAGCTGAATAGTGAAGGAAGCAGATAAAAAGAAAATCAATTCATTTGAGATGTGGTGCTGGAGAAGAGTGCTGAGGATACCATGGACAGCTAAAAAGACAAACAAATGGGTCCTTGAACAGATCAAGCCTGAAATCTCCCTGGAAGTTAAGTTGATCAAATTGAGGCTGCCATACTTTGACCTCATCATGAGAAGGCATGACTCACTAGAAAAGACAATAATGCTAGGGAAGGTTGCAGGTAGCAGAAAGAGAGGAAGAATGCACACCGGATGGATAGATTCAATCAGGGAAGATATAGGTCTGAATTTGCAGGACCCAAGCAGAGCAATGGAGGACAGTGGCCTTGGATATCTCATCTTCAGAGTCACCACGAGTTGGAATTGACTCAAAGGCAGCCAACAACAACAAAGTTTGGTAACTCTCCGCCTCCACTTCCCCCATCCCCATCATGCCAGCTGCATGCTTTTTCAGTTGGTGAAGGACCAAGATATGAACATTAATTTTGACTGTTTTATATTTCACACTCAAGGGATGAATAGTGATGTGGAAAAGTTTAGCAACATTTGACCATTTTGCAGATATGAATTGCATTTTGCAAATGCACATGTAGATTATTGGTTCATTTAAAAAAACAAAACACCATGTGTTGCATATGCACACTGTTAGCTTCCCTTTCCCAGTTATAGATAAAAAGTTTTGTCTTCCAAAATCCGATGCACATCATATCAGGGTGCTCATCCCAAAGGATTTTGTAAACCCCCAGCTACCTTTAGTAACCATAGAAGATACAGATATTCAGCAGATACAGCTTTCCCGGGAACTGAGATACTATCAAGTTTGGAATATTGCTTGTGGCATCTGAAATTACCCAACTCTGTCTCTGTTGAATGTTGTTTTCATTTGGCAGCTGCTTTTCCAGGGAAAAACCACACTTGTTTCACAATGAAATCAGAAAACAGTTTAATAATAATAATAATAATAATAATAAGCATTTCCAAGCAACTCAGAAACAAATGGCAATTCAGGATTTAAATAACTGTACAATAGGCAAAACCTTTCCCCCTTCCTAACTATTTCCAAAAGAACATCACAAAATAGAAAAAGCTGTCATTCAGCATAATCTCTGTCTGTGTTACAAATTGATGGTACTGTAACCAAACCCATGTGTGGAATGGCAATATTGTGCTGTTGAGTGTACAAATGGAAGTATAACCACACATGGAACAGAATGCACTACCAAGTGACCAACCAAATGCTCAACTGAGCAGCAGTTTCCATGTTTAGACCTTGAACTGCATGCAGATGTTCAACCTTGGATAAAAATGTCCAGTTGATTCCATTGGGAACTTACATGGGTATAAGGCTTTGTCTGCATGACCCAAAAGTCCCATTTTCTTGCCATTCTGATGGCATCCTGTTTGGATGATACATGGCTTAAATTCTGATTCTGGTGCATCCAGTCCAGATGATATCTGGCACATTCAATAACATTTAGCATTTACCGTATTTTTCGCCATATAAGGTGCTCCGGCATATAAGACGCATCCAATTTTAAAGGAAGAAAATCCAAGGAAAAAGGATTCCTCCCTTTAGCCGCGGCCAGTTGTTCAATGGGCTGGTGCTGGGATCGGAGAAGTTCTCCGATCCCAGCACCAGCCCATTGAACTGTGGTCGCGGGGGGAAGGAGGGCTCCTTCCCCCCGCGCCCTCAGTCTTTGAATGGGCTGGTGCTGGGATCGAAGCGATCCCAGCACCAGCCCATTGAAAGACTGAGGCCACGGGGAGAAGGATCCCTCCTTCCCCCCGCGACCTCAGTCATTGAATCGGCTGGTGCTGGGATCGAAGCGATCCCAGCACCAGCCCATTGAAAGACTGAGGCCGCGGGGAGAAGGAGCCCTCCTTCCCCCCGCGACCTCAGTCTTTGAATGGGCTGGTGCTGGGATCGAAGCAATCCCAGCACCAGCCATTTGAAAGACTGAGGCCACGGGGAGAAGGAGGGCTCCTTCCCCCCACGACCTCAGTCATTGAATCAGCTGGTGCTGGGATCGAAGCGATCCCAGCCCCAGCCCATTGAAAGACTGAGGCCGCGGGGAGAAGGAGGGCTCCTTCCCCCCGCGACCTCAGTCTTTGAATGGGCTGGTGCTGGGATCGAAGCGATCCCAGCACCAGCCCATTCAAAGACTGAGGTCGCGGGGGGAAGGAGCCCTCCTTATCCCCGTGGCCTCAGTCTTTCAAATGGCTGGTGCTGGGATCGCTTCGATCCCAGCACCAGCCCATTCAAAGACTGAGGTCGCGGGGGGAAGGAGCCCTCCTTCTCCCCGCGGCCTCGGCCCTTCGCCTTATAAGGCGCACTGACTTCCCCACGCACGTTTTGGGGAAGAAAAAGTGCGTGTTATAGGGCGAAAAATACGGTACATTTCTATACCACTTAATAGTGAACTCAGCACTCTCTCAGCGGTTTACAATCTGTGAGCCAATTGCCCCCAACAAACTGGGTACTCATTTTACTGACCTATGAAAGGATGGAAAGCTGAGTCAGACTTGGAGCCCTCTGGGATCGAACTCACAAGCTTGAGGCTGCAGTATCAGCATTTAACCACTGTGCCACCAGGGCTCCTTGGAGCATTCAGCACCAGAACTGGGGGATAACACCTTTAACACAAATTTTTAAAAAATCTCTCTCTTATTCTGAATCTTCCAGGATGATCTAGAGCTCTCGGTTCCCATGCTATCTGCCTGCACATCCCACTAAACCAACCTGCACATCTGCCGCTGTCGCCAGTCACTCACTTCTGAGGTCAGAATAAGGCACCCAGCCATGTGATCATTGCTGGCAGGGTGAGCAGGTGTCACAACTGCAAAAGAGGACAAGGCACTGCAAAATGTAGAACATTAAAAATGTAGGACATTACAAAATAAAAGCTAAAAACACTCATATAAAGATAAATTAAATTCATAGAATCGTAGAATCATAGAGTTTGAAGAGACCACAAGGGCCGTCTAGCCCAACCCCCTGCCATGCAGGAACTCTCAATCAAAGCATCCCTGACAGATGGCCATCCAGCCTCTGTTTAAAGACCTCCGAGGAAGGAGACTCCACTACACTCCAAGGGAGTGTGTTCCACATATGATCTATTACAGCTGTATTACATATATTATATTTTATTATGTACTCAACTGTATTTTTCTGATGAACTTAAGATTTGTTAAAATGCCTTGTTGGCTTGCAATAGACTTACAGAACTCTGAGCATGACAAGTGTTTACAATTATACTTTAGTAGCAACAAATCCTTGACTGAATCTTTGTTAAAATTATACTTTTCACTTGTCCATTGTGCTGAAATGGGGTGGGGTGGGGCTTTCAACATTTGCACTGTGTCCTCAAACTGCCCATTGCCTAATACATTTGCTGTCTCTTTTCCCCCACTGAGAAACAAATACACCCCAGGTTCTGGGTGTGAGTCTTGTCTGCTGGTGCTTCTAGAAGAAAGGAACTTCAGAAGGATCCATCCTGTCCCCCCTATTTGTAGCAAGGACAAGCTGCCAAGTAGATGCATTTTTGAAGCGGAACAGCAAATGTGGTGCTACTCAATGGACTTCTTAGTCATGCTCAAAGTGGAGGACATTTTGGAAATCCTAGGGGGGTTGCAGACTGCCAGAAATAGTGCAAATTGAGTCCACTTTTAGGGTTAGGGTTAGGGTTAGGGAATCATGGGAACTGTATTTTATTGTAGCACCAGAGCTCTCTGACAGAGAAGACTCAATGTCTCAGAAAAAAAAATTCCCATGATTCCCTAGCACTAACCCTAACCCTAAAAGTGGACTCAATTTGCACTATTTCTGGCAGTCTGCAACCCCCCCCCTAGTGGACAGAAGGTTTGGGACAGCTCTGGGGCCAGGATACTCCATGCTGCCCCCAGAGTATCCTGCTCAGTGCAGACAAAACCTAAGATAACAGAGGATTCTGGACTTTGGGTTCCGGATCATTATTGTATCACTGCTCAAGTAGGGATGGATGATCTTCAATCTTCTTAATTTTCCAAGTTCTGAAGACATCCTGGCCTGAGTACCTCAATTACACACAGGTGTACTCCTCACCAGTTGCAGAACATACCAGAAGAAGCCACAAGACCCCACACTATTTTGTGTGTGTGTGTGTGTGTGTGTGTGTGTGTGAGGTGTGGGGTGTCTGGCTGAGATCCTACATTGAATGACAGTCTTGCACAGCTGAACCAAAGCTTCAAATGTGCAGTCCAAAGCACAATGTGCATCCATGCACTATTCACCATGCTTGTCCCTATGCAAGGCAATGAGTGCACAAGACACACTCATGCACAGTGCCAACATTGGCACAACTCTACATCCTCAACTGTGAACTTAAAGCAGGTATTCTACATTGGCCCCAAATGCCCAAAAGCTTGCACTGAGGGGATTCCTCGTGCATAGGGTGGCAACAATAGCATCCTGGCCTCCATGCACTTGTGCAAACATGTGCATTCGTGGTGTATCACTTCCCTGTCATTTCCCCAGAAAAGAAAGAAGATGGAGGAGTTCATTTCAAAGGCAGCCTTGCATGAAGAAATGTGGGAAAACATCTGTTCTGAAAGGTCAACAGCTCCATTTCATGTAGGAGGACAAAACTAGACTTCCCAAGAAATCTTTGGGAAGGGAGTATCCAAAAACCACCCATGCAACAAATTCCCTTCCCTTTTCTGCCCTTTTGCACAACACTTTCAAGGTGGAGTGCGGAACTTCAACTGCCATGGCTCCATTCTATGGAATATACTGTAGTTTGTTTTGGCAGCAGAGCTCTCTGGCAGAGAAGACTGAATAGCTCACAAAACTACAAATCCCAGAATTCTATAGCATTGAGCCATGGCAGTTAAAGTGGTGTCAAACTGCATTAATTATGTTGTGTAGATGCAGTCCTTGTTTCCTTTGAGAAGCATTGTAGTGATGACTTACCTCCCTGGGGGAGGGCATCTACACTGTAAAAACAATGCAGTTTGGCACCACTTTAACTGCTATGGCTCCATCCTATAGAATCCTGGGATTTGTAGTTTTTGAGGAACCAACACTCTTTGGCAGAGAAGGCTGAAGACCTTGTATAACTACAAATCCCATGATTCCATAGGATGGAGCTATAGCACTTAAGTGGTGTCAAACTGCATTATTTCTACAGTGTAGAGGCACCATATTGCTCTCTGGGGCAAATTTATAAATACATTTTTGCTGTATAGGAGCTAAGAACTGCTGATTTCAGACGAGAAAGTGTCACTAATATAAGGTGTAAATAAGGAGCAAAGGAGATTTTGGTTTCTTTTGGCTTTTTTTTCAAGTGTCAAGAGAATTTGTACACATCCGCTTAATCTTCTTAAAATAAAATACGGTATGTTTTGTGTTCTCTTTTATGTTATGGCATGTTTATGTTATATTTTATGTTACAATAAAAATAAAAAAATAAAACCTGTGGTTTGGAGAGAATTCAGGAAATCCAGTTGCATTCTCAGGAAAAAACTGGGCAAGCAGACTGTATGATTCACCTGTATTTCCTTCTGCACAGTATTGATAGAGTCACTAGTGAAACCTATACATAACAAGCAATCGAGAGCAAACAAATTTCCCCAGAATGCTGCAAGAAGCAACCTTTTGCATATTTGCTCTGCTCTCTTCGTCATTTCCTGTGTCAGGACAATATGAGACTGTGCAACTTTTCATTTTCTCGGGAATTTTGGTGCTCCACTGGGATCTTCCCTCCGTCGGTTTGCTCCAGTGCCTCTCCATGCATCCATCACAAGGGCTATTCTGCCTGTTGCAACTTGCAGTTCTGACTTTACTGGAGCAGAAAAGGGTACAAGGATCCGATTCTCTCCCACATCAGCAAAAATGCAAATGTTGAGAAAGGAGGGGGCTTTAAAATGGGATAGGGGGGTACAATTTGAAGGCAGAGTGCATCCTCTCCTAACATGAAGGAGTGGCATCATTAAGCCTCCATCCATACTGCAGAAATAATCTAATTTGACACCACTTTAACTTCCACGGCTCAATGCTATGGAGTTCTTGGAACAGTAGTTTACTACCATTAGTAGGCAGAATAATAAATGCAAGTTGCAACAGGACAACTGCAAGCTGCCTTCAAATTATTGAGCCAAGGCAGTTAAAGTGGTATCAACTCAGATTATTTTTGCAGTGTGGATACAGCCTAGGGCTGGTGTCACCTGGTGCAGTGATTCATGGTGTCACACACCCCATTGACCTCCTCCCATATCACAACATATAGCATGCTTAGTAATGTTATTTTGTACTAATGTTACTCGTAAATCATAATTCCCATATACCACTGAATGTAATGGCAATAGTTAGGACATAAACAACTAGCAAAATTAAAATTACATCATTAAATTACAATATTATGTGCACAGTGCCAGCGTTTTAAAGGGATACAGATGAACAAACACCACAGCTCATGTTATATGATATTTATTGCCACCTTCATGCCAAAAACTGATTTAGGGAGGGAGGGTTGAGTATTTATTAAAAAATTACTAGGTTTCGGACAAAAATCTGCAGTTTTGTACAACCACCCCAACGTTTTTCTGAGAATGAGGGCTGCTGTGAAAAATGTGGTTTTTTTTTCTGCAAATAAATAAATAAATAAATGCATTCCTACATAGAACAGGCTTTCAAAACATTTCTGGATATAGAAATACCAGATAAAAACAGAACAAAAATTCTCACCTCTGTGTTATTCTTTCTGCCCTGAATTCCTGAATAAGAAGACAGCCCACTTTCTGATAAGAAATGAATAACAGTGACTATTCCTTCTATTCCTACCAGTCAGCAGTGTGATGCGGCAGCTAAAAAAGCCAATGCAATTCTAGGCTGCATCAATAGGAGAACAGTGTCTAGATCAAGGGGAGTAATAGTGTCACTCTATTCTGCTTTGGTCAGGCCTCACCTGGAGGAATCCTGTGTCCAGTTCTGGGCACAAAAAAAATTTAAAAAAATTATATTGACATGCTGGACCATGTCCAGAGGAAGGCGACGAAAATGGTGAAAGGTCTGGAAAGCATGAAGCCCTATGAGGAGTGGCTGGGGGAGCTGGGAATGTTTAGTGTGGAAAAGAGAAAGTTAAGAAGGGACAGGATAGCTTGGTTTGAATATTTGAAGGGATGTCATATTGTGGTTGTCGATAGCTTGTTTTCTGCTGCTCCAGAGACTCGGGACATGGAGCAATGGGTTCAAGCTACAAGAAAAGAGATTCCACCTGAATGTTTAGAAGAACTTCCTGACAGTAAGAGCTATTTGACAATAGAAGACGCTGCTGCCTCGGAGAGTGGAAGAGTCTCCTTCTTTGGAGGTTTTTAAACAAAGGCTGGATGGCCATCTGTCCGGGGTGCTATGATTGTGTATTCCTGCATGGCAAAAGGCGGTTGGACTGGATGGACCTTGGAGTCTCTTCCAACTCTAGGATTCTAGTGGATAAGAATAAGAAATGCTGGGATATGCAGTCTAGTCACATCTGGAAGGCCACACTTTGCTATAGATGACACATCAGAATATTCCTCAGTTCTCCTCCTGGAACAAGATGAATGCTTTCTTTTCTCTCTCTTTAACTCCCTCTCTCTTTCTCAATTCCCCCCTTCTCTTACACCAACCCACAAATTACTGTGTGAGGCAGCCACTCCAACTAATCTCACCCAGAGAGCCTTTCCAAAACATTGATCTCATCCTTACAAGACATGTTTGGGTGGCTGCAGAGGCATGTCAAGGGTCTGCCCTAAACCACTATCTTCCCAGTCCAGCAACAAAGTCTGGAGAGAAGGAACAGTAAATAGGAGATAAGCTGGGCCCAATGAGTGCCTGCCCTCCTTCTAAGCAAGTGTGAGAAGATGAGAAAACAGATCAACAAAACATGACATGTGGGTCTAGATAAAGGGGGGTTGCAGACTGCCAGAAATAGTGTGAATTCAGTCCACTTTTAGGGTTAGGGTTAGAGTTAGGGAACCATGGGAACTGCATTTTATTGTGGCATCAGAGTTGTCTGACAGAGAAGGCGCAATGTCTCAGAAAAATAACAGTTCCCATGATTCCCTAGCACTAACCCTAACCCTAAAAGTGGACTGAATTCACACTATTTCTGGCAGTCTGCAACCCCCCAAAGTTAGCTTGGAAAGTGTCATCTCTTCTTATGGCTGCACAGTTTTTTTCTGCTGTTCTGCCACATTTTCATTTCACATTAACAGAGGAAACCCTTTGGAGCATCCAGTCTCCCTTCTAGGAATTCTTGTAAAGAAGAAAGGACCATCTGCTCCTATATAGGACCTCTATGATGCTGCCCATTCTTTAAGATCAGTAGCCATGGCCTTTTGCTTAGAATCATAATGATTCATAACATTAGAAGGGACTAAAGGCTATCTAGTCTAGCCCTCTGTCAGAGCAGAAAATCCACAGTAGAATCAAAGAATCTTTCACGTCAAGTCAGCAGCTGAACATCCTTTCAGCTCCAAACCATAGTGCTACTCGTCCTCTGCTTTTCCACAGTAGCTGGTTGAGTGCTGTTCAACTTAGAATCTGTCTCATCTTCTGGCATTCTCTTTTGTTCCATTTTGGATTGTCTCATCATAGGGTTTTCAAGGGGAAAGTCTGCAGGGGTGTTTTCCTATTGCCTTCTTCTTTCGTTACTAGCTCCTTCAGAGTTAGCTATGGTGCATCTGCTGTTGTCTTTTGAGGATTCTCCACCAGGGTCACACACAAACACACACTACTACAGCCAGGTGTGTTTTTCAGTGATGGCATCCCAAAATGTCCTTACTGGTATCAGGTTCTGAGGATGAAAGTATGTTCTGTGGGTTGCATTGCAGTCTCCAAAGCTGTTCTTGCATTCCACATGGTCTCTTACCCAAAACTTTATTTATTACACTTTATTTATTTATTATATAGAATATTATTATTATTATTATTATTATAACTTTATTTATTTATTATATAGAGTGGTAACTAAGCTGTGATACTGTTTAGTGCTAATGCCTCTATGTAAGCAAACACCTCTTGGGTTTTGCTTTTGCTTTTGTTTTTTGTTTTTAATATATATATTATTATTACTCCTGGAAATAGTATAAATAGTCAGGGGATACGGCCGTAGTTTTTGATCCGATAATGCTTTATGTATGGTACTATGTGTCTGGAACTACATATGGTACTATACTAATCCATCTTACCCTATTCATCAGGAAGTCCACCTACTACTATCGTGCTCAAATAACCATATGGCCTTAGCACCGCTATTGTATGAACCGGTTTTATGAACTAAGAGGTTAGAGTGATTCGCCTGTAGTTACCAGTATGTTCCTGTAAGAACCTATTGTATACATTTGAGATGGGTTTTTTTTTACTTATTTAATTATCTATGGGGGGTTGCAGACTGCCAGAAATAGTGCAAATTGAGTCCACTTTTAGGGTTAGGGTTAGGGTTAGGGAATCATGGGAACTGTAGTTTATTGTGGCACCAGAGCTCTCTGACAGAGAAGGCTCAATGTCTCAGAAAAAAAAAAGTTCCCATGATTCCCTAGCACTAATCCTAACCCTAAAAGTGGACTCAATTTGCACTATTTCTGGCAGTCTTCAACCCCCCTAGCTTATTGCAATTTGTGCTGGCTAAATGGACGTAATAAAGAATTATTATTATTATTATTATTATTATTCTTTGGATGTATTTATTCCTTTCACTCATAATGCATCCCTCCTGCCTGTGGATGCTAAGCTAAAAACAACCATTTTTCCCCTAATCTTTTAATGAACATTAATCACTGGTATGACTTACATGTTTTTGTTGATGATCTGTTAGGTTGTTTTCTCTGTTGTCGTTGTTGTGTGAGAGTGTGTATGAGAGAGAAAGAGAAAGGGGGCGCTGGGAGGAATATACTCTGCAGGTACTTTAGCATCACAAAAGAATGCTACAGTCATAGCTGAGATTATGGGGATCAAGGGGTGATTCTCTAAATTGCATCCTAAGATCAGATCCAACAACAGATCAGATCAGATCAGATCAGATCTCACACCACACCCATTTGGTCCTGTCCTCCCAAGATCAAGCAACAAACCCCAGGACTCCACAGATGGAGTCATTCCAGTTAAAGAGGAATTATAGTGCTATAACTCTGTAATGTAGATGCATCTTAGGATGGAGGTCAGCAAATGATGTGACTGGAAGTCACTACCTGTTCACTTAAATGACCAGGAGGGGGTAGCCCTTTCACATTACACAGTTAAACACTATTATTCCATTTTAAATGTCTACTTCCATTATATGGAATCCTGGAAGTCTATTGAGGCACTAGAGCTCTCTGGCGGAGAAGTCTAAATGCTCCTGCCTAAACTGCAACTCCCAAGATTCCACAGGGTGGAACCAGGGCGGGTGAGGTAGATGAGGAACTTCTAGGGGTTTGAGGGGCCACATGTAGGAGCCCTCAGGGCCACACCTGGACCACCTTTTATCTATAACAGTACAAGTAGGGCTGCATCTACACTGCTGGATTAAGGCAGTTTGACACCACTTTAAGTGTCATGGCTGGAAGCTATGGAATCCTGGGATATGTAGTTTGTTGTGGCACCAGAGCTCTTTGACAGAATTCCATAGGCTTGAGCCGTGGCAGTTAATCTGGTGTTAAACTGCATTACGTCTGCAGTGCAGATTCAGCCTAGAACATCCATTATGGAAAATGAACCTGACAGGGCACCATGGTACAAGCAGGGATGGGACAAGTTCCTTCTTCAGTCCACAAAATCCAGTATCCCCAAGGCCGCATAATCACTGGGGTTTATTGAAAGTTACAGACCACAAAAAATAACGTTTCCAAACCCTGATCGGAATGGAAAAATCAGAAAGGAGACTTCCTTGGTGATATTTTATGCTTTCTATCCAAACAACTATTTGCAGGCATCTGTTTTCCACACTGATTTGTCTTTTTCTGGGCATTGTGGTGCCTGTCATAAAGTTCACAATAGACAAAAATAAATCAATGCAAAAAGGGAGACATTGAGGTTAAAATGCATAAAATGCTCTTCCAAAAACTTAAGCAACTGTCTGATAAAAAAAACAATGTGTATCATTTATTAGTTGTGAATTTATTCCATTCATTTGTGGAGTAGAGACGTAATTGGCAGAAGAATATTCGGTGTGGCTTCTTCTCCCATAACATTGTTCTTTCATCCATGCTGCTATCTTTAGATAAATGATTCAGGCTCCAAAGCCATAAAAACAATTTTGTTAGGGGGGGGAAGTGGGGGGGGGAGTGCAGAAACTTGATTTTCTACAAAGGCTGTGTTCAGACTTGCAAACATGAGTAAGAAACCCAACGGACCTTTGTTTTTCGCATTTAATTTCAGTGCTTTAGGTTGTGTGGGTGGCTAAAACAAAGTTGTTCTGAGTCAGACAAAACACAACAGCTGCCGCTTCAAGGCAAAACTGCAATTCAGTCACAGAGGGGATTGCAACCATCATCGGGGGATTTAGGGCTGGAAAACAGAAGATATGTCTGGGTGAGAAATTTGCCCCTGTGCCAAAATTATGCCCCCTTCAAAAATGCCAGAATTCACTGTTTTTGTTTCAAGCCAGAAGGCCACTACAGCCATGGATGAAGGCCAGCATGGTAGACTGTAGGAGGGCTTGCACAGGTAGCCATGACTCCGAGTACATCTACACTGTAGAAGTAATGCAGTTTGACACCACTTTAAGTGCTGTAGCTCCATCCTTTGGAATCCTGGGGTTTGTAGTTTTGCAAGATCTTTAGCCTTCTTTGCTAAAGAGTGCTGGTGACTCGTTGTTGTTGTGTGCCTTCAAGTCATTTCCAACTTCTGTTTACCCCAAGGCAAATCTATCATGGGGTTTTCTTGGCAAGATTTGTTCAGAGGGGCTTTGCCTTTGCCTCCTTCTGAGGCCGAGAGTATGTGACTCACCTAAGACCACTCAGCGGATTTCATGGCCGAGCGGGGACTCAATCCCTGGTCTCCAATAGTTCAATATTTAAATCACTACACCACATCGACTCTAATGTCAAAATGCATTATTTCAACAATGAAGATGCATCCTAAGGTCTAATATCCTCTACTTCTCAACCCTGCTCAGGTTTATTTACAATGTAGTAATAATGCAGTTTGATACCACTTTATCTGCCAAGGCACCATCCTACAGAATCCTGGGATTTGTAGTTTGGTAAGGCGACAGCACTCTTTGGCAGAAAAGGCTAAAGACCTTAGAAAACCACAAATCCCATGCTTCCATAGCATTGAGTCGTGACAGTTAAAGCAGTGTTAAACTGCATTATTTCTACAGTGCAGATTGGACCTAAGTCTCCATAGGCTCAGAAGCACTTTGCTTTTGCTTTTGCTTGAGCTTACTGGGAAGGGCATGATTCTGCATCTTCCTTTCCTCCCATTGCTGAGTTAATGGAATGCAAAGGACTTTTGCACTTTGAGCTCAGTTTTGCAGTAGTTGAAGTAAGTTGAGGACAAAGGGGGAAGTGGACAGAGGAGAAAGAAAGAGGGACACTTCAAGGGCTGCTGAAAAAGTGAGATGATAGAGGAGCAATCAGGACTCTCCCTAACAAACTGGAACAGCAGAACAGTGTGCAGACCTGGAGGCCAATATTTTGCATCTTGGGTCTTCTCAAAATGCCAGGAATACATAAGGAAAAGAAGAACAAACATAATTAATTGAGATTCAGGATTAGTCAGGAGGATTAACTGGGACCATCCCTGCCAAATTTGGATGCCAAATCATCTTCCTCCTCCACTCCTTCTCCTTCTCCTTCCTTCCTTCCTTCCTTCCTTCCTTCCTTTTCCATATCATCTTCTTCCTTCTCCTTCTCCTTCTCCTTCTCCTTCTCCTTCTTCTCTGTCCAGTTCTTCTCATTCTCTCCTCTCCTTCCTCTTCTTCTATTTCCCCTTTCCCTTCCCTTTCTTCTCCTCTCCTTTTTCTTTCTTCCTCCTCTTCTTCCTCCTTCCTCTCTTCTTCTTCCACTACCAGCACCATCACTATCCCTCCACCTTGTTTTAAACCTGTCCAGATTTCAAAATCTTGAAGAGATTATATATATAAGTGTTATCACTTTAACTGCCATGACTCCATTCTATGAAATTCCTGGGATTTGTAGTTTCATAAGATATTTAGGATTTTCTGCTAGAGCGCTGTCGTGCTCTAGTTTAAAAGAGAAGAATACCAGAGGATTCAGACCTTCCCCAAACTACAACTCCCAAGCTTCCATAGGATGGAGCCATGATAGCTAAAGTGATAACAAAGAGACCCTCTTCTGATCCTTGGAGACTCTCCATGTCAGCCAGAACCAAATGTAATAATAAAAGAGGTGGGGGAGATTGGCATATATACATAAAAAGTCATTTTATCAGTGACTTAGATATTGGATTAGAGGGAATCCTTATCAGGTTTGCAGATAATGCAAAATTGGGAGGGGTGACTAAAACACTGGAAGATAGGGACAGGATTTAAATGGACCTAGATGAATAAGAAAACTGGGCAGGAATTAATAAAACAAAATTCAATAAATGCAAAATTCTACATTTAGACCACAGAGACCAAATACACAGGTATAGGATGGGGGATACATGGCTCAGCAGTCCTATATGTGAAAAGGACATTGAGATTATTGTTGATCATAAATTGATCATGAGCCAGCAACGTGAAGCTGCAGCAAAGAAGGCAGATGCTATTTTAGCATTAATGCTGCATTAATAGAAACATAGTTTCCAAGTTGAGGGAAGGTTCAGAATTACAGGAGGGTAGATTTTGATTGAACATTAGAAGGAGCTTCTCATGATCAGAGCGGTTCAGCATTGGAACCAACTGCCTAAAGATGCTGTGGGTCTCCTTCTCAGGATATCTTCCAAAAGAGACTGGACAGCTACCAGCTGGGGATGCTCTAGCTAGAGATCTTTCATTGAGCAGGGGGTTGGACTCTATGGCCTCTGGGGGACCCTTCCAAATTTTTAATTCTATGATTCTATATAGTGTACAAATGCTTACTTGTGGCACAGCAGGGATTTAGCTATGACAGGGGAGGAGGAACAAAAGGAGGGCTAAGTAAGGTTCTAAATAAGAATCTATCTCCCATGAAATTTTCTTCCAGTCCCCAAATCCTCTGGCATTGAAATAGCGTAAATCTTCACTTGCATATTTAGAAACACATTTTATGGATCCAAAGGAAAGGGGAGGACAAAGTTTTCAGGAGAGCCAGTGGGATGCAGTGGTCTGAGTGTTGGACTAGGAGTGCATGTACACTGTAGAAATAATGAAGTTTGACACCACTTTAACTAGCACGGGTTCTGGCTACAGAATCCTAGGATCTGTAGTTTTGTTAGGTATCAGCACTCTTTGGCAGAAAAGGCTAAAGACCTTGTAAAACTACAAAACCCATTATGCCACTGGATGGAGCTACAGCACTTAAAGAGGTGTCGAACTGCATTATTTCTACAGTGCAGAAGCAGTCATGGACCAGTGTACAGATCCTTGCTCAGCCATTGATACCTACTGTGTCACTTGGATAAGTCCCACTCTCTCAGCCTCAGTGGAAGGCAAAAGCAACCCCCTCTCTGAACAAATCTTGCCAAGAAAACCCCATGATAGTTTTGCCTCAGGGTCTCCATAAGTCATAAATGACTGGAAGGTACACAACAACAACACAACAACAATAAAGTTTGCAGAGGGAATGTGAACACAGCAAATATGAGGACTCTAGATATGAAAGATTTTCAGTGCTAGAAATCTGGGGATTGGAAAAACAAATTCAGTAGCAGACAGAATCCTTATTTAAGGTCAGTGCCCTCATTTTGTGCACACACAAACGTAGAAATATCCTTTCAGGTGTGTGCCAACAATTGAGCTCCCATGCACCCCATATTTACCAGCTCGCAAGTGCATGGTGTTCCTCTTTTTACTCTGTTCTTCACACATGAATGAAGGTGACAGAAAGCAGCACTCCAGAGGAAACCCCCTCCTTTTCCCCCGAAGAGAAATGAAGATCGATGAACTAGAAAATTGGGCTGAAACGAACAGAATGAAATTCAACAGAGACAAAATGCCAGTTTCTGCATTTAGGCCCCCAAAAGCTAAATGCACATGTACAGAGTGAGGGGTACTTGGTTTAGCAGCAGTACGTGTGAGAAGGACCTTAGGGTTATCATTGATCAGAAGTTAAACATGAGCCAGCAGTGTGATGCTGCAGCAAATGCTATTTAAACCTGCACTTCTAAAGCATAGTTTCTAAGTCTGGGGAAGTAATAGTTTCACTATATAGTGCACTGATCAGTCCTCATCTGGGTCTTGTGTTCGGTTCTGGGTGCCTCATTTTAAGAAGGATGTAGACAAGTTGGAGAAAGTTTAGAGAAGGGCAATGAGGATGATAAGAGGAGTGGAGAACATAGGAGGAAAGGTTGAGGGAGTTGGCAGTGGCGTACCTAGTACATTTGACACCTGGTACAGATCATTTTTAATACCCCCTCCTCTTTTGAACACCCTTTTCTAGATCTGGCGGAGCTGCTGGCTGGGCAGAGAGGGAGACAACTCTCTTTACCGTCCGGCCAGCAGAGCCAGCAGACCTGGAAACAGCCCAGATCCACTAATGGCCACTGGTGGGAGTGGGCTGCCGCTTCTGTCCCACTGCCTTTCCAGATCTGGTGAAACTTTTGGACAGATAGGCTTGGCCATCAGAGACGACAGACCAGGAACAGGGAACCCCTTGCCACCAGCCCACTGGATGACACCCCCCACCAAGGTGTTGCCCAGTGTGGTCCGCACCCTCCTGGAGTTGGGCAATGTTTGTGAGTGTCTGTGGAGAAGATCACCTTTGGGGTCCGTTTATAACTGACAGTCCAGTTATGAGAAGGACATCCATGTCTAGAATTTTGCAACTGAAATGAAATGCTGACTCCAGAAGCAAAGTAGGAAGAAGAGGCCACCTTGTGGATGATACTTGGAATGCAAGTCAGTTCTTTGGAAAAACCTTGGCCCATAGCCTGCGATAGAGTCAAAGAGTCATTGAATCATAGGGTTGGAAAAGATCTCAAGGGACATCAAGTCCAAGCCCATGCCTTGTCTGCAGTGGCCAGGATACTCCGATAGGATACAGCTGCCCCAACCGTTATGTATCTCCATTTTTTTGCCATGACAGCTCTTTGCATGGACATCCCACTGAGTCCCCTGGCACCATTGTGGGTCACTCACTTCTACAATCAGAATGAGGCACCCAACAATGGTCACATACTGGGCACCTTGTTCTGACTTCAAATTAAAGTGACCTGTGGAGGCAATGAATGTGTGGGGTAGCTTAGTGGGTTGCCCATGCAGACAGCCACCATGTGTGGGAATGGAGAGTTCTGGATCTTCAACAGCTAGGTTTTTAAAAATCCTGTTGAATGTATTTTCCACCAGCTCTGGTGCAGAATGTGCTGGACGTCTTCCAGACAGCTTGCACCAGAACTGGGTTTTGGGATGTGCATTATCTAAATGGGACATCACCAGAATGGGAGGGAGGCTTTGGGTCCATACAGACAAGACCATGGAGTTGGAAGGACATCATGGGTCATCTAATCCAATCCTCTGCTCAGTGCAGGATCTCCAGCTGGATGTAGTGATTCCCAAACTTTGGTCCTCCAGGTGTTTTGGACTTCACCTCCCAGAAACCCCAATCAGATTAGTCAGGAATTCTGGGAGCTGAAATCCAAAACATCTGGAGGACCAAAGTTTGGGAATCACTACATCCACTACATCCAGGATGGAGCCATGGTAGTTAAAGTGGTGTCAAACTGCATTAATTCTGCAGTGTAGATGCATAGTTCAGCAAGAGTACTCCAGGTGAAGGTCCAGCATCCACCATTGAGGGACATAACTGAGAGTGAATTCCATACCCTCCAGCATTTCATAGGTGAAAGCCAGGACATGTGTAACTTATCACATGAGAATGTGGTCAGGATGGCAATAGTCATTAATGAGGAAAAACACAGAAGTGAGGAGATGATGGAGTAGTTTTCTTTTGCCTGATCTCACTGGGAAGGACTAGTTTCTGCCCGTTCCACCTGATAATTGAGTGCAAGTTCATTTTGCAATTCGAACTCTGTTTGCAGCAACTGAAGTAAGCTGTGGACAAAGGGGGAGAGTGGGAGGAGGATACAGAAACTGGGACCTTTTAAAAAACAACTGGAAAAGTGGGACAGCAGAGTATTAATTGGGACTATCCCTGCCAAATTGGGGCAGTTGGAAAGTATGGAATTCCAGCCGTTTGTCTATTTAGCGTGACCTTCCTGACTTCACCAGGAACAAGCCAAACAGTGGATGAATCAGAAGAAGCACCCAACCCTAGACATGCATTGGAGTCGTTGCTCAAAGAAAGCCTCTCTCATCAAAACCATCCCTCCCTCCACTGACCCAGGGCTGCAAGGCTATTATCTGGAGTTCCTTCCAGCTGGTTTTGCCACTTCCAGGTCTAAAGTTTGAAAGGAACACATGGTAGTGTGGTGTAGTGGTTTGAGCATTGGACTATGCCTCTAGAGACCAGGATTCAAAATCCCTCTTGGCTATGGCAACCCACTGGGTGACCTTGGGCATGTCACACTCTCTCAGCCTCAGAGGATGGCAATGGCTAACCTCTGAAGAAGCCTGCCAAGAAAACCCTATAATAGGTCTCCCTTAGGGTTGCTGTAAGTAAAAAATAACTTGAAGGCACACAGAAACAACAACAACAACTTATAGAAACGGGCTGAGATCAGTGAGACTGAGCATAACTTTGCACTTATGGAATTATGCAGCACTTGCATAACACTGCCTTGTTGCAACATTGCACCACCAAATGTGCATTCTGTGGCAACGAGCAATAAGCAGTACACAGCCCTGCAAAATGCATGACAACACACAATGATACCACAGGAGACACTCCACCTCTGGAAGTTTGGACTTTATTTTGCATCAGACAAAAATATCCAGCTGCTTCCTTAGGGGAACTTATTCCTGTCCCCAATTGGGTGCCAGCCCAGACCATCTTCCACCACCCTCCGAGGCAGCAGCGTCTTCCCCTGTTGAACAGCTCTTGCCATCAGAAAGTTCTTCCTAATGTTAAGGTGGAATCTCTTTTCCTTTAGATATCTCCAGATATCTGAAGATATTTACAATATCTTCTGCATGTATGGTTTAGTGCTCTCTGCTTAACCAAGGAGCTTGTATCGTCCCAATGAACGGAGGCAACTTGGATCTCAAAGTGAGCATCTCTTTTTGTCTTGCTAATGGAATTTAAAAATGCTCAAAAATGGAAAGAAATTACAAGATTGGATGGGAAAATTAGTAGAAATGGCAGAAATAGATGAAATGACATGCCACATGAAGTACGAAAGGTTAGGGGAATTTGTTCAAAATTGGGAGCAAATAATAGAACATATAAGTAAACATTGGGGTATAATGGCAACGTGGGGATTTAAAGATTCATTAAATAATAATGGTAATTATAATAATGTATAATCGCTGGAAGAAAACGGCATTAATCGTTTGGATTTATTTTGGGTAATGTATAAATTTGCATATGACAGGAAAATGAGGTTTGTAGAAACATAGTTAAACACTAACACAGCATAGGAAGTGAAGACTGGAAAACGAAAACTAATTTGGTTATATGATTTAGTAGAAGAAGTTGTAAATAATAATACTTGTTTGATAGTTGTTTTTTATGATTTTAATCAATAAAATTATATATATATATATATTTCCTGGAGTACTGACATGGCCAGAAGGAGGAGAGGCCTACCTGTAACATGTATTTTGTGTATTTTGGTTGGCCCAATAAAGGCATCACTGTTTTGTAAGTTTCGTAAAGTGATTTAGCTGCGTACCGGGGATTGGCTGCCACATCTCGGTTGCTCAGCATAAGGTCTTTCTAGGCCCTCCTCTTCTTCCATCCACTCCAGCTGGTGTGTGTGTGTGTGCTTGTGGTGTGTATGGTCAGGCTACAAAACTGTTGTTTCCTCCTGTGGATCATTAGCCCAAGGCATCCAGAAGTTCCCACGGTGAAGGAGAGAGGCTGCGTCCATCAGGTGTGGGAACCTGGACTTTGGAAGTGTGCCCTCGCCAAGTCCAGGGAAAATGAGACACCTCCTTCAATATCTGGGCTGCTTCTTTGCCTTCTTCTCAGCTGGTTTCCTGATCACAGCAACCTGGACCGACTGTTGGATGGTGAACACTGATGACTCCTTGGAGGTAACACACATCCCACGGAGAAACATTAGAAACTGGATTGTAGATAGGTTTGCTTGGCTAGAAGTTACACTTCTTTCAGTCTCTCTGTGGCTGCAGATTGAGAGCTGGACCTTTCTCTGTGGTCACTTTGTTAAAAATTCCTGGCAGGATTCCCCCTGGGGCTTGAATGTCGGCTGCCAGATATACTACAGGTGCAGCATTCCATGTAGAAACCTTACCGGCTGACCTCCTGCCCGCATTGCAGCTATTAGCAGCTTAGGAGCCACCCCAGAAAAAAAGTGTTTGGGCAAATGAAGGTTATAAATTCTTCAGGGCAAAGATTTTGGGCCCATGTTATTCTGCAAAGCACCAGGGATTTAGTACTGATTGGAGTCTTGGACCATCGATGGTTCAAAGTCTGTCCAACAATCTAAGGATCCGTGAGATCTTGTCGGACAATGTGGCACGTTCCAAGCAGTGGCACCTTGTGTAGTTGTGCTATTGTGATTCTATCTGTGGCTGTGTCATTCAGATGTTTTATCAGTCCATTTGGACTTGCTCCCAGAGCACCTCTCGCCCCCTCTGGAGCCAAAATTGTTTTCTTTTTCTATTGGTGCTGAATCTCAGCTTGTAGGTCTTGATAGTCCATAATCAATTATTCCTCCTCCTCCTTCTCTCCCCTTCATCCTTTCTTCCTCCCCTCCTCTCCCTTCTTGCTCCCTCCTTCTTCTCTTCCTTCCTTCCTTCCCTCCCTCCCTCCTTCCTTCCTTCTCCTATGGAGAAACCCCACTGAATTTGGTTGAGCTCAAGGGCTTACTTGGATCAGATTGTTCTCTAAAAGACTTTATTTTAATATATATATATATATATATATATATATATATATATATTAAAAAAAAATCACAGTCCTATACGTCTGAATAGGCTTTTCTAGGAGTTCCCTAGTAAGACATTATCCCTGATTTACTGGTCAACATTTGATTTTTGTAAGGAATTATATGCCAGACTTCACAAGAACAATATGTTGAGGGAGATTTGCAATGCATTCCCAGAGGGAGTTCTTTTCCCCCACATCCTTCTTCCTCTCTTTTTATCTGTTCCTCAGTTTTTATCTCTATCCAACGGAAGAAATTACATTTTGGAGCAATGTGTCATACAGCTGACAGTGGCTGTCTAATGGTACTTGATATCTTGTCATGGTCTTTCCCGCTTTTTCTTGTCCTGATGAAAAGCAATTTGTCATGGATGGCAAAGGCAGGCAGACCAAAATGGTGAAGGGTCGGAAAACCATGCCCTATGAGGAGAGACTTAGGGGGCTGGGTATGTTTAGCCTAGAGAAGAGACAGCTAAGAGGGGATATGATATCCCTGTTTAAATATTTGAAGGGATGTCATATTGAGGAGGGTGCTAGCTTGTTTTCTGCTGCTCCAGAGAATAGGACCTGGAACAACGGATGCAAGTTCCAAGAAAAGAGATTCCAGCTCAACATTAGGAGGAACTTCCTGACAGTAAGAGCTGTTTGACAGTGGAACACACTCCCTTGGAGATTTTGGTGGGGTCTCCTTCTTTGGAGGTCTTTAAACAGAGGCTGGATGGCCATCTTTCGGGGATGCTTTGATTGGGAGTTCCTGCATGGCAGGGGTTTGGACTGGATGGCCCTTGTGGTCTCTTCCAACTCTATGATTCTATGATTCTATAAATAAAGGCATGACGAAGCTCTCCCAGAACACTCATGTGACCCATGACTATTTGTATTGGGAACAGAGTTGTATCTGAGCGTCATCCAACAGTAACCTGTGAAAATTGTTGCGCAAGGAGGTACTGGACAACAATTGCATAAAGAAGTATCCAGAACCTCCCTATGCAAAGATCAGAAAAGGTTATTGTTAGTCTTATTTATTTATATAGCAACATCAATTTATGTGGTGCTTTACAGGTACAATAACTATGAATCCCTGCCAGAGGCATAAAATGTAACATGTATGCATACACATACACACAGAGGAAATAAATAAGTAATAAAATAAAACTACACCAGCCCTCTGTATCCACAGATTCTTTATCCACAAATTCAAGCAGCCATGGCTTGGAAATATATTTTTTTAAAGTATACATTCCAAATAGTAGACCCTGATGCTTTATGTAAGGGCCATCATTTTTACTATGCTATTGTACAGGGTGATTCAAAATGAATGGTGCAAAAGTAAAATTGCTCTTATCAGTTTTGCACCATCCTTTTGAAAAACCTTGTATTGAATGGGATTTGAGCATTCACAGATTTTTGGTATCCAGGGGAAGTACTGGAACCAACCCCCAGTGGATACCAAGGGCCCACTGTATACAGCGTCTTTATACAATAAATTACCTAAGTAGAATACACAAAAATACAATATAATATAAAGCAGGGGTTGGCAACCTATGGCCCATGGGCCGGGGCTGGCCCCCTGAAGCCCTTGGACTGCCCCCCGCCAACCCCTGCCTCCACTGTGCACACTGCCGCCACGCCGCCACTGCGCGTGTCGCGAACGCCATTTTGTTTTTCAAAATGGCAGCCACAACTTGTTTGCGCATGCGCAGTACTGCGCATGCACGAACGAGCCACAGCTGCCATTTTGGAAAAGGCGCATGCGCAAATGAGTCGCCATTTTGTTTTCCAAAATGGCGGCCGCGGCTCATTCGCGCATGTGCAGGAGTACTGTGCATGCGCAAATGAGCCATGGCCGCCATTTTGGAAAACAAAATGGCAGCCGCAGCGTGCACGGTGGTGGCGCGGCGGCAGCGTGCGCAGCAGCGGCGGGCGGTGGTGGGCGGCGGGGGCAGCGGGGGCGGCGGGGGCTGTGCGCGTGCGCTCATGCGCGTGCGCCGCCATTTCCCACCACCACCATCGCCATGCGGAAGACCCGGGGATCCCTGGACCGGCCCCAGGTAAGGGGAACTTGCCGACCCCTGATATAAAGCAAAGCAACCTTTATATGTAATCAGGATTATAAAACAACATTAAACTAAGGTTCCAAATGCTTTAGAAAACAAGAAAGTTTTAAATTTAGATTTTAAAATAGCAATAGCAAGAACATTTCTATACCGCTTATCAGTGCACCTAAGTACACTTATCCATGAGTTGCCATGATCGACTCGAGGGCAGTTAACAACAAAGTGTTTTACAATGTGTAAGCTAATTGCCCCCAACAAACTCATTTTAGCGACCTCGGAAGGATGCCAGGCTGAGTCGACCCTGAGCTCTTGGCTGGGATTGAACTCACAACCTTGTGGTTTATGAGTGAGTGGCTGCAGTACAGGCATTTAACCACTGCGCCACCAAGGAAAGGGAAGGAGCATTTTCCAAATGTAAAGAGAGGCTATTCCAAGAGTATGGAGCAGCAAATGATAAAGGATGAAGCCAAGCGAAGGAAGAGGAAACCCTTGGTTGGGTGAGAAGCCTACAATTCCTAGAACACAAATCTCAAGCAAAAAAGCGACTTTCTGGTTATGTTAGGATAAAGTTTCAAGAGGATTTGGGCCTATGACCTATGACTTGCAGTTGGAAACACCAGCTTGAGATCTTCCCAACTTCACAGCCCATGACTGCAAAAGAAGTGGCCTTTGCAGACTGCTAGAAATAGTGCAAATTGAGTCCACTTTAACTGCCCTGGCTCAGTGCTAGGGAATCATGGGAATTGTATTTTTTTTTCTGGGACATTGAGCCTTCTCTGTCAGAGAGCTCTGGTGCCACAATAAACTACAGTTCCCATGATCCCCTAGCATTGAGCCAGGGCAGTTAAAGTGGACTCAAGCTGCATTATTTCTGGCAGTCTGTAAAGGCCCAAAATCTAGAGCAGCAACAACACACAGTTTCCTAACTCTTATAGGAAACGAGCCAATAAATCAGCTCAGTTAACAGCAAGGATTTGTTTAACCTTGCCTTCCCGGGTCAAAGGCACCTCCAGCTGCTGGGTCCTTTTTGTGTTTCATTAACCTGCCCTGGGGGGTGTTTAACTGCATCCACGCTTCATGTCCTCTTCTTGGAGCATGGATGCTGCAAAGCTTGGCAGAGGTCCTCCAGGGTTAATACCTGATGGATTGAGTTGCTTCCCTCACCTAAGCAGCTCATTGCCTCCCTAAATATCCACATGTGGGTAATGATCCGTATTCCCTTGAAAGAGGGTGCTGCAGGAATGGCCCAGTTGTTCTACCAGCAAACAATGCGGTGAGTTGGCCTTACAGAAAAAGAGACAGAGGGGTGGAGGAGAGAGGAAGGAGAGAAAGAGATAAGGAAAGGAAAGACGGTACTATGCAAGAAGGAATTCAGACTACTTTCACTTTTCTTATGTTCACCTTTTAGATCATGGGAAATATAATATAATTTCCCAGACTTCAGCTTTCATGATGCAAAACCAAGCTTACTTCCAAAGAGGGTCAAACTAAGCCAGAGGTAAGGAAATCGTGGCTTGTGACCCGCGGGACCACACTTCGTAGTCCTCCAAGATCCCCCGAACATCTTCATCCTCCAATTTTGTGGGTGATTTTCCCACTCAAAAACGGCTGAATATAGCTCAAAACCACTGCAAAATGCAGTGGTTTTCCTCCCACAATACCTCTGAGTAGTTTAGAAATGTTACCGTATTTATTTATTGGATTTATAACTTGTCTTTCTCCCAAAGTGGCTTGAATGGAATTCAAGGAGTGTTTATAGATTAAACACTCCCCAGTTGATCATAAGTCAGCTGAAAAATGGGACTAGAATGGATGTGATGTCCCTTTCCATTATGTTAGACCTGTTGGCGTAGTCCCTGTGGAAATACATGAGTGAAAAACGTCCCTCTGATTCCTTGGCAATTGTCCGCTCCTGTACTAGACCTTAAGGGAAAACACGTACTCCCTGTGTAAATCCCTGTTTTTCCCTTCTACAGTGGGATTTCCTTAGAGATTCATGGCTCAGCAACCAGAGTTGCACATTAAAACAATGTTTCCCTTCCCGTGACCCATCACAAAACAAAACATGCTTTAAATGTAAGATGGGTAGGATGAGGGAAAGTGTGTACTATGACAAGCAGATGTGTTTGACAATTTGGGGAGCCACCTCCCTTTAACACTTGCTGAATATATTGTCTCATTTATGTTGAGAAAATCCATCCAACATTTTCTCTCTCACTCCCCTTTGTTCCTGCTAGAGCAATTGGAATTTAGATAGGACAGAATTTCCTGCATGCAAAAAAACTCATCTTCTTTCTAATCTAAATCCTGCCCGCCCCTTGTTTTTGCTATCCATTGAAATGCCTAGTTATCAAAACCTTTGTGTACCCAAGTAACTAGATCATATGATTCAGGAAAGTTCCTAGGGTCAGCGGTCATATAAAGACTTCCCCCTTCTCAGGCTGCATTCGCACTACAGAAATAATCCAGTCTGACACTACTTTGGTTGCCATAGCACCGTCCTGGGAATTGTATTTAGTTGTGGTGCCAGAGGTCTCTTACACAGAAGGCTCAATGTCTCACAAAACTACAGCTCCCAGAATGCCATAGCATGGAGCCATGGCAGTTAAAGTGGTGTTAAACTGGATTTTTTCTACAGTGGGGATGCCTCCTCCGGCTCTGCGATTTGTATTCCACTTCAACCACGCTTCGCTTCTCTTTTGTTCCTCCATCAACCCAATGGTGAATGAAGCTTTTCCTTTCACCTGCTCCTTTCGTTAGCTAGCTAGAATGCATATGTAAATATAAAAGCCTTTACTAAACTTTTTCTAAATTTGTAACCTGAAACTGCCTGCCTTGTTTATTTTGAGTCAGTCGCAATTCAGGGAAGCAACACGAGACTGGCATACTTTATTGTCACTCTACCAAAAGAAGGCCGATTCCTAACTTTTTAAAGCTTTCCTATTTTTCCCCAAAAGGCCTTATGCCCTGGGAAGCTCTTATTCCCAACAATTTGACCTTTTGTCTCACATCAGAGTATTTTCTAAGGGACTTGCTCACTCCTCTTCTTCTCCCCCCCCCCCCCCCCGTTTGAGTGCAACAACATTGCAGAAATAATTCAGTTTGGCACCACTTTGACTGCCATGACTCCATCCTACTGAGATTTGTAGTTTGATGAGGCATCAGCACTTATATGTAGAGGCGGCTAAAGACTTTGTAAAACTACAAATCCCAGGATTCCATAGGATAAAGCTACAGCACTGAAAGCAGGGTCAAACTGCATTATTTCTACAGTGTAGACGCACCCCTCATCAGCACCTGCATTTCCCATAAGGAGTTTAGTTCATGACTTTCCCAGATGAAATGAACATGTGAAGCCACCTTTTGTGAGTTTTGTGAGGTGTAGCCTTCTCTGTCAAAGAGCTCTGGTGCAACAGAAGACTACAAATCCCAGGATCCCATAGGATGGAGCCATGACAATTGATGTGGTGTCAAACTGCATTAATTCTGCAGTGTAGATGCAGCCCAGATCCCCAAAGTAAGGTAATGCTATGCGCTTTAGTGGTGGCACAAACTGAACCTAGAGCTTTTTTAAAATCTGTCTGCAGACCACAGGTGCAGTTTCTCTTTAGTACAGAGATGTGTGCGTTCAGGTACATGCTATCTCTGTGTTGTGCCTCTTCACCAAAGTTACTCAAAGCACCCCCTGCAAATGTGTGTCCTCTCTTTTTTGTGGCTGAGATTATATGTCATATATGGAAGAGTTACTCGTTTCTTATACAGTGGGCCCTCCAAAGGAAAAGAAACACAAATAAAAAAACCACTATATTTTTTAACCCAAGAGAACACATCTCTAGGAATCTCTATGTCCTCCAGTGCAAGTCTATGGTCAACATTGGCCAGAATAGAATTACACTGGAAGAACTACAAATGCCTAGAGAAGTATTTTCTCTAGCAATCTCTAGGTCCTCCATAGTCCCCCTCTGGCAGAGTCATGCTGGAGGACCTAGAGATAACATATTAATCAAATCCATGAATATTCAAAGCTGCAAAAGTCAAAGTCAAATGTGGAGGGCTAATTGTATTACACAACTCTTCTGTTCAATTGGAGTATTATGCAACTGAATGTCTATGTAAATGCCCATTGAGATGCACATTATATGCTCATGTACATGTGGCTCTGCATCCACAATAGCCATAGATGTGTGATTCCACTTTTGGAACCTTGAACTAAATATGGAGCTCTGCTGGTAGAGTGGTTAAATGTTGGTACTGCAGCCACAAGGTTGTGAGTTCGATCTCAGAGGGCTCCAAGTTTGACTCAGCCTTCCATCCTTTCGGAGGTTGGTAAAATGAGGACCCAGCTTGTTGGAGGCAATCGGCTTATAGATTGTAAACTGCTTAGAGAGTGCTGAGTTTACTATTAAGCAGTATGGAAATGGAAATGTTATAGCTATTGCTATATGGCCTTTCTGTACTGAACAAAAATGTCGAACCACATATGTCTGGGAACTTATGTGTGCATCTTTTGTAGTTTTCTTTTTGTTGTGGAGATAGTGTATGTATGATCTTTGGGGTAGAGCTGGAAAATAATAACAACCATAACAACTACTACTTACTCCCATGTAGCTGAGTGCAACATGTCGTGGTCTGTGGTGGGAATGTGTCACCAATGTCTTTGATGGGATAACAACCTGTGATGAATACGACTCCATTTTGGCTGAGCACCCAGGTAGGTATGCTTTGGAGGCATTCTTTTTTTAACAGGGCACATTAGGTTTCAAAAAAACAGATCTTTGGGGAACCACTTATGGGGACGTAACACCATACACAGCCGCTCTCCTTATACAATATAAATGTACAATATTTTGTACAATTTGAAGCACTTCCAGATTAAAAAAGCATAAATAATTAAAACAGGATAAAATATATTAAAGAAAACCACAGCTAAAACAACAACTTTAACAGCTACAGTGATTTAAAACTGCGTACATGCATGCTGTTGTTGTGTGCCTTCAGGTTGTTTCCAACTCATGACGACTCTAAGGGGAGTCTATCATGGGAGTTTTCTTGGCAAGATTTGCTATCCTCTGATGATGAGAGAGTGTGACTTGCCCAAGTAGATTTCCAAGCAGGGATTTGAACCCTGGTTTCCAGCATTGCAGTCCAATGCTCAAACCAGTGTACCATGCTGGCTATTGTACATGTATATTTTGAAGTAAATTAGTCCTTGAAGGCTTTAGGAAAAAAGCCAAGTCTTTAGTTGATGCTACAAGGAAACCAACATTGGTGCCAGAAAGACCTCCAAGGGGAGGAGGATTCCACAATTGGGGTGCCACAACAAAGGAGGCCCTCTCCTATATCCTCACACTTTGCATTGCCCCTACTGTAGGCATACAAAAAAATGTCCTGCCTGCAGATCTCCATTCCTGGGCAGGGAAAGGGTCTCCTTCAAGTATCAACTAATTTTAGATAAGGTTGTACCCCTCACTTAAAGAGCTGCTGTCAGGACACAGAACCAGGCTAGATGGACCATCAGAAGAGGAGCTACAGCTTGGAAGAACATCTACTTGGCAGGCAAAAAGTACCAGCTCAGTCTTTGGCATCTCCAGGTAGAATTAGCAAGACCACAGACTACAGGAAAAAAGATTCCTCCAAAACATTAGCAAGAACTTCCTGACAGTCAGAGCGTTTGACAGTGGAACACACTCCCTTGGAGGGTGGCGGAGTCTCCTTCTTTGGGTGGTTTTAAACAGAGGCTGGATGGTCATCTGTTGGGGGGTGCTTTGATTGTGTTGCCTGCATGGAAGAAGGAGGTTGGGTTGGATGGCCCTTGAGGTCTCTTCCAACTCTATGATTCTGTGACTGGCTGGAAGCTTCAGGCCATTAATATGTTCTCAGTTTTACTTTACCAGACTTTAAAAGTGCTGAACCTATTTTGGAGATAGTGTTCAGCACTTTGGATAGTTCCTTTAAAGTGCAGAATGAGCCGTGATGTTGGTTCACCGCCACTACTGAGTCAGGCAATGGTGTTCCAGGTTGCTCTACAGTCTAACTTATTGCAAGTCAGCTCCATTCCAGAGATTCCTCCCTTCCAAGCTGGGTCACTCCTTTACCCTCATTTCTTCTGCAGTGAAACTGGTCCTCACCCGAGCCATGCTGATCATGGCAGATATCCTGGCTGGATTCGGATTCACCTTCCTCCTTCTGGGCCTTGACTGTGTGAAATTCCTCATGGATGAGCCTGGCATCAAGACCCGCATCTGCTTCATATCTGGATTCGTTCTCTTAATTGGAGGTAGCTGGAACAGAGTCTTGGGTTATGATGTGTGTGCATGCCAATTTGTGGGTATGTGTGCATATGTATGCAAATGTATGTGCTGGGGAAGTTACAACTCTTGAAAGACTAACCAAAAAAGTCTAGGGATGCAATGGCTCAAGTGGTTAAGATGCTGACTCTGTTGATTGCAAGATCGGCAGGTTGGCAGTTCGAGGCCTGAGTGCTGCATGATGGGGTGAGCTTCCATCACTAGTCCCAGCTTCTGCCAACCTAGCAGTTCAAAAGCATGCAAATGCATGTAGATAAATAAGTACCACTTCAGTGGGAAGGTAAACAGCGTTCTGTGCAATCGTCCTGGCCCCATGATCACAGAGTAGTCTCTGACAATGCCAGCTCTTTGGCTTAGTACCAGAGATGAGTACTGACCCCTATAGTCGGACACAACTTGACAACCTTGTCAATGGGGAATACCTTTACCTTATCTTACTTATGAATACTCACATAGAAAATAATGCAAACATTTGCTAAATTTATAAATTACATATATTTATTTCAATAATACCATAAACCAGGGGTAGGCAACCTTTTTGAGCCGGGGGCCAGGTTGCTGTCCCTCAGACAATTGGGGGGCCGAAGCACCAAAAATAAATAAATAAATAAATAAATAAATAAATAAATATTTTTAAAAAAAAATATATTAAAAAATATGCATGCACACTCTCTCAGCCCCAGAAAAGCCATGGCAAAACCCCTGTGGAGATTTTGCCAAGAAAACCCCAAGAACAAGTAATAACAACAATAATCAATATCATCATGGCGGGGGGCGGCGGCGGGGGGCGGCGGCAGGACCGGCCTTGGGCCCATCCAAAGGCCTTGGGGGGCCGCATCCGGCCCCCGGGCCTTAGGTTGCCTACCCCTGCCATAAACCATCCAATAGAATAATAATATCATATAAACCAGCTAGGAAATTATCGTACAGAAAAAAATTAGATTATTTCAAATCAATCGACTCTTACATCCCCTAGAGCTATTTAATTGCAATAGAGCTAAGAAGAAACTCATTTTGATAAAAGTTATTCTGTTCAGTAGTTAGTTTATGCAGTAATGAGATGGAACAGAGTTCCTTTTTGCCTGTGACTACTATAACTATAATTCACATCACATGGTTTTCTGCTTGTTTTTTACTACTCTCTCCCTCTGTGGTGAGTAATGCTGGTCAATGGCAGGAAGAGGATAAAACATTACTTGGGTGGTTGTTCCCTGCTGCATCTGGGAATGATTGATTTGTAATATCTTTTGTATTTTTCTCAAAATGTCCAAAGTGCAATGTCAGAATTGGCCACTTGGGAGAACCAGAAATCATTTTCCTGTACTTACCAATGACACAATAGTGACAGCAATGTTGATTTGTTAATAACAATTACAGTCAGGCCTCCACATTTGTGGCTTTGACTTTTGAAAATCTGATTATTTGCAGATTTGATTAATATGTTATCTCTAGGTCTTCCAGTGAGACCCTGTGGTCAACCTCTGCCAGAGTTTGACCATACAGTCATGTTGGAGGACCTAGAAGTTGTTATAGCAAACATTTCTCTGATCATTTGTAGGGCCTCCTGCACAATTGTATGATCAACATCCAGCAGACGTTGACCATAGATTTGCACTGGAGGCCATAGAGATTCCTAGAGAGGTGTTAGGTTTGAAAAATGATTTTCTGTTTGCAGTTTTTCCACTTTCATGGTGGTTCTATGCGAATGTGGAGGGCCCACTGTAATTCAATGAGTTAACTTTCTTGAGTACAGTGACAGTATCAAGTAATGCCTACTGGGTAATCAAAAGAATGAGTAAAGTAACTACTGTAGTTTCTTTGTAAAAACATTCTAAGCTTTGGACTACTGGTGCCTTTCTATGATGTGTTGGCTCCCTGGTTGAGTCGGACCCTCTCTTGCAATGAGTTTGACCCTTCCTGAGATGCTGATGGGGCTGGGACTGACTGGGGAGAGATATCTGAATCTTATGTGTTTCTTGCAGGTGTCCCAGGGCTCATTGGTTCTGTCTGGTATGCCATTGGTGTCTATGTGGAGCGCTCAACTTTGGTTTTACATAACGTCTTTGTGGGCATCCAGTATAAATTTGGTTGGTCCTGTTGGCTGGGACTGAGTGGATCTCTAGGATGCTTCTTGTCAGGTGCTCTCCTAACCTGCTGCATGTATCTCTTCAGAGGTAAGCGCTATAGGCAGACAGTTTCCTTGAGCACTTTTCCACTGCAAACTGATTTCTGCTCCCTGGGTGGAGTCATGCATTAATGGTGCTATGCAATCATTGTGCTAAATGACAGTGTTGCACAACTAGCAGTGTGGTGCCATTGCACAAGATGCCATGCCAACCATGCATGCAAAGGCACAACCAATGTGCTTATGGGTCGGTGTGCATTGCACAGTGTGAGCTAACAGCTTTGCTTATTGTGGACAAGATGCAATCTGCTTGTGCAACTCTGCTTCTCCAGTCTTGAATTGAATGTAGATTTTCCACATTGGACAAAAACATCCAGTATCTACCATCAGAGTTCTACATGTGTAAGACACCAGAAAATTTTTGCCCCATATCTTTCTAATAGGAGACAATGTGGTGTAGTGGTTGGAGTATTGGACCTCAGGAAGACTAGGGTCAAATCCCTGCTTGACCATGGAAACCCACAGGATGGCCTTGGGCAAGCCACACACTCTCAGCCTCAGAAGAAGGCAAAGACAACCTCCCTCTGAACAAACCTTGCCAAAAAAGCCACATGATAGGTTCACCTTAGGGTCAATGTAAGTCAGAAATTACTTGAAGACACACAGCAGTAACCATCTCCCTAGTAGAGAAGAGTGAATAATTGAATCCATTTTCTTCATCTTGTGAGAATGTCCTTAAACGCTGTAGTTTTCCAAGAAGTTTTTGCAGGGAGGAAAAAGTCCACCCATTGCTTTCCCTTGGCATAGTCATGCAGTGGCCAGTGGAAGGGCAAGGAACTTCTTATCCGGCTGCATTCAAATAGCCAGTGCAAATGATGATGTCCTATTCCAAAACCTACAGAGGAGTATCCAGGAGGCCATGCTGGGTTCCTGCATTGACATGCACTTGCTATTGGAGCATGACGATCCTTGCCTTCCCCCCCCACCAAACACACACACACACACACACACACACACACACACACACACACATTATGTGAGCTGGGAAGAAGTAGTCACCTGGCTCTGTGCTTGGTTGTATTTTACAGAGAGGTGGGATATAAATAAATGTTGTTGTTGTTGTTGTTGTTGTTATTAACTGCCCTGATGGGTTCAGAAAAAAAGAGGCATGTGGGATCAAATTGCAAACATATGATGGATAATGGAGCACACCAGACAATTCCAGAAGAAAATCAGCATGTGCTATATAGACTATAGCAAAGCCTTTGACTGAATAGATCACAAAAAGCTATGGATTGCACTTAAAGAGATGAGCGTGCCAATACATTTGGTTGTCTTGATGCACAATCTACACTCCGGACAAGAGGTTATGGTTAGAACAGAATATGGAGAAACAGAGTGGTTCCCAATTGGAAAAGGGATTAGACTAGGGTGCATCTTATTTCCCTATTTGTCCAACTTATACTGGTTCTACTTGAGCCCAGATGGACTTCAGGATTGAGCTGATTTTTATCCTGAGTCTTCGAATATTCTTTCAATCCCTTCTCTTTCTATGATCCTTTCCAAGTCTTAGGATCCTTGGGGGAAGGCTTTCTTTGAGTCTTACCATCCTCATAGGGACGTTTGATGAGGACCTAGGAGAGAGCCTTCCCAATGGAACCGTGGAACTCCCTCCCACAAGAGGCAAGCTGGGTTCTGTCTATGACCTCCTTTCCACCAGCAGGCAAATACCTTTTTACTGAGACAGGCTTTGGCTATGAACTGCTTGATGTAGTAGAAGGTTGATAATAACCATAGAAGCATGGCTGGCTTGGGGATTCTGGAAGCTGCAGTTCAAAAATGTAATTTTCCCAAGCTCTGGCTCAGAGTGCCCAGTGTCCTACTGGAAACTCCAACCCTGCAGAGGGCAAAGCAACCATTTTGATTGGGGTCATCTTGAGTAGCTGGTCTTTTAAAGCAAAATGACAGTGTTGCTAGTTATGTGGCTTGTAGAGATCAAAAATTCTGTTCACTAAGTGTGCATCTACACTGCAGAATTAATGCAGTTTGACACCACTTTAAATGTCATGGCTCCATCGTACAGAATCCTGGGATCTGCAGTTTTGTGAAGCACTAGCGCTCTTTGGCAGGGAAAGCTGAAGACCTTGTAAAACTATAGACTCCAGGATACCATAAGATGGTGCCATGGCAGTTAAAGTGGTGTCAAACTACATCAATTCTGCAGTGTGGCAGCAGCCTAAGTTTCACATTATCTCCCAAGGGATCTGAATATGGTAAACTCCAGCAAGCAGTCAAAGAATAAAATGGTGGTGATTATCATTATGTTTCTGCTACTGTAATAAGGTTCTGATCTGTTCTTTTGTTTTGTCTCTTCCTGGGCGACATGGGCCATAAGTAGATGTCGGCTCAAGCAGGTACCTTTCCTCCAGTACTTTACGCAAGGCTTGCCCACCTCCTGCAATGGCCAGCCTGTACCATCCATCCTCCCAGACAGCCACGGCCAAAATGTATGCCATGGACACCCGGGTGTGAGACAAGAGTTTGCTCTTCTATGCCACAATTTATGGGGCTGTCCCAAAGGCCTGATACAATAATAATTTGGCAGCCATGCAACTCATCACAAAAGACTTTGGCTGGTTTCACAAAGGACATCCAGGTCATCTCCTCCTGAAAGCCAATTTGCTTGCACAGTTTTTGCTTCCTTTCAAAATTATGACTACAGCAAATGCAGTGTCTGAGGCAGAAGGCAAGTGGATTTAATTTGAGTGGTCATCCCTAGAAATATGTTTTTTTTTAATTCCAAGGAACCAGTAGGCGGCATGTTTCAGAGGAGAGAGCCAGCCTCAGTTGTGTGCATTGCTAACAGCCAGGAAAAATTTTTAATCTACGCTCATGTTCTGGGGCACATCATCTCCTGCTGGAAGAAATGAAATGTGCATTGTACAGGTTGCTAAGACATCATCCTGTGGATGCAGGGAATTCCAGAATATACAACAGCATCCCCGATGGAAAGGAATGATCGGCCGCCCAAAACATGGAAAAGAGAAAATACCATGAATAACATTTGGGGAGCTGGTTGGCTTGATTTGGAGCAGACACTGTTTTCGAGTTGCCTGCGTCCCTGTCTACATGACCTGTATATTTGTAAATAAACAGATATTACCAATGACTGGACATCTGTGGGTTTTCTTTCAAAAGAAATTAGCTCCCTAAAATTGGAATTTGATAGAGCCAAAAACAGAGATGATCATGTGTGCAGATTATTTACTGCATGTAAGACATAGGTGCACCAAGAAATAATTTGTAATCAAAGCCTACATATGTCTGCAAGCAAAGAAAAACATGTACATATTAATAATGTTTGAGATCTGAGATCTGTGGTCTTGCTTTCTTTCTACTATATTCTACCTTTCCTAGCATTATTGTCTTTTCCAATGAGTCCTGCCTTCTTATGATGTGGCCAGAGTATGACAAACTCAATGTAATTATCTTGCATTACACACCCATAACTGTGATAGTGAATACTTATGATACAGGACTTTATCACACTAGGAAGTAAATCAGAATTATAGCAAGATATTAGTGTATTTGTCCAGTACTTATCACACATCATGTCTATTTAGTTGCTGTTTGCATTTCCTTTTTCTCTGTAGGGCAGCTTTTCATTGATGGGGAAAACCTGTCATTGGGCTCCTAATATCACTCCAAATCCATTAGTTACTTAGTGAGATAGGTTCCTTCTATAGCAGTAATGAATGATAACAATGGTGTGGCATAATGGAAGCAATTCTCTTCTTCTCTCCCCTTCTCCTCGCTATTCCCAGGCAGGCCAAGATTGCTTTTACTCCATGCATTTGGTTTTTGTTTGTTAGTTTGTTTTTTAATTTTAATTTTTGCTCTGATTGCATAATTACAGCAAAAATAAAAATAAAAAACCCCAAAAGGAACAGAGTCAAAACAACTTCAGCAAAGGCATGCATGTGTTGAAAGCCATGGAAAGCTGGGTTACAGGGCTGGTACAGAAGGAACCATAGATTACCAAAGAAGCCCACTCATAGGATTGCAAAAAAGTATGATACTGAACTTTTTCTAACTGGATTGCTTCACTAATGTGATTGCTGAGAGAGGGAAAAAATCTGGTGTGATAAAGTCCAGTCTTTGTAAAAAATGATGCTAATTCCATCTAGGTAGAAATAGCTTCCGTTTGTAATTTTTGTATATCTGAAGTGATCCTTAGCACATCCTGATGAGTTTTGACTTACAATGAATTCTTCATTAGACACCTAGGAAACAGAGATTGCTTCACAATGCATACCACAGGACAAATGGCATTTTAATTTATTTTAGATGCATTGGTTAGACAGCAGGCAACTCACCACTTTTTTAAAAAAAATCCAGGTTGCACTTAGCAACAATAGGTTTCAAATAGCTGTAATCTTGCAAACTAATTCTTCCATCATTATTTTAGAATTTCAACCACTCTTGGTTATTAATGGCAGAGATTCTACCTCAAAGAGATGGAGCATAGCTCAATTAATTGTGACTTGCAATGTTGGTGGATTGTGATGCTGCACAACTGAATGTGCAATTGAATCTGTACATGCATTGGCATGCATTATGTGAGGTTCACATCAATTGCTGCATCTGCATTGCAGAAATAATCTGGTTTGATACCACTTTAATTGCCATGGCTCAATGCTATGGAATTCTGAGAATTGTAGTTTGTTGTGGCAGCAGAGGAAAGCTCTGGTTAAGGTTAAGGAAATGGATGCCCTAACTATGCTTCAGCAGGTCAGAGGCATCCTAGTGTAATAAGTATCGCCAAAGCCACTTTTTTTCTGGGTTTAATTGCAGTTTAAAATTTGCATCTGGTAATCTCCTTAGAAGGGCTGATGGGAAAGAGGGGAAGAGAAAACATGGAATGGGAATAAGATGAAAGAAAGAAGGAAGGATAAAGAAGAGGGGAAAAGGGGAAAAATCAAGGAAGGAAAAAGGAAGGAAAAGAGATGAAAGAAAAGGATTGAGAAGGTTATAACGGTGAAGGGAATTGATAGGGGGGAAAAAGAAAGAAAGATAAAGGAAGTTAAAGATTGTAGTAATTAATAATAGGTAGGATTCAAGAATAAGGGTGGTAAACAATCATGGTATCTTCAGATAGAAGACGTGAGAGGGTTGAATTGATATGAGATATGGTAAAACAAGTTTAAAAGGATGATGTAAGAATAAATGAGGCTAAACTATGTGTAATGCAATGCAACGCAATACAAAATGTAACGTAATTCAAACCCTGAGTCCTAGTCCAACGCTCAAACTGCTACATCACACTGGCTCTAATGGAAAGAAAAGTTTGAGTCATAGGAGCTCTGCCTTTGCCTTCCTCTGAAGCTGAGAGTGTGTGGCCTGTCCAGCGTCACTCACACGATTTCCAAGGAGTGGGGATTCAAACCCTGGTCTCCCAGGATCCTAGTCCAGGATTCAAACTCCTACACCACACGGTCTCTTTTCTCAGCTTTACCGCTCATTATAATTTCCACTGTCCATCCAGCTTTGCACTATTTCTGGCAGTCTGCAAAGGCCGTAGTTAAGTATGGGTCAGAGTAAGCCCTGCTCCTTTGTCCATCTTTTTTTGCACCGTGAAATTCATGTCCTTTAGTGCTTTTTCTCCAGGGATTGGCTGCTTTATATCCAAGGCAACCTCTAGTAGAAATGGCAGCCCAGGATTTATGTTCCTTCCCTGAAAAGGCAGATTCAGCATTCATTGGGTATGCTTAATCAGAGGCTGAAACTGATTAAGCCGAGACATTTACATACACACAGAATGGATCATCTCCCATCAGAGCTCATCATTTAGGAAATGGAGTGCGGAACAGGTTCATTAAGGATGAACGATGCAAAGAAACCAAAAGCCAATCTCTAACCACACTCTGCATTTGCTCTTGCAGAGACAGACACAGTTTGTCAGTTGTTTGTGGCAGAACCTGGAAATAATAGCTGAGATCTTATATGGTACATGCATGGTCTTTGGGTGCATCCACACCATAGAAATAATGCCATTTGACACCACTTTAACTGCCATGACTGCACGCTACATAATCCTGGGATTTGTTGTCGCTGAGGCACCAGCACTCTTTGATGGAGAAAGATAAAAAGACCTTGTAAAACTACAAATCCCAGGATTCCATAGGATGGCACTACAGCACTTAAAGTGGTGTCAAATTGCATTACAGTGGTACCTCGACATACGAGTGCCCTGATATACGAGTGTTTTGAGATACGAGCCGCTGAGCGAGCAATATTTTGCTTTGAGATGAGAGCAAGATTTGAGATACGAGGAATCGCACACTACACCGCACACTACATTTCAATTAATTTCAATGGGGAAAATTGAGATGCTTTGAGATACGAGCAATTTGACATACGAGCAAGGTTACGGAACGAATTAAACTCGTATGTCGAGGTACCACTGTATTATGCAGCGTAAATGTACTCTCATGAGTAGATCCACAGGCCACACTGTCCCTACTGTTGATCTCATCCAACTGTCCAATGTCAAGATTTTAGCCGTTGTGTGTATGCCATGATTGACTGCTTCTCTCTGCAAGAAAAATCCTTGCATGTTAAGTCAGGCTGGGTCAACAGCTAGACCACCTCTCCTGAAATGCTAGTTTTCTAAATAAAGCAATATGCATTGTTTATTTTTATTTTTTAAAAAAAATATATGTTGGCCAAGATTGTGCATCATTTCTAAATCAAAATAGTTACACAATGGCTGCACACTACCATTCAGCTGAATACCATCATTGTACAACCAGTGGCATATGGGCCAGTGTGCCTCTGCTTCTTGTCCCCTTGTGCAATGGGGGAGTAATGTGCAATGACTTTCCTCCGTTGCAGTGTGTCAGGTGGGACACTGAAGGTATTAACCAAGGTCTTTATCACATGTGGCTTTTAAACTGTCACACAAGTTCAATAATAGAGTCTTTGGCAATACCTCTTGCACGATGCCATCGCCCTCTCATTCCTGTCTTCCAATTAGTGTTAACCCTCACCTTGCCACTGAAAAAGTGTCAATAAGCTCACAATTGTGCTAGTCATCAAGTGTGCTAAATTATCTGGTGACAGTTCTGAGATTGTGCGGTTATGTGGTGTCAGTCTCTCCTCCTCTCTCCCTTCCCTTCCCTCTCTCTGCTATTCCAGAATAGCTGGGTTGGTGTTTTTTAACTTTATGTTATTTTTTTAAACTATATTAGCATAAATTTGGAATTGCATTAAGAAAAAGAAAACACACGCACACAAAAGGCACACCTTGCAAGGAAAAGGGCAGAGAGGTGAGATTGAGGACGATGGCAGAAGAGAGCACAGGGGTCCAGCAACAGACCAGTCACGCTATTGATGGGACATGCAGTGGGGAGTGCTCTACATCCAGTATGTAAGAAGGCACTTCCCTTCCTTAATGCAGTTGCAGCAAGAATGGGGAAGGCTGTGATAAAGTCAGAGTTAAGTGCCATCCAGAAACGTGAAGCTCCATGTGTAATGGTTACACTTTCAAAGCTCTGCTTATGCAATTGTGAACAAGTCCGACCTAAACTCTAGTCATGCAATTCTGCTGTGGGTCCCATCAGGGTGACATTTCATGAGAGAGAAAGGCCATATCAAGCCCAGAGAGCTTTGGGTTAGAACCGTTCTTCCCAGCTTCATAAACTTTTCTCCTTAGGCCTTCCCTATGCAAAAATGCAGTTAACAGCTGCTCAGCGATAGAACAGAATATGTGGGAAGGTGGTGGACTCTTCTCTGGTGGAGGTCTTTAAACTGTGGTTGAATGGCCATCCTCAAAGATGCTTTAGGGCCTTTGCAGACTGCTAGAAATAGTGCAAATTGAGTCCACTTTTAGGGGTAGGGTTAGGGTTAGGGAATCATGGGAACTGTATTTTATTGTGGCACCAGAGCTCTCTGACAGAGAAGGCTCAATGTCTCAGAAAAACAACAACAACAATTCCCATGATTCCCTAGCACTAACCCTTACCCTTAAAGTGGACTCAGTTTGCACTATTTCTGGCAGTCTGCAAAGGCCCTTAGTAGCAGATATTTGAACTGGGAGGGAGTTGGTCCAGATGGCCTTTCAGATCCCTCCCTACTCTATGCTTTTTTTTTTTTTTTGAAAATTAATTTTATTAATTAAAAAAAGACACATATAATAAAACATAACTCAAACATACATAACATATATAACATATATAACAAGCAACACATATCAAAAACATATAAACACCATTCATAAACTGAACAACATGACCTCCTAAACCAAACAACTGATTCTGAATTTTTTTTTACTATAATTTTTTTTCTCCTGATTTGAAATAATAACTCCTGCTACACGGCAATATATGTTGAAGTATAAATAAAAACCTATTTTATATTACTAAGGGCCTTTGCAGACTGCCAGAAATAGTGCAAATTGAGTCCACTTTAACTGCCCTGGCTCAGTGCTAGGGAATCATGGGAACTGTAGTTTATTGTGGCACCAAAGCTCTCTGACAGAGAAGGCTCAATGCCTCAGAAAAAAATACAATTCCCATGATTCCCTGGCACTGAGTCAGGGCAGTTAAACTGGACTCAATTTGCATTATTTCTGGCAGTCTGCAAAGGCCCTAAATTTCAATACCTCATGGTTGTATAGTGGCCAGAAAGTTTAACTTCTGGTAATTACTCTCCTTCCTTAACATCAATTTTATTTTTCCAAACCTAAAGTCCATTGTTGACCCCATTTTTGTTTTATATACTTAATAAAGGGGTTCCAAACTCTCTCAAAATCCTTAAATGTTTTTTTTCTGTAAGACCTGAGTTAGTTTATCACTATCCATTAAATCATAGACTCTCATAATCCAGTCATTAATTACTGGAATTGTTTTTTGTTTCCATTTCTGGCCGCAGTGGTCAAATAAAAGATGAGTCTACCATACTTGTTTTGTATTATTTCTTCTTGATTTATACTTAGTAGATATCTCGCAGGGTTCTTACTTAACATTTATAATTGTCTCTGTTACCTTATAACTCTCATTCCAATATATTTTTGCAGATTTGCAGTTCCACCAAATATGATAAAATGTGCCCATTTCCTTCTCGCATTTCCAACATTTATTATTTTCATTTTTATAAATTTTAGCCAATTTGAATGGAGTGAGGTACTGTCTGAATTGCATTTTGTAAAAAAAATCTTTTAAATTATAATTCAAAGTATATTTCAATCTTTTTATCCAAGTTTCTCCCCAGTGTTCCAAACTTATCGAATAGCCAATATTTTGGGCCCATTTTAATAACAACAATAATAATAATAGTTTTTATTTGTATTTTTCCGCCTCTCCCTATGGATTTTATCATTTGGGGTTTAATCACTTCTTCTACTCTATGCTTTTTGGAACAAGAAAAATCCAGTACTATGTGGTTCCATGGAGGATTTCTGGCATCCTTAAATAAGCAGCTTCTTTGGTACATCTATCTACTTCCAATGCTGCCAGGGCACCTTGTGTTACTTATTGCTGAGTTGGGGATAAGCAGATCTGTAAACTTGTTGAGGTGAACCAAAGGCTTTGGCTTTGTGCCACAGTCTGTAGCAGTCCCTCCTGTTTGGGAATCAATGAGAAAGAGAAAACTGTTAGGTAGACAGAAATGTGCACAGCCAGAAATCTCTGGAGCAGGCAAAGGCTGCTGAAATTTGCAGGCAAGGTTAGTGGATGGAAGCTGCTTCATTACAGAAAGAGCTTGGACTCCATGAAGGAAAGACGAAGGATGTTCCCTACCGATCCCAGTCAGAGGCCAAGTAGACGCTGCAAGTGGAACTCTCCCAGAACTGTTTGCTAACTCTCTGGATCTGAGGACAAGTTTCTGCAAGTTGCCCCATACTCATTTCCTGAGAAACAGGAGCTGCCAGGTTCCTACACTGGGCTTGTGTCTTGCAACTGTACATTTGTGTCATTCCATAGTGGTTGAGCTACACTGCCCTTCTGCTGAATACTGATATGGTGTGCCTGGCTGTGTGTGTCTGCCCATGTGTTTGCTTATTGTCAGACTGTGCATAGGGGCTGCACAGCAGCTGTCCTTCCAATGCCAGGGAATTAAAGGGTATAGTTGAGTGTGATGCTACCTCAAGCCACCGTAGCATAATACTCTGTCCAGGCCATTCCATGCCCTTCTTCCATACCCTCCCTAGAAAGGTGGCAGGTTAAAACATTTTTGTGCTGTCGGCAAATTGAGTCCACTTTAACTGCCCTGGCTCAGTGCTAGGGAATCATGGGAATTGTATTTTTTCTGAAACATTGAGCCTTCTCTGTCAGAGAGCTCTGGTGCCACAATAAACCACAGTTCCCATGATTCCCTAGCACTGAGTCAGGGCAGTTAAAGTGGACTCAATTTGCACTATTTCTGGCAGTCTGCAAAGGCTGCAATTCCACAGATTTAAATACATATTAATGTGTAAACTTTTCAAATTAATTGTTTTTAAAACTTTGCATTTATACATTGCAATGCTTTTGTACTGTATTGTTTTTAATGAACTGTAACGGTTACTGTTTTAAATTGTTTGGTAGCCACCTTGAGTTCCTATATCAGGAGAAAGGCAGGATATAAAGCAGGGGTAGGCAACCTAAGACCCGGGGGCCGGATGCGGCCCCCCAAGGCCTTTGGACCGGCCCCAGGCCGGTCCTGCTGCCGCCGCTGCTGCCGCCACGCCCTGCCATGATGATATTGATTATTGTTGTTATTACTTGTTCTTGGGGTTTTCTTGGCAAAATCTCCACAGGGGTTTTGCCATGGCTTTTCTGGGGCTGAGAGAGTGTGCATGCATATTTTTTAAATATTTTTTTTAAAAATAAATTTATTTATTTATTTATTTATTTTTGGTGCTTCAGCTCCCCCAGTTGTCTGAGGGACAGCAACCCGGCCCCCAGCTCAAAAAGGTTGCCTACCCCTGATATAAAGGCAGCCTAGGGGTGACAGCAGGAGTTACCACATTTGAGTGACACCAATCCTAGTGATGCTACTGACAAGAGGTCCAAAAGGTCACAATGTCTGCGTATCTTTCTCAGCTGTAGAACTTGGCCATGGGGGGATATTGTGTTCCACTGGGACCTAGGAAGGTCCATTAGGCTGTGGGGGAATGGGCAAGCCCAGTGGAAATGTGCTTCTAGAGGTTTACATTCCACTAGCATGATCTAGGATGCTGGACAAGGATCCATTGCAGACTGCCAGAAATAGTGCAAATTGAATCCACTTTAACTGCCCTGATTCAGTACTAGGGAATCATGGGAACTGTAGTTTATTGTGGCATCAGACCTCTCTGACAGAGAAGGCTCAATGTCTCAGAAAAAAAAAAATACAATTGCCATGATTCCCTAGCACTGAGCCAGGACAGTTAAAGTGGACTCAATTTGCACTATTTCTAGCAGTCTGCAAAGTCCTTAAGGCTGCAATCTGATACACACTCAGCTGGGAGTAACCCCGCCAACCACAGTAGGACATGCCTAAAATGGCCTCAAAATTTACAGAAATCTTTATGCTTGTGGACAATTGTGAACATGGTCCCATATCAGGCTTGATTAGTGTAAATTTCTGTACATGAAATTATACATTAAATGTGCTGTGCACAACTTATGCTTTGAGTGGCAAATTCAGATTAGTAATTTTATCCTACATCATCATCATTATTATTATTATTATTATTATTATTATTATTATTATTTTATACCCCGCCCCTCTAAGTTCAATTGGGGCGGCTTACAAGTGATAAAAGTACAAAATACATTCAAACCCCTAAACCCTCCCCCCCTTAAAAAAATATTAAACCAACCAAAAATTACATATCTACATATCTTTTCAAACGCAACACAAACATATATCACTCATAACCTTCCCTTTATTCTTCGCCTCCCATTTCATCTCATACCTTCAATAACACACTAGTAGAAGTTTATCTTCTTATGTTTATCAAAGAAAGTGATCACGTCATACCTCATATCTTGCAGCTAGCTATTGATCCTACTGTCAACTACATAAAGCTGATCTCCTCCCCATATATTTTAATATTCCTCTTAAATTATCAGTTTTAATCTGAGAAACCTGTCACAGCTAAGTCACTCTGTATCTTGCTTATGAATTTAATAATTATGTCCCATTCTCTTTTAAAGTTTTTCACATTTCTGTTTTAGTAGGTGGATCAATACATGCATCTCAGCCATGTCTAACAGTTTCAGAATCCACTCTTCTATTGAAGGGAGTGACTCTTTTCTCCACTCCTGGTGGCGGCTGTCATATAAAATATGACAATTTTGCATATCTGACCCAGATCACTAAATGTGGGTTTTATATTGTATTTCTATTGTATTTTTTAAAGCTGTAAGCTGTCCCGGTTGCATTCGCAGAGGGGCAGGATAGAAATTATTATTATTATTATTATTATTATTATTATTATGTGCAATTAAAAACACAACCAAATATGCATGCACACTTAGTGTGCTTTAATACACATGAATGCCTACTGGCCCTGAACTGAATGTGAACTTTCCATATTGGAGGAAAACGTCCAACCACTTACATAGATGTAAGATTGCAACATGATTCTGGCTATTGTGTTACTTTTGAAAGTGATGGATGATGATGGTGATGATGAAAGAGATGCAAATAAAAGAGAAGAGAGAAGAAGTCCGTCTTTGTGCATATAAAGGCACTCTAGCGGTTTTGCATTAGCACACAACTGTGCAAAAATATGCATTTTGGGTGTTATTATTGTTGGAATATGGACAAAATCTAGAACTGTGGTCAATATAGGGTTACTGGTGAGCTACTAAGATGGAAATGGCCTTCAGCTATATATATTAATCAGCTGCTGAGCCTCTATAAGGCTAGCTATTTCTTTTCTCTCTTTTTTCTTTTGTACTATATTTTGTCTTACCCTGCTTCAATGTAGCTTTATTGTTTGGTATGTTTGCTATTTTCTCGCCATTGCTGCAAGAACAGTTCTTGTTCATTTGGTATCCTTTGTCTGTATTTGTTATGAATACCTTGTTACCTTTTAACAGAAGGTTTGTTACCTTTTAACAGAAATAGATAAAAGATTATTTACATTACTTCTTGCTTTTTCTTCTTTTTAGTCTTAATTGTTTCAACAATTATACACCCCAGATCCACTTTCTGATGCCCTTCCATGAACAGGCAAACACTTTTTAACAAAATCCCAACAGCCTGCTTTACTGTTTTAATTGTACTGTTTTTAAAGCTGCTTTTAAGCATTTTTTTTATTATAAGTTTTAAATTGTTTCTAGGCTCATTAATAATTTAATTCTATATTAATATCGCTTGCTTGTGTGTTTTAATAAATGGTGGCTGGAATCCTATGGGGGACTTCGATCTTCAGAAGTCAGCTTACAGCATTTTGCAATGTCTGCATTCAGCGGGAGGCTGCTGTTGTTACTACATAGTGAAGCCAGCAAAGTGACCATTGTACAATGGGACAAATACACAACATGGCACTGGTGAGGAAGGGCTGACGCACATTGGTAGAACCCAATGTGCATCAGGACTTTTATGCTGAGCTGGTACCCTGATACACATCTTCGCGATTCACTAGGAGGGTTCCTTAGTGACTCAACTACATAGCTCAGGCTGCATCTACACTGCAGAACTAATGCAGTTTGACACCACTTGAACTGCTATGGCTCAGTGCTATGGAATTCTGGGAATTGTAGTTTTTGCCAGAGAGTTCTGGCACCATAAAAACTACAAATCTCAGGATTCCAAAGGATGGAGTCATGATAGTTAAAACAGTGGCCTCATTCCCACTACGTTATAACCCAGTTTGCTAACCAGTTTGAAGTGGTTTAAATGACACTTGTTCACACTTGAGCTGAATCACTGAAGCAGTTTGGTGAGGGGCCCCTGTGCTAGACTCATTTAATGTGCATCTTTTTGATGCTCCTTGCAATAAATTGATTCAGTACCAGTGTGAACGGGATGCGGATCAGAATAGATTTAAATTTGCTGGCCAGCTGAAGAGGGTCCATTTTGAATCGATGTATTAGTCAATGTGAACAACAAGTGGGTTATTTTACAACAAGAAAATGCGATCGGGGCAAATGTAGCATGAACCACCCTCCGCTGTCAAACAGATCCATTGATTCAGATCACAAACTGATTTATTTGTAATTGGGAATGAGGCCAATGTCAAACTGCATTCATTCTGCAGCCTAAGTATGTGATACACTGCAGCAGCCTAAGTATGTGATACACTGTGATACACTATCGAAACCATTGTATTCACAAGCCTCCTTAAATTTCAGTTTTGGGAAAGATAATAGAGCATAAATGGAGAAGGAGGAGGATATAATAATAATGTGGTCTAGAGTCGTCTATCAAAGTCTACATTACATAACTTTACATATACTTAACTACATAACAGAGGCACTATGGAAACCTTTTATTGATTTATGAAGACACATAAGAGGACACCAGCAACAGTGTCCCAATGTGCATCAGTCACTTTATCAGCTCTACTATGTGTAGGTTGAGGCTCCCTTATCCAAAATGCCTGAGGCCAGAAGTGTTCTGGGTTTCATGGTGGGTTTTTGTTTTTTTTTTTTTTTTTTTTGGAAGAGGGGGTTGGCTGGATTTTGGAATATTTGCATGCACATAATGAGATACCGTGAAGGTGAGACCCAGGTTGCATTGATGTTTCCTATATGCACATAGCCTAAAGGTAATTATATACACAATATTTAAATAATTTTGTGCATGAAGCAATTTTTGTGCACTCTGAACCATCAGAAAGCAAAGGTGTCACTCTTTTAGCCACCCATGTGGATAGGTTTGGATTTTGGAGTATTTTGGATTATTTTGGAACTCCAGATAAGGAAGACCTGACTTGTAGTAACATAAAAGCAGCCTTCTGCTTGATGCAGATGTGGAATTGCTCAGTCCTGATTCTTGCAGATGCTATGTCTACTTATGAAGGCATAACTCCTATTTGGAGTCTGGCCAATAAAAACTGCAACAACATTGAAAAATGCAGGAAGAGCATTCTGCAAGTGATAAAATGAACAAAGGCTCCTTACCTGCTGAAGCAGATGGAGAGCAGACTCAATTTGATTTGCTTTAGTGCTAGTCACCCCTAGTTGCTTTATCCACTTGGCAAGGAAATCACCTTGTCAGCATCTGGCAGCATTGCCATGCCCAAAGCAAAGCATTGCACATCCTCTGAACCACCTTGGTAGAAGGAGAAAGGCTTTTGCCTCTTGCCTTGGAAAAGCCTTTGCATCTCTGGTTCCTATGCTTCATTTGGATTTTGTACAAGAGGACAACAACCAGCTGTCATTCCCCAAAGAGCTTTGATGCCTTGGATAGATATTTTGAAGTTCAAACTGAACACTGGAAAGGGGAAAGTCCTTGGTGGACTTCTTTCAGCAAAGAAGGCTGATACTTGAATGTGGCGAAGTGTTCCACGTGGCAATCTGTGATTTGGGGCACAGAAAGGACAAGTGGCCTGTTGGAAAAGTTTTACATTCTCTCTCCTCCTCCTTAGATAAATAGATTTTCCTGCATGAAAACTCTGCTTTCTCCCTCTTCATTCAAGCATCCTATCGCTCTTGCTAAAACACAGGGCAATAAATGCCTTTGCAAATTGGTAAACAAGCCATGTGATTTAGGCCACCCTCCCTTTTAGGAAGTTCTGTCTCACACAAAAGATTTTCTCTTGCCCTGTTGGGTTCCCCATCTTCCTCCTCTCTCAACTTTCTTTGGAAAGATGGTGAGATAAAGATTTATTCTTTAGCTGAACTATCCATTAGCTAGCTTAGGATATAGCCTCTATGCATATATAGATTCAAGCCAATAGTAAACTTCTGTTTAAACTGCAAGCTACTTGTACTGCTTTTGAGTCAGTTTCAGTTCTTAGAGAAGTATAGTTAAACAAGGACATATTTCTGCTACTCTCCTGATTTAAAGCTAGACTCTAAAAGGCTTGGCTTTGATATTTTTGATATTTAAATATATTTGTTTTCTTAACAAAGGCTGAAGCCTTAGGAAATTTGAATTGCCCTACATGGTCAACCAGTGCCTGGGTTGTAACATTTTAGACTGCCTGGGAGGAGGCTCATCTGGTGAAATGTACATCTCTATTTGTTGTCAAGTCAACTTTAACTTAGGGTGACTCTCTGAATGAGAGACCTCCAAGACTTCCTCTGGTCACCCATCACCCTGCTCAGGTCTTACAAACTCAAGGGAAGCCATAGCTTCCTTCACTGAACAGATCATGAAACAGACACTCTGTTGGCAGTTAGAATGGAATGCTGTAATCACTAAAAGTCAGCATGGGTTTCTCAAAAAAAAAACTCATGCCAGATTAATCTGATCTCTTGTTTTGATAGGGTCACAAGCTTGGTAGGTGAAGGGAATGCTGTGGATGTCGCATATCTTGATTTCAATAAGTCCTTTGACAAGGACCCCAGTGATAGCCTTGCAAACAAACTAATAAAATGTAGACTAGATGATGCAACTGTTAGATGGATTTGTAATTGGCTGACTGACCAAACCCAAAGAGTGCTTGCTCAGCAATGGCTCCTCTTCATCCTGGAGAGAAGTGACCACTGGGGTGCCACAGGGTTCTGTCCTGGGACCAATTTGCTAGTCAACATCTTTATCCATACTTGGATGAAGGAATAGAGGGCATGCTTCTCAAATTTGCAGACGACACTAAATTAGGAGGAATAGCTAATATCCCAGAGGACAGTATTCAAATTCAAAATGACCGTAATAGATTAGAAAGCTGGGTCAAAACTAACAAAATGAATGTCAACATGGAAAGAAAAAATGAAATGCACAAATATAGGATTGGAGATGCTTGGTTTGATGGCAATACATGTGAAAGGGATCTAGGAGTCTTAGTAGACCACAGGCTGAATATGAGTCAACAGGGTAATGTGGCACCTAAAAATGCCAATGCAGGTTTCCAGACCTGCATTGGGCACCACAATTCAAAAAGGATGTGGAGAAACTGGAGCATGTCCAAAGGAGGGCAACTAAAATGGTGAAGGGTCTGGAAACCAAGCCCTATGAGGACCGACTTAGGGAACTGGGGTTGTTTAGCCTGGAAAAGAGAAGGTTGAGAGGTGATATGATAGCCATGTTTAAATATTTGAAGGGATGTCATATTGAGGAGGGAACAAGCTTGTTTTCTGCCGCCCCAGAAACTAGGACCCAGAACAATGGGTACAAGCTCCAGGAAAAGAGATTCCACCTCAACATTAGGAGGAGTCGACTGTGGAACACACTCCTTCCTCGGAGTGTGGTGGAGTCTCCTTCCTTGGAGGCCTTTAAGCAGAGGCTGGATGGCCATCTGTCGGGGATGCTTTGATTGGGAGTTCCTGCATGGCAGGGGATTGGACTGGATAGCCCTTGTGGTCTCTTCCAGCTCTATGATTCTATGATTCTATGACCTTTCCCCATTTTAGTCACCCTCCTCTGGAAACACTCCAGCTTGTCAACATCCTTCTTGAATTGTGATCCCCAGAATTGGATACAGTATTCTAGATGAGATCTCACCAAAGCAGAACAGAGTGGTACTCGGTTGACTATACTATTGATGCAGCCTAGAATTACACTGACTTTTTCATAAAATGGTGGAAGGTCTGGAAACCACCAAGCCCTATAAGGAACAGCTTAGGAAGCAGGGTATGTTTAACCTGGAGAAGAGATGGTCAAGAGGGGACATGATAGCCATGTTTAAATATTTGAAAGGATATTTGAAAGGATATTAAGGTTGGATCAAGCAATGGATTCAAGCTACAGGAAAAGAGATTCCACTTAAACATTAGGAAGAACTTTCTGACAGTAAGAGGTGTTCAACAGTGAAATAAACTGCCTCGGAGTGTGGTGGAGTATTCTTCTTTGGAGGTTTTCAAACAAAAGTTGGATGGTCATCTGTCACAGGGAGTGCTTGCATTGTGTCTTGCTGCATGGTAGAAAGGAGTTAGACTTGTAGCCAAAAATCTAGTATAGGGATTCTTATTTAGGGATTCTCAAACTGAGAAGGGGTTGGCTACAAGGACCATGTGAGACTGTCTCCCACTTGTATACCAAGAGTGTGGTGGATCTAAGAAAAATGCACTTTGGCTGACAGACTGGATGGCCCTTGGGGTCCCTTTCAACTCTGTGATTCTATGAAGCATGTGGTTGGCAGTTTTGTAGTTTGTCGCCCCCCAAAAGCACATTTTCTAAGCTCTGAGCCTTATGTGTGTTCAGTGGTATAGCTACAGGATGAAGGGGAAGAGCTAAGGACATTTTTGCCCAAAATAAGAATCCTTCCCCTCCAAATGACATTTTCTTCCATCCCCAAAATTTCTAAAACTGCAGCTGAACATTTAGAAATATATAGTTTCAGTCTCCAAAGCAAAGAAGCTGGCAAGGTGACCCAGGGAACGCGAACACAGCAAAGAGAAGAGTTTGAAGTGTGAACATTTTCTGTCTCACTTTCTGCAAGGCTAGACATTTGAGGCCCGAAGGAAAGCTTTAGAGTTTGGGTCAGAATTCTTATGAAGGGGGGAAAAAATCTCTCATTCTCTCCCATTTCTTTGTGTGCTACAATCCACAAAGATGGAGCCAGAAATGTGCAGCCAAAGGCCATGTTGAAATTCTTGCTGAATCCCCAATCATTACACTTTGCTCAATTGGTTGAAAGAGTATTTCTTTATTATATTGGAACCTCTCCCTTCCTTAAAGGAACTCAGGGCCATGTTTTGGCCTCACAACAACCTTGAGAGGTAGAGAAGGCAGATGGAGAGAAAGTTACAGCCCTGAGCCAAGCCCTCTAACTAGGCTCCCCACTGAGGAAAATTCAAGACTGCTGCTGCTCCAGCATCCTGTGTAGGTTCCGAGTTCAGATCACTCTGTGCTTTCATAATCTCATCGTAGGAAGGAGGGCCCACATCATGGCTGGAATCTGAAGACCCCAGTTCACAGACTGGGAGATGGAAATGGATTTTGGGTGGCATCCAAGGGGTTGCATCATTCTCTGGGAAGGCAAGAGAGAAATCGCCGTTGCTTTAATGTTGTGGCTTTTAGTGACTGCATCCGCACTGCAGAAATAATCCAATTTCATACCACTTAAACGGCCATGGCTGAATGCTATGAAATTCTGGGGGTTGTAGTTGGTTGTGGCACCAGAGCTCTCTGACAGAGAAAGCTGAATGTCTCACAAAATTACAGTTCCCAGAATTCCATAGCACTGAGCCATTGAATGCAGCCTCAATGAAATTTATCACTAAATCCATTTTTAAAATGATTTACAATGTAGGCAACCTTTCCCCTTTAAGGGCCGAGGGACTTCAGCTCCCAGAATCCCAGGAGCTATTGGCCAACATGGGACTATTGGCCAACATGGCTGAGGCTTCTGGGAGCTGAAGTCCCTCGGCCCTTAAAGGGGAAAGGTTGCCTACCCCTGGACCATGCCTTACCCCTGAAACCTGTATTTTTTGGATACAAAAAATAAAACAAGATAAAAGTAAATAGAAAGAACAAAATAATACACCAAAAGTGATTTTTTTTTCCAAATTGCAGTGAAACTAACTGTCTATCTATCTATCTATCTATCTATCTATCTATCGCAAAGCATTGGCAGCCATGGATATGGATTTAATGGTGTATTGTCTGTAGGCATGCTTTGGTTTTAATCATGGCTAGTTTTTTAAAATGATCTTTACTTTATTGATAGTTTAAATTTCATTTTTAACTTTTGTATGAGGTTACATTTTTAGCTATGTTTGTTTTGGTGGAAAGGACATTATAAATAAATCTTGTTACTGTTGCTGCTGTTGTTTTAATTGCTGTAAACTGCCTTGAATCCCTGAATGAGGAAAGGGCACAATATAAATTGTTGCCATTGTTAAAAACAAATCCATTAAAAAGGGGATGGGGAAGTCAGTTAGGAGACTTTGCAGTCAGTTCCTAAGAGCCTGTTCAAAGAAAGGACAGCAAGTAAGGAGCCACCTTACTTACACTGCAGAAATAATGCTGTTTGATGCTGTTTTAACTGCCCTGGCTCCATCTTGTGAAATCCTGGGATTTATAGCGTTGTGAAAGACATAGCCTTCTCTGTCAGGGAGCTCTGGTGCCACAACAAACTACAAATCCCAAGATTCCACAGGATGGAGCCGTGGTAGTTAAAACAGCATCAAACTGCATTATTTTTGCAGTGCAGATTAGACTTTTGCCTCTCCAGAGAGGAAATTCCAGAGCCGAGGGGTAGCCACCAAGAAGGCCCTGTCTCCCATCAAATGTGGCTACAAGGAAGAGGGCTGACACAGGGCCATTTAGGAAAGGACAGTCCTTCAGGACCCTTGGCACTACTTTATATGAGAGCCTTTGCCCCTCTATAGGTGTATGCTGTGGCGAATTACACTTTGGGCTATAATTCCTAGTATCCGCTAGTGCACATGAGTGTGGACTGATATATAACTTGCATGTGCATCCCTGTGCAACAGACACCTGCATACACCTCTACACTTCTGCAACTATCTGTTGGGAGTACTTTAGGTATGTATTCCTCATGGAGGAAGTGGGTTGGACTCAATGGACTTTTTGGGTCCTTCCAACTCAAATATTCTATAATTTTATGAATGGCTTGCCTCAGAGCCTTGAATACCATCTTGGGATGAAGGCAGTCTATAAATTGAGAGCCAGTGTGGTGTAGTGGTTTGAGTGTTGGACTATGACTCTCAGAAACTGGGCTTCAAATCCCCACTTGGCCATGGAAACCCACTGAGTGATCCTAGGCAAGTCACACCCTCTCAGCCTCTGAGGAAGGCAAGGGCAGAGCTCCTGTGAGTAAATACTTTCTTTCCATTAGAGCTAGTGCGATGCTCTCAACTCCAGGGGAAGGCCATGGCAAAGAACATGTGAACAAATTTTGTCAAGAAAACCCCTTAGGCACACAACAACAACAACAACAACAACAACAACAACTGAATAAATAAAATATTAAATTAAATTTCCACTGGGGCTGGAGTCCAGGATGCATCACACACATGGATACCATAATCCACAGATGCTCAAGTCCTCTTAAATACAATGGTGCAGTAAAATGGCTCTCCTTATATACAATGGCAAAATCAAGATTTGCTATTTGGAATTAATAATTTTAAAAAGATATTTTCAAGATGTGGCTGGTTGAATCCATGGATGAAAAAAAATCTGTGTCTGTGGAAGACTGGATGTAAATGGTTCTATGTTGCTGGGTTTTTCCCATCCAAGTGTTAGATGGAGCTTAGCTGAGGCACAGTCCCTCTCTTTTGTCCTAGGCTTGGAAACTCACCGTTGACTGTGTCAGCATCACTGAGAGCAAATACGGCAAGGGTACGTGGTGATGAGCAAAGTCTCTGCCATTTCAACCACCCCTGGAGACAGCAGGCGAGGAAGCATACAAGGACCAGAGCAAGGAAGAAAGACAGGCAAGACCTGGAACAGAGAAACAATGGATCGCCACTCAGCAAAATATAAACTAGAATCATAACATCATAGAGCTTGAACAGACCAATGTGCAATGTTTGCAAACATCAACATGCAGGCATCTGACTAACATCTCTGATTTTTTTTTTCCTGTTTGGTTTGTGACATCTCGCCTGATGATGAAGAAGCCAGTGGAGTTTCGAAAGCTTGCAACAAGTATATTGTGCACTTTGGTTGGCCAATAAAGGTATCACTCTTTGGTGGGTTTTTGTTTGAATTCATTCCAATGTTATGGGAGTGGAATTGGCCATATGACTCCCTCCTTGGCCAATGTACATTCATTGCACATGAGTCTCTTTTTAGATGGCACTCCCCTGCCTCCCCACTTCGAATCAAAGAATGATAGAATTCTAGAGTTGGAAGAGACCCCAAGGGTCATCCAGTCCATCCCCCTGCCATGCAGGAACACACAATCAAAGGACTCTCTATTACAGATGGCCACCCAGCCTCTATTTAAAAACCTCTAAAGAAGGAGACTCCACCACATTCCAAGGGAGCGTGTTCCACTGTCGAACAGCTCTTATTCTCAGAAAGTTGGTCCTCATGTTTAGGTGGAATCTCTTTGTGAAGGTGACAACATGGCACTGTCAAAATCTCTTAAAAACCTTTTACTCTTTTTCTCTTTGTGCCACAGCTACCACCTCTTTGTCATGGTGAGACTCACTCACCCAACTATTTTCCTCTGATGGCAGCACAATGGGCTTTTTGATCCCACTGCTGCCACCAATTATGTGATGGAGACACTCGAACTCGGGACTTTCTTAAGTGTCTCCTGCACAATAACTCTTTTTAGATGCCAGCTTTCTGGGTTTCAAATTTTTCGCCATCTTGGCGCCAACTATTCTTTGTCAGCCACACACCCACTATTCTAGTGTGTCCCAAACCTAAAAGACTTTCCTCAATGTTGGTAGTGTTTTTAATGTATTAATGTATTTTTGAAATCACTCCAGACAGTTGCTTGTAGAAACAAAGTACCTTAATAGATTTATTTACAAGTCAGACTGAATACAGTATCTCTTAGTGTTACATTGGATAAATAGTTTATTTGTTACACAGCTTGACAGTTCCTTTTACTTGTCTTTATAACTGTTTGCTTATAACTTTATATACTTTCTGGTAATTTGTTACTTCCCTAGTCACACCAATTCAACTTCCATACTTGAAGTTCATATAGAACCCTTATGAATATTTTGTATCATATAACTTTCTGGTTACTTTTGACTCCAGTAGTCACCACACACTATGACAACTGTGACAACTATTGCATGGATAAATAAAATGGTTTACCTGAACCGATTTTTATCTTAAATTGGGCTGCATCTGGATCCTATCACAGTGATTTTGCTGCAATCTAGGTCTATCCCTGCTTTCAGGCACAGTCTGGCCGCCATTTTTCAAGCTGGAAAACTCCCAGTTTCGAAAAGAGGCGCCTGGGAGCAGGGATGGACCCAGGCTGTATTCGGGCAGCAATTTCGGTGGCAAAATCACTGTGATAGGGTCTGGATGCTGTCCAATTTAAGATTAAATTCGGTTCAGGTAAACCGCTTTATTTTAGCTTTGCAATAGTCTCCTATGGACGTTATCACACGGGGAGTTGCAGGGAGAAAGTGGAAATAAACGGGATGAGCAGAAGACTTTAATTCGAATTTAAAAGGGGGTTAATTCGAACAAAAACCTGATCTTTTCAAATCCTCAAAAATCCCGAAAATGAAAAGATCAGGTTTTTGTTCGAATTAACCCCCTTTTAAATTCGAATTTAGTTATCAGACGAGGCGGAACGGGACAAATCCCGTAAATTAAAGACTTCCGCTCGTCCTGTTTATTTCCACTTTCTCCCCGCGACTCCCCATGTGATAACGTCCCTTGTCTCTTGCAGGACATTACTTCAATTCAACCCAGGACACTCCTCGTCTTTATCTTGGGTACCTAAAACCCTTTTAACTATCCTTCTTGGTAATATAACTCAGCCACTAAAGCTCTTCACATAGAATTGTGTACATCTGAGTTTTTTTCTTTTTTATTCACAAATAAGTGTAAGATTTTTAGTACACATCTGCCCTATCAGGCTCAGCTGGAAGAAGTTTAAATCTGCTGGCTATTGTTATCATCCTCATCCTCATCCTCATCTATTATCTTTATTTATATTCCACTTTTTCCTCAAAGCCAGGATTCATGGTGCAATGGTGAAATGGAAACAATTACAATATAGTTACAACATGCAACTGCTCAACTTTGAAATGGTACTAAGGCTGCTGCTACACTACCAGTTTAATGCAGTTTGACACCACTTTAACTGTCATGTTGCCATCCTATGGAAGCCTGGGATTTGTAGTTTGTTGTGGCATCAGAGCACTCTGACAGAAATGGCCAAATAGCTCACTGAACTACAAATTCCAGAATTCCATACCAGTAAGCCATGGCAGCTAAAGTGCTGTCAAACTGCATTAACTCTGCAGGGCAGATACAACCTCTATTGTCATCATCATCATCATCATCATCATCATCATCATCATACCTCCATTTTCTTCTGTAGTCCCTCTCAAAATGGCAAGAGGAAGTGACATTGTGTCCCTTCGTTTTGCCATTTTGAGATGGGCTAGAATGAAGGGAATGGTAGGGGAAATATTTCTGAGATGCTTGTAAGGGATTATTTTCTGTGTCGCCATGCATTTGCAAGGGCTATCTGAGAGATTTGGGGGCAAAATTTGAGGCAAAAAAAAAAAAATCAGTGGCAAAAGCGTACCCAAAAATCATGCTGAATTTTTTAAAAGAGGTGAATGGGGAGACTTTGGAGGGCACAAAAGTGCATCCTGCGGGGCCCATGCAGCTTGTGGAGGACACCTTGCCCCCCCCCCCCCGGAGCCACAGCTTGCCATACAAGATTCCTCCTCTTTTGATAAATCAGACCCACACACATTCATTCAGCTAAAGCCACCATGGGGGAAAAATGTATCTAATGAAGTAGGAGAGGAGACTCTCTGTGTGCCTGTCTTAGAAAACCATCTTTCATTAATATTTTCTCCAGGAAAAACAATAATAATAATCCATACTTACCAGATATACCAGGCACTGAAGCTTTGAACTTCATAACTGATGGAGCTGAAAATGGAGATGAAACTGACAGGTCAATGGCCACTGCTGATAATAATTCACTGAAAGGAGGCACTTGTGTTTTCTCAGATGGTGGTCAAGCACACCACAGACCATAAAATGCACAAATTCACCTACTTCGTATACTTGGTGCTGGCCTTACTATACAATTCTGGAAGTTCAGTTCTCATCAAACTGCAGAAGAATTGCATGTGGGCTGGTGGCATCACTAGTAGCGGTGTCACCCGGTGCGATAATTCATTGACCTCTTCCCATACCACACTATACAGAATCCTTAGTAATTTTTTGGGGCTAATGTTACTCGTGAATTGTAATTCCTGTATATCACTGAGTGTAATGGGGCAATAGTTGTGATATAAACAACCAGCAAAATTAAAATTATACCTTTAAATCACAATAGCATATGCACAGCCTAAATGTACATAGTTTCATGTGGTTGAAGTGAAAATTTGGTAAGTTGTGGCGTTAAAGAAAATTTTATAAGAATAAAATCTAGTTGGCCCTTCACGTTGGTGGCTTTGACTTTTGCGGATTTGATTATTCATGGATTTGATTAATAGGGGGGCTGTATAGACCACCTGAAAGGGGCGGTGGCAAGCCACCCCTTTGCTTGCCAGATCAGGGCCATGGCAACCGCACGCCGCAGCCCTGATCCAGTGCTTTGCTGCTCTAAAAAGAGCTGGCAAAATGCTGCTCCTTTTTAGAGTGGCAAAAAGCTGCCCTTGCTGCTACAGCAGTGGCTTTTTGGTGCTCCTTTGGCACAGCGTTTGTGGACGCTGTGCCAAGGGAGCACCTGCGGTATGATGGGGCATGCAGCATGAAGCTGGTGTGAGGGCAGAGTCGGAGTGGCCAGCGTGCAGTCGCCATGCCCCCACTCTGCCCCCAGGCCAGCTCTTTATGGTGGTCTGTTCAGCCCCACGTTCTCTCTAGGAATGTCTAGGTTCCCCAATGCAACCCTGCCCGAAGTTGACCATAGAGTTGTGTTGGAGAATCTAGAATTTCCTAAAGAAAACATTTCTCAAGGCATGTGTAGGTCTTCCGGCATGATTCTATGATCAACCTCTGGCAGATGTTGACCACAGAGTTGCCCTGGAGGGCCTGGAGATTCCTAAAGAGGTGTTCTCTTAAGTAAATAAATAGAGTTTTTTATTTGTGGTTTTTTCACATTCACAGGGCTCCTTCACCCCTAACCCCAGCAAATGTGGAGGGATCACTGTAAAATTAAACCACATACAGAGGCCTCTCCTTTCTCCTTCCTCTGAGCCTTGTTCCACTCAGGCCTTCTCATCCACTGTGAGTCTCCTCCAGCATTTTAAAGAAATGCGTTTAAAGGGCAAGCACCACAGCCCATTTCAGCCAAAAGGCAGATGTTTGGGGAGCTGTGGTGTCTCCCCACTTAGTGTGCCACCTGGTGTGGTCCACAATCCCTAATGACACCTCTGATGTGACCTAAAACTGGTATCCATCTCTCACCTTCAAGTGTCCCATGGGCATCAGATCAAGAAGTTACATTATACTGGGAAAGATGATGTATGAAACTCAGCACAACATCACCCGTGGGGATTGACAGTGGCACTCCAAGGTCTCCAAGAAACCTGCATCTTCCATCTGGTGCTCCCCAACTAATGGATAGAGGGAAGCCCAACCACCTGATACCTGAGCATTGGGGTAGGTATAGTGTGGCCACATAAAGCCCCTAGACACCACATATTTGGCCCTTGAAGCCCCAATCACACCTCCCCAAAAGAAAACTGTGTTTTTCTATGCAAGAAAAGCATTTTCTGCACAGAAAACACTGAGGACTGGTGTGTGGGGGGGTGCTGCACAGAAAAAAGTTCTTGTTGCAGAATAATTGCTGTGCAACATTTCAGGACATCAAATAACAGGAGACAAATCGCACAACATAGGGGTTGCAGACTGCCAGAAATAGTGCAAATTGAGTCCACTTTTAGGGTTAGGGTTAAGGTTAGGGAATCATGGGAACTGAAGTTTATTGTGGCACCAGAACTCTCTGACAGAGAAGGCTCAATGTCTCAGAAAAAAACAAAAACCCAACAATTCCCATGATTCCCTAGCACTAACCCTAACCCTAAAAGTGGACTCAATTTGCACTATTTCTGGCATTCTGCAACCCCTAATAGTCAGGAGTCTCTTGTGCTTCTCAATGGGGATTCCCAAATAGGCCAAGATCTATTTTTTCAACCTGGGAATGAACCACAATTCAAAAAGGATGTGGACAAGCTAGAGCATGTCCAGAGGAGGGCAACCAAAATGGTGGAAGGTCTGGAAACCATAAGGCCCAATGAGGAGTGGCTTAGGGAGCTGGGTATGTTGAGCGTGGAGAAGAGAAGGTTAAGAGGTGATATGATAGCCACATTTAAATATTTGAAAGGCTACCATATTTGAGGATGGAGCAAGCTTGTTTTCTGATGCTCCAGAGAATAGGACCCAGACCAATGGATGGAAGAGGTTCCACTTCAACATTAAGAACTTACAGATAATATGAGATGTTTGGCAGAGGAATATGCTGCCTCAGAGTGTGGTGGAGTCTCCTTCTTTGGAGGCTTTTAAACAGAGGCCAACCCCAATGAAAAAAAAAAGAGATGTAATGGAGGATGGGCTTACCCCTCTACACCTTCACATTCTTCTCCTGCTGAGCTTGCTGGCTAAAATACATGGAGAGAGGTTCAAGAATCAAAGTGAGAAATGACTACTGGCCCACTTCCAGGACAGTGATGGAAAAAACCCTTCCAGGGTTTGGGATATGATTCTGTTGCCCCAAGAGTCACGAGTGGTTGCTGGTGTCTCCCATGTCAGCATGGTATGGAATCTGGGGGCCAGTACAAACTTTTAAAAAGGCATTAAAGGCATGGGATACTGCTTTACTAAACTGCTTTATCTTAGACTGTTTGGCCATCTAATCAAGTGTAATAATAATAATAATAATAATAATAATAATTTTTATTTATAACCCGCCCCTCTGCGTGGCAATCGGGGCGGGGTACAACAAGATTAAAAACAGAACAGAGTTAAAAATCATTCCCCCATCTCATAATCCCGCCCTCCCATCCCCTTAAAATAAGATTAAACTACAATCAAATTAAAATGCGGCATAGTTAAAAAATAAAAAATAAACATACAATAACACAGAATCGGTGGAGCAATTCTAAAAATTCTAAAAACTCATCTCCCAGCTAAACGCTGGGAGATGTCTTCTCTGAGGCTGAGAAAGTGTGACTTGCCCAAGTGGGTTTACATGGCCAAGCCAAGATTCGAACCCTGCTTTCCACAGTCATAGTCCAATGCTCAAACCACTACACCACGCTGGCTCTCCCTAGATGTTCTTCTTGTTGTGTGCCTTCAAGCCGTGTCCAATTTATGGCAACCCTAAGATGGGCAAGATTTGTTCAGAGGAGGTTTGACATTGATTTCCTCTGAGGCTGAGAGAGTGTGACTTGCCCAAAGTCACCCCAGCTGGTTTCATGGCTGAGCTGGGAACTGAACTCTGCTCTCCAGGGTTGTAGTCCAATATTCACTCAAATTACTAGGACATGCTGGCTCAGACATCAGATAGGTAGATAGATAGAATAGTTGGGATTTTTTTTAAAATGTCTTTGTGTTTTAATAAAAATGATTTTTTTTTTAAAAAAAAGATCCTATCCTGTTGTGTTTATGTGGTCTGGACTCTGGCTGAGATCCCTCATTTGGGTTGTGTAGTGTAAACCTCTGCATAGGGAGCTATGTGTTAATTGTGCTACACAATGCTTGTGTTGAGTGGCAACATTGCACAATTGAAATGAGACACTACATGTGCAACTGAATGCATGACAAAATGTGCATGTGGAGCCATGTACAATGCCCATCCATGCACAATGTACACTGGCATGGCTGATAATTAATAATAATAATAATAATAATAATAATAATAATAATAAATTTTTATTTATATCCTGCCCCTCTGCGCGGCAATTGGGGTGGGGTACAACAATATTAAAACAGAACAAAGTTAAAACATTCCCTCATCCCATAATCCCACCCTCCCATCCCCTTAAAACAGGTTTAAACAACAAATCAATTAAAATACCATATAAATAAATAAAACATCCAAATTAGCATAAGGAGTCAGAATAGCAAATTAGGGACTCTTCTCTCTGCTGCCAGTTATTCTGGGAAGGCCTGCCGAAAGAGATCCGTCTTTACTGCTTTCTTAAAAGCAGCAAGAGTAGTAATAAGACGGATCTCGTCCGGCAGGCACCACAACAACACACTCACAACCTCGAACTGAAAGCAGCCATTCAACATCAGACAAAACTTTCCAGCTGCTTCTGTAGGGAAACTTACACACCAAGAGTATTCTAGTGTTAGACATCTGTCTGGTTTGCCAGACAAAAATATTTGTTTTAATTTCTCCATGCTTTTTTTTATTTATTTACAATGCTTTATCTCTTTACAGTTTAATTGTTTCCTTCTCAGCATAAACCAACCTGGGAAGCGCTGTACAAAAATAGTTATAACAAATAAAGAAAAATAAAGTAATATTACTGGGGCATGAATCATTGCAGACTAGAGAATAAAACTTGGGCAGAATTAGTGGCAAGTGGGAAAGAAAGGGGTGGGGGGGAGGAATAACTAGAAATAAAATTCATTTTCAGCCATGATGCATTTCGGGGGAGTGGGGGGAGAAAAAGCAAAAGGAGAGTTCCTGCCTTGAGGGCGTTATAAATATATTATGACCCAAAACAGAGTAAAGCTAGAATGTAATTTAAAAATATAATGTATTTTCTTAATCTCATATTCTATAAAGTAACTTTTGTTTGGTATCTATGCTTCATTTCAGAGTCAGTGCAACCTTATTAATGTCCTATCAGAAAAGAAAATATATCATTTTCTCTCTTTGCTCCTAGAAATTGTTTGGGAAAGTGTAAGTAATACATAAGGAGCTGGAAATCATAGAGCAACCGAGCAGGACGTGCCAAGAAAATGGATTATAGTCCTGTATAAGGCACCAGATCCAGTCTGGTCTTGGAATCTAAGCAGGGTCAGGCCTGGTTAGGAATTGGATGGGAGACTGCCCATAAATACCTGGTGATGTCGGGTATATTTCAGAGGAAGGAACTGGCAAAACTGAGGATTCCTTGCCTAAGAAAACCATGAAATTCATGGAGTCACCATAAATCAGCAGGCAATTTGAAGGCACACACATAAACATACAATATAAATACCCTCAAAGTACCAGATCCTGTCTGGTCTCAGAAGCTAAGCAGGGTCAGACCTGATTAGGACTTGGATGGAAGATCGCCAAGGAGTACCAGGTACTGTAGGCTACATTTCAGAGGAAGGAACTGAGGGGAAAAACCACCTCTGAGTCTCCCTTGCCTAAGAAAACCCAATGAAAAATTCATGGGGTCACCATAAGTCAACTTGAAGGCACACACATAAACACACTGTATATATACTCTCAAGACACCAGTTCCTGGAAGTTAAGCAGGGTCAGTCCTGGTTAGCACTTGGGTGGGAGATTACCTATGAATCCCTGGCGCTAGAGCCTATATTTCAGAGAAAGGAACTGGAAAAACCATCTCTATCACTCCAAGAGATACATCATGAGGTCAACAAATCCCTATTCTGACCATCAGCCTCTGTGCTACATTTACAAGAGACAAAGTCATAGAAGGTTGGACTAGGATTCTAGGAGACCCAAGTTCAAATCCCCAGCCACATATAGAAAGCCACTAGGTAACTCACACTATCTCTGCCTAAGAGGAAGGCAGTGGCAAACCTTCTCTGAATAAATCTTGTCATAATAACCCTAGGAGGGGGCACCAGAAGTTGGTTCTTGACTTGAAAGCAGAACTAGCATGGTATAGTGGTTTGAGTGTTAGACTAGGACTCTGAGAATGCATCTGCACTGCAGAATTAATGCAGCTTGGCACTGCATTAACTGCCATGGCTCCAGCCAATGGAATCCTGGGATTTGTAGTTTGTTGGGGCACCAAAACTCTCTGACCGAGAATGCTAAATAGCTTGTCATTGTTGTGTGCCTTCAAATAATGTTCAACTCATGGTGACCCTAAGGTGAACCTATCAAAGGGTTTTCTTGGAATGTTTCTTTGGAGGGGGTTTGCCATTGCAATATTATGTGGCTGAGAGAGTGTATCTTGGCTAAGGTCATCTAATGGCTTTACATGGCCAAGCCAGGATTTTAATCCTGCTCTCCAGAGTCCTAGTCCAACACTCAAACAATCCCTGAATTCCACAGCATTGAGCCATGGCAGTTAAAGTGGTGTCAAACGTCATTGATTCTGTAGAGCAGTTGCAGCCTGGGAGAACAGAGTTTGAATACCTGCTCAGATCTGGAAACCCAGTGGGTGACCTTGGGCATGGCACACTCTCTCAGCCTAAGAGGAAAAGACAACAGCAAATCTCCTCTGAACAAATATTGCCAAGAGAACCCCAGCAGAGGGTCACCAGAATTTGTATTTGACAGAACATAGGAACAACAATAACAACATGTACATGGTTTAAACAATTTTAAAAATTTGTTATGTAGTTTATTCGATTTTTAAGATTGTTTATTATACTTTAATGTTTATTTTTCTGGTACACAATCCTGAGATTATGGAATATAAGGCTTGATAGGACTATTTTAATGAATAAATAAATGAAATAATTGCCAACATCATACTCTTAGACCCAGCTGGAGTAGATTCATTAAATCAGATGGAGTTACCTATATTTTGACTCATGGTTCAAAAACTGATTCAGTGGGTCTACTCCAGCATGGCATAGTGGTTTAAATGTTGAAATGCACTGGGTGACTTTGGGCAAGTCACATGCTCTCAGCCTCAGGGGAAGGCAATGGCAAACCTCCTCTGAACAAATCTTGCGAAGAAAACCCCCCTGATAGGTACACATTAGGGTCACCATAAGTTGGAAATGACCTGAAGGCACACAACAACAACAACAACAACAACAACAATAGTTGGGCCTAAATGACATGATCCTAGCCATGTAGTTGTCTGTCTTTGGATGATGCTTATCCATTTGTGAGTGCCTTCAATGCACCAATTCCAATCAATGATGATGATCAAAATTACCACCCAATAAAGGGATGCCAGCAAAGTCAAAGCTAGAAAAGTCAGCTAGAGGGAAACACACCTCAAAAAGCATACATTACCTGGGAAAATGTCATGTGGAGACATCCAGTTTTCAAGAGTAGGAAGGGAAGCCAACCTAGCTGAAGGGGAGACATTGCTAAAAAAATTAAAACCAAGATCTTCATAGGTTTCCGTGCCCATCAGCCTGTGTTTCTTCCTGTTGCTGATCAGGAGTGTTCACTAGCTCCTTGTGAAAAATAATAACAGTAATAATGTGGGGTTAGGGCATCAGGCACCAAATCCATGTGACTTGGACTCACAATTTTTTCAGAGAAAAAAGCACCCTGGAGCTTAGCTTGTAGAACATTGTCAAGGTCACTTTGTTGCCAGTAGAAAACTTCCTGCCGTAACCCCTGCTAACCTATGAATCTGACCATATTTGTACATAAGATCATTCTAGGTAAGGCAAACTCATAAAATCAAGAAGGGACCCCTGGAGGCTATCTAGTCCAGAATCCTTCTGTAATGTAGGAAGTCACCATCAAAGCACTTCTGGCAGATAACCATGCAGCATCTGTTTGAAAACCTCCAAAGGAGACTCCACTGCTCTCCGTTTATGTATTTGTAAGAAAATTCAAGTTTCATACATCATCTGCTTAGGATTCTGCCCCCCTCCCACAACACATTTCACCTCTAAAATTTATCTACCCTTTATTTTCCTGCCATTCTTCCCCACTCTCCTGTTGTTCTACATACATTATTACCAGATTTTGATGCAAGTACAAGTCCTGGTGTTGCAAAACTATCATTAACTCTGTTTCTTGCCAATTCAACACAAATGGTGTCACATTCCAGTTCTTTAACGTTAAAGGTTAAGCCACAATGGCATCCTTTGGCCAATGATTGACCAAAACATATAACTTCACCTTAGATATGTTGTTTGCTTGATCCCAACTGAGACCTTCAGTGGACCCCAGCTTCTCACCCATCTTCTCAGAAAGCAGGTGATTTCTCGCTTGGTGCCAACTTTGTGTTCATTAAGACATGGGTATTCTTACCTATTGGCAGGAACATGTGTAGAGACCATAAATCACTGGCCTTGCTCAAATTACAATGTCATGTACTGTCTGACTTTAGTTCAAGAATACAAGCTTCAACAGGTTCAGAAAGCTTTATGCAGAAAACTAAAGCTGTTACACAGTACTGTATATTAAAAGCATAAGCAATTCAAACATTTTGCATGCTTGCACCCCACTCCTCTTTAAAGCAAGACATTCCTCTTTCCAGGACTACCACCTCTTTCCTCTTTGTACCAAGCATCCCCACTGAATTGACCTTCACAGCTCACAGTACATATTTCTTCCCCTCACATCTGCTCAATTGCCAGCTACAAAGAAGATAAACAATCTTTCAACCCATCATCACCAACTGTGTAGCATATCCCATCATCTAGTATTACAAAATATGTACAGGATATATGGCTAGCAAGCATGGAAGGACCCATGATCCTGACATGAACTGGCATCCAATTTGCTTCTGGGTCAGATCTGAGGTGCTGATTTTGACATTGTTGTTGTTGCTGTTGTTTTGTGCCTATCGTGAGGTTTTCCAGGGCAAAGGGCATGTGACTTGTCCAAGATCATCCATGACTGAAAGGGGAATGGAACATAGCCACTTTGCATATGATATGCATTTTGCTGGCCAAATTTACAGATCTAAGTTGTTGGTTGTTGTTGTTATTTCTCTCTGGCTGAGATTTCTAAATGCCCCTTCCTTAACTGCAATCCTGCAGAAGATAGCCATAGTAGTAAAACTGTAACCATAGTGCTATAAAGTTGTTGTCTTTTGGAGGGTCCCACACCATTTGTACAACTTTCCTCTAGCACCATATTCATAACCTTATTTATAACCTGGCTTTTCCTCAAAATTGGGACTCAAAGCAGCTAGATGCCTCCCTTGCCTGTTTCTTTATTTTTTGTTCCAGGGACTCACCCTGTTCTGTATTCTTCACCTTGATCCCAATGTCACTAGAAAGATTTCCAGAATGAATTCTTCAACTCCAATGTACTCATTGTATTTTTTTCTGTCAACCTGCATACATTTCCCCTTTCCTTTGTCTTCTCAATCACACACATCAGCATATACATGTAAGCTGATAAGACACTGCAATAAAAAGCCATCTCAAGTGGGATCGATGGTACACATGCCTCATGATCACACACTATATCATGATTCTTGATGGGTGGATGCCCTCGAGCATTGGGAAACACAAGAACACAAATCTATCCAGGTGCAATGATATACACAAGGGAATGGAATGCTGTTGGTGTCTCATACATGCCTACATTCCCCTGTGGAAGTGATTGGATATTTTCATCCAATGTGAAATGTATTCAGCTCAGGACCATAGAAATGGAGTTGCATATGTGGTTCAATCATGTTTGGTTGCACATTAATGCACGTGCATGTACGTTTGGTTCCACAATGTCCTGCTCTCAAGCTGAACTAGAATCTAGAGTGCCCAAAGTTCAGAAGCCATAACAACAAGAGGTGCCCAATGTCAGACAGTCCAGGGTCAGAAGCTGTAAATCAGAACAGAGTTGGAGGTAGCAGAGTCAGTGAACAGTCCAACAGTCATAAATCAAGTAGTCATAGTAGCCAAATCAAGCTGAGAGGTTAACTGAATATTTACTTCCAGTAATTTGACTGAAGGAAGTTCCGAGATTATAAAACCAACCAGTTCAGCCACATCCATAGATCAGACAGTATTTCAAGAGTGTATTTCACAGCTGGATGCACATAGACTTTCACTCCATCTGTAGGAGAGGGTTTAAGCCTTTGCCTTTCCAGGGGAATTGGAGGTCTTTCTTCTGATTCCTCTTCCTGCTGTAAATCCTGTGGTCCTGGAGGGGGATTCAGATGGATATCAGGCATCTCCTTTGGCTGTGGTATGTCTGCTTCATCTTCTGAGAAAGATGAGCTCTCAAGGAGGGACATGACACACAACTTCACAATTCACTAAAAAGGTGGCATTGCACAACCAGTGAATATGTCTAGGGTTGTAAAGTTGCATTCCTTCTCCTTGGTGTAGGAACTCAGCCAAACATGTTGAGATTTCTTACTATCTGTCATCAATGTGCACATGGACAATGGTAACAAAGATTGGGGGTAAGGGAATAAAGGACCTGAAACCTTAAGCAAAAGATTGACTTATCTTAGAAATGCAAAGGGAGTCTGCAGCACCTTTGAGACAAACTGAAGTTTGTAGTACAGGCTTTCACAGACTTATGTCTACTTCCTCCAATGTATGGAGTGAAGTGCCTGGGAACAAACCTTTTAAACTTTGAATGAGCTGTTTGTATGTGCAAATAGCAATAGAAATGCAAAACTTGTGGGTATGGTGATGAATTGGCATGTTAGGGGACAAAGACAGGAGGAAAGATGTTTTCTAAAGCTGAGGTGAGTAGGTAACCATATGGATGATGGTGGACGTTATTGGAATGTAGTATGATGCTGGCTGGAAACCAAAAAGGAGATGTGAAAAGCTGGCTAAAAGTGTTATGAGGCTGGGGTGTTAACTAGTGTTATGTTTAGTGTGTCAGGAAGCATTGTCTCTGTTCAACCCAGTGTCAATTGACTTAAGTTTGTGCATATATTACCATTCTGCTGTTTCTCTTTGGAATCTATGTGCTTCCCCCCACCAAGAACTGCTGTTCTGAGGTCTGAGATGGAATGTCCAGGAAGAGTGAAGTATTCTGCAACTGGTTTATATGTATTCCCATTCCTAATGTCTGATTTACATCTGTTTATCCTCTGGCAAAGAGACTAGCTTTTTTTGTCCGATGTAAAGTGCTGAAGATGGCATATATCACACTAGAGGATGATCATCAAAGTGCATCGAATGTCCTGGGTGATGTGATTAGGTCCTGTGCTAACATTTCCCAAGTAAATGCATGGGCAAAGTTGGCATCTGGGTTTGTGCAACAGTCTTGTACCCATTTTCCCAGACATGATGTATGTCCTCCTGTAAGTAAGTAACTACCGGTATCTGAGATTGGGAGGCTGTCTGTAGGCAAGAAAAGCCCTGGAACATCCAGATTCCAGCACTTCCTAACTAATGTCCAAATATTCCAGCCTTCACTTGCCAACAGACATCAGATAAACAACACTAACTTGGGAATTTTGTTGTTAACTGCCATCAAATTGGCTTCAATTCATGATACTCCTATGAAAGAGACACCTCCAGGACATCCACAGCCTTGCTCAGGTCTTGCAAGCTCAGAGTAGCCATGGCTTTTATGCTTGAATTAATCCACCTGTAGTATGGTCTTTCTCTTTTACTACTGCCCCCACTTTACTAAGTATCTTCTCTTCTAATGAATCTGGGAAAATATCCCCAGTTATAAACCTAAAGAAAGGAGAGAACGAACAAGGCCATGAACAAAAGCATGGGCAAAGGAACCCAAAGCTTTGGACTTTCACACACCATGTGTGCCTTAGAAGTAGCATCTTTACTCTGCATCTGTCACTCAATGTTCCAAATGCAATCCTGGCTTTTCTTGATAAATTAATTGCAGATGGCTCCATTGGGGAGATTTCATTACTGGTACCATTTCTGCCTTTGGAAAAGATTGTCTGTCAGGAACTAATTCCAGATTGCTTCTCACTCTCCCTTTTTAGCAATTATATTTCCCCCAAGCAACTTCTTGGTTCGTTCACAAGATACCGCTATCTATGGTGCCAGGACAGAACTCTGCAAATTGTTTCAATTAAAGGTGCCCCATGTATCATCTGTCCAGCATGTTAGCAGGCAAAAGCCGGCGTCCAGGCAAAGAGGAAAACACAACAACATTTTATGGACTGAAATAAACAAGAATGGATGGTTTCAGTAGATTTACAGTTATAGAGCTTGGTTTGCATTGATGATTCTGGCGGGGGGGGGGCATGCCATTAAATGGGAGAAAAACAGGTGGCTAGTCCCCCTTTGTTTTTCATTTTTTGTTGTTCTTGCTTCTTGATTGCTTCCATCCATGTTTAGCAGGCAATTCTCTATCTTCTTTTTGCCAATCCTGCCTATTCTAATGAATAATTTGGACAGTATCATAATTCATTCACGGTTAGGTTGTATTTTTTGAACACATCCCAGTTTGCCCACTGAAAACGGAGAAAGAGTATCTAACTCCTGAGTAGCTCACATCCATTTCAAGAAGGCTTGCACACAAAGAAAAATACTGAGAGTCTGCACCACAGTTGATATGAGATGCAATGAAATCCTCTCAGGACCTTATCCCACGCTGCTGTAAAAGTGGCAAGAAAGCGATATAAGCATCATCCCACTACTATAGTGCTAGCAATCCCCAGAGATGGCAATGGCCAGCACACGCAACTGGCATCATCGCACTATTGACGATATCGCGATGATGCCCCCCTACGGAAAGCGTATTTGCAGAGCACACTACAGCATGGTATAGTGGGATGATTCCGGCAAGCATATTCTTGCACATGCACTAACTTTTTGCTTTGGCGTCAACACATCACCAAAAGTACTACAAAACATGTTATCATTCACCCCTATGCTCTGCCTGCACCCACAAGCCTGCACCCAACAAGCCTGCATCCTACAACCCAGCACCCACACGACAGGAAAATGTCCACCGGCTGTGTTTGTGTCCCTATGCAAAAAGGAAACACGTCATAGGATGCTGCCAGAAAGAACGATGGGAAATAGCGCTAGGAACGATGGGTTATGAAGTGGAAATGCTCACGGGGAGGGAATTGCTGACCATACCTACAGCGCTAGCGCTTTCATAGCACTAAGAATCAGCTCGCGCTATTGCAATGCCCGGTGAAACCGACATTCAAAAGAACGTGAATGATGCTGCATTCCGAGCGGTCTCTTGCCGGATTCTTAGCGGCGTCGTGGGATCAGTTGGAAAAATTTAGCGCTATAGCGCCGGATTCTTAGTGGCTTCTTAGCGACGTCATGGGATCAGTTGGAAAAATTTAGCGCTATAGCGCCAGATTCTTGGTGGATTCTTGCTGCTTTTGGCCCCGTGGGATAACGTCCTCAGTGAATTGACAAGATGATGTGTATCCGAGCACCAGCAAAAGTGCTCTGATGGCCATTGTACACTTTTCAGGCACATTGGGCACTTCTAATGCACATGGAGCACATGAAAGCTGTGCCCTATGACGGACAACTTAGGGAGCTGGGCATGTTTAGCCTGGGGAGGTTAAAAGGTGACATGATAGTCATATTTAGCTATTTGAAGGGATGCTCAGTGGAACATGCTTGTTTTCTGCTGCTCCAGAGACTGAAGGGTTACTGGAAAAGCACTTCTTATGTGCATGAACAGACAAAAATGGCTACTTTGTGGGAGGGAGTGAAATAATATGAAATAATGCAGAGAATCTGTAACTGTCAAATTTGAAAGAGAAAAAAAAAGAGAGCCAAATCCTGAAATGGCATTTATTGGCTGTTTGTTGTTTTTAACCGCATTTGAGTCAACCTCAACTCATGACCATCCTGTGGATGAGATATCTCCAAGCCCCTATCCTCCACTGCTTTGCTTAGTCCTGCAGATTCAGGCCTGTGACCTCCCTCATTGAGTCCATCCATAAAACATGTGGCCTTCTTCTCCTTCTGCTTCCCTCTCCCTTCCCTAGCATTATTGTCTTTTCAAGTGAGTCCCTCTCCCTTCCCTGGCATTATTGTCTTTTCATGATGTGATCAAAGTTTGACATCCACAGTTTGATCATCTTGGCTACCAGGGGTATTTCAGGCATGATCTGCTCAAAGACCAGTTTGTTTGTCTTTCGGGCCATCCATGGGATCCTCAGCGCTCTTCCCCAGCACCATATTGTTAGGATAAATGCTCTTCAGGGGAACTTATAATTAGCTCAAATTACGAGAGGGCACTCCTAACTTATGCCCAGGGATCTTCACCAAATGTATACAGAAGGATGGATATTGGTTAAGGAAGGCGCTGAGACGTAGAACTACAATTCCCAAATATTTATTAACACTATTAGCATCAACACACACACACACTCACACACTAAAGGAGAAAAGGAAGGAGACTGGAATGGCTCAGAGAGAAAGAGGGTTCAGAGGGAAGGGATGGAAAAGTTACCTATGCCCGATGCTCCTGTGTCTTCGGGTCTGCGGCGATGGTTGGGTTAGATGAATGGCACGACCGGCAGGGATGAGGGTCGTGGGCGCACTTTAGGGCAGCAGAAGGACAGTGATTTCAGCATGCACCCAAAAATGGCAGCACTGAGTGGACCTGGGATGGTCCTTATATACCCAAAATCTCTCCTCTAGGCTATTCTGTAACAATCACACAAAGGCCAGGATGGGATTATCTATTGTGGGTCTTCCTGTCTAGCTAGATTGGACAAAGGGGTTGGTCTCAGAGCTATTGAGGTGTGGAGAGTGCAGACAAAGCGGGATATTTGTATTCCATTTACCATGATGGTCTTAGACAAAGCCAATCTGGGAATGTATTTGATTTTCTGATGCTTTCCTCCTCAGGCAACTCCCTTGCCCTAGCCAGTCTATTGTGTTCCTGGTCTCATAGGAGTGAGTCATAACCACCTGAGAGGACTTTCAGGAATTTGCAATTCTCTAGGAAGGGAGGGCTACAGGCAGGGGGTCATAGAAGGGGAGAAAGATTTCTCAATTTTAAAGTGCCATGTGGTCTTGCCTGACCATGCAGCCACTAAAATATTAAAAGCCAAATAAAGCAAAAATAAAATAAAATAAAATTGAGGGGCTCTGGCTAACAATATTATCACAAATGGTTTGATTTTCTTCTTATCCATTTTCTTCACTGTCCAGCTCTTACATCTGTATGTGGTAATGGGGAATACTATGACTTGGATTATTCTAATTTTAATGTTCAGTTATAGATCTTTACTCTTTATTATCTTTTCTAGTTGTTTCACAGCTGCTCTTCCCATTCTTAGTCTGCTTCTGATTTCTTGATTTCATACTCCTTCCAGATCAGTATTTGATCTAGGTATAGGAACTCCTGAATTATTTCAGTTTTCTCATTGTCTAAGTTGAATTTCTGTAGATCCTCTATGGTCATTATTTTTGTTTTCTTTATGTTCAGCAATAAGCCTGCCTTTGCACTTTGTTCTGTTAGTTATATGGTGTCATCTGAATATCTAAGATTGTTGATGTTTCTTCTTCCTATTTTCACTCCTCCTTCTTCTGAGTCTAAACCTGGTCTACTTATGATATTTTCTGCATACAGGTTGAGCAAATACGGTATTAGTATGTGATGCAGACAGATAATTGAACAGTAGGGTTTGTGTGCTATATTTTTATTTCTACTGATTTTTTTTTAAAAAAATGTTTTTATATTGTCTCAGTGGGACCCCTTTTTCTCTTTTGCTTTACTCCTTCATTAGGGCTGTGATTCAGTCTAGACTCTACAATGTATGCTTTCAGGTGCATTCAGGTAGTTACATGGTGTTTATCTTCACCCTTTCTCTACTGACATTGTGCAACCATCTGCATGCTCACAAATATGCTTACTGTTTCTCCAATCCCACTGAACCCAGGGGGATGCAGAAGGCACTGGTGAATAGCTCTAACCCAACAAAATGAACAACCACATCTGTAACAGTTGCAGTCGTAGAACTCTGTTTGTTCCTTTGTTTATTCATTATGCAGCTGTGAACTGAAGATGGCCATTGCATCCATACCCTCCAAAATTTCACAGATGAAAACTAGGACATGTGTAACCAAGGAACATCAGAGTGTGGTAGGGATAGCAAAAGGTATGAATAAGGAAGAACAAATACCGGTAAGCTAGGAAGTCTGAAGCAGTTTGCTTTTGCATGAGCCTAGTGGGAGGGGAAGCTTTTAGCCCTCCTCTCCTCTCCCTGCTACTGAGTTAACTGAGTGCAAACTGCTTTTGCACACTGAACTCAGTTTGCCGCAATTGAAATAAGCTAAAGGCAAAGGGGAAAAGTGAGAGGCAGAGAAAGAAACCAGGACACTTTAAAGGCAGCTGAAAACAGCAGAGGGACAGAGGATTAATCAGGACCATTCCTGCCAAACTGGGATAGTTGGGGAATGTGTACACACTGGCCCAAAAGTACAACTAGTATGCAGAAGAGAACTTGCAAGTGGATAAAACACCAACAGGAAGCTAACCTAGGGGCAAAACACAAAGGAGTGGCTTGCCTCCGCCCCTTTGAGTGCTGGATTAGGGCTGTGGCAACTGTATGCCGTGGCCCTGATCTGGCTATTTGCTGGCTCTTCTGCCATGGTGGTGGTTTTTCCATGTTTCTGCAGCACAGCACGTGTAAATGCTATGCCACAAAAATGCTGTGATGCCGCCCACTGTGTAGTCAGTGGGGTGGTGTGACGCTGGCTTGGGGGTAGTGTCAGGGCATGCTGCATGCATATTCCATGCCCCCATGCCACCCTGAAGCCAGCATTTTTTGCTGGTCTGCTTTGCCCCTTAGATTTTCATATGCATTCCCTTTTTCATCTTTGCTGGAAGCAATTTTAGGTCCATGTCAGGAGAAGGATGGGACATAAATCAAACCAAATCTATCAACCATTCAATCAATATCATTGGCCTTTAAGACCATCTGCTCCTCCAGGAGAATAGCACTTACCAGTTAGCACACTTCCCAAAACCTTTAAGCCAGCCTGCAGTTGGTTATAGGATTACTCCCTTTCTCCCAGAAAGTATAGGGCTTAAAACTTGCTATTCTATTGAATTTCTGAATCTTTTTTTTTTAATTACTGCTCTTCTAGTTTAATTGTTTTTTTAAAAAAAATAGGTTTTATTTTGCTCCTGACATTAACATTTCCTTAAGTGTTTCTGTGTTAGCATAAGCCACTCTTGAGGTGGATGACCCAAGGGAATTGAGAAATTTTTAAATAAAATAAAATAAAATAAAATAAAGGGATGAATAATAAAAGGGATAGTGCCCCAGCTGCTTTCTAAATAGCACTGGAAATACATTTGATCCAGGATATGAGATGCTAGCTCTCAAAATTTATTTCTACGGCATTGTAGAAAATGGAGCAAATGAATAGTCTTTTTTCCCTTTCCTGTTTGAACATTTTGTTGTTTCAATGCGTATTTACTCATCTGGTGTGGTAGCAGCTGGTGGCTCCAATGTCGGTAGGACAGCAAATCCACCCCAGGTTATAGTATGAACTTAATCTAAACTTAAATATGTTTACTCAGAGATATGTACAAATGACACCATACTATTAGTTGCCAGTGATATAGACTCAAGTCGATTAACTCTGATTCAAGTTCCTTCAATAACTTGGCTTGGACTTGATTCCACATAAAGATGCATTGACTCGACTTGTGACTTGTATTTTATTTTTATTTTTATTTTAGTTATTGATTTGATATTCTTTGGTTTAGAAGCTGGCATTAAAGTGTACTCAGCAACCTGTCTTTGCTGCAAAATAGGATGATAGGCTGGATCCTTCTAAAATTCTTTTTTCCTACAAGTAGCAACAGACAAGACTTGCCCCCAGAGCTCAGAGCATGTTTGTTTCTCAGAAGAGAAAAGGATAGCAAATGTGTTAGGCTGTGGGCTGCTTGAGGCAGAGGGACAATCCCTCTAAATCCCTCTAAAGCTGGTGTTTAAGGCTTCTCCAATATGCAGCAGAGAAAGGTTGCCAAGTAGATCTCAAGTAGCCCATTGCCTAATACAGGGGTCGGCAAGATTTACCCACCTGGGGCTGGTCCGCTGGTCCTGGGGTCTTCTGCTGGGCCGGGGGGGGGGGGGGGGAGAATGGCAGCGTGCGCGCTCACGCATGCACGCATGTGCGCATGCACAGTACTCCAAAAGTACTGTGCATGCGTGCGCACCCCCCCCCCCGCTCATGCATGCACAGTACCTACGGAGTACTGCACATGCGCGAGCGAGCTGCGACCACCATTTTGGAAACAAAATGGTGGCTGTGATGCGCATGGAGGCAGGGGTCGGCTGCGGGGGTCGGCTGCGGGGGTCGGCTGCGGGGGTCGGCGGGCCTTGACGGGCCAGGTGCGGCCCACGGGCCGTAGGTTGCCAACCCCTGGCCTAATATGTTTGCTGTCCCTGTGCCCCAAGCTCTATTAAAGATGGCTTCCAGGCATGAGATGCAACTTGAGACTTGACTTGAAAATATCTTGTAAGGATTTGAAATTTGACTTGAGACTTGAAGGTAAAGACTTGAGATTTGACTTGAAAGTATCTTGCAAGAACTTGAGACTTGAGACATTATGGTTGAGACTTGAGACTTGACTTGAGACTTGGAGTAAAAGCGTTAAATACACCACTGCTAGCTGAAAACAATAAAGTCTTGGAACAATTGCTAAACAAAATCAAAGAAGGAACTGCAAAGGCAGGTTTAATGTTGAACATCTCGAAAAGAAAATAATGACCATGGAGTACTTACATAAATTCAGTCTAGAAGACAATGAAATTGAAATAGTTAAAGATTTCCCATACCTTGGATCAATCATTGATCAGAATGGAGACAGCAATCAAGAAATCAGAAGAAGACTAGGAATGGGAAGGGAAGCTATGGAAGAACTGGACAAGATCCTAAAGTACAAAACACTAAAGTAAGGATAGTCCAATCTATTGTATTCCCCCTCGCATTTATATAGATGTGAGAGCTCAACAGTGAAGAAAGCTGATAGAAAGAAAATTAATTCATTTGAGATGGGGTGCTGGAGAAAAGTGCTAAGAATACCATGGATAGCCAAAAAAGACAAATAAATGGATTCTAGAACAGATCAGGCCTGAATTCTCCCTGGAAACCAAGATGATAAGTTGAGGCTATCACAGATTGGCCATATCATGAGAAAGCAGGACTCAAACAATAATACTAGGAAAGATATAAAGCAGGACAAAGAGAGGAAGACCAAATGCCAGATGGTTATACTTATAGAATCTGCAAGACCTGAGCAGAGCAAAGGGTTTTGGAGGTGTCTCATCCATAGGGCCTTCATGAATCAACTCAAAGGCAGTTAAAAACAACAGCAAGTGGGATTCAGCTCCTTGAAAGGACCACAGCATTACTTTCCAAAGAAGCCAAGGAACATGGGTGACTTCTGGAAATTTACTGCGGAGGGTAGGAGCAAAATGGCGGCGTTGCCCCCCCTAAGAATTCTCCATCCCCATGAAATTTTCCTTCAGTACTTCAATTTCTAGCATTGCAGTCACTTAAAACTTCAGTTGAAGATTCAGAAATGCAGTTTATGCACACACACACCCGTCTCCCCCCCCCCCCAAAAAAGGGGGGACCAGGCAAAGTGATACCAAGGGAATGCAAACACAGCAAATAAAAGAGTTATGGGTATAAATTATTTTCATTGTCTGACTCTCTGCAATGCTAGAAATTTGGGGGATGAAGGACCATTTCATGGGAGGCAGAATTCTCACATGGGGCAATGCCCTTGTTTTAACTTCCCTGTAGGTACACGCCTGGCTGGCTTCCGAGCCAGTCGGGAAGGGAATCTGTTCTGGGTTTCAGTGTGAACTTTAAAAAAAAAACTATCCAAAAGTGCCAATCCTGTTTTTTGTGTGATCTGGTTCAACAACTTGTAGAGCTTTCAAGTTTGCCCTATAAACCCAAGCCAATTCACTGCCCTCCTGGCACTGGAGTCCTCAGCCTGCTCCACTGGGGTGGCGTGGGCACAAGGGGAGCAGGGAGAGCCTGGGATCTCTACAAATGGTGCCCCTGCCAAGCCCAACATTTTAGCACCTGCCATTTCAAGCTCAAATTCCCTTCACAACCAACCTAATAGATGTTAGTCATGCTATTTCTGCTGGTTCTAAATTAGCTCAGCTCATTAGATGCCTTGGAGGTTTAATGTAAATAAGCAATTAGCGCTTGTGAGAGAATCACAAATGAAGAGGTGCTTGAGTGCAGCTGGGGGACCCAATTCTGCCATGCCAGTAATAACCACTGTGGGTCTCATCCTTTACCTTTTAGTCAATGCAAGATCAAGACCTGATGTTCCCTCTGCTACTGGTCCAGGGAGTATAAGATGAACTTCGTGGTTGAATCTGATTAAGTCAGGTGGGTCTAATTCTCCATCCTGTTCCAGATGCTTCTGGAAAGTTCATGAAGAAGGCTTGGTTTCAAGTGATCTAAAGAAGTGAAACTTTTCATATGAGCCTGTCCCCACTCCAAAGCCAATGCAATTCTAGGCTGCCTCAATAGGAATGCAGTGTCTGGATCAAGGGAAGTAATAGTACTGCTCTATTCTGCTTTGGTCAGACCAAACCCAGAATATTATGTCCATCTTTTGGCACCACAATTCAGAAAGGATGTGCACAAGCTGGATCATGTCCAGAGGAGGGCAAACAAAATGGTGAAAGGTCTGGAAACTTCCAAGCCCTATGAGGAGAGGCTTAGGGAACTGGGTCTGTTTAGCTGGGAGCAAAGACGGTTAAGAGGTGATATGATAGCCCTGTTTAAATATTTGAAGGGATGTCATATTGAGGATGGAGCAACCTTGTTTTCTGCTGCTCCAGAGACTAGGACATGGAGCAATGGGTTGAAGCTACAGGAAAAGTTCCACCTAAACATTAGGAAGAACTTCCTGACAGTAAGAGCTTTCAACAGTGGAATACTGTGGCGAAGGGTGGCAGACGTGATGACCCTTGTGGTCTTTCCATCTCTGTGATTCTATGGTCTATGGTTATTGTTCAGTTTTAAGTCTACCTTGGCACTTCCCTCCTTAACCTTTTTCAGTAATTACTTGAGGTCCTTATTTGTTTCGGCTAATATTGTGTTCTCTGCATATCTTGGGTTGTTAATGTTTCTTCCACTGATCTTCACTCATGCTGCCTCTGAGTTTAAACCTGCTCTGCATATGATATTTTCTGAAATTTGAACAAACAGGGTGGTAGTATGTAACCTTGCCTGACCCCTTTGCCATCCTGTTTTTCCATATTCTTTTCTAATGGCAGTGTCTTGTAAATTTTATATTATTATTTATTTTATTAAAATACTTCTATCCTGCCTTTTATCATGGGATCTCAGGGCATCATACAAGGCAGACAATTTAAAACATTTCCAGATAAAAAACAATTTTAACAATATAAAATGTATTAAACACAATAACAAAGCATCTAGCAAGGGTAACAAGGCATCTTAGGAAGTATACCTACATCTACAAAAGCTCATGCTACAACTTCTTTCACACACAGTTAGTCTGAAAGGTGCTGCATGATCCCTTTGCATAAAGTTAACAAGGTAAAACAGATTCTAGAGCTTAAAATAGTTTAAAAATATGTGCCAATTAAAATAATAATAATAAATCAGTTAGGTTTTAATAAACAGCCTTGTTTTAACATGGGCACAGACTGAAATTGACATCAGTGCCAACCACAATTCCAAGGAGAGGGCATTCCAGAAATGGGGTGCCATAGCAGAGAAGACCCTGCTCCCATTTTGTCCCACAGGGCATCGACTCCATTGGAAGGTCACAAAGGGGTGAGGGCTCTTCCAAAAGACCTGAGTCCTTAGGCAGAGATATATGGGTAGAGGCCCTCCAAAATATATGCATGCCCAAAGCATCTATGAGTTGGTTTGGTGGGTACATCAATGTTGCTCAGCCATCCAAGCAGTGGTGTCACTAGGGTTGGCATCACCTGGTGCAATAACTCATGGTTTCATCCTACCGCCATTGCCATCCTCCCATACCACACCATATAGAATCCTTAGTAAGGTTCTCTGTACTAATGTTACTCATAAATTGTAATTCTTGTATATCACTGAATGTAATGGTAATAGTTGGGACAGAAACAACTAGTGTGGACTACTGCTTTGAGCATAGGACTAGAACTCTGGAGATCCAGGTTTAAAACCATGCTTGGCCCTGGAAACGTGCTGGGTGACCTCAAGTGAGTCACCCCCTCTCAGCCCCAGAAAACCTCATATTAGGGTTGCTTTAGGGTCGCCATAAATCGGAAACGACTTGAAAGCACAGAACAACAACAAAAATGAAAATCATACCTTTAAATTATAATATCATGCACACAGCCTGAACGTATTTACATGTACATCGTTTCATGGGGTTAAAGTGAAAATATGGTAAGATGGGATGTTTTCAAAGAAATTTTTTAAAAGATTTTTTAAAAAAATCAACCCTCTCTTAAGGTATCACCTCATGCAGCTTGACCCCCCGCACACTCTAGTGACACCCCTGCATTAAGCATTAAGACTGGCAGTCAACCTCAGAGTGATGGAGTTGGCAGTGGCCGTGCGCTCATCTTGGCTGCCAAGACCTGGCTGTTCCAAGCTATTACCCTTAATGCTAGAGTACAAGAAATCATCCCTACTTTAGGAGAGAGAGAGAGAGAGAGAGAGAGAAAGAAAAAAAAAATACAAGACATATTTTAATGCATGCATTTGGCTTCTTTTCTTTAAGACCTATTTTGGCATCTCTCTCTAATGCTGAGCACATCCTACGAACCCTCCTCAAGAAAGGGCACTGAAAATTAATCTCAGCTGGAGTCCTTTGCTTTTTTCCTTCCTTTCTAATTTTTTTTTCTCCCTAGAGCATCATTTATCAGTTTAGTTTTTAACATTAATTTGGCAGCTACAGATTGTGGCAGGAAGAAGAAACCCATACCAACAGCGACCGGGATGTTTTGAGCAGAGAAAAATAATTTGGAAGCATTTGGCGAGACCTGATCTGAGGTCAACCCCCCCCCCCCAAAGATACATTATAATCAGAGATGCAGAGCAAGGCTTCCCACTCTGCATGAGAAAAAGAGGGAGCAAGGTGACCAGACATCCTCCTTTTCCAGAACATGCTCTACATTTCAACCTTCTGTCCAGGTAAAATTTCAAAATTTGAGCATCTGTAAAAAGCAGGAATTCACATTTGTATTAGTCTGTTTAGCTTTTATTTTGCAATGCCCTACATTTTTCTTGATTGTCCTACATTTTTGGTACCTTCTCCTCCTTTGCAGTCAGGACATCTGGTCACCCTGGAGAGGAAAACATCTGTAATCCGGAGCTGGAGACAGGGCAACAGCAAAGGGGCTGATCCCATTGACTCACAAAAATGTGTGCACCCATCCTGGCCTTGGAGGAGACTGCGGGTCTGCTTCATCTCATCATAAGGCAAAGAGAGATATAAGATTTAAAGATCAGCCCCAAGAGGATCTTCAAAGTCCAACTTCTCTTCTACCCACATAAGATAAATTCTCCAATCGCTAGGCACAACAAACTTCAGGCTTTCCTTTGTGCATCAGGCAGGCTGGGTGCATAGATGTGCCATGAGTATACATGCCTCCTTACAGAGCAGAGGGGGACAGGCTGAGATTCAAGGTGCCCTGGACAAACTGGAGAATTGGACCAAAACTTAACAGAGTGAATCTCAACAGGGATGAATGTAAGGTATTACATTCAGATAGGGAAAATCATACACAAAAATATACAGATGGGAGACACCCGACTTGGACCTTATGTGCCCCAGCCAAAAGGTCCATTCCCACTAACCCCTTTGTAGGTCTTTAAACAGAGTTTGGACCACGGCTATCTTTTGGGCATGGTTTAGTTATGGATTCCTCCATGGTTGCTGGGGAGGGAGTTGGATTTTGGGGCCTTTGTATCTTTCCCAACTCTATCTTTCTATGAAGAATCTGATGGTTTGAAAGGACCTGACACATAAGGTGCAATAATTTCCTCTAAGTGTCCCGATTTTTCAGAGACAGTCCCGATTGTCATCCCACATTTCCAGCTGTTTTTCAAATGTCTCACTTTCTCTCTCATCCTCCCATTTTCCCCCTCAGGTTACTTTAATTCTTGCAAACTGAGTACAAAAGTAAAAGTCAAATTAGTTTGCATGGAATTAATTCAGGGGAGGAATGTGGAGGGGAAGAGGCAGAATTGTGTCCTTCCCTGTAGACAAAAGCAAACTGCTGCAGCTTCTCTTAGCTTGTGTGTTCTTACTTGTTAATAACTTTTGCCAGCTTGACCGCATTCTGATGTTGCATGGCCACCCGTGTCCCAGTTTTCATTTGTGAAAGGCTGGAGGGTATGTAGTAATTAGCATTCGACAGATGACAGCTTATGATATTTCACAATTGAAGGCTGCCAAAATCATAACCATCAAGAAATAACAAGCCTAATGCATTTAGATCTGAAAACAGACAGCTGCCATGTGATGATTATGTATCACAACTATCTGTCTTCCCATGCAAACACTTTCCATGTTAACTGTAATGTTGAGAAACTCGCACATTTCTTCTTTAACAGGAGAGAAAGAATTTGAAACTGGAGAAGAACTGGGCGTATTTAGCCTGGTGAATAGAAGGTTAAAGGTGACATGATAGACAAGCTTAAATATTGAAGGGATGTCATATTGAGGATGGAGCAAACTTGTTTTCTGCCGCTCCAAAGATGAAGACACAGAGCCATGGATTCAAGCTACAGGAAAAGAGATTTCACCTAAACATTAGAAAGAACTTCTCAGCGGTAAGATGCTGCCTCAGAGAGTGATGGAGTTTCCTTCTTTGGAGGAGGTCAAACAGATGGCCATCTGTCACAGGGAAGACTTTGATTATGTCTTCCTGCATGGCAGAAGGGGGTTGGATTGGATGGTCCTTAGGGGTCTCTTCCAATTCTAGGATTCAATTATTCTATGAAAGGATGAAAGAATATTAGGAATAATTTCCTGGGGGTTTGGTGGTGGAGGATGATCCTTTCATTGGTGGACTGTCCTTCATTATATTAGGTGGATTCCTGCCTTGCTGGGGGTTGGATTAGATGATTCTTGCAATCCATTCCAACTGGATGATTCTGCCTTAAGGAGCAATCTCAAATCCAGCATTGGGGAAAGGAGACATAGGTTTGGTAGAAGAGCCATACTGGATGACACCAAAGGCTCCTTTAACCAAAGCCTTATGTCCTCATCAGAATGACGTAATTGCAAACTCATCCCTTGTCCCATGTTCCACCACAGAGTCCCTGGGGAGTATTTCTTCACAGGCAACCACTCCTTCAAAAGGTGTGCTGGCTAGGGGATTTTGGGAGCTGTAATCCAAAAAAAGACCTGTGGAAAATGCATAACAATGTTGCAAGAAGAAGAAATTGCTGACAAAGGGGAGGGGGTAGGAAAGAGGAGAAGATTTTTTTTTTAAAAAAATAAAATAACGCAGAGGTATGAGACAACAATTCTCCCATTCCTCTTAACTGTGGAATCAGTTTAAAGGTTTAAAGAATTGGAAGGTAATTAATTCCATAATTTTCTTAGGCAATTTTTGGATTAGGAGGATTTATTTTAAAATGTGTTTCTTCTTGTCGTGCACCTTCAAGTTGGCTTCAGCTTAGAGTGACCTTCTGAATGAGAGATCTCCAAGCCACCCTGGGACCTTTCACACTGCACACTTATAGCACTATGATTTGACTTTAATAGCCATAGCAACATCCTAGGGAAACCTAAGGGATGCATAGTTTGGGGAGGCACCAGACCTCTCTGGCAAAGAATGATAAATAAATGGCAAGTCAAAGTACAAATCCCAGGGTTCCATGGCAATTGATATGATATGACATGATAGCCATCCTTAAATATCTGAAAGGATCTCATGTGAAGGAAGGAGCAAGTTTGTTTTCTACTGCTCCAGAGACTAGGACATTTTGGCTCATGATACATCCAAGGTACATCAGCCTCAGTTTAGTCATCTTGGCTTCTAGGAAAAGTCCAGGTTTGATTTGCTCTAAGACCCATTTGTCTTTTTGACAGTCCACAGTATTCATAAAATAGACCCACAATTTCAATGAGTTGATTCTTTTCTTGTCTGCTCTGTTCACTGTTGAGCTTTCAAAACCATACACAAAAATCAGAAATGTTATTCAGAGACATAGCTGTGTTAGTCTGGAAAATCAGTATGCAAAGGGATCTGGTAGCACCTTTGAAACTAACTGAAAGACAGAAGCTGATAGCATGATTGTACACTTGAGCCTACTTCCACAGATGCATGTAGTGAACATATGAAAGCTCATGCTACCACCTTCTGTCTACTCCATGCATCTGAGGAAGTAGGCTCAAATCTACAAAAGTTCATGCTACCAGCATCTTTCTTTCAGTTAGTCTCAAAGGTACTACAAGAAATACCATGGCATAGATGTTTTATTCATCATGGCTGTCATTCCAAGTCTTAATGGTAGTTGTTTATTCTTTAAAAGGCCAAGGCACTGACTCATGTGTGTGCATGCACAAAATGCATTCAACACACATTGATGATAAAACAAAGAGTGCGCACCCCCGCAGTTTTTGAGGATGATAAACAAGCCAGTGTGGTGTAGTGGTTTGAGCATTGGATTACAACTCTGGAGGCCAGGGTTCGAATCCTGGCTTAGACAAGTAAATCCACTGGGTGACCTTGGGCAAGTCACACACTCTCAGCCTCAGAGGATGGCAGTGGCAAACCCCCTCTGAAGAAATTTACTAAGAGATTTGCCAAGAAAACCCCATGATAGGTTCCCCTTAGGGTCGTCATAAATTGGAAACGATTTGAAGGCACACAACAACAAAACAAGCAGACAGTGCTAAAGCACCGGTGTGTACATGTGGGTTTGCCACACTGCCTTAATTTAAAGCAGTCTCCAGGGATCTTGCAGCCTTCTCATCCTCCTGCTAGAGGGTCTTTACATTTTCTCTTTTCCTTGAACAATCATTTCCCCTAATTTAAAAATAAATAAATAAGTGCACACGCGCGCGCACACACACTCCGCCACAGGCTGCTGCCTCCATCCTTTTGCTCAGGAGGGAGAAACAATGGGAAGGGAAAGGGCAGTAATTACAGAACACATCTTTTGATAATTGTTTAGTTCTATTTTGGAGGTTTCTTGTTTGTCACCCTAGCAAATGTTAATCTGTGACGCCATTTATCATGTGCGGAGTCAGGGGCTAATGCATCCTCATTTTTATTTTATTTCATTTTTTAATCAGTGCCTTGGCCTTTTCTGAGCTATGGGGAGAACTCAGCTAATGAGGCCAGTTCAGGAGGGAATAAAGCCCCACAACACAGAGAGAGAGAGACGCACATACAGACACCAGTAATGGGTCTGGATAATTGAAATGGAACCAGAAGATCCCAAGAGGAACGCTTACAACTTCTTCCCTCTGCCACTCCTAAGTCTTTTATTCAGCTTGGCACTGGGGGGGGGGGGGGAATCACAGTTTTTAGAGACGGTTTCAATATGCCCACCATGAGGATGATCAATTAATGTTCAGAGACTCTTGCTGGCTCACGCCTCCGAAACCCCCATTGCAATTACTGTAGTCTTCTGGCATGGCGGAAATCATCTGTGGGCTTTCTGTTGCTTGCCAAGGGCAAAAGTTCTCACTGTTCTCTCTGTTTCTATGCAGGATTCTCTGCTCATGGACACTTTTTGCATGAAGAAGGAGGTCTCTTGCAAATGAAGAGCTCCCTCCGACTGTGACCTCCCTTGGTGGAAGGATGGAAGAAGCTACTAAATAGCAGAGGAGAAGGCTGCTTTTATCTTCCCGGAGACTATCTTTCAAAGCCAGAGTTCAGCCCTGAAACCCATAGAAAGTTAAAGACTATCAGCCTATTCAGATTAAGGATGGAGAAGATATTCATTTGCTATGTATGGATGTGAGAGCTGGACAGTCAAGAAAGAAGATAGGAGGAAAATCAATGGAGAAGAGTATTGAGGACAGCCAAAAGGACAAACAAGTGGGTCCTAGAACAGATCTAGCCAGAGATATCCCTAGAAGCCAAGATGATAAAACTTAGACTGTTGTACTTTGGACACATCATAAGAAGGCATGAATCGCTGGAAAAAGACAATGATGTTAGGAAAGTTGGAGGGAAGTAGAAAGAGAGGAAGGCCACATGCTAGAAGAATGGACTTTATTAAAGAGACCACGAATATGAGTTTGCAGGAGCTGGGCAGAGCAGGAGAGAACGGGGGAGGCTGGAGAAGTTTCATCCATAGGGTCGCCATGGGTCAAGTCCAACGCAAAGGCAGTTAACAAAAACACAAACAAAAACAAATCCCTTCATTGCCAAGAAGAGAGAGAAGAATTCTGCAAGGCTGCTAAAAAAGATCCTTGGCATGTCATTTATGCAGAAATACCCTTTTTTTCACAGAAATTCAGCCTTTGCACACATATAAAATACATGTATTACTGTGCAGATAAGATGTTTGCTGCCCCCCAAAATCAGGTGTGTTTCTAAAAAAAATAATGTGAATTTCTATGCAGACAGTGTGCTTTTCAAACAGAAAAAAAATGACATGTATCTCTGCAAAGTATGCATTCTGAAGTGTGAATAGAAATCAGAAACTGCAAAGAAACCTCTGTGTTCTTGTCAAGCAAGGAGAACACTGAAAAAATTATTTGTTCTTGCCTGTGGCAATGAGGAACATGAATGTTTACATCCTAGTGCTTTCCCCTCTCAACAACAGTCTGCTCTTAAGCTTTTGAGATTGAAACACATGCCATTGCAAGAAAGAGAACGAACAGAGATTGAAACAGACCTCTCCCTAGTTCAATGCCCAGTTCACTTCCTATTCTAATAAAAGCTTCATCTGTGGTCCTTTCACACTTCCTAACACTATGGGCTCATTCCCGCTTGCATTTAACCCAGTTTGCAATTTGCATTGAGACTGGGTCTCGGATTCGCTTCAGGCCGATGCATAGTTCCCACTATGGAAGTGAATTATGTCCTCATTACATGTCATTCCCACTAGTGGGAATGAACCCCAAGTTGCCTTTGCACTTCAGCTTTAGGTTCGGGATGCGCAAAACCCGGCGCACTCTCCTGAGTCCTGAGTGACTTGTTGTAGGGGGAGGAAAGGGGCGTCTGGTGGTCCCTTTTGGATTTTTAAAGGGAGGTTACTCACTTCAGGAGCCAGAGCAGCAGGGTTTCCTTCGGGATGAAAAAGAAAGCACTGCCTATGGAGGAGCCCCGGCTTCCGCAAAACCGAGAAGAGGAGGAAGAGAGAGTCCGGGAGGCTCTCCTTCCCCGGCTTACACGAAGCCACTTCCTCAACCTTAACATCCACCACCACCATTTCCCCCCGGAGCTGGTCCGGCCAACCCTGGCCTGGGACGGGGAGGTGGTCAGCGAGTCAGGCCGCAGCAGCCCTAGCTCTCATACACTCCCTCTTCCCTTCACTGCCTAAGTGAGTGGAGCTCTACCTGGTGAGTGAGGGCTTGTGAAGCCGAGGGAGCCCTGCTCGCCACCCTCAACTTTGGATGGGCAAATCTCCCAGTTTTGCTTTTCCTCCCAAATTTGCTCTTGTTATGAAAAAAAATATATCAATTTTGGAAAGTTCTCATCAAAATGTGTTGTGGTTGTATACCTTCAGGTGAACATTGTTGTATACCTTCAGGCAGGGTTTGCTTGGCAAGATTTGTCCGCAGGGTTTGAGTCACTCACTCGGAGGGCCTTGCAGACTGCCAGAAATAGTGCAAATTGAGTCTACTTTAAGGGTTAGGGTTAGTGCTAGGGAATCATGGGAATTGTTTTTTTTTTTTCTGAGACATTGAGCCTTCTCTGTCAGAGAGCTCTGGTGCCACAATAAAATACAGTTCCCATGATTCCCTAACCCTAACCCTAACCCTTAAAGTAGACTCAATTTGCACTATTTCTGGCAGTCTGCAAAGGCCCTCTCTCAGCCCCAGCCTTTACTCCCCCCCCCCCACTCCAGTGCAATGAGAATCAGATCCATCGTTCACACTTGTTGAACATGCTTCAGGATCGACTCTTTTCAAAAAGAACTGCCAAAAGATCCGACTTTGGAAAAAGCGATTCTTTTGCATTTGCCTCGCTTTACTGTGATTCAAACCAAGTGCAGTCGATTCTGAAACCAAGAGTGAACGAGGCACATATAATCCGATCAGCAAATCGCTTTAAATCAGAGTGGAAACAAGACCTTAGATTCCTCTTTAATTGCCATAACTATGGCATACCCTCCAACTGCCCCAATTTGGCAAGAACAGTGTCATCCCATTTTTTCAGCTACTTTTTATTTATTTATTCCACATATAAATAACAAACAAGACAAACAAACAGAAGAAAAACAGTTCTTATCATAGGTAGTAATTTTACAGATAACTTAATTTGTTGACTTCCCTTGTTAAATCCCTTTATGCAGGTACTTCTTTCTTGTTAACTGTCATCCACTCTTTTCTGTGGTTTAGATCCTTTAAAGGATTACCCCATATATTTATCTAGCATTTGACAATGTTATCAAAACATTTCGTTTCTCTAACTGTACATGTATCAATCACTTTGTTATCTTATCAAAGCATATTAATTGTCACATTATTACTTAAGCCATTTCTTTTCACAGTACTTCAAAATTGGCTTCCTTGCCGGTTCAACCTCCATTAATTTATTTTTTCCTCAGTTTTTCTGTTAGCATATCTAAGCTCTTCATATCTAATACCTTCCACATTCAATCATCTGTTTTTGGTATGTCTTTCTTTTTCCATTCTTTCACTACTACTATTCTTGCGGCAGCTCTCTCCTTCATTTTCCCTATCTTCCTTACTGGATTGTTAATCTTGTTAGTCATATTTAACAAATATATTTCAGGAAGGCATTCAAAGTTTATTTCTGATATTTCACTGATGATTGAATGAATTTGAATCCCAAAGATTTTCATTTCAGGACAAGTCCACCACTTATGAAACCTATCTCCAGAACTTTGTTCACATTTCCAGCAGTCTTTTCCGTTTGATTTGTATATCTTCGCCAATTTTACTGGGGTCAGGTACCATCTTTGAGCCAAATCTTTGAGCCATTTTAAAGTAATTTTCTTTTAGATTTTGGCATCTGGTAAATGTTTGTGTCTTTTTCCTGGCATATTCCCAACTTTCTATGTCAATTTCTCTGCCGATATCTTGGGACCAGTTTATCACTGTATGTTTTACGATGTTAGGTTCTAATTCTCGTTTTAATAGAGCTTTGTAAAATTCAGGTGAAGATTTTTTTTTTCTCTTTGAATCTAATGATATTATCCAGAGGTCGGCAAACTACGGCCCGTGGGCCGAACCCAGCCCGCTGAGGCCTTCAAACTGGCCCATGGCCGGTCCTGATGCCGCCGCCACCACGCGTGTGTGAGCATGGGCACCATTTTGCCTTCCAAAATGGCACCCAGGCTTGCACACGCATGCGCACGGCGCTGGGCACCATTTTGGAAGGCAAAACGGCGCTGGCGTCACGAGGGCATGCGCACGATGTCAGCGCCGTTTTGCCTTCCAAAATGGCGCCCGCCATGGTGCGCATGCGTGCACGAGTGCGGGACACCATCCAAAATGGTGCCCCATGCTTGTGCACGCATGCGCACCATGGTGGGCACCATTTTGGAAGGAAAAACGGCATGGAGTCATGCGTATTCGTGACGCCGGTACCATTTTGTGTGCGCATGCGTGCGTGAGCACAGGGCGCCATTTTGGAAGGTGCCCCACGCTCGCGTACGCATGCACACCACGGCGGGCTCCATTTTGGTAGGCAAAACGGCGCCGGCGTCATGCGCATTCCCTCATGACGCCAGCCGTTTTGCCTTCCAAAATGGCGCCCCGCGCTCGCATACGCATGTACACCACGGCGGGGGGTAGTGCGCATGCGCGCTCCTCCACTGCCATTTCCCCCCCCCCCCTTCGGCCCATCGAAGATTGGGGGACACCGTAACCGGCCCCACCCCCAAAAAGTTTGCTGACCCCTGATATTATCAATTTCATTTACATCTGCTTCAAATCCTTCCATTTTTTGATCTTTTAAAATCTTTCACAAAGTTGATTATATGGAAGCCAGTGTAGACTTTTGTCCACTTTTGTTAGTTCTTCTATTGGTTTAATCATGTATGAGCCATTCCTTTGGTTATTATGTCTTGATAGCGGAGCCATTCTTTTACCTCATGCCATCTTCCACAGAAGGCTTCTTGGGGGAAGACCCATAATGGTATTTTTCTGTAGAATTTGTTTTTTAACTGATTCCAAACATTTAACAGTGCTTTCCTTATGTAGTGATGACCAAAATCTTTATGCACTTTCTCTTTCACATAGCACATGTCAGTGTGCCATACGAATCTCAAATTAAACCTTTCCAAGGTTAGAGTTCTTTCATTTCATTTTTATTTCAGTTGTATCCAATCCAGAATCCATGTCATGGCATTGGCATGGTAATACAATTTTAAGTCAGGTAAGTTGCAATCTCTGTTCTCTTTTCTATCTATCAAGGTTTTCCACTGTTATATCCTTTTTTTTCATTCTGTAAAAAAATATATATATATCATTTATTATAATTGGTAAGTTTTGGAAAAGAAAGTTCATCTTGGGCAGAAACAACATCTTAATGGATTCTATTCTTCCGAATAGTGTCAAATTAAGTTTGGCTCATTTTTTAAGATTTTCTCTTTCCACGCCTTCTTATAGTCATTTTCAAATAAATCTGTATTTCTTTTTGTTATCCAAATTCCTAAATATATAATTTTAAAATCAACTTTATAACCTGATATTCTTTGAAGTAAATCTTCTTCTGTTTTTGAGATGTTCTTTGTTAACATTATTGTTTTTTTCTTTATTTACTTTAATACCTGATAATTCAGCCAATGAACTTATAATTGAATTGACAGGATTTTCAAGAAAGAAGATCACATCATCAGCAAAGGCATGAAGTTTATACTGTTGGTCCTTCACTTTTATTCCATCTATTGTGTTGTCATTTCTTATTCTATTATTTAGTGTTTACATTATCAAAATGAATAAAAGAGGGGACAAAGGATAACCTTGTCTTGTTCCTTTTTCAATACCAATTTGTTTTGTTTTTCTCCATTAATAATTAATTGTGCCAATTGCTCAGTGTAAATGCTTTCCACGCATTTTATACAATTTTCAGCTAATTTAAAAATGTCCCAGTTTCTCTCTCCTTCTCCCACTTTCCCCCTTTTGTCCCCAGCATAGTTTGCTGCAAACTGAGTTCAACATATCAAAGTGGTTTGCACTCAGTTAACTTAGGAAGGGGAAAGGAGAGGGGAATATTGCCCTTCCCAAATATTCTTTTGGGATATCGGAGTAGTTTCTGCATATCCTCTGGCAGAGACAGTCCCAATTAATCCTCTGCCATCCCACTTTTTCTGCTCCTTTTAAAATGTCCCAGCGTCTTTCCCCTCCTCCCACTTTCTCCCTGACCCTCAGTTTACTTCAGTGGGTGCAAACTGAGTCCAAAGTGCAAACATGTCTTGCTACACAAAACCACAGCATCACTGCTGTGTGTTAAGGTTACTTTTGGAATCTTTTTCTTCCCTGTCGGCTCAGGCAAACACAAACTGCTGCAGCCTCTCCTAGTGTGTGTGTTCTTCCTCATCAATAACTTTTGCCATCTCGAACCCACTCTGGCATTGCTTGGCCACGTGTCTTTTGGCTTTTCATCTTGGAAGGTATGCAATTATAGTAGCCCCAGTTCATGGGGGATCCATTCCAGACCCCCCCCCCGTAAAAATGGCGACTCACAGATATTCATGTCCCATAGGAAATAATGGTGCACATGCAGCCATTTTGTTTATAGCTGCTTGTCCCTCCTGCAAAGAACGAGACCGCAGATTCCAAGTCGGTGAAAAAGGAGGGACAATTGTATAGCACTATGATTCCTCTTTAACTACCATGGCTGTATCCAATGAAATCCTGGGATTTGTAGCTTGGTGAGGCACTAGAACCCTGTGGCTGAGAATTCTAAATGCCCTTCCTTAAACTGCAAATCCCAGGATGTTGTCATCCATCAAAGTGGAATCATAGCGCCATAGTTGTGCAATTTAAATTGATTCCATGGGCCTAAAATGGTCTTGGGAGGACCCCAAATGTAGCAACGTTGTCTCGTATTACTCCTGGGGGATTTGAAGGGACATAAGGGACTCATTCCCACTTATATTTACACCAGTTTGCGAATTGTGTTGACACTGGGTGGCTGAATAGATTGAGGCCGAGGCGTAGTGGCCACTATGGAAGCAAACGGTGTCAATGGTACTTGTTGTTCCCACTAGTGCCATTTGCCTAGCCACCCCAGAACTTCTTGGGGGAAACCAGCTCTGGGGCAGCTAGGCCCCAATCTGAGCCTCTCTGGGGTTTCAAGGCAGCAGTGAACCCTCAGAGGAAGGTCAAGGCCTTGGTTGGGGGGGCAACTTCAGAGGAGTGCAAGCCCAGCTCCTGAGGGTCTGCCCAGCCTCCCCAGAGGTGGATGGGGTCCCCAGAGAAGCCTCTTCAGTACAGGACCAAGAATGGTGACCCCCTCGCTCAGCCCCACAGCCAAGAATGGCAGGGCCTGGGTGGGGGGCTTCTCTCATGACCCCCCCCCCCCCGCAAGCCCCACCTTTCTTTTCCTCCCTTCTGCCCATAGAGGCTTCCTGGCTGCTTTGCCATGATAGGGGTTGTAGGGATGACCCCAGACTCCCCACAGCAGCAGCCAAGCAGGGAGCAATCTGACCGGGACAGCCGTCCTCCCATGGTCACTACCACCCTCAGCCGGGCAATGCAAGGGGCTGAAAGGCACCAGGAGAGCCCCACACTGGTCAAGCTGGCCCAGGCCAAGGGAGAGGATGGCCAGGTGGCCACAGGGACCCCTCCATCCCCGTGCTCTCCTCCTTCTCCCCCCCAGATCTGAGTTCTGTTGCACCAGGACCCATCCACCACTTAGCCTCCTTGGGGCCACCAAACAACTGCAGCAATAATAGAGCCCCTTCCCTTCTTGCTCCGACCGGGTGCCCCCCTCAGCCCCTCACTCGGTCCCGGCCAGGCTGGGCTCCCAGAGTGTAACTTTGGGAAAATGTGATCCAATCCAGCATTCACACTTGTTGAACACAGTTCTGAACCGCTTCTTTTAAAAAGAACTCCCAAAAAACCCCTATTCTTTCAAAACAGCGATTTATTTGCATCTACCGCGCTTCCTAGTGACTCTGAGCGATCACAGTCTCATCAGAACCCATTTCCAATGGGAACAAGGCACATCTAAAGCGATCAGTAAGTCGCTTCCAATCATAGTGGGGACAAGCCCTTGGTGAAATGTTCTTGAATTTGGGAGGAGGATGCAGCCTTCCGAGGCGAATTTGGGGTCAACGCAGCCCCTGAAAGCATGTGAATTGTCCAGCAGAGCCCAGCTCAGCTCTAGCCACTACACCACACCATACAAGCTCATCCAGGATAAGGCCCCTTGGGTCCCATGTCCACAGATTATAAAAAATAAATAAATAAAATCAAAAGGAAAACGCCAGCGTAATAATGGGGCACTTGAGGCTGGATATAGACCAAGGGGACAGGATTTAAATCCCTGCTAAGACATTAAGTTTACTGGATGATCTTGGGTCTCTCTCTCTCTGTCAAACACTGTGATTTTTACGCTTTCAACCTTTTAAGCTGTCCTGACCTGCTAATTTTTTTAAAAAAATGTTTTTACTTCTGTTTAAATTCCATTGATTCTTTAATATTTATTCTAAAATGTTTAAATAATTGGCCCTTTACAGACTGCCAGAAATAGTGCAAATTGAGGCCACTTTAACTGTCCTGGCTCAGTGCTAGGGAATCATGGGAATTTTATTTTTTTCTGGGACATTGAGCCTTCTCTGCCAGAGAGCTTTGGTGCCACAATAAACTATAGTTCCCATGATTCCTTAGCACTGAGCCAGGACAGTTAAAGTGGCCTCAATTTGCACTATTTCTGGCAGTCTGTAAAGGTCCATACTTGCATGCTGCCCTGAGTTCCCAAGCTTTAGAGTAAAGCATATATATTTTCATATGAATGAATGAATGAATGAATGAATGAATAAGAGATAATGGAAGGATCATATGAACACAGCTTTGAAGAAGAAAGAGAGCAAAAATGAAATAAAGATAAGGATACAACCATCATAGTTGTGAAAATTTATGGTGCTATAGAGCAGAGAAGAGCCAGTGTGCTGCAGTGGTTTGAGCATTGAACTATGACTCTGGAGACCAGCGTTCGAATCCTTACTCAGCCATGAAAACCCACTGGACAGTCTTGAGCAAGTCATTTTCTCTCCGCCTCAGAGGAAGGCAAAGACCATAAATCTTGCAAAGAAAACCCTGTGATAGACTTACCTTGTTGTTGTGTGCCTTTAAGTCATTCCCAACGTATGGCGATCCTATAACAGGCTTACCTATCACACAGTTTTCATGGCAATTTTCTTTGGGGGGGGTACCATTGCCATCCTCTGAGCTTGAGAGAGTGTGACTTGCCCAAAGTTACCCAGTAGGTTCTTATGGCAGGGCCAGGATTTGAACCTGGTCTCCAGAGTCACAATCCAATGCTCAAACCACTATAATGCGCTGACTCCCAGATTCATTTTTGGGCTGGAAAGGACTTGGAAGCAAGGACTGTAAATCAAAACCACAATTCAAAATTGATAAGGAGATTGTCAGGAATCATCCAGCTAACCTCAAATTTGAATCTGCAGTGTAAGACAAACTGGATTCCAGAGTATTGGAGAAACCTGCTGATGTACTTTCTGAACGACATGTCATCATTTTGGAGAAAATTTTGAGAACATGTGATGGAGAATGGAGAAGGGCAAACATTGTCCCTCTCTTCCACAAGGGCAAAACAGAAGATCTGGTGAACTACAAACCAGTCACCCTGACCTCAACAATGAGGAAAATATTAGAGTGGATTATAAATAAATTTATTTGTGGGTATCACAGTGCAGTGCCAACATGGGTTTGTCAAGAACAAATTCTACCAAACTAATCTTGTATCTATTTTTTGATTGGGCCATCAGTTTAGTAGATGGAGGGAACACTGTAGATGTCATTTATCTGAACTTCAGGAAAGCATTTGATAAAGTCCTTACTGATATATTGATTAGCTAACACACTAAATGTGGAAGAGATGGGAATACAGTTAGATGGATACATAATGGGTTGGAAATCTATGTTCAAAGAGTTATTGTCAATGGTTGTGCTTCAGACTGGAAGGGATTCTCAAACCAAACTCTTCAATATTTTTATCAGTGACTGAAGCTGCATCTGCACTGGAGAACTGATGCAGTTTGACACCACTTTAATTGCCATGGAATTCTGGGATTTGCCGTTTTAAAAGGTCTTTAGCCTTTTCTGTCAGAGAGTTCTGGTGTCAAAACAAACTACAAATCCCAGGCTTTCATAGGATGGAGCCATGGCAGTTAAAGCAGTGTCAACCTACATTAATTCTGCAGTGTGGCAGCAGTCTGAGACAATGGTGTTGAGGAAATTAATCCTTATCAAGTTTGAAGATGATACAAAACCAGGACAAGTAGCTAACACATTGAAAACAGGAAGTGGGTTAAAAAAGACCTTGATAAATTAGAAAAATGGGCTGAAACCAATAAATTCAACAGCGACAAATACAAAATTCTACTTTTAGGCCATGAACACCAAATGTGTACTTACATGATGGTAGATACTTGGCTTTGCCAGCAGTACATGTGAAAAGGACCTTGGGATTATTGTTAACTGTAAATTGAACATGAGCCAGCAGTGTGATGCTGCATCAAAGAAGCCAAAAATATTTAGCCTGCATTAACTGAATATTATGTTGGCATGGAGTAGTGCTCTGTGTGTTGGGCTACGACTCTGGAGACCAGGGTTCAATTCCCAGCTGGGCCATTAACCCCCCCCCCGGGTAACTTTGGGCAAGTCACACTTTCTCAGCCTCAGGGGAAGGCAATGGCAAACCTCCTTTGAACAAATCTTGCCAAGAAAAACCCATGATATTTTCACCTTAGGGCCGCCATAAATTGGAAATGACTTGAAGTCACACAGCAACAACAATAAACTGAATATTCGATGGAACTTCTTGATGGTAAGAGCTGTTCAACAAGGGAACCAGTGGTGGGGTCTCTTTCTCTGGCCATCTTCTAAAAAAGGCTAGACAGCTCCCTGCTGGGGATGCTCTACATGGATTTCCTCCATTGAGCAGGGAGTTGGGGTCAATGGCCATCGGGGACCCCTTCCAACTCTAGGATTGTGTGCCTCTGCACACAATAACAGAGAACAGGGTACATAGGACCAAAAATAGAAATCAGGCTTTGAACAGGAGAGGGAGCCATTGCACCTGCGATGGGACCTTATGGAAACAGGAGTTACTTTAAAAACAATCCCTCCTCCCACATCCACCCCATCAGAGTTTCATGGAGGGGTTAAAATACTGTGTTTTTAAAGAATTGATTCTGTCTGCATTGCTTTGACTGGGGATGAAAAGGTTTTGCAATTCAGGAGTAGACAAAGTGTTGCCCCGAGACTGCATTATAGTGGTGGGTGTCCAGTTGATTTATACTTGTGGCAACCCTATGAACAAATGAGCTCCAGGAGAACCCCCTTACGGACAGCCCTGCTCAGGTCTTGCAAACTCAGGGCAGTTGCCAGGTCTTCCTTGATGGAATCAATCTGCCTCAAATGCAGTTTCCCTCCTCTATCGTATAGCCTTCCACTTTACAAAGAAAGCATTTCCATCTTTTCCAATAAGTACTGTCATGTCATGGTATTATTACAGGTCGAGTCTCCCTTATCTGAAATGCTTGGGACCAGAAATATTTTGGATTTTGAAGGGTTGTTGGTTTTTGTTTGTTTGTTTGTTTGTTTTTTTGTTTTTTTTGGATTTTGGAATATTTGCAAATACATATGCAGATATTTTAGAGATGGGACCCAGCTCTAAACATGAAACTCATTTATGCTTTCTTGTGTGACTTCAAGTCATTTCCAACTTATGGCGACCCTAAGGCAAACCTATCATAGGATTTTCTTGGGAAGTTTCTTCAAACCATCTTCAGTGGTTTGCCATTGCCATCCTCTGCCATCTTGTGACTTGCCCAAGGTTACCCAGTGGGTTTCCATGGCTGAGCAGGGATTTGAACCCTAGTCTCCTTTACGCTACACTGTTCGGAAAGTAATTTTATAGACAATATTTTTAATAATGCTGTGCATGAAACAAGGTCGGTGTACACTGAACCACCAGAAAGCAAAGGTGTCACTATTTCAGATTTTGGGATATTTTGGATTTCATAATTCAGTAGCAGTAGCAGCAGTAGTAGTAATATTGTCCTGCCTTTCTCCCAAAATTGAGTCTCAAGGTGGCTTACAGTTTCAAAAAGAACAGTACAGCTAAAAGCATACTGAGGAAAAAATTAAAAATAAACCTTGAAACAGAATCAGACCATTCACAACATTACAATGAGATACAACAGCCTCAGTTTAGTCAGTCTTGTTTTGCTCTGGGGCCCATTTGTTTGTCTTTTTGTGGGTCCATGCTATCCATAGAACTCTCCAGTCTTTTAAGATGCTGTTATTGTTGTTTTGCATCATCAAGTCAGTTTCAACTTCTTCTTCTTCTTGTTTTCGGCCTAGACCTTCAGGTCATTTCTGACCATGGTCCCTCTACACTTCTAATATATGGTATTAAAAACAAACAGTTTTTAGAACTAGATATTTTATACTGAAGGGTCCTTTTTGGCCTTTCTTGTGATTTGAGGAGCAAAAAATTGGGACTCCAGCATTGATGCTGCTGCTCATAGTTTTGGTAAAAGGCTTTTAATGAGGGTCTGGCCCCGTTCTGGTTGTTTGAACTGTGCCTTTAAAAACAACAAACACCCATTTTTATGATTTTTAACTGCGCATTTTAAATTGTTTTTAAATGTTATTGGTAGTTAAATTCTGTTTTGATGTCTTTTGCAGGTTTCAACTGTATCCTGTTGTAATTCGTAATGCAAAAATATTGCAATTTGGAAACTTTCTTGGGGACAAGAAAAGATGTAGATAAGGCCTCAGGTGCTGGTGCTCACTCCTTCCTTCCTTCCTTCCTTCCTTCCTTCCTTCCTTCCTTCCTTCCTTCCACTGCCCTCCCTCTCTCCTTTCTCTTCCTCCCTCCCTGCCTCCCTCCCTCCCTAGCCTGCCTGCCTGCCTTCCTGCCTTCCTTTCCCTTCTCCCACTCTCCCTCCCAACCTCCTTTCTTTCTTTCTTTCTTTCTTTCTTTCTTTCTTTCTTTCTTTCTTTCTTTCTTTCTTTTCTCCCCCTCCCTCCCTTGCCTCCCTCCCTCCTTCCTTTCCTTCTTTCTCTCTCTGCCTTCCTTCTTCTTTCCTTTCCCTTTTCTCACTCTTCCTCTTTTCTTTCTCTCTCTCTCCCCTCCCTCTATTTCTCTCTCCCCCTCTTCTTCATTCTCTCTCCCCTCCATCTCCCTCCCTCTCTCATTCCTTCCTTCTCCCTCTTTCTTTCTGTCTCTCCCTCCCTCCCTCCCTCCTCTCTGCCTGCCTTCCTTTTCCTTTTCCTTTTCCTTTTCCTTTTCCTTTCCCTTTCCCTTTCCCTTTCCCTTTCCCTTTCCCTTCTCCTTCTCCTTCTCCTTTATGACACAACACCTGGTGAGAGCTGTTCTGGGAGCAATTCCAAATGGACTAACAAAACATCTGAAGGAAATATCCACAGATACAAGCACAGTGGCACAATTACAAAAAAGTGACCCTGCCCTGCCTGGAAGGTGCCATGTTATCTGATGATCGCTCCCTGATTTCTAGATTCTTAGGCAGCATCTGAACCACAGAGAGCCGAAAACTCCAGTCATTTAGGTCTTGGAGACTGAGAGGTAGTCTACACATAAGTGTGCAATGGGAATTGCTGCGGATTTTCGTACATTCGCATAGATGATGAACTGCCTTTATTTCAAATTCAGTGGACACTCACACAACACCACAGCAATGTTGCTGCTAATTAAAATGATGCCCAGGAAGGAAGTTTCTCAGAATTATTTGCAGCCACACACAGGTTTTTATTTTGTTTACTTATTGGATTTATATCCCGCCTTTCTCCCAAAATGGGATTCAAGGTGGCTTGCAATAGTTTGAAAAGGATACAACTAAAACATAAGTTTAACAACATAGTTAAAACTAATTAAAAAAATTTAAACAGTAAGGCTTTAAAAACAGCACACCAAATACACACACACACACAAACACTACATAACAAAACACACACACACACACCAGAAGCCTGTCTAAACAAGAATGTCTCCACCTGCTGGTGGAAAGAGGACGTGAGCCAACTGGACCTCCAGTGGCAAGGAGTTCCACAATCTGGGAGCAGCCACTGGGAAGGCCCTGTTTCCCATAACCTCACTAAACATGCCTGTGAATGTGATGGGACTGAGAGGAAGCCCACCTTGCAGATCTTAAAGTTCATAGTGGCTTATAGAAGGAGATACGATCTTTCAATATAGAATAGTAAAGGGCTTTAAAGGTCAAAGCCAGCACCTTGAATTCTATCAAGAAACAAACTGGTAGCCAATGCAGCTGTTTCAGGAGGGGAGTCTCATGATCCCTGTAGCTTATCTTCTTTGTTTCCCAAACTCAGGTACTCCAGATGTTTTGGGAGTTCAGCTCCCAGAAGCCTCAACCATCTTGGCCAATAGTCTGGGATTCTGGGAGTTGAACTCCAAAACACCTGGAAGACCAGTATTTGGAAGCATTAAATAGAATTCTCACCGACTGCACTTTGCAAATTCCATGGCCCTCTCTTAGGATCCATGCAGAAAAATGCACCTGTCGATTGTGGATAACACTTATTGCATCCCCTAAAAACTTGTGCAGCAGGAAATTGTTAGTCCTTAAGATGCTTTGAGACAATTTTATTGGGTTTTTCCTCCCTCTGCTCCTCACAGGGAATGGTTCCCAGACCTTTCACCATGAGTGTTGGACTACAACTCTGGAGACCAGGGTTCAATTCCCAGCTCAGCCGCAAAACCCACTGGGTGGCTTTGGGCTCTCAGCCTCAGAGGAATAGCAATAGCATGTACATTTCTATATCACTTATCAGTACACTCAGCGCTCTCTAAGCACTTTGCAGTCTACAAGCTAACTGGCCCCAAGAAGCTGGGTACTTGTTTTACTGACCTACGAAAGGATGGAAGGCTGACTCAGCCCCAGAGCCCTGCCTGGGATCGAACTCACAACCTTGTGGCTGGTACCGGCATTTAACCACTTCACCACCAGGGCTCCCAGGAAGGCAATTGCAAATCTCCTCTGAATGAATCTTGCCAAGAAAACCCCATGATAGGGTTTTAGGATTGCCATAAGTCAGAAATGACTGGAAGACACACAACACACAATACACACACACACCACTAGACACGCTCCAGCTTGTCAGCATCCATTTCGAACTGTGGTGTCCAGAACTGGACCCAATATTCCAGGTGAGGTCTGACCAAAGCAGAATAGGGTGGCACTATTAATTCCCTTGATCTAGTCACTATTCTTATTGATTGAGCCTAGGATCATATTGGCTTTTTTAGCTGCTGAATCACAGTAGGTTCATGTTCAGCCTTTATTCCACGAAGACTCCTAGATCCTTTTTGCATCTACTGTTCTACAGGTGTCACCCATCGTATCTACATCTGCACATTTCATTTTTACTGCCCAAGTGTAGTATCCTACATTTCTTCCTTTAGAAATTCATTTTGTTACCTTTCGGTCAGCTTTCTAATCTGTTTAAGGTCATTTTGCCATATATTTAAACTTGTGTAAAGCCCCACATGCTGAATTTTGTTTTCAGTATTTTAAATTGCTTTTTTAAGTCTCAGGAGTCAAATTTCCATAGAAAATCTATCTGCGTCATTGCCTGTCACCTGCTTTTGTCTGCACTGACCTTCTTTCTGTGTTGCTTACTTCAGTTCAAAATCCATGGATTTTAAATGTTATATTTTATGCTATATTATAAAGTCTATTACATATTTACATCTATTGCGGACACACGTTTACGGTGACACTGCCTTATGAATACTGTGGTTTCAATGGCCCCCAAGTTGTTTCCTTTACAGGGACCGTGAATAATAAAGAGTTTGACACAAAAGAGCTAAAATACCACAAGCAGACAGATTTCTTTGTTGCGTAAAGGTTAAGATGTTGCAGGAGGGCAGATGATTTCATGAAAATACACAATGCTTGCTCATGTAAGCGTGACTCACAGGAGATTCATCAAAAGCGAAAGGCAGCGCTCCAAATGTTTAAGAGCCAAAATTTAGGAGGTCATGGTTTTTGACCCCAATTGTGTGTGTGTCTCTGTGTGCATGTTTGTAATAACTGGGGCTCAAAGGATTTACGTACCTGGCTTTTTTTCTCAGCAGGAGAGGCAAAATGAGAAAGCAAGCCAATAATAGATTTTAGCCACAATTATGTTCCATTCTTCGACCATCTTTTTCATGTGGCTGAAATGAGGGTGGAAGAGAATTAAGATCTTAAATTGAGGAGATGGAGCATAGCTTGCTACAAGGTGCCTTTGTCCTCATGTTGATATTAATCAATCAATCAATCAAGTTAAGACTTGTGGATTTACCTAGTGGTGAAGCAGTAGTTGCATAACGCTGTCTCACTAGTGAATTGCAATATTCCACACCTGAATGCACAATGAAATTTCCATGCATGAACTATCAATGTGCATGCACAACCATGTGCTTGTGTTGTTGTCAGTCTTCAAGTTGTTTCCAACTTACGGCAACCCTAAGGTAAATCTATCATGGGGTTTTCTTGGCAAGATTTCTTCAGAGGAGGTTTGCCGTTGACTTTCCCTGTGGGTGAGAGAATGTGACTTGCCCAAGATCACCCAGTGGGTTTCATGGCAGAGCTGGGAATTGAACCCTGGTCTCCAGAGTTGTAGTCCAACATTCAGACCACTACACCATGCTGGCTCCTACACATTTTGAGGGGTATAAAATACTTACTTCATAATAATAATAATAATAATAATAATAATAATAATAATAATAAATCAAGGCACAATGGTTCTTCGTGTGCAATTCTGCTTTAGTTACCTTGAAGTGAATATGGTTGCTGTTCACTGATTTGAAAAATAATGTCAATTGGATTCTGCAGGGGTAAGACACCAACAGGATTCTGCCCTCAGGCAGAAGAGAAGATAATGGATAAGAAGATAAGCTCAAAAGAAGAAAATGCTGTAGTTCTCATTGTCCAAGGTGTCACAGAGTAGCCAGAAAGGGCCAGACAGTGGGCCAAGGTTGAGATGCTCTCAATCTGGAGTTGGTAACATTCAGAGATGTTGGAGTCTTGGACTAAACCTTCTCCCCAGCACTTACTGCTGGCCTCACCCAGCCTAGAAACAACAACCATTGTTGTTGATGTGTGCCTTCAAGGTGTTACCAATTTATGGGAAAAGGGGGAAAAAGAGGATCCCAACAATTATCGCCCAGTTAGTCTAACATCAATACCGGGAAAGATTCTAGAGCAGATCATTAAACAGAGAGTCTGTGAACATTTAGAAGGGAATGCCATAATCACTAAAAGACAACATGGGTTTCTCAAAAACAAGTCATGCCAGACTAATCTGATCTCTTTCTTTGATAAAATTACCAGCTTGGTAGATGAAGGGAATGCGGTAGACATAGCATATCTTGATTTCAGTAAGGCTTTTGACAAGGTCCCCCATGATATTCTTGCAAACAAGATAGTAAAATGTGGGCTAGACCATACAACTGTTAGATGGATTAGCAATTGGTTGGCTGATCAAACCCAAAAAGTGTTCAGCAATGGCTCCTCTTCTTCATCCTGGAGAGAAGTGACCAGTGGGGTGTCCAGTGGGGTTCTGTCTTAGGCCCAGTGCTTTTCAACATCTTTATCAACGATTCTGATGAAGGAATAGGGGGCATGCTTCTCAAATTTGTAGATGACACCAAATTAAGAGGAATAGCTAATACCCCAGAAGACAGGATGAAAATTCAAAATGGCCTTAAAAGATTAGAAAGCTGGGCCAAAGCTAACAAAATGAATTTCGACACAGAGAAATGTAAGGTACTGCACTTAGGGCAAAATAATAATAAAAAAATGAAATGCATAGATATAAGATAGGGGACACATGGCTTAACGAGACTTATACGCATGAAAGGAATCTAGGAGTCCTAGTGGACCACAAGTTGAACATGAGTCAATGGTATGATGTGGCAGCTTAAAAAGCCAATGTGATTCTAGGCTTCATCGATAGAAATATAGTGTATCAGGAAATAATAGCACCACTCTATTCTGGTTTGCTCTGACCTCACCTGTGTCCAGTTCTAGGCACCACCATTCAAGAAGGATGTTGAGAAGCTGGAGCATGTACAAAGGAGGGCAACTAAAATGGTGAAGGGTCTGGAAACCAAGCCTTATGAGGAACGACTTAGGGAGCTGGGTATGTTTAGCCTGGAGAAGAAAAGGTTAAGAGGTGGTATGATAGCCCCGTAAAAGCATTTGAAGGGATGTCATATTGAGGATGGAGCAAGCTTGTTTTCTGGGGCTCTAAAGAATAGGACACAGAACAATGGATGAAAGCTCCAGGAAAAGATTCCACCTCAACATTAGGAGGAACTTCCTGACAGAACTGTTTGACAGTGGAAGATATTCTCTTGGAAAGTGGTAGAATCTCCTTCTTTGGATGTCATTAAACAAAAGCTGGATGGCCTTCTGTTGGGTATGCTTTGATTGTGATTTCCTGCATGACAGGGGGGGTTGGACTGGGTGGCCAACTCTATGATTTTATGACCCTAAGGTGAACCTATGATGGGGTTTTCTTGGCAAAATTTGTTCAGAGAAGGTTTGTCCTTGTCAAAGTAACCTAGGACCTTATCCCACGGGGCCAAAAGCAGCAAGAATCCACTAAGAATCAGGCGCTATAGCGCTATAGTTTTCCGCGTGATCCCACGACGTCGCTCAGAATCCGCTAAGAATCAGGCGCTATAGTGCTATAGTTTTCCGCGTGATCCCACGACGTCGCTCAGAATCCGCTAAGAATCAGGCGCTATAGTGCTATAGTTTTCCGCGTGATCCCACGACGTCGCTCAGAATCCAGCAAGAAACCGCTCGGAATGCAGCATCATTCGCATTCTTTTGAATGTCGGTTTCAGCGGGCATTGCAATAGTGCGAGGTGATCCATAGCGCTATTATAGCGCTAGCGCCATATTTATACTAGCGCTATAGTACTGGAATGATGCTCATATCGCTTTCTTGCCACTTTTGAGAGCAGCGTGGGATAAGGTCCCTAGTAAGTTTTATGGCTGAGCAGAGTATGTCACTTGTCCAAAGTAACCTAGTAAGTTTTATGGCTGAGCAGAGATTCGAACTCTGGTCTCCAGAGTCCTAGTCCAACACTCAAACCACTACATCACATTGAAGTTAAAAAAATAATCCAATTTTGAAGTCTGGAAGCTGCAGTGGTAGATGAAGCTTTCCAAAGCTCTGCCTTTGAGGCATAGTCTCATACCCTCCAACTGTCCTGATTTGGAAGAACGATCCCAATTAGTCCTCTGTCATCCCACTTTTTCATCTTCTTTTAGAATGTCCCATTTTCTCTGTCTTGCTCTCCTTTGTCCACAGCTTACCTCAATTGCTGCAAAAGTAGTTCACACTCAGTTAGAGAGAGAGAGAATGAGAACACATTCTTCTGTTTGGAAATCAAGGCAGAAATCTTAACTCAAGAGTCGGTTCCCAGAACAAGGTAGAATTAGGAGAACATTAGGAAACATTTGCACTTTGAACTCAGAATAGAAGCTAGAATTTCCTGACTGTTCAGGGGACTTGTTCCAGCTCCAGTTCAGAAGAGGCTTCATGTCAAAGTCTTTTCTCTTCCCCTGTTCCAGATCACAGGAATCAGAGAACTATTCTTTTCAAATGATCAAACACTACAGGTTATTAGATATATATGATGAGCGAAGAGGAGAACAATCTGCACCCAGGCCTTGAGGGGAAATCACAGAGAGAGTGAGCAAAAGGGTGTGACTGTCGCACGGAAAAACATTTTGCTCCTCTCTGGATCCTGAGATTAAAGGATTCCTCTGGTGCGCCTGGGCAACATCTAGCCATATTACTTAGGCCAGGGGTAGGCAACCTTTCCCCTTTAAGGGCCGAGGGACTTCAGCTCCCAGAAGCCTCAGCCATGTTGGCCAATAGTCCCATGTTGGCCAATAGCTCCTGGGATCCTGGGAGCTGAAGTCCCTCGGCCCTTAAAGGGGAAAGGTTGCCTACCCCTGACTTAGGCCCTATGCGCAAGGGAACTACTGCCACTGGGCAGCGTGTCCTGTGTTAATCAGCAGGCACCAGAGACACTGTGGCATAGTGGACTATGGGCCTTTGCAGACTGCCAGAAATAGTGCAAATTGAGTCCACTTTTAGGGTTAGGGTTAGTGCTAGGGAATCATGGGAATTTTTTTTTTCTGAGACATTGAGCCTTCTCTGTCAGAGAGCTCTGGTGCCACAATAAAATACAGTTCCCATGATTCCCTAACCCTAACCCTAACCCTTAAAGTGGACTCAATTTGCACTATTTCTAGCAGTCTGCAAAGGCCCTATGACTCTGGAGACCAGGATTCAATTCCCAGCTCAGCCATGAAACCCACTGGGTGAACTTGGGCAAGTCACACTCTCTCAGCCTCAGGGGAAGGCAATGGCAAGCCTCCTCTGAATAAATCTTGCCATGAAACTCCCATGATAGGGTCGCCGTAGAGTGGCCATAAGTTGGAAATGACTTGAAAGTTGACAACACCAACACATGGCAAGGGTGGCCTCAGCAGGGCTTCCCCACCACCTTCCTCTCCCCCTTCCAAAGGGCAACAGGTCTTCCCAAAAACCTTTCTTGAGTTGGTCCCCCTCCTCAAGGGCCTGGCATGGCCATCTCTGGAGGGGCACTGGCCTCTTTCCCTTGCCCAGCTGGCCCCTCTTCCTTCACCTCCTCCTCCTCTTCTTCCTCCTCCCTCTTTCCTCCTCCTTTCCTTTCTACCTTCTTCTCCTCCTCCTCCCCTTCCTCCTCTCTTCTTCCTCCCCCTCTCTTCCTCTTCCTCCTCTTCTTCCTCTCCTGCTCCTGCTCCTCTTCCTCTTCCTCCACTCCTCTTCCATTTTCTCCTCTTGTCCTCCTCCTCCTCTTCCTCCCTCTTCTACTTCTTCTTTTTCTTCCTCCTCCTCATCACTCTCCTTTTCCTCCTCCTCTTCTTCCTCCTCCCTTTTATCCTCCTCTTCCTCTTCTTTCTCCTCTTTTCCTTTTCCTTTCCCTCTCCCTCTTTCCTCCTCCTCTTTCTTCCCCTCCCTTTCTTCCTCCTCCTCCTCCTCTTGTCCTGAGAAGGAGACTGAAGTCTAGGAAAGCTCCTGCTGCCAACTTCTTTCCTTCTGTGAGTCTCAAAGAGCTCTCTGCGTACTGACTCTACAGACTAACACGGCTCTCTCTTTGACTCCTTCCTCTTTCTTTCTTTCTTTCTTTCTTCCTTCCTTCCCTTCCTCCGCCGCTGGAGCGCTCCCATCCCATCCCTTTCCGCCCAGGTCTCCGCCCCGCATCCCTCCCCTTAGCCACGCCCCCTCTTTTGCATACCTCGACGTCACGGCCCCTTCGGCTCCAATCAGAGGGGCCGCCTGGCCGGGGAGTGGACCGCCGAGGAAAGTGGCCGGAGAGGGGCGCAGGGACGGACGGGCGGGCGGCCGGCGGAGAGGGGCTCCGGGCTCCTGCTGGTTCTCGGTCGCGGAGGGAGTCCAGGTGGGTCTGACTCTGAGCGGCCGCCGAGGGCAAGGAGGGAGGTAGACCGGGGACCCCGCAGCCGCCCCCAGAGGTGCGCTCTTCCCCCCTGTCTTTCCCAAAGGGCCCCTTGTCCCGGGAGGGCCCCCACTTTCCGTCCGGAGACAGACCAGTCCTCCTTTCCCAGGGCGCGTCCTCCATTTCTACCGTCTCCCCAGGAGGAACTCCAAAAAGGTCCTCCATTCAGGGTGGCGTCCTCCTTTTCTTACACGTGCCCTCCATTTCCATCTTCTGTCCAGGAAATGGCCTCCATTTGGAGGATCACTACGGAGCAGGGGTTTACATTCCTAGGAGTGCTTTTCGTTTTTGGCACGTCCTCCATGTTTTTCTTGGAGGTCCTCCATTTGGCGATGCCCTCTTCTCCTTAGGTCATCCTGTCCAGAAAGTCCCTTCCTTCCTTCCTTCCTTCCTTCCTTCCTTCCTTCCTTCTTTCCTTCTCCAGCTCCTGGGTTGGGAGGCAGGACCTTCTCGGAGGGCGACCAGACGTCCTCACCTCAAAGGAGGACAAGGCACAGCCACATGGAGGACCTTCAGAACAAATGGAGGACATTATCAAATACAGAGCTTTAAAAAAAACACTCAGTATAAAAATAAAGTTTATTATTATTAAAGATATCAATTCCTGCCCCTTAGTCAGGCTCCAAATGGAGAGTGTTTTGTGATTCCTCCTGGACAGAATGTTGAAATGGAGGACAGATCCGGGAAAAGGAGGACACCTGGTCACCCTGCGAGGAAGGGAGGCCAGGATGGATCCCACTTGGCTCTGTTTCCCTCAGTGGCTGGAAACAATATTAGAATCCTAGAATCGGAAGAGACCCCCAAGGGTCATCCAATCCAACCCCTTTCTGCCAGGCAGGAAGAACACACCATCCAAGCCCTCCCTGGGGCAGATGGCCATCCAGCCTCTGTTTTAAAAACCTCCAAAGATGGAGACTCCACCACTCTGCACACACACATTCACGTGCCATTGCCAGACTTTGGGGAATGGAAGCAGGTGGGCAACTTGGAAAGCTGTGAGGGGCTGCTCTTAAAGTTGATAGGCACCAGAATTGTGGATCTTGGAAGCTGAGCAGGGTTGGCCCCAATTAGTCTTTGGATGGGAGGCCATGCATGAATACCATTGGCTCCAATTCAGAGGGAGGAACTGGCAAAACCATCTCTGTGGGAGCCCTTGCCTAAGAAAATCCTATAAAATGCATGGGGTTGCCATATGTCAACTCTAAAGGCACCAGGTCCCGTCTGATCTTGGAAGCTAAGCAGAGCCAGCCTTGGCTAGTACTTGGATGGGAGACCGCTGATGAATATGCTGGAGGCTCTATTGCAGAGGAAGGAAGTTGGCACAACCATCTTTCAGGATTCCTTGCCTAAAAAAAACCCATTGGGGTTGCCATTGGTCCACAGGAGACTTGTAGGCACAGACACACACCAGATCCCATCTGATCTTGGAAGCCAAGCAGGGTCAGCATTGGTTAGGACTTGGATGGGAGACCGCCAATGTGAATACCAGGTGCTGTAGACTATGTTTCAGAGGCAGGAACTGTCAAAACCACCTCCGAGTCTTCCTTGCCTAAGAAAACCCGATGAAAACTTCATGGGGTCACCATCAGTTGACGGGAGACTCGAAGGCTCATCTGTACACCCCAAAGGTACCACATCCAGTCTCAAGCTAAGCAGAGTCAGCCCTGGTTAGAACTTGGATGGGAGACCGCTGATGAATGTCAGTTGCTGGAGGCTCTATTGTAGAGGAAGCAAAACCACCTCTGAGACCATCCATGGCTAGGAAAATCCCATGCAATTCATGGAGTGGCCATACGTCGACAGGCAACTCAAAGGCACATGCATATGCACATATATAGTCTTTTTGTGCATTTTAACATATTTCATGTTTAGTGTTTTTGACTTCATAACCGATTGGGAAAAAGAAAACAGGAAAAAAATCTTGATAGTTCTATATGTATGCTTCGTTTTTAATTTGTGTTGCTTTCCATACAACTATATTGAGTCCCATGGGGGGGGGGGGAAGTAGGATAAAAATGAAACTATCATGATCAGCATCTTTGCAGGGATGCTGCAAAGTCTGTTCCTCCACCAGTTTTGAGATCTCCTCCCAGGTGACCAGATGACCTCCTTTTCCAGGACATGTCCTACATTTCCGCCAGGAGGAATTCCAAAGTGTCCTCCATTTTGAACATGCCCAAGCAACATGCATTTATATATTCCTGTTCGTGTTTTCAGCTTTTATTTGGTAATGCCCTACATTTTTCTTGAGTGTCCTATATTATGCAGTGCCTTGTCCTCCATTGTGGTTATGACAGCTGGTCACTCTGACTCCTCCTTCCTGCAATCCTTTTCTGCCTAGTTTTTGCAACAATTTGGATTGATTCCCTCCCTGTTGTCGGGTCTTGCATGTGCGTTGGGATGAATGAGCTCCAAGTTTGCCTCCAAATTCCCGATTTTGGACTTATTTATTTTTTTAAAGGAAGAAAAAGAAAAGCCAGAGAGAGGAGTCTGAAAAAGGGAACCCAGCTGGAGAAGGAAAATCGAGATCAGGTTGGATGTAGGAGGCTGAAGAGCAGCTGCCAGCTTTGGCTTTCCTTCCTTCCAGCTATTTTGCAACCCTTCTTTCCAATCTTTGTCCCGATTCCTCCAAAAATAGCAGTTTTGGGGGGAATGCCCATGGGTTGAAAGAGGTGGTGAATCTGCTCCGGATTGTAGTCCAAACTATTGTTGTTGTGTGCCTTCAAGTCTGACTTATGGTGACCCTAAGGTGATCCTATCACGGGGTCTTCTTGGCAAGTTTCTTCAGAGGGGGGTTTACCATTGCCATCCTCTGAGGCTGAGAGAGTGTGACTTGCCCAAGGTGGCACCCAGTGGGTTTCCATGGCCAAGAAAGGACTGGAACCCTAGTCTCCACAGTCATAGTCCAACATTTGAACCACTTCATCATGCTGGGTCTTGTTAAAATCATACAGGAGGGGAAAATATATATAATGTGTTAGTCACAGGCCTGCATTTTGTCAAGATGTGGTTGTTGTTCTGAGTTAAGATGGTATAGAGGGATATCCAAGGTCACCCAGAAGGTTTAAAGAAAATGTGGAACCTATGCCCTTAAAAAGGTAAAGTATCTTGGAATATATTTACATTATAGAAACACTAAACATATACGTTAAAAGATATTGAAAGACTATATATGTGTGAGTACATGTGCCTCCAAGTTGCCTGTCGACTTATGGCAACCCATGACAGTGAAGGAAGCAGACAGAAAGAAAATCAATTCATTTGAAATGTGATGCTAGAGAAGAGTCCTTAGGATCCCATGGACAGCCAAGAAGACCAACAAATGGGTTCTTGGAACAGATCAGACCAGGGCTCTCCTTGGAAGCAAAGATGATCAAGTTGAGACTATCGTACTTTGGCCACATCCATGATCAAAAGGGTTCTGGTGCCTTCAGCATAGAAAAATTAAAAAGTAATTGTTGTTGTGTGTCTTCAGGTTGTTTCTGACTTATGGAGACTGAAAGGCAAACCTATCACAAAATTTTCTTGGTAAGATTTGTTGAAGGGGGTTTGGTTTTTGCCTTCATCTGAGGCTGAGAGAGTGTGACTTTCCCAAGGCAGCATTATTGTTGTTTCCCTTCGTTTCCAACTTAGGGTGATCCAAAGGCAAACCTATCACAGGGGTTTCTTGGCAAGATTTGTTCATAGTGGATTTGCCTTTATCCTTGCATAAAAAACATAATCTAATATATGTGGGTGTGGGTGTGGATGTGTCTATATATATATATATATATATATATATATACACACACACACACACACACACACACACATTTGTTGTAGTGTGCCTTCAAATTGTTTCCAACTTATGGCAATCCTAACGTGAACCTATTATAAGGTTCTCTTGGCATGTTACTTCAGAGGGGGCTTGCCATGGCCATTCTCTGAGGCTGAGAGAGTGTGACTTGCCCAAGGTCCACCAGTGATTGCCATGGCTGAGCAGAGATTTGAACTCTGGTTTTCAGAGTTGGAGTCCAACGCTTTGGGTCCTTAAAAAGCAATCAAGCCAACATTAAAGTGAACCCAACAAGTAAAAGTCCAGCACATTACTGTTGGACCTCTCTATCCATGGCTTTTTTTAAATCCAAGGACTCAAGCATCCATGGCTTGAAAATGTTTAAAAATGTATATAAATTCCTCCCACAAAAAGCAAAAAACGAAACCCAAAGGAAATCTTGATCTTGCTATTTTATATAAGGGACACCATTTTACTGTGCCATAGTATTTAATAGGACTTGTGAATGCACGGAGTTTGGTGTCCATGGGGGGTCCTGGAACCAAACCCCAATGGATGCCAAGGGCCCGCTGTATAAAGGATAGTGCCTTTAAAGTTCACACTAAAATCCAGAGCGGATTCACCTGCCAAATAGCAGCAACAACAACATAGGAGCTACAAGCTTGAGGGAAAGGAATTGGTTGCAGAAGGAGAGCCTCTGCTCTCTTGCTTCAGGATTAGCTCAAACTGGTCCACCAAGTCCAGCATCCCAGTCCCCCCCCCATTACCAACTGGATGCTTCTGGTCCCCCTCCCTCAACAGCTGCCTCCTTCCCCTGATGTTTCCTCTCCCCAGCAAAGCATCCGCAAATCAGCTTCCAATTTTCAGAATTTCAGGCAGAACAAAAATCTTTCCACAATCTGAGAAATATCAGGTCAGTAGGGTTATATGTAGAGCCAGCATGGCGTAGTGGGTTGAGCGTTGGATTAGGACTTTGGAGACCATGGTTCGATTCCCAGCTTGGCCATGAACCCCACTGGGTGACCCTGAGCAAGTCACACTCTCTCAGCCTCAGTGGGAGGCAATGGTAAACCTCCTCTGAACAAATCTTGCCAAGAAAACCCCATGATGGGTTTGCATTAGGGTGGCCATACGTTGGGAATGAGTTGAAGGCACACAATACACACACATGCATGTGTTGGACTACAACTCTGGAGACCAGGATTCGATTCCTATCTTGGCCATGTAAACCACTGTGTGACGGTGGGCAAGTCACACACTCTCAGCCTCAGGGGAAGGCCAGGGCAAACTTCCTCTGAACAACTCTTGCCCCATGATAGGTTTGCCTTATGGTTGCCATAAGTAAATGACTTGAAGGCACACAGGAACAACAAGAGTTATATGATGACCCCCTCTTTGCCTTTCCTGCAGGTGGAACTGAAGGAAGCCGAGGGTTCACAGCTGCCGATGAGCCCCTCACCATTCACTTTGTGGTTCCTCTCAAGTGCCTGCAGCATTTTGCATCCATGATTGCGCCAACCTTGTAAGGTAGGCCAGTGTTTTTATCATCTTTTCGGTGTCAGAGATGAGCAGGTGGATGTTGGCCCAAGAACCTCCTAGCTCAGCTCTTTAGCTATTTAGGTTTGCCAGTGGCCAAAAACAAACAAAAAAAGTGCTTCCCAATATACTGTTTTTCATAAACCTACTGGGTGATCTTGGGCACGTCACACTCTCTCAGCCTCAGAGTTAGGCAAAAGCAAACTAGCAAAGACATTTTTATTCAAGCAGGCTTTTAATATATGATCATGTCAGTAGGGCTTTAATATTACTGGTGTGTGCTCCAGTTATTTTTTTTTAACTTTTGTATGTTTTATGCTGTTTTTAGCTAGTAAGGTTTAATTGTTTCAAATTTTGTTGTAAATTTTTAAAGGATTTTTATCTGTAAGTCACCTTGGGTCCCTTTCTGGGAGAAAGGCAGCAAGGAAATGAAATAAGTAAATAAATGATAAATTCCCCTCTAAACAAAGAAAACCTCAGGACACCTTGGGGTTGGATTGGATGACCCGTTGGTGTCCCCTCCAGTTCCAAAGTTCTCTGATCCAGTTCTGTCAGGGAATCTGGGAGATGGGAATTAGAATCCTTGCCCAGCTATGGAAATCCACTGGGTGACTATGGAGAAATCACACTTTCTCAGCCTCAGAGGAAGCAAAAGTTAAAAAAAAATTGTCCCTGAACAAATCTTGCCAAGAAAACCCTGTAACAGGTCTGCTTTAGAGTTGCCATAAGTCAGAAATGACTTGAAGGCTCACAACAACAACAACAACAATGATTGTGTGTTGCTCTGAGATCTTTGTGAGTTGGGTGGGATGTACATACGGTATATGAACTCATCAGTAAATGAGCTGAGAATATATAAGGCAGGGGTAGGCAACCTTTCCCCTTTAAGGGCCGAGGGACTTCATCTCCCAGAATCCCAGGAGCTATTGGCCAACATGGGACTATTGGCCAACATGGCTGAGGCTTCTGGGAGATGAAGTCCCTCGGCCCTTAAAGGGGACAGGCTGCCTACCTCTGATATAAGGTTTTAATATGTATGCAACTTATTTGTCCTTTTAAATTGTGTGTTTTAACTGATGCCTTTTAACTGATGTTATTTGTCTGTTATTTGTTGTTGTCCCATGCCTCAATCTATGGGGAGAAGTGGGTAAGAGAAGTGGGTAAGAAATAATAATAATAATAATAATAATAATAATTATCATTGTCATTAGGTGGTTTCAAGGGTTCTGGTTAAGAATTCTGATCCCCAGGGAAAAACATGGCAGGGCTTCCATTTATCATAGATTTTCACTTTCTTGGCAGTTAACAATTCATGGCACTTTCCCTGGATGTCTCCTTGCAGCCTTCAAGCCATCTTGCAAGGTCCCACTTTGCATTCCAGACTTTTCTTGGGCTAAGAGTACATATAAGGTCCTTCTTGCAGCCCCCATATGGCCATCTGTCAGGGATGCTTTGATTTTGAGTTCCTGCATGGCGGGGGTTGGACTGGATGGCCCTTGCGGTCTCCTCCAACTCTATGATTCTATAAAATACCTCCTATGTTATTTGTGTAACAAATAACCTTGACATATGGCGACCCTATGGCATGAAAGACCTCCAAGTCACCCTGTTACCAACCATGCTGCTCAGGTCTTGCAAACTCAGGGCAGGCATTGCGGCTTCCTTGATGGAGTTGGTCTGCTTGTAATGCAGTCTTCTTCTTTTCTTATTCCCTCCTACATTCCCAAGCACCACCACCTTATCTATTAAGTCATGTTATCTCAGGATATGTCCAAATTATGATAGCCTCAGTCATTTTGGCATCTAGGAAGAGGTCAGGCTTCATAGAAGCATAAAGCTGGAAGAAGGCCATCCAGTCCAATCCCATTCTGTGATGCAGGATGACACAGTCAAAACACCTCCGACAGATGGCCATCCAACCTCTGTTTAAAGACCTCCAAAGAAAGAGACCCCATCGCTCTCCGAGGGAGAATGTTCCACTGTCGAACAGCTCTTATTGTCAGGACGTTCTTCCTAATGTTTAGGTGGAATCTCTTTTCCTGTAGTTTGCATCCCTTGCTCCGTGTCCTATTCTCTAGAGAGCATCAGAAAACAAGTTTGCTCCATCTGCAATATGACACCCCTAAAAATATTTAAACTTGGCTATAATGTCCCCTCTAAACCTTCTCTTCCCCAGGCTAAACATGCCCAGCTCCCTAAATCATTTCTCATAGAGAATAGCTTCCAGATCCGTCACCATTATGGTCCAGCTTCTCAACATCCTTTTTGAATTGTTGTGCCCAAAACTGGACACAGAATTCCAGGTGAGGTCAGACCAAACCAGACCATAGAGTGGCGCTATTGCTTCCCTATACACTATACTTCTATTGATGCAGCCTAGAATCACATTGGCTTTTTAAGCTGCCGCATCGCACTATTGACTCATGTTCAACTTGTGGTCCACTGGGACTCCTAGTTCCTTTTTGCATGCATATATATTGTTATGTGCCATCAAGTCCTTGAAGATCTCTGGTTATCAGGAGCCTTGCTCACAGTGACATTTCCTCCTTTTTTCCTCCTGTCTTCTCTCATCTTCTAATGATAGAACTGGTTCAATGTTGCAACATTCTGGCCTGGGTAGATTCATGTGGCCCCGGATATGTTGTTGGACTGCAACTCCCAGCCGTTCTAGGGCTGCTGGGAACCTCTGACTGACTTCTGTGTGGATTGCCTTGAAAACAGCAGAATCAAGATGGCTGCAACTCTGGAACAGTTCCCAAAGCAGGGCCAAATTGGTTTGACATTCTCTAACAGGGAATTTTAAGTTCTTCCCCAAACTGCAACCCTCAGGATTTCATAGGAAGCCTCCATGACAGTTAGCAAGTGGCTTCAAGCTTTTATAATGGTGCAATGTAGATGCAAAATTGCAGACATTATCTTTTGCTGCTAGAGCAGTGGTTCTCAAACTTTGGTTCGCTAGGTCCCAGAAGCTCTAGCTCACTTGGCCAGTAGTTGGGGATTCTGGGAGCTGAAGTCTAAAACCAACCAGAAGTCCAAAGATTGAGAACCACTGTCCTAGACAGTGTCAACCCCTTCCCCTAAGCTACGATAAACTTCTAAGCTCCTTACCAAACTACACGTCGTGGATACCCTAAAAATCCATTGTGGGGTCGCCGATTTGGCAACACAAATGACGTCATTCAAGAAGTAGAAGAGTGGTTTAAGGTGCAATCTGCAGACTTCTACAATAATGGTATTCGGAGGGTCAAGAAATGCTGGGAAAAATGTGTAAATCTGGATGATGACTACGTAGAGGCATGTTAACAACTACAAATCAAAACAAACTGACAAATTTTTTAAAAGGCGATAATTAAAACTTTACGATAGCCCCTCGTTTACGATAGCCCCTCGTATGCCACTTAAAATGGTATCAATGTGTTACACCTTTGTAGTGGAGAGACATTGTGTATTGAGAACAGGCAGAACTTCCTCTCCACAATCAGCAGCCGTTCCCAATCTGAATTGAAACAAATTGCATGAAAGCGCCCAAGTGTAAAGCCGTGAATCAATGCAATTACTGAAACATAACTACAGAAACATAATGGTGAACTAAATACCAAGGCCACAAAGCATGGATAAACAGAATGGTGTGAATGTCAGATATACAGATGGTATAGAGAATAATCCGTGTATGAACAAACATAGCATGGAATGATGAACCAATTAAACTGTGTGCAGCAATTCTAGATCATCTCCTGTTTCAATATATTGTCCTTGGTAAACTTTTGAGTTGCATTGCTAATTGTAAAGAAAACTCGCCAGCTGCCTTCAAACCTGGAATGCCATGGAGTGCCATGGAATGCCATAGATCTTCAGAGATGCAAAATATTGAATGACTTTTTTGTCTTCCAAACTGTCTGGATGAAACTCTGGAAAAGACTTTCTTTTCCTCTTGTATTCTCTTTGTGCCATACCTTTTCACTCCTGTTTGCTCTTCTTTTCTTTCTACTTTCCTGTGCCCTTTCCTCTTTCTTCATTTTGCATTTGTACACATGCAGCCAGGGGCCTTCCCCCCCCCCCCAGGAAAGGTACCGTATTTTCCGGCGTATAAGACGACCCACGTATAAGACGACCCCCCCATTTTTCCAGTCAAAATATAGAGTTTTAGCACCCCTATCCTCATTATCCGTATATCTGGCGTATAAGACGACCCCCCCCCACTTTAGCCACAGATTTTGCAGGTAAAAAAGTAGTCTTATACGCAGGAAAATAAGGTAAGTCAATTTGGCGAATAAGTTTGGAGATCATACCTCAATTAGAAACCAGTTCTCTTCCTTCCATGAGTCAGAGGCTTCCTTGTAACTTTTGAGCCTTAGACGTGTGGGATAAGTGAGAGAATAATTCTTTGCAGGAGAAATACTGGATACGAATGCAAGGAAGACTTTTGCCAAGTTGGGCGTGAGGGTTTTCTGGAGAGGTTCAGATGGTTTTTCGGCTTGCCTGCCAGCTTTGTTGTATCGAGCTGGAGAATGAAGAAAGTTCAGTGCTTGGAAAAGTGTTTTTTTGGACTGCCAAGATGCTCCAGCTGGTGTAGCCCCTGTAGACTCTGAAGGTTATGCTCCAAGCAGTGACCTGAATCTCATTGGTGGCTTACGTGTGTAATAATAATAATAATAATAATAATAATAATAATAATAATAAAAAATTTTTATTTATAGCCCGTCCCTCTGCGCAGCAATCGGGGTGGGTTACAACATTTAAAACAGACAAAGTTAAAACATTCCCTCATCCCACAGTGCAACCCTCCCATCCCCTTTTAAGCTTCGTAAAGGAACTGGTTGGACATTTTTATCTATTGTGGGATGGCTGCATTGAATTTGAGGTTGCAGAAGCAAAGTTGTGAATGCAGTTGTATTAATAAAGTTGTGCTAATTTAGAATTGGCATTGGTGCACAAAAGGTGTGCATTGCATACGAGCATGACTGTTCATTGCATGAGGATACCCATTGTACAATGCATATGGATGCAGGCTGTACACAGAGCATGGATGTGAACACACATTTGGTTGTGCCCTCAGTTGCACAGGTGGTGGTGTCCTGGCTCATTTTCACTCTGTTGTTCAGTGCAAGGTTTGCATAACACAATTGTGTAACTCCATCTGAGGACATAAGATCTTGGCCAGTAATGTTGTCTGCACCTGTACTTGGAACTTGTGCAATTCATCGAAGTTAATAATAATCCTCTGCATTTGTCATGCTTTTGAAGTGTTTGTAGTCTTCCCATACATTATCTCAGATTCCAAAGGGAAGGCAGTGTGTTCACCATTTGAAAGAAAGCAACTAGAAAATAATCTTAGGTCTTCCAGATACTCTTTTGCTCTGCTGATATTTTCCCTCAACCACTTCCCTTTGGTCAGGAGTAGGTTACAGTTGTGCTGATCTCAGAGAATTCTCGAGTTGGAAGGTACCCCAAAGGTCATCTACTCCAACCCTGTGTCATGCTGGAATAAATAACCTCTGTTTAAAGACCTCCAAAGAGGGAAAAATCTTCCACCTTGTCAGGGAGCCTATATTGTTGTCAAATAGTTTTTTTCTTTTGTTGTTGTTTGCGGTGAAGTCACCTTCAATGTATGGCAACCTTATGAATGAGAAACCTCCAAGAGAGACTGTTCTTAACAGCCTTGTTCAGGTCTTGTAAACTCAAGGTTTCTGTGGCTTCCTTGATGGAGTCAATCCACATACAGAGGGCCCTTGGTATCTACTAGGGTTTGGCTTCACCTCCCATGGATATCAAAATCTGTCGATGCTCAAATCCCATTAAATACAACGTCATCGTAAAATGGTTTCCCTTATATAAAATGGCAAAATCAAGGCTTGCTTTTTTTGGGGGGGGGGGGGAGAGGAGAAATGGGGGGGGAATATTTTCAAGCTGTGAATGGTTGAATCCGTGGATACAGAATCGGTGGATATGCAAGACCAAGTGTATAATGTGGTTGTCTTTTCTTAGGGCCTTCCACATTACTGAGATTACTGAGTGATGTGTGCTCTCGTCTACGATAGCCTTGGTTTAGTCATTTTGGCTTCTAAGGAGAATTGAGACCCATTCATTTGTCTTTTAGGCAGTCCATGATCTCCGCAGAACTCCGATTCAGCGTCATCACATTTCAAATGAGTCAATTTTCTTCTTCTTAGTTTTCTTCACTGATCAGTTTTCATTAGTAGGTCTATTCTTTCCAATACTTTTGTATACTTGCCCTTTGCCTAGTAGTGTGACATAAACCCTGCCGTCGCTTAACTTGCTTAACCTGTTGTCCTTTACTTTCTTATGCAATTGCAACAGTGACTTAATACATTTGAAGAAGGGACCTCTGAATCAGAAAGGGCCATAAATCATATAGTCCTTAGTACGCTTCAAGAGTCCTTTGTCAACCCTCCAACATTTCACAGATGAAAACTGGGACACAAATGGCAAAGCAACATCAGAGGCTGGTAAAGGTTATTAAGCAGAAGAGCACACAAGCCAGGAGAGGGTGCAGCAGTTTTCTTTGGCCTGAGCCTATAGGGAAGGGGAAGATCTATCTCCATCTCTCCTGTCCCCTCTACTGAATGCAACCTCCTATTGCACTTTCAACTCAGTTTGCAGCAATGGAAGTAAGCTGCCAAAGGGGGAGGAGGGGAGAGAAACAGGGACATTTTATAAGCAGTTGAACAAGTGGGACGCCAGAGGATTAATCAGGATTGTCTCTGCTAAACTGGGACAGTTGGAGGATGTGTTTTTTGTGTTTGATAGCGTATGAATCATCACAACAGCTCAGTGAAGTAAGCCAGCATTATCATCCCACTAATCTCAGTAATACAGATTACGCAGGGGTAGGCAACCTTTCCCCTTTAAGGGCCGAGGGACTTCAGCTCCCAGAAGCCTCAGCCATGTTGGTCAATAGTTCCATGTCGGCCAGTAGCTCCTGGGATTAGAGGACTGAGGCCAAGATGATTTTGATTGTGCAACACAACCCTTGTGTTGAATGGCAACACAGAACAAGTGACTGTGTAGCAGTGCCACAAGTACAACACGTGCAGCCGTGACCTGCATGCAGATATTTGATGTCAGACGAAAGTGCCCATATGCATCTGAGGGGAATGCTTAGATGTATAAGACATCAGGAGGCCAATGCCACATTGCAGTTGGTAAAATGATGGGTTGCATTGGCGCAGTGAGGCAGGGCTCAGTTTGCAAGGCGCTTACAATCATTTGTTGTTGTTGTGTGCCTTCAAGTCATCTCCAACTTATGCCTGCCTGAAAACAACCCTATCATGAGTTTTTCTCAGCAAGTTTCTTCAGAGGGGGTTTGCCATTGCAATCCTCTGAGGCTGAGAGCGTGTGACTTGCCCAAGGTCACCCAGTGGCTTTCTGTGGCTGAGATGAGATTTGAATCCTGGTCACCAGAGTCATAGTCCATGGTCAAACCACTAGACGCGGCTTAAGTCATGGAAGGAGGTAAATGGGGAGAGAGGAGAGCAGGCAGAGAAGTATGTCAGTGTGTTTTGTGTCCATGTGTGCATTTAAAGCTCAATTACATGTGGGAGGTCTGATCTGCACTGCAAAATTAATGCAGTTTGACACCGCTTTAACTGCCATGGCTCCATCCTATGGAATTCTGAGATTTGTAGTTTGGTGAGACATTTAGCTTTGTCAGAGAGCTCTGGTGCCTCAACAAACTATAAATTCCAGGATACCATTGGATGGAACCAGCAGTTAAAGCAGTGACAAACTACTTTATTTCTATAGGAAATTGCTATAGTGTGTATTAATACATCATATTCTCCCTCTCCAGTGCAAAAACATATTCTACTGTTTAGATCTGCTAGAATACCATCAGTACATATGAAGGAAGGCTTTATTTCTGCAATACAGATTAGATCAGGATCTCAGTTTTTCATGTTCTGGGGGAAAGGATAGGATATCAATTTTTCGGTAAATAAAATAAAATAATTGATTATCTGTTTTATTCTGTATTTTGTGTTTGTGTGTGTAGCTTTTTTTTTTTGCATTGTTGTATTTTACGGTTGTATTTTTAGTATTGTATTCTAGTGTTTTATCTTAGTGTTTTACACTGAAGTAGTTATAAATGTTTTATTCTGTTGTAAAGCGCCATGTGCATCAATGGTGCTATATAAATAAATAAATAAATAAATAAATACTAGAATAGATTAAGGGACAAGCTAAAGGCCACATGGAAAAAGTCCATGTCCTTTCTCAGCTTGTTTTGGGGTGGCTTTTTTGAGATGGCGAGCTCCTGTCTGTGGCATGCAATAGACCCAGAAAGTGGGATGTTGTTTTTGCAATTTACAAAATTTTACATAATTGCAATATATATATATATATATATATATATATATATATATATTTGGCTGATATTTTTTTCCCCAAGGGGGTGGCAGGGCCTTTGCAGAGCAGTGTCGGTGAGGGTTGGAGCACTTGACCCTCCGATTTCCACTCCTTTATTTGAGAAACAGTGTTTGCTTCTATGCTCTCAGCTTCCAAGCCTTTTCCTCCAGGAACTTTCTATCTAAATTTAGAGTCATGTCGGAGAACAAGTGTAACTGGAGAGACGGAGCGATACAGTGCATTTAGTATGATTAACTATAGCCTTTTGAAAAGCAAGCTTTGGAAACATTTCCAGCTCCCTGAGAACGTAAATCCATGTGGACAAAAGAAGCCTATTCAAAGATTGCTTTCCCCCAAAAAATAAACTGAATTGGACTCCTTGACAAGACACACAGACAAAGGAGAAGATGTGCTCCGGTGCTCATCTTCTGGTTCGCTTGGACCATTTTGATGCTGCAAATTGAATTTCCAGCTGCAATTTAAGCAGACCATGTTCCGACTCTGAACTTGTGTTCTGTTAAATATGTTTGTTCCTCCCTTTTAAACTATTATTATTATTATTATTACCACATATGCATACAAAGAAAAGAATCTGAAGTGGGAAAGTGCCGAGATGCAGCTTCAAGGAAGACTTTTTGTGCCAAAGGAACATAACAAGGGTTGTTGAAATTTTTGCATATGACGAAATCTATATAGGGACTTTTTACCTTCAATGTTGGCAGGGCTGGACATATTACAGAGATCTTTCCAAGGTGACATTTCCCATAAAGCACATGCTCATTTCCTTTTTCTTGCTGTAACATGAGGCAAACTGTGTCTCCCAACAGTCATTAAGATCTTAAAAAAAAAAAAAAAAAGAATAATTGAATACAGTGTTTCAAAGTCAACAGGAACATGACAGAGTAACTGGTGATGAAACCTTTAGAAAATGTCATATATGTGTATATATATATATATATATATATATATATATATATATATATTATATATAGGAATGTCAACACACATGGAGCCAGTGTAGTGTTGTTGTTGGGGTGTTGGACTAGGACTCTGGGAGACCAGGGTTCGAATTCTCACTCAGTCATTGAAACTCACTGCATGACCTTGGACAAGACGTACTCTCTCAGCCTCAGAGGAACACAAGGACAAACTTCATCTGAAGAAATCTGGCCAAGAAAACCCTAGAGAAAATCCCCCAAAATCTGGAGTTAGAATTTGAGAGCCAGTATGATGTATTGGTTTGAGTGTTGGTGTAAGAACCTGGGAGATCAGGGTTCGAATCCTTGCTTAGCCATGGAAACCCACTGGGTGATCTTGAGCAAGTCACATTCTCTCGGCTTAGAAGGAAATGGTAGCATTCATCCTTTGAAGAACTCTTGAGACTGAGATTGGTGTAGTGGTTTTAGTATGGAGCTCCAGCTCTAAGGGTGCACCTACACTGTAAAAATAATGCAGTTTGACACCACTTTAACTGCCATGGTGCCATCCTGCAGAATCCTGGGATCTATAGTTTTGTGAGGCTCCAGCACTCTGGAAGAGTAAGCTAAAAATCTTGTAAAACAACAAATCACATGATTTTATAGGATGGAGCTACAGCACTTAAAGTGATATCAACCTGCATTACCTCTACAGTGTAGATGCACCCTAAGAACCCAGGGTTCAAATCCCTTCATAGGGTGCATCTATACTGTAGAAATAATGCAGTTGGACACCACTTTAACTGCCAAGGCTCCATCCTACAGAATCCTGGGATTTGTAGTCTTGTGAGGCAGCAGCACTCTTTTGCATTGAAAGGTAAAGATCTTGTTAAACTACAGATCCTTGGATTTCATAGGATGGAGCTACAGCACTTAAAGTAGTGTCGAACTGCATTGAGATGGAGCAGATGGGCAGGAAAAAACAGCTTGATCCTTTGAAACCACGCTGTCCACATGGCCCTCTCCCAAGTCAGGCTAACACCCATGAGCAGACTGGACGATGAGGTGTCAAGCCATGGCGCTGGGTAATTTTTTTTGGGTGCCTCCCCCCCCCCCCATGCATGCACACAGTCACAGAAACACACTGCCTGCAACTTCCAAGTATCCCGTCCCAGGTCCTCCCAGATGCCATCCCATTGCGTGGCTGCCCCTTTGATCAGCCACACAGTTGCATGTGCGATGCTCCACCAACACAGGGCATTGCTGCATCGGTGTGCAAGTGATCCATTGGTAAAGCACAATTGTGGAGGCCCCCCCATACATGCCATCTTCACACCCCTTCACCCATGAGCCCCGTTGGACTATCTGGTTTGTGTATGTTGTAATTAAATCTGCTGGAGTTGTCACATTTCTTTGCTTTGCCACAGTCTTGCACTGGTGCCAAGTTGTTTATATGCAGGTGTGAAGATACACATTTTCCAAACATAGGGGGGATGCAGACAGCGAAAAGTACCATCCTCAAGCCCAGGAGGGGAAGGAGCAGCCAGATGCCGGGCGCCCCAAACCCTTCCTGAGGACGTCATTGGAGCGCCTGCCGTTGCACATGGTGGGTGCTCCGATGATGTCCTTCCAGCTCAGCGTCTGGACACACTGAGCCACAAGGAGCGCGGAAGAAGCACACGGCGCCTCTTCCAACACCCCTTTTGGCTCCTCTGAAAGGAGTACTATTTTAGCGTTCCTTTTTAGAGGTGCCATAAGGGTGGATCGAGGCCGAGGTGTGGGGCAGCCTTGGTCCCAATCTGTAGCTTCTTGGGGCGGCCCATGGCCGCCCATCTGTAGAGGCCCATAGTTGGAGTATTCCAGCTTCGTTTTGCTCTGGTTTTTAGCCCCGAAGTGTGGCTTGATTTTGGTTTCCACCTGCTTTGGAGGCATGCGTCACATAAATGTCCTGCCTTCAGAGCGGCTGGAAGCTGCTTTATTTTGCCCATCTGTTTCACCCTATTATTTTTACAGTGTAGCTGCACCCTCAGTCACAGAAAAACTCACCAGGTGATCTTGAATAAGTCATGCTTTCTCAGCCTCAAAGGCAATGGCAACTCCCTCTGAAATATGACAGACTTCGCTTGAAGGCAAGTAACAACCATCACAACAATGACTACACGGATCATCTCCTGAGTTCACGTAGGTCCCGTATCACCTTGGCCTGGGACCATTCTGTTCACTTGGACACACCTTTTTCGCCTAGCACAGACGGTTGCATTTCATGCACATTATTTTCTTTTGAGCTGCTGAATGAGTGAAAATGCTGAAAATCCCCTCCATTTGCATCTGTCTGATATAACATAGTGGGGTAGTTTGTGATTTGTTTAACAATTGCAAAAGTGGCTATCTTGATATTCCAGTCTATTTTATTTTGAGACTACAGTGGGCCCTTGGTTTCTGCTGGGGTTTGATTCCAGGACCCCTTGTGGATACCAAAATCCATGGATGGTTTGATATATATATAATTTCAATCCGTGGATGGTTGAGTCCATGAAAGATGGTCTTCCAAATTTTATACAATGGGCCCTTGGCATCTGTTGGGGTTTGGTTCTAGGACCCCCTGTGGATACCAAAATCTGTGGATGCTCAAGTCCCATTAAATATAATGGCGTAGTAAGATGGTGTCCCATATATAAAATGGCAAAATCAAGGCTTGCTTTTGGAATTATTGTTTATTTTGGGAGTGGAATATTTTCATGCTGTAGATGGTGGAATCTGTGGATGCAGAATCCATGAATACAGAGGACCGAGTGTATTGGAGTGTCAGTTGTCCAGAATTGAATAGGCGCCTTGTACGGATCTAAAAACAGCTGTGTAAGTGGTTGTGCTGCTTAGGATATTGCACTAGGGCGCTCCCTTGTGCAATCACTCTGTAACACCACACAGGCCTGCAAAGACCTGTCAGATTTTTATGCAAACAGCATAGCTATACTGGTCTAATTCTATACTGTGCAGGTGATGAGAAGGATCTTGGGTGTTAATACAAAGTGTGCCCTACTTCCAGACTCATCACAGCTAATTACTCTAAACATGCAATGGAAAGAAGTGAAATTGTGGAATATATTATGGGTTAAATAATACATATCAAGTAATTTAAATTCCATAAAACCATCCGATGGCAAGTATGTCTGGAATGTGCATTTGGGGACAACATTCCTTTGAGATTTCCATACAAAATTCTCTAACTTCTGCATCTTTTAAAAAGTGCGGAATAATGTCAATTTGCATATTTTTTAATTTTAGTTTTTAGAAGGCATATTTTTAAACCGAAACATTTTGCCACTCCATAAATAAGCACGGAACAGCCTTCTCCTCATGTGTCAAGAAGGACTGCATCATCTGGAGTTGCTAAATCCAATTTGCATAAGCCCTGTCTGTTGGAGTGAGAGGATAATCCAATATTCTCTTGAGGATCTAATCATTGACATTATTGAAAACTGAGAGGGAAGAAGTGTCTTGAGCAGTTTATTACACCCCCCCCCCTTACAAAAAGAAAACCCAGCTCAGAAAACATAAAGTACCTGTGCATTGGGTAGAGACTTACTCTTATTTGCATTGCACATTACCTGTAATTTGCAATGATTTGCAGATTTTAAAACATGCCCTAGCGTAAATGTAACCTGGGGAAGAGATGATTTCATAATCCTCCTCAAATATTTGGAGGGCTGTCACAAGGGTGGAGGAGCACTTTTTTTCCTCCCGGTTGCATCAGAGAAAAGGACTCAGTAGGTTCATATTACAAGGAAAGGGATTTCAAATAGACAGGAGGAGGAAGAATTTCTTGACAACAGGAGCAATTCAGCAGTAAAGCGGACCAAAGTCTGCCTCTAAAAATGACAGACCCATTTCTGTTACAGGTTTTTAAGTCAAAGCTGGAAGGCTCCCTCTTGGGGAAGCTAGAAGTGGATTTCGTGTATCGAGAGGAGGTTGAACTAGATGTGCTTTTAGGTATTTCTCACCTTTACAGGACTATGACTCATTTTTTATTTTATTTATTTTTTAAAACGGCATCTGTCTGTCTAGCTGAATGGAAAAATTACCCAGAATTCTGGAATCAAAATATTCCAAAAATCCAAAACTTTTTTTCACAGATGGCGGAGACAGTGACACCTTTGCTTTCTGATGGTGCAGTGTACACAAATTATGTTTCATGCACAAAATGATGAAAAAATATTGTGTATACAATTACCTTCAGGCTATGCGCATGAGGTGCATGGAAAACATGAATGAATCTTCTGTTTAATCCTGGAGCCCATCTCTAAGAAAATATCCCATTATGTATGTATCTCCAAATACAGGTTTTTCAAAATGGGGGGGGGGGGGGGAGGGGGGAGGAGGAAGCAAAAATTCAAAACAAGCATTTTGGATAAGGGAGACCCAACCTGTAAAGACCAATTTCTATAGGATTATTAAATGGACGTTATCACACGGGGTCTAAAGCAGACCCAATCCACACTCAATCCCGTCCTATTGTGTTTTTTTCCCCGTGTGTTCACACGACGTCGCACACAACCCCGTCCCAACCCCGTCCCAACGCGGCATCATCCCCGTTCTTTTGAATGCCAGTTTCTTGAGGAAGTACAAGTGCGCGACCAAAATGATACCGCAATGATAGCGCTTTCACCGTATGTCTGATCACCAGATACGTATCATGGAGCCCAGGCCCCACGAAGGCTTGGGAAGGGGTGTGTGTGACAGCCGGCTGTCACACACACACACAAACTCCTTCCCAAGAGAGAGCCGCTCTGAGCAGAAGTCCTCAGAACGGCTCTCTTTCCCGGTTTGGGTTGGGAAGGGGTGTGTGTGTGTGTGTGTGTGTGTGACAGCCGGCTGTCACACACACACAGACACACACACACACCCCTTCCCAAGCCTGGAAGCCTGGTTGCTTTCCTTGGGACGAGGCCGGGCTCGGACCCCGGCCTCCTCCCAAGGAAAGCAACCAGGCTTCCCTTGGGAGGAGGCCAGGGTCGGAGGCATCCTCCGACCCTGCCCTCCTCCCAAGTCCCAAGGGTTGGGGTGTGTTTGACAGCCGAGGCAAGTGACAGCCGCGGCTGTTCTGTTTCTGCGCATGTGCAAGAACATCCTTGCTGGGTTCTGGAAGGGATCTTCTCACTTGTGTGTGAACGGCAGATACGGTTCCCAGGAGCGCATCTATCGCGGTTTCGTTAATTGCGCAATGATGCTAGTTGCGTCTGATAGCCATTTCCGTCTTGTGGGGTCTATACCGGTATAGTTCTGGATTGATTCCATACCGCTTTCTTGCCGCTTTGAGACCCGCGTGTGATAACGTCCAATTTCTCTCAAATGAACAAACAAGTGCATTGTGAATATTAGAGCACTTAGTACGTTTCCGGTAGGCGTGAATGAGGGGGGATTTCTGCATTTTGAGATATTTGCCACCGTAAACACTCATGATGACTGGGAAGCAACTCAAGCAAAATTAATTTGTCAAGCAGAGATACTTTGATGTTAATGAGAGAGCATCCCAGAACGTCCCTCATTCATTCCCTCCCCTTAGGCCTACTGGGGCCCCAAGACAATTTATGGTTTTCAGCATGCCAAGAAATGAAATATCTGTCTATCTAGCCTGTGTCATCTGTCTAACCTGTCTCTTTCCCTGTCTTTCTGTCTATATGATTGAAGTTTCAATAATCTATTATATAGATGGAAAGATGGGCAAAGCATCAGTTCTTTGGGATGCGAGGTTAGCGGATCAGACAAGTATGGAAAAGTCTATGAACTCCATGGAGCCATGGTCATTTCTTCATTTTTTTGGAAGGTTTTTTATTGATGTTTAGTTTAATACTTTTTTAATGGGGAGGGTGGGTTTTGGGGGTTTTAGCTTGTAATTTGATGTATTTTAATTGTTGTAAGCCACCCTGATTGTTTTTAACAGAGGGGCAGGGTATAAATCAGGGGTAGGCAACCTAAGGCCCGGGGGCCGGATGCGGCCCCCTGAGGCCTTTGGGCCGGCCCTAGGCTGGTCCTGACTCCACCGCCCCCCACCATGATGATATTGATTATTGTTATTACTTGTTCTTAGGGTTTTCTTGGCAAAATCTCCACAGGGGTTTTGCCATGACTTTTCTGGGGCTGAGAGAGTGTGCATGCATATTTTTTTATTTTTTTATTTTTAATTATTTTTTTTTTATTTATGTATTTATTTATTTATTTTTGGTGCTTCGGCCCCCCAATTGTCTGAGGGACAGCAACCCAGCCCCCGGCTCAAAAAGGTTGCCTACCCCTGGTATAAATAATAATAATAATAATAATAATAATAATAATAATAATTCATTTTCCTAAATAAAAAGTTAAAAAGTTAATTTATCCCCCACAACCTTCCTTCAACCCTTAAATATTCATAATTCTGGCAAATATAAGTGATCTCAAGTTTCAGAAAAATGCTTCCAGGATCATCTCTTTCTTACAGTCAACCTCCCTCCCTCCCTCCCTCCCCTTGTGTGTGTTGGGCAAGTCACACTCTCTCAGCCTCAGAGGATGGCAATGACAAATCCTTTCTGAAGAAATTTGCCAAGAAAACTCTATGATTGGTTTCCCTTAGGGTTGCCATAAGTCAAAAATGACTTGGAGGTACACAACAATAACAATGTCTCTCTCACTCTCTCACTCTCTGTGTATGTGTATGTGTATATATATATATATATATATATATATATATATATATATATATATATATGTGTGTGTGTGTGTGTGTATGTGTGTATGTGTATGTGTGTGTGTCTATGTATCTATTAAATTGTAAGTACCGTATGGTGTAGTGATCTGAGTGTTGGACTATGACTTTGGAGCCCAGGGTTCAAATTCCCACTAGGCCATGGAAACCCACTGGGTCATCTTGGGCAAGTCATACTCTCTCAGCCTCAGAGGAAGGCTATGGTAAACCTGCTGTGAACAAATATTGAGAGGCATCACCCTCCGAGGCAGGAGCGTCTTCCACTGTCAAACAGCTTTTACTGTCAGGAAGTTCTGTGGGGTGCAATTTTAGTTTCTCAGGGAGTTAACCCTTTTAAAGGGAAATTAAAATATGCAGGGATGAAAGTGAACCTTGTTAGAATTCTGCTTTCATCAGCAGAGCAGCAAAAAACATGGGCCAGTCAATTTTTTAATATGCCTTCCTAAAGAATAAAGATTATGACTAACCCAAAAAAGGACAAACATGTAGTTTGTGGTTTAAAAACAAACAATAATGACTTTAATAAATAAACACATAATAAATTAAATCTTATCCTAACTGGTGATAATATAGCAGGAAGAGAGCTGTTACTCCATCTTAGACTTAGAGGAGGTAGTTTAGAAAGTTCAGAGAGTCTGCCAGACTGTCTCCAAGAGAGATAGAGAGATGTAGAGAGATCTTGTAGCACCTTTGAGACTAATGGAAAGAAAGGAAGGAAGGAAGAAAAGAAAGAAAGAAAGAAAGAAAGAAAGAAATCAGTCTCAAAGTTGCTACAAGATCTCTCTACATACTGATTCTACAGACCAACATGGCTATATCTTTGGATTCCAAGAGAGATAGTTAGAATGAGAGAGGGGGCACGGAGGAAGTCCCTGTCTAACTAAAGAGGGAAAAGAGAACGTTCATCCTACTATTCATTCTACTATTTAGGTGGAATCTCTTTTCGTGTAGCTTGAATCCATTGCTCCTTGTCTTAGGGGCATTACAGACCAACCTAAAGGGCCGACCTGGGGGTGGAGTTGGGATGGGGCAGCCGCACGCCGGCTGCCCCAACTCCACCCCGATGCCATCCTGATGCCGCATGCCCGTTTGCATGGCGCGCGGCGTCAGGACACCCTCCAAGCACAGCATGTAGACACGCTGTGCCGAAAGGGCACAGAAGAGCCGCGGCGCCAGCTCTTAGGGCGGCCTTTTGCCGCCCCTAACAGAAGCGGCATTTTGCCATTCTTTTAGGGGCGGCAAAAGGAAGGATTGCGGCCGCAGGATGGGGTTGCTGCGGCCCCAATCCATCGCTAGCAGGGGTGGCCCAGAGCTGCCCATCTGCATAGCTCTATCTCTTGAGCAGCAGAAAACAAGGCTGCTCCATTCTCAATATGACACCATTCCAGATAGTTAAATATGGCTATAATGTCAACCCTTAACTTTCTCTTCTCCAGGCCAAACATACTCAGTTCCCTAAGCTGCTCTTCATAGGGCTTGATGGTTTCCAGACCTTTTAACATTTTGGTTGTCCTCCTCTGGACACGCTCCAGTTTGTTAACATTCCTCCTGAATTGTTGTGCCTAGAACTGGACACAATATTCCAGGTGAGATCTATAATTATGAAAGCATAGTATTGCAAAATAATGTAATGGAAAGGGGCTGTGAATTATTTTCTTTTTATTTTTTGAGAGGGGGGGGGTTGTCAAAAATTCATGGCTCCCCTTGGCTCTCTGGGCCCCCAGCCTGATATACCGCCTGACCCTTTTTATAGTGATGGCAAGTGATGGCCAGTGGTCAGCATGGTTGGCTTGCCTATTTGTAATGCCTTAGGCATCTTTCTCGCTTGCTTGGTAGCCAGTTTCAGTTGGAACAGAAGTGTAGTCCCCCATCTGTCACCCGGGGATAACATACCCAGCTCGCCAGTGTCCAATTTGTACAGCACAGTTGCAGCCAATCTCTTTGGCAAGCTGGTCCCGAGCCGTATCCAAGAGATGAGCTCATGCTTCCACTCAGATACTCTGTCCTTTGGCTTCCCTCCTGGGCCTTGACGTGGTTTTGTGTTCAGCCTGCAGAGCTGAGAGGTAGGCAGGAAGTCAGGTTTGGGCTGGTGCAATGTCATTTTTGGGCTCAACATCAACCCTCCAGGTGGGCCACCTGCTTTGCAGCGGGTATGTTGCAATTCATTTACTGGAACGTAGGCAGATGTGAGACAGATCTTTGGCTCTAAGATACTTTGAACTTACTGGAGAATGTGTGAACGTTGTATCTCACAAGCAGAGTATTTATTATTTGCAAGCAGAGGGTGAGCAACAACCAGTTCCACACCACCAACCTGATAGGGGTAAGCTGAGAGATAAAGCAGGCTTAGTCTTTGATCAAAACATATGATGTAGCTTTCTTTATAAATAATAATGGTTTCTAACATCTCATGTCAAGAGGCTCTGTAAAATGGGCTATTCAGAAAGTGAGGAGAGAGAAATAGAACTGTAAATACAAAACAGAAGAGGAACAAACTGAGACTGAGGCAGGAATAGAGAGGATGTGGTAAGGTAAACAAGCAGGAAATACATGCTATGCCTAAATACTTATTTGTTGTTGTCTGCCTTCAAGTCATCTCTAACATCTGGCATCCCTAAGTGACCCTATTATTGGGTTTTCGTGGCAAGTTTCTTCAGAGGTGGTTTGCCATTGCCATCCTCTGAGGCTGAGAGAGTGTGACTTACATAGCTGAGCCAGGATTTGAACCCTGGTTTCCAGAGTCATACTCCAGTGCTCAAACCAGTACACCACACTTGCAGATGTAAACCTGCATCTAGTGAGTATCGGCTAAAGTTGCTACTTCTAACAACTCTCCAAGTTTATCAAATGTATTTATTATTTGTTTATTTAAAATATGTATATCCCGCCCTGTAGCCAAGGATCTTGGAGCAGTGTACGGTAAAATCTGTTTCATAGAATCATAGAGTTTGAAGGTCATTGAGTCCAACTCCCTTCTCAATGCAGGATATTCAACTTGAGCATCTCTACCAGAGAGCTGTCCAACCTTTTTCTGAAGATGTCTAGAGAAGGAGACCCACCACCTCTCTAGGCAATTGGTTCCGTTGTCAAACGGCTCTCACTGTCAAGAAGTTCTTTCCAATGTTCAATCGAAATCTACCCCACTGTAACTTAAATCTATTTGACCTGGTCCTACGCTCTGGGGCAGAAGAGAACAGACTAGACCTCTTCTCTCTATAACAGCCATTGGGGTATTTAAAGAATGCCACCATGCCACTCCTGTCTTCTCTCCACCAGGCTGAACATGCCCAGCTCCTTCAACCTATTCTCATATGTTTTGTTCTCCATACCTCTTTATCATCCTTGTTGCTATTCTCTGAACCCACTCCAACGTCTCTGTCGACTTCCTAAAATTGTTTCAAACTATATAAAATGATAAGAATGATTTAGAATCATAGACTAGAATCTTAGAGTTGGAAGGCCTCCCAAGGGCCTTCTCCATCTCTCCATGGAGGAATATACAACCAAATCACTCTTGAAAGATGTCCATCCAACCTCCATTTAAAGACCTCCAAAGGAGAGTCCACCATCCCCTGGAGGCAGCCTGTTCCACTGTTGAACTGCTCTTACAGTTTAAAAAAATATTTATTTGGGTGGAATTCAAAGCATATTACAACATGACTTCCGTTTCCACAGGTCTGGTAAATGCAGTTTTACTTACCTGCATCTACTAAAAAAGGTCTCCCTCAGCATCTGAAGCTCCTCTGGTGTGAATCTATGGTTAGCTTCCACTGGAAATATAGCATTTGCCACTATCTGCAATTTTTGCTAACCACAGTAATTTTGGGAATGTGTCCTCTTGCAGATACAGGGGCTATACTGTAAATAATCTAATACTGAAAACAAGACAAATTGAAACCAGTTCAAACAGTTTGAAACAATGTGCAGGTACAGGTTTGGATGATTTTGGTGAACAGACTTTGGTTTCGATGCATTAACTGCTTTTGGGTCCTCTGCCTCATTGGCATTTAAACTTGCGTTGCATTCTAATGTTAACTGGCTTTTGCATTTTGCTTTTTGTACTGTCAGTGTTGCATTTGGCAGGTCTCCCTCACCCTTTGGCCTGGTTAAAGAACTGGGGTTTTCATGCAAAAGCCTTAACAACTCTACTTTATCTTTATATAGAATCATAGAATCATAGAATCATAGAATCATAGAGTTGGAAGAGACCACAAGGGCCATCCAGTCCAACCCCCTGCCATGCAGGAACTCCCAATCGAAGCATCCCTGACAGATGGCCATCCAGCCTCTGCTTAAAGGCCTCCAAGGAAGGAGACTCCACTACTCTCCGAGGGAGTGTGTTCCACTGTCGAACCGCCCTTACTGTCAGGAAGTTCCCCCTAATGTTGAGGTGGAATCTCTTTTCTTGCAGCTTGCATCCATTGTTTCGGGTCCTAGTCTCTGGAGCATCAGAAAACAAACTTGTTCCCTCCTCGATATGACATCCCTTCAGATATTTAAACACGGCTATCATATCACCTCTCAGCCTTCTCTTCTCTAGGCTAAACATACCCAGCTCCCTAAGTCGTTCCTCATAGGGCTTGGTTTCCAGACCCTTCACCATTTTAGTTGCCCTCCTTTGGACACGCTCCAGTTTCTCCACATCCTTTTTGAATTGTGGTGCCCAGAACTGGTCCACCTGGATTTCTAGATCCCTTTCACACGTAGTCTCATTCAGCCAGGTGTCCCCCATCGTATATCTGTACTTTTCGTTTTTCTGCCCTAAGTGCAGTACCTTACATTTCTCTGTGTTGAATTTCATTTTGTTAGCTTTGGCCCAACTTTCTAGTCTGCTCAAGTCATTTTGAATTTTGATCCTGTCCTCTGGGGTATTAGCTACTCCTCCTAATTTGGTGTCGTCTGCAAATTTGATAACTATGCCCCCAATACCGTCATCCAAGTCATTAATAAAGATATTGAATAGCACTGGGCCCAGGACAGAACCCTGTGGCACCCCACTGGTCACTTCTTTCCAGATTGAAAAGGAGCCATTGTTGAGCACCCTTTGGGTTCGGCCAGTCAACCAATTACAAATCCATGTAACAGTTACTTTGTCTAGCCCACATTTTACCAGCTTGTTTGCAAGAATGTCATGGGGAACCTTGTCAAAGGCCTTACTGAAATCAAGATATCCTATATCCACAGCATTCCCTTCATCGACCAAGCTGGTTTATGTATATTTATAAACTAATATATTTTTATTAGTTTATAATATACATAAAATATAACTTATTTATAACAAATATTCATCTAATACTTGTACACATTTCTATACACTTCTCCTTAGTTCTTCGAAAGTAAGTACACATTTTTCACCCCTTGAAATTTATCCTTTCTATATTTCTTATCTTATTAATTGCACCTTTACTTATAACATCCTTTACTTATAACAGCCAAATAACATTTCTTTACACAATTATTTTTCTATATATCTGATTTGTTTATAACTTTTTTACTTTGCCCGTTTATTCCCATCTTGAATTTAAATATTTTTCTATAGGAGTCCATTCTTCCTCCGTCAATTCTGGATCTTTTCCACTTACCGGTAGTAGTCTTGTTAATCTATCCATCTCTTTCATTTCAGTTAATTTTGAAAGCCAATCATCAATTGTTGGGATCTCTTCTAATTTCTACTTTGAGGCGATCTGTATTCTCGCACCCGATACCATGTAAAGAAGTATCCTCCAGTATTTCCTTTCTATTGTTGGATCTATTTTATTCGTCATATTTAGTAATTAACAACTCTACTTTATAACTGCACAGGTTCAGTCCAAGATGCTGCACATAAGTGGGGAGGGTTAAGCAAGTGAACAATTTTTGTGTAAATGTCATTCCCTGTCTTGTTCCCAAATGAGATAGGGGTTTAGTGTCTAGATCAAGGGAAGTAATAATCCCACACTATTCTGCTTTGGTCAGACCTCACTTGGAATACTGTGTCCAGTTCTGGGCACCACAATTCAAGAAGGACATTGAGAAGCTGGAGCATGTACAGAAGAGAAAAACCAAAATGGTGGAAGGTCTAGAAATCATCAAGCCCTATTGGGAGCTGGATATGTTTAGCCTGGAGAAGAGACGCTTAAGAGGGGACTTTCTAGGATTTGGTGTTCATCTTTGTACCCTTGTACGTATAAGGAATGGTTTTAGATTAGCTGAGTTTCATCCTTTGCAGGTTCATGCTGAGCCCCAGCAATGCAAGGGATCCCACTGGGAACTCCATCAGTTTCTCAGTTCATCTCTGTCTGGAATTGCACACTGAATAAGAATGCTACCCATCCTAGTGCTCTGTGTCTTGGGCAAGTAGTAGAGGGAGAAGACCTTTGCATTTCTGAAAGGGAGGAAATGAAGCCCATCTGTTCTTGAAATGCAGCCTTATTTTTGCATGATTGTCTTGTGACTCAGGCAGAAGACCAATGTCCTGGCATTTGATTATGGCTTTTCTTGTGACATTTAATCTGAGTTTGATCATTTGCAAGCCAAACTGGAAGAGGGTTATATGCCACCCTGAAGGAGGCATTTGTGTACCCTTTCGTTCTGCCCTGGGGGTGTAGTTACAAAGGGCAGAAATGGTGGCATTGCCCACCAAAGGCAATTTTCCTCAATCACCAAACTTCCAGCTTTGCAGAGAGTGAGATGCTGAAAATCTCTCCCACTCGAACTCTTCTCTTTGCTGTGTCCACATTTCCTTGAACACTTTGCCTACTCCTTTTCTTGGGATGCCTCAACTTTATTTGTAAATGATCAACCAAAATTTGAAATTACAGATTGAGTCTCCCTCATTTGGAATTCTGAAATCTGAAATATTCCAAAAAGCCAAAACTTTATTAATGGGTGGCTGAGATAGTGATAGCTTTGCTTTCTGATGATCCATTGTACACAAACTTTGTTTCATGCACAAAATCATTAAAAATATTGTATAAGATGACCTTCAAGCTGTGTGTATAAGGTGTATATGAAACAAAAATGAATTTTGTTTAGTGTTTAGGCTTGGGTCCCATGTCCAAGATATCTCAGTATACATATATACAAATGCAGGTGTTCCAAAATCTTCCCAAAATATAAAATACAAAACACTTCTGATCCCAAGCATTTCAGATAAGGGAGACTCAACTTGGACTGCAATGCTAAACCACTGTGGCTGGTTTAGGACAATCTCAGAGCAAATTCAGACCATGCTGGCTCCAGAAAAGGATGGGGGAGAGTCTTTATGATTTCTGTGACAAAATCTGGAATGAACAATATGTAAGTAAACAATGATGCATCTAAATTATTGGGACTTAGGAACATCGGAAAAAAGAAAATAATGAAGAAGTTGGTGTCAGTAAATGAAGATTTAAAGACAGAAGTGGTATAACCTGTAAACTTTATAGTGACATATAGATAGGATATATGGAACAACAGGGAAGAGAACTTATTAAAAACAGATATAGCTGCTCATATGACAGTTATAAATCAGTGCCAGGGAATGGATAAATAGTAATGAAAAAAAATTTTTTAGTAGACGCTGCCCTTTTATTTTTATTAGTATTTTTTTTTGGTATATATATATATATATATATATATATATATATATATATGTGTGTGAATGTATGCTAGTTTTTGGTTTTTGGTTTTTTACTTTTTTTTAGAGTAGTTTTTTTTTTTTGACTAGTCTGATCATAGAATCATAGAATCATAGAATCATAGAGTTGGAAGAGACCACAAGGGCCATCCAGTCCAACCCCCTGCCATGCAGGAACTCCCAATCAAAGCATCCCTGACAGATGGCCATCCAGCCTCTGCTTAAAGACCTCCAAGGAAGGAGACTCCACTACTCTCCGAGGGAGTGTGTTCCACTGTCGAACCGCCCTTACTGTCAGGAAGTTCCTCCTAATGTTGAGGTGGAATCTCTTTTCTTGCAGCTTGCATCCATTGTTTCGGGTCCTAGTCTCTGGAGCAGCAGAAAACAAGCTTGTTCCCTCCTCGATATGACATCCCTTCAAATATTTAAACACGGCTATCATATCACCTCTCAGCCTTCTCTTCTCCAGGCTAAACATCCCCAGCTCCCTAAGTCGTTCCTCATAGGGCTTGCTTTCCAGACCCTTCACCATTTTAGTTGCCCTCCTTTGGACACGCTCCAGTTTCTCCACATCCTTTTTGAATTGTGGTGCCCAGAACTGGACACAGTATTCCAGGTGAGGCCGGACCAAAGCAGAATAGAGTGGCACTATTACTTCTCTTGATCTAGACACTATACTTCTACTGATGCAGCCTAAAATTGCATTGGCCTTTTTAGCTGCTGCATCGCACTGTTGACTCATGTTCAACTTGTGGTCCACCTGGATTCCTAGATCCCTTTCACAGGTAGTCTCATTCAGCCAGGTGTCCCCCATCGTATATCTGTACTTTTCGTTTTTCCGCCCTAAGTGCAGTACCTTACATTTCTCTGTGTTGAATTTCATTTTGTTAGCTTTGGCCCAACTTTCTAGTCTGTTCAAGTCATTTTGAATTTTGATCCTGTCCTCTGGGGTATTAGCTACTCCTCCTAATTTGGTGTCGTCTGCAGATTTGATAACTATGCCCCCAATACCGTCATCCAAGTCATTGATAAAGATATTGAATAGCACTGGGCCCAGGACAGAGCCCTGTGGCACCCCACTGGTCACTTCTTTCCAAGTTGAAAAGGAGCCATTGTTGAGCACCCTTTGCGTTCGACCAGTTAACCAATTACAAATCCATGTAACAGTTACTTTGTCTAGCCCACATTTTACCAACTTGCTTGCAAGAATGTCATGGGGAACCTTGTCAAAGGCCTTACTGAAATCAAGATATACTATATCCACAGCATTCCCTTCATCTACCAAGCTGGTAATTTTATCAAAAAAAAGAGATCAGATTTGTCTGGCATGACCTGTTTCTCTGAAACCCATGTTGACTTTTTGTGATTATGAAATTATCTTCCAGATGTTCACAGACTCTCTGTTTAATGATCTGCTCCAGAATCTTTCCGGGTATTGATGTCAGACTAACTGGACGATAATTGTTGGGATCCTCTTTTTTCCCCTTTTTGAAGATGGGGACAACATTTGCCCTCCTCCAGTCCGCTGGGACCTCTCCTGTTTTCCAGGAATTCTCAAAGATTATTGCCAATGGTTCCGATATTACATTTGCCAGTTCTTTTAATACCCTTGGATGTAATTCATCTGGTCCTGGAGACTTATATTCATCTAGATTAACCAGATGTTTCTGTAGTATCTCTTTACTTATTCTGTGCTGAAATTCTCCTATTCTGTCCTCTGCTCCATTATCCTCAAGTTGAGCACCCTTTGCCTTTTCTGAGAAGACTGAAGCAAAGAAGGTGTTGAGTAATTCTGCCTTTTCTCTGTCCCCTGTTAACTTTTTGCCATCTTCTCCACACAGTGGCCCTACCATTTCCTTCTTTTTCCTTTTGCTACTGACATACCCCCAAAAGCCCTTTTTATTGTTCTTAACCTCTCCAGCAAGCCTGATTTCATTCTGAGCTTTAGCTTTTCTGACTTTACCCCTACACGTGCTAGCTATTTGTTTGAATTCCTCTTTGGTGATTTCCCCATTTTTCCATTTCTTATACATATTCCGTTTAAAACATAGTTCAGTTGCAAGTTCCTTAGTCATCCATCCTGGTTTCTTGAGACACCTCCCATTCTTCCTCCTCGTTGGCACGGTTTGAAATTGTGCCTTCAGTATCTCCCTTTTGAGAAACTCCCTTCCGTCTTGAACTCCCTTCTCTTTTAGTATTCCTGTCCATGGGATCATCAGAATGTATGAGTTAGATTGAATGTATTATATGTAAGTTTATCTGAGGGTTTGTGGGTGTCACATATAATTTACATATGTAACATGTAGATATAAGCTGTGTTTAGTATGTATTTAAAATAAATAAATTACAAAAAAAAAGGATGGGGGAGATGGTTTTTGCCCAAACACATCCCTTCTCACCCACAGCAAGGAGTTGCACTGAGGTGTCATGCATCCGCCTGGTCTTTCTGCTTGCCTGGCTGAGAATGGCATGTCATGCACTTAGCTTGCAGAGATTAAGAGCATCTTGCAGCAATGGCACTTTATGTCTCACTTTGGATTTGCCGTAGTGGAAAATCCAGAGCTCCAGAGCAAAAGGCGAGTTTGCCGTGAAAGAAGAGAGACTGCCTTAGGGAATGGATTAGGGATGACATTAAGGGTTGCCAAGTGGGCCATGAAGATATATTTTCCCATGCCAAGGTCTTTGTGTGGGTTTAAGCTGCAGAGATGTTCTTCTGTTCAGTGAGGTTCTCTGGCCCAGCAAAGGCATGCATTAAATCTGTTAAACTTGGGGGGGGGGGGAGAGAACCATGTCAAAGCCTGCTTCTGCATTGCAGAATTAATGTGGTTTGACACCATTATAATTACCATGACTCCATGCTGTGGAATCCTGGGATTTGTACTTTGTTGTGGAACTAGAGCTGTCTGACAGGGTTCATTATCTCAAAAGGCTAAATATCTCAAAAAACTGCAGATCCTAGGATTCCATAGCATTGAGCCATGGCAGTTAAAGCGGTATCAAACTGCATTAATTTCACAGTGCAGAGGCAGCAATTGCCTTTCCTTTCCCAAAAGCAATTGCCTTTCTTTCCCCCAGCCTTTATTTTCCCAAAAGAGGGCTTGGGCAGCACGCACCTTTTTCCATATTTTAGCTAAATCGGATGGCTGAAGTCCGGGGACCCACTCACCTGACACCAGTGATGGCGAACCTTTTAGAGACTGAGTGCCCAAAGTGCAACCAAAACCAACTTATTTATCGCAAAGTGCCACGTCCCTCTGGCTTTCTAGTAATAAACTCTGGTGAACTCTGTGCTGGGGCAATGGCACACATGCCCACAGAGAGGGCTTTGAGTGCCACCTCTGGCACACATGCCATAGATTTGCCACCACTGCCCTTCACAATGGTAGAGCTGTGATTCCACTTTAACTGCCTTGGATCAGTCGTGTAAAATCCTGGGATGTGCAGTTAAAGCAGGGGTGCATTTGCAATTTTCAGTCAGAGACCTTTTCCATTGCTTCTGAAAATAGCAATAGCAAGAGCATTTCTATACCCACTTATCAGTGCACTTAAGCACTCCCTAAATGGTTTACAATGTGTACGCAAAAGGCGAGTCCAACAAGCTGGGTACTCATTTTAGCAACCTACAGAAGGATGCAAGGCTGAGTGGACCTAGAGCCCTGCCTGGAATCGAACTCACAACCTTGTGGCTGTGAATGGCTGCAGTACTGGCATTTAACCACTGCACCACCAGGGTTACCGATCCCAGGATTCCATAGGATGTTGTCAAGGCAATTGAAATATCATTATGCTACAATAGTGTTGTGTAGAAGGGGACCTAGTAAGAGAAAGATAACTCCTTTAGGACTCCTGGCTGCCTGCCCCAGACAGCAGCTGATATCCTGCAACCTGCTTGTGTAACTTCTCAGTGCGTGGAACCTTTGAGATAGTGTGTATCTTTTAAATTTATTATTTGTTGTGTTGTTGCCTGGTATAGACTTGGGGTGCTGCAGCAATTACAGCAATAAAGCCATTTGGCACCACTTTAACTGCCACGGCTCAATACTATGGCATGCTGGGATTTGTCATTTTTGAGAGATTAAGCCTTCTCTGTCAGAGCTCTAGTGCCACAACAAACTACAAATCCCAGGATTCCATAGTATTGAGACCTGGCAGTTAAAGTGATGTCAAACTGCATTGTTTCTGAAAGGACTGACACAGTTGTTCACTATTCAAGAACTCACAACTACATGGATAGGATCTTTTGCTTGATCCCAACTAGAGTAGACCTATTGACTCAATGATTGAATAGTGGCTCGGCACATGGGTAAATCCAATGGAATCAATGGGTCACCTTTAGCAGAAGCTAATAATCCTATTTAGGTTCATGTGAAGTGGTTATATTTGTGAAACCCTGCTTCCAAAACCAAAAGGGGAATACTTCCGTTGCACATTGGCCAAAAAGTACAGTTGCGTATATGAGGGAATCCACATGTGCAGAATACCAATAAGATTCCAGACTTAGGTTTTGGCTAAGGACGTTAGCTAAGAATCTCCTTGCTCTGTTTTCTGTTTTCTTTCTGCTGATTTCTTGAACATCAATGAAAGAGTGAGCCAGGTTGGCTTCAGGTCAGCTGCGCAGCCTTGTTTGAGATTCAAATAATGCAGCTTGACACCACTTTAAATGCTGCAGCTCCCTCCTATGGAATCCTGGGATTTGTAGTTTTAAAAGGTCTTTAGACTTCTGGGCCAAATCCCAGGGTTCTATAGAATGGAGCCATGGCAATTCAAGTGGTGTCAAACTGCATTATTTCTACAGTGTAAGATGCATCCTAAGTTGTTCACTTCCCCTGACCCCTGATATTGGGGCTCCTTCCTTCCTTCCTTCCTTCCTTCCTTCCTTCCTTCCTTCCTTCCTTCTCTCTTTCTTTCTTTCTTACCTCAGAGGATGGCAATGGCAAGCCCCCTCTGAAGAAATCCTGCCAAGAAAACTCCACGATAGGGTCACCATAAGTCAGAAATGACTTGAAGGCACACAACAAAAACAGTATATACAACTAAAACTAAACTAAAGCTAAAACACAGAATTAAAACACAGTAAACACAAATACACTAAACACTAACTAGCTAGAATACTAGTTAGGCTCTGACCCTCCCATCCAAACTCTGGAGGTGTGAAGACACACCCAACTAAAGGTGGTGGCAAATATGGGTGTGCAACGCTAGTACCCTGGTGAGATCAAACTCTTTTACCAAAAAAGGCTCCAAAGCTGAGTGTAAAGTCCAAAAAGGGGAAATTTATTTTGAAGAACAAAAGAAAAAAGGTTTCTCCTCCTCAGCTCTAACAGGCTTAAAATAAAAGGTACTTTACAGTTTAGGTTTCAGCAATCTTCAGTGTTGTCATCTCTCTGGGTTTGATCTTGATTTGATTTCCTTCTCAATGAAGCTGGTGCAGGATCTTTCAGCTTCTAGTGCTCTTGACTTCTTTGTTGTTGATATTTACTATAATTAACTGCTTCTGGTAACTAATCTGGCTAAATGGTAACTAAATTGGCTAACTGGTGTAAGAAATGCCCTTTCCCTCTGTCTGTGCCTGTTTGCCACCAAACAGATAAAGCCAAGCCTGACTAAGAAAAACTAAATATCCCAAGCTGAAGCAGAGCTTGCTGGGAAGGGGCAAACCAAAAACTAGAAAAATGCAGGGGATTCCTACGGCTCCTCCCACAAACTAATACAATGGAACATTCCTATGCTCAAACATACTAATGACTAAACTAATAATGAAGGAAAATGCAGGGGAGAATTTAAACAGTCCAGGCTGGACATCACAGGAGGGGAACAAAAGAAGGAATATTTTATTCTACCATTATAGATCCAACTAAATAAACTTACTGGCGTTTCTAGTAACCATAGATTATTGCATCATTAGATTTTATTATTGCTCAAAAGGTTCATAAACTGCTCTGCTTGCTTCTTTCTGATTGGCTGGTGCTTGGCACCGGATGCCCTTGGTCTTGTCTCCTTCAGCAAAAAGAGCCATTTGCCCTAAATGAAAAGTCTTGGAAGCGGCCCAAAGTGTGCCCTGATGTATTACCTTGGATGCCTTTCGCAAAGAGTGGGACCATCGCTCAAAACATTTGTCTGTCCCCACGGCCGCTGGAATCAGGAAGGACATTCATCACCAGGAATTTAATGAACCATCCTTAATGAAATCACCCAAAGAAAACTTGAATGATCTTCTTAAAGTGGAAAAAAAATAGAATATTGCAAGATCGCAGTGTTCCCAAAAAATCTCCTTGGTTGAATGGAATCCTTCTGTGTTAGAATCTTATTTTATTTTATTTTATTGACTTTTTACTGAGAACTTTTGCTAGACTTTGAATATCTTTGGGGCTGGGTGGGGGAAACTCTTGGCCAGAATCCTGTTGGAGTCTTACATTTGGGTAAATTCTCTTGGCCGTTGTGCAACAGAAATGCCCAGTTCACAGTTGCGTAGGCAGAGTTCCCTCTGAACAAGAGACCTGGGTTTGTAGCTTCACAAAGGATGGAGTCATCCTGGATCTCAAAGGAAGTACCTTTTTCGTGTTGCTAATAGAATTTAAATTTTATTTCTTGGACTCTAAGATGCTTTGTTTCCCAGTACCCACATAACCAGAAGGCAGAGTCCCCAGACGTCCTCCTTTTCCCGAACATATCCTACATTTCAATCTTATGTCCAGGAGGAATTTCAAAATGTCCTCACTTTTGAGCATGACTAAGAAGCATGAATTTACATTTATATTAGTGTTCTTAATAGCATTGGGCTTTTTAGCTGCTGCATCACACTCATGTTCAGCTTGTGGTCTACTAGGACACCCAGATCCCTTTCACATGTACTGTTGTCAAGCCAGGTGTGCCCCATCCTAGATCTATGCATTTGTTTTGCTCAGAGTCCTATAATGCAACCCAACAAGGCATTTTAACAAAGAAAAATACAGTTGAGTACATAATAAAATGCAGTACATGTAATATAACTGTACATAAACCATATGAAATGAATTGATATTTATATTAGTGTTTTTAGCTTTTATTTGGTAATGTCCTCCATTTTTTCTTGAATGTCCTCCATTTTGCAGTGGCTTTTCCCCCTTTGCAGTTAGGCCCTCTGGTCACCCTGCAAGGAGGAGGAATGGCTTGCCTGCATAGATGTCCCTCTATACCATCTTAACTGAGAACAACAACAACATCTTGACAAAATGCAGACCTGTGACTAATATAATCATATTTTTTATTATTATTATTATTATTATTATTATTATTATTATTTTCTCCTGTATGATTTTAATGGGAGTCAATGTGTTGTAGTGGCTTGAGTATTGGGCTAGGACTCTGGAGAGCAGGGTTTGAATCCCCCTTCAGCCATGGAAATCCACTGGCTAATCTTGGGCAAGTCATACTCTCTCAGCCCTAGAGGATCATAGAATCATAGGACTTTTTCACACAAGGACGGACGTCTTTATCCCATCCAGAAAGTGTGATTGAAAGTGACTGCACAAAAGACTTTCTCACTACATCATACTGATCCTGTGAATGTCCCATCAATGAAGTGTAATTGTATTACCAGGATCTTCCAATAATACAAAATATGGGGAAATGAGGGGACAATTCCACTTCATTCATGGAACATTCATGGGATTCGTGCAATTTAGTGAGAAAGTGATCATGTTCAAGCATGCTTTCGGGAGGGGATAATGTCCCAATAAGCGCGAATTTGTGTAAAAGTCATTCACGCCATCATGGAATAATCACGCGACAAGGACGGGACAATGACGTCCCATCTTCCGTGAAAAAGTCCATAGAATTATAGAGTTGGAAGAGACTACAAGGGCCACCCAGTCCAACCCCCTGCCATGCATGAACTCTCAATCAAAGCATCCCTGACAGATGGCCATCCAGCCTCTGTTTAAAGACCTCCAACGGCAATGTCAAACCCCTTCTGAACAAATATTGCCAAGAAAACCCCATGATAGATTCACCTTAGGGTCGCCATAAGTCAGAAACAACTTGAAAACAGCGACATCTTTGTGCTGTTTAAATGTTGGGATTCGAGAGACCAGGGTTCAAATCCCCTGCTTGGCCATGGAAACCCACTGGGGTGACACTGGGCAAGTCACAGTCTCTGTGACTCAGAAGAAGGCAAAAGCAACCCCCTCCTGAACAAATCTGGCCAAGAAAAGACCATGATAGATTTGCCATAAGTCAGAAACAACTTGAAGGCATACTGCAACCACATCTTCATGCCCTTTAAATGTTAGGAAAGGTTTCCTGGTTTGCAGAATAAAAACAAAAAACAAAACCTTATAGAATTAGAGAGTTGTTGGTTTGAGATGTAGGTGTTTGTGTGCCAGTTAGCTTCTTGACGTGGCTTCCATCCCACCTCTGGCTTGCACATTTTCTTATATCACGAGTCTTTTGAGCATGAAATGTCAAATGGTTGAGCCAGTGCCGCCTCTGTCACATATGGGGGGATAATCACATATTTTCTGTTTGTAGGCTGAGTAGCAGTCAGTCATTTGCCCAATCCAGAGTGACTTTCAACCTGTTATTCTGAGGATTTTTATTTTATTTTATTTTTTTTAAAAGGCAGATTCTGCTTTCCCTAAGAAAGTTCTTCCTAAGGCGGTGCATACTGCGAAACTCAATGTTCTTGTCTCCCGATTAAAGCCAGAGAAGGTGGAGAAAAGGGCACACAAAATGATCAAGAGATTTGAGAAACTCCTCTATGAAAAATGGATTCAGTGTTGAAAAGTCTTAGCTTAAAGTGGGGGGGAAAAGATGATTAAAGAGGGGATTTGGGAGAGATGTATTAAATTATGTGTGGTATGCACAGGAATTCCCCCCCCCCTTGTATTTTTCATGATACCAGCACAGACAAAAAGGCAGTGATTGCTCTTATGGAATTAACCCGTAGAATTATGCAGTGTTCACACTGCACAATTATAGCATTTTGATATCACTTTAATGGTCATTGGCTTCATTCTATAGAAGCCTGGGATTTGTAGTTCTTTGTGGTACTTTTTAATCCATTGCCCTGAACTAGAGTACAGCGAGCCTTTGATATCCACTGGGGTTTGGTTCCATGGATATTGTTATTGTTGCTGTTGATAACCGCCCTCGAATCGATCTCGACCCATGGTGACTCTGTGGATGAGACATCTCCAAGACTCTTTATCCTCCACTGTTCTGCTTAGTTCCTGCAAAATCACACCCGTGACCTCCTTAATAGTGTTCATCCATCTAGCATTCAGCCTTCCTATCCTTCTGCTTTTCTCCACCTTTCCTAGCATTATTGTCTTTTCCAATTATTCATGCCTTCTCATGATGTGTCCAAAATTTGGCAGCCTCAGTTTTATCATCTTGGCTTCCAGGGAGATTTCTGGCTTGATCTGCTCTAGGACCCATTTGTTGGTCCTTTTGGCTGTCCATGGGATCCTCAGCACTCTTCTCCGGCACCACATTTTCTCAAATGAATTGATTTTCTTCGTATCTTCTTTATTAACTGTCCAGCTCTCACATCCATTCATAGTAATAGGGAATACAATGGGTCGTACAATTCTAACTTTTGTGCTCACTTGAACTGGTAAAAAGTGAGGTCTGACCAAAGAAGAATTGAGTGGGACTTTGACTTTGCATGATCTGGACAGTATGCTCCTGTTGATTTAGCCAAAAATTGCATTAGCTTTTTTGGCCATCCCATCAAACCATTTAGCTTGTGGTTAACTAAGACCCCTAGATCCTTTTCTCAGAAATTGCTTTCAAGCCAAGTGTTGCCCATTCTATATTTGTGTGTTTCGTTTTTCTTACTTAAATATAACACCTTACATTCTGTCCTGTTGAAACTCATTCTGGGCTCAGTTCTCCAATCTGTACAGATCATTTTGAATCCTGATTCTCTTCTCTGGGATATTCGCTTTCCCTCCTAACTCGGTGTCCCTTGCAAATTTGATAACCATGTCCTCTATTCCAAATCGCTTTCCTGTCCCCAATAATTGTGAACTCACCTACATTGCCTTTCTCTGAGCTCCTTGCTTCGCAGACTCCGCAATATCTACCATGCTTACGCACATTATGTTCTCTGTCATTCAGCACCAACCAGGAATGCATTGACCTTGGCTGATCAATGGCATTCTTCCCCCACAGGTAATAAATATTGATGAAGAATGTCCCTCCCAATCTTCTCATTTCGGTAGCTCCAAGATGCTGAATACGGAAAGAGCTTTAGAGAGACAGTTTTGGGAGAGGGCCATTTGCAGCTCAGGAAGGAGGACGCATCCTTGAAATGCAGGGTTTGGGTTCAATTCTCAGCATCTTCAAGGTTGGAGTAAAGGAGCAATGTGATGTCACGGACCTTTTGGGTGTGAAATGTTATTTTATTTTCTCTATATATTAGTGGTAAGAAGGTAAGGGGCTGTGGGTACTGAGTGAGGAAATGCAATGTCGAGAGTGAGGGGTAACTGGAGGAATGTCTGAATAAAGTGGGTGAATCCAGTGGCATCACTAGGATTGGCATCACCCCCAGGCTCCCTGGCACCCCCTGAGCCACCCACCTCCACCAGCCAAGCCACCTTTGCCGTGGTGTTGATGGGATCATGAGAAGAAAGGACTCACTAGAAAAGACTATAATGTTTGAAAAAGTGGAAGGCAATAGGAAAAAAAGAAACACCACATTCCTGATGGATAGCTCCAGTCAGAGAAACCACAGCCATGAATCTGCAGGACTGAGCGGGGCTGTTAGTAAGAGGGTGACTTGGAGATCTCTCATTCATAGGATCGCCATGGGCCAAAGTCAACTTGAAAGTGGTCAACAAGAACATCTCACCTGTTTCTCAACTTGGGCCCCAAGGTGTATTGCCGTTCCTGGAGGCTTCCAAGAGTTACTATTCAACCTCTTCTCTCTCTCTCTCTCTCTCTTTTTCTAGCAAAAGGACAGTCTGCAGGTGTAGGGGAATAAAAGGTCATAAAAACAGCCTTTGGAGGCAAGCCTGCAATCTAAAACTAAAAATCCAGTGAATTACAGTTGGCCCTCTATATCCACAGAATCTTTATCCATAGATTCAATCATCCATGGCTTGAACGTATATATTTTTTATAAAAAAATATAAATTCCCAAAAGCAAACCTTGCATTTTATATAAGGGATACCATGATGATTAAATTTTTAATTAGATGTATATTGTACTCTACTCTGGGAGTATTATAATATTGTATTTTATTATATGGATTGTTGACTTTTATTATTGTTATGGTTTTTACATATTGTATCTTTGCACATTGTTTTATATTTTTGTTGTAATCCCGCCTCGATCCGCAGGGAGAGGCAGGAAAATATAAATATAAACTGTTGTTGTTGTTGTTGTTGTTGTTGTTGTTATTTGACAATATCATTGTATTAAATAGGGACGAGCATTCATGGATTTTGATATCCATGGGTGTTCCCAAAACCAAATCCAGCAGATATTAAGGACCAACTGTACTTCTCTGTTTAACTGAATTGCTTTGTGTAGCTTGAACAGAAGCCTGGACAATTCTACTCTAATCTGAAGCTATTTTGCTACCTAATTTGTATGTCAGGGTCAACCTATGTCTGGACCATTTATGATGCCTATCCAGAAATCAAGGACCCAAAATAATAATTGCTGTTGTTGTGCCTTCAAGTTGTTTCTGACTTATGGTGACCCTAAGACAAACCTATCAGAGGGTTTTCTTGGCAGGATTTGTTCACAGAGCTTTTGCCTTCCTCTGGGGCTGAAAAAATGTGACCGAGCGGGGATTCGAACCCTGGTCTTCACAGTCGTAGTCCAACTCTCAAACCAGTATACCATGTATCGGCATATAAATGCATTCTTATAGTTGCATCGTGACCTTGAAGGGGCATATCTCTTAGCTTATTTGTGTGAGAAAAAGAAAAATAGAGGGAGAAAGAGAAGATACAGTTGCTTCTGGTACCGTGGATAAGGGTTTGCCAGTCTGTTTGCAAAGGTCCTGATAAACTCTTCTGAAACAGCCGCCAGCCTTTGGAGGCTCCAGTCGCCCCCGGAAGAGCAATCAGTTGGAGGAGAAAGCACTTTGCATTCCCAGCTCACAGGAGCCCAGATGGCTTCTGCTCCACTTCATTTTCTCCATTGTCCATTTCTTCCACCCCCTGCTCCGGAGAGTTAGAAGGCGAAAACATTTCCTGAAGGGAACTGAAGGACCTTTTCTCAGCATCCTTTCTCTTTGTTGTCCGCAACTCTTCTTGCAAATTATTTCCGACCCACAGCCTCATGCTTGCATCATCTCTCTGCTTCTCTCCTCCTTGCTGTTGCTAATTCCTTGATATGAATTATTTGAACAGCACTGCTGTTGTCGTATTCTTCCTCCTCCTCCTCCTCCTCCTTCACCATCAGCTGGGCTTCAGTTTATGGCCTTGCAATGAATGAAAGACCTCCCTGAGCCCTGGTCATCCACAGCCTATTCAGGTCCTACAAATTCAGAGCAGCTGTGGCTTCCTTAATGGAGTAATAAAATCATAGACTCATAGAGTTGGAAAAGACACCAAGGGCCATCCAGTCCATCCCCCTGTTGTGCAGGCATACACAACCCCTCCTTTCCCCATCCACCAGTTGGCCATTGGGTCATAATGTGTTGCACTGGGGGCAGGGAAGACCCATTTATAGAATAAAACAGTCTGTTTCAAAACCTCCAAAGAAGGAGACTCCACCACTCTCCAAGGCAGCTGCCTCTTCCACTGTTGAACAGCTCTTGCCATCAGAAAGTTCTTCCTACTGTTTAGGTGGAATCCTTTTTCCTGTAGTTTGCATCCGTTCCTCCATGTCCTAGTCTCTGGAGCAGCAGGAAATAAACTTGCTTCATCCTTAATATGTTGTTGTTGTTGTTGTTGTGTGCCTTCAAGCCGTTTCTGACTTATGACAACCCCAAGGTCATGGGATTTCCTTGGCAAGATTTGTTTTTAAATAAAATTTCCCCATGGACCCCTCTGGACACACTCCAACTTGTCCACATCCTTTTTGAATTGTGATGCCCAGAACTGGACAAAATACTCCAGGCAAGGTCTGATCAGAACAGAGTGGTATTATTACTTCCCTCAGTCTCGATACTATATTCCTGTTGATGTAGCCTAGATTGCATTGAATTTTTTAGCTACTGCATCACACTGCTGACTTATGTTTAGTCCGTTGTCCACTAAGACTCCCAGATCTCCCTTTTACATGTGCTGCTGTCAAGCCAGGTCAAATGTAGTGGAGTCCATCCACCTGTTGTGGTCTCCCTCTTTCCCTGCTATCTTCCACTTTGCTAAACATTATGATCTTTTCCAATGAGCCACATTATCTTATGATTATCATCTTATGATGTATCAGGCCTGATTTGCTCTTGGAGCCATTTATTTATTTATTGCCAGCCTATGGTTTGCACAAAAATCTCCTCCGGCACCACATTCCCAATGAGTTGCTTCTCTCCCTGTCTGCTTTCTTCATCATCCAGCTTTCCTGTACAGTGATTGTAAATACTGTTTCTGATTTTGGGAGTCAATGATAGATATTTTTGCTTTTTAATTTCTTTAAAAAAAATTATACCACTTTTCTCCTTGTGTGGGACTCCAAGCCGCTTACACCAATTAAAAAAAAAAAAAGTTCAGCTAAAATCTTATTTTGAAAAAGTTTTGTTAAAAAAATAATTAGACAATTTTATTTAAAAAAACACTTAGTTAAAATAATTTAAATCACAGTTAAAACATAACCGAAAAGATAAAAGCACAGCACAAGCTGAAAACATTTGAGGATCTTATCTGGTTCCTTTATAGCTGCTTTCCAAGTCTTAATCTTCTGATTTCTTGATTACAATTTTAATTTTAATTAACACTTGAGCTAAACTATAGAAAAAACTTTATTTCTTTGTCTTCATCACCTGCTCTAAAGTCATGTAAATGATTTGTTTTCATTATTTTTGTTTTCTTGATATCCAGCTTGCTGTTCCACTTTTTGGCTTAGGTTTCATCACTAAGAAAACCTAAGTAAGGAAACTTATAAAGTTTGGATGAAAATCCATTGCGCAATCACTGCCCTACTGATGTTGAAACTGCCAGAAAAAGTGTAACTGGATTATTATTATTTTTTTTTGGGGGGGGGGGAATATTCCATGGTTCTAAATAATATTATCTGATTAGTCACATTTGGTTTAAATCTTATAGCCAAATGCATTCTAACGCTGTATGTGGAAATTACTTTTTTGGGAATATTTGTAGTGAAGTAAGTATGCTGTAGTGCAGGGGTAGGCAAACTTTCCTCTTTAAGGGCCGAAGGACTTCAGCTCCCAGAATCCTATGAGCTATTGGCCAACATGGGACTATTGGCCAACATGGTTGAGGCTTCTGGGAGCTGAAGTCCCTTGGCCCTTAAAGGGGAAAGGTTGCCTACCCCTAGTATAGTGGTTTGAGTGTTGGATTACGACTCTGGAGACCAGGATTTCCTTCTTCATTGTCACTGCCACATTTTAATGTACCCATCAGTCGGCCAGGACATTTCTTGGTTCTTTCAGTCTGGGATTTTCCAGGTTTTCTGGGACAAATGGCAACCCTAGGCAGGGAGGGTGGTGAGGTGGCCAGGGGTGCTTGCTTGCTGCTGCTTTTCTTTCCATCTCCCCCTCTTCTTCCCATGTTGTCTCCATTTAGTGGCATTCTTGCTTGGTGGTGACAACATGAGTTACCGCACTGGGATGTCACCAACCCTAGTGATGCCACTGTGTCAGCCAGTATTTCTAAGTAGATAAATATGTTTATGGGGATGCAGTGGCTCAAGTGGTTAAGACACTGACTCTGTAGATTGCAAGATCGGCAGGTTGGCAGTTCGAGGCCCAAGTGCTGCGTGATAGAGTGAGCTCCAGTCATTAGTCCCAGCTTATGCCAACCTAGCAGTTGAAAAGCATGCGAATGCAAGTGAATAGGTACCACTTTGGTGGGAAGGTCAACAGCGTTTTGTGCAATCATGCTGGCCCCAGGATCACAGAGTAGTCTCTGACAACGCTGGCTCTTTGGCTTAGGAATGGAGATGAGCACCACCCACTTCGTCAGACATGACTTGACAACCTTATCAAAGGGAAATACCTTTACCTTTACCGTTAAATATGTTTATGCTTTTATCAGTATTTCTATGGAAAATTCCTTGATAGTGAGTTTTAAAAGGACAGCTTTCTCTGGTGATTTTGATCAGTGTCATTTACCAGAAAAGATACTGGTTGTAGATCACATGTTTCCACTTTTGATTAAACTATGGATTTCACAACAAACGAACACAGGAGTTTATCACACGAGGGAAACCCTGTGCAAAAATGGGATTTAAAAGGTGGGGGAAACCCGCAAAAGCGGTTAGTTTTTTATACACATCGCTGTTAAAATGAGGTTAACCCGAACGGAAAGTAGTCAGAAACTACTTCTTTTTACTTTCGGGATCTTCCGAAAGTAAAAAGAAGCAGTTTCTGACTACTTTCCGTTTGGGTTAACCTCATTTTAACAGCGACGTCATCTGAAAAACTAACCGCTTTTGCAGTTTTTTTCTATTTTAAAGCCCTGTTTCCGCACGGGATTTCCCCCGTGTGATAAACTCCACACTCAAGTTTATGATCTCTCTAACGACTTCATGCAGTATGTAGTCCCCTCAATGATTGTTCCTCTTACCCCAGCCCCAGGTTTTGCAAATATAGGGATATAAACATTCCCCCCTTTTCCATTTGTGGGTGCATCTGCGCTGTAGAAACAATGAAGTTTGACACCATGTTAACTGCCATGACTCCATCCTACAGAATGCTGTGATTTGTAGTTTTGTGAGGCGCCAGCACCCTTTGACAGATGGTTGAAGACCTTGTAAAACTACTAATTCTGGGGCTGGAGTGGCAGCACTTAAAGTGGTGTCAAACTGCGTTATTTCTACAGAGTAGAACTGGCTGTCTCAGAAGTTAGCAGTGAACAATTTCCCTTGCAAGGAGGATGGTCACTTTCTTTCCATCTGTAAGAATGCTGGTTCACTACGAAAGCTCAGATCTATGCTCTTGTGTCTTTCAATTTTGGCTCAGCTAAGGTGTTCATGAGTCTTGGATTTGTTCAGCTTTCATCTAGGCTTGGACATCAGCCTGACCAGATTCCACCTTTGATGCCTGAAATGATCTCTTCCAAGAGCTGGAAATTCTACTGTTTTGGGGAAAAACAGATCGAGTCTCCTTTAGGCAGAATTCCAAAATCCAAAATACTCTAAAATCCAACAATGTCCACATGGGTGGCTGACATAGTGATACCTTCACTTTCTGATGGTTCAGTGTTCACAGATTTTGTTTCATGCACAAATTATTAAAAATTATTGTCTAAAATAACCTTCAGGCTGTGTGAATAAGCTGTGCATGAAACATAATGAATTTCATGCTTAGATTTGGGCCCCAGGATATCTCATTATGGATATGCAAATATTCCAAAATCTGGAAAAATAAATCCAAAATCCAAAACATTTCTGGTCCAATGCATTTGGGATAATGGAGACTCAGCTTGGGGTTGTAGCACATCAGAGCCTCAAAGGATGGAAACTCTGAGGAAAGGATAGCGATTCCCACCATTTCTGGCTCATGCTAGAATTTTTTGCAGTCTTCTGAGCAATGCAGAATCCTTTGTTGGGCATGAAAGCATAAGGCAGCTGTCTGAAACAGTAGGATGTTGCCTTTGTGTGTGTGTTTCTCTGTTATCCAGAGAGTTTATTTATTTATTTTACAATTTTATTTAAATGTAGATAGCAGAGAGTATAGATAGCAATGCAAAAGAAACTGACACATGAGGTTGGAATAAATAAATTTCTTTAGAAGAGGCAAGGGTAAAAAGGATAGGCTCCGATTTTTGTTCCTGGCCACCCTGCATAGATTACAGCAGGGGTCCCCAGACTTTTTCATCTGGGGGCCGGTTCGCTGGCCCCCAGATCTTCTGGGGGGCTGGTGGCATGCATGCGCATGCACGTGGCAGCGCGCGTGCATGCGCACGACTCCGGGCGCCATTTTGGAATACAAAATGGTGTCCAGTGGTGAGCACGAGTGGCGGCGGCGGCAGGAGGCCTCGCGGGCCCGTAAGAAGGCCTTGACAGGCCGGGTCTGGCCCACAGGCCGTAGTTTGGGGACCCCTGGGCTACAGTATCTTGGGGCTGATTTTTGGCAGTTTGGAGGGATTGAGGTGAGGTAAAAGTGCCAAATTTTAGGTGGTTTGTGCACTTTTTTTGGGGGGGGGGTATTTTGAACAAATAAATCACCCTGAGATTTGGGGGCTTTGGATACTATCCGGAGTGGTTTGGGGGGCACAGAAATGAGCCCAGGAGTCCTGCGTGGCTTGTGGGCCACTCTTTCCCTACCTCTACTTTAGAAGATGAGGAAATCTGAATTTTGGGGAGGGCGTTGGGCATTTTGTGGATGGTTTGGGATGCCTTGTTGTCAGCCAAAAGGGCTTGAAGCAAATTTAAAATAGATTTCCTTGGCTGATGCTGACGGCTGGTTGCCAGGGCATTCGGCTCTCGTTGCTAAGGGTATGTTGGTTGAATGGCAGTTTGTTGTTAGCCCTTGTCCAGAGAATAACTTGAAGCTTGGGCTTGGAAAGGTCCTCAAGAAACAAAGAAGGGTGTGTGTGTGGGGGGGGAGGGGGGTTGGCAGAAAAGAAAAGCAGCATCTGTGCCAGGTTGGGTGCCCTTGACACAGTCTCCATCCAGGAGGCTTCGGAGTCTCCCTTTTTCCCATGCAGCTGCGTTAGGCTTTCTCTCTGTGTGATACAGCACTCTCTCCCTGAGATTCTTCCCTTTTGCTTTGAGGTCTGGACAAGAAAGGCCAGTTTGGGTACCCAGTCCACGTCCCTAGCCATCAAATCTTTCACCAAAGATATTGCTTCCTCTTACATCTCTCGCTCTACCTCCTGAGATGCTTTGTCACCTGGGCATTTTAAAATCTTTTCCTTGATTCCTAATGACGAGGCAGTGTTTCAACCCTCCTGACCTAGACATGTTGCAGCTTCTGATTTTTCTTGTTTGGATTGAGCCTTGACAAACCTTGCCTTTGCTTGTTTTCTTCCCTTAATGGTCTGGAGGCATCAAGGGGAAAGTGTCGCTAATTAGGAGGAAGGCAAGGGGAGGAAATAAAAAGGCAGTGTGGCAGCATAGAATCATAGAATTGGAAGAGACCCCAAGGGCCATCCAGTCCAGCCCCCTGCCATGCAGGAACACACAATCAAAGTACCTCCGACAGCACTAAACAGTTTTTATTTTAGGTATATACATCCACTTCTTCATGTGCAGAACGGAGCGGTATTAAGGTCTCAGATGGTTGCTGCTCTTGTCGCGTGCCGAAGTCATTTCTGACGACAGCCACCCTAAGGCAACCCTATGGTGGGGTTTTCTTGGCAAGATTTGTTGAGAGGGGGTTTGTCTTGGCCTCCCTCGGAGGCTGAGAGTGTGTGACTTGCCCAAAGTCGCCGTGGGTGTAGCCACACAGCAGAATCAAAGCACTTTGACACAACTTTTAACTGCCTCTATCCTCATGACTCTTTCCTACAGAATCCTGGGATTTGAAGTTTGGTGAGGTCCTCAGCCTGGTCTGCCAGAGAGGTCTGATGCCTCACCAAACTACACATCCCAGGTTTCTGTAGGACAGAGTCATGGCAGTTAAAGTGGTGTCAAATGCTGTAATTCTGCAGTGTGGATACACCCTCAGTGGGTTTCCATAGCCGAGGAGCTAAAATGAATTTTGGGAGAAAAGTGAGCTATAAATCAAATCAAATCAAATCAATAAAGTAAGAATTAGGTATGTACCATTTACAGATTGAGCATTTGCAGATTTTATTATTTGTGGATTACGGTATCTGCCCCTCCCATTGGAAAATTATGTTCTCTCAAGGCATCTTTACGTCCTCCGGCGTGATTCTGTGGTCAACTTCTGCCAGAAGGTGTCCATAGGGTTGCACTGAAGGACCTACAGATGCAAAGAGAGAACATTTCTCTTGGCATTTGTAGGTCCTCCAGCGCAGTTTTGTAGTCAACTTCCACCAGAGGTTGACCGTAGAGTCGCATTGGAGGACTGCAAAATGGCCAGAAAAGTGTTCTCTCAGATAAAAATAATTTTTTCTACTTTTGCAGGTGGGCTGCACCCCTAATCCCTGCAAAAGTTGGGGGCCAACTGTAACTGGAATAACCATTCTGTTTGTCTCTCCTTGCAGGATGACGCTTCATCGCCTCCTGCTGGTAGCAGTGTGGCTTTGCATCAGTGACCTCAGCAGTGCCTCCGGTGAGTACTTGGGACAAGAAGGCTTTAACACAGGAGCAGCGGTCAATTATTGCCCCAGTGACCCCCCCATGGCTTCACTGGCCTACTTGGGTACACTGGAAGAGATATCACATTCCTTCTAGTGACCACTTTTGGTCAAACTCTATCCAAAATAGGCTTTGGGAGGGATGTGGGGGGTTTCTGGGTATGTGGTTTTGGGCAGTTTGGAAAAGTTTTGGCATGAAAAAAAATCAAGAAAAAAATAACTGACTTTTAAAATAATTGGGATGGGTGCTTTGAGGGACTGTCAGATGGCTTTGAGGGCTGCAGATACAGAACTTGGCCCCCATGTATGGCCCATGCCCTGCACTTTCCGCACCTATTTTTCACCCCATAGAATAATGTGGATTATTCTATCCTCATAGAATAATGTGGATTATCCATGCGCTGCACTTTCCTCACCCCTTTTTCATCCCATAGAATAATGTGGACTTTCCCTTTCCAAAAAATTGCGGCAAAGCCGTTATCTAAAGAACTACTTTTGACGCATCCAACTAAAGTTTTGGGGGAAAGTGTGGACTAAAGCTCCCAGCAAAAAACTAACTTGTTGTTAGCTTCAGCCAAGGGCTAAGTCTAAATGGCAGCCCTGCGCTCTTGATATCGATGTGTGCAGTCCGATGATGATGATGATGATGATGATAATGATTGGCAGAGGTGCCAGTCTTCCAAATGCATATTTCTCAATCCTAGCAGTATAAATACAGTAACAGAATTAAATTGCATGGTCTTTCATGCTGTGCCAACTCTGTGGTCTTACTTTGCCCCATTGTCAGGGCCTCTCACTGAGGTTTTAAGTGTTTCAGCATTGAACGCCAGGTTCCCGAAGCTTGTATTGTTTCTCGCTTTGGGCATCCTCTGAGTGAGTGTTTACTGTGTAGCTCCATGGGTTATGGTGATGCTCAAGCCCACAATCCCAATTCGCACATGGAACTAATAAGTGGGAGCTGGTGATTCCCATGTCAGCAGGACAGTTGAATTCATCTGACCATTAGCAGACTTTTCTAAAGTGTATGCATGTGTGCCCTCAAGTTACTTGTCAACTTATGGTGACCCCATTAATTCCATAGAGTTTTCTTAGGTAAGGAATCCTTAGGTGGTTTTGCCAGTTTCTTCCTCAAAAATGTAGCTTAGCACCTAGTATTTGTTAGTGGTCTCCCATCCAAGTACTAACCAGGGATGGTCCTACTTAACTTCCAAGATCAGATAGGATCTGGTGTCTTTAGGGTATTTAGTGTGCACACTTTCAGGTTGCCTGTCAACTTATGGGAACCTCATGGATTTTTCATGGGGTTTTCCTAGGCAAAGACTACTGAGAGGTGGTTTTGCCAGTTCTTTGTTCAGAGATAGAGCCTCCAGTATCCAGTATTCATTGGTGGTCTCTCATCCAAGTAATAGCCAAGGTTGACCCTGCTTAGCTTCCAAGATCAGATGGGACATTGTGCTTTTGGGAGTATATAGTCATTGTGTACCTTCAAGTCATTTCCAACTTATGACAGCCCTAAGGCCTATCATGAGGTTTTCTGAGGCTGAGAGTGTGTGAGTTGCCAAAGACACTGGGTATTTAGGCCCTGTTTTAAAAGCATAATGAGTTAAAAAGTGTGGTATCCCATGTTTATGGTTACATCTGTGTGTCTGTGACACTATGAATTTTTTATACAGTTTTCTTAGGCAAGGAATCCTCAGAATTGGTTTTACCAGTTCCTTCCTCTGAAATATATCCTGACCCTGTTTAGTTTCCAAGATCTGATGGGATCTGGTGCCTTGAGGGTATTTACTAAACCATTCTGGGGAGAAAAAGTTCAGGAGATTACAAATCTCCTTTATATTTTGATTAAACCTCAGAGCAGATTCACCCGGTTGACATGGTAGCCATCTACCACCACTAGAACCAATTTGGGTCCTTTGGATCCTAATGAAAGCTGCCTTGAAACCATAAAATATTGCAGAGCTACAGAGGTACAGAAGTGTGTAATTGGATTACTCTGCAGGCATTAACTAGCAGCTGAACATGCGAATTGACTAACTCGATTGGAGGCGAAACAGGACTGAGTTTGTGGTCATTTGAAGGCTCAAGTGACAAACCTTTTTGCCCAGCCATGCCTGGGCCTTCTCTTGGTGCCAGGCTTGTGAGGTGCATTGAGTGCATGCATGCACACATTAGCTGGTCCAGGAAGTGGGTTAAAAATCACATACGCTGCACATGCTGGGGGAACTTTGCTTATCTAGTTGTGGTTTTTCTGCCGCTTTGGTCCCTGTTGTATGATTAATCTGGTTGCAAGTTGACTTGAACAGGGAGGGAAATGATGTGTCAGTTGACTGTCAATGTCTGGACTCACCTCACAGGGACGATAAAATCTCCCTTTACTCCTGAGCAGGAGGGAAAAGCCATGAAATGGGGAACAAGATGGCTTTGATTCTGATCTCCATTTTAACCCAGCCTTCCCCAGTTGCTGTGATGGACTGCAACTCCCAGTATCCCCAGTTGGATACTGACTGGAGAAGCTGTATTATCTTGCATTCTTTGTTGCCCCTGCTTTGCACATGGGCAGACAGGTCCAACCAAAAGGCAGTGTAGTGCAATCACCATATTACTATGTTGTTGTTGTTGTTGTTGTTGTTGTTGTGTGCCTTCAAGTTGTTTCCTACTTATGGTGACCCTAAGGTGAGCTTATTATGGGTTTTCTTTGCAAGATTTCTTCAGAGGGAGTGTTTGTCAGGGATGATGGGAGTTGTAGCGCTTCACCTCTGGCTCTAACTCACCACCTTGTTATGCAGCAGAGCTGACCAGCTTTGATCAGTGGTTGATGCTTCTTTCCCAAGCAGCAGAGTTTCAGAGAATAGGCTGAAGACCCTGACAAACTCTCCAAGCCTTCTCACTCTTCTTCCTGAGATGTCTCCAAACTTCTCCAGGATTCTTCTGGCTCTTGTATCTTCCCTCAAGACACCAGACAACTCAGTAGTCTTATATAAAAGATCTACTTTATTCTACTATATACATAAATACTATATGCCCTACAAATCACAATATCTCCAAAACTACTCCACAATATGCATTGGCAAACATTGCACTTATAGCCATTGTTAGTCACTACCCACTAGTCAGTTTCCACCCAGTGGGCATGTACATTCATTTTGATTGGTTTACATGGATCATCCCATACTTAAGACCAACCCAAGTATTTCATCATTTTACCTTGACTACTTAATGAATCTCAGGTGTTTGCAATCTATCACAGGTGTTTTCAATATACACTCTATAACTTTGTCCTTGGCTCTCAAGGCTTCCAAATTACATTATCCTTTTCACCTGTGTAGCTTCATGATTGTTCCTGCTTAGTCACTGTGACTATCACATACATATTTTATTTCTATTACTGTATGTCCCATGTTGCATTTTCCTTAACAGTGTTGCCATTGCCTTCCCCTGAGGCTGAGAGCATGTGTCTTACCCAAGGTCACCCAGAGGGTTTCACAGCCAGACTGGGAATTGAACCCTGGTCTCCAGAGTTCTAGTCCGATGCTCAAACCAGTGTGCCACACTGGCTTACAATATACAGGGTAGTATATTGACACCATGCAAGTGCAATGTAGTGTTTTTGTGGGTTTTTCGGGCTGTGAGGTCGTGTTCTAGCCCAAAAACCCCACAAAAATCTATGGATGCCAGCTGTGAAAGCCTTCAACTTCGCAGTGTAGTGTCTTGGCCACCGTATGTTTCAGGTTGTGTCTGTGTTAATCCTGTTTTGGGCTGCCTTGAGCTCCAGTGTTGAAAGAAAGGAAGGTTCAAGAATGTATGAGTAACCTGGGTTTAGCCAAAGTCATGCCATATCTGTTTCAAATGGTTTGATTCTGCCTTCTCCTTTGATGCAACTCTTTAACCTAATGGAGCTGCAATTGTGTGCATGCTTATTTGGCAGGAGGAAGGCCCATTGAACTTGATGGGACTTGCATTCTGAATTGGTACACATAGGATTGCACTGTTGCACTTGCTTATATATCTATAACAGGTTTGCGTAAGTTCTTACTGCAGAAGGCAAGTTGTATCATGGATTGGCAGTCAAGAGGTAAGGAGAATGTTCACTGATTTTCTCACTCTCAACAAGAAAGGACACAGTGAGACACTCTAGTAAAAAAAAGTTAACAAACATCAGGGGATTTTTCACATTTCAGGATAATTTTGCTCATAGAGAATGGGCCTTTAATAATGTGTTGTGTCTACTAGTTGCCTCCTTCACTCATTCTAATGTGTATGCTTTTAATAATTTTTAATTCTTTTGATAGTATATATATATTAAATACACTATAAGTAGATTGATTCAACAAAGGAAGCCCTGGCTGCCCTGAGTTTGCAAGACCTGAGCGAGGCTGTTTATAACATGAGCTCTGGAAGGTCTCTCATTCAGAGGGACTCTGTAAGTCATAGAATCATAGAATTGGAAGATACCACAAGGGTCATCCAGTCCACCCCTATTCTGCCATGCAGGAACTCAAAATTAAAGTATCCCCGACAGATGGCCATCCAGCTTCTGTTTAAAGACCCCAAAGAAGGAGACTCCACAATACCCCAAGGCAGTGTCTTCCACTATCAAACAGCTCCTACCCTCAGGAAGTTCCTCCTAATGTTGAGGTGGAATCTCTTTTCCTGTAGTTTGCCTGTTGAAATTCATTTTGTTAGTTTTGGCCCAAAGTCAAAGTTGACTGGATGACAAACAAGAATTAACAATAAATGTTCAGGGGGAGCTGTGTTGGCCATTTAGCAAATTCAAACAAAAATCCATCAGTGATACCTTTATTGGCCAACCAAAATGCATAATATACTTGTTGCAAGCTTTCGAAGCTCCATGGGCTTCTTCATCAGGTAAAATGTTACAAACCAAACAGAAGAAAAACAATTAGAAATGTCAGATGCCTACATGTTGTTCCAGTCTTTAGTTAAGATGGTTTATGGTGGGGAGGATATCTTTGGTAGGCTGGATCCTCCTTCTTCTGGCCCTGTGGCTATGGGGAGATTTGCAAAGTCCAGGAAATTTAAGATCCATTTGCATCTCAACAGGGACCCCTCTTTTGAAATCCAATATGTCTCCATTCTAGTGAGATCACAGGCCATTATCATCATCATCATCATCATTATCATCATCATCCAGCCCTTCTCCCAGGACTGGGATTCAAGGCGGCTTACAACATTAAAAACAAACAAACATACAGTTAAAAACATACACAAATAGTACATTAAAATAGGATTAAATTACTACAATAATTAAAACAAATTCAATACTAAAATATCAAATACTTTAAAAGGATAAAAAAGCTTAAAATACATTGAAACAATATAGCACCCCAGGCTGTTCTTTAAAAGATTTCTGTCTCAAATGCCTGTCTGAAGAGGAAGGTTTTCACCTGTCGGCAGAAGGCATCAAGGAAAGGGCCATTCTGGTGTCCCTGGGAAGGGAGTTCCAGAGTCTATGGGCAGCCAAGGAAAAGGGCATCTCTCATATTCCCACCAATGTTGCTTGTGATGATGGTGGGATGGAGAGAAGGGCCTCCCCTGAGGATCTCAAAGTCCCGGCTGGCTCATAGAGGGAGATATGGTCTGCTAAATATCCTGCACCTGAACCTTATAGGGTTTTAAAGGTCATCACCAGCACTTTGAATTGGGCCTGGAAACAAACTGGCAGCCATTTGAGCTGTTTCAACAGGGACGTTGTGTATAGCCTGCCCCTGTTAGCAGCCTAGCTGTAGGTCTTTGGACCAGCTGAAGTTTCTGAACACTCTTCAAATGCAGCCCCAAGTAGAGCGCATTACAAAATGGGATGTAACCAAGGCATGTACCACGGAGGCCAGATCCAGTGCCTCAAGGAACAGGCACAGTTGGCACACAAGTTTTAAATGTGGAAAAGCACTCCTGGTCACTGCAGAGGCTTGGGGCTCCAGGTTCAAAGCTGAGTCCAGGAGTACCCCCAAACTGTGAACCTGCGTCTTCAGGGGGAGTGTGACCCCATCTAACACAGGCTGGATCCCTATTCCCTGATCTGCCTTCTGATTGACTAGGAGCACCTCTGTCCTGTTTGGATTAAGTTTCAACTTGTTTGCCCACATCCAGTCCATTACTGATGACAGACATTGGTTTAGGACCAGGGCAGCCTCCTTGGATTGGGGTAAGAAGGAATAGTAGAGTTGAGTGCCATCGGCATATTGATGACACCGCACCCCAAAACTCCAGACAACCTCTCCCAGCGGCTTCATGTATATGTTAAATAGCATAGGGGACAACACAGAACCCTGAGGGACCCCACAGGCCAATGGCCTGGGGATCAAGCAGGAGTCCCCTAACAACACCACCTGGGTTCGCCTCTCCAGGAAGGAATGGAGCCACTAAAACAGTACCTCCAAGTCCCATCCCAGAGAGGTGGTCCAGAAAGATACCATGGTCGATGGTATCGAAAGATGCTGAGAGGTCCAGGAGAACCAACAGGGTCACATTCCTCCTGTCTATTTCCTTGCGTAAGTCATCTGCCAAGGCAACCAAGGCTGTTTCTGTTCCATAGCCAGGTCTGAAACCAGATTGAAATGGATCTAGATAATGCATTTCATCCAGAAACCCCGAAGCCACCACACATTCCCAAACCATACCCAAAAATGGTAGATTGGATATTGGCTGATAATTATTCATTATTGTGGGATCCAGGGATGGCTTTTTAAATCGAGGCCTCACAACTGCCTCCTATAGACAAGGTGGAATTCTGCCTTGTTGTAGGGAGGCACTGACTACCTCCTTTACCCACTCAACCAGTCCCCCTCTGGCCTGTTTAATGAGTCAAGAAGAACAAGGATTCAAGACACATGTGGTGGCTTTTACCTTTCCAAGAATCTTGTCCATCATCAGGCTGCACAAGTGGAAAAGTATCCATTAACGCTGGACAGACAGGAGCCAAGGTTACACCCACTGGCGCTGTATCAACTGTAGCATCCAAGTCGGAGCGGACTTTATCTATAAAATGTCATGCAAATTCTTCACAGCAGGCCTCTGAGTGGTCTGCATTTTCTACTTGAGAGCGAGTGTGTAAAAGACCACTGAGCACTTGGAATAGCTCTGCTGAATGGCTTCAGGCAGATGCCATTGCTGGCAGCAAAAAAATATTTCTTTGCTACCCGCATTGCCACAGAGTAGGCCTTCAAATAGGCTCTAGCCCATGTTTGGTCAGATTCACTCTGAATCTTCTGCCAGTGTTGCTGTAGTCTCCGTCCCACTCATTTCATCACCATCAACTCCCTGGAGAACCAGGAGGCTGGTTTGGCTCTGCCCCATAAGAGGAGACACTCAGGAGCGATTGTGTTCATGGCCCAGGCCATTTCCCCATTCCAAAGGTTGGCCAGAGCTTCAACAGAATCGCTTGCCGAGGTGACAGGAAACTCCCCAAGAGCCCTCAGGAATCCATCTGGATCCATCAGCCTCCTACGGCGGACCATCCTAATTGGTCCCCCACCCCTGCAGAGAGTCTGAGTCCCAGTGACTCTAAATCTGACCAGATAATGATCTGCCATGGCAATGGAACTGTGGAGAGTTCCACCACACCAAGATCATCATCACCCCACCCAGCACAGGAACGAGGTCCAGAGTGTGTCGAGCAACATGAATAGGGCCAGTTACCACTTGGGACAGACCCATGGTTGTCATGGAGGCCATGAAGTCCTGATCCACTCCTGAAAGGGCACTCTCAGCATGGATGTTGAAGTCCCCCAGCACTAATAGAAGAGGAGACTCCAACACCAACCTCGAGACCATCCCGGCTAGCTCAGGAAGGCAGACTGTTGAGCAGTGGGGTGGGCGGTACACCAACAGAATCCCTATTCTGTCCCAGCTCCCCACCTTTGGTTGGCCCAATAAAGATCTCAAGACAATGTGTACTTTGGTTTTCGTTTTATGGTCAGCATTGCTACCCCTGCAGGAAGAACAACAACAACAAAACAATAAATTCCGAATTAAAACGGTGCAGGAAGGTGGGGGAAAGCTCAGCTTTTTCTATGTCATCTTGAAATTCATTTTACAAAAATAAAGAGGGCTTGAGCTGGCATGATGAAGGCAGAGCTGCGTCACTCAGCAGCAAGATTTCTTGAGAAGATGTGTTTGTCCTCCCGCTATCAGCTTCCTGTTCAGAGAGACAAGACGGGGGGGATGGAGGGAGGAAGGAAGGAAAACAAGACAAGAAGCCAACTGTACTCATACGCTCTGTAGCCCAGATGGAGGAGGGTTCCAGAATGGCTTTAGAGAGAACCAGAAGTAAATTAAGGAAAGAATGAATCCCAGATCCATCTGTTTGAACTCGGGATGCCTCCTTCACAAGCTCTAATAATTTTGTGCATGAATGTTTGGGCACAAGGATAACCCTTTGCAGTTGTTGATTGTGACATACCCTCTTAACATTTTGAGGAATGACTTTATTTGAGTGATGTGATTGTGTGCTAAAACAGGGTGTGAGCAGTGTACCAACCTTCTCTCTGATGTGGTGTTTCTATCCTAGAAACATGAAATTCGACTTCACAGTGCAAGTGCATCCTTTTTTTTTAATTGAAGTGTACAAATACACATATAAACATAAACACATACACACACACACACACACACACACACACACACATATATATATACATACACATAAACACAAACTATCACCAACAATCACAATCTACAGTCTACAATCTATCATTCATTATATAATATTTTAAATATTAATTTTCTAATACGGAAAATAAATTTTAAACCTAAATCTTCCATCCTCGATCTATTTCTGCACTAATTCTTCCGTTTGTTACAAACATACTTTCATTACATTCACGTTATTAATCATAATCAGTATTTTATTTTCTATAAAAAAAAGATATTGAATTATTTAATTTTAAAATTTCTTAAGTTTCTTTCTGATTCTTACTTCCTTAAGTGAATCTACAACACTTGTTTCTTTTATCTTTACAGATAATACACCCGTTTTTTAAGTTAAAGCTTACACCGTAAATTGAAATATTTTCCAACCTTTTTTTCTTCCTAATAATTCAAGTTCTTTCCATTCATCCTTTGAATCTTTATTTTTTAGTTTTGCAGTGAGTTTGTCCATAGCAACTGCTTCCAATAATTTAAGAAGCCATTCTTCCTCTGTAGGTGTATGTTTTTGTTTCCAGTTTTGTGCATATGCAATCCTAGCTATAGTGACCATGTATAAAAGTTTTTTTGTTTGCGTCTTACTTATTATTTTATCTGTATCTGTTATCATATTCAATAAGAAAAAATTAGGATCACGGTCTATTTGTATCTTTAGAATTTCTTCTATTCTTGTAGCTATCATATTCCAGTATTTTTTAGCTTCTTGACAATTCCACCACATGTGGATAAAGTTCGCTTCAGGACGTTGGCATTTCCAACATTTGGTATTGCCTGTTCTATAAATTTTATGAAGTTTTGCAGGTGTTATATACCATTGATGATACATTTTGAGGTAGTTTTCTTTAAGATTTTGACAAAGCGTAAAATTATTAGTAGCCTTCCAAGATTTTTCCCATGTTTCAACATTAATAGATTCCTAGCGTCTTTAATCGTTTTTATCATAGCGTCTTTAATCGTTTCATTTTCCAAATCTCTATGTTTTAAAAGTTTGTAATATCTAGATATATGTTTGTCTTGTTCTTTATAAATAATTTTGTCTATTTCATTTGTATCTTTTCCTAATCCTGGTGATTTAGAATCCTCTGTAAATTTAGCTTTAAGTTGATTATATAAAAACCAATTAATTTTTATATCCTTTTGTTGCAAAGTCTCCATTGTTCTAACTTGATATACTTTCTTTTGGTCTACATTTATGATATCACTGTATAATATCCATTTTTCATCTTTATTTTTTGTCCTGTTGTAGAAAGCTTCTTGTACAGAGACCCATACTGGTATTTTTGTGTAAAATTGTTTTTTTTATTTTATACCACTCTGATGTGGTGTATCTATCCTAGAAACATGAAATTCGACTTCACAGTGCAAGTGCATCCTTTTTGGAAGAAAAAAAAAGTCCCAACTGCTTCAGATCTTCCTGGAAGATCCAGAGCCTTCTGTTCTAATGCTAGGTGGCTGTTCACATGTGTGTCCTGCTGTGCCACCTGCTGCAGCTGCCAAAGGTCACTTGGGGGGATGCAGACGGGTGGCCGTGGGCTGCCCTGGGAAGTGGTGGATTGGGGCCGAGGCTGCCCCACGCCTCAGCCCCGATCCTCTCTTTTGCCGCCTGGGAAAGGAGCGCTAAAACAGCACTCCTTCCGCAAGCTGCGAAAGGGGTGCCCAAAGAGCCGCCATGTGGCTCTTTTCCGTCTCCTCCAGCTCAGTGTGTCTGGATGCTGAGCCGGAAGGACGTCATCAGAGTGCCTGTCATGTGGAAGGGCGGGCGCTCCGATGACGTCCTCAGGAAGGGGATGGGGCACCCGGCGTCCGGCTGCCCTTCCCCTTCCTTGGGTTGAAGACGGCACTTTGCGCCGTCTGCAAAGGGAGTTAGCTCCATTGATGTATTCAAGTCTTTTAGTCCAATTCTCAAATCAAATCTCTACCTTCAAGTCTGAAGTTGAGTCTCAGGTCCTTGAAAGATACTTTAAGGTCAAGCCTCAGGTCTGGGAGCCAACTTTTAATAGAAAAAAAAGGTGCACTGCATTTCTTGGAGGGAACAGCAGGTGTGTTAGGCAATGAATTTGTGGTGAGGGTTGAGATCTGCTTGGCATCCTGTCCCTGCTGCATATCAGAGGGGCCTTCTAAAGCTTTTCAAAAGCTTTAGAACAGGGGTAGGCAACCTTTCCCCTTTAAGAGCCGAGGGACTTCAACTCCCAGAAGCCTCAGCCATGTTGGCCAATAGTCCCATGTTGCCCAATAGCTCCTGGGATTCTGGGAGCGGAAGTCCCTCGGCCCTTAAAGGGGAAAGGTTGCCTACCCCTGCTTTAGAAGGATCCTTCCACCTCAAGCCCATTGTTTATACATTTGCTGTTTCCTTCCAAAAAAATGCACCCCACACTTTGGGGGCAGGTCTTGCCTGCTGCTAGAAGTGAATGGCACCAGCAAGTCAGTCATTAAAAATATACAAGTGTCAAGTCAAGTCAAGTCAGTGTGCCACTGTTGTCAAGTCAAGTCCAAGTCAAGTCATTTAAGTGGCTTGAGTCTGACTTAAGTTCAAGTCAGTTGACCCAAGTCTGTACCAGTGCTTAGCTCTGAGGTCAGAACAAGGCCCCCAGACATAGGATTGTGGGTGGACACTTTATTCTTGTTGGAGTATTAGCATCAATGCTTGTGTGTAGTTCTGTTTTCCTTGAGAAGGGGGTGCTCTAACAGGAACACTGATGTATGCCACTATGGTCATTTGGTCAATGTTGCATGTGAAAAGGTCACTTCCCATACCCCTCCTCTTCCTGGGGATAATAAAGTTTTATGATTCTTTAGTTTTTTGTGGGTTTTTCGGGCTGTGTGGCCATGTTCTAGAAGAGTTTCTTTCTGACGCTTTATGATTCTTTGTTTGGTAGCAATCCACATTGACAGAGTCAACTCTAGTGCTAACTAACATATGTCAGCAGAAAACAAAGCAATGGCCAACAGAGTCAACCTGGGATCAAACATTGATAGAAATGGGTACTGAAGTCAGGAAATCAGAAAAAGTCTAAGAATGGGGAGGTGGCTATGAAAGAACTAGAAAAGATTCTAAAATGCAAAGACATACAACTCAGCACAAAAGTTAGAATTATACAAGCCATCGTATTCCCTCTTACCACGGATGGATGCGAGAGCTGGACAGTCAAGAAAAAAAATAGGAGGAAAATTTGAGATAATGTGGTGCTGGAGAAGAGCGCTGAGGATCCCATGGAAAGCCAAAACAAATGGGTCCTAGAGCAGATCAAGTCAGAGTTATCCCTAGAAGCCAAGATGACAAGACTTTAGACTGTTGTACTTTGGACACATCATGTGAAGGCATGAATCCTTGGAAAAGACAATAATGTTAGGAAAGGTGGAGGGGAGTATAAAGAGAGGAAGGCCACATGCTAGATGGATGGACTTTATTAAAGAGACCATGAATATGAGTTTGCAGGAGTTGAGCAGAGCAGGAGAGGACAGTAGAGGGGGCCTGGAGATGGCTCATCCTAGGGTCGCCATGGGTCGAGATTGATGCAAAGACAGTTAACAACAACAACAACAACAACTTTACATGTAAGGATTTTAGTTAATTTTCTCATAGCTGTCCTTCTAAGTCTTAGTTTTCATCTGATTTCTTGACTGCATTCTCCATTTTGATTAATGAATGAGCTTTATTGTTATTGCTAACTACCGTCAAGTCAACTTTGACTTATGGTGACCCTATGAATGAAGTTAGGACTTGGAAGGGCAGCTGTGAAGGAACTAGACAAGATTCTGAAGTATTAAGATATATCACTGAATATTAAAGTTACGATTGTCCATGCCATCATATTTCCAGTTTCTATGTATGGTTGTGAAAGCTGGAAAGTGAAGAAATCTGATAGGAAGAGAATCAGCTCATTTGAGATGCGGTGCTGGAGAGGAGTTCTGCAGATACTATGGACTGCTAAAAAGACAAACAAATTGGTCCTAAAACAAATCAAGCTTGAACCTTCCATAGAAGCCTAGATAACTAAACTGAGATTGTCTTACTTTGGACACATCATGAGATGACATGAGTCACTAGAAAAGACAACAATGCTTGATAAGGTAGAAGGCAGTAGGGAAACAGGAAGACCACATTTCCAATGGATGGACTCAAACAAGGAAGCCACAGTTTTTGAAGATCTGAGCAAGGTGGTTGAGGATAGAGGGATTTGAAGATCTCTCATTCATTGTTGTTGTTGTTGTTGTTGTTGTTGTTGTTTTTAGCTGCCCTTGAATTGGTTCCAATTCATGGTGACCCTCTGGATGAGAGATCTCCAGGAATCTCTGTCTTCCACTGCCTTGCCCAGATCCTGCAAGCCCTGGCCCATAACTCCCCTGATTGAGTCTATCCATCTGGTTTGTGGTCTTCCTCTCTTTCTTCTACCCTCTACCTTTCCTAGCATTATTGTCTTTTCTAGTGATCTTTGCCTTCTCTTTATGTGGCCAAAGTATAATAGTCTCAACTTGATCAGAGATCTGGTCTGATCTGTTCAAGAACCCATTTATTTGTCTTGGCTGTCCCAGTTAACAGCAGCAGCAGCAGCATCAACAACAACAGTGAAAATTTTAAAAACATGTAACTCCTCTACTTTCCGATACCACAGCAAAATGGTAGCAACTTGCACTACCATTGCAGAAAGCCACCTTCATTCTATATAAGACCTCTCTCTACTCAAAGAGAAGGTACGGCCTCTAGAAAGTCTTGAGTAATTCTTTGTATTTTTGTGGGGTTTTTTTTCCCCTCGGGCTGTGTGGCCATGTTCTGAAAGAGTTTCTTTCTGACGTTTCGCCAGCATCTGTGGCTAGCATCTTCAGAGAAAAAAATTCTTTGTATTTCTTTTTTTTTAAAAAAAAAGGTTTTAAAACATATATCAAACACAATAAAAACACACATATACACATAAAAACATATATCAACACAATATGCCTAAATCTAAATAAACTAACCTAAGCTAAAATATATTACTCATTCTGTCCCAAATTCTCCTCTTCCCTACCCCCAAAACTAAAGCTAATACAACCCACATATTAACACAATTAACACAAGTTAAAATTGACTTCCCACTTCCCAAGCCTAGAAATGTAAATACTCAATATCTTAAATTTCTCGATAAAGTTAACTCATTTTTATTTCAATTCTGACCCCAAATTCTAAACATACTTATTCAAACCTCAAAACCCGCAACCCAAATTTTCTCTTTCTTTCTTCCTCATATAGGTAAAGAATAATTCCCAGTCTTTTAAAAATTGTCTCATGATTTTCTTTAATCGACATCAGCAATTTGTCCATCTCGGCCAACTTCAATACATTAATAATCCAATCTTCTTCTTATAATTTCCAGTTTATAACCCTGGAATTATAACCAGTGCTGTGCTTTTTGGTTTTTGTTTTAGAATATTCCAAGCTTGGTCAAAGCTTGAACTATTCCAGAAAGTGTAAAAATAACTTTGTTACCTAATTAGACTACACTTCATAGCATCACATGCAAAATGGTGGTTAATGGAGCTGAACTCTTTGGAAGGAAGGAAGAGTGGCTGATAATGGAGGAGCAAATGTCAAATGCTCAACCAGCCCAGGCTGTCATTCAGAGCAGATGAAAGCATAACTTGAAAGGAGGTGTGTTCTTTTTTACACAAGCATACAAAGCAACTCCGTGGGATTACTGTCATGCCTTATAAGTTTCATCGTGGTATTTTATCAGTTTTTCAGGAGGATGCCTGGTTTTTATGATGGAGATTTTAATTGCCATGTTGGTGCCTTTGGAAATCATAGAATCATAGAGTTGGAAGAGACCACAAGGGCCATCCAGTCCAACCCCCTGCCATGCAGGAACTCCCAATCAAAGCATCCCCGACAGATGGCCATCCAGCCTCTGCTTAAAGACCTCCAAAGAAGGAGACTCCACTACTCTCTGAGGGAGTATATTCCATTGTAGAACCGCCCTTACTGTCAGGAAGTTCCTCCTAATGTTGAGGTGGAATCTCTTTTCCTGGAGCTTGCACCCATTGTTCTGGCTCCTAGTCTCTGGAACAGCAGAAAACAAGCTTGTTCCCTCCTCGATATGACATCCCTTCAAATATTTAAACACTGCTATCATATCTCAGCCTTCTCTTCTCCAGGCTAAACATACCCAGCTCCCTAAGTCGTTCCTCATAGGGCTTGGTTTCCAGACCCTTCACCATTTTAGTTGCCCTCCTTTGGACACGCTCCAGTTTCTCCACATCCTTTTGGAATTGTGGTGCCCAGAACTGGACACAGTATTCCAGGTTTGGCCTGACCAAAGCAGAATAGAGTGGCACTATAAACAACAGAAAATCAGGATGAAACAAATGTCCTGTGGGAGGGAAAATGGCTATTTCCTAGTGAGGCATTGTGCTTGAATATTTGCCATGGCATCTAGCAGACTAGTACAGTGCTACACAAAGTAATGGTTTCTGCACCATACTGTTGGCTGCTGGTCCACAGCACATTTCCAGTAATATCCATGATGTATTTGGGGAAAGTTCCCAGTCCCTTTTCATCCCCAGCTTGAGAAGCACTAGGTTGGTGAGTGGACACCTTGGAATGGATTGCAAGCATCGCCTTATCCCATCCCTGCCATGCAAGAATATTACAACCAGGGGATAATGGTTGTATTGATTTTAAATTTATATAATGTTGTTTATGGAATCGTAATTGTTTTAAATTGATCATGATTTAATAATCTTTTAAGGGGGGAGGGGGGAATTATTTGTTTTTATGCTGTATGGTATTTTATCTTTGTTCACCGCCCGGATTGGCTTGCCACAGGGTGGTATATAAATAAAAATTATTATTATTATTATTATTATTATTATTATTATTATTATTATTATTAGAATACACAATGAAAGCATTCCTGAGAGATGCCAATCCAGCCTCTGTTTAAAGACCTCCAAAGAAGGAGAGTCCACCACCTTCCATGGCAGTCCATCAATTCTACTGTCAGACAGCCCTCACAGCGGAGCCATTCAAACAGTGGAATGGATTGGCTTGGAGGATGATGGACTCCTTCGTTGGAGGTTTTTAATAAGAGATTGGATATTCTAGCCCTCAGAAGACTTTTAGCAGTGAAGGCTTTCAATGGCAGAGGGGGTTGGACTGGATGACCCTTGGGATCCCTTCCAACTCTATGATTCTAAGTAACATTGCTACCTCTTTGAAAAGACATTTGTGTTGAAAGAAGAACACAGTCTTCCACCAGTGCTGATTTTCTGATATCACAGAACTAGCACCATCAGAGGAACTGGCATTTTCTTTCCTGCTTCCAGTGTTAGAGATCCTGGTGCCCACTGAATGTCGGTGCCTGGTAATCCAAGTCAATTCCCTTTCTGTAAAGCCAGGCTCCTTTTCTCCTTCAAGTCCTTTCTTGTTTCTCAAACAGCCTCCTTACTATACAAGCCCACTCACAATGCCTGCAAGCCCGCTTGGTAAGGAATGTTAACACTGCATTTACACTCTCAACAGTGTTCTGAACCTGATGGTTGGCGCTACAGTAGGGATGGATATTTGTAGTGGCACCGGGGCCAATAATTATTTATTTATCCATTCATTCCTATTAAAATATTGGGAACAGGGCTCCTTCCATTCCTCTGCTCTGGTCTTCCTTTAAGCCACTTTGGCTAGGCAGGTGCCAAGGTTGACAAGCAAAGGGGTATATTGATGAAAACAGATGTAGCATAGCAAGATTAACATGTTGGCATGTACATAATTAGCCAGAGCGGCTGACAGGCCAATTTGTCTTAATCACCATCAGCTCTGGTGGCTCCAAGCCACATGGACCTCCTCTCCTCCTGTGTGAATCCACCCCTGTATAGGTTGAGTGTCGCTGATCCAGAATTCCAAAATCCTCCAAAATGCAAAATTGTCCACATAAGTGGCTGAGATAGACACCTTTGCTTTCTGATGGTTCTGTGTACACAAATAGTACATAATTTTACACACAAAATTATTAAAAATATGTATAAAATTACTTTCAGGCTATGTACATAAGGGATGATGATGATGATGATGATGATGATGATGATGATGATGATTTTTATTCATAACACCCTTTCCACCAAAGGGCAGAACACCAAATATAAATAATCAAAAATGAACCATAAAACACAATAGAATAACATGCTCAAATGCTAAAAAACTAAAATAATATGCTAATATACTAAAACAAGCTCCTTATCAGTCAGTACCCATCTCAGCAATTCAGCAATTGGGTGAATTGAAAAGGAAGGTCTTCAACCCTTTACGAAAGCGGATAAGATCCTCCCAAGTTGTTTCCAACTTATGGCGATCTTAAGGCAAATCTATCACATGGTTTTTTGGGGCTGAGAGGGTTCCCAGTAGGTTTCCACGGCTGAGTGGGGAATTGAAACCTGATCATCAGAATCCTAGTCCTGTGCTCAAACTACTACAACACACTGACTCTCGTATAAGGTGAAACATTAATGAAATTTTGTGTTTAAACTCAGGCCGTGTCTCTAAGACATCCATGCCAGGATAGATGCAGGTTGTAACTGTCATCAACGGATCTTATTGCACTGCCCTGTGCCCAGGCACTAGGCAACCCATATCCAATCCAGGCTTCTCCTGCAGTTTATCAAGAATGGGATACCGCTGCTTTATAATATGAACTTGACTTTGGGGAATTTATAATTAGCTCAAAAATAGTAAATAGGATCCAACCCATTGTATGCAGGGGGCTAGAGGGAACAGTTCCTGCAGATACAGCATTTCTCCAAAAGAATGGTACTTTTATTAAGAGAGGAAAAGAAATCAATAAGCAAGCACACACATATACAGAGAATCAAACATACAAAGACACCCTAACATATATGCACGCACACACAAACACAGGAGTAACTTGGATAGGAAGCAGAAGGCTTTCTAAGGGTGATAGTTACCTGAAAAGGAGGCTGCTCCAAAATGAATGAAGAGGGATCCATTATGTCAGAGAAAGGACCCCGAAATAGAGCTGCTGACTCTAGCCAGAGACCACAATGGGACAATGCCATCATGGAATCCACCCAGAACTCCTTCCTTTCCCAAGATGATGGGGAGCCTTTATACCCTTAAGACCAGGGGTAGGCAACCTTTCCCCTTTAAGGGCCGAGGGACTTCAGCTCCCAGAATCCCAGGAGCTATTGGCCAACATGGGACTATTGGCCAACATGGCTGAGGTTTCTGGGAGATGAAGTCCCTCGGCCCTTAAAGGGGAAAGGTTGCCTACCCCTGCTTAAGACTAAGCTGAGGCAAAGAGTTGCTATTGTATATCAAAGAATTCCGATGCTATTGCTTTGAAGTAGACAATTTCCAAAAAAGGGGAGATAGGACGCTGATGTTATCTCACACATCCTGGCTGGCACTCATAAATCTTCTTAGGTGTGAATGTCCTGTTTTGCAACTCCTAAGCCTGGCCTTTTTGATCTGCAAATGGTTGTAAATGCAGATGTTTGGAGTGCCTACGTGATGTGCTCGCCTTGAGCTTATGGGGATGAAGGCTCTTTCCAGCCTAGGGCTCTGATAGATACCCAAAAGGGCCTTGATATCAGGACCAGTCATCGTAACAGCTTAAAAGGCCCCAGTTCAATTTACAAACATTTTAGTGCTGGGGCCCCAGTCAACATGCGGTGTGCACACACAAACACCTTCCATTTCCGTTCCGCTGCCAAGTCAGAGCAGAATTCCTTTTGTCTAGGACTCACAGCATCTGTGCTGAACGAAAGCATTGTCTGCAAAATCAGATGAGGTGTTGCTGTCATTCAGATGTGTTATGTTGGCGTTGTCTCTGCATTATTGTGATTTTTGTTCCTGGTGTTTTTAATTTTTGGCACCTTTGGGTGCCTGGAGGGGTGCACAAAAGCTAGGATTGTTAGAAATCCGCCGGATATAATAGATGATCTCTTTCTGAGGGCTTCTCATCTTAATTTATGCATCGCTGAATCATGAAGAGGGACCCAATTCCTTCCTTCCTGGGCATGCAGCCACCATACTTAAATCATATCCTTCCCTCTTTCTGTGTATGTCTGTCTTACTTTCTCTCTGTCTTAACAAAAATGATGCAGGGCTTCTCTTGGCTTTGAGCCACAGCCAATTCCAAGCCGATGGTTATTCAGCCTCTTGTTCTATTTATGGATTGGAGGGCCTTTTATTTTTATTTTATTTTAATATATTATGTTTATTATATTATTATATTATGTTATATATATGTTATAGTCTCTGTCAGCCTTTTCTTCCTTCTATCACGATCATCATGGACATCATTTTATTCAAAGTGTCATAAAGCCCTTGTGAGGTTAAATAATGGAGTTCTAGAAATTTGGGGAAGATGAGCAAGCAAATGTGAAATCCATGATTGCGGTCTTTCTTTCTTTTTTCTTTTTTTAATATATTAATTTATTAGTTTTAATCCACACAGTCTGATTCACAACCAAAGTAATAAACATTCGGGGGGAACGAGAGAGAAAAAAGGTATGAGAAAAAAAGGGTGAGGGGGAATGAGAATATGGAAAGGGGGGAGAGATGGTGACCCTATGGCGAGCCTATCTTGGGGTTTTCTTACAAGATTTGTTCAGAGGAAGTTTGCCATTGCTTTCCTCTGAGGCTGAGAGCAGGTGGCTTGCCCAGTTGGACTATGTCATTCATGTGGACCATTGTGGATTTTTTAAATATTTTGGATTTCTGAATTTTGGATCAGGGAGATTGAGTCTGTACTTTCATGTGGTATTTTGGTAGAACATAAACTGGTTAACAGCTACTTCCTGATTGTCAAACCTTGCGTGTTATTCATTTCTGCTGTCTCTTATTGCTATTTTGACCACCTGGCAACCTCAGACCCAAAGCAGTTTGCAAAATAACTCAAAGGGATTTAATAGGAACTACTCAGTTCTGGCTCTTTTTGAACCACAGACATCCATTTTGGGCTGTATCTGCACTGCAGAAATAATCCCGTTTGACACCGCTTTAACTGCTGTGACTCAAGGTAATGGAATTCTGGGAATTGTAGCTTTCTGTCCCACCAAACTACCATTCCCAGAATTCCATAGCCTTGAGCCATGGCAGTTAAAGCGGTGTCAAACGGGATTATTTCTGTAGTGAAGCCGCAGTCGCAGAGGACTTCTCATGTCATTGTTTTTTTTCTAGAGCGCTGTGATGACTGGGGAGTGGACACCATGAAACACAAGCCGGTCTATAATGGTGAGCCAGCCAAAATCCGATGCCCGCTCTTCGAGGCCTTTGTGAAATACAACTACAGCACTGCTCACTCGTCTGGGCTCACCCTCATCTGGTATTGGATTGGCCGAGGCCAGGACCTGGAGGAGCCCATCAACTTCCGTCTTCCCGATAACCACATCAGCAAGGAGAAAGATACCCTCTGGTTCCGCCCGGCTCTTCTCAACGACACAGGGAACTACACCTGCATGCTCAGGTAACCATTGGTCTGCTAATCTCCCTCCCAGGAACCTGCAGCATGGAATTCCCTTCTCCTTTGTGGTGAATTTGCTTGGAGAACAGTCTTTCTTTGGTTGCATCTGCACTGTAGAAATAATGCAGATTGGCACCACTTTAACTGCCCTGGCCCCATCCTACAGAATCCTGAGAGCGAAGACTAAAGACTTTGCAAAACTACAAATCTCAGGATTCCATAGGATGGAGTTACAGCACTTAAGGTGGTGTCAAACTGCATTATTTCTTCAGTGTAGATGCCCCTCTAGCCATGTTCATCTGGAGTATCAGTATGCAAAGGGATCTTGTAGCACGTTTGAGACTAAATGTGTGAAAGAAGTTGGTCGCTCATTATTATTATTATTATTATTATTATTATTATTATTATTATTTCTTCTATTATACCTTTTCATTCCCAATCTCCTGTCCACAGGAATACCAGCTACTGTAGTAAAGTCGCTTTCCCCCTGGAGGTGGTTAACAAAGACCCTGGATCCTGCATCAGCCAAGCCGTGAAGCCGGAAGAAGTCCTCATGTACTTGAGCTACACCAACATCAACCTCACTTGCCCAGATGTGGAAGGGTTTTATCCAGCCCACATCAAGCCGAGGTTCCACTGGTACAAGGCAAGAGCAAGATCTGATGCTTGTTGAAGGCTTCATTTTGGAGAGAGTGTTGTAATCTTGAGTATACTCACCTTCATGGGCTAGTGGATGCTGCAGGCTTAAGGTCTTATGCTAGGAGCCCTGCTAGACAAGTACATGTTCCTTGTGTTTGTATGTATGTCCCCAAGGTTGCTGGTACATCTGTCCAAGGACTGACTTATCAGGTTGTTGTTTGTTGTTATGTGCCTTCAAGTCACCAATTTATTGATACGGGGGTTGCAGCTGCTACACAGAGCTCTACTCTGATTTTCATGTTTTTGTACTGTTTTTAAATTGCATTGTTTTGAGGTTGCTGTTTGCCACCTTGAGTCCCTATATTGAGAGAAAGGCATGATATAAGTAAAATGGTAGTAGTAGTAATAATAATAATAATAATAATAATAATAATAATCTCTGTATCACTCTCAGGCCCCATCTCGGCCACTCTCCACTTTCCCTGGAAACTCATCTTCAGAACCGGTAAATATCACCACCTCCGATTCCCAACTACTTGCTATCCAACTTTTCACACCTTTCTTTTCTGTTAGCCTTGTATAGTTCTTGAGGGTGTATTGGTTTTGTTGGTTTGTGTGCACCTTTGCACTTTTGTAAATGAAACTCTCTTAATCATTCAAACCGGAGTCTTGTAGCAGTCAGTACTGGTAAACATAGGAGAAAAGTATCTCCAAGCTACCCAATCTCCCTCAGCCTCCATATGAAGCTAATCCATTTGCCAAAATATTAAGGACATGCCATTGTTGGTGGGGACCCCAAATCTTTTTTGGGTGACAGGTGAAACATTGCTCCTTACCAAGGTTATGTTACTGGAAAAAGTTCTCCCAAGATTTATATAACTTAGAACTAAATAAAGGAAATGAAAGTGAGCATATGTGACCATCTCCCATCCTAATAGTTATGGGAACTGTTGTTAAAAGGAAAGTTTGCTCCCCCAGTTTGTTGTTAGCTATTAACTGCCAAGCTTCTTCTCGCAAAAGGAAAATGGTGCTCAACTTGGGAGAAATGGAGTAGAGGATGCAGTAGGGGAAATGGAGCACATGAAAAGGAAAGAGGTAGTACAGGAGTACCTGGTTAATCTAAATTCATTTAAGTCTCCTGGACCAGAAGAACTGCATCCAAAGGTATTAAAAGAACAGGCAGAAGTAATTTCAGAGCCACTGGCAATGATCTTGAGATGAGAATTCCTGGAGAACAGGAGAAATTCTAGAAACTGGAAAAGGGCAAATCCTGTCCCCATTTTCAAAAAAGGGAAAAAAGAGGATCCCAGCAATTACTGCCTAGTTAGTCTGGCATCAATACTAGTAAAGATTCTAGATTAAATTATTAAGTCTGTAAGCATTTAGAAAGGAAAGACATAATCACTAAAAGTCAGCATGGGTTTCTCAAAAACATACCATGCCAGACTAATCTTACCTCTCTGTTTTTGATAAAATTACCAGCTTGGTAGATGAAGGGAATGTTGTGGATGTAGCATATCTTGATTTCAGTAAGGCGTTTGACAAGGCCCCCCATGATATTCTGGCAAACAAGCTGGTAAAATGTGGGCTAGACAAAGTAACTGTTACATGGATTTGTAATTGGTTGACTGGTCGAACCCAAAGTATGCTCAGCAATGACTCTTCTTCATCTTAGAGAGAAGTGAGCAGTGGAGTGCTAAAGGGTTCTGTCCTGGGCCCAGTGCTATTCAACATCTTTTTTAGCAATGACTTGGAGGAAGGAATAGAAGGTATGCTTCTCAAATTTGCAGATGACACCATGTTAGAAGGAGTAGCTAATACCCCAGAGGAGAGGATCAGGATTGAAAATGACCTTAATAGATTAGAAAGCTGGGACAAAACTAACAAAATGAATTTCAGCAGGGAGAAATGTGTGGTAAGAGTAAATTTAAGGTAAGATTTGCTCTTCTGATCTCTTGAAATGTGCATCAGTTGTGTCTGTTTATGAAGGTACTTGAAGGCAAATAATTTACTCTTACTTGATACAGAGGTTTGAAAGCATGGGAAACTGGCAGGCTTATTCATCCCCAGCTCTGTGGGTTCAGCCTCAGAGGAAGCAGAGCCAAAGCCCCTCCTCCAATTCCCAAACAAATCCTCATCTTACGCAGACACTCGCACCCATGCCACATAGGAAGATGACTCTCACTTTGATCAATGCTCCCTTTCTTCTGCAGGAAGAGGAATTGCCTCATTTGACTTATGGGGGCTTTGTCCATTAAAATTCAAATCCTGACAATCATTTAGCAGTTTTTTTTGCAGAAGGGAGCTCGTTGGTCTTGCTGATAAAACCCCATTAAAATGGTATATTGCCTCTGTCTTAATGTCACCAAACAGAGATGGATGCAACTTGGAATCCAGCTGCTCTGCCATAATCACTACAAAATTGTGCCTGTAGCCAATATTTCAGAGAGGGAAGATGTGCCCTAATGCTGCTCTTTCCCTTCCCTGACCATTTTCTTGAGGAATAGGGAGCACATGGAAGAAGTAATAATTATAACAATAGGAATTAATTTGTTGTTAACTGCCTTTGAGTCAACTTGGAATCATGGTGAGTCTATGTTTGAGAAACCGCCACATCCCTCTATCCTCAACCGCTCTCCTCAGCTCTTGCAGATTCTTGGTTGTGGCTTCTCTGGTTGAATCTATCCATCTGGAATGTGGTCTTCCTCTTTTCCTGTTGCCCTCCACTTTTCCAGGCATTATTGTCTTTCCTAGTGAGTCACTTCATCTCACTGATATGGCCAAAATACAACAACCTCATCTTTGCTCCCAGGGAGAGTTCAGGCCTGATCTGCTCTAGGACCCATCCATTGGTCTTTTTGGCAATCCATGGTATTCTCAGACCTCTCAGATAAGTTGATTTTCTTCCTGTCAGCTTTCTTCAATCTCCAGCTTTCACAACCATACATAGAAATAGGAAATAGGATGGCATAGACCATCCTAACTTTAGTATTCAATGATATGTCTTTACAACTCAATATCTTATCTAGTTCCTTCATAGCTGCCCTTCCAAGCCCTCATCTTTTGATTTCTTGACTGCAGTCTCTGCTCTAATTGATGATTGAGCCCAAGTATGGAAAAACCTTGGACTATTTCTATATCTTTGTCATCTACTTTAAAATTATGTAGATTATCTGTGGTCATAATTTTTGTTTTCCTAATGTTCAGCTGTAAATCTGCCTTTGCACTTTCTGCCTTGACCTTTTTCAATAATCTTTCCATATCTCTGATATTTTCTCTTAGTATTATGGTGTCATCTGCATATTTTAGATTGCTGATGTTCCTTCCTCCAAGTTATAGTAATTTGCGTGTATGTATATAGTAATGAAGTAGTCCTGTTGTGGCTCTTTCAAGTCAAGGAGGTTTATTAAAATTCTAAAGCCTATCAAAAATACAAAGAAAAATAAAAATGGTATTATTATTACTCCACAGTACAATATAGGATAGAGTTTGTTAACTGCCTAGTTGCCCGGTGTCCAGTCCTTCTTAACATTGTCTTGTACCGAATGAGGCTATTGGTAGCTTAGTCCAGGGGTGTCTGATAGTTGCTATGTCTGTGGGTGGTGAATCCACTTTGGGTTGTAGTCTGAGCTTTAAAGGACCAAATCAAGGGGCTGAACCATTTCTGGGGACAGGTTTCAGAGAATCATAGAGTGGGAAGAGATTACCCTCCCAGGACATTAATCCAGCACCCTGCCAGTGCATGAATCCACTGCTGAAGGAGAGGTGCTGGTGTTTTATTGTATTTTATGCCTTTTTTTAGCCACCTTGAGTCCCAGCCCTTCACTACATGGAGAGTAAAACTTTACCTTCCAAACATCAGCCTTACATTACTTATCAACTAGTCTTGTGCAATATGCTAAAGGCTTAAGACCCCTCCCCAGCTCATCATTTTTTAGAATCATAGCAGTAGAAGGAACCCCAAAGGACATTAAGTCCATTTCGTCTCTGCTAAAACATCTCTCATAGGATACCACACAGCTCTTTAATCATCTTCACTGAAGGATTCCACCTCCATCCAAGAGAGTCCATTCCACTTTGGAATGGTGATAGCTCTTTCAAAGTTCAGACTAAAACCCAGAGCAGATTTGACACTCCTTACTATCATCAGAGCCACCAAAAGCAACACATTGCCTCTCTATACTAGCAACAGCTCCCTGGCGTTTCAGGGAAGAGTCTCTCCCAGACCTTCCTGGTGATATTGGGGATTGAACCTGGGAACTTTTGAACACGGAACACCTGCTATACCTGATTGGCAGTACCTCCTCACTTTTCTCCCATTGCAAAAACTTTTCAAAGTACAGTGGACCCTTGGTATCCACTGAGTTTTGGTTCCAGGACACACACACCCCGGATATCAAAATCCATAGATGTTCAAGTCCCATTAAATACCATGGTGTAGTAAAATGGTGTCCCTTATATAAAATGTCAAAATCAAGGTTTGCTTTTTGGAATATATATATATATGTGTGTGTGTGTGTGTGTGTGTGTGTGTGTGTATGTATATATATATATATATATTTTCCAAATCTTGGATACTTGAACCCATGGGGGAAAAAATCTGCATATATGGATATACAATCCCCATATCCATGGAAGATACGTCCCCAGATTTACCATGAATAGCAAAAAATAGTGAATAATAGCAAATCCTATATTTCTGGTGGAAATTGATCATAGAGTTGTGCTAGAAGATTTCCAGATCCCTACAGAGGTGCCATTTTGGGAAGGTCTCTGATGAAAATAGAGATATTTGTGGACATGGATGGGTGTGTGTGTGTGTGAGAGAGAGACCCATTGGGGAGTGTAAGAAGGAAAATTGCCCCCGGCCCTTGTGCAGTTTCCCACCCTTGTCTGACCTGCGAATAATAATTTCTCTCCTTGTTGCAGTTCTGCACACTGGTGGATAAATTTCACGAGCGGAAAGTCTATGGTGTCAACCTCACCTTTTTCATTGTCCGGCAGACCTATGATGGAGACTACACCTGCATCGCAACCTACAGAGAGAATGGCCGGGATTTCAACCTCACCAGGACATTCAGGGTGAAGGTGGTAGGTAAGATGGGTTGCAGGAGAAGTTGGAGCAGCAAAAAGCAGCAAGTTTCTGGCAGCCATACTGTCTTTTCTTAGTTGTCCAGAGGGGCTTGCCTTTGCCTTCTTCTCAGGCTGAGATAGTGTGACCCTATCATTGGGTCTTCTTTGTCACCCAGAATCCTAGTCCAACACTCAGACCATGATACCAGGCTGTTCCTAAAAATATGGCAACCTTCTCCAAGGGTTTTCTTTGCCACATCTTTTCAGAAGGGGTTTGCCTTTGCCTTTTTCTCAGGCCGAGACAGTGTGACTCACCCAAGGTCACCCAGTGGGTTTCCATGGCTGAGAATTCAGGATTCAAAATCTGGATTTTAGTCCAATACCCAGACCACTACACCACACTGGTTTTGTACAATATTTATTGCTGTTGTTGTGTGCCTTCAAGTCACTTCTTTTTTATGGGGATTCTATCATGGAGTTTTCTTGGCAAGATCTGTTCAGGGGTTATGCCATCACCTTCCTCTGAGGCTGAGAGTGTGTGACCTGGCCATGGTCACCCAGTGGATTTCCATGGCCAAGAAGGGATTTGGACCCTGGTCTCCAAAGTCATAGTCCAAAGCTCAAACCACTACACCACATTGGCTTTGTAATATATTTATACTGCATCCTCTATCAAAAAATTTCAGGGTAGCTTCCAAATAACATAAAGAGAAGTTAAATACCATAAAACAATAAATAATAAAGATAATTTAAGTAAGCTGAAAATATATTAAAACACCAAAATGAGTTTAAAACAGAAGTTTTTCAAACTATGTATAACCACCAATTAATTAATTGCATGGGTAGATTTTTACTGATTTCCTTGTTAGCTGTCGTGGGTCCCAATCTAGGAGAAAGGTGACATATAAATAAATAAAATAACAAATACTTAACATTTGAGATGAATTAAGGAGTCCCAAAGGCCTTGATGAACTGCTGGGACTTGAGGAGGCTTATGCAGTGAGAAGATATTATCGTAAAACCCCACATAGTTGAAAACAAACATGCTGTTATTAAAAATGGCATTGGATTTTTAATTTTGCTTTATATCCAAACACAGAAGAAGAAAAAAACATACAGTTGAAGGAAAACAACAAAGGTGAAAAGAATACTTGATTCATCCTCAGACCAACTCTCTTCCTTTTTCAGCTAAATCTTTTAAGTTAATGAGTCCCTTTGCAGAGGAGATTATAACATCCTGAATCCTCCAAGCTTTGCAAGTCAGAGACCAACTCTGAGATGATGACATTTGTGTAAACAGCTCCCCATCCCATCAAGGAAAGACAAGACAGAGCAATGGGTCCTATTTCCCTCCCCTGTTCTTCCCATAATTTCTTTTAGATAGCCAAAACACAAACAAACAAATAACCAAAACCGGTTTTTTTTAAAAAAAAAAAAGGTCTCTGAAGCTTTGTCTGCATTGACTAAATACCCCAAACTGCCCACATCCTATTTATACAATGAATCAGGTCCAAACTGTCTTCACCTAGATACCCAGACCCTATTTGGGGTTTCCACCTCCTAACTCAGAAGGGATCTAGGAGCCCTAGTAGACTACAAGTTGGACTTCCAAAGTGGTGGAAGTTCTGAAAGCCATCAAAGTCCTATGGGAGTAGCTTAGGGAACTGGGTATGTTCAGCCTGGAGAAGAGAAGTTAAGAGGTGATATGATAGCCCTGTTTCAGTATTTGAAGGGATGTCATATTGAGGATGGAGCAAGCTTGTTTTCTGCAGCTCCAGAGTCTAGGACATGGAGTAATGGATTGAAGCGACAGAGATTCCACCTAAACTTCAGGAAAGACTTCCTGACGGTAATTGCTTCTGACAGTGGAAGATGCTGCCTCGGAGGGTGGTGAAGTCTCCTTCCTTGGAGGTTTTTAAACAGAGGCTGGATGGCCATCTATCAGGAGTGCTTTGATGGTTTATTCTTGCATGGCAGGCGATTGGACTAGATGGCCTTTGCAATCTCTTCCAGCTCTATGATTCCCTTATTCTAATCCAGGGGTTGGCAACTTTTTTTGCCAGTGGGCCGGGGGGGGGGGATGGCGCTGGAGGCGCGCACGCATGCACATGACTCCCACCATCATGCGCATGCATGCGTGCTTGGGGGCACCATTTTGGACACCAAAATGGCGCCCCGCGTTGTGCACGCATGTGCACGACGGCAGGATGCCATTTTGGAACGCCCAACAGTGCTGGCACCGTTTGGCGGTCTAAAATGGTGCCTGCTGTCATGCACAAGCGCGTGCGCAAGCATGGGCACCATTTTGGACACCAAAATGGCACTTGCACGCACGTGCAGTGGCAGCGGCCGCAGGACCGGGTAGGGGCTGGCTGGAAGGCCTCAGCAGGCCGGGTGCAGCCCGCGGGTCATAGGTTGCTGACCCCTGTTCTAATCCTCATTTACTTAACTCACTTTTTGTTGCACGTTTTCTAGTCTCATTGCTGTGGTGATGGCGGTTGCCTTCTCTCATGTGGTCCTGAGGTACCCGTTAGCTCCATCTATATGGGCACATCACTCTGAGCATCATTACCATGGTTGGGCGCTTTATTCTGGCATCAGAATGACATGCCTGCAGTGGCGGGAGCAGAAGGTGGCTTGGGAGCATTTGAGTGCCACTGTCTTGTCTCTGCAAAGGGAGCTGAGCCACCCATCGTCACCACACTTGGGACCCCGTGAGTGAAGGCAGCATCGTCAATGAGAAGCAGATTAAACAGCAAATTTGGGATATCCTGGAGCAGGGTGACCAGATACCATAACTATAGAAGAGTACAAGGCACCACGAAATGTAGGACATACAGTCAGCTCCCTGTATCCACTGATTCTTCTCCAGCGGATTCAAGCATCCACAGTTATCCACACATATACATATATACACATTCTAAAATTTAAACCTTGATCTTGCCATTTTATATGAGGGAAACCGTTTTACTATGCCGTTGTTTTTAATGGGACTTGAGCATCCACAGATTTTGGTATCCATGGGAAGTTTTGGAACCAAACCTCAGTAGACGTCAAGGGATCCCTCTGTACAAGAAAAATGTAGGACATTACAAAATAAAAGCTTAAAACACTAATATAAATATAAATTTCATATGGTTTATTTACATCCACGTTACATATCCTTTATTTTATTATGTACTCAGTCATATTTTTCTGATGAACTTATCTTTGTTAAAATGCCTTGTTGGTTTGCAATATATTTATAGAACTCTGAGCAAGACAAATGCTTTAAAGTAGTGATTCCCAATAAGTGTTTTGGACTTCAGATCTCAGAAGCCTTAGCGATCTTGGCCAATGGTCTGGGATTCTGGGAGCTGAAGTCCAAAACACCTGGAAGGCCAGAGTTTGGGAATCACTACTTTAAAGTGTACAGTGGGGTTTGGTTCCAGGACCGCCCATGGATATCAAAATCTGTGGATGCTCAAGTCCCATTAAATACAATGGTGTAGTAAGATGATGTCCCTTGTATAAAATGGCAAAATCAAGGTTTGCTTTTTGGAATGTATATATTTTTAAAATATTTTCAAACCGTGGATGCTTGAATCCATGGATAAAAAAAATCTGTCCATATGGATTGCTGACTATACTTTACTAGCAACAAATGCTTGACTGAATCAACATTTATATTCTTCCTTGTCCATTGTGCTGAAATTAAGAGAAAAGGTTCGACTTTTGCATTGTATTATCAAGCAGCCCACTGCTTAACAGGTTTGCTATCCTTTTCCTCTCCAAGAAACAAATGTACCCCAAGCTCTGGATGCAAGACTTGACAAATAAAGGACTTTAGAAGGATCCATCCTATCCCCCTATTTGCACTGAGGACAGGCTGCCAAAAGGAAACAGCAAATATGATGTTACTCAATGGGCATCTTAGTTATGCTCTACGTGAACGACATTTTGGAATTCCTCCTACAGAAGGTTGAAATGTAGGACATGTCATGGAAAAGGAGGATCTTAGATCACCTTGCCCTGGAGTATTCTGGTGTAGAGGAACCCTTAGAGAAAAAAAAACCCCACATCTTTTTGAGTCTGGAATGAAGGTGGTCTTGCATATCTTTTCCCATGGAAGAAGCCTTTTCTGTCTTCGCCGCCGCTCTCTCTGTTTAACACTCTTGCCTGGGTGCTCTTCTCCATCCATCTGCCTGTCATGGAAAAGACCTGTTAGTCAGAACTGTGTCATTTAAAAAGAAAAGTCTGTTTTGTCCAGGTGTCAAGCATGACAATGGAGTTTTTAAAACACTTGCACTTTGGCAGTAATCACAGCTTAGGGACTGAGCTCAGATAGGTGTGAAGAAGGGCTGTGATAACCGCAAGGAAATTCTCCCATTAAGGAAAGGAAAACATTGACGGTATACTGTTTACTCAAACTTGGAAATGTGGAACAGTGGAAGAATGGATGGGCAAGATTGCTGCGTTTGCCCAAATGGCCAAATTAATGTGGTTTCTAAAAAATAAACCTCTTGAAGACATTTTGAAAGATTGGAAACTGTTTATGGACTTTATTGAGCAATAAGAAATCTAACAATGTACTAATCTGTGGTTATGGTTTTTAGTAATTTTAGTAGGATTATTTAGTTGTAATGGTAGAATAATATTTCTCCTTTTTTATTTTCATTTTCATTACAGTCAAGATGGGGGGGGGGGGGAGCGTCAAAGTCCTACCATTCATTAGTTGTACATTGGTCCCTTGATATCCAATGGGGCTTGGTTCCCAAATCTATGGATGCTCAAGTCCCATTACATACCATAGGATAATATAATAGTGTCCCTTATTTTATTTTATTTTTTAAAAAATGGAAAATCAATGTTTGCTATTTGGATATTTGTGGGAGGGGATATTTTTGAGCTGTGGATGGTGGAATCCATGAATGCAAGGATCCATGAATAAGAAGGGCTAACTGTATTTTTTTTTTCTTTGTTGTGCTTCTCTCTCCCTCCGGTTTAAATTTTAAATTGACCCAATGCTATTGAATCCTGGGATTTGCAGTTTGATGTGGCACCACAGCTATCTGACAGAGAAGGCTCAATATCTCACAGAACTGCAAATCCCAGAATTCCATAGCATGGAGCCACAGCAGTTAAAACAGTGTCACACTGCATTAACAATATGTAGAATTAAAACCATTTAAAATTCAGTCAAATTTAAGAAAGAATAAGAAAAGCCAGTGTGGTGTAGTGGTTTGAGTGTTGGATTATAACTCTGGAGGTTAGGGTTCGATTCCCCACTCCGCCATGAAACCCGCTGAGTGACTTTAGGCAAGTCACACACTCTCAACCTTAGGGGAAGGCAATGGCAAACCTCCTCTGAACAAATCTTGCCAAGAAAACCCCTTGATACATTTGACTTAGGGTCACTGTAAGTCAGAAATAACTTGAAGGCACACAACAACAACTACAACAAATTGGACCATTTAAAATTTCTGAACATTGAAAACAGAGAAGGGGGCCTTGGTTTTTATTTGTTTTCTCAAGGAAATGCAAACAGTGCCTGTACCTTTTTTTGAGACATGTAAACATGTAAAATGTGTTTTTTTAAAAACAAAATTTTCTTTGTTTTATACATTTTCTTTGCAGCCTCTCCATCCAGTTCAACAGCTCCACTAATACGCAATCCAAACAGCTATGTTGTCTATGAACGTAAGCCAGGTAAAAGTCTATTTCTTGTCACATGCTCTTTGGATTTAAACTCTGAAATTGCTGTTTTCCTTATCCAAAGAACTTTGCATGTTCAGCCAACCACAATCAGTTGTATACGATGTCCTTTTGAGACAACTCTAGTTCACCCAGGTGGCTGTTAGGAACATAGGAATGCTCCTTAGAATCAAGCCAAAAACACGATCTATATCAGGGATATCTGCAGAGATCTTGTAGCACCTTTGAGACTAAAGAAGTTGGCAGCATGACTTAAGTCTACTTTCTCAGATGCATTTGGTGGAGACCAAACACATCTGAGGAAGTAAACTTAAGTCTAGAAAAGCTCATGCTGCCAAAATCTTTCTTTTAGTAAGTCTCAAAGGTGCTACAAGATCTCTTTCCATACTGATTTTATAGACTAACATGGCTATATCTTTATTTTTTTTGTGGGGGGGGGGGGTATCTGCAGAGGAGGTGTGCTTTCCAGTTTTAGACACATCCTCAAGTTTTCTTGCTAAAATAAACCAGTGATGGTGATGTTTCCAAAGGGTGATGTTTCCTCTCCCTCTTTCCTTTTTATGCTGTTTTGGATAAGCCTTTGAAAGGGTTTTGTTGGGGATAGAATGTAGGTAAGGCAATTTACCAGTCCAGATGAAAGTGGGTTGGCATTTGGGGGCATTTGGTTTGATCTGGGGCAAAAGGATCACCTGGAAAATATAATTGGATTGGGAGAGGGCATTTGGATGGTCAAGGAAGTTGTAGGCACAGAAATGCTCCTTCAGGTTGCAGATTCTCCACCTTTAGTCTAAATTAATTTACTTGCCAGAAGTGGCTATTTCATTGGAAAGCAGGACTGTCATTAGAAAAGCAGATGATGCTGGAGAAAGTGAGAGACAATGGGCGAAGAGGAAGATTGCACAGCAGGTGGACTGAATCCATCAAGGGAGGCATGGTTGCACTGTTTGCAGACTCTGAGCACCACTTTTAATAGACAGGGTCTCCTGGATGCCTCATTCATAGATTGCCATACATTGAAGCTGACAGGATGGCCAACAACAATGAAATCGTGGGGATCCTGGATTCATTTACACTGAACCCCCCACATTCACTGGGGTTAGGGACACAGATCCCCTGTGAAGGTGAAAAACCACAAATAAGAAAACACATTTTTTAACCTGAGAACATCTCTGTAGGAATCTTTAGGTCCCACAGGGCAACTCTGTGGTCAACATGTACTGGGAGGTGACAGTAGAATTGCCCTGGAGGACCTAGAATGCCTAGAGATGTGCTATCTCCAGGAATCTCTAGGTCTTCTGGCATAATTTTTGGCAGAAGTTGACCACAGAGTTGTATTGGAGGACCTAAAACAGGGGTTGGCAGGATTTACTTACCTGGGGCCGGTTGCTGGTCCTCAGGTCTTCTGCTGGGCTGCGGGGGGGGGGGGGGGGGGGAATGGTGTTTTCCAAAATGGCGGCCGCGGCTCGTTCGCGCATGCGCAGGAGTATTGTGCATGCACAAATGAGTTGCGGCTGCCATTTTGGCAAACAAAATGGCAGCCGTGACACGTGCGACGACGGGGGTCGGTGGCGGCGGGGGCCAGGTGGCGGGGGCTGGTGGGCTGGGTGCGGCCCGCTGGCCATAGGTTGCCAACCCCTGAACTAAAGATTCCTAGAGAGAACATATTAATCAAATCCATGAATAATCAAATCCGCAAAAATCAAAGCTGCAAATGTGGAGAGTCAACTCTATTTCTAAAAATAGTGCTAGGGAGTGAGTCTGGAGGATTCCTTGGACCTTAACTCATCTTCTCTAGCTTAATTACAGCTTTGCTTGGCCTTGAATAGCTCTTGGTTTGGTCTTAGTTTGATCCCATTTTTGGAAGGAGGAATCAGGTATATCTAAAAACGTTTCATCATTTCATCTGTTTGTTGTATAAGCAGCTGGCTAACATGAAATATAGCTGCAAAGGGATCTTGTAGCACCTTTGAGACTAACTGAAAGAAAGAACCTGGTAACATGAGCTTTTGTAGATCTGAGTTTACTTCTTCAGATGCATGGAATGGAGAATCCAGGGACAGACCTATACTGTTTGAGGACAGTTTTGCCATCCGCAGTCCTTGAAGCACTATAATAACAAGAATTTTGTATTTTTAAATTTGTATATTTTTATTATTGTTATTGATTTTATTATTGTAATCAATTTTGTTTAATATGTTGAGGGATGGGTGGGTGGGTAAAGGAGGGATGGGATTTCAAGTTGATTTGTTGTTTGTAATTTTGTAATGTTGTACGCCGCCCCGATTGCTTGGCAGAGGGGCGGGATATAAATAAAAATTATTATTATTATTATTATTATTATTATTATTATTATTATTATTATTATACATTCAGACTTTCTGTGAGAATAGCAATAGAAATGGAAAACTTTTGGGTATAGAGATGTGGTGACATGTCACCATTGGTATTATTTTTTCTTTAGGAGAAGACCTCGTTCTCCACTGTGAAGTCAATTTTACATTCCTGAAGGACTCCCCCCAGGAGGTCTGGTGGACAATTGATGGAAAGAACACAGATGAAATCACAGACCTCAAATTCAACGTCTCCCAGAGGTAAGCGCCAGCGATCTCTCTGATGTCTAAGATGGAGAAGAGGTTGCTTAATACAGCATGTATGTGCAAGCGGTGGAGGAGGTACAAATCATCAGTATCAGCAGAAGGGGCCACAACTGAAATTCTGGGAGTCAACACAGGGAGAAAGAGGAAGGTGGATTAGGGGCTCTGTTCTGTTCTTTTATTTATAAGCAGCTTCTTTCACCAAGTTAGATCTCATGGTGATTTATAATAATAATAATAATAAGTTTTATTTCTAAGCTGCCCCTCTGCTCGGCAATCGGGGCAGCGTACAGCATAGTTTAAAAACAAGATAAAAAGAACTCTACCTAGAAGCCAAATGGCCATATCAAAAAACCAATAATGCTTGAGAAGGTAGAAGGCAGTAGGAAAAGAGGAAGACCCTATTCCAGATGCAGAGACTATCGAAGAAGCCATGGCTGCCCTGAGTTTGCAAGAACTGAGCAGAGCTGTTGAGGATAGGGTGACTTGAAGGTCTCTCATTCATGGGGTTGACTTGGGGGCACTACTAAAACTTTAAGACCCTTTTAGACTGTACGTTTTTAATTGTTGTTGTTGTGTGCCTTCAACTCATTTCTGATTTATGGCGACCCTAAGGTGAAGCTATCATGGGGGTTTTCTTGTCACATTTCTTCAGAGGGAGTTTGCCATTGCCAGCCTTTGAGGCTGAGAGAGTGGGACTTGCCCAAAGTCACACAGTGGGTTTCCATGGCTATGCCAGGATTCAAACACTTGTCTCCAGAGTCGTAGTCCAACATTCAAACTACTACACCACACTGGCTTTTTTGTTTGTTTTTTAATACATTTTGCAATTTAATTTAGTCTCAAAGTAGACTTTCTGTAGGTTTTTAATTGTAATCTTTTAAAGGTGTAAGCCACCTTTAAGGTGGAAGGATTGAGATGCAAGCCAAGGGAGTCTGTTATTTAAGCATTCTCTCAATAGCCATTGAGAACAAGAAATAGCATGCAGGCAAGCAAGTGGACTGGCAGAATAGCATCTGGAATCCAAGTCCTATGAGAAACAATTGAAGGAGATGGGCATGGGTTCAAATGGTAAGAAAGGAGAATTGGATCAAACATTAGGAAACGCTTCCTGATAGAAGGAGCTTTTCGATAATGAAAGAAACTCCCTCAGAAGGTGTCAAGAAATCCCAGGTCCTCTAGGTGAATCACATGTGGCTGGATGTCATTCTATTCAACTAGAACGAGAAGTATTTTAAGTGTGTAGACAAGCTCAGAATCCTAGTTAGCACACAAGCTTCTACACTGCACTGCGGTCACTGCAAGATTTCTTCAGAGGAGGTTTACTATTGCTTTCCTCTAAGGCTGAAAGAGTGTGACTTGCCCAGGGTCACCCTATGGGTTTCTGTGGCTGAGTGGAGATTTGAACCCTGGTCTCCTGGAGCTCTAGTCCACTACACTGCACTTGCAGCAACAACAATCCTGTGAGGTAGGGAGAGAGACTGAGAGAGTGATTGGCCCAGGCTAATTCAGTGCCTTGCATGGCTCATCGGAGACTAGAAACTGGGTTTCTCGAATCACAGTCCAGACTCTTAAGTGTTAGGCCACACTGACTCTCTCTTTTAAAAAATGCTTTATTTAGCATATGTTCCAGAGGATAAATTGGCCCGTTGCAGCAAAATAGACACAGAAGAGTAAAAAAGACTAACAAATTAAGATGAATAAATTACAGAGTTAATATCCATCAAGGGGCTCAGTTCTGTCTCTTGTGGCTTCAATCAAAATAAATTTTTAAAAAAATCAGTGTATTAATTTGTTTACTCTATACCAAGCTGTTTGTGTTATCAGGAAGAGTTATGTTGTGAATGAATATGATGAAGAATGTAATTGCCTCTGTATTTCCACATATCATTGACCTCAGAGCTCACAATTTACTTCCTTCCTTCCCTGAAGCTATCTGTATAACTGATGATGATGATGATGATGATGATGATGATGATGATGATACCATCCCAAGTGTACCTGATAGAATGGACTTGATGAAAGCTTATTTAATAAAAGTTCTATTAATCTTTAAGTTGTTATCCTTCACTATCCTTTGAAGAGATGTATATGTTTTGCCCTGTTCGTTTGATTCAGAGGTGGAGTTAAACTACTTTAGGAATTAATTTAAAAGGTTGCAGTCCCTACAGTGCAACCTTGAGGCCCCCAAATGTATTTAACTGCAGCTCCCATAATCCCCCAGCTGGCATGATGTTGGACATTGTAGTCCAGCAGAGGTAACATTTCCAAGCTCTTCCCCCAGTGTGTGTGCTTTGAAAAAAGAACCCACAAATGTTCCTCGCATGTGGCAACCTACATTTTGAGTTGCACACAATTTTTTGCCAGATGTCTCGTGTTGCACTTCAAAAGCAGTTGTCTCAGGAGACAGCACCCACAAGGTATGCAAAAATATGATTTGTCCCTGGTTCCCATCATGTGGGAGAGGCAGCAAAATGGATGCATTTATGATGATCAGCTGTGATGGCCTCCATGCACATAATTCCTGTACAGAGTCATGCTGATATCTTAACGTGTGTATATTCCCTTACAGAAGGGGTTGGGGATTTTTGGAATATCTGTGCTCAGTTCAAGGTAGCAGAGTGGAGCTGTGCAGGCAGTAACCTTGCACATACTGGTGTATGTTGTGTGTTTTTACACATACGGTAGTTCATGTTTTGCATTTGGTTGAGGATTTGGTTCCATGTTTATTACCTTGGTTCATTTGTGCAATGCTCATATTTAGCACAATGCTGTAACACAATCAACATGTAACTCCAGTGTAGAGATTTATACTTCATAACCCTGATGCAGGATCTTGACTACAGAGTGTTTTCCCTAGATGGCAGGTTTGGCCTACTCTCAGATCAGAGGTCTTGTGTTGACAGAGAATCAACAGAAGTTGGAAGAGATTTCAAGAGCCACCCAACCATGCAGCAATACACAGCTAAAGCACTTCTGAACGATGACCATCCACAACATTTGTCTGAAGAACTCCAAGAAAGGAGGGTCTACCACCCTCCAAGGCAGTCCAGTCCACTGTTGCACAACTCTTACACTAAAAAAGTTCTTCTTCATAGAATCGTAGAACTGGAAGAGACCCCAAGGGCCATCCAGTCCAACCCTTGTCTACCATGCAGGAAGACACCATCCAAGCCCTCTCTGTGACAGGTGGCTCCAATCTCTGTTTGAAAACCCTCAAAGGAGACTCCACTACACTCTGAGGCAGTCCTCCACTGTCAAACAGCTCTTATCCTCCAGGAGTTCTTCCTAATGTTTGAGTGGAATCCCATGCCTTGTAATTTGACTCCATTGGTCTGTGTCCCAGGGTGCAACTACACTGTAGAAGTAATGTTGTTTGACACCACTTTAAGTGCTGTAGCTCCATCCCATGAAATCCTGGGATCTGTAGTTTTGCAAGGTCTTTGATCTTCTCTGCTAAAGTGTGCTGTTACTTCACAAAACTACAACCCCAGGATTCTGTTGGATGGAGCCATGGCAGTTAAAGTGGTGTCATTGTTTCTACAATGTAGATGTACTCAAAGTCTTTGGAACAACAGAAGACAAGTTGGCTCTATCATATCTCTTCTCAGCCTTCTCTTCTCCAAGCTAAACATGCCCAGTTCCCTCATTTGTTCTTCATAAGTCTTGATGATTTTCGGACCTTTGGTCATCTTGGTCCCTTCCTCTTAGACACACTCCAGACTTTCAACATCCATTTTGAGTTGTGGTGTCCAGAACTGGATGCAGTATTCCAGGTGAGGTCTGACCAAAGCAGAATAGGATGATATTATTACCGTTGTTGAGCTGTACTTTATATTTCTGTTGATAAGGATTCCTCTTCTTTTCTCTTCTGTTCCAGGGAGGCCCCCTTAGACATTGGAGGTGTGTCTGTTATAAAGACTTTGTTTGTATCAAAAGTTACCGAGAAAGATTTGAAGCGCAACTATACCTGTTTTGCCCATAACAATAATGGGACTACGCACATGCAGGCGCAAGTGAGGATGAAAGGTAAGGGGTGCTTTGCTTCCAGCATCATGTTTGTGACCCGTGGGGCATTTGGCTAGGGGGAGCAGACTAGAGTCCAGGAAAGTTTATGTTCGAAAGTTCCTCTTCTCTGTTTGTCTCAAAGGTGCTACAGGTTGAGACTCCCTTATCCAGAATTCCAGAATATTCCAAAATCCAAAACGTTTTTCATGGGTGGCAACAACTTTGCTTTCTGATGGTTCAGTGTATACAAACTTTATTTCATGCACAATTTATTATTTAAAAATATTGTATAAAGTTACCTTTAGGCTATGCGTATAAGGTATATGTGAAGCATATGAAGTTTGTGCATCTCCAAGATATATCAGTATGTTGGTGGTGATGGTTGTTGTTGTCGTTGTTGTGTGCCTTCCAGTTGTTTCCGACTTACGGCGACCCTTAGGCGATCCTATCACGGGGTTTTCTTGGCAAGATTGGTTCAGAGGAGGTTTGCCATTGCCTTCCCCGAGGCTTGTGACTTGCCCAAGGTCACCTAGTGGGTTTCATGGCCAAGCTGAATTGAACTCTGGTCTCCAGAATGTATGCAAACACAAGTAGTATGTCAAAACCCATAAATAAATAAATAAATTCAAAATCCAAAACATTTCTGGCCTCAAGAATTTTGGATAAGGAAGAGGCAACCTGTAATGGATTTTTTGATGTCTTTTTATGCTAAAATATGCTGAAGCAGACTCAACTATCTCTTTGAAATTTGTCTTTTGTCTTTCCTTCCTTCCTTCCCTCCTTTCTTTCTGACAGGTTACATCTAGGGTTGGCGGCTGCTGTCATTGTATTTAGGAACAATTTTCCCTTTGTGGTCAGCAATAGGACACCAATTTCCTGCCATTTAGGGCCAAAAATTGACATGAAATCCTAACTGGAAGTCACTTCCAGATGAAATTAACAAGTTCTTTGCCTATTTTTCAAGGGCTTTGTGGATATGAGGTTGCGGATGGGGATTGTTAGACACAATCCACTCCTTTGGAGGCTTCAATAGACCATTTTATGGCCAAAATATGTGTGAGAAAAATTGATGGTGATATGTAGCGGTCCAGGGACTTTGTTGCAGTCTGAGGAACTAGAGCAAAAGTAACAGGGATAGGCATATAAGAGATAAATGATAGTATTTGTAATATTTGCTATTCAGAATCAAACACTGAATAACATACTCCAAAAATTGTTGTAAAAAGTTAATGCATGAACAATTGCATCTTGCAGAGAAAACTTGCAGTATACACAATGACCACAAGCAAAATGGCCCCTAACCCCTGTATCTGTCTGAATTTGTTTTTGTGAGAAATCAGAGTGGACCAAAAAGTCCTTCAAATTTTGAGTGTGTTGTTAAGTCACAATAGGTGGGGGAACGTTTTTTTATGTTCTAGCAGTTTTTCTAAGACTGGTTATGAATTCACTGCTGTGAGTCTTGCTTAAATGTAAGGTATATTTATGCTTATTGTGGAGAACCTATGCAACAGATATTGGTTAATTTATGTTATATGATACAATATACAGCCGTGGTTCCCAAACTTTGGCCCTCTAGATATCTTGGGCTTCAACTCCCATAAGACATAATCAGCTTGGCCAACAGTCAGGAATCCTGAGAGCTGATGTTCAAAACATCTGGAGGACCAAAGTTTGGGGACCACTGATGTCCAGCAACCTTTGGAGTATATTATTCCATGTTTGAATAGTAAATATCTGAAATCTGTGATATGCCTATATCTGAAAACATATCCAGCGTTAGCCATGATTTAGCCATACAGCAAAATACAATAACATCCCAAATCCACAAAACAGCAATATCTTTATTGAGCTATCCAAAATGCACCAAAAAAATGATGCACCATGTACAGTGATACCTTTCTTGGGCCAGCCAAAGTGCATAAAATACATGATGCATCATGTACAGGGATACCTTTCTTGGGCCAACCAAAATGCACAAAATACATGATGCATCACATACAGCAATACCTTTCTTGGGCCAACTAAAATGCACAAAATACATGACGCATCATGTACAGGGATACCTTTCTTGGGCCAACCAAAATGCACAAAATACATGACGCATCATGTACAGGGATACCTTTCTTGGGCCAACCAAAATGCACAAAATACACGATGCATCATGTACAGGGATACCTTTCTTGGGCCAACCAAAATGCACAAAATACATGATGCATCACATACAGCAATACCTTTCTTGGGCCAACTAAAATGCACAAAATACATGACGCATCATGTACAGGGATACCTTTCTTGGGCCAACCAAAATGCACAAAATACATGATGCATCATGTATTTTGTGCATTTTGGTTGGCCCAAGAAGGAATGCCAGAAGGAAGGTGTATTAGTGGTTGGTAACATGGGAGTGCCAATCACTCCTGGTGGCAGCATTACATGCCAGTCAAAACTGGCCTTTAGTGGGTCAGATGGCCTCCACTAAGCCCACACTTTGGTAGAGAAGAGCCAGACTCCATGAGAGTGGATTTAAATCCCTCTAAAAGTAGAGATCTCATTGTTCATTGGGCAGCATTGGCAATCAGCTGCCTTCCCATTGTCCTTAAGCCCCCTTGGCCACTAAGGAGATCCACAACAAAAAGGCACATTGGGCAAGAACCACTCCAAGGCTTTCTCGCCCACTTTTTCCCTTTTGCCTCCTTGCTTCCAAACTAGCTCAACTGGATCTGCTAGACAACAAGTCACAGAAAGCTGTACTGGGGCTTTGACCCGCCACTTTGACCTTGCAATCTCCCTTGGCTCTATATCAGCGTTTGGCAAGATGAAGCCCAAGGCCATTTTGTGTGACCCACAATTTTCCATTCCCCTGCCAAAAAAGTGTTTTTCTTGACCCCAAATGCCCTCCACACCACTTTTTTTTTTTTTTTGGCCCCCCAAACTATTTTTTAAGCTCAGAAGAAGACATTTTGTAAAACACAAAGTGACTTGGGGGTCACCTCCTATTGTCAAAAAGGTTGTGATCTATAAAACCATATAAGGCTTGATCTGAAGGACCGTTATCTCCTCATAAGAACCTGCCACAGTCCTAAGATCTACAGGAGAAGTCTTTCTCTTGGTTTCACCATCATCCCAGGCTCACTTGGTGAGGACACCAGAGACAGGGCCTTCTTGGTGGCTGTTCCCAACCTCTGAAACTCCCTGCCGCAGGAAGCAAAGCTGGTCCTTTCCTTGATTTCCTTTTGCCAGCAGGCAAAGACATTTTATTTAAGCAGGTTTTTAATGGGGTAAGCAAGAGAGCTTCTTGTTGGGATTCCTTATTTATCTTTTTTAACTTTTGTAACCAGATGGCATACTGGTCTGAGTGTTGGACTAGGACACTGAGAGACGAGGATTCAATTCCCAGCTTGGCCATGAAATCCACTGGATGATCTTGGGCAAGTCACACTCTCTCAGCCTCAGGGGAAGGCAACAGCAAACCTCCTTTGAACAAATCTTGCCAAGAAAGCCCCATGATAGGTTTGCCTTAAGGATGCCAGAAGTTGGAAATGACTTGAAGGCACACAACAACAACAGCAATGCCTTTTGAATGCTTTCATACTGTATTATGAGGTGGCTTTAATTTTTTCTTAAATTTTATTGTGAAAGATTTATAATTGATTATCTCTGGGAGCTAACCTTGGTCCCAGGCTGTGAGAAGGGCAGCATAGAAATGAATTAAATAAAATAAATAATAAAATAAAAGGGGTCTCCCCTGAACATGAAATAGCCCAATGGGTGGGGAGGTACAAAGACAAAGGGTGTATGGGGATATTGTGGAGCAAAATTGTAAATTTATTTATTTATTTATTTATTGCAGTAGTTTGGTGGCGCTGCCTGCCAGCCATGCCTCTTAGGGAGGTTAATATGCCCTCCTATCCTCCCACAGTTGCCCATTCCTGCTGTCTATGATTTGGTGGCAGCGGGTCATAAATCATAATTTCCCTTTGTGGTACCCTCCATTTGTGTGTTTAACCCAGAGAAAAGCTGTGCTTTTGCTGTTATTTGCCTTGTTTCTTTATTGATTCCCAACAGTTCCAGTCCCGAGGTACACTGTGGAGCTGGCGTGTGGCTTGGGGGCCACCGTCCTCCTTGTGGTCATCTTGACGGTCATCTACCACACCTATTGGCTTGAAATGGTGCTCTTCTACCGTGCACACTTTGGGACAGATGAATCCATCCTGGGTAAGGGATTTCATTTGGTTGCCTTCCTTGCTTTTCGCCATGAGTCACTGAGTATGTCTACACTGACGAGAAAATCCAGTTTACCTTCAGGTTACCCCAATTTGCAATGACTGCAGGCTTGTATACACCCACCAAGGAGAATATGAGAGAACTGTCCACCCAATTCTCCCTTTCGAACACCCCCCGGTCCAATAAATTGCAGTATGCATGGCCACATAGTCATGGTCAGTCTTGCTTATATTTTTTTTTCTATTCAACCCATGTGGATATCTGGATTTTCTGCTCAAAACCAGGTAAATCACCACCATTTTCCCCTCCAGATTAATGCTTTGAGGAGATGAAAGTCCAGGATTCTGCCCCAGTCATCTCATATGCCATTTGGACAACTTGCTATGAAAACTATAAGAATAAGAATAAGAAATTATTTCTTTCTTGCCACTCCTCAAGGCTCAAGGCAAGGTGCAGCATGTTAAAATCGAAAACACAATGAAAAACACATAAACCCATAGGTGAAATACAATGCTATAAAACCATTAAAAGACACTCATAAGTATTCATATACCAATTAAAAAGGCATGATTTAAAATCGACTGGATAGGCCTGCAAGAAGAAATATGCCTTTAATTCAGTTTTAAACGCAGTCAGCATTTTAAGCTGTCATATCTCCCCAAGCAGGTCATTCCACAGTCTGGGGGCAGCGAACAGAAAGGTGAAACCATTTATTTTGGCCAGTGTAGACATGCCTGCCATGAACCTTTTCATCCCTCTCTTATTGTGGTTTTCCTGTCTTTTTATAGATAGGAATTTTTAGTTTAACAAGATTCAGTTCCTCTGCAAGCAGAATTGCCCCAATATAGTTCTTTCCCTCGTTTTTCTGTTCCACGGTATTTCTGTGTCTGTTTTCTACTCTCCTGTCTGTCTTCCAAATGGCATAAAAATTTACAAGCCATCCTCAAAAGAAAATGTGGATTTACCTATTCCCTATTTACCTCTGCTTCTCCAGAGACTTAAACACAAGCCAATGGGTCCAAACTTCAAGAAAAGATATTCTGCCTAAACGTTAGGAAGAACTTTTTACTATAAGAGCTTTTTGCAGTAGATTTCCTCAGAGAGTGGTGGAGCCTCTGTCCTTGGAGGTCTTTAAACAGAGTTTCAATGGTCATCTTTTCGGGAATGCTTGGACTGTGTCTTTCTGCATGGCAGAATGGGGTTAGACTACATGGCCTTTTTAGTCCTTTCTGATGCTAAGATTCTGTTATTGTATTATAAGAATATATAGCAAGTCACATTCTCTCAGCCTCAGAGGAAGGCAAAGGAAAATCTTGCTAATAAAACACTGTGATAGGGTCGCCTTAGGGTTGCTATGGTCCAAATGACACTACAGAGATAATCCAGTTTGACACCATTTTAACTGCCTTGGCTAATGCTTGGGAATTCTGGAAACTGTAGTTTTGTGAGACATTTAGCCTGCTCTGTCAGAGAGCTCTGGTGGCACAATAAACTACGGTTTGATTTCCTAGCACTGAGACAAGGCAGTTAAAACAGTCTCAAACTGGATTATTTCTGCAGTGTGCTTTGGACCAATGAGTCAGAAATTACTTGAAGGCACACCACAATAGCAACATATAGCTTGCACCGATTTCTCCTGGTATTTGAACATCCAAAGGGTTGCAGAGGGGTTATTCTGTATAGAAACACATGTAAAAAAAATTGCACACAGACACACAAAAACATTTTCTGCCCAGAATGCACTGTTTCCCACTCATAAAACCCACTTTTGTGTGCAGAAGGCAGAACTTTGCATGATAAAAAAATGTATTATTTCTAAGCAGAATAATTCATCCGCAGTACTTTCGGATGTGTAAATGCAAAGAGAATACTGTGGATGAATGCCTCCCTCTCCCATCACCACTCTGGCAGCAGAGAGAAAACCAACATAATTATTTGCATAAAAGGATGAAATAATCAAGGATTGACATCCTTGACATAGTCCAATGGACCTATTAGCCACCCTTGGAGATCTGTTGGAGAAATGGGATCATCTGGATATCGCTTTCCATTTAGTGGCCCAATTTTACTAGAAGAACAGTAGGGGTGTATTTTTGGTGACTTAAATTAAATAAAAGAAAAAATAGATTCTGCAATTCCCTGTAAGGAAATGCTGGAAGCCGTCAGCTAAACCAGTATAGTCTGCCCTCCATATCCACCATCCATGGCTTGAAAATATTTTTAAAAATTCAAAGAGCAAATCTTGGTTTTGCCTTTTTATATAAGGGACACCATTTAACTATGCCATTGTATTTAATGAGGCTTGAGCATCCATGGATTTTGGTATCTACGAGGGGTCATGGAACCAAACCTCAGGATATCAATGGCTCAAAGTTGTAGTCCACATACTGCAAGGTATTGGTTGCCAATCCATAGTGAGTTTCCAGGAAAGAAACAAACAGTTGGCAACAGTGGGCACAAATACAGTGGCACTTCCGGGCACTTTGGAAAGAAAACCCTGCTGGTCCCATGCATCAGATAGCATCAGAAGCATGGCGCTAAAGGGCTGGGATGCTTTCCTGTGTTATAGATGCATCTATTTACCACCAGTAATGTTAATTTTATAGCAGTGATGTTTATTTGATATCAGCTAAAGACTTGAGGAGGGCTGAAATTGTAGCCAGTTCAAGCTCAGAACACCCTTCCCTTCCCTTCCTTTTTATTCTTTTTCTGCAAACTATGCTATCATTTGTATTGTAAATTCCCTGGAACAATCCATTCTTTTAAATTTAATCCCTGTACCTCGCCAACCTGTTACAAGCGCATGATAAATGATTGATGTTGCTATTGTTTTTCGTCCCCATTCTTCCCACCCACCTGGCTAAGCCATGTGTGCAACTGAACATCAAAACAATGGACAACTGTGTGCATGATCCCATCAGTGCTCCTCCTAGTCAATAGATGCTCCTGGCCTCTTATTTCGTATTCTAGTGTGGGTCCCAGATGGCATTGTTTGCTAGATGTTCAAAGGCACCGAATAATTTGGTTCATTTTTATGCAACCAAGTATGTGCATAGCATTCTCCTCAAAGTAAAATAAGTAAGACTTTTGCCTGGAGATGGAGGAGAAGTTGGTTTCATGATGTCAGGCCAGCTTGTTGATGTTCATATCATAGAAACATGGAATCGTACAGTTGGAAGAGGCCCCTAAGGGCTATCCAGTCCAACCCCCTTCTGCCATGCAGGAATACACAATCCAAGCACTTTCAACAGATGGGCCGTCCAACTTCTGTTTAAAACCCTCCAAAGAAGGAGACTCCACCATCCTTCCAAGCAGTGACTTCCACTGTTGAACCACTCTTACCATCAGGAAATCCTTCCCACTGAAGCCAAAGAAGAAGCCACGGGAGAGGCCTTCACCTTCATGACCTGCTTAGAGGTTTTCTGGAGGCTTTGCCTGGCCACTGTTGGAGATAAGATGCTGGGATCTGGTCTGATCCAGAAAGGATGTACTTAATGTTGTAATGCCGGGATAGGCAACTGGTAGGAGTTATGCATAATGCATGGTGCAGTGGTCAGAATAATCATGGCATTCAGGAGGTCAAGGGGAGAGGAAGGCAGTCCATATTCTACATTGCCTACTTAGTTATCAATGTGTAACTAAGGCTGCATCTACACTGCAGAATGAACGTAGTTTGAGATTGCTTTAATTGCCATGGCTCAGTGCTATGGAATTTTGAATTTGTAGTTTTGTGAGATATTCAACCTTCTTTACCAGAGAGCTCTGGTGCCAGAACAAATTACAAATCCTGGGATTCTGTAGCATTAAGCCACAGCAGTTAAAGCACTCTCAAATTGCATTAATTCTGCAGGGTGGCAGCAGACCTAGTATCATCTCCTGGCCCCAAACTCTGCACCTATTTTCCAGGTAGCAGCCACATGAAGATCTGTCCACTTGGCAACTTAGGTGCAGGAGGATGGCATTTCAACCCTTCTCCCACCAGCCAGCAAAGTTGTGACAATCAGAAGCAGGACCTCTGCTGCAGTTCCTCATGACAGTTTTGTTTGCTTTTGCATGGATATGCAGCTCTCAAGAGAAAATACAGTTGGTCCTACATATCTATGGCTTTATTAACCACAGATTCAAGCATCCACAGCTTGAAAATATTTTTAAAATATATACATCCTAAAAAAGCAAATCTTGATGTTGTTGTTTTATATAGAGGGCATTATACTACTATCCCATTATATTTAATGGGACTTGAGCATCCACAGATTTTATTATCCACCTGAGGTGTTGGAACCAAACCCCAGTGGATACTAAGGGCCCACTGTAACATTAATCTACTTTGCAGGGTTGTTGAAAGTATTATGAGAAGGTTGTGTATGAATAGGATGCTTTGAGTATCCCTTATGTACTTCTAAGCTGCAGCCCCCATCAAGGGATCTGCGTACCCACGGGTATCTTACTGAGCACCTCCTGTGGTCTCCCCATTAAAGCTTTCATGGTTAAATGTTGCGAGAACATTCTGTTCCTTGGTGATGGTTGCATTTAAAATTGTTTGGCTGATTGCTTCTTGTTTGTTTGCTTTGTGGTAGTACTACATCTTGCTCATCTCTGTGTATTTGGAGAAAAAAGTGTTTTCTTATTAATAATTGGTTCCCTGCCACATCTCCTGGCAAAGGTAGTGAAGTTCAGGGACAGCATGAAGAAATTCAAGGCAGCACACAGTGAGGCAAAGTATAGACCCTAAACACCTGAGTTTGGGAAAGTTGCAGGCTGTGCTGACTGGGGGGTTCTAGAATCTGTAGTCTGAAAGAATAATGTTCTGCTGAATTAATGGTAGCTGCGGTGTGCCTTAAATCTTTTCTCACTCTGGCAACCCTTAGAAAGCTCTGTCATGGAGTTTTCTTTTGTTCAGAGGGTTTTTTTTCATTGCCTCAGGCTGAGAGAGTGTGACTTGCCCAAGGTCACTCAATGGATTTCCCTACCCGAGTGGAGATTCGAACCCTGGTCTCCAGAGTCATAGTCCAACACTCAAACTACTACATTGTCTAGCGCTTGTTTTCTTGGCAAAATTTCTTCAGAGGGTGGTTGGTTTTTGTCTTCTTCTGAGACTGAGAGAATATAACTTGCTCAAGGTCACTCAGGGGGTTTCCCTGCCCGAGTGGGGATTTAAACCCTGATTGTAGTCCAGCATTCAAACCACTACATTGTGCTAGCTCTTGTTTTCTTGGCAGAATTTGTTCAGAGGGGGGTTGCTTTTTGTCTTCCCTTGAGGCTGAGAGAGTGTGACTTGTCAGTGGTCAGCAGTGGATTTCCGTGGCTGATCAGGAATTTGAATTCTTTTCTTCTGGAATCCTAATGTAACACTCAAACCACGATACCATGCTGGCTGTCTATCCTTGTCTGATACTTTTCCATCTAAGATCACCTAGAGATCTTTCATCCCAGAGGGCCCTTGATCAATCAATCAATCAATCAATCAATCAATCAATCTTGGTACCCATTGGGGTTTGACTCCAGAATCCCTCCCCCCCCCCCCGTGGATACCAAAATCTGTGGTCGATCAAGACCAATTATAGACAGTGGGATAGTGAAATGGTGTCTTATATATAAAATAGTTTGAGAGCCAGCATGGTGCAGTGATTTGAGCATTGGACTAGGACTATGGAGACCTGGTTTCAAATCCTGGCTCAGCCATGTAAAAACCCACTGGGTGGCATTGAACAAGTGACACTCTCTCAGTCTCAGATGATGGCACTGGCAAATCCCTTCTGAAGAAACTTGCCAAGAAAACTCCATGAGAAGTTTGCCTTAGGGTCACTGCAAGTCAGGAATGACTTGAAGGCACACAGTAACATAGAGACTATGTATTGCAGCAGGGAAGTCAATAGCAAAATCAAGGTTTGCTTTTTGGAATTTCTATCTTTTTGGAGTATTTTCAAGCCATGGATGGTTGGAACCATAGGTAAGGAATACATGGGCATGGAGGGTAGACTGTATTAACCAGGGCTGATCGTGCTTTGCTTCCAAAATCAGACAAGATTGTTCAGGTTGGCATGACTTTACAACTGGCTGCTCAACCCACTGGTGGATGCAAACTGTATGATTGTTAATGCCACTCCCTGCGGAGTAGCAGCGGTTGGCACAGTGGGACACACAGAGCGCCATCCTTTCTGTCATGCTCTGCCACTTAATGCCGCAAATGTGTTTTCCCTTCTGGAGCGGAGGCTGGGAAGGGAGAATGAAATGTCTTCAGCTATCTAACCGAATTTTTGCGTGTCTCTGTGTTGTTGTTTTTCCTTCACACATTCTCTCCGACTGGGCGATGCCACCATAGACGGGAAGGAGTATGACATTTACGTGTCCTACGCAAGGAACGCTGAGGAGGAAGAGTTTGTGCTGCTGACACTGCGGGGGGTTTTGGAGAACGAGTTTGGCTACAAGCTGTGCATTTTTGACAGAGACAGCCTCCCCGGGGGAAGTGAGTATGCCAATGCTGCAACTCTTTCCTTGTGTTCTCTCCATCTCTCATCCTCCTTCTTTCTCTTTGACACTCAGCCCCTTCTCTTGTGAGCTGAGTCTTCGATACCCAAAATCCAAAAATACTCCAAAATCCAGAATTGTCCACATGGGTGGCTGAGAGAGAGAGACACCTTTGCTTTCTGATGGTTCAATATGCACAATTTACACAGACTTTGCATTACGCACAAAATTATTTTTAAAAAACATTGCATGTAAAATTCCGTACCAGGGTTCGAAACCCCACTCAGCCATGGAAACCCACTGGATGACCTTGGAGGTAACAAGAACTTCTTGACCGTAAGAGCTGTTCGACATTGGAAGACCCTGCTGCTTTGGAGGGTAGTGGAGTCTCCTTTTTTGGAGGTAACCTTGGGCAAGTCACACTCTCTCAGCCTCAGAGGATGGCAATGGCAAACCCCTTCTGAAACATAGCATTCCAAGAAAACCCTATGATAGGTTTGCCTTAGAGTTGCCATAAGTCAGAAATGAGTTATAGGCATGCAACAACAAATAAAGTGTATACAAAACATAAATTAATTTTATGTTTATACTTGGGTCCCAGTTCCAAGATATCCATATACACAGACTTTGTTTCATGCACAAAATTATTAAAAATAAATGTGTACAAAATTACCCTCAGACTATAGGTACAAGGTGAATACAAGATGTAAATGAATTTTGTTTTTAGACTTGGCTCCCATCTCCCAGATATCTCTTTATGTATATGCAAATATTTTGAAATCTGAAATCCAAAATATTTCTGGGCCCAAGCATTTCAGGAAAGAGAGACTCTACCTGTATGATTAAATTACAAATAGAATTAAATAGAATTCCTTCTCTCTCTGTGACATGCACACCCCTTCTCCTGCCAGCTATAAGAGAAAAGTGGCGTGGAAATCCACACAGAGATAAAAGGAAAGTGCTTTGCAGTTTATGTTTTACTTAATAGAATCCTAGAGTTGGAAGGCACCCCCAGGGGCCATCCAATCCAACCCCATTCTGCCATGCAGGAAGACACAAGCAAAGCACCCCTGATAGATGGTCGTCTAGTCTTTGTTTAAAAATCTCAAAAGAAGGAGACTCCACCACACTCCATGGCAACGTCTTCCACTGTCGAACAGCTCTTACTCTCAGGAAGGACTTCCTAATGTTGAGGTGGAATCTCTTTTCCTGTGTTTTGAATCCATGGCTCCATGTTCCTGTCTCTGGAGCAGCAGAAAACAAGCTTGCTCCATTCTCAATATGACACCCCTTCAAATATTTAAAAATGGTCATCATGTTACCCCTTAACCTTCTTTTCTCCAGGCTAAACATACCCAGCTATCTAAGATGCTCCTCATAGGGCTTGGTGGTTTTCAGACCTTCCACCATTTTGGTTCCCCCACCTCTGGACACCATGTTGCCCCCACTTGAGCAGGCTTATATAGAGGGAAAAGTGCTCCTTCAGGTCCCAAGATCCCAAACCATTTTGGGCTTGGAATGTCATTTTCCACCTTTAGTTGTATTATACCCTGAAACTGAAATGGATTAAGTGGCATTGTGATAACACTTAAAGCACACAAGATACCCAAATACTCAGGAATACTCCTGTACAAAATCACTTTTTTTTTTTTGCTTTGCACAGAAAACAGTATTTTCTGCATGTATAGAAACATTACTTTCCGTGCCAAAAATGTTGTTTTCTGCTCAAAACAACCGATACAAATTTTGGGCAGAATAAATCCTGAATTGCTAAGATTCCCATCAGTCCAGGATTCTTCTTGTCAGGATTTCTTGATAATCAAAGAAACATGTGTTTGACCTCTTTTCAAATATTGTTGAATATCCTTTCCACCCCTAGCAAATACTTCTGTAAGGGAATGCATTCGTTTAAACTTATAGTGTGGAAGTGCAGCCCATAAAACCTGTTTTCCAGTCCTCAACAACCCCAGGAGACCCTCCAAAAGCCCCATTTATTGTTGATCTCCGTCAGTTCAACCCGTGGTGGCCCTCTGAATGAGAAACTGCAAAGACATGGGCAGCTCAGCTCAGGTCTTTCAAACTCAGAGCAGCCCTGGCTTCCTTGGTGAAATCTATCTGTCTGTAATTAGAGTAAATCTGCACTGTAGAAATAATGAACTTTGACACCCCTTTAACTGCCATGACTCCATCTTACAGAATCCTGGGATTTGTAGATAGGTGAGCCACCAGCACTCTTTGGCAGAGAGGACTATAGACCTTGTAGGACTCCATAGGCTGCAGCTATAGCATTTAAAGTGGTGTCAAACCTTGTTATTTCTACAGTGTAGATGCACACTAGATCTTCCTCTTTTCCTACCGCCATTGACTTTTCTAGCATTATTGTCTTTTGTCAGGACCTTTCATGATGTGTCCAAAGTATGACAGCTTCTACAGAGGGTTCAGCCTTCATTTGCTCTTGGACCCATCGGTTTGTCTTTTTGGCAGTCCATGGAGTCTGCAGAACTTTCCTCCTGTCCCCCATCCTGTCCTCCATCTCCTGAAGCCCCTGTGCTACCCCCCAGAATATAATTTTGGTGGCCAAGAAAAAAACATTTAAATTTGTAAATAGACATGCACATTTCAGCCAAAAGTCTCAGTTAGGGTTATGTTGTGCAAATGTCCACATTCAGACATCTAGGTGTGAACGATCTTCAGTGTGAAGTCGTAGGCTTTCATGGCCAGCATCCATAGTTTTTGTGGGTTTTTTCGGGCTGTGTGGCCATGTCAGAAAGAAACTCTTCTAGAACATGGCCACACAGCCTGAAAAAACCCACAAAAACTATGGATCTTCAGTGTCTCACTCTGCAATGCTAGAAATTTGGAGAGTGGTGGGGGGGAAATCATTTTGGGGAGCCAGAATTCTTATTTAGAGGGGCATTTTTGCCCTTCTCCCTATAGTTACAGAACCTGAAAGCAGGGATGGGATAAAGGGCTAGTTTTTCTACTCGGGACCCACCAAGGCTTTATGGATGGGTGAAAATCCCAAACCTGCCCTCCTCTCCCATAATCCCCAACCCACCTACCCCAAATCAACATGGCTTGAAGATCACTATTGCTTTTGAAAAAGAGGTTGATATTTAAAAGTTAAACATTACAAGGAGTCTGGCAACCTATTAAAAATGATAGTAGCTGCTCCTAGAGGTTCCCAGGAATGTGATTCATACCCTTGGGGACAGAAAATGGTAGTCTGGGGATGGGATCTCAAAGGATCACAGGCCCCTGGAGTGGACTCCACCACCTGCCTTAAAAGATAAGAGATTTATTGTCATGATAGAGATGTTTGGTTGTTTCTTGAACGTGCATAGATGCCTGAAATCTTATCCCTGGTTAGCTAAGTGAGTGTGCTTTGGATGGAGAGAGGGTGCAAACCATGGGGTCAGTGATCAGATCACACACAGAGAGACACTTCTTTCATATTTTCCATTCTTTGCTTCACCACTGAGACAATTGCTGAACATTAACCAGCCCTGCAATTTCTGTGCTATTAAAGAAAATCCAACTTTAAGTGCTGCTAAACCTCAGATTCTGCAGAGTAAATTGTGGGAATTAGTTACAACAGATGCACCCATTCCTTGTTGTAAAATGGCCTGTTTTATTCTGTATTTCTGCAGATCTTGGTAATTTAGCAAGTGATGAGATGGCACAGAGAATGTTTCTGTGGAAATGTGGGGGAGATTTTGGGGAGTAGGGAGAGGAAGGGAGTAGTTGGAGGCAATGTCAGCCCATAGCCTTCACGATGACCCTGTAAACTAGATCTTCTTTCAGTATTTGCAAAACTCCCAGAATCCCCCAACCAGGATGGTCACTGGATTCTGGGAGCTGGACTCCGCACAAGGAATCACAAGCCCTGATTGTATTTCAGGAGACACCGAGAGAGCGCATAAAAGCAATGATTCTTCTTTGGTATATAAGGAAAGTGAAGGGAGGCTCTTGTGGCATTTTAAAGACTGATTTATTTTAGCACATGGGGCCCAGGGACCTTATTTTGAAAGTAATTTTTTAGATTCAAATCTGTCGGTGGCTGAACGGGAGCAAATGGTCCAGTTCTGGAGTTGGATTTAAGTTTGCCCTGTTTCTCTGTTCCATGTTTTGCTCTAACCTTGATAACAACAAAAAAAGCAGACATGTCACCTCATCCCCAGAAGCAATGATGGCAATGGTGGCATCTGTTTGTCCAGCAGGCCTTTCTGACTCAGAGCCAAAATCGTTGATATGAGCCTCCCCATCCCTCCTTCTGTTCAGATTCTTCATGCATAACCTGGCACTGACTCCTTGTTCCTTCCTTGGCACTGGTGGTGGTCTTGTTGTCTGCTGTGCAAACTGGCATATTCCATTTCCCAGGCTTCAGCTGGTGTTAACAACATGCGCAAGCATCTTTATCTGGTCATTTGTCTGTTGGAATTCTATGAAAGCTTACTGCTTCAATGAGTGGCATGCATACATCACAGAAATCATATCATCTTTCAGTTGGAAGGGACCACAAGGGTCATTAATTCAACCTCCTGCCATGTCACAACAGCCCTCTTGAGAGATGCCCATCCAACCTTCCAAAGAGTCTTCCCTTCTCATGATGTGTCCAAAGCACGACAGCCTCAGTTTGGTCATCTTGGCTTCCAGGGAGGTTTCTGGTTTGATCTGCTCTAGGACCCACTTGTTTGTCCTTTTGGCTATCCATGGGATACTCAGCACTCTTCTCCAGCACCACATCTCAAATGAATTGATTTTCCTCTTATCTTCTTTCTTGACTTTCCAGCTCTCACATCCATCCATGGTAATAGGGAATACAATGGGTTGTATGATTCTAGCTTTTCTGATGAGTTGTATATCTTTGCAATTTAGAATCTTTTCTAGTTCTTTCATGGCTGCTCTCCCCATTCTTAATCTTCTTCTGATTTCCTGACTGCAGTCCCCATTTCTATCAATGTTTGATCCCAGGCATGGGAATTCTTTGACTATTTCTATTTTTTCATTGTCTAGGCTGAACTTGTGAAGGTCCTCAGTGGTCATTATTTTTGTTTTCTTTATGTTCAGCATTAAGCCTGCTTTGCACTTTCTTCTTTGATTTTCCTTAGTAGTTGTTCCAGGTCTGTGAGGTTTTCTGCTAGTATTCTGGTGTCACCTGCATATCCTAGATTGTTGATATTCCTTCCTCCTATTTTCACACTTCCTTCTTCTGTGTCCAAGCCTGCTTTTCTTACAATATGTTCTGCATACAAGTTGAACAGATAGGTTGAAAGGATAAACTACTAGCAGTGAATTTTGTTGTTTGTTTTTGTTGTGTGCTTTCATGTCATTTCCGACTTATGGCGACCCTAAGGCAGACTTATCATGGTGTTTTCTTTGGTAAGATTTGTTCAGAGGAGGTTTGCCTTTGCCTTCCTCTGAGGCTGAGAGCATGTGAATTGTCCAAGGTCATCCAGAGGGTTTTGTGGCCAAGTTGGGAATCAAACCCTGGCCTTCAAAGTCATGGTCCAACACTCAAACTATTATGCAATGCTGGCTCTCACTACTAGCATTGAATTACAAGCTATCTGTCAGTTTCAGTTCTCAGAGAAACTGCAGCAGACTGGGAATCATTTTTTCCCCATTACTCTGTAAATGGAAGCTAATCTCTAGCAGACTTAGCTTTGATATTTTTGACATTTAAATATTTTGTTTCCTACACAAAAACTGAAACCTTAGGACACTTGAATTGCCCAACAATTTCCTGCAGTGTGGACCCATTAGTTCATATTCTAGTTCATATATTCAAACTCGCCCCGTTTTCTACATGGCATCAGTCAATCAAGGAATGTAAACGCAGCCATTTGGACTCTCTTAGCATATGGGATATTTTCTGCCAAATGGTAATAGCCTTTATGAGCCCATTATAATGCTAAAATAGTCTGGAGTGGCCCTTCCCTCTGTCCCACCACCTTCTCAGGCTCTTTTAGTGGGAACAAGGGAGATAATGGGGCCTTCTTGGTGGCTGCTCCCACAGTTTGAAATTCCCTCCCTCATGAGGCCAGGATGAATTCCTTTTCGCTCTTCTTCCATCAGCCACTGAAAATATTCTTATGCCATTACCAGGCTTTTCGAAATTGAATGGGGTGGGGTTATAATGATCTATTTCGGAAAAAGTAAAAAGCGGTGCATTTTGTTGACTTTACGTCCGGGTTAATGTCACATTAATGCTCATTAACCCCGATCTTTCTGAAAATGAACCTGCTTTTGCAGGTTTTTTTCCAGATTTTAAATCCCATTTTTTCCACGGGATTTGGACACTTTGCCTCCCGTGTGATAAACTTCTAGGACCCGGACCAAAGGATGCAAACTACAGGAAAAGAGATATTAGGTATATTAGTAAGAACTTCCTGACAGTAAGACTGTTTGACAGTGGAACACATTCCCTCTGAGTGTGGTGGAGTGGCCTTCTTTGGAGGTTTTTAAACCAAGGCTGGATGGCCATCTGCTGGGGTGCTTTGATTGTGTATTGTTGCATGGCAGAATGGGGTTGGAGTGGGTGGCCTTTGGGGGTCTTCTATCCAGGATCTGGGGAGCAGCAGTGTGGAAGCCGGAATTAGGATGGGTGCATGAATAGAGAAATGATGGGATCCGTGGAGCCCTCTGGAGTTTGTTGGACTGCAACCCCCAGCATTCTGCATTGCTGGCTGTGCTAGCCAAGGCAGCTGGAATTTGCACTCCAGAGTATTTTGAGAGTGGCTGTTTGCCCAACCCTGGCATTGAGAGGCTTAAAGCTGAGACCTCTCCTCCTTCCCTTCATCATGAGAGCCTTTTGCATGCTGTTCAGGAAGTTTCCAGACATGTCAGTGGGTGTTTGTTCGAGGATCACACACACATACAGGGCACAACAGTGACACACATCAACACAAACTCAGGCTATTGATTGTGCTTTTGCATGGAATGGGGGCTAGGTGTGTCTATTAATTTGGAGTAATGTTCATGCAACACACAGCATGGTGGTTTGGTGCTACCATGCCTCTTTTTCACAGATGAGAAAATCCCCAAGGAAGAATTGGGGGGGGGGGGGGCAGGATCCATGCACTACCACCCCATTGCAGGACCAGGGATGAGTGAAATTCTGTAAGGCCTGTATATACTATATCTCCCTGGTCCGGGGGTGGGGGGGAAGAGATGCCCACCATGAAAGGTTTTTCAGAAAGCTTCCAGGTCAGTGACCCTGATGGGGTGATCCCAGCACCCTGTGAGGCAGGGGTGGGCAAGAAGTGGCCGTAGGGCCACTTTAACACCTGACCCAGGCTATTTCTTTTCCCCCAGACTTTCTTGGACTGATCTGTCATTCAATGAGAGAAGGAAAATTGCAGCAAATTCTGCATTCAGATAGGCAGTGGGAATTAGCAAAAAGGAAAGAGAATTTAGGAGGCTTTTTAAAATACCAGAGAGAACAATTTGCCCTTTAGGGTTTCCTCTCCCTCTCTTTGTGTGCTTTCTGTACAGTATTTCCATATCGCGACAAAAAAGGGCTAAATGTGCCTCTTCTAGATGGAGTAGCAATTCAGCTTTTTAATAAGCTGTAAGTCTGTCGTCGTCGTCCCCACTATACACAAACCCACACACATGTGTATGGATTGGAATCCTGTTCAGTATTCACAAGATCCTAAGATGAATTTACAATCCTATTAACTTTTGGGATTCACATTTTTGGTTGTCAGTGGCCCAGTGTGACCCCCAAAAACCTAGCTCATGAAGCAGGCAGCACCCCAATCCCAAAGATTTCTGAGGTGTACAGGTTGGGGTGCTGGAAAATGATGACTTCAGGACTCTTCTCCTTGTCCAGCTACTTGTTTCACAATATGTCCATGACCATATCTAATGCACTGGGCATTTCTAGTTGTTATGCTGGTGTGTGTTAATGATATATGATTTCATTTGGTTTTAATTTTTCTGATTGTATAATTATGTTTTAACATTTTGTAGCCTGTGGATTTTTAACAATTTAAAAATAATTTTCTCAATCTGGGAAAAAGGTGGGATAGAAATAAATATGGTGATAATGATGGTGCAGGATCTTGGCCAAGGTTTTGAAACGTGTCCGTCCGTCCATCCGTCCGTCCGTCCGTCCATCTATCATTCAAAACAAAACTTCCAGCCATGTTAGGTGTTTCACCCTTTTTCTTGGCACTTCGAGCCCCAGAGGATCCAGACAATTGGCCCATGGAGTCCTAGAATTCATTGAATTTGCTTTCAGAAAGCCCTTGAAACTAGGGAGACTGGTGTCATCTGTCTCTGTAGAACTAGCAAAATGGTGAAAGGTCTGGAAACCCACAAGCCCTCTGAGGTGCAACTTAGGGAGCTGAGTATGCTTAGTCTGGGGGAGAGAAGATTAAGGGGTGGCATGATAGCCATGTTTAAATATTTGTAGGGATGTCATATTGAAGATGGAGCAAGCTTGTTTTGTGCTGTTCCAGAGACTAGGACATAGAGCAATGGGTTCAAGCTACAGGAAAAGACATTCCACCTAAACATTAGGAAGAACATCCTGGTGGTAAGAACTGTTTGACAATAGAAGTTGCTATCCTTCAAAGGGTGGCAGAGTCTCCTTGTTTGGAGGTTTTTAAACAGAGAATGTATGGACATCTGTCAGGAAGGCTTTGATGGTGTCTTCCTACAAGACAGAATGGGTGGACTGGATGGCCTTTGGAGATATCTTCCAGATGTAGGTTTCTATGATTCTAAGGGCAAAGGAGCCTGATCCAGGCTGAACATGAAAGTCAGGAAAGGGAGCCATCGTCTGCCTTTAAGAAACCTTCCTTGTTGCTGGGTTGTAGTCACAGATGTCTGCTCACAGACAGGATCTGCCTTCCCAACCTGTTTTGCACAGCTCCTTCTGTTTAGCTGCTATTTTTTGCCGAGCTGAGAAATTGGCTGTCCTCCCTCCACTCGATCTCCCACTTGGCTCTGACCTGTCCCAATCTGAGAGGCTCTCCTCCTTCAGAGTAACCCTCAGTCATGTTTCCCTAGACCTCTTTATTCAAGGGAAGGGATTCTCTGGGTCTCCTGGCTAACTCCAAGATCCTGGTTGCAAGATTTATTATTTCACACCCAAAATATGAAGACATACCGTAGAAAACATCCCTACCCACAGCATTATAGGACAAATTGCTGTTGCTTAGTAGAAAGTCTTCTAAATTTTTCTTTCTCTTTTGGCTAATCTCCCTGCTTTTTTCTACATAGAATTTGCTACATTTTTTTATTACTCTCCCATGAAATTACCCTCCTCTTCACAGTCTCTCAGGTGTTACTGACAAGAGTTTTGGACCATCTGACTCAGATTCTATCCAGGAATCATCATCACCTCCTCCTCCACCCCTCTTCCTTTTCTCTTTCTTCTTCTCCCTCCCTCCAAGAATTTTGGACCATCAAGGATTCAAATTCTATCCAAGAATCATCCATCATTATCATCAACAACAACATCCTCTCCTCCTCCTCTTCCTCCTGTTTTTTCCAAGCTCTGCTTTTCTCATAGCCACACAGATTTTCTCAAAGCCTCCTGTGACACGTTCTTATGTGACCAGTAGTAGAAGGCAATCCAAGAATTGTAGAGCTTTTCTTGCTGAAGCCCCTCTCTAAGTTGAGCAAATAATATTTAGAATTAAACAAACAAGCAAAATTCCTGCTTTTCTTTGTAAGAATTCAAAGAATCCTACAATAAAAAGGAGGCGGTAAATCAATCAGCAGAAGAAGGAAAGGCAGAAGGAGTAATAAAAGTAATTGAACGGCATTAAAAAGTGAATTGGTTCTTTTGGAAAGTAACCAAAGGAAATCCAGGCGTCACCAAATGCTTCTCGGATAATGCATTTTGGGTTTGTTTGTTTTAGCAAGTCCAGCCATACTCAGTTCCTTCAGCCATGCCAACTAGGATGATGGAAACTGTGGTCCAAACTGGTGAAGTGCACCAGGATAGGGCAGAGTGGAATAGACCAGTGTTTTTCAAACTATCTTCTGAAGGTTTTGGACTTAAGCTCTGACAAATCTCAGCCAATATGCCCAGTGCTCAAAAATGCTAGGAGTTGAAGTGCCAGACATATGGAGGAGCAGAGTTCAAGAGCCCCTGGAATAGAGTTGGAGCCAAACAGGCTCCCTTGGGAGACCTGATCACATTCTTGAGAGCCAGTGTTGGATTTGGGGATCCTATGCATAAGTAGGGAGACACATCTAAAGTTGCAATCTTGTACATCTTTACCTGGGAGTAAGATCTATTGAACCTAATAAGGACTCTCTGCTGAATAGAAATGAGTAGGACTGTACTTTGCAAACATGCAAATGATTGGCCCACAAAGGTTTAGGTATTTGGGATTTTCCCAGCTTCTACATTCTACAGGGTGTTGAATCACTGCTTTACAAAACCCCATGTCTCCGATTTTCAAAGTTCCTGGTGTTTCCATGGAGGTATGTGCCCTGTGGTTCTTGGCCACCATGCACAACCTTTTACCAGCTTGATGGTCACATTGCACCATTTACTTTTTCCAGCATGCACAACATTCTGTGCTTCTGTTTTCACTCTGAATTGGGCTAATCTCTTTCAGGAAATACTGCATGGAATAACATAGCTATTAGCTCCGTTCAGGCTTCCTGGAGAGCATCTTTCTTTCTGCTGTAGGTAGGGGATTAAGCCTTCTCTGGAAGGAGAGGAATTATCTCACAGTTCCTCTGATGTTTAGACTTCATCCCCTGTCTGAGACTTTTGAAAAGGCCAAATCAGAGGGGACCAACCAAGCTATGAGATATGTCATCTTTCAGCTACCAAGAGCGCATCCAAGCATGGACTGGCACACTCTTGGAAAGAGAGTGTGCAAAGCACTAGAATAGACTAGGTTGGTTTTTCATGCGTTGTTTAGAATCCTTTTGGTAACATAGGCTGTTGCAAAACCTGTAAGCAAGGGGATTTTGTAGCATCTTTGAGACTAACTATGTGAAAGGAGTTGTAGCATGAACTTTCATAGACTTGGTCTACTCAGATGCATGGCCTCCATTGACCAAGTCTACAAAAGTGTGTGCTACAACTTCTTTTGCACAGTTAATCTCAAACGTGTTATAAGATCCCTTTGTATACTAATATTCCAGAGTAAGATGGCTATGTCTCTGAATTCTACCCCCTGTTGGAGAACCTGGTAATACCACAAAATATATATTGGGAGGCACTGGAAAAAAAGGAGTTGGTTTCCAGTCCTTCTTCTGGAACACACTTATCTTGGATGCACAGGAGCAGCTGAAGAGTTCCCCAGCTCACTTCTGTCTCCCCTTCATTGAGGTTTAGGTTACACCCCTGGCACTTTCCAGTTCCCCTTGAACATCTCCTAGGGAGGGAAGGCTGCAGGGCATGACATCGACTCCTTCTTGCCTAAGTGTGCACAAACAGCCAGAATACATACTGGTGCACCCATACAGCAGATCAGTAGCTAGAGCCGTGCAGATGTGCTGGGGGGATTTGATGGAGACCAAAGGATAGGCTGTGGTGTCAGTGAGGCTTGCAAATCTGTCCAGATTTTCGTTGGAATTTTCAAGGAGCTGTCAGTGATGCTGAACTTATCCAGCCCCCCCCCCCCTTCCAAAGATGGCCAGGAGTCTCCATGTCAGGATGGTGGTATCTGTTCCAAGTTTTCTCTTAGACTTGAAAGGAACTAGCCAAGAAACTGAACCTATTACAGAGGTAGGCTTCAGAACTGGGGATAGTTCCTTTACAGTTTGGACTAAAACCTGTAACAGAGTCATGAACCCCAGTAACAAAGGAGACACCAGTAGTCTGAAGAGACTTAAAAGGGCAAAACCAGGGATAGGCAACCTTTCCCCTTTAAGGGCCCAGAAGCCTCAGCCATGTTGGCCAATAGTCCCATGTTGGCCAATAGTTCCTGGGATTCTGGGAGCTGAAGTCCCTCGGCCCTTAAAGGGGAAAGGTTGCCTACCCCTGCAAAACCATAAGGCTGTCAATGGCAGCTAGTCATGATATATCTTATTGGTGGTTTTTCCAAGAGGCCACTCTTGCTTGGCAGTTGTGGGGTACAGAACTAGAACATCCTAGGGCCAGATCCACATTCATATGCTTGTATTCTTGTGTTTCCAGGGAGACGCAGGTCAACAGCACCCACACATCTCCCTCTACTGTGTAATTGGGGAACACCTGATATTTTTGAGCTTCCCCAGTGCAGGGTGGGATTTTCAAATAAGCTCTTTAGGGAGTAAGAGCCCGGGAAGTGGGAAGATGGTGGGCAGTGAAGCTTTCATCAAACTCATGTTTATGACTTTAAAAGTGTGTGTGTGGGAGGGGGGGGGGGTCAAGCCTGAAAACTAAGCACCCACAGATTCCCCAGCAGGCATTCCAAATTCTTCATTTAGGATACATTATGCAACTGAAATTCATTGCTTTATTTATTTATTTATTTATTTGGAGGATAGTGCGTTACTTCCTTTTTCCAGTACCCAGATTTTTTTAAATTGAATTTCTCCATTAAGATCTCTGGAAAAAGCAGAAGGAAGTAAGGGAGGAAAGTGTGTGGACACTGGGGGTGTTTTATCCATTCATTCATTTTTAGCAATAATTAGTCATCATTCCAAATTCATCCAAGGCATGCATTCAACCAAAAAGGCATCCTGTTCTGCCACAGGGAACTAGAAACCCAAATGTCCTTCCTTCTTTCTACACTGCTTGTAGAAAATAAAAATAAAGCCATCCCCATCTCTGCCCCAGAGGCAATGGGAGCTGATGGCTTCCATGTCCATGAGGTTATGAATCTGTACCAGTTCTAAGTCCTAACATTTAAAGAAAAACTATGCAAGAAGCCAAAATTATTTTCTGGATAAAGCTCAGCTCATTGGATAACTCCCCTCAAAGTTGGTCTTTTCATCCAACTGAATCCAAAGCTACCACTAACCCCATTCTCCCCAGTAATGACAAGTTACATCTTCTGGTGCCCAGGGCTTGCTTTGAAGGTCACCCACTGATAAAATTTAGTAACAGCTATTTTTTTAAAAAAGCCACCACAACACAAAATGATACCATAAAAATTCAACAGGTTTGCAAGTATTTTGCAAGTTTGCATGTATTCAGCAAGTTTGCAAGAAATGGGAGAGAAGTTAAAACTAGCTGTAGAAGAACTAGTAATAATAATCAATATTGACTTATAATAAATTATATGGAAATCAATAAAAAATAAGCGAGCTACAATAAGACTAGATGAGAAGTACGATATACATATATGATAAAGATATACATAGATAAACATACATATATGATAGAAGTAAATTCAATGGTCATTTTTTATCTCTGTTGGAGTATGTTATTCTGTTATTTAAAATCTGTAAAATTGATTTTATTAATAAAAAGTATATATATTCAACAAATTTAAAAGCAGCAGGTTAAAACATTGGCTGGAATCCTCTTAAGCTCCCTTACACATGAAACTTTACCTACATGTAGGACTGTACTTTTTTTATCCAAGGGATGTATCCAGACCATAGTTGTGTAAGCATAGCTTCACTAGGGTAACGATTTTCCATGGGCCCCAATCCTATTGCTACTCCCGACTAGAGGAGTGTCATTGAAGCCTTTGGATTGAGCTATGTGTTGGCTCACCACGCAATGATTGACTGAACGACTCTATTCTAGTTGGGACTACCATAGAATCATAGTTGGAAGAGACTACAAGGGCCATCCAGTCCAACCTTCTTAACCAATAGGATTCCATCCATATAATTGCACATTCTTGCATGGTGCATAACTATTTCTCAGTCCTGTATCTTACTCTGCCAGATACACCATTGAGTGCACAACACTGGTATTCAACTAAAGGGTGGAGGTGTGCTGCCATCATGTAACTAGCCAAGTCTGTGGTGCAGCTATTGTGGGAGAGAGGAATGCGTAAATTGCCCCTTCAAATAAGGATTCTTTCCTCCGTGAATTTTCTTCTAATTCCCATGTTTCTAGCTTTGCAGAGAAACTTCTTCATGGAATCCTAGAATTGGAGGGGAACACAAGGACCATCTGGCTGCCCCTTTTCTTTGGATCCATAAACTGTATCTCTAAATGCTCAGTTCAGTGTCTACATTACTGCTTTGCTAGACATTTGAAGATGGAAGGAAAAATATTAGGAGGAGGGAGGCAAAATTCTTATTTGCAGGTACAAGGCCCTCAGTTTTGTCCCCTGCCCCATTATCTACTCACGTGACACACATGCCAATGTTCACTATGCCACAGTTGGTCATTACAACACACCTGCCCCCATGAATAGAAATGTCTGCTCTTTTGCTAGATGGGTTAAGTAGCACTGATTCTTGTTAAACATCTTTGGGACCATCCTACAAACCTGGAGGATGAAAATGGGGCAGGTAAAATGTGTGGCTGACAATAGGGAGTAAAGGACGGGAACATGGGAGGGAACTGTACAGTTTGTTAGGCATCATAGCTAGTAGAGGCTGAAGCTGGTAGAACTGTTGCTCAACCCAGTGCCTAAAGATTTCACAAACCTTATCTTCACTGTCTTAAGAGATAGAAACTTGGCATGGTAAATTTATGGCTTTGCCATTCTGCACCCAAATGGCCCTTTCTTGGCATTTCTGAGCACAATGTATTGATTCCCTAACCTGGTTGGTGTATATTTTTCTCCCAGTTGTCACGGATGAGACGTTGAGCTTCATCCAGAGAAGCCGCCGCCTCTTGGTGGTGCTGAGCCCCAACTATGTCCTCCAGGGTACGCAGGCTCTGCTGGAGCTGAAGGCCGGCCTGGAGGACATGGCCTCCAAGGGCACCATCAAGGTGATCCTTGTCCAGTACAGAGCCGTCAAGAGGAGCAAAGTGAAGGAGCTGCGGCAAGCGAAAGCTGCCCTCACCGTCATTAAGTGGAAAGGCGAGAAGTCGAGCTACCCCCGGGGAAGGTTCTGGAAGCGGCTGCTGGTGGAGATGCCTGTCAAGAGCAGGCCCAAGAGCATGGTGATGGTGGACAAGAGCAAGTCCTCCTTCCCGTCTCTGAAAGATGTCTGAGAAATGGGGGTGGAGGTGGAGGCTTGGAGCTTGACTCCCTGATTCAGCACAACTCTGCTTGACCTTATGGGTTGCTGGAGGTCCCACTTCATTGCTGATCCACCCACAGAGCCAAATACACACATGCACGTACACACACACACTGTCCCACTCATTGAGGAACAGATAGGTCCTTCCAAGAAGAAGGAATTGCTGGGTGGATGATGGCTTAAATTTACAAAATCCAGAGGTTTTAAGATCAACCAATCCCCAAACTGGAGGATTCCTGATGGGTTGGATTACATATCCCACAATCTCCCACCCAGTATAGCTTGCTGAGAAATTATGGATTGTGTACCCATCAGGAGGGTCCCAGATTGACGGGGTAGCCATCTTAGTTTATCATTTTTACTTTTCAATCACCTCCACAGCCCAAGAGATTCATTGTGGGAAAGGTTAAGGCCTCCTCTTGAACCCAGAGCACAGAACTAGGAAGAAGCTTCTCCTCTCTTTCACCACCATCCTTCTAAATAGTGGATAAGGTTCATTCAACATTCCCTACAGATTAAGGCAAGCCAGTACAAATGAGAGGCACACAATTGGAGCTGTGAAGTCTGTCAAGAGTAGTATATCTGAGTAACACCAGAACACTGGCAAATTGTAGCAGTAAGATCAAGCAGTAACACAATGCAATGCAGTCAGTGTTATAGGTCATCTGAGAAGTCTCATAATGAAGACCAAAAAATAAATAAAAATCTCATGCATTCTCGAAAAATGTCAGCCAATGAAGGAGGTCACCAGTTACTGAATCTACAGGGTTACAACATTATTCTTGGGAATCCAGCGAGTTCTTGGTACTCCTGATAATTCCCATGACTTCACTGTGCACTCTCATAAGCAGAATACCAAATCACATCTGATCTCATTGCCATATGTTGGAAATAACTTGACAGCACACAACAACGAGAGAAGATACTCAGGGACCACAGCTGGCAAATAATGGTAGCTTGTGGCTACCAAGTTGTTTAAGCTGAACCAAAGCTCTCTCAATAGAAGCTGAGAAACTTGATTTGTGTTTCTGGAAAGGGGTATCTCCATCTCTTAGCAGAGCCAAAGAACTCCTCCTTGGAGTCTGTTAGCATCTGCTAGCCAGGTGGTTATGGTGGAGAGGTACAGCCAGCCCTTCTGGAAATAGAAGGCTCAGTATGGAAGAGTTCCTCTCAGATCCCCCAGGCACTTGAGCGCAAGATACAAGGGTCATCCATTGATGAGCGCTAATATCCCCATGTAATTGTCAACCCAAGAGCATTGTGGTTGAGCAAGATCCATGGCCCAGAGCTTCAGGTAGCACATGGAGTTACTGGCAAAGTTTCTGCTTCACTGCAACGCAACAGAACAGGAGAAGAAACTGTGCAGCCCGCCATATTGTTGGGTGTTGCAAATTCTAGCATTCCTCCTCATTAGCTGTGCTGGCTACAGAGTGCTGAGACTTGCAGTCTAACAACATTTGTAGGGCCACGGGATTTTCGTCCCATAATAGAGAGCTCTTCCCTTTCCGGCACTTGATGACATTGATTGGAATCCTGTTGGTGTCTTATACATGTGCCAAGTTCTCCCTTCAGAAGCAATTGGACTTTTTTGTACAGTGCACGTCGGCATACAGTTCTAGGTCGTGGTATTGTGCATTTAATGCTATTGTGCATACAAATGTGTGTGCACATGGGGATAGGCAGGTGCATTTATTTGCACATTGGATATGCATTCAGTTGCATTTGTCATTCAACACATGGGTTTTGTAGGATAAGTGGGAAATTACATGTGTGTGTATTTACGCTACACAATTCTGGTGTTGGATTTTAGCCATTAGCTGCAGGTGGTCAAGGCTATGGACCACCTGTATATTGGCAGTCCATAGCCTTGAACTGAAAACCAACTGCAGCTAATGTCTAAAATCCAACACCAGGATTGTGTAGTGTTTATATTTATATATTGTGTAGTCTTTTTATATTTTAGTGTTATTTCTTAAACCAAGTGCCTCTACAGTGCCAAGAAGGTAAATCTGAGACTTCCAAGTTATGCAGCACTTAATGGTAACTCTGGTTAAAATCCCTGCTGGTTGAAGTGTATATTCTCATATCAGATACAGCACTATCCCCCCAACACACACACACACCATTGCACAGTTGTACCTTAACTACTTTTCACACCTCAGCCAGCTGCTGCATTCCTACGCCTGGATAGTACTCCTGTGACCCTTGGTTGCAAATGAAGCAATGGGAGCAGGGAGAGTCTTATGTTTTAAAGACCAAGGCTGCATCTACACTGCAGATTTAATGCAGTTTGAGCCTGCTTTACCTCCCATGGCATCCTGGAATGTGTAGTTTGTTGTGGCCCCAGAGCTCTCTGGCAAAGGCTAAATATCTCACAAAATGATAAATCCAAGGATTCCACAGCGCTGAGCCATGGCAGTTAAAGCAGTGATTAATTTTGTAGTGCAGATGCAGCCAAAGTCTCTGGTCACTTCTGGTCTCACCAGGAGGAACAGGTATGGCCCATAGGGTTTCTGGGAGATGTTGGGAATAACCCCAAGACCCTCTCAAGCTGCTGCTGTTGCTGCTATAGGTCTTTGTGTTGTGCTTACAGAGTCCATGGCAAAGCTAAAGGGACATGACATTCAAAGTGGTGCTAATCATGCATGAGATCAGATTCGGCTACTTGGCTTGGGTTTACACTCCTGTGCAGCCACACAGTGCTTCTGAAGGGGACCAATATAAAAGTTGAGGCTAAATGTTCTCTCCTGGTCACCAATTCATGTTCTGTTTGTTCATTTGTTTGATAACAAGGGACTCATTTTCTATTCCACTACCTTTCTGCTTTTGTTTCATATCATCCATTTTGAAAAAAGATAATGTCATGTTTTAATGCTTGTTTGTTTGTTTTTAATTCTGCATTTTTAATAAAATACTTGTTTTGATATTTTTCTTTCCCTTCTTGTGTTTCATTCATTCACCATTTCTCATCTGTATACCAATTTTCTTGCTAAGAAAGCCCAGTGACAGGTTCACCTTAGGGTGAACCATAAATCATAAATGACTTTAAGGCACAGAACAACATCGCTCCCAAAAGGTGTAATGGCCAGTGTTCTAGTTCAGCTACTTAGCTACGTAACTACCTTAGCTGCATAGCTAAGTAGCATCTTCTGGTCGGACATCAACCCCATTCCGCATTGCTGGGCATCACCCATTGCAAGTGACAGAGCTCTTTTCTCCTATCTGAGTGATATCCAATGCAACAGTCAAAACCAGGATCCCTGTTGCAATTTCTCCTTGAACTGGTGCGGGGTAGTGGTGCTGGAAACATCAATTGCCACATCCCAATTGACAGGAGAACAGATCTCTGTTGCTCACTGCAGCTCATGCCCAGTAAGGCAGGATTGCGAGAGCCTACGCATTCCCTACACTTTTTGAAAATATTTGAATTGTGAAAGTGTATGAAAGTGTAATTCTGAGTTACAAATTTGTAATTGTGATCATGAATTCTTTCCAACTTTACCAAGCCTTGGGTGCTCAACAGATGCAAGAGGGTCTTCTCTTCCCCTTTGCTAATCAAGGGAGGCCATGTAGCACCTGTCTAAGGGCTTATTCCCACTTGCTTTGAATCTGCTTTGCAAGTCACATTGACACTGGGTCACAGAAGCGATTCATACTGATGTATAGTTCCCACTATGGAAGTGAATTATTACAAGAATTTCATGCATTCGTGTCTTTTTTGACATGCTTGTCATTCACACTAGCCAGATTTTTTTTTATGTCAGTCAGATGATGTGCATCTACATGTCATCAGTGCCAACCTGGGCAGCATCCCTGGGACTCTGGAGCTCCCAAGCCTCGTGGGGAACAGGCAGTCTGGGGGCTCTGGGATCAGGCGAGGGCGATGCCTAACAGCCCCGGCAGAGAGGAAGCCAAGGGAGGGACCAGCAGTTCCCACCAAGCAGCCTTTGGGGAGGGATGGAGGGGAGGGAGGTGGTGACCAGTGGTGCTTTAGGATCGCCATAAGTCTCAAACAACTTGAAGGCACACAATCCACCCACCCACAAGGCAAATCCTATCATGGAGGACTATTACTCAAGTAAGTGCAGAAGAGGGCTCCAGCATAAAAACCCACTGGATGGCCTTCAGCAAGTCACACTCTCTCAGCCTCAGAAGATGGCAAAGGTAATCCCCCTCTGAACAAATCTGCCAAGAGACCCCCATGTTTTCTTATGGGTGGCCATAAGTCAGAAAGGACTTGAAGGCACATGACAACAACAACAAAGACTCACCTGAAAACAAGCCAGGTCTTCCAAGAGGCTGAGAGAGCAACCCTTCCTCCACCGCCACCCCCATCATCCCCTGCCGCCCACCCTCCTTGGATGTACCTGAAGGCATCAGAGTGATTGGAAGGGAAGGAACCTCTTTGCCTGAGGCCGTGGCTGCAAAAGGGGAGGATGTGGAGGAAGGATGCAGAGGAGGAAAAGCCAAAGAGGCAAGTGAAGAATGGCTGAGCCAAGGCAGGCTCAGCCCTCTGGAAAGCCAGGGCCACTGGGGCCAAGGAGGGTTCCTGGGGGGTTTAGGTGGCAAACGACTGAACCCATGGTCAAAGAAGGAGGAAAGGTGCACCTTCTCTCTCTCCTTCCCCCAGGGAGACTGGGTGAGCAGCAGGCGTCCTCCTTTTCCAGGACCTCTCCTCTTCCTCCTCCACCTCCTGCAGAGGACCAGGTGTGTCCTCACCCCTGGTCCCTGGAGCTGGGAGGACGGTGGGGGTGGTGGAAAGTCCTTTCTTGGGTCATGTCCTCCCTTTTTTCTTGAATGTCCTCCATTTTGAGCATGACTAAGAAGCCTGCATTTACATTTCTATATGAGTGCTTTTAGCTTTTCTTTGGTGTCATGCCCTCCCTTTTTTTTTCTTCAGGAATGCCCTCCCTTTTGGGGAATGCACTTGCCTTCCTTCGCCGGAGGGAGCCCCAACCTTGTGCCTTCAGTCCCTCCCTTCCAGTGCAATGCAAATCAGATCCTTCATTCACACTTGTTGAACAAGCTTCCAAATTGCCTTTTTTCAAAAGAACCAGCCAAAAAACTAGTGTCTGAAAAGAGGAATTTTTTTTTTTTTTTTTTTTTTTTTGCATTTGCATTTGCATTTGCATTTGCCTCGCTTCAAAGTGACTCTGATCGCAGTCAGGTCAGAAACTGTTTTCAATGTGAATGAAGCACATATAAAGCGATCAGCAAATCGCTTTAAATCAGAGTGGGAATGAGTCCTAAGATCCCTAATCCAACCTCTCTGACTGAAGGATTCAAGTGGAAAGGTATTGGAAAACCATCCCCATTTGACAAGGGTTGATGGCACCAGGTTATCAATTGTTATTGCTTTATAAATAGTCAGAAACAAGCAGCTTTAACTAATAATAAAAAAGATTCAACAATAGCACCCACCCCCACAAAGCTTTAGTAAATCCATTTTGAGAATCATAGAATCACAGAGTTAGATGAGATCTCAAAGGCCATCCATTCCAACCCCATTCTGCCATATAGGAAGACACAGTCAAAGCACTCCCTGTGATAGATGACCAACCAGCCTCTGTTTAAACACCCCTGAAGAAGAAGACTCCACCATTATCCAAGGCAGCATATTCCACTGTTGGACTTAGCCAAACTCTTATTTAGGTTCCATCAAACCACTACAAAACCGTCCTTCTATCTTTGGAAAGTTTGCTGTGATAATGTCTCATCATCATCATCATCATCATCATCACTATTGGTTGTAGTAGTAATAGTAGCAGCAGTAGTAGTATTTCTTACTCACCTCACCATGGATTGCGGCAGGGAACAACTTGATATACAACTAACGATATCAGTTAAAGCACACAACATCAGTTAAAAACATACCGTATTTCGCCGAAAATAAGACACTGCCTTATATGTATTTTTCCTCAAGAAGACACAGTATGGCTTATTTTCAGGGGATGTCTTATTTGTCCCTACTCCACCCTGACACTGTGCGCCTGTCTGCAGGGCGCATGGCATCAGAGCGCCCTCTTGGTGCAGTGTGCATACATGCTGTGCCAAAAGGGTGCAAAAGAGCTACAGCGGTGACTCAAAGGGAGGCTTTTTGCCACCCCCAAAAGGAGAAACAGTTTGCCTCTCTTTTGGGGGCTGCAAAAAGGAGGATTGGGGCTGTGGCATGTGGTTGCCACAGCTCTGATTCGCCGCTCCCAGGGGTGGCCCAGAAAAGCCGCCCCGTCTTCATTGGCTCTATGTCTTATTTTCAGGTTATGGCTTGTATTGTGCAAATGCTTACAAATCCTGCTACGGCTTATTTTATGGGTATGTTTTATTTTCGGGACAATATGGTATATCAGTTTAAAACAGGGGTCAGCAAGTTCCCCTTACTTGGGGCTGGTCTGAGGATCCTCGAGTCTTCCACGGGCCGATGGTGATGGGAGAAAATGGAGGCGCACGTGCCGCTCCCCGTCACCGCCGCCCCTTGCCACCAGCGCACACATCGCAGCTGCCATTTTGTTTTCCAAAATGGTGGCCGCGACTCGTTTCTGCATGCACAGTACTCCTGCGCATGCGTGAACAAGCCACGGCCGCCATTTTGGAAAACAAAATGGCAGCTGTGCCACGTGTGGCGGCAGCGCAGCGGCAGTGCACGCAGTGGTGGTCATCATCGGCGGGGGTGGCGGGGGCCAGTTGGCAGGCTTCAGTGGGCCTGGTGTGGCCCACGGGCCGTAGGTTGCCGACCCCTGGTTTAAAGGAACAAATAGGACACATGCATATTAAAACAATTTATATTTTAAAATTAATCATTTAACATGACAATTTAAAAATAATCTGGATAACCGTGCCAGAAGAGACTGGTCTTTAATGTTCATTAAATTTGGACATGTATTTGGCTGTTGAATCTCTTTTGACAGGTCATTCCACAGTCTAGGGGCAGCTGAAGAAAAAGCCCTCTGGCTGACATTGCCAACCTAGTCCTGGCTGACTGGAGTGAATGTCCCTCAGAGGACCTGATTGTAAGATTTTAAAAGTTTGCTGTGATAGTGCTCAGTAATATTACTGCATTTAAAATAGAAAATACAAGACAGCATTTTCCATCCAGGCTTGTTGCTGCTAAAAGGGGGGAGGCAAGGTATTATAGTCAGGGGACAAAGGCAAAATGAGGGCATTGCCCCACAAATAAGAATTCTGCCCCCCCTCCAATTCCATCCCCACATTTCTAGCCTCAATGAGAGTGAAACATTAAAAATTGTTTGAACCTAAAACTCCTAAATTTGTTGTTTGCATTCCCTGGGAAACTGAGATCAAGATACAGGTCAAGTTTCCCTTATCCAGAATTCTAAAATCTGAAATATTCAACATGAATTGTCCACATGATTGGCTGAGATAGTGACCATCTCAGTCAGTCATTGTCAGATAGTGACAATCGTTTCTCATTGTTTAGTGTACACAAACTTTAATTCATGCACAAAATTATTAAAAATATTATCTATAAAATTACCTTTAGGCTATATTTAAGGTCTATACAAAGCATAAATGAATTTCATGTTTAGACTTGGGTCTCATCTCCAAAGTATCTATTATATATTCCTGGGCCCATAACCAGATGGAATTTTTCTTGAGATACATTTAAAAGCTCAGGAAAATAGGAGAAATTGATTTAATCTCACCAGCAAAGTAAACACAGCAGAAAAGTGCATGAGCAGAAAATCAAACTAGTCCACCTTTTATTCTCCTAAACCCCATGTGTCTTCCAATAAAGAACTAAGACAAAGTCCTTATCCAAAGTAATATAAAAAGGTAAATTTACTTACAAAATCATGTGCATATTCATACACAGGTAAAGCTTCATGTTGCAAAGAAAATGAGGTAAAAAGTAGTCTACATGCTTGCAAAGAAAGTTTCTTATCAGCGTGCTAGGAAGTCATGCTTTCTGGTCAAAGGACAAAGAATAAGAATAAGGTAATGGTGATCTCTCCAGAGACAAAGAAAAGTGTTCTCTTAGAGAAAGAGGAAATGAAGGGTCATAAAACAATAAACTATCATAGACATGCATCTGTGTTGCTAGTAAGAGTCAGTGTGCTTGAGTTGCAGTATCCTCAACAAAATCCAAAACACTTCTGGTTCCAAGCACTTTGGATAAGGGAGACTCAACCTGCACTGCTTGGGACATGTAGCTATAATGTTATAGCTGTGCTCCATCTCCCAATGTGACCCTTAAAGCCCACCTTAAATCCAAGCAGCTTACAGAGTGAAAGAGTTCTGCACTGCTGATGAATGGAGCACTGAAGGATGATGCATGTCCAGGCCCCTTGTGCCATTGAGCTGCAACAAAGAACTGTGACAGGACTCCACAGGGACTTCTGCCTCTGCTTGTCGCACTATAGTTTGCTGGCAGGAGGAGGGTTGGACACATCATCCTTCAGTGTGCCCCACTCACCAGCACCATTGAACTTCTTCACTCGGTATGGCTCCCTGGCTTTTAAGTTCAGTTTCAGGAATTTATCACACACACCTTTTAAACCTCCATAAAGGTTTGATAGTAGCATCTTTAGTCATACCTATAGCAGGACACCATCTCCCTGTTGTTGCTGTCTTGTCCTCCAAGCGTGATTAGCTTGCAACTTGCAATTGATGGGGAAAACCCATTTCTAAGCTCCCAATTGTGCTGGTACAGCGCTAGTCCACAGGTGTGGTAAGCCACTTTTGTGACAGTTCTGGGATTACGTAGTCTCATGGTGTCATTGTCTTCTCTCCCCCTCTCCCCATCTCTTTGGTATTCCAGAACAGCCAGTTTTTTTTATTGATTGATTGATTATTAGTTAAACCACAATAGTATAACTCTGGAATTGCATTAAAAAAACAAAAACACAGACCAAATATGTAAGGCATGCTAGATAGGGCACAAAGCAGGAAGGTGGGATTAAAAATGAGGGCAGAAGAAAGTACGAGGGAACAGCAACAACCCAGTGGCACTATTGAAGGGATGGTTGGTACCCAGGAGGTATGAAAATTGTTGTTGTTATTGTTGTTGCTGTCGTTAACCCATCTCCATGGACTGAGGCAGGGAACAACAAATCAACAATGAACCACATTAATTAAAACATGCAACAATTTAAAAGGATAGACAAGACTTGCACATTTAAAAGCAATCCACATTTGCACTTCCTTTCACTAACATGGTCGTGGCAAGAACAGGGGCTGTGTGATAAAGTCCCTAGAGACATTTCTGGTCATGGTAATGGTGCCACAATCATAAATGGGAAACACAAGACACTTATGAAGTTGTTAACTCTAGCTGATGACGTCATAGCTGCCTAACAGGATGCCAGCCTCTATTTCTGAATGTTTGACCGAGATTTTAAATTACTGCAACACTAGAAATTTGGGTAGGGAAGGGAAAACCCATTTGAGTGGGCAGAATTCTCACTGTTTGGTGATGCCTCCATTTGTGTGTCCCTGATGGAACATTCTCCCTTCTTATCTGCATGGCATGACCTTTTCATGGTAGTGGGATTGCATGCTCCTAGAATTATAGAATCATAGAGTTGGAAGAGACCACAAGGGCCATTCAGTCCAACCCTGCCATGCAGGAACTCCTCTGTAGCAAAAGATTATTGATGGCAGCATTGTGACCAAGAAAGCCTCTGAAGTCAGACAATCTTTGCCCGAGGAGCCAAACTCAATGTGCCAAACGGTGACTGGATAATAATGGAGGGTGACACTGCTGTGAGGATGGGAAAATATTCATAATTTTTCATTCACAGGGCATAAAATGGCTTTATCAACAATCAGGAAACCTCACTGGGAAGAATAATCAACTAGTGAGAAATTTTGTGCAATTTTCTCCTGGTATTCAACTCCCCCAAAGTATTGCATTATTAGGCAGAGAAAAGCATTTTTTCCTGCTTCCACTTGTTTCCTGCTCCAAAAGGAATGTTTCTATGAAGAAAATAGATCTGGTAGGCAAAAAAGGAGATGAAAACCATGGCCTGTCACCCCTGGAATTGTCACCTTAAATCCCATTTTGGGAGAAAGGCAGGATATAAATCCCATAAACAAACAACTAAAATAAAATAAAACAATCAGCTTTGGAATGTCACCAGAGCCCACCACTTGTGACAACCCTCACTCTCCAGTTTTGGCACTGAAATCTCAGGACTGGGATCATCCTGACTAAGGATGGAAAGGATATTCAAAATTACTTTTTAAATTAGTTGAATAATGCATTTGTCAAGTGTTGAGAAACCCTAATGAGATAAATCCTGGCTTGGCAAGGATTTTCACAATTTGGGATTTATTCTGTGAAAAACCGATTGTTTTGCTCAGAAAACAGCATTTTCCACTGAGAAACAGCATTATCTACACAATAGGTTATAATTATTTCGCACCAAAACATATTTTGCACAAAAAATTGAGTTTCCTGTACAGAAAATTCTATACAGGAAACTATGGAGACTTAGGCTGCTGCTACACTGCATAGTTAATGCAGTTTAATACCGTTTAACCATCATGCTTCCATCCTATGGAATACTGGTTTGTAGTTTGTAGTGGCACTAGAGCTCTCTGACAGAGAAGGCTTAGTATCTCACAAATCTACAAATCCCAGGAGTCCATACCATTGAGCCATGGCAGTTAAAGTGGTGTCGAACTATATTAATTCTGCAGTGTAGATGCAGCCTTATTCTGTGCAAAGTTTGCACATGGTTATTTTATGTAGGAATCAGCATTTCATCCAACCTCCACACACACAAAGGGTCTTTCAAACTACAGAATTAGAGTGCTATTGTGGCACTTTAACTGCCATGGTTGTACTCAATGGAATCCTGGAAGATAAAAGAAGGGTATTTATGTGGCGTAGTGGATGGGTGTTGGACTATGACACTGGAGAACAGGGTTCAATTCCCAGCTCGGCCATGAAACCCATTGGGTGACCTTGGGCAAGTCACATGCTCTCAGCCTCAGGGGAAGGCAATGGTGCAAACCCCCTCTCAACAAATCTTGCCAAGAATACCCCATGATAGCTTCACTTTAGGATTGCTGTGAGTTGGAAATGACTTGAAGGGACACAGCAACAACAAAATTTATTATTCTCAGCCAGATTGCCCTAGTACCCCTCTAAACTACAAACCATAGTTTGTAGCCACATCAGCCATAGTTGTTAAAATGGAATATAGTGCTATAATTGTGCAGCGTGAAAGGACCCAAGATTTGCATGGGTGCTTCAGGTCACTTTTCTCTCCTTTATACCTCCCTTCCCGCAGATATCACAGAAGCCATTTTCAACTTCATCCAGAGGAGCCGGAAGATGATTGTGGTTTTGAGCCCGGATTATTTGCTTGAGAAGAGCATCAGCATGCTGGAGTTCAAGTTGGGTCTCTTGTGCCAGAACAATATTGCCACCAAGCTGGTGGTGGTGCAGTATCGTCCGCTCCAACGGGCCCACCCCAACATTCAGCAACTAAAGGATTCAGTGGCCTTTGTGGTCTGGAAGGGAGAGAAGTCCAAACGCCCAGGCTCCAAATTCTGGAAGGCTTTGCGCCTGGCCTTGCCCTTGAGGACCCTGAGTGCCATGGGTGGGATGGCCTGGAATGAGAGCTGCTCTTCCCATTCGGACCTCAGCCTTGACCATGTTCAGAAGAAGAAGGGACGGTTGAAAGGACAAATGGAGGGACAACAGCAACAGCAGCAACAGAGCTCAAGGTCCCAGGGCATCCCCATCCAAAGAGGGGTGGCCCCAATGCCCAGGCTGAAGGCCAAAGACCACACCAAGCCTTTCCTGGCCTGTCGGTGCTGTGTGGCCTATTGCAATGAAAACCACCAGAAACTCGGGGGCCACAGCCGAACTGTGGCCAAACCCAAGTGGGAAATGCAGCAGCAAAGGCCACTGGTGGGAGGGTCGACAGAACTGAGGGTCTCAAACAGTCAGAACAAGCAGTCTCCAGCCCCACAACTGCCCGATCTCAGCCTCCGCCATTATGCAGACTTGTCAAACAACAATGACTTTTATGCCCTCTAGCCGGAGGCTGGGGTAGAACAAGTATATAGATACTTCTCAGTCCTTGGACTCAGGGATGAGGGAAAGAGAGTCCACCTGTGGTTGAGGGTGAGAACTTTTGAGGGCTAAAGGAACCCATGGAACGATGCCATGCTTTGCTGAGAGAGATGGATTGGCCAAGGCGAGAAGCTCTGGGAGGGTGTCCATGGGGCCTCCTTGAGTGAGGCTTCCCTTCTCAGAAGAACTTGGCTGGTCTTCACGTAGTCTTGACATTGGACATTTCCTAACAGCTTAAGTCCCAGGAAAAGGTCTTCTTGGGGAAGTTGAAGGATTGGAGGGGGCATTCGCTTTCAGAGGCACTCTTGGGTTGGGGTGCTGGTTTGCACAAAAATGGGGGGGGGGGGAGGGCATATTGAAGAAGATTTGGAGTTTTGTGTATGAAATGAAAGACTGGTGAGAAGTTAACTTGGGCTGCATCTACACTGCAGAATTAACGCAGTTTGACAACCATTTTAACTGCCCTGGCTCAATGTTATGGAATTCTGGGATTTATAGGATTACGAGATATTTCACCTTCTCTGTCAGCGAACTCTGATGACACAACAAATTACAGATCCCAGGATTCCATAGCATTGAGCCAGAGTGGTTAAAGTGGTGTCAAACTGCATTGTTTCTGCAGCCTTGGTAAGACACATCTCGAGTAACAATAGACAGTGGAGAGGACGCACAGACACAAACACACAGAAGTCTGATGATCTCCAGAAGCTGTGGACTACAACTCTCACCAACCCTGGCCAGCACAGGGAATAACTGAGGATAATAGACCTTGTAGTCCCAAATATCAGAATATGATAGTTTGGAAAAGACTGCTGCATACATCTACCCTCCATACCCATTTCTGTGTTTCTTTTTAAAATTTATGTCTGGAGAGAGTTTTCCTGAGTTAGGCAAGGGCTCAGTCAGAACAGCAAAAAAATAAAAAAAATAATAAAAAAATAATAATTTGATGACAAATTTGAAAATGTTTTTTTTTAAAAAAACACTCAATTTTTTTAAAAAATCATTCTGGGTTTTGGGTGGGTGGGTGTGGGTTGTGATGTTTCCTTTAGGAAAGCTTTTTCATTTTTGCTTTGGCAGTGTTGCCACATGAAAGACATTTTGGCAAATAATTTTATAAAAATTAGACCTTTCTTTTCCCCCACAGTGGATGGTTTCTTTTCAAGATGGGAAAAGGAGGCAAGATGTTTAAAACAAAGTGGTTTGGAATTAAAAATTTTCATTTTTGCAGAAGATTTCAAAGCCTCTGTGTTCCAGCACTGTGGTTATTGCATGGCTCCTCCAATCTATTTTTTCTCAGGGTGTGTGTATTGGTTTCTTGTGGGAATGTTGCCACAATGGCCAAGGTGACAACTGACAGATCCACTGTCATTCCAGAAAGACTGCCCTCCACTTCTCAGAGTCCCCAATGAAACATGGAAGCCATGCCAAGAGGTTTTATTTGGAATGGGATGATGGGTTCAAGTTCTGTGGAGCCCATCTACACACTGTTCAGTTACAGTAATTTCATCCTATTTTAACTGTCATGGATCCATCCTATAGAATGCAGGAATTTGTAGCTCCATGCTCTTGTTGTTAATTGCCATCAAGTCAACTTTGACTTATGGTGACTCTATGAATGAGACACCTCTGAGTCATGTGTTCTCAGCCTCATAGGAAGGCAACAGCAAACCTCCTCTGAATAAATCTCTCCAAGAAACCCCCATGATAGGGTTGCCTTAAGGTTGACGTAAGTCAGAAATGTCTTGAAGGCACACAATGACAACAACATTAAAGTACATAATTTTGACCCCCCCCCAGACCCTGCCCTCAACTTATACATGAGATCGACTTATACGTGGGTATATAAGTTAATTGCAAAGTTCAGATACATTCCTGGTGAGACTAAGGAATGGAATAAGAAAGCCAAGCTCTTCCCCAGCCCATTGATGTCACATCCCACCCCATTACACTCATGACAATTTAGCCAGAGGGAACCAAAATCTGATGCATCTTCACCCTGCCTCTGTTCTCCCCACCCTTCATTGTTGCTGCTATTTCCTCCATCTGCTTAAATGTCTGCATTCTCCTGCAATTTCTTGGCAAACGCTGACTCTATGGCCACTGGTGGGTGAGATTTCTCTAACGTTGTTTGCTGGTATGCCATGCGCAATCAATCTATATTCAATCAATGCCAGAAGAAGAAGAGTACCACCAAGGTCTGTTGCAGACCATGAAAAAAAAAGGCACTGAGGAGCTGAGTTGGATCTTAAAAGATGAACATATAAATTGTGATGGATGGGACAGACAAACTGGGATCTGGTCTCACAAAACCAGCTTCAGCTGTGATAAATTTCCTCATCTTTGAAATACCACCTACAAAGGCTCTCTTTCTTGTTCCAAAGATTCATTGCCCTGGATATGTGTAGGAGGAGAGGAAGAAAAGAACTGAACATAGAGAGGAGGTTTTATGGGGTGAGAGTGTGGATATTAAAAAAAAAAAAAGTCAGTAATATTGCAAGGCTGGAGGCCTAGGGATAAAGAAGGAGAGGACCATCAAGTGCGGACAGGGACAAGGCTGTGCCAGATGTCAGCCTCTTTCAGCCTTTCACTCAGTCTTGAATGCATGAGTAAATCAGAGTTGTATGTTGTCCAGAGAGGCAGTCTTAGGGGGGGATGCAGACGGGTGGCCCTGGGCCGCCCTGGGAAGCAGAGGATCGGGGCCGTTGCTACCACACACAGCGGCCCTGATTCTCCCGTTTGCCAGCCTGGAAAATAGCAGCAAAATGCTCTTCTTTCAGAGCCGGCAAATAGGGCACCCCAAGAGCCACCATGCGGCTCTTCTGCATCCCTTCCAGCGCACCATGTCAGGACGCTGCGCTGGAAGTATGTCCTGATGGCGTGAGCTGTGCGTAATGGTGTGCGCCATCAGAACGTCTTCGGGGAGAAGTTGGGGCGCCTGGGGTGTGGCCTCCAAGACGGCGCAAAGGGCCGTCTGTAGAGGCCCTTAGTTACCAGGAGGTGTGCATTTAAATAAAATGGATTTTTAAAACATGTGAATTTAAAGAAGGGGAAGGAGGGGACGAAATACCTAAGGTATAAACATGGGTTAAACATATGCATTACAGCAGAGAAGATATAGGAGAGATATAGGCTACTGAAAGAAGAAAGAAAGAGAAAGAAAGAAAGAAAGAAAGAAAGAAAGAGGTTTAAAAAAAAAGTTAAGTAACACTCTTTCTGACATGCTGAAAATTATCCAAAAAAAATGCCATTTCCAGGGATGACAATTCATCCTTTTCTTTTGGTCAGAAAATATTGCTCAATATTCCTCAAGGGGAGTTTGACTGTGTATTTTACTGCTGTAGCTGATGCAAAATACTGGCCTATATTTGCAATTGACATCTACAGAATACACATTCATGTCTGGCTGATGCAGGAAGATCTACTGACCATTGAATGTTGGATGTTGAGTTATTTGTCTTTCCAGCCTTGATAAGCACAGTTGGCCCTCCACATTCATGGATTTTTTAATCTATGAATTCAAGCATCCATGGCTTGAAAACATTTTAAAAATATAAAAATTCCAAAAAGCAAACCTAGATTTTGCCTTTTTGTGTAAGGGACACCATTTTACTATGCCATTGTTTTTAATGGGAGTTGAGCATCCATGGATTTTGGTATACACAAGGAGGTCCTGGAACCAAACCCCAGTGGATAGCAAGGGCCCACTGTAGAAGCCCTACAGTGGGGTACAATAAGAGAATGCAGTCACATTCCAGATCATGGGAATATGGCTTGAAAATGGGTGTAAGTTCATAGACAGTCATCAAGAGCCTGTATCAGGGTGGCATATTATAAGAGACTAGCCCTGTCTGCATGGGCCAAAAAAAGTCTTCCCTTGTCCTCTCAGTGGAGATTCTGGACAAGGTCTGACCTGTTCAACACCAAACACAGGATATACCCTCCCTCATAATGGAGTAAATAAACTCACTAGTTGCTTTGGGTCATTCCGGAAGAATCAGAGTCTTCCATTGTGATGGCAGGTGGCTGTTTAAAATGTATCCCACTCTGCCACTTAGCATGGCCACCCCCATGGCAAGTTGCTTACTCTGAGGTCAAAACAAAGTGCCTGTCCAGAAAAGCAGCCAACAGCTGATAACAGATCCAAACAAACACTCAGAGTTTTGTGGAGCAAGATAAGTCTTGGAAGGCAGACTTACAGGCAAAAGGCAGAGTCCAGAGACAGTCATTAGTCAGTCTGAGTATAAGCCAAAGGATCAATTCAAGAGCGTAGTCAGGCAGTCCAAAGTCAAGGGTTCCAGAAAAGCAAGCTGGTCAAGTCAATCTGTAATCCAAAATTTCAAGCTAAGAAATCAAGAGTCAGGAACAAGATGCATTCACCAGGGAACTAAGATGGCTTCTGACAAAAGCACTGGCATCCTTCCTAGTCTTTTATCATCAGCTCATTAGTGCAGGTGGTTTTTAACAAGCTGGCATTTTTCATAAAACCTCCTCGAACGCTGGAGGCATGCCCTTTCAGATCATCTCCGGCTAAAGGTAGGTATATGCTTGTCCTCCTCCTCCTCCTCCTCCATGTCCACAGTATTAGAAGGCCCTGCTGCTGGGAGGTTTGGCTCCTGATTCTCTTCTAAAGCCACAGCCTCTGCTGGAGCTGTCAGAGTAGAGCTAGGACCAGGCTGAGGCTCAAGTTCAGGCTGAGGCTCCAGATCAGCCTCAGAGTCCTCCCCTGAGTCTTCAACCAGGCTGGGCCTAACAGTGCCCAACTATGTGGGCAATGCTGGGTGCCTTGTTCCAACCTTCAAAGCCCTTTTAGTCTGTAGAATCAGTATGTAGAGAGATCTTGTAGCATCTTTGAGACTAACTGAAAGAAATAAATTGGCAGCATGAGCTTTTGTAGACTTAAGTCTACTTCCTCAGATGCATTTGGTGGAGTGGAAAGCCAGGGACAGACCTAGATATGCCATTAGTGTGTGAGACTATCAATTCAGATTCAAAATCCTTTGCCACTTCATTTCCATACACAAAGGATTTTGAATTTGAATTGACATTCTCACACACTAATGGCATTTATAGGTCTGTCCCTGGCTTTCCACTCCATCAAAGGCATCTGAGGAAGTAGACTTAAGTTTACGAAAGCTCGTGTTGCCAGCTTCTTTATTTCAGTTAGCCTCAAAGATGCTACAAAGTCTCTCTACATACTGATTCTACAGACGAACACAGCTCTACATACTTGTTCTAACCTTGCTGCAAGTGACTCGCCAGCACCACTGCCACACTAGGTGGCACAGTGGGACATATGGGTGAACAGCTGCCTGGTATCACAATGAAGGGCCCAGGTAATAGATATAAGGGGGATCTCTCAGAGTATCCTGGCCCATGCAAACATCTCCTAGAACATGGGGCAATGGATGCAAATGACAGGAAAAGAGATTTCACCTAAACATTAGAAAGACCTTCCTGATGGGAAGAGCTATTAAACAGTGGAAGACACTCTCTTGGAGGGTTGTGGAGTCTTCTTCTTTGGAGGTTTTTAAACAGAGTCTGGATGGCCATCTGTCGCAGGGAGGGCTTAGATTGTGCCTTTCTACAAAGGGGTTGGATTGGATGGCCTTTGGGGTCTCTAACAACTCTATGAGTCTATGGAGATTATCACATTTCATTTTTTTGCCGAATCTGGACATAGGCTGGGAATGGGCTTGAACAGGTGAAAACGGGTGTTATCACACACAAAAACACCTCCGATGCCACTGGGCGACTACAGCCCATATCCGAGCTGTGCTTAGCCCACTGATTTTGCAAGGATGGAAGCTCCCCGTCCTTGAAAATCGGAGGGCTATGCATGACTCAAACAAGGGCTGTAGTCATCCGGTGACATCAGCGGTGTTTTTGTGAATGAAGCTGCTTTTGTGTGCAATCATACCCATTTTCACCCATTCAACCCCGTTCCCAGCCCATGCCCAGATCGGGCGAAAAATGAAGTGCGATAATCTCCTTAGACTCTATTTGTGATTTCTGTGGTATAGGTCATCCTTCCACTGATAGAGGGCACATTGTTGTGTTCAGAGTTGCTGCTCCAGAGACTAGGACACGGAACAATGGATTCAAATTGCAGGAAAAGAGATTCTACCCAAACGTTAAGAAGGACTTCTTGATGATAAGAGCTGTTTTATGCTGCTGCCTCGGAGGGTGGTGGAGTCTCCTTCTGTGGAGACTTTTAAACAGAGGGAGGACATCATCTGTCAGGAGGGCTTTGGTGGTGTCTTTCTACATGGCAGAAGGAGCTTGGACTGGAAATCCCCTAAGGGTCTCTTCCAACTCTATGAGTCTATAGCAGGGGTAGGCAACCTTTCCCCTTTAAGGGCCGACGGACTTCAGCTCCCAGAATCCCAGGAGCTATCGGCCAATATGGGACTGTTGGCCAACATGGCTGAGGCTTCTGGGAGCTGAAGTCCCTCGGCCCTTAAAGGGGAAAGGTTGCCTACCCCTGGTCTATAGGATCACAGTAGCACAGTCACAAAAGCAGCATTATTTGATGCATAAAAAGGAACAAGGGGGAGAGGGCATAAAAGGGATCTAGCAGCACTTTTAAGACTAATTCCTATTTTAGCATGGGCTTTTGTGGATACCAGGCCACCTCTTCAGATGCAGTGACAGTTATATCAAAGAATCAGGATACAAAGCATATTTATACACTTGTGGAAGTGGGATACAGTGTAATAGGGTCTGGAAAGATGCCGTTTGTGACCCTCAGTCTTCAAAGGGCTGTGCTGGGGAACAGGCCACATTAAGCAACAAAACCTCACTGAGGGCTAGATTCTTGAATAGAATCATTGATGGTCCAAAACTCAACTCTGTTCCACCTGATAGACTGTGAAACTGAGATGATGATTTAAGAACAGCAGTAGCAGCAGCAGCACTACCAACAACAATTAATTAACTGTAACTAGTTAATAAATAGTATAATAAATTGCAATTTAGGGAAACCAGAGTCATTTTGTTTGAATTATTGTTTCCAGCTATAGTCTAGTTGCTTAGGGATTTCTTTCCATTTTCTTAAATAAGCATGGACCAGTGTGTGCGTGTGCGTGCGTAGGGGAATAATTAATTTTAAAAGTCTTAAGAAACGAGCATCGCCGATGCGTAAAATTAAAACTGTTTTGTAGGACCAGAAGCTGCTTAAGAATAAAGAAAAAGGAAAATTGGGAGGGAAATATCCTTCAGATCTAAATTGTTCCAAAATGGGGCAGGGGAGAGGGGTGTTTTTCTGATGAAGCGGTGGTGCATGAAACAGTTACTTTTTCCCTCCCGTCCGCAGGCTCTGTTGCCTTCCAGGATGACCTTGGCTTCAGTTACTCTTCTTGATGCTCAGCCCAGAGGGAGAAGAAAAACCCTCTTTCTTCCACAGATGGGGCTCTGTCCATCTTATTTTTCCTGCTCAAAGCATGATTAATGATTTCCTACATGGCTGCTGGTCTGAGAGGCGGCCTCCCCATGAATTGACAATGGATTCTAGATGGGTCCCCCCCCCCCCCAGGATGTATTTTTGGAAAAGAATGTGAGCATACTATATTTAACTACCCCCTCCTCCCAATTGCTCATCCATGAATTCCTTATAAAACACTGTTTTGCCAGTCCACTGCGAAAGAACTCCAAATAGCTTTCCCTCCTGGCCCTGGGGAAATCACTTTACCCATTGCAGCCATTAAGTGTGTTAAAAATAAGAGAGAGAGAGAGAGAGAGATCTTTTCAGAGAAGCAGCAGCTGCTTCCTCTTCTCTCTCCATCTCCCAGATCATGCCCTTTTCCAGGATCCCATCCATGCCAGGTCACCCACTGCAGGGCAAGGGGCATATGGCATGTGCTCTCAAATATTTCAGCCTTGAATCATGCCAATCTCTGGATGCCATGATTCAGGGATGTATCTAGGGGAGAGGAGCCAACTTACAGGATTCTCCCCAATTAAAAATGCCAAAAAAAAAAAAAAAACCCACATGAATTTTTCCTTCAGTCCTCATATTTATAGCATTGCAGAGAGTGAGACAGTGGGTGCATCAACACTTTAGAAATGATGTAGTTTGGCATCACTTTGACTGCCATGGCTCCATCTTATCGAACCCTGGATCTGTAGTTTGGTGAAGCACCAACACTCTGACAGAGAAGACTGAAGGCCTTGTGAAACTATAGATCCCAGGATTCTATATGATGGAGCAACAGCACTGAAAGTGATGTCAAACTAGATGCGCCCACTGAAAGTTGTTCATGGAATGGTAACGTTGGAAGGGACCACAAGGATCATCTAGTTCCACCTCCCAGCCAGGCAGGAATATATAGCTAAAGCATTCTGAAATGATGCATGTCCAACGTATGTTTAAGGACCTCCAGAGGATGAAAGCTCACCACCCTCCAAAACAGTTTATTCCACTCTTGTAGAGCTCTTACAGTCACTGTGGTACCCAGAACTGGACACAGTATTATTCCAGGTGAGGCCTGACCAAAGCAGAATAAACTGGCACTATTACTTCCCTTGATCTAGACACTGTACTCATATTGATGCAGCCTAGAATCACATTGGCTTTCTTAGCTGCTGCATCACACTGCTGAATCATGTTCAGCCTGTGGTCTACTATGACTCCTAGATCCCTTTCACATGTACTGCCTTCAAGCCAGGTGTCACCCATTCTATATCTGTGTATTTCATTTTTACTGCCCAAGTGACATTTTTCTCTGCTGAAATTCATTTTGTTAGTTTTGGCCCATCTCCCCAATCTGTTAAGATCATTTTGAATTATGCTCATATCCTTTGGGGTATTAGCTACCCCTCCTAATGGTGTCATCTGCAGATTTGGTAAGCAGGCCCTCTATTCCATCATCCAAGACTGATACAGATACAAGCACTACTATTTCCCTCGATCTGGACTCTTCACACCTCAAAGTCTTCTATTTGCTGTATCCACATTCCCTGGCACATTTAGAATCATAGAATGATAGAGTTGGAAGAGACCTTAAGGGCCATCCAGTCCAACCCCATTATGCCATGCCTTACAACCAAAGTGCTCCTGACAGCTGACTATCCAGCCTCTATTTAAAAACCTCCAAAGAAGAAGACTCCATTACACTCTAAGGGAGTGTGCTCTTACTGTCAGGAAGTTCCTCCTAATGTTGCGCTGGAATCTCTTTTCTTGCAGTTTGAACCTATTGCTCCTTTATCTTTGGAGTTGCAGAAAACAAAATTGCCCCGTATTCAGAATGACATCCCTCCAAATATTTGGCCTGCCTCTTTCCTGTAGAACTCTGTTTCTAAATGCTAATTTTAAGTTTCTACAGTGCTAAAAATTTGAGAAGTGAAAGAACATTTTTTGGGGGGACAGAATTCTTATTTTGGGGGGTGGGGTGGGGTGGGGGAGACAATGTCTTCATTCCCAGTCATAGAAGCTATACCCCTGCCAGGATTCCTGTGGAGGTAAGAAATTGGGGGCAGCATTCAAGAGACTCTTCTTTCTAAGCAAGAGACTTTTTTTAATTTAAGAGGCAATCTCAGAATCTTAGCCATATATCAGTAGTAATTTTGGTTCTCTGGGCACAGGTGGCTGACGTAGATGAAAATGTCTGAGAGATAAGCCAGTATATGAATTCCGTCCTGTTGTTATTTGATTCACCAAATGATTCATTATTTTAATTAAGGGATGGTTGATTTGTGAAAGGCAGGTTTTCTTATTATATTCTGTGTTCAGGTCCAGATTATCAGTGGTTCAGTGTATGCTACTGCTTTCACTGGCTAGGGACCCAGTGAAGAATGGAAAAGATGTGCCTTTATTGCAGTGGTATCATCTTTGTGTTATTACTTTAAATATGTTTTAAATCATCATTATTTAATTGTATTTTAAGGGGTGGGTGGGATTGTGGGATATGAATGTATATTTTAAAGTTGTAAGCTGCCCCAGTTGTGTTACATAGAGGGACAGGATAAAAATACATTTTATTATTATTTTAATTTATTATCCTATCCATTGCTGATATTCTACATTGACTGTGTAGGGTGCATCTACTCTGCAGAAATAATGCCGTCTGACACCACTTTAACTGCCATGGCTCCAGCCTACAAAATCCTGGGATTTATAGTTTGGTGAGGCACCAACACTCTTTGGCAGAGAAGGCTAAAGGCTTTGTAAAGCTAGAGATCCCAGGATCGAAAATGCATTATTTATGCAGTGTAGATGCACCATGAAAACCTTGTGATAGGTTTACTTTACAGTTGCCGTAAGTCATAAATGATTTGAAGGCACCCAACAATGATGTCAAAAGTAGAGTCACCCTTAGTTGTGAATTTATAACTAAGCAATCTCTTCTGGCCTGACCCCATGAGACAGGGTCTCAGCCAAATAGGGTAAAGAAGGTCCTTCAGCTTCTGATCAGAGCACAAGGAAGAGGATGGCACTTCCACTGCCCCACCACCACCACCACACACACACACCAGCAAGCAATACTGCAACAAGGATTGTGATGGGATCCTGGTTCTGATTGTCATAGCATCACATTCTGGCAGGATGGTGCTGGAAATGTCATCCTCGTTCAGAAGCTGGAGAGACTTCCTTCACCTGATGCAGCTGCTGGCTGTTAACCTGGGGGACATTTACATAGTACCTTACATTTCTCCCTTTTGAAATTCATTTTGTCAGTGCTCGCTCAACTCTTTAATCTTTTAAGGTCATTTTCAATCCTGAACCTGTCCTCTGGGGTATTGGCTACCCCTCCTAATTTGGTATCACCTGCAAATTTGATAAGCATGTCCTCTATTCCTTCATCCAGGTCATTGATAAAGATATGGAATAGCACTGGGCCCAGGAAAGAACCCTGTGGCACCCCACTGGTCACTTCTCTCCAAGATTAAAGACGTTATCACATGTGGGCCAGTTTCATTGTTAAAGAGATAATAAAGTGGAAATGAAGCATCCTGAAAAGAAAGTGAAAATAGAGCTTAATTACGCAAAAGCTTTTCACACATAATTACAGTAATAATGGAATTAAGTTAAAAGCGAAAAAAAGACGTTTTTAACTTTCATACACAAGTGAAAAGAACCCGTACATGTACTGGAAATGGGTGTGTTTTGTGACAAGACTCCTCCTTTTCCAGGGCGAGTCCTGCATTTCCCAGGAGGAAAAGTCAGACTGTCCTCCATTTGGGGTCATGTCCTCCTGCACAGGTCCTAATCCCCTTCCGTTGGGGTTAGGACCACTCAAGAGAGCAGAGGAGGAGGAGGAGGCTGGAAAGGCAAGGCAAGGCAAGGCAAGGGAGAGATTGAGATGACTCAGCCTCTCTTTTCTCTCTCTCCTTTCCTGGCATTGGAGGAGGAGGAAAGGGAAGGAAGGAAGGAAGGAAGGAAGGAAGGAAGGAAGGAAGGAAGGAAGGAAGGGCTGGGCGTTCCCTGGGGAGAGCCAGAGCTTTGGATGATGCCCAGGAGAGGGGGAAACTGGAGGTAGCTCCCATGCCCCCCCCCCCATAAGCCTTTCCCCTTTGTATGACCTGCAGGGCAGACCTTCATGGTGAGATGGATCTCCAAGTTGCTCCACAAGCACACCCCACACTTGAACCCACATCCACCCACAGCTACTGCGAGAGAAGTCTTCTTTCCCCTCCTTTTGCCTCCATCCCAAATGCCAAACTTCTCCTCCGTCCCAAACTTCCCTCTCCTTGCCTTCCCTTGCCTTGCCTTGCCTTCCCTTCCCTGGCACTGAGAAGGAGCCCAGGACTCTCCCTCCCTGGAGGCCCTTCCTCCTCCTCCTCTTGGCCCTCCTCCAGGTTTTAAAAGAGAATTGTCCGTGCTTATTTGCTTTTCACATTACAGTAAATGCGAAATTACTGTAATTTCGCAAATGCATTTCCTCAAAACTACCGAATTTCAAAAGATCTTGGAGAACACCAGTTTCTGTCCAGTTTCTGTGCAACGTCGTGTGAAATCGTAAGGCACAAATCCAGTTTTTGTTTGGGATTTGTGTGGATTAACCAACAGATTTGCCCCGTGTGATAACGTCCTAAGAGGAGCCATTGCTGAGCACCCTTTGGGTTCGGTCAGTCAACCAATTACAAATCCATTTTTGCAAGAATATCATGGGGGGGTCATAGGCTTTCATGGCTGGTATCCATAGATTTTTGTGGGTTTTCGGGCTGTGTGGGCATGTTCTAGAAGAGTTTCTGACGTTTTGCCAGCATCTGTGGCTGACATCTTCATAGAAGATGAAGATGCCAGCCACAGATGCTGGCAAAACATCAGAAAGAAACTCTTCTAGAACATGGCCACACAGCCCAAAAAACCCCACAAAAAACTATCATGGGGGAACTTTGCTTTATTGAAATCAAGATATACTACATCCACAGCATTACCTTCATCTACCAAGCTGGTAATTTTATCAAAAAAGAGAGATAAGATTACTCTGGCATGACTTGTTTTTGAGGAACCCATATTGACTTTTTGAGATTATGGTGTTCTTTTCTAAGTGCTTATAGACACTGATTCATGATCTGCTCTAGAATCTTTCCTGGTATTGATGTCAAGCTAACTGTGTGGCAATTATTTGGGTCCCCCCCCCCCACACACACATTTGAAGATGGGGATGATGTTTGCCCTCCTGCAATCTGCTGGGACTTCTCCTTTTCTCCAGGAGTTCTCAAAGATTATTGCCAGTGACTGAGACTACATTTGCCAGTACTTTTAATACCCTTGGATGTAATTCATCTGGTCCTGGAGACTTATATTCATTTAGATTAACCAGGTATTCCGGTACCTCCTCTTTACTTATTCTGTGCTGCATTTCCCCTATTGTGTCCTCTGCTCCATTTTCCTCAGGTTGAACACTCTTTTCCTTATGTAAGAAGACTGAGGCAAAGAAAGTGTTGAGTAGTTCTGCCTTTTCTCTGTCCCCTGTTAGAATTTCTCCATCTTCTCTGCGCAGTGGCCCTACCATTTCCTTCTTCTTTCTTTTGCTACGAATATACCCCAAAAGCCCTTTTTATTGTTCTTAACCCCTCTAGCAAACCTGAGTTTATTCTGCGCTTTAGCTAATTTGAATTGTGAATGTTTTCACATTGCAGATGGATCCATTTGATACAAGAATTCAGGTATAAAGAACTTTGTGGCAGAGAGGTGACTAGATACTTGATTTTCTGAGTGACAGCCCAATGCTCTAACCACTACACCATGCTGACCCCAGGGAAAGGGACTGAGATCCACTTTCTCTGCCCCAGAGCCTCTGTAGGTCTTTAAAAAAAAACACCTGTTCTCGCGCAAATGCCTTGCAGCAAAAATCCCCAGCAAACATTGACTTCTTCCTACTCTGGGCTTTGGAAGTGGATCAGGGATCAGGGGAAGATGTAAAGGAGACCAGAAATTCTGTAGAATGAAAGACTGGATTGCAGAGCGAAAAAGCTGGGTTCTTAATGATAACATCTGCACAAGGGTTGCCAAGCAACATAATGTTGACATCTAGATTAAAAGGGAAATGAAATACATCAGCTATCTGCTTCCAATTAATCATTGCAATAACTGCAAGCTAATTTCCTAGCCTTCTCTTTCAAAAGGTGGCACTGTGGGACAAGGTGATCAGGTGTCATAACTGCAAAGCAGGGCAAGACACTGCAAAATGTAGGACATTACAAAAGAAAAGCTAAAATCACAAATATAAAACCTCTTCTAGAACATGGTCACACAGCCTGAAAAACCGACAATAAACTATAAATATTAAATCATTTAATATGATTTATTTAGAGCTGTATTACAGATACTGTATTTTATGATCATAGAATCATAGAATCATAGAGTTGGAAGAGACCACAAGGTCCATCCAGTCCAACCCCTCTGCCATGCAGGAACTCAAAATCAAAGCATCCCCGTCAGAAAGTTCCTCCTAATGTTGAGGTGGAATCTCTTTTCTTAGGAGCTTGCATCTGTTGTTCTGGGTCCTGTTCTCTGGAGCAGCAGAAAACAAGCTAGAGCCCTCCTCAATATGACATCCCTTCAAATATTTAAACAGGGCTATCATATCCCCTCTTAACTGTTTCTTCTCTAGGCTAAACATACCCAGTTCCCTAAGTCGTTCCTCATAAGGATTCATGGTTTCCACACCCTTCACCATTTTAGTGGCCCTCCTCTGGACATGCTCCAGTTTTTCAGCATCCTTTTTGAATTGTGGTGCCTAGAACTGGACCCAGTATTATTCCAGGTGGGGCCTGACCAAAGCAGAATACAATGCCACTATTACTTCCTTTGATCTAGATACTATACTTCTATTGATGCAGCCTAAAATTGCATTGGCCTTTTTTGCTACTGCATCACACTGTTGACTCATGTTCAACTTGTGGTCTACTAGACTCCTTGATCCCTTTCACACATAGTCTTATTAAGCCAGGTGTCCCTCATCTTATATCTATGCATTTCATTTTTTTTTTTTTTTAAAAATGCCCTAAGTACAGTACTTTACATTTCTCTGTGTTGAAGTTCATTTTGTTAGCTTTGGCCCAGCTTCCTAATCTATTAAGATCATTTTGAATTTTCATCCTGTCTTCTGGGGTATTAGCTATTCCTCCTAATTGGTGTCATCTGCAAATTTGAGAAGCACGCCTCCTATTCCTTCATCCAAATCATTGATAAAGATGTTGAATAGCCCTGGGCTCAGGACAGAACCCCACTGGACACCCCACTGGTCATTTCTCTCCAGGGTGAAGAGAAGCCATTGCTGAGCACCCTTTGGGTTCAGTCAGTCAACCAGTTACTAATCCACCTAATGGTTGTATGATGTACTCAACTGTATTTTTCTGATGAACTTATCTTTGTTGAAATGCCTTGTTGGCTTGCAATATGCTTATAGAACTCTGAGCAAGCCAAAGGCTTAAAACTGTATTTTGCTAGCAAGAAACCCATGACTAAATCTGCATTTAAATTATTCCCTTCATTTGTCCATTGTGCTGAAACTAAGGGGAAAACCTTTTCAACATTTGGATTGTATCCTCAAGCAGCCCATTATCTAACATATTTGCTGTCTTCCCCCCCCCCCCCCCCCGAGACACAAATGCACCCTGAGCTGTGAGTGTGAGTCTTGCCTGCTCCTGGACAAAAAGAACTTTAGAAGGATCGATTTCAGTCAGTTCTATATGCTGTGTCTGCTTGAACTGATATCATGTGTGTGTGATTGCACGCTGCATTTTTCAAAATAAAACCTTTAGTTGCCCCAGACCTGGAGTTGTCCTCAGTTATTACTGGTATACACAGGTGCAAACTATCCTAAGGTTAGCCAGCCTCTCACAAGCTTCTCTGCTAATTTACCCCAACTTTACAGACTTTAAAGAGAAGGTGATACACTTGTTGGGGACCCTGAGTCCCCTACCTTTCTTTGGGTAACAAGGATGCCCCTCCTAACCTGTAAACTACAAGTGAGAAAGCTAACTTTGCTGTTACCACTATGCCAAAATCCTCTGGAATAATCCAGTATTCATATTGTGATGATAGTTTGTTGTTGATGTTTTTGTTGGTGGTGGTGTTATGTGCCTTCAGGTCCAACTTATGGTCACTGGAATCCTCTATGACCATTGTGTACTACAGCCATCCCAGAGACCAGAGCACTGCCAAAAGTGGAAATGTTGAAAAGAAAAACCTAGTTCAGTCAACTGACCACAAGATGGTGCCAAGGCAATGGAAGGGGGGAAGGCATAGAGTCAACCGACAGAACAAAGCAGATGGGTGCAAGACCATAGTGAAAACACTGATGGAAGAGCAGGCCAGGTCTGGAAACCACCAAGTCCTATGAGGAGTGGCTTAAGGAGCTGGGTATATTTAGTCTGGAGAAGAGACAGTTAAGTGGGGGGGCACATAATAACCCTGTTTAAATATTTGAACGGAGGTCATATTGTGGATGAAACAAACTTATTTTCTGCTGCTTCAAAGACTAGGATATGGAGCAAAGGATGCAAACTACAGGAAAAGAGATTCTACCTCAACATTAGGAAGAACTTCCTGACAGTAAGAGCTGTTTGACGGTGGAAGACGCTGCTTCGGAGTGTGGTAGAGTCTCCTTCTTTGGAAGTTTTTAAACAGAGGCTGGATAGCCACCTGTTGGGGGTGCTTTTTACAGGATGGCCCTTGAGGTCTCTTCCAACTCTATGATTCTATGATTCTATTTAAATCAGTGCCACAGTGCATCATTTCAGTAGTGCAGGTGCAACCTAGGTAATGTATTTGTAACTGCCCAGAAGGAATCCAGCTAGTGTCCTTCTCCTAAGTTTTTCGTGGGTAGATTTCTTCAGAGGAGTTTTTCATAGCTGCTTTCTGAATATATTGTACAGCGGTGCTACCCAGAGGGGTGGTCAATGATCCAATGCTGGTCCCTGACCATGCCAGACCCTGATGAACTTCCAGGAAAGAAAAAATGATTTTGCCATTTGGAAACATATATTGTACTGGTCCCTGGCAAATTGTGAGGGGAGAGAGATTGTCAGCTTCCCATATCAAACAGTTTGAGATGCAGCATCTGGTGGTCTCCCATCCAAGGCACAATTATTTGTAATTGTAGTACCGGATGCTGGCACCAGGTGTCAATCTACATTCAGAATTGAGCCCATGGGTATTTTTTCCCCTTTCTTTCTTGCTAATGTTTTTAAAAGATCTTTCTTGGGTACTGGCATCAAATCCCTGTCCTTTCCCTATTTGATCTGCTTGCCCCATCTGCAATGTTCTTGTCTGGAAGGTGTGAATTGTGGAGAAAGGATTCTTCTCACCATCAAAAGACGGAGTATCTTTTTGCAGAGGAATTCAGTTATCTCCAAACAGAATATCTGAAAAAGATTCAGGAAGAGGAAGGATAGAGAAAGCCATCTGTTATGATTTCTAGAACTTTTGTGGGGGCTTTTTTTCCTCAACTACTGATGCCCCAAGTACTGAAATCATTCAGGACTAAACTCAGGATTGTCCATGCTATCGTAATTTCATTTTCTATGTATGGCTGAGCAAGCAGGACAGTGAAGAAAGCACTAGCATGCTGTAGTAGTTTAAATGCTGGACTGTGTGTGACTATGGGAGACCAGGATTTGAATGCCCTCTCAGCCCTGGAAACTCAGAAATCTTGTACTTAAAATTCCATGTTATGTTCATCTTGGGATACATCTATATGGTAGAAATAATGCAGTTTGACACACTTCAGCTGCCCTGGCTCAGTTCTACAGCATCCTGTGACTTGTAGTTGTGAGATACCCACAATCTTTAGCAGAGAAGGGTAAAGATATTGTAAAACTATAAATTCCAGGATTACGTAGGATGGAGCTACAGGTCTTAAAGTGGTGTCAAACTGCATTATTGCTACTGTGTAGATGCACCCTTAAGGTTGCCATAAGTCAGAAATAACTTGAAGGCACACAACAACAACAACAACAACAACAACAGGAAGAGAATCAACTCTTTTGAAATCTGCTATTAGAAGAGGAGAGTGCTACAGATACCACGGACCGCTGAAAAGGATAAATAAAATGGGCCTGACAGTAAATCAAGCCTGATCTCCAATGACCAAATTAAGGCTGTTGCACTTTGGACACATTGTGAGATGATGTGACTCATTAGAAAAGACAAAGATGCTTGGTAAATTGGAAGGCAGTAGGAGAATAGGAAAGTCACACTACAAGTAGATTGATTCCATCAAGGAAGCCATGGCTGCCCTGACTTTGCAAGACCTAAGCAGGGCTTTTGATAACTGGGACACTTGGAAGTCTCTGAAAGGGTCACGTAAAGCAAAGTTAACTTAATGGCAATTGACAACAACAAGTGATTCATCCTGCGTCTCCCTACCGGTTTATGATTTAAACAGAAGTGCATTTTTGTACACAAATCATACTCATTTTTGTAAGCCATACTCCCTACCATAACTATTTTTGTAAGCACTTTCCCCAGATAGATGCCTTTCTGTCTACAGTTTCCATGCATATGTATGCAGTTTCCTGAAAAGTCCTCATTTCTCAAAGTGCCAAGGATTGATATTCTTCCAACTCATGCATCAGTTTGAGACATGCAAATTAGGCTGGTGCATATTAAAATGTAAACCAAACAAAATTGGCCTCCTTCCTTTAGAAGAAAGTCTAATAGTAGCCCCACATTACTTTCTCCTTCACATCTGAATTATTTTTATTCCAACAGGAATTGAGGAATTGACAGGTTTTGTTTTGTTTTGTTTCTAAAGGAAAGGGCGAGACTATTGTGGGGTAATAATCCCATCTGGAGTAAACCTATTGACTCAAATATTGACTGGTTGGTCAACACAGGTAAGGAGTAACAATAGAACTTAGACCAAAGACTTAAGAGTTTTGTGATGCTTTCAACTGCTTTTGGATTTCTGGTGGTCTAATGTTATGTTGTGAATGTTATAGATGGTTCTGTTACCAGATGGGACATATGTTCTAAGTACATGGAGTACATGGAGTTGATGCAAAAAAGTGTGCCAACATGTTTCCTTGATTCTGTATGTCAGGTGTTGTTGTTTTTTAAATGTGCCAAGGAATACATTCTGTCCCTGTCTCCTGACATTTAAGTCTTTCAAATCTTGACACCTCTTAGAAACCTGTAGTCTTGCGGCTCCTAGGTGCTATCAGGGTCTTTTGTTGGAAATAGTCATTTGGACCCCTCAAAAATTGACAGTGGTATGACATTTGCAGTACATCACCTTGTTTGTGAATTGTGATATTGTTATTGTTAGCTGCCATCAACTAAACTTTGACTTATGGCAGCCCCATGAATGAGAGACCTCCAAGTCAACCCATTCTCAACAGCCCTGCTCAGATCTTCCAGACTCAGGGCTGCCGTGGCTTCCATGATCCATCGAGGATCCCATCTCCCTCCTTCCCTCTTGCCTTCCACCTTTCTAAGCATTATTGTCTTTTCTAGTGAGTCATGTCTTCTCATGATATGTTGAAAGTAGGGCAGACTTAGGGGGGTTGCAGACTGTCAGAAATAGTGTGAATTCAGTCCACTTTTAGGGTTAGGGTTAGGGTTAGGGAATCATGGGGATTGTATTTTATTGTGGCACTAGGGTTCTCTGACAAAGAAGGTTCAATGTCTCAGAAAAATAACAATTCCCATGATTCCCTAGCACTAACCCTAACCCTAAAAGTGGACTGAATTCAAACTATTTTTGACAGTCTGCAACCCCCCTTAGTTTAGTCATCTTGGCTTCTAGGGAGAGTTCAGGCTTGATTTACTCCAGGACCCATTTATTGGTTTTTTTAGCAGTCCATAAATCCACAGAACACTTCTCCAATACCACATCTCACATAAGTTGATTCCCCCCCCCCCATTAGCTTTCTTCACTGTTCAGCTTTTGCAACCATACATAGAAATGGGGAATATGATGGCATGGTCAATCATAACTTAATATTCAATTACATATCTTGATGCTTCAGGATCAGGTTCCTTCACAGCTGTCTTTCCAAGCCCTGGTGGCCTTCTGATTTCTTATTTTGTGATATTGCACCACCTAAAAAGGCAACCAAATGCCCATGTGTCTCTGCATGAACAATGCACAAGGCATTCCGTGCATAAAGCACAACCATGCACAATAACATGCACAGATTTGCACCAGTGAGCAATGCAAATGTGCATTCATGCACAATGACCAACCATGCAGGATAGCACCAAAGGCACATCTCTGCTTCTGCAAACTCAGTCTGAATATGAGTGTTCTCCATTGGTCAAAACCCCCCACATCCTACCACACTTCTAGGGGAACTTAAACCTGTGTAAGACATCAACAGGGTTCTGGCTGATGTGTTATGAGGTCCCCAGTGTGTTTGTTTCCAAGGAGACCTTCAGGACAGCAAAAGATGTAATGGACTGAGAAGCCCGCTTTGCTGAGTTTTCCTCACCATTCATTCGACTTGTCCTCAGTTGTGACAGTTGTCCTTTTTTGACTCCTTCAACCTGTTCACCTTCCCTTCCCTCTGCGGCAAGGAGCAAAGAGCCAAGTAATTTGGAGTCTCAAGTAACATCTTTGTGCCTTTTTAAAATAAGAAATGAAAAATTAAGATACATTAAAAAGATAAATGTTTAAACAGCTGCAATTATAAGGCTGGAGAAAGAGAAAATAAAAGACATTGTTTGGGACTTGGAGCCACAAGTTTGGACGCTTTCCAGAAGGGAGGAACTGGTTGGTGACTCGGGTGAATTGTCCATCACTTTCCCGAATTCCCCCACATGGTTTAACCTTTTTACGCTGTGGGAGATTTCTCTCCGACAGCTGAATGAAAAGAGAGCAATGTGGAAAAACCAGCTTGCATGATTGATCACCTTGCAGCCTCTCCTGGGATATTGTTCTCAATGGACAGGAGCTTGAAGGTGCCCTGCTACTAGTGCCTTTGCTAGATGGTTTGGCTCACTTAAGGACGAGGACAGGTGATATGTATCTCCATTCTGTGCTTTATCATGGACACTTAAGCAGAGGGAATGCTAGCGCTGATCTTATCACCAGCCGATAAAAACAAATAAATGATTTGCCAGTCCATCAGAGTAATGGAGTTCAGGTAGATCTCTGAGCTGCTTGGTCCATGATAATTCCCTCACTCTCTGGAGCCATGGGATGCCTCCTGCAGCACCACCAGGATATCACCACCACCATATTTATTTATATCCTGCCTTTCCCCCGAAACTGGGGGTGCATCCACTAGAAATAATGCAGTTTGACACTACTTTCAATGCTGTAGCTCCATCCTTTAGAATCCTGGGATTTGAAGTTTTACAAGGCCTTTAGCCTTGTAAAGAGTGCTTGTGGCCTGTTGGTTGATTGTATGCCTTCAAGTTGTTTCCATCTTAGGGCAACCCTAAGGCAAACCTATCATGGCAAGAGTTGTTCAGAGGAGTCTTGCCATTGCTATCCTCTGAGGCTGTGAGAGTGTGACTCACACAAGGGCACCTAGTGGGTTTACATGGTGAGCTGGGATCTGATCTGATCTTTACTCCAGAGTCCCAGTCCAAAAGTCAAACCACACTTGGTCTCTCACAAAACTACAAATCCTGAGATTCTGGAGGATGGAGTAAGTGGTGTCAAACTGCTTTATTTCTTCAGTGTAGATACACCCTGGGACTCAAGGTGGCTCACACATTAAAAAGGTTACAATTAAAGCCATACAAAAAGTCAACATTAAAACCAAATTTGAACTATATTTTAAAATAAATAATCTATTTTATTTTAAAAAGTTTTAAAAACAGTACAATTGATTTTTTTTTTAAAAAAGGTAGGATTTAAATCAGTACAACACACTCTTGCAGTTCTAAAAGCTTTGATTGAATAAGTTCCTTATGTTCTAAAAGCCTGACTGAATTTAAAACAACAACAACAACTTTGGCCTGCCGATAGAAGGAGAGCAAGGACCTGTGAAGGTGTCAGGACTGAAAGGAGGGCCTCTTCTGTGGATCTCAGGGTATTATTATTATTATTATTATTATAGCATTAGATATGAGAGCATGGAGCTGAGTAGGAATAGAAAGAGTATTTACTGCTATTCATTTTCTATCTGAATACACTCAGGAAACCTGGACAGGAAGAATAAAAAAGCAACAAGAATTTTGCACAGTTTTCTCGCTGTATTCACACATATTGGAAGCATGGCTCCCATCAAGCTTTCTCTTTGCAGTCCTGCCTCCCTTTTTTGTATTCCACTACACAGAAGAAAGAGGAGTGAAAATAGGAGGAAGGAATATCAATAATCTAAGATATGCAGATGACAGCGTAGTACTAGCAGAAAACCTCCCAGACCTGGAACATCTACTAAGGAAGATCAAGGAAGAAAGTGCAAAGGCACGCTTAATGCTGAACAAAACAAAACAATGACCACCGAGTACCTTCACAAGTTCAACCTAGACAATGAGGAAATAGAAATAGTAAAAGAATTCCCATACCTGGGATCAAACACTGATAGAAATGGGGACTGCAGTCAGGAAATCAGGAGAAAACTAAGAAGATTATTGCACCCTTAAATAAACTGGTTTACTTGATCTGGCTTAAAAATAAATGCGGAACTTATCGCAAGGGGTTTGCCATCAAAATCACCACCCGGGACCATCCCCATTCCTGGAGTTGCTCCAGCAGCTATTTTCTCAAGCTGGAAAACTCCCAGCTTCGAAAAGAACTGTGCTGAGCGGCTCTAGGAGCAGGGATGGCCCTGCGATGTCCTGAGTGGTGATTTCGGTGGTAAAACCTTTGAGATAGGGTCCAGACACTGCCCGTATTTATTTTTAAGCCGGATCAGGTAAACCAGTTTATTTAAGTGTGAGATAAGCTCCTTAGAATGGGGAGGGTGGATATGAAAGAACTAGAAAAGATTCTAAAATGCAAAGATATACAACTCGGCACAAAACTCAGAATCATACAAGCCATCGTATTCCCTATTACCATGTATGGATGTGAGAGCTGGACAGTCAAGAAAGAAGATAGGAGGAAAATCAACACATTTGAGATGTGGTGCTAGAGAAGAGTGCTGAGGACCCCATGGACAGCCAAAAGGACGAACACATGGGTCCTAAAGTAGATCAAGCTGGAAACCTCCCTGGAAGCCAAGATGACCAAACTGAGATTGTCGTACTTTGGACACACCATGAGAAGAGAGGACATATTGGAAAAGACAATAATGCTAGGAAAGGTGGAGGGAAGTAGGAAGAGAGGAAGGCCACATGCTAAATGAATGGACTCTATTAAGGAGGCCATGGGTATTAAGGGGTTGCAGAAACTAAGCAGAGCAGTGGAGGACAGTGGGTCTTGGAGATGTCTCATCCATAGGGTCGCCATGGGTCGAGATTGACTCGAGGGCAATTAACAACAGACAGAGACATAGCCAGAAAATGGAGTGGAGGTGGTGTGATTAGACAGAATAGGACTTCCTGCATGCCTCTAACCATATTTCACCCTGTTTCTCAAGCTTTCCCTTTGCTCCGCTGTAGATGGTAATGCATGGGCATTGAAGATCAGTGTTACTAGACAACCGCCCCTGCAGCCACAGAAATTTCCATGGGTTTGTGGTCACATGAAAGCTGGAATCTCATACGGTTCAGGATAGTGTAGTGCTTCCAAAGGCAAGAACAGTACTACAACTGCTATGTGCCACCACTACCCCAGACTTACCATAGTCCTGCCAATGGTCATCCATGGCAGTGGACAGCCAGCAGGGGGGATATCAGAGGAGTGTCTGGCTATGTCCCTGTAGTGGGATGCAAAATGATTTCATCATCTACTGAGGTTCAGTGGAGTGCTCTAGAGGTCTTGGGTGGTAATCATTTAACTTCTGGCTGTGGGGACATGTCCTTTCAAATTGTCTCATGTTTCAATCAGTGTGTTTTAATTGATGTTATTCATTGTTGATTTGTTGTTGTTGTTCCCCACCTTGAACCATGGAGAGAGCTGAGCAAGAAATAATAATAATAATAATAATAATAATAATAATAGCTGATGCAGCACTTTGAACTCAATTTGCAGCAACTGAAGTAAGCTGAGGACAAAGGGGGGAAGTAGGAAGAGGAGAGAGAAACCAGGGCTGCTGCCACACTGCAGAGTTAATGCAGTTTGACACCGCTTTAACTGTCATGGCTCCACCTCATTCGTTGTGGCACCAGCACTCTTTGACAGAGATCCTTCAATATCTCACAGAACTACAAATCCCAGAATTCCATAGCATTGAGCCATGGCATTTAAAGTGGTTCCAATCTGCATTAATTCTGCAGCACAGACACAAGCCAGGACATTTTCAAAATAGGTTAAAAAGTGGGATGGCAATGGATTCAGTGGGAATCTGTCTGTCAAATCAGGAAATGTTGAGAATATGCACCATTATGGTAGTTCAATCCCACTTTAACTGCCATGGCCCTGTCCTGTGGAATCCCAGGATTTGTAGTTGGAATGTCTCTGTGACATTTCTTTAGTTCAGGAAAAATGGAATTATTATTCACAGGATTCCAATGGATGGAACAATGGCATTTCAAAGCAGTTATAACTCTGTAGTTTTGTTCCAAAGTGCCCCTCCTGTCCCTTCTGGCCACCATGACCCAAGTAACTCAAACTCAGTATTTCCCAGACTTTGGTTTTCCAGGTTGTTTGGACTTCAGCTCCCAAATGCCCGAGCCAATTGAGCCAACACTCATGAATTCTGGGACTTGAAGTCCCAAACATCTGGAGGATCAAAGTTTGGGAAACACTGCAAACTAAAACTACATCTGGAAGCTCTGCTTTCAAAGCTGTTGCTGATAATGGCAATGTTTGGGAGAGACCGGAGGTGTCCTGCCAAGTGTCAAGAGGAGGGATTAAGTGTTCCTTGCCATGACACCTGGAGCACAGAGACGCCAATTCTGTGTGCAGTGACCTTGACACTCAGCCGAAACAGACATTATTTGCTTTGCAGAGGATGGCAAATCAAATAAGGCAAGAGGAAAGGCGATTAGGGAGAGCCAAGAGTTTGCTTGCAACTCTTTCTTGGGAGGAAAGAAAAAGTTGCCAGCAAGTCAGTGCAGTCTAGCGTTGCGAGTGTCAGACTACAACCCCTGGAGACCAGGGTTTGAATCCTTGCTTGGCCATGGAAACCTACTCGGTGACCCTGGACAAATCACATACACTCAGCCTCAGAAAACCCTGTGATAGGTTTGCCTTAGAGTCACCATAAGTCAGATATGACTTGAAGGCAAACAACAACAACAACAACAACAACAACAACAACAACAACAACAGGTCCAGATTATCAATGGTGCCACCAGTAATCCTCTCTGATTTTGGAAACTAAGCATTGCATTTCAAAACAGGGTTCTTGGACCAGCCAATTGTCAAGCTTCAGTCAAGCCATCTACATCTTTAATATAGAATCACAGAATCATAGAGTTGGAAGAGACGACAAGGACCATCCAGTCCAACCCCCTGCCATGCAGGAACTCAAAATCAAACCATCCCTGAAAGATGGCCATTCAGCCTCTGTTTGAAGACCTCCAAAGAAGGAGACTCCACCAGACTCCGAGGAAGGAGTGTGTTCCACTGTCGAACAGCTCTTACTGTCAGGAGGTTCCTCCTAATGTTCAGGTGGAATCTCTTTTCCTGTAGCTTGCATCCATTGTTCTGGGTCCTGTTCTCTGGAGCAGCAGAAAACAAGCTAGCACCCTCCTCAATATGACATCCCTTCAAATATTTAAACAGGGCTACCATATCCCCTCTTAGCTGTCTCTTCTCCAGGCTAAACATACCCAGTTCCCTAAGTCTCTCCTCAGAGGGCTTTATGGTTTCCAGACCCTTCACCATTTTAGTCGCCCTCCTCTGGACATGCTCCAGTTTTTCAACATGCTTTTTGAATTGTGGTGCCCAGAACCGGACACAGTATTCCAGGTAGGGCCTGACCAAAGCAGAATACAGTGGCACTATTATTTCCCTTGATCTAGATACTATACTTCTACTAATGCAGCCTAAAATTGCATTGGCCTTTTTAGCTGCGGCATCGCACTGTTGACTCATGTTCAACTTGTGGTCTAATAGGACTCCTAGATCTCTTTCACATGTAGTCTCCTTAAGCCAGGTGCTCCCCATCTTATATCTATGCATTTCATTTTTTAAAATTTATTTATTTTTTTGCCCTAAGTGCAGTACCTTATATTTCTCCGTGTTGAAATTCATTTTTCTAGCTTCGGCCCAGCTTTCTGATCTATTAAGGTCATTTTAAATGTTCATCCTGTCCTCTGGAGTATTAGCTATTCCTCCTAATTTGGTGTCCTCTGCAAATTTGAGAAGCATGCCCCCTATTCCTTCATCCAAATCTTTGATAAAGATGTTGAATAACAAACTGGCCCCAGGACAGAACCCCAATGGACACCCCACTGGTCACTTCTCTCCAGGATGAAGAAGAGGAGCCATTGCTGAGCACCCTTTGGGTTTGGTCAGTCAACCAGTTACTAATCCAACTAACAGTTGTATTGTCTAGTATATGTTTCATTGTTATGCAACTGATTGTTAAGCTTCTAATTTGCTGTACACGCCTTTTACATATGTGAACTTCAGTCAGCCTTATACCACTTGAATATATGTTTATTGTCCAAAACACACTTCAGAAATAATCTAGTTTGAGACCATTTTAACTGCCCTGGCTCAGTGCTAGGGAATCCTGGGAATTATAATTTATTGTGGCACCAGAACACTCTGACAGAGAAGGCCAAATGTTGACGGAAATTAAAACTACAGTTCCCAGAATTCCCTAGCATTGAGCCAGGGCAGTTAACGTGGTCTCAAACTGAATTATTTCTGCAGTGTGTTTTGGACCTTTGTTATGCAACTAATTGTTTTGTTTCATCTTCAACATGTGTTATGGATATACATGTGATTGTTGTGTGCTCACTTGTGTATTACCAGATATTTACTATATTAATACAGCTTCTATCAAACCTCTTGAAGCATTCAGGTTTGTACATTTTTTTTCTTTGCAGTCTGGTCCCTGGTGGCTTTCCTTTTGTACAGCATTTTTCTATCTCACTGCAACCCTCCTTCCTCCAATTCCTACATTTTGTGGTGTCTTCTCCTCTTTTGCAGCAATGACATCTGGTCACCCTAGATTCTGTTGGTACACCATGGTGAACTCCTGGAGGCCTCTCCCATCACCGATTGGGAAACCATTGGGCGGTATACAAATTATTATTATTATTATTATTATTATTATTATTATTATTATTATTATTATGGTGTCTGGAGCTGTTTGGGACTTGCAAACAAGGTGGGTAGACCATAACACCCAGGACATGAGCAGTCCCTTCAGGTGTCTGAGTCCAGTAGCTGTTGGTGGCAAGTCAACTAGAGCCTTTCTCTGCCACAGTGGCCCATTCTACTCCTGAGGGATTATTGCCTTGGCATTTCCAAGCCTGGGGGTGACAGCATGAGTTACTACACTGGGGTGACACCCATCCTAGTGATGCCACTGTGCTCACACCCTTTGGGGAGATCAACATGTGAATACCATTAGTGGTGTCTCCACACCTGTTGTCACCCGGTGCATGGGGTGGGCCTTCTGGGGGTGGTTCTTTTGGGGGTGGCACATACCCTTCCCTTGCCATCCCTTTTCCTCATTAGGAAAAGGTCACTAGGGGATGGTGTGGGGGGAGAGAGTGGGGACACCATGTGGGGGGTACATAGGGGGATGGCATGTGGGAGAGGCCCCAACCAGGTGTCACCCCTCTTCTGGGGTGTCGCCCGGTGTGGGTCACACCACCGCACCCCCTAATGATGTCACTGGATACCATTCACTTGATTAATAATAAAAATAATAAAATAATAATAAAATTTATTTATACCCCACCCCCAACGTGTTTACTGCATAGCAATCGGGGCGGCTTCCAACATAAAAATACAGCACATTATTCAATTATTCAATGAACGTGAAAAATGCTGGTGACAAGCATGGTGGAAATGCCCTCCATACTTGCTAGAGAGCATTTGGGTCATTTTAGAGCAAAACACATTTTGCATTTCTTTTAAAACTGTAATTTTTTTGGACACCTGGGGAACACCGGGAGCCACAAAAAATGATTCTAGGAGTCACATGCGCCCTGCAGGCCACACTTTTGCCCAACTTGGTCTATAGAATGCCAATGCAATCATTTCTATGCTTTCCCAAATATGTAACCGGGTCCATTTGTTGCTGGAGGTGGAAATTCTGGCAAATGTGTTCTGTCTGGGAAGCACATGGAGCCAAAGTATTTTTCACAGTTGTGTGGGCTAGGAACTTGGCATGAGTGGAAGACTTCACTCTCTGTGTTGCTCTCTCTTGCAGCGCAGATGCACGGGGAGAGCAGATAACCATCATGTTCTGGTGACAGCTGGGATCAGGCAGACAAAGGCCCTTAAACACTCTCCTTCATGGGTGCTTTCTCCAGAGACTTTATAATTAAACCACCCATCACTCCTCTGTGTACTTTTCAAAGGCCATGAAAAAGCACTTCAAGGGTTGCCTCTGCAGTCTTTTCAATCAGCAAGAAAACATCTTCTTTCACCACAGGATAGTGACAAACCCAGCCTCAGCTGCGTGTCTTCCTGTGGGAACTGAAAAAGGTAACTCTATCTCCGTGGAAGCCACCTGCGAGCATCCTTTAAGGGAGAGAACATGTGACTTTTTCTTCCTTGGCAACTTTGTGTGAGCAAAATATATCAATGTGGCTGTTGTACCTGCCCTTTTCACAGAATGTGACAATGGCGGTATCAATAGCAATAGCAATAGCAATAGCAGATGCATTTCTATACCGCTTATCAGTGAACTCAGCACTCTCTTAGCAGTTTACAATCTGTAAGCCAACTGCCCCCAACAAGCAGGGTACTCATTTTACCAATTTATGAAAAGATGGAAGGCTGAGTCAACCTTTGGAGTCCTGTGGGATCAAACTCACAACCTTGGGGCTGCAGTACCAGCATTTAACCATTAAGACACCAGGGCTCCTTGAAATGCAAGGGGCAAAGGTGGGGTGGTCACATCACAGGGCTTGGCCTTGAGTCATACAATCACAGAACCATAGTATCACAGTGTTCAAAGAGACCCCATTCTGCCATGCAGGAAGACACAATCCAAGCACTCCCGACAAATGGCCATCCAGCGTCTGTTTAAAAACCTCCAAACATGGCTTGCAGGACTTGGACACTCTTCTCTGGCCCTCCGTATTATGTGCCAGAGCTGGGTGTCATTCATTTTGTTTGATGTTGAATATTGACAAAGGGTGCAAAATATTAAATTATTCACTCCCATAAGGGAGAATGAATAATTTGACTTATTTTCTGCCTACTGCTTTATTGTTGTGTGCCTTCAAGTCGTTTCTGACTTATGGTGACCCTAAGGTGAATCTATTTCTTGGCAAGTTTCTTCAGAAAGGGTTTGCCACATCCATCCTCCAAGGCTGAGAGAATATGACTTGCCCAAGGTCACCCAGTGGATTTCCATGGCTGAACTGGGAACTGAACTCTGCTCTCTTGAGTTGTAGTCCAAGACTCAAACCATTAAATTACACTAGCTCCTGCTATTGCTAGATGTCTTCAAAAACTATGCAGTTCTCAAAGATGGCTTGTGGGGCCTCTGGATAGAGCTGCCCCCTTAGAATGAGACCAATGAAAAATGGGTTAGAGCACAGGGTTAGACAGTGCAAAAGCAAAGAAAGAAAGTATAGAACAAAGAGGACATCCTTAATAGATCAAGAAGCTGGGCCAAAACTAACAAAATGAATGTCAACAGGGAGAATTGTAGGCTACAACACTTGGGCAGCAAAAATGAAATGCACAGATATAGGATAGGTGACACCTGGCTTGACAACAATACATGCAAGCGGGATCTAGGAGTCCTATCAGACCACAGATTGAACATGAGTGTGATGCTGCAGTTAAAAAAGCCAGTGTGATTCTAGGCTGCATAAATAGGACTGTAGTGTCTAGATCATGGGAAGCAATAGTTCCACTCTAGTGTCCTTTGGTCTAAACTCACCTGGAATCCTGTGTCCAGTTCTTGGCATCACAGTTCAAGAAGGAGATTGAGAAGCTGGAGTGTGTCCAGAGGAGGGCAACTAACATAGTGAAAGGTCTGGAAACCATTAAGCCCTGTGAGGAGGGACTTAAGGAACTGGAAATGTTTAGCCTGGAGAAGAGAGGTTAAAGGGTGATATGATAGCCATGCTTAAATACTTGAAGGGAGGTCATATTGAGGATGGAGCAAGCTTGCTTTCTGCAGCTCCAGGGACTAGGACACAGAGCAACGGATTCAAACTGAAGGAGAAGGGATTCCACCTAAACATTGGGAAGAACATCCTGACATTAAGAGCTGTTTGACAGTGGAACACACTCCCTTGGACTGTGGTGGGGTCTCATTCTTTGGAGGTTTTTAAACAGAGGCTGGATGGCCATCTGTTGGGGGTACTTTGTATGTCTTCCTGCATGACAGAATGGGGTTGGACTGGATGGACTTTGGGGGTCACTTTCAAATCTATGATTCTTTCATTCTATTACTCATTGAACAGATTCCAGCCTACAACTTCATGCAAAACTGGAAAGACTCAGCTTTCAAATAGGGGATACCTTCAAAGGGAGGGCTGTCCATTATAAAGTAAGACACCAGCCTTCCCATAACTTCATTGCAGAGCAATTGCAATATTTCTGGTGGGGGTGGCAGAGTGAAGAGCAGCTTATGGAAGAGAAGACTGAGAAGGGATATAACAGCTTCCTTTAAATATTTGAGGGGCTGTCATGTAGAAGATGGAATAAATCCATTTTCTTCTACTCTGCAGACTAAGGAGACAAACAAATGGATTCAAATTACTAGGGAAAAAAACATGCCAGCTAAACATTAGGGAGAACATCTTGACAGTAAGAGCTGTTTCCCAGTAAAACAGACTGCCTCTGAGGGTGGTGGACTCCTCTTCTTTGAAAGGTTTTCATCAAAGTTTGGGTGTCCATATTTTGGGAGCACTTTAGTATCTGGGGGATGTGGTGACATGGTGGTTAAGATGCCAATTCTGATGGTAGAAAGTTGGCAGTTCAAGGCCCAGGTGTTGCATGATGGGGTGAGCTCCCATCACTAGTCCCAGCTTCTGCCAACCTAGCAGTTCAAAAACATGCAAATGCAAGTAGATAAATAGGTACCACTTTGGTGGGAAGGTAATAATGTTCGGTGCAGTCATGCTGGCCACATGGCCACTGGAGTCATCTTCAGACAATGCTGGCTCTTTGGCTTAGTAATGGAGATGAGTACTGCCCTCTACAGTCAGTTACAACTAGACATTCATGTCAAGGGACTACCTTTACCTTTACCTTTAGTATTGCACTTTTGCATGGCGAGGGAGTTGGACAAGATGGACCATAGATGGTCCTATGATTCTGTTATTTCATGGAAGACAAGTATTGTGAAGAACAGCTAAGAGTGCTGACCATGTTTAGCTTATTAAAGAAGAGAAGGTTGAGAGGCATCCTTACATATGGAGAAGATGGATGAGCTTGTTCTCTGCTGTTTCAGAAACTTGAACATAAAACAATGGATTCAAATTACAAAAAAAGAGAGTCCGCCTAAACATTTGGAAGAACTTATTTACAATGTGTTTACTTGAATAATCCACAAAATGTTGATGATAAGAAAAACATCAGAAGACTGGGGAAGTCACTGGGATAGAAAAGCAAAATATGCCTTTTCATTCTAGTACTGGGCTCCTGGTGCAGTGGTTTGAGTACTGGACTAAGAAGACCAGGGCTTGATTCCTTGATCAGCCCTGGAAATCTACCTTAGGTAAGTCACACTCTCTCAGCCTGAGAAGACAATCTCAAAACCCCTCTAAACAAATCTGTCCTATAGACTAGTGTTGACTTGAAGGCAGAGCCAGTGAGGTGTAGTGGTGTGAGCACTGGGCTGCAACTCTGGAGATAAGGATTCGAATCCCTGCTCAGCCATGGAAACCCACTGGGTGACCTTGGGCATGTCACATTCTCTTAGTCTCTGAAGGAGGAAAAAGCAAACCACTTCTGAACAGACCATGCCAAGAAAATCCCATGATAGTTTCACCTTAGGATCGTCATAAATCAGAAATGATTTGAAGGCACACAACTATGACAACAATAGGGCCCCTAGGCAATTGTACCAACTGAACTATTGATAACCTGACTCTGCAAAAGAGGTGCTATCATCAATAGCCCTGCTCAGATCTTGCAGACTTATTGAACCCTTTCTTTATTGACTCAGTCCATCTCTAATGTGCTCTTCTTTTTGTCCTACTGCTTTCTACTTCACTGAATGTTATTTTCTTTGCCAAAGAGTCATGTTTTCATGACAGTCTAAAGTCTGGTAGCCTCAGTTCAGTCAATATGGCTTCTAGAGACTATTCAGGCTCAATTTTCTCTTGGACCCATTTCTTTGTCCATGGTATCAGTAAAATTCTCTTCCAACACCACATTTGGAAAGAGCTGATTTTCCTTTGTGTCACTTCCCCCCCCCCCCCCTTATCTATCCAGCTTTTACATCCGTACATAGAAACTAGAAATACCATGGCAGGTCTGAAGGCGAAAGGAAGTCTGAAGCTGTGCAACAGGTCTAACAGGAACAGGGAATGTGAGAAGCATGAACCCGGAGCAGCTAGATGTTGGACAGGCTGCCTACTGATTCAAGATGGGCATTGGATGCCCAGATATCCCCACCAGATGGCGTCCTGACCTTTACTTGAAAGAAGACCTCCAAAGGCAAAAGATTTTCCACTCCAGACACTCAACTCTAGCAGTTTGATGTTAACTGTCCTCAGGTCTACCGGACTCATGGTGACCCTGTGGATGAGACATCTCCAAGCCCCAGTCCTCAACCACTCTGCTTAGGTCTTGCAGATCCAGGCCAGTATCTTCTCTGATTGAGTCTATCCATCTAGTATGCATTCTTCCTTTCTTTTGACTACCTTCTACCTTACCCAGCATTATAGTCTTTTCTGATGAGTTATGTCTTCTCATGATGTGCCCAAAGTACAGTGGGCCCTTGGTATCTGCTGTGTTTTACCAAAATCCATGGATGCTCAAGTCCCATTAAATACAATGGCACAGTAAAATTGTGTCCCTTATATAAAATAGTGAAAACAAGGTTTGCTTTTTGGAATTTATGTATTTTTTGAATATTTTCAAACCATGGATGCTTGAATCCATGGATAAAAAATAAATAAATAAAATCCATGGATATGGGAGGCTGACTGTATGACAGCCCCAGTTTCATCATCTTGGCTTCCAGTGGAGCTCTGGCTTGAATCCATTTATTTGTCTTCTTGGCATCCACAGTATCCTTTACAGTCTTTTCCAGCACCACATCTCACATTAATTGATTTTCTCTTATCCTCTTTCTTCACTGTAATGGACTGGATGAGGGAAAACAAGCTCAAGTTGAATCCAGACAAAATGGAGGTACTTATGGTAGGGGCCCTTAAACCAGGTATTGGGTTGCAACCTCCAGTGGTTCACAGTCCCCTCGAAAGACTGTGTTCACAGTCTGGGGATGCTTCTTGATTCATTGCCTCAGATGAGAAATCAGGTGAATGCGACATTCAAGAGCGCCTGTTAGCAGCTTCGGTTGATACGCCAGCTGTGCCCTTTCCTGGAACCAGGTGACCTCGAAACTGTAGTACACACTCTGGTAACCTCAAGTCTTGACTTTTACAATGCGCTCTACATGAGGCTACCTTGTGCCTAGTCTGGAAACTCCAATTGGTACAGAATATGGCAGCCAGAGTGATCTGAGGAACAACCAGGAGTGACCATATTATACCAATATTGAAGTCACTCCACTGGTTGCCCATTAGTTTCCGGGCACAGTACAAGGTGTTGGTTACCACCTTTAAAGCCCTACATGGCTTTGGCCCAACCTTTCTAAGGAATCGCCTGCTTCCATATAATCCGCCCCATGCACTCAGATCCCCTGGGAGGAACCTATTGCAAGCAGTGAAGACCAGATTGCTTGCGACCTCCCAGAAGACTTTTTCTGCAGTCGCTCCCACCTTACGGAATCACCTGCCGGACGAGATCCATCAAATTTCCAACCTAGATAGCTTTAAGAAAGCTGTCAAGATGGATCTCTTCTGGCAGACCTTCCCAGAATAGCACCCGGCCACGTAAAGATCCTCATATTTGTGAATTTGCGAGTTGTGATAATTCTGCCCACTGTTACTGTAATACTGTAGTATTATTGGTTTTGATTTTAATGTTTGTAATTTTAATCTCAGTACTGTTTAATTCTTTTTTTAAGGGGAGGAGGATATTGTATACATTTTGTATCATTTTAATTGTTGTACGCCGCTTTGATTGTTTTTACAAAAAGCGGGATATAAATAAAAGTTTTATTTTTTTATTTATTATTCTAACTTTTGTGCTCAGTTGTACATCTTTACACTTTAGGATCTTGTCTTGTTCTTTCATGATTGTCCTTCCCATTCCTAGTCTTCTTCTGATTTCTTGGACTGCAGTCTCCTTTCTGATCTATGTTTGATCTTTAACTATTTCAATTTCCTCATTGTCCAGATTGAATTTATGTAGGTCCTCCATGGCCACTATTTTCTATCAGTTTATTCAATTGCTAAAGAACTTATAGGGTCAGAAACTTCAGCAGGGCCAAAATGCTGTGGACAGGCTGTTCTCCTGGGCCAGGTACAGGGATCACATGAGCCTGGTGTTGAAACAGCTGCATTGTCTTTCTGGGCAGAATTCAAAGTGCAGATAGTTTGGCTGTTAGTAGAAAAATGTAGGACATTACCAAATAAAAGTTAAAAACACTCATGGAAATGTAATGTACATTTGTGCTTCTACTCATGCTCAAAATAGAGGATGTTTTGAAATTCCTCTTGGACAGAAGGTTGAAATGTAGGACATGTCCTAGAAAAAAAGGTTGTCAGGTCATCCTGCATGTGACCATGCTACACACCTCTATCATTTGAACCCGCTCCCTAGAGTTTAAGGTGGGTTTTGGGTGGCATTTGTGATCATTGCACTATTGCATACATAGCACAGAGCTGTTACAGATCTGTAATTCCACGTTTAGTGTGTGTTATTATATGTCTTCAAGTTGCTTATTGATTTATGGCAACCCCATGAATCTTATTGGTTTTTCCTAGGCATGGAATGATCAGGGGTGGTTTTGCCAGTTCCTTCCTCTGAAATGGAGCCTGCAGCATCTGCTATTCTTTAGCAGTCTTCCATCCAAGTAATGACCAGGGCTGACTGTGCTTAGCTTTCAAGATCAGATGGGATCTGGTCTTGTAGTAGTGTAGGATCTCACTCTCTACCTGCTTTCCCTTGCCACAGGTGCAAGAGCTTGGAAAATGTGTTATGGCTAGCATGGTGCATCAACTGGACATTGTTGTTGGATGTGGAACATTTCTGTTCAGTTCAAGGTCACAGGTCATGGTTGTGCATTTGCACAAGGTGACACATAGATGTACTTTCACATTTAGTTGTGCATTTTGTTGCATGACATCACAATTCCTTAAGAAATAATTCTTAATTGCCACTAATCCCATGAGTGCAAAGTTATGCTCTATCTCCTTGGTGCAAATTCTCCCAATAGTTGAAAGCCCTATGGACAAAACCTGAACCTGAACCATAGTTCTTCACTGCCCCAACATTTTAATTTCAGTTCAATTATTTTTGGCTCTCTAGTCATTCCTTAAGTCTCTTGACTTGGGGGAAACCAACCTGGCAGTTTCCCATCAACTTCATTTTAAAATATAATAATCATAAAAAACAGTTATACAATCGGACCGAAACACAAACAGGAGTGGGCCCACCACTGTTTGCATTAGGCTTAATTCTCCCTTTTATATGCAGTCCTGGAGATGGCTCATCTTACAGAAATAACCATTGGCTGTTCAGTGTATCAGGTTGTGGCATAATTCATTGCTGCACTGATGGGTTTGGCATCCCCTGGGAGTTTGGGCCAAACAAAAGGGACCTGCTGTGCCCTTCCTTGCCCCTTTATTTGAGCTAATCAATCTCTGCAGAGATGCCACAAGACACTTCCTCAATAAACACCAGGCACACCAGAGTTGGCAAGGCTTTCTTCAGCCCAGAATTTCTGGAAAGCAGGGAGAAAGGGAGGTAGTCTACTCACTTGCCCTAGAATCATAGAGTTATAGAATCCTAGTGTTGGAAGGGTCCCCAAGGGTCATCCAGTCCAACCCCATTCTGCCATGCTGGAAGACACAATCAAAGCACCCCCGACATATGGCCATCCAGCCTCTGTTTAAAAACCTCCAAAGAAGGAGACTCCACTACAATTTGAGGGAGTATGTTCCACTGTTGAACAGCTCTTAATGTCAGGATGTTCTTCCTAATGCTTAAGTGGAATCCCTTCTCCTTTAGTTTGAATCCATTGCTCTGTGCCCTAGTCTGTGGAGCTGCAGAAAACAAACTTGCTTCATTCTCAATATGGTAAAAGATAAAGGTAATCCCTGTTGACAAGGTTGACAAGTCATGTCTGACAGTAGGGGGCAGTTCTCATCTCTGTTACTAAGCCAAAGAGCCACCATTGTCAGAGACTACTCTGTGATCATGTAGCCAGCATGACTGCACCGAATGCTGTTACCTTCCCACTAAAGAGGTACCTATTTTTCTACTTGCATTTGCATGCTTTTGAACTTCTAGGGTGGCAGAAGCTGGGGACTAGTGACAGGAGCTCACCCTATCATGCAGCACCCGGGCCTCAACCTTCCAACCTGCCAATCTTGCAACCAACAGAGTCAGCATCTTAACCACTTGAGCCACTGCATTCCTATCAATATGACATCCCTTCAGATATTTAAACATAGCTTTCATGTCACTCCTTAACCTTCTCTTCTCCAGGCTAAACATACCCAGCTCCCTAAGCCTCTCCTCATAGGGCTTGGGGGTTTCCAGACCTTCCACCATTTTGATCGCCCTCCTCTGCATACGCTCCAGCTTGTCAATGTCCTTCTCGAATTGTGGTGCCCAGAACTGGACACAATATTATTCCTGGTGATATCCCCATTATAGCTTCACATAAGGGTTGCTATAAGTCAGAAACAACTTGAAAGTACATCACAACAACAGTCGAGTGGTGTCACTAGGGGGATGCAGAGGATCCGGACTGTACCAGGTGACACTCTAAGAGGGAGTGACACCACTGCTGCTCAAACATCTATATTTTGGCATAAACATTGTGGCATTTGCCTGTATCTCTTTAAAATGCTTTAAGAGATGATGGGAGTGAGATGAAGCTCGGTGGGAGAAGAAAGGAGGACCCCCAGATTTTTTTTTTAAAAAAATCAAATTTCAAATTTCAAATTTTTTTTTTTAAAAAATATATTTTTTTATTTTTTTTGAAAAAATATTCTTTTAAAATTTTCTTTAAAAACATTACATTTTAACCAAATCTTCACTATGTATTTCTAAATACATTTAGGTTATGCATATGACATTGCAATTTGAAGGTATAATTTTAATCTTGCTAGTTGTTTTATATCACAATCATTAGCATGACATTCAATGGTATATGGGAATTATGACTGACAAGTAACATTAGTACAAAACATTACTAAGGATTCTGTATGGTGTGAAATGGGAAGAAATCAATGGAGGGTTAACACCATGAGTTACCGCACCGGGTGACACCAACCCTAGGAACACCACTGCAACAATCATATAATACTGATGATGATGCCATGCATGATGGTTTCTAATCATTGTCAGTTTTTCTTGGGGGGGGGGGGGATTTTCCACATGTTTCAATTTTGAAAATGTTTCTTTAAAAGAAATTGGCTACCATCCTGCTTGCAGTTACTGATTTGTAATTGGTCTTAAGGCACCAGATCCCATCTGATCTTGGAAGCTAAGCAGGCTCAGCTCTGGTTAAGACTTGGATGGAAGAACACCAATGACTACCTGGCGGTATAGGCTCTACTTCAGAGAAAGGAACTGGTAAAGGCAGTTCCTTGCCTAACAAAACCCTTGAAAGTTCATGGGGTCACCATAAAATAAATCAATACAGACACACACAGCAAAAATCTGACAAAATGTAAAAAACCAAGGAAGATGGTAGTTTGATGCAAGGAAAAGGAATCTGGAGGCCCTAGAAGGCATTTGGAGCATGTGTGTGTGTAATAAAAATTATACACACACACACACATGCTCCAAATGCCTTCTAGGGCCTGTGGGGAGCATTTTCATTATGTTCACGTTTTATTATATAATTAGAGAGAGAGAGAGAGTTGTGTGTCTTTATTTTCCAAATTATGGCAAACCTAAAGTGAACTCATAATTTCTTCAGAGGGAGCTTGCCATTGCCATCCTCTAAGGCTGAGAAAGGGTGACTTGCCCAAGGTCACCCAGTGGGTTCGGGATTCGAACTCTCCAGAGTCGTAGTCCAAATCACTACACCACTCTCATCTCTCTCTCTTTCTCTTTCTCTCTCACAAGATCTTTACAATAAAAAAATGCAAAAAGATTTTCTTTTTACCTCAGGGTATGTATGAAGCTCATGGGGCACACTTTGCCCATCTCTGGTTTAAAAGATATCCACAAAATCACCCAACACCTGACAGTCCACAGAAAGTTTTAAATCCCTATGATGCTCTCGTGAATTATTTGTTGAGCTTTAGGTAACTGTGTATCATGGCAAATGGCTAAATTACAACAAACGTCTTGCTCAAAGTGACATCAAAGTGTGCAGTGTGGATGCCCTCTGGATCAGATGAAGTTTGCATTAAAGAGAGAAGAAGGAAAGAGGGAAGGATTGAGGGATCTGGTACAATAGTCAGTGCAAGGTGTTGGCACAGGGAGTCTCTCTCTTCTTTCCTTCCCCAAATGTTCTCCATTGTTATTGAATGCACAGTAAGTACACAGCCTTCTCGTATACAATATCCAGATGTATTCATTGGCGTCCACCCACCGTGCCATCCATTATCACGATTTCTTGGGGTTCTTTTGTACCTGCCTTGGCAGAGATGAAGCATCGCTGTGCAATTTGACAGTGTTTTGCAGGGAGTCCTCCTCCTTTTTCACCTCCGTGTTGTGGCTTCAGGAGCAGCTTTGAGTGATGGATGCAAGCTTGGCACGCAGAAGGCAATAGGGAGGAACAATTGATCTCTTGCTCAGGGCCAGCCTGACCGCCTGGAGAATCATATGTGGCAAGTGGTGGAGGGTGGAGGAGGCAGTAGGAATTTTGGGGGTGATGGCCAATGTTGCCATGCATGATGGCTTCTCAATAGGGGTTAGCTAACTCCATGGAGCAAAGCTCCTGCCATTGAGCAGATATGGGAAATGTCACAAGTCAGGTCTCCTTTATCCAAAATTCATGGGACCAGAAGTGTTTGGCATTTTGGCTGGTGCTGCTGATGGTGACTGGATTTTGGAATATTTGGAATATAAGGAAATATCTTGGAGATGAGACCCAAGTTTAAACACAACATTCATTTATGTTTCATATACACCTTGTGCGCCTTCAAGTTGCTTCTGACCTATGGTGGCCCTGGTGGGAACAGAACAAAAAACTAGAAAGCATGCATTTGCAGCAGAGGAATGAAAGGAGATCGCATCCCACGTGCTGTATGATGGTCTAAATCCTGTTATTTCTTAAAAAGCCCATTGTGTTTTGGCCTTATCATCAGTTGGCCTTCTTCAGGGGCTATTAAGAGAAATTTCTGTAGTCACAATCTGCACTTTCATTCAGGTCCAGACATCAGAAATTTCTGATAATAGCCCCTGAAGAAGACCAATGGGTAATAAAGGCTTTTAAAGGCTTTTTAAGAAATAAAAGTTTTTGAACCATTTGTCTCCTTTCATTCCTCTGTAGGGTGACCCCAAGGCAAATCTATCATGGGGTTTTCTGGGGTGAAAAATATGTGACTCATCCAAGACCAGCCAGTGTGTTTCCATGGCCAAATGAGGAATCAAAGCCTGATCTCCAGAGTTGTACTCCAATGTTCAAACCACTACACCCCACTGGCTTTCCTTATGCACAGAACCTGAAGGTAATTTTATGCATAATGATTTTGTGCATGGAAAAAATGTTTGTGTACACTGAACCATCAGAAAGCAAAGGTGTCACTCTTTCAGCCGTTCATGTCGACAATTTTGGATTTGGGAGCATTTCGGTTTTCAAAATGCCAGATAAGAAAGACTCAAGCTATAGTCCAAAAAATAACATTTTCAAACTCTAAATGGATATCTAAATGGAACCTTCCATTGCAAATGTGGCAGGTCAGGATTTAGGGGAAGGAGAACCTTGCAAGAAGAAAAATAAGTAAAATCATTTGAAATGTTCTATGGATTCCACAGACTTCCAAAAAAACCCCAAAAACCTAATTGATGGTTCTGTGGGCAAGTGAAGGCTGACCTCTCACTGCTGCATTTGCACTGCAGAAATAATGCAATTTGACATTGCTTTAACTGCTAGGGCTCCATGCTATGGAATCCTGGGAATTATAGTATGCTGTGGCACCAGAACTCTTTGCTAGAGAAGGCTAAATATTCTGCAAAATGATAAATCCCAGGATTCCACAGCATTGAGCCACGGCAGTTAAAGTGGTGCCATACTGCACTAATTCTGTAGTGAAGATGCAGTCAAAGGAGATTGTTGCACTCTGTTTAACACTGCTTCTACCTGATGGGATAGAGGCCCATTTAATTTTTTAAATGGATCTTATCGTATTCACCTGTGGCCAAGCAAATGCAGTCTGTATACATTCTGTGGCTTTTCAAGAATGGGATTTTCTCATAGGGTTGTCATAAGTCAAAGCCATCTTGGTTGCTGCCACACTGCAGAATTAATGCAGTTTGATACTGCTTTAAATGCTTTGGCTGCATCCTATAGAATCCTGGGATTTGTAGTTTGTTTGTTGTGGCACCAGAAGCCTCTGACAGAGAAGGCTAAATATTTCATGAAACTACAAATGCCAGAATCCCATAACATGGCAGTTAAAGCGGTGTCAAACTGCATTAATTCTGCAGTGCAGGTGTCATTTCAGGAAATAATGGGCTGTCCTTTGTTGAAGGTCTTTAAACAGAGGAATGGTTTTAGCTATGGACTCCTGCACTGAAACGGGTTGGATTAGATGACCATTGGAGATACCTCTCAACTCTACAATTCTGTGAGATCAGCATGGCCTTTGTGTTAAAAGGCAGAGCAGACATCTGTATATCAAACTGATACGGGGAAAAAAGATAGGGGCCACTGTCTTCTGGAAATACCTGACCAGGTGATACAGGCTAGCATCCTGTCAGTGACTTACACCTGTGTACGTTTCTCTACATTTGAACATCCACATTCAATTCAAGGCGATGAAAGCAGAGATGTGCATGCAGTCTCACTGCACATGTGGTGGCATTGTACATGCAAATATGCACTGTGCATCACAAAGGAAGCATTTTGCATTTGTTTGCACAGGGCAGGGCCACACAGTTCCATGTGTGTAAAGTTACAGTCCATCTCCTGGATGCAGGATCCTTGCCAAAATTTTGGGCTGAAGGGACTCCTCTTACGTTGGGGTTCCCTGGTTCAATATTTGTCAAAGCCTTTCCAAGATACACCTCCATTACTTCTCCTGAGCATCTATTTGCTCACAAAGAGGAACAACTTTGATGAGTAAACATTTCACACCTTGGCATCTTCTGAGCATTTGGGCAGGGCCTGCCCGACTCTCCATCCCCTTATCTTTTATTTAAACAAACTGGAAATTAATTGTAGTTCCTAAGACAGTTATTCTTAAGAGCAGAACAAAAGGGAAGCAGAAGGGAAGCCGGTGTCACCTTGTTGTGTGAAGTGCAGGGATTCATAATTATGGCGTTGCACGAAGAGTGGAGAGTGAGGTAGAAGATGCAGACGACGACATTTTGGCTGGAATCCTGGTTGGGTTTCATGCCTACACAAGTTCTCTTACACATGTGATAGTCCCCTTTTGGGCCATGGTGCAGTGTTTATACTCAACTGAAAGCTGTGGAAGTAGAATTAAACATCCAGTGCCATTGTGCATGTGCAACCATTGTTACCTAAATAGCAGGGGGTCCCGAGAGGGCACCCACAAATTGCATCCAATGGGGAAATTGATTTAGCTCAACTGGGAGCAATGAGAGGGCTATGGTAACTATAGCTAACATTTCACCTATGTATAACAGATCTAAGAATTAGAACTCTCAGAGTGCAAGTACAAATTTTATTTCTTTCCTGACTCTTCTCAAGGCTTGAGGTGGGGTACAATGTAAGATAAGAGCTCTGGTGCCACAGATCCCAGGATCCCATAGGATGGAGTTATGGCAGTTAAAGCGGTGTCAAACTGCGTTAATTCTGCAATGTGGCAGCAGCCTTTGACAGTACTTCACCATGACGACCCTTCCATTTGCTCTATTTGCTTTCCTGCCCCTTGTCTTTGGATGTACAGTGGGCCTTTCTTATCTGTTGGGGTTTGGTTCCAGGATCCCCCATGGATACCAAAATCTGTGGATGGTCAAGTCCCATTAAATATAATGGTGTAGTAGAATGGTGTCCCTTATGTCAAATTACAAAATCAAGGTTTGCTTTTTGGAATGTATATTTCTTTTGAATATTGTGAAGCCGTGGATGATTGAATCCATAGATACAGAGGGCCAACTGTACAGTTGTCCCTCCCTTTTTGCGGACTTGAAATCTGCGGTCTTGGTCTTCACAGGAGGACAAGCACCTATTAATATAATGTGGCACCAAATGGTGACTTGCACATATTCAAGTCCCATAGGAAATAATGGGGCGCACGCCTGTGGCAGGTATGTGGGGTGGCATGCATCATGCCACCCCACATACCTGCCACAGGCGTGCGCCCCATTATTTCCTATGGGACTTGAATATGTGCAAGTCACCATTTTTGCGAGGGGGTCCAGTTCGTATCCCCCGCAAATTAGGAGTATTTCTAAATGCTCAAGGGAAGTTTTAAATGACTGCAGTGCTAGAAATTTGGGCAGTGAAGTAAAATTTCATTTAGTGTGAGGCAGAATTCTTATTTTGGGAGGCAATGCCCTCATTTTACTCTAAACGCGTAGGTTCTGGGAAGGCCATTCTCTCCTCTTTGTGCCAGAGAAAGGACTATCTTGGAGTCTGAGAGGGGTGAAGGGCCAAAGAATCAGCCTTCTGGGGCCACACTTTGACCAAGAAGGTCAAATACAGGTGCACCAAGTTCTATCCTCTTCTGCCCATGTCTATCCAGCAGAGAGGTTGGAAGTTGCCGCGGGGGGGGGGGGGGGGGGAACACCCTGGGCAAAGAAAGATGTCTGGAAACCATGCCTTATGAGGACACGTGTAGGGAACTGGTTATTTTTAGCCTGGAGAAAAGATGGTGATATGATAACCCTGTTTAAGTATTTGAAGGAGTGTCATATTGAGGATGGAGCAAGCTTGTTTTCTGTTGCTCCAGAGGAGAGTAAGACATGGAACAATGAATGCAAGCTACAGGAAAAGAGATTCCACCTAAACATTAGGAAAAACGTCTTGACGACAAGAGCTGTTCATCATTGGACCACATTCTCTCCTTCTTTGGAGGTCTTTAAACAGAGGCTGGATGGCCGTCTGTTGGGGATGCTTTGATTGTGAGTTCCTGCATGGCAAGAGGTTGGATTGGGTGGCCCTTGTGGTCTCTTCCAACTCTAGGATTCTATGCTTCTATGATTCTGTGTGTCCCCATACACTCATCCTCTGTCAGTGGAGATGAAGGCAGCAGGTGCAAGGCTTCTGAGGGCATCCAAAGCACCCAGGCAATGCTAATGTCAACAGAAGCTGCTCATCAAAGTCTGTTACTGTCAATGATCACCCTGGGGATGGCTCAATTAAGTTGCGGGGCCACGGGTGCCCCCTTCGCGGCTTGGCATCTCCCCGTTGCACATTAACTGTGGTGGTTGGCACACAGTGTCCCTGTAGAGCCTTCTCTGCAAACCAGTGAGCTGAGAAAATGAGTCCGTGTTATTGCAGACCCTCTTTCCAGGAGCCAGAAACTTAATAATTTATTTACAAAAAATTCCATCCTGTTGTCTGTGAGGCTCCTTCCACTGTTTCTGTCCTTGTGTGCAAGGACAAATGTTGGCCATGGTTTTCTTCCTACTGTAGAAGAAAATTAATATTCGTCCGCCAAATTCTCCCTGTATTCAGATATCCCAAAGTGTTCCAGGGTAAAATTATTCAAGAGCAGGAGGAGAAGGAGGAGGGATTTTTGGTGCAAAATACTCCCAAAGAAACATATTTTATAAGCAAAACAACCCACAAGTATATTTGTTTGCAGAATAATTGCCTCAGAACACTTCAGGATATTTGAATTAGAGATGGAAAAATATGCAAAAATATTTGAAAAATTGTCATTATATATATATATATATATATATATATATATATAAATCCTAGACTGGTGAAGATCTTTGCAATTCAGGAATTATTCTGATACTATATACATAGTAGTTTTCACAGCATTTTCTGCACAAGAAACATCATTTTTATGAATAGAAAATAATATTTCTATGCCGAAATGTTATTTCCCTACACAGAAAATACTGTTTGTTGCAAAGAAAATGTTGTAATTTGGACTTACTCTGCACATAATCTGCACATGAATGGTTTGAATAGAAAACATTTTTGTGTAGGAAACAATATTTTCTGTGCAGGAAATAATATTTCTATGCAGGATTATTAATTTCTGTGCAGAATAAACTGCTTCCTGCACAAAAACAGTGTTTTCTGTGCAAAACCACCACATGTGATTTTTTTTATTAATATCTTTATTAAACAATTTGTATTAAAAACAAGAGTTTCAATAAAGTTATTTAAAAAAACCTTAATATTAACATCTTGTTGTTTCTTCTTTTTCTTCTTTGTTTTCCTTCCAAGTATATCTGTCCTCTTTATGTTTCTTCTTTCTTCTTCCTGGTTTCTGTGCCATTGATTTCATACTACTCTGTAGAATCATAGAATCATAGAATCATAGAATCATAGAATCATAGAGTTGGAAGAGACCACAAGGGCCATCCAGTCCAACCCCCTGCCATGCAGGAACTCTCAATCAAAGCATCCCAGACAGATGGCCATCTAGCCTCTGGTTAAAGACCTCCAAAGAAGGAGACTCCACCAAAATCTCCGAGAGTGTGTGTTCCACTGTCAAACAGATCTCACTGTCAGGAAGTTCCTCCTAATGTTGAGGTTGAATCTCTTTTCCTGGAGCTTGCACCCATTGTTCCAGGTCCTAGTCTCTGGAGCAGCAGAAAACAAGCTTGTTCCCTCCTCGATATGACATCCCTTCAAATATTTAAACATGGCTATCATATCTCCTCTTAACCTTCTCTTCTCCAGGCTAAACATCCCCAGCTCCCTAAGTCGATCCTCATAGGGATTCATGGTTTCCAGACCCTTCACCATTTTAGTTGCCCTCCTTTGGACACACTCCAGTTTCTCCACATCCTTTTGGAATTGTGGTGCCCAGAACTGGACACAGTATTATTCCAGGTGAGGCCGGACCAAAGCAGAATAGAGTGGCACTATTACTTCTCTTGATCTAGACACTATGCATCTACTGATGTAGCCTAAAATTGCATTGACCTTTTTAGCTGCTGCATCGCACTGTTGACTCATGTTCAACCTGTGGTTCACCTGGATTCCTAGATCCCTTTCACAGGTAGTCTCATTCAGCCAGGTGTCCCCCATCGTATAGCTGTACTTTTTGTTTTTCCACCCCTTAAGTGCAGTACTTTACATTTCTCTGTGTTGAATTTCATTTTGTTAGCTTTGGCCCAGCTTTCTAGTCTGTTCAAGTCATTTTGAATTTTGATCCTGTCCTCTGGGGTATTAGCTATTCCTCCCAATTTGGTGTCGTCTGCAAATTTGATAACTATGCCCCCAATACCGTCATCCAAGTCATTAATAAAGATATTGAATAGGACTGGGCCCAGGACAGAGCCCTGTGGCACCCCACTGGTCACTTCTTTCCAGGTTGAAAAGGAGCCATTGTTGAGCACCCTTTGCGTTCGGCCAGTCAACCAATTACAAATCCATGTAACAGTTACTTTGTTACTGTATCTCATCTTATGTTGAAAATCATTATTATTTATATATGCAAGTGTATGAACACATAAATATACATACATACATATATACATACATATATACACACACACGTATGAAATTTGTTGAAAAACAGTTTCTTTTCTCCTTTTAGTATAATACTTTCCTTCTTTGTTAATCTTGATTTTACCTTGATTATACTGATATTTCTAAACATGCAGGGGTAACTGTGTTGGCCATTTAGAAAATTTAGACAAAAATCCACCAAACAGTGATACATCAAAATGCAGGCATCTTATTAACATCTCCAATTTTTCTCCTGTTTTGGCTTGTAACATCTTGCCTGATGAAGAAGCCAGTGGAGCTTCGAAAGCTTGCAACAAGTATATTGTGCATTTCAGTTGGCCAATAAAGGTATCACTATTAGGTAGATTTTTGTTTGAATTGATATTTTTAGTTATCCATCCAATTAATAACCTTAATTTTTGCTCAATTCTTCCCCCCCTCCACACACACACACCCATATATATATATATATATATATATATACACACACACATACATATGTACATATATAGATATATGTATACATACATGCACACATACATATTTCCTCTGTTGTTACTTGATTTCATTCAGTATTTTGTTTCATTGATCAAACATCTATCAACTCCAATAGTTAAATACTGGGAAAAGAAATGCGGAGTTGATCACATGTGAATTTTTTGCAGAATAAGATCCAAATTATGAATAGGTTTCAAAAACTGTGTGGCTTTCAAAGACTTGTGGGAAGAAACTTGCTGCAATTATTCATTGTTTTCTTCAGAAAGAAAATTAGTGAGCTGAAAGGCTACAACAGGGGTAGGCAACCTTTTTGAGCCGGGGGCCAGGTTGCTGTCCCTCAGACAATTGGGGGGGCCGAAGCACCAAAAATAAATAAATAAATAAATAAATAAATTTTTTTAAAAAATATATATTAAAAAATATGCATGCACACTCTCTCAGCCCCAGAAAAGCCATGGCAAAACCCCTGTGGAGATTTTGCCAAGAAAACCCCAAGAATAAGTAATAACAACAATAATCAATATCATCATGGCGGGGGGCGGCGGCGGGGGGCGGCGGCAGGACCGGCCTTGGGCCCATCCAAAGGCCTTGGGGGGCCGCATCCGGCCCCCGGGCCTTAGGTTGCCTACCCCTGGGCTACACCATGCTTGTGCATTGTAAATCTTGGTGTTGTGTACCTCTGAGTCATTTCCAACTTTATGGTGACCCTAAGGTGAACCTCTCACAGGATTATTATTATTTTGGAAAGATTTATTCAGAGGTGATTTGCCATAGCCGCCTTCTGGGGCTGAGAGAGTGTGACTCCCCTCAGGTCACCCAGTGAGTTTCCATGGCCAAGTACAGATGTGAAAACTTCATCTCCTGACTTGTAGCCTGATGTTCAAACTACAACTCTACACTGGCTCTGAAATCTGTACTCACCTATTTTGTGGTGTTTGATCTACTCTTCTCAGAACCAGAATTGTCCAACTGATGGTTTATCAGCCAATATGCCTGCCGATTGTCCTGTTGTGTGATGGGGGTGCACAGGAATGGTTGCCACAATCCCAGCTAATCACATGGGGCACAGAAGGCAGTATTGGTACACAACATCCTAGTAGGTGCAATGGCTTGTGAAATGGTTACCCTTGCAGAACTCTGCTCATGCAACTGTAACTCAATTGCAGACATGACACAATGGTCAAAAAAGTGCAACCACGTAGCATAGGTGGACCCCATCCATCACAAAATGGATCCTGTAGGACATGACAGATTCTGTTATGGATGGAGAAATCAATCACATTGCATCACAGAGTAGTCATGGGGAGAAATCCACTTGTTTAGGAGCGATATTTACTGGCAAAGTGGCAGGAGCCCAGTGCCAACATGGGTGTATACGGCGCTCACATTCATTCTAGGGAGCAGAGAACAAGAATCTCTCTCTCCCATATATTCTACATGGCAGGCCTAGCAATTCTAGTCCACACAGGTCATTCTGCATTCATTTTGCTTTCAGAGCGTTGTTCCCTCCCCACCAGAGTTCCAAGCACAGAAGAATGGAGTATTAGCGTAATGATGATAAATGGCTGCTTTAGCATTTGCTGGAAAGGCTATGATAACCTGACGGGACTTTTCTTTACCCTCCGTCTTCTGTTTCCCCCTCTTCTCTAAGAGGCTTGTGTCGACTGGCCCCGAGCCAACTTGGCGCGTGTCTGATGAGATTGTGCATTGGAAATGTTTTGTGCCAGAGTAATGGTCACTGGGGCCTCCCATGTCATTTTCTTCTCCTTCCTCAAATATGTCCAGTTCTGCAGCCAGCTCATTTGTCTCATGATATGGCTTATGTTTCGTTAATCCAGGTAGAAATTGACGGGCTTTTCATCTGCAGAAGACTATCTAATCAATGCAAGAGGTTAATAGTACTCAACAACGACAACAGCTAGCATCCTGTTTGTGTTTTGTGCACACATAATTTCCCACTGCCCATGTGGTTGTACTTTTTGGTTATTGGGTAACATCCATGTTCAGTTCACAGTTGTGTAAGTGGAGTTATGCAAGTGTTAACCAGTGTTTTATGTAGTATGCCAGAAAGCCATTGTCTCTGTTCAATACACTGTTGAGTTTGTGGATATATTCTAATTCAGCTGTTTCTCTTTCCAATATGTATTGTTGTCCACATTTGGAGGATGCATAATTGCTAATCAGTGCGGCAATGTACCACTTGATTCACTGGAACTGCAGAAACAGAAAACATGTTTGCTGATTCACAACTGGTTGCACAGCACTAGTATTCAGCAGAAGGGCAGTGTCAGTGCCTGTGAGAGATCGCATAATGGTTTGAATGTTGGACTTGGACTCTGGAGACCAGGAATTGAATTCCAGCTGGGCCATGTGAACCCACTGGGTGACCTTGGGCAAGTCACATGCTCTCAGCCTCAGAAAATGGCAATGGCAAACTCCTTCTGAATAAATTTGCCAAGAAGACCTCTTAGGGTTGCCATGAGTCAGAAACAACTTGAAGGCAAATAACAATAACAAAGCTGCTCTGAGAGCCTTTGTGGCTGAAGGCTGAAGGATCTTGACCATATAAAGACTCTAAATAAAATAAAATACCTCCACCTAATTCCCTGTGTATGGATTTACACTATGCAAGCGTGCTGTCAGATCTCAGAGGAGGAAAGATTATTCTATGGTGAAGATCCTACTTTGGGATTGCCTAGTCTCCACATATACTGGGCTTCAGGTTTTTTCCCTACCTCTTTATCCAGTCTAGTGAAAAATCAAAGAAGACTCAAAAGTTTTGATATCTTGTTGTTGTTAACTGCCTTTGAGTCAACCTCAACTCATGGTGACCCTATGTATGAGAGACGTCCAAGTCCACCTCTCCTCAACCAAGCTGCTCAAGTGGTTGAGCAGATTCATGGATATGGCTTCTCTTATTGATCTACCCATCTGGAATGGGGTCTTCCTTTGTTATTAATTTTAATTTTATTAAAATAACATATATAACATACATAACACAGACAAAAAAAAGAACAAAAAAACATAACTTAACAATAAACAAAATAACATAACTAATCTAACAACCTAACATAACACCACTTAACACCACTTAACAAAAACTTCCTTAGTTCTTTGACAGTATGTACAGATTTATTTCAGCTTATCACCTCTTCTACTTCATATACCTTCTATCTATTAGCTCTCATTATTCTACTATCATTTTAGTCATTTTATACCTTTAAATGAAATCAATTTCAACTCTATATGTTAACTTTGCTATTTCATCCCCAAATTACTTTAATATATTCATCAATTGGAGCCCACTCTTTTTCCACCTTAATAATATCTTTTTGATTAATTAAAGCCGTCAACCTGTCCATTTCCTTCATTTCCATTAGTTTTGTTAACCATTCCTCTATTGTAGGAGTTTGCTCTTTCTTCCATTTTTGGGCAACCAATAATCTAGCAGCCGTTATCATATAAAGTATTGTTCTCCAACATCTCTTCTCAAGTGTCTGTCCTAACTTATTCGTCATATTTAACAAATAAAGCTCTGGACAAAGTTCGAATCTGATTTTCAAAATTTCTTGTATTAAGATGTGAACCTTCTTCCAAAATGTTTTCATTTTCGAGCATTTCCACCAAACGTGCATCCATGAGCCTACGTTCTGGTTACATTTCCAACAATTACTTGATTTTACTTTGTATATTTTTGCTATTGGGGTCTTCCTCTTTTCCTGTTGCCTTCCACTTTTCCAAGCATTATAGTCTTTTCTAGTGAGACATTTCTTCTCGTGATATGCCCAAAATATGACAACCTTAGTTTAGTCATCTTTCCTTCCAGAGAGATTTGAAGCCTGATGTGTCCTAGGACCCATCCATTGGTCTTTTTAGTGGTTCACAGTATTTTCAGAACTCTTCTCCGGCACCATATTTCAATTGAGTTGATTTCCTTCCTATCAGCTTTTTTAACTGTCCAGTTCACAAAACCATTCATAGAAATGGGAAACACAATGGCATGGACAATCCTAACTTTAGTATTTGATGATATATATTTACATTTATGAATCTTGTCTGGTTCCTGCCCTTTTAAGTCCCCATTTTCTTCTGATTTCTTGACTGCAGTCTCCATTCTGATGAATGACTGAGCTAAAGTTTGATGATGATGATGATGATGATGATGATGATGATGATGATGATGAATTTCTTATATCCTGCCTTTTGCCTAAGAAATCAAGACAGCTTACAGATAAGTATGGAAAATCTTGGACTATTTCTATCTCTTTGCCATCTACCTTAAGATTATGTAGATTGTCTGTGGTCATAATTTTTGTTTTCTTGATGTTCTGCTGTAAACTTGCCTTTGCACTTTCTGCCTTGACCTTCTTCAATAATAGCTCCATATACGACTGTCCTCCATATCCACAGATTTTTATCCACGGATTCAAGCATCCACAGCTTGAAAATATTCAAATATAATATATATTCAAAAAAAAATATGATTTTGCCATTTTATGCAAGGGACACCATTTTACTACACCATTATATTTAATGGGACCTGAACATCCACGGATTTTGTTATCCACAGAGGTCCTGGAACCAAACCCCAGTAGATACCAATGGCACACTGGACATACATACAAAAATACGTACATACATAGGATCCTGACCAATCATCACTTGCATCTACCCTTCCAGAAATGTTAGTCATATTTTTTCCCTGACGCTCTCCTCCTCCACTCGCTGTTTCTCTTTTTCTTCCTCTCTCCAAGAATGAATTTGATCAAGAACTTGTTTAAAAAATAACCCAGCTCCCAAGCTAGCCACAAACCAGGGGAGGTCAGACACCTGATTGAAATGAACACCAAGAGATCAAAAAGTAAATTCTTCATTTTTTCTTGAAAAAAAAAAGTTTTGATTGGAGAGTCTTGTGGGTTTAATGGTTAATACAAGAGGCCGTAATGGGTTACCTCTTTCCAGAGGTCACGAGCAGAGAAATGGGAGCCAAGTGCTCTGTTGCCTTCTAATTCACATAATAATCACTCAAGAGTTTCACGACTGGGGAGAGATGCACCGCATGAAGGGACAAGTGATGAGCAGAGATGCTCTGTTGTGCTCAAGATCAGAAAGGGTTATTGGAGATTTGTAACTGGAAAGCTCCCTGGGATGAATTTAGAAATCTTCAGCATGGATTGATGATTAGAACCCTGTTGGTGTCATCCACTTGTGACAGTTCTCTTACACAAGTGATTGTACCATAATTTATTTGACTTCATGGTCTGTACACAAAGTAACACAAGTATAACCATTTCACACAGGCCTAAACCCTGTTGTTATTCCTTAATACAGTAAAGTAATCAATTGGATTTACCCAGTGTTAACTCACTAGTCAACAATCAACCTACTCTACTTGGGACTAAGCCACAGGATGCCAGTGTTGCAGTTGTGCATTTCTCAGATGATGCATCAATGACTTCATTGTACCACATTCTTCACTGAGATTTCAGAAACTGCCATTATGCATCCCCCATTGCACAGTGGAACAATCAGCAGGCAGACTGGCAGATATGTAGTCAGTTGCACAAGGTTGGTACAGACTGAGCATCCTTTTTTCTGGAATTCTGAAACCTCCAAAATTGTCCACATGGGTGGCTGAAATAGTGACATGTTTGCTTTCTGATGGCTCAGTGGATGCAAACTTTGTTTCATGTACAAAATGATTAAAATATTATGTGTAAGATTACCTTCAGGCTTAGACTTTGGTTCCATATCCAAGATAGCTCCTTGTTTATGTGCAAATATTCCAAAACCTGAAAATTCTTTATCCAAAATTCAAAACACCTCTGGTCCCAAGCATTTCGGGTACAGGAGATTCAACCTGTATTCAACAGAGTGGTGTTGCACAACCATCATATAAACTCTGTGAGTGTAGATTTACAGTTCACATGCTTAGACGATGTTTGAACACACCATCCTGTAAGATCTCAGCTGTTATATTGATTGTGTGATGCATATATTTCTAAACTTTGGGACAACATAACCCACGACCAGCAAACACACATGAACATTTAATAATATAAAACTACCCCAAGCCTGAAATATTTCAGCATGACTGAAGTGAGTGGGCATTTCATTATGAAATGTTTCATGTTTGGAGTTACATCTTTGCTTTATCCAAAAGCAGGCAGTTTTTGTGGTTGTCTGGAAGACCACCAATATCTTCTAAGTTTGCAAAAGTTACTTTTTTGGATTATAATGGAGTCATCAATCTTCACTTTCTGGATGTGCCTCTCCAGAGCTGTGAGAGACTTGGGATGGCATTGCATGCAAAGGAGGCCCAAGGAGACCTGAGGATCTCTAGGATGCCACAGTGCAATTCAATCCTGCACCACATCAACCTCAGAGCTGTGCCAGGGATGTCCTGCTGCCTTAGACAAACAAGGCTGTCTGATCCAACCGGCCCAAGTCCAGTCTTCCTTCTCACTTTGTCCATTGTGGCTGGCCTCAAGATACACTGGGTGCCAGGCAGAGATTTTCATTAATCCCATCCTCGGTGGGTCTGAATTCATTGCCACTTACACAATGCCCTTTTCTGTGTCTGGTGCCAGGGCTGGGCATGTGTCCTACACCACGTATGACCTCCTGTTATTTCTCAACAAAAGCTGGCAAGCACACATACACGGTCGGTGGAGCACAACAGTCCAGCGTGCCACATACGGCTGAGTGCATGCCAAGATGAAACCAACCTCAGGCACTGAGAGGGGCTCAAGGAGCAAATATGGTAAATCAGTAAGATTCATTCCAGATGGAGAGGCAGCTGGGAAAAAACCCCTCTTTGCTTCACTCTGGCCTGAATCCTGTGGTTAAACTTGACTAGAGTAAACCCATTAAAACAGTGAGGGCTCATCATTCAGCTGGAATTCTATTGCTGTCTTACACCTTTATAAATTCCCTTGCCTTTCCAATTGTGCTTTTTGCCCATTGTGCAAGAGATATATTCTAGTCATAGGTGCATATAAGCAGAGTTCCACAGAAATACCCATTTTGCTTGGGTCCAAATCTTCTTCTTACTTTCAGCTAGAGAAGAGCCATTGTTTCAGTCAGATTCACCTACATCTTGACTCATTGAATTACAGAGCTGAAAAAGACCTCAAGGATCATCCAGTCTAATCCCTTTCTGCTATGCAGGAAGAAACCATCAGAGCCCTCCCTGGGACAGATGACCATCCAGCCTGCTTAAAAATCTCCAAAGAAGGAGACTCCATAACACTCTGAGGCAGCAGCATCTTCTACTTTCAAACAGCTCTAACTGTCCAGATGTTCTTACTATTGTTTGGGTAGAATCTCTTTCTCCGTAGTTTGCATCCACTGATTCGTGCCCTAGCTCTAGTCTCTGCAGCAGCAGAAAACAAGCTTGCTCCATTCTCAATATGACATCTCTTTAAATACTTAAACAGGGCTATCATATCACCTCTTAACCATCTCTTCTCCAAGCTAAACATACCCAGCACCTGAAGCCACTCCTCACAGTTTATGGTTTCCAGACCTTTCACCATTTTGGCCACTCTCTTCTGGACATGCTCTCCTCTTGACTTACTGTTCATAGAATCATAGAATCATAGAATCATAGAATCACAGAGTTGGAAGAGACCACAAGGGCCATCCAGTCCAACCCCCTGCCATGCAGGAACTCCCAATCAAAGCATCCCCGACAGATGGCCATCCAGCCTCTGCTTAAAGACCTCCAAAGAAGGAGACTCCACTACTCTCCGAGGGAGTGTGTTCCACTGTCGAACCGCCCTTACTGTCAGGAAGTTCCTCCTAATGTTGAGGTGGAATCTCTTTTCTTGCAGCTTGCATCCATTGTTTCGGGTCCTAGTCTCTGGAGCAGCAGAAAACAAGCTTGTTCCCTCCTCGATATGACATCCCTTCAAATATTTAAACACGGCTATCATATCACCTCTCAGCCTTCTCTTCTCCAGGCTAAACATCCCCAGCTCCCTAAGTCGTTCCTCATAGGGCTTGCTTTCCAGACCCTTCACCATTTTAGTTGCCCTCCTTTGGACACGCTCCAGTTTCTCCACATCCTTTTTGAATTGTGGTGCCCAGAACTGGACACAGTATTCCAGGTGAGGCCTGACCAAAGCAGAATAGAGTGGCACTATTACTTCTCTTGATCTAGACACTATACTTCTACTGATGCAGCCTAAAATTGCATTGGCCTTTTTAGCTGCTGCATCGCACTGTTGACTCAGTTCAACAATTGATTGATTGGGTGGACTCTATTTGAGACTCACCAATAATAATAATAATAATAATAATAATAATAATTCTTACCTGCCTCTCCTTGCGGCTCGAGGTGGATTACAGCATAGTTAAAAAACACAATTGTTACATAAAATACATATATTAGAAATGCATCTCTACACAATATTTATATTAAAATACATAAAACAATTATTAAATATAAAATTCATGTTTAAAATTCATGATTAAAATTTTGCCTGGGTAGGTCTGCCAGAAGAGATAGGTCTTCAAATGTGTTTTATATTCCGACAGCTGGGCTAGATGTTGGATCTCTTCTAGCTGGTCATTCCACAGTCTTGGGGCGGCCAATGGAAAGGTCCTCTGGGTGATGGCTGCCACTCGAGTTCTTGCAGACGGTAGCAGCCACCCCCCCAAAGGACCTCAGTGTTCAAGGCAGATTGTACGGGAGAAGACAATCCTGTAGGTAACCTGGACCCAAACCATGTAGGGCTTTAAAGGTCAAGACCAACACTTTGTACGTTGCCCGGAAACTAATTGGCAGCCAATGGAGTAACTTGAGTATGGGTATAATATGTTCACTCCTGGATGTTCACTCTAGCTGCCATATTTTGAACCAACTGGAGTTCCTGAACTAGGCACAAAGGTAGCCCAATGTAGAGCACATTGCAGAAATCCAACCTCGAGGTTACCAGCACATGCACCACTATTTTTTGGTCCTCCAAATCTAGGAAGGGGCGCAGCTGACGTATCAGCTGAAGCTGATAGTAAGCACTCCTGACCATCACATCTACTTGGGCTGACATTTGGAGAGACAGATCCAGGAACACTCCCAAGCTGTGGACACAGTCCTTCAGGGGGAGTGTAACCCCATCCAGAACTGGTTGAGACATCTCCATTCCCAGATTCAGACCCTTGATGGAAAGCACCTCTGTTTTGTCTGGATTCAGTTTCAATTTGTTTTTCTTCATCCAGTCCATTACCTCCTCCAGGCATTCATTCAGAGGAGACACACTATCTTTAGCTGAGGCTATTTTGGAAGGCATGGAGAAATATATTTGGGTGTCATCAGCGTATTGATAACACCTCACCCCATGCCTCCAGATGATCTCTCCCAGAAGCTTCATGTAAATGTTTAAAAGCATTGGGGATAGAATGGCACCTTGTGGGATGCCATATAACAGCTCATTTTTTTGAGGAGCTGCTGTCCCCAAACACAATCATCTGGAGCCTGCCTGAGCGGTATGACCAGAACCACTGTAACACAGTCCCCCCAATTCCCCCCCCCCCCCACAAGTGTTCCAGAAGGATACCATGCTCAATGGTATCAAAAGCCACTGAGAGGTCTAGAAGCTCCAAGAGGGACACACTCCACCTGTTGGTGTTGAGAAGAAGATCATCCATTAGGGTGATCATAGCAGTCTCAACTCCATATCCTGCCCTGAAGCCAGTTTGAAATGGATCAAGGAAGTGTGTGTCATTCAAGACTGACTGGAGTTGGAGGGCAACTGCCTTCTCAATCACCTTGCCCCCCCCCCCCCAAAAAAATATATATATTAGAGACTGGTCTGTAGTTATTAAGGTCTAGGGGATCCAGGGAGGACTTTTTCAGCAGTGGTCTAACTACTGCTTCTTTTAAACAGGATGGAAAATTTCCCTCCCTGAGAGATGTGTTAATAATTTGTTGTATTTGAGATCTAATTGCATCTGTTCCCTGCACGACCAGCCAAGAGGGACTGGGATCAAGAAAGCAGGTTGTCCTCCTTAGTTGCCCCAGCAACTTGTCCACATCAGCGGTACTCACCAATTGAAACTGATCAAGTGTAATCCCACTCACAGAGTTGCTGGACACCTCTTTGTTGGCCTTTGTTCCAATGACAGCATCTAAGTCAGCTCTTATGTGAGAGATTTTTATCTGCGAAATGGTTGTTAAAAGCATCACAGTGAGCTACTGAAGGTTCTAATAGTGGGTTCAGAGGGGAGGGTACCTGAGTTAAACCTCTCACCACTCTGAACACCTCAACTGGATGTGAATCCGCAGATGCAAAGCTTTCTTCACTGCATGCACTGCCACCTTATAGGAATGAAGATGTCCCCTATATCATGCCTTGTTGCATAAAAGTCGAGTTTTCCGCCATCTGTGCTCTAGTCATCGTCCTTTCCATTTCATTTCCCTGAGGGTCTCTGTATATTCTTGGATGTTGTGTGACTATTCCTCGGTGTGTTCAATTATTCATTTGATCCTCAGGGAATGTGGAAACAGCCCTTGTCCATCATTCTCCACTGCACAAGGGGACAAGAAGGAGATACACATTAGGAGATACACCATTGATTGCATAATGTTAATATTCTGCAGAAGGGTGGTGTAGTACAACTTTGTTATAACTATGTGAGTATAAATTAACACACCCCAAGCATAATCTTGGCCAATAGGTCTGCTCTTGTTCAGAATAGGGCAATTCCATCCCATCTTTAAGCAAAGATTTCATTTTGCAAAGGAACCTCAGCAGGTCATGTGTGAGAATGGCAAGATCTGGCGTCCGGAAACAACTTGTGTTCTATTACACACATTGAGCTGCAATTGTCATCAGATTGCTTGGCACAGCCAGTGGCAAGGAATGACTGGATTTGCAGTTCAGCAACATATGGAGAGCCACAGGTTGCCCATCTTTGGACTAGACTTCCAGAACACCCTTGGCCTCGTCGTCCTCAGGCCTGGCTTGTACTGTACAGTTTAACTCCACTCCAAGGAGTTACAAGCCTTCATCAGATTCAGAAAAGCTTTATTCAGTAAGCAGAGTTGATCATAGTACATAATTGTTGTCAGGTCTGGAAGGTTTTTCCCATTATACAGCATGCTTAGAGTCCACATAATTCCAATACCCAATAGCTCCCCATACAGCCATTTTGCAAGTAATGCAATGGCTTACAGATGGTTCCTGCAGCTCTACCTGCCTGATCCATCAGCCACAGATTTGACACTGATGGCCATGAGAGTTTCCCTGTGCCATTTCCTAGCTGGCCACTTTTATCCTCCTTTTCTGCACCTTTCTGGGATCCAGATATAGTTGGTGTATTCCTTGTTTTGGGATATCTACACCTGGGTTTCTATTCTGGGTTAAATGGGAGTTATCCAAGGTACTGAAATTAGGATCAGCAGATTGGGCATCTCCTGAAGATAGGAAAAACAGAAAAAGAACACATGCTAACAAAAAGTAGAGCAGATCTGAGGGCAACACAAGAAGTTACAAGTGTCTGAAATCCTACAGGTGTTTTATGAACATGTAAGTTTCCTTGTACTATGTAGTTATACTTTTCGGAACATGTCCAGGGGTAGGTGTGTTGGCCATATAGCAAATCCAATCAAAAATTCACCAAACAGTGATACCTTTATTGGCCAACCAAAATGCACAATATACATGTTGCCAGCTTTTGAAGCTTCATAGGCTTCTTCAGCAGACAAGATGTTACAGACCAAAGAGGAGGGCAAAAAACTGAAGATGTTAGCCATAGGTCTGCATTTTGCTGTTTTTCTTCTTAGTTCAGATGGTATGGAGGGGCATATTTTGCAGGCTGGCACCTCCTCCTTCTGGCCATGTGGCAACTGGGAGATTTTCAAAGTCCAGAAGATTTAACTTCCATTAGCAAGACACTTCATTTGCAATCCAATATATCTCCATCCTTGTGAGGCCACAGGCCCCTTTGTTAGGCAGATGACACTGGATTTCTCAAGAAGCCTTCATGCTTTTGCATCAGGAAAACTTTAGGTGGTGTTACGGTAAAACATGCCAATCCAGTCCAAATTTAAGAAGAAGAAAAATGTTTTACCTCTGTTGGAGGTCAAAACCTCAATAGGAAAGGTTCCAGTCCACTGGCTTACTCTTTAGGATTCCCCTGTTGGGGCTATAAAGCAGTATCTTAAAATCCAGAAAACATCCAGAGGTAGCCATGTTGGCCATATAGCAAGTCCAATCAAAAATCCAACAAACAGTGATATCTTTATTGGCCAACCAAAATGCACAATATACACGTTTCTGAACATGGTGTAATTCATTTATTCATTTAATAGTTGCATAAGTGGAATTCCACAAGTCTAGCTGTTGCATTCTCTGAAAAAATACATAACCCTTTGTCAGTGGACTAGGTGCTTCATGGGGATGAGGACTGTAAGAAAGCACCTCTGCGCATCCCCCATTGCACAAAGGGATGTTGGCAGATGCAATTGGTTGCACAATGTTGGTATTCAGCTGAAGGGTAGATTAGCACAGCCACCACTTAATTATATGAGTGTTGATCTACACTACATAAGAACTATTTAGGATTTCAACTTCTGTTAGTCTTGACTATAGTAGAGACACAGCAGCTAATATCTGACTCAACAATTGATTCAGTAGGTCTTCTTTGCTTAAAACTAAACAATAGGACTCCAGTAAAGGAATGTAATCTTTTTGAATGCACATAACTATTCCTCTGTGCCTTCAATATACCACTTGATTCACTGGGATTTCAGGAACACAGCCACTGCACCTTCCCCACTGTAAAAGAGGGAAATAAGTAGGCCTATTGATAGATGCACCATTGGTTGCACAATGTCAGTACTCAGCAGAAGGGTTTTATAGCACAACCACCACTTTGCTATAATAATAATAATAATAATATTGTAATAATACATTTTATTTATATTATTATTATTATTATTATTATTATTATTTATATAACGCCCTGTGGCGAACCAATCCGGGCGGTGAACAAGAATAAAATACCGTACAACGTAAAAACCAATTAATTTCCACCTCCCCCCCCTTAAAAAGTTATTAAATCAATTCAATTAAAACAATTACAATTAAAATTAAAAATGGTTATTACATTAAAATAAAATAAAAATACAAACCATCATCCCCCTGCTAGTACGACTTTAAGGGAGTTGTGAAGACTGAATAATGGGGGTCCCAATAATCCCTGCCTCTCCCTGTGGATCGAGGTGGGTTACAGCAAATAGGAATAACAATAAAATACAATATACAATTAAAATCAGATTTCTAAATAATCACCTATGTATGTGTAGATTTATAGTATGAATGTACTCATGCTGGAGGATTTGGCTGAGATTTTTAATACTCAGAATGGGGATGGATGTGTTTGTGGTACTTTCTTCCTCCTTAGTTAAAATTAACTCATCTGAGCTTAGGTTACTATGCACTTTGAGTTTGTTAGGTGCACACTACCTGCTCCACCTCAGGCAGCAAAATGTCTTGGGACAGCCCCGCCACCTGGCTTGCAGCTTGCAGCTGATTTACAGCTTTCAGTGGAATGAAACATGATCCATTTCTCATTGAGTTGCTCTCCTCTGTGATAGTTAATGTTTTACCCAGTAGCAATTGCTTGGTCACTGAATGCCTAGCAGCCAAGGCAGGATGATTTATGCTGCTTACAAGGAAAAGAACATTTCCCATTCAGTTATGACATATAGAAAATGTCAGCAGGGATCCAAGGTGATTTAGAACAAGGGGAAAAAAGAGGAAGGGAGGAATACAGCTAGTGAAGCCAGGTCTTATTGACTAGGAGAAACAGAAGACAGGTTGGACATGGATCCTAGCAAAGGTAATTTTGGCCCACAAATCCCCAAATCCTCCAGCCAGCATCCTGGGAGTTCTAGGTCCCAAAAGGACTTTTTGCAAGCTTTGGTTATTCAGAACTGGCCCACCTAAAGAAGCCACACAGAGATATGAATGCAATTGATAGTCTCAACTAAAGTAGACCCACTGGATCAATAGTTAACTGGTGATGCAACATATATATAAATTGCACTGATTCAATGCATCTCCTCTAGTCAGAAGAGGCCCAGCATGGTAGTGGCTTGAATGTTGTACTAGGACTTGCTCAGCCTCAGAGAAAGGCCATAGCAAACCTACAGTGAATAAATCTTGCTGAGGAACCCTAAGATAGGGTTGACATAAATCTGAGTCAACTTAAAGGCACAAAACAACATCAGTGGAAATAGCATTTGCCATGCTGCAACATAAAGAAAACAAAAATAATACATAAATTCAGCCTAGACAATGAAGAAAATGGAATTGAAATAGTTCAAGACTTCTTGTACCTTGGATCAAGCATACATCAGAATGGAGATTGCAGTCAAGAAATCAGAATAAGTCTAGGCATGGGAAGGGCAGCTATGAAGGATCTAAAAAGATCCTAAAGAGTAAAGATATACAACTGAGCACTAAAATCAGAATAGTCCAAGCCATCATACTCCCCATCACCATACAGGGATGTGAGAGTTGGACAGCGAAGAAGGCAAATAAGAGGAAAATTATTTGAGATGTGGAGCTGGAGAAGAGTGCTGAGGATATCATGGACAGCAAAAACAAACAAACAAACAAACAAACAGGTTCTTGAATGGATCAATCTGGAAATCTCCCTGGAAGCCAAGATTATTTAAGGCTATTGTACTTTGGCCACATCATGAGAAGGCATGACTCATTGGAAAATACAATAATGGTAGGAAAGGTGTATCAGGGATGATGGGAGTTGTAGCTCTTCACCTCTGGCTCTAACTCACCACCTTGTTATGCAGCAGAGCTGACCAGCTTTGATCAGTGGTTGATGCTTCTTTCCCAAGCAGCTGAGTTTCAGAGAATAGGCTGAAGACCCTGACAAACTCTCCAAGCCTTCTCACTCTTCTTCCTGAGATGTCTCCAAACTTCTCCAGGATTCTTCTGGTTCTTGTATCTTCTCTCAAGACACCAGACAACTCAGTAGTCTTATATAAAAGATCTACTTTATTCTACTATATACACAAATACTATATGCCCTACAAATCACAATCTCTACACTTCACAATATCTCCAAAACTACTCCACAATGTACATTAGCAAACATTGCAATTTATAGCCATTGTTAGTCACCACCCACCAGTCAGTTTCCACCCAGTGGGTGTGTACCTACATCTTGATTGGTCCACATAGATCATCCCATACCTAAGACCAACCCAAGTGTTTCATCACTTTACCTTGACCACTTAATGAGTCTCAGGTGTTTGCAATCTATCACAGGTGTTCTCAATATACCTTCTATAACTTTGTCCTTGGCTCTCAAGGCTTCTTAATTATATTATCTTTTTCACCTGTGTATCTTCCTGATTGCTCCTGCTTAGTCACTTTGACATTCACATACATATTTTTATTTCTATTACTGTATATCCCATGTTGCTTTTTCCTTAACAATCCCCTCCGAAATAAAATATTGTATGTGTCTTACAATGTCATTCCAACCATTTGTGTCAGTCTTTCATGTTTTTCCGCCGTCAATGCTTTTGTGAACAAATCTGCTATGTTGTGTTGTGTTTCTATATATCTCAATTCTATTTTACCCTTCTGAACCATGTCTCGCACATTTTGATATCTTACTCCAACATATTTTGTTCTGTTCTTCAAATTTTCAGCTTCAGCCATTGCTATGCATGACTGTGAATCTTCCAGAATTTCTACTGGTATCTTGTAACTTTCATTTAAATCATTCAACAATTGCTCAACCCACTGTACCTCATTCACTATCTCATTTAAAGCTGCGAATTCTGCTTCCGTCGTACTTATCGCTACATTTGTTTGTTTCCTACTTCTCCAGACTATTGGACTTTCACTGTACTTGATTATTATTCCTGTAACTGACTTCTTGTCTCCTAATTCTGATGCAAAAGAACTGTCTACATAGCAATCTAAATCTGAATGACTGTTTCTAATTATCAATTTCTTATCTAGAGTTCCTTTCAAATATCTCAATAAGTGTTTTACTGCTGTCCAGTCTTCAATTTTTGGATCATTAACCCTTCTGGACAATACATTTACAGCATACGAAATGTCTGGTCTGGTGTGGCAAGATATGAATTGTAAAGATCCTATTATGCTCCTGAATAAAGTCTTGTCTTCAAAATCTCTAGTTGTTTTTTCAGATACAAAATCTCTAGTTGTTTTTTCCTTAACAAGGTGGAGGGAAGCAGAAACAGAGGAAGACCGCACACCAGATGGATAGATTCAAGCAGGAAGGTCATGGGCATGAGTCTTCACAACTTGAGCAATGGGCAAAAGAGAGTCTTGGAGATTTCTCATCCACAGAGTCACCATGAGTTAGGTCCGACTTGAGAGCAATTAACAACAACATATTGCCATTACAATCGCCCCTCCATTCTCACGGACTTGAAATCCGTGGTTTTGCATATTCACGGAGGGGCAACCTCCATTTAAATCAATGAGGTGAGCGCCTGTGGGAGTGTGCCTCATTCAAGTCTATGGGGCTTGAATATTGGTGACTCTCCATTTTCGCAGGGTGGTGGTGGTCCGGAACAGATCCCCCATGAAAACAGAGGGCCAACTGTAATGCCATTGATCCAAGCAGAATTTACATCTAGATTATTTGTCCTGGCTTGTCTCCCATTTCCTTGTCCCAAATGTGGAATTGCTAACGTAGGTCAGAGAAATCATACTCCATTCCACTTGAATATACTTTGGTGGAAAGAGGGGGAAATTCACCATCTTCTTCATCTTTATCCAGAATCCAGAAGGCCTAAATTGCATTGTCAGTTCTCCGTTCAACAGTTAATTGAATGGCTTTACTTTAGTTGAGATTATCCAACAGGAGTCCAGCCCAAAGTCTGTTAATAATAGCTATCCTGCCAGTCCACATTCACTTGAGCTTGCATAGTGAAGCCAGGTTAACTTTTCTTGTCTGATTCATTTGTGATAAATTATAAAACCTTTGAGATAAATTATGGAATTATTAGGATAAAGGCATGGTAATGACACTGAAACCACTAGTTGGTGATCTCCTTTAGAAGAAATAAACACTCAGAGATATGGCTCCAAACCTGAGGTTGTTTCTGTTTTTCAGCACCTTGGCCAGAGGCAAGATTTCTTGAACTTCAGAAAGCATTTTAAAAAAAAATAGTGCATGTGTAATTGAAAAACCAAATGAGGGGTTTCTAAATTTTAGAGATTCTGGGAAGCAGAACCCCTTTCTGCTAGTTAGTGCTTTGAGCCATTCCCAAGTCTCAGTTCTTTCTCAGAACTTAGGGATTTGCGGGGATTGCAAATCACCCTCTCTCCATCTCAGAGGAAGGCAAAGGTAAACCCACTCTGAACAAACCTTTCTAAGAAACCCCGTAATACAGTTGCCATAAATCATGAATGACTGGAAAGCACAACAACGTTTCCCAAAATCCTCCAGCACAACTGTAGCGGATGAGTTGTTAACTGAAGAGGGACCATGTGAACTCACAACAACAAATGCATTGGCCAACCCTGGCCAATATCAGGGCCATTGTCCCACCGTAAAGCACACATACCCTTTTGTGGGTTTCTCATAGCCTATGTGTTGTTGGCCACTTGCAGAACCAGGCCTTTGGTCTGAACCAATACAGTTCCACTTATGTTTTTGTAACAGGCAGGTTTCCTTCAGAGCAACCTGACCACATTTTTGGGAGTGGGGAGAGATTGTGAACTCATCCTATTAGTGCAAAGCAAAGCAAAAGCAAAGCAGCTTCATTTATATACCGCTTCATATCGCGCTATGGGATGTCTAAGCGGTTTACAACTGTAAGCTCATTGCCCCCCAACAGTTGGGTACTCATTTTAGCGACTTCGGAAGGATGCAGGCCTGAGTCTAGCCTGAGCCCTGACTAGTATTGAACTCACAACCTAGTGGTCTATGAGTGAGTGGCTACAGTACAGGCATTTAACCACTGCAGTGAATCGGAAAGTACTGAACATCGATGAAGGAAAAGCATTAAATTAAGAAGAACCAGCATGTCCATCTGGTGATGGCTTTGGACTCCTCTGGATCTCAAAGCCCCTGCAACTTGTCCCCCACCTCTGAGTCTGGTCCCTTTTCAAGAATAGTGAAGTCCTCTGAGAAAAAATGCATTGCTTTCTGCATATTATTTCATTTCATTTTAATACACAAAAATAAACCCAGTTTTTTCCCATACATATATTTGAGTGAGGGAATAAGCCTTGAATTACAAAAACTAGAACAGCAGTAGACCATTTTCTTGAAGTGAAGGAACCTTTCTTCACTGAGGATGAGAAAACTGTTGAATAGTCTTTACATCCCTGGGAAAAAAGGGACAAGTACTTCACCATGGCCAAAGTCTGCCGTGGCGTCTCTGCTTCACCCAAAGGAGATGGCATAAATGCAAAATCCAAGACTGATGGGTCAAAGGAGAGACTTTAGTTATGGAAATCATATTCTCGGTTATTCCTTTCGTAGTCAAAAAAATTGATTTCCTGACAGTCAGGAAAGCCCAATGGAAAGAATAATGGAAAAATTTGTGCAGATTCCTCCATGTATTTTTACCTTCACTTTGGCCACCTGGGCCTTTGCACTTATTCCATCAATGATTCATAAGCTACTGAATATCTATGAAGAAGAATCCAATTGTCTGGACTGAACATCAAATGAGAGCTGGAGGGGCGGGAGGGGGGAGCAAAGGGATCTGAGGGTTTTTAGGTGGAAAGCTCATCCTCTTGATGGAAAATAAAGCCATTTGCATTCCAGGGGTGGAACATCTCCTTCTGATCCCAACCTGGCTCCCCAATTACTCATCAACCTCTCCAAATGGAGGAGTTAATGAGTAACACAGGTCTCCATCAGATGTCAAGCCCAAGTGGCTTGTCCCTGGATTTCTTCTTTCACCTCCTGCTTTAATCATTCAGCTTCATCTTCTCTTGCAAAAAAAGAACTGGCAAACATTACAGAAAGAGAAGAACATCTTTACTATAGATCCTTTGAAGTAATCTGGAAAGGGTGCAAATGCCCTCACCCTTTCTTGAAAACATGGGGATGAAATAAAAATTATGGCTGGAATCCTGTTGGTATCTCATGCATGTGTAAATTCCACTGCAGAAAAAGTTGGATATTTTTGTCCAGTTGCAGAATTGTCCATATTCATTGCAAGACTGTGGAAGTGGAATTGCCTGTATGGAACCTTTGAGCATATGGGGGAACCATGCACGGTTGCATGGTGTGCATGGTGTGCATGAAGATTTGGTGGGGTGTTCAGTTGCACAGTTGAAGGGCACGGTCCAGGAAGAGAGAGGAAGATAGCAGATGTCAACAATTGGCTCCGCAGATGGTGTCGTCGAGAACGATTTGGATTCTTGGATCATGGGCTGCGGTTCCATGAGGGTGGACTCCTGGCAAGGGATGGGCTGCATCTCACACCAGTTGGAAGAAACGCTTTTGCCAACAGTCTGAAGAATTTGATCAGGAGGGCTTTAAACTGAGTTATGTGGGGAAGGGAGACAGCACCCTGGAAGACAAAAGGACTGGAAAAAATAGTCAAACTGTCATAGAGGAAACAAAGCAAACAGTAGAGGGACCCAACAGTGGGAGGCAAAAAAACGTGCTAAGGCAGCAAGTAAAGGAGACATATGGTCTTAGATGTCTCTACACTAATGCACAGAGCATGGGAAATAAGCAAGATGAACTTGAACTCCTAGCGCAACAAAGCAAATATGATATAATAGGCATCACTGAAACCTGGTGGGATGAGTCTCATGATTGGAATGTAAAAATACAGGGGTATAACCTCTTCAAGAGAAACAGGCCAAACAGGAGAGGAGGAGGAATAGCATTATATGTCAGGGATATTTACACCAGTGAAGAAATCCAGGACAACAATCCTGGAAGCCAGGTGGAGAGCATTTGGATAAAAATTAAAGGGGAAAGAAACAACAGGGATGTTATTGTGGGAGTCTACTACAGACCCCCGACTCAGGCAGAAGAACTGGATGATGCCTTTCTAGAACAGATGACCACACACTCAGAAAGGAGAAATATAGTAGTGATGGGTGACTTCAACTATCCGGATATTTGCTGGAAGTCAAACTCGGCAAAATCCTTGAGGTCTAGCAAATTCCTCACTTGCCTCGAAGACAATTTCATTGTTCAAAAGGTGGAAGAGGCAACGAGGGAGTCAGCTATTTTGGATCTGATCCTAACTAACAGGGAAGACCTAGTTAATGGGGTGCAAGTGGTTGGATCCTTAGGCGGGAGTGATCATGTCCTCCTGGAGTTTATTATACAGTGGAAAGGAGAAGCCAGGCATAGTCAGACACGCATTCTAGACTTTAGGAAAGCTGATTTTACTAAACTTAGAGAAATACTGAGGGTGATCCCATGGACAGGAATACTAAAAGAGAAGGGAGTTCAAGACGGATGGGAGTTTCTCAAAAGGGAGATACTGAAGGCACAATTTCAAACCGTGCCAATGAGGAGGAAGAATGGGAGGTGTCTCAAGAAACCAGGATGGATGACTAAGGAACTTGCAACTGAACTATGTTTTAAACGGAACATGTATAAGAAATGGAAAAATGGGGAAATCACCAAAGAGGAATTCAAACAAATAGGTAGCACGTGTAGGGTTAAAGTCAGAAAAGCTAAAACGCAGAATGAAATCAGGCTTGCTGGAGCGGTTAAGAACAATAAAAAGGGCTTTTGGGGGTATGTCAGTAGCAAAAGGAAAAAGAAGGAAATGGTAGGGCCACTGTGTGGAGAAGATGGCAAAAAGTTAACAGGGGACAGAGAAAAGGCAGAATTACTCAACACCTTCTTTGCTTCAGTCTTCTCAGAAAAGGCAAAGGGTGCTCAACTTGAGGATAATGGAGCAGAGGACAGAATAGGAGAATTTCATCACAGAATAAGTAAAGAGATAGTACAGAAACATCTGGTTAATCTAGATGAATATAAGTCTCCAGGACCAGATGAATTACATCCAAGGGTATTAAAAGAACTGGCAAATGTAATATCAGAACCATTGGCAATAATCTTTGAGAATTCCTGGAAAACAGGAGAGGTCCCAGCGGACTGGAGGAGGGCAAATGTTGTCCCCATCTTCAAAAAGGGGAAAAAAGAGGATCCCAACAATTATTGTCCAGTTAGTCTGACATCAATACCCGGAAAGATTCTGGAGCAGATCATTAAACAGAGAGTCTGTGAACATCTGGAAGATAATTTCATAATCACAAAAAGTCAACATGGGTTTCAGAGAAACAGGTCATGCCAGACAAATCTGATCTCTTTTTTTGATAAAATTACCAGCTTGGTAGATGAAGGGAATGCTGTGGATATAGTATATCTTGATTTCAGTAAGGCCTTTGACAAAGTTCCCCATGACATTCTTGCAAGCAAGTTGGTAAAATGTGGGCTAGACAAAGTAACTGTTACATGGATTTGTAATTGGTTATCTGGTCGAACACAAAGGGTGCTCAACAATGGCTCCTTTTCAACCTGGAAAGAAGTGACCAGTGGGGTGCCACAGGGCTCTGTCCTGGGCCCAGTGCTATTCAATATCTTTATTAATGACTTGGATGACGGTATTGGGGGCATAGTTATCAAATTTGCAGATGACACCAAATTAGGAGGAGTAGCTAATACCCCAGAGGACAGGATCAAAATTCAAAATGACTTGAGCAGACTAGAAAGTTGGGCCAAAGCTAACAAAATGAAATTCAACACAGAGAAATGTAAGGTACTGCACTTAGGGCGGAAAAATGAAAAGTACAGATATACGATGGGGGACACTTGGCTGAATGAGACTATGTGTGAAAGGGATCTAGGAATCCAGGTGGACCACAAGTTGAACATGAGTCAACAGTGCGATGCAGCAGCTAAAAAGGCCAATGCAATTTTAGGCTGCATCAGTAGAAGTATAGTGTCTAGATCAAGAGAAGTAATAGTGCCACTATATTCTGCTTTGGTCCGGCCTCACCTGGAATACTGTGTCCAGTTCTGGGCACCACAATTCAAAAAGGATGTGGAGAAACTGGAGCGTGTCCAAAGGAGGGCAACTAAAATGGTGAAGGGTCTGGAAAGCAAGCCCTATGAGGAACGACTTAGGGAGCTGGGGATGTTTAGCCTGGAGAAGAGAAGGCTGAGAGGTGATATGATAGCCGTGTTTAAATATTTGAAGGGATGTCATATCGAGGAGGGAACAAGCTTGTTTTCTGCTGCTCCAGAGACTAGGACCCGAAACAATGGATGCAAGCTGCAAGAAAAGAGATTCCACCTCAACATTAGGAGGAACTTCCTGACAGTAAGGGCGGTTCGACAGTGGAACACACTCCCTCGGAGAGTAGTGGAGTCTCCTTCCTTGGAGGTCTTTAAGCAGAGGCTGGATGGCCATCTGTCGGGGATGCTTTGATTGGGAGTTCCTGCATGGCAGGGGGTTGGACTGGATGGCCCTTGTGGTCTCTTCCAACTCTATGATTCTATGATTCTATGATTCTATGATTTAGTATCTTGGTCCAGATGCGCAGTGTTTGCCATTCAACCTAAAGGGGCTTTTTGGCACAATTGATGTGTAACTCCACCCTCATGTAGGATCTTGCCCAAAGTGATCCACCAGCAATCTTTTCAGTGGTATAGAGGACCTACTGTCTGCACATCCTATGGTAGGAACCAATCTTGCACACTGAGTTGTCACTAATAGCCTGATATTCCATTGCAGTTTGACACCACTTTAACTGCCATGGCTCCATTCTACAGAACACTGGGATTTGTAATTTGGTGAGGCACCAGGCAAGAAGATGAAAGGCCTTGTAAAACTACAAATCCCAGGATTCCAAAGGCTGGAGCCATGGCACTTAAAAAATAGTGTCGAATTGCATTATTTCTTCCATGTAGATGCACCTTAGGGGGTTCAGGGAACTGCAATCTAAAAAAGGGGGCAGCCTGCCAACTTCTAAGGATAACCAAAATTCTTTCTTATTGGATTTGTTTGATTTGGAAGCATCTGAGCCTTTGAGGGCAAGGTGAAAACAAATGGGTCTGCCATAAAAAAAATTCTTGTTTAGCTGGTTTATTGGCATGAAAGCTTATTGTGACCCACTCATTTTCCCCCCAAGATGTGGTGAACTACAAATCCGATGAGAACATACAGGAGGAAAAGAAAGATTTATACTAAGGCATGATAAAATATTTTATTAGGCATAATAAGGGCAGAACACACTAAGATGTTTTCCTGCATTCTCCCAGTCTTTGAATTCCATGAGAACTACATCAGAGTCCAATAGAGTTATGAGAAATGGTTGCGGGAATTGAGGGCTTTTGTGTGATGTAGTGGTTTCAGCGCTGAACTATGATGCTGGAGAACAGAGTTCAAATCCTCGCTCGGCTGTGAAAACCCAATAGATGACCTTGGGAAAGTCACACACTCTCAGCCTCAGAGGATGGTAATGGCAAACCCCTTCTGCACAAATCTTGTGAAGAAAACCCTGTGATAGGTTTGCCTTAAGGTTGCCATAGGTCAGAAACAACTTAAAGACAAACAACACACAATCTGTGGGAAGAGAAGACTAGGATCAATGAAAGACTGCCAGGTGGAAGATGGCATCAACTTTTTTCCTACCACTTGAGAGGATAAAACCCAAACCAATGTGTTCACATTTTTTTTTAAAAAAGGACAGATTCTGATTAAGCATTAGAAGAACTTCCTGACAGTAAGAGTTATACAATAGAGGAACAGACTCTGATTTCAGAAGGTGAAGGATTCTCCTGCATTAGACATCTTTAAGCAGAGATTAGATGGCTGCCTCTCAGGCTGCATCTACACTGCCAAATTAATGTAGTTTGACAACACTTTAACACCCATGGCTCCATGCAATGGAATCCTGAGATTTGTAGTTGTGTGAGATATTTAGCCTTCTCTGTCAGAGCTCTGGTGCTGCAGAAAACTACAAATCCCAGGATTCCAGTGGATGGAACCCACAACAGTTAAAATAGTGTCAAACTGCATTGATTTTGCAGCCTCAGGAATGTGGATTTTCTGCATTGAATCCTATTACTCCCAGCAAGAGTAGCTTCATCCAACTAATGGGATTTAGTTATGTGTTGACTCACCATTTAACTATTGATTCAGTGGGTGTACTCCAAATCAATAGGGCATAGACTTCCAACTTTTGAGGTCTTGTCCAACTCTACAGTTTTGAGAGTTCATTTGTTTTAGTGGGTTGCATGCAGAAGAATATCACAGTGGGTTGGACCCTTATTGAGCTGATCCACAAATAACAGAGCCCTTTCTTTCCATAAGAAAAATCACAGACACAAACAGAAAGAAAGAAAGAAAAACATTAACTACCATATATTATGCATCAAGTTAAATTAATCAATACTCTCCATTACATTAAACAAAATTCTGTTTCTATCACAGTCTTCCAAAAATGTGGGTCATTAATGTAGAGTAATGATAAGGTATTCACTGGGTGATCCCAGGTCAGTCACACACCCTCAGGCCCAAAAAACCCTGTGAAAGCCATAAGTTGGAAATTGCTTGAAGGCACACAGACAACAGCAACAACAAATTACATATGTCACCAAAGGCAGCCTAAACCCAATAGATGGCATGGGCATATGGGGAGAACCATGATTTGGTGTCAAAGCAGAGAGGGCCCATTCACCCTTCAGAACTGTAGTGCTATGATTCCACTTGAAATGCCATGGTTCCCATGCTATGGAATCCTGGGATCTGCAGTTTTAGCCAGGGGCATTTAGAATGCTCCGCCAGCTAGTGCTTCACCAAACTACAAATCTCAGGATGACATAGGATGCTGGCATAGTAGTTGAAATGGGATCATGGGACTATAATTGCATAGTGTGAATGAGCACCCAGTCTGCAATAGGAAGAGCCCATCACAACCTTCTCCAGTTAAACCAGAGAAGACCTTTCTTTTGAGATCCTGGAAAGCCAACTGCTGCCATATTAGATTGCAAGGACCAGTGTTTTAGCTTGGTTAAAAAAAAAAAAAGACCTTCATGTGTGGATTCAGACAGTGGACACAGACATCCCAAGAATGTTGTGGATGAGTATGCAGGCTAACTGAACTGAAGAACATTTGCCATGGGGGCAACCAGACCTGCAAAGCTTTCCACAGGATGATTTCTCATTGGCCTCTCAGGAACAGTAAGTGGATAGATTTTACCTTGATTTTAGAAATGTTAGATATGTGTTGTCTGGATGTGCCTTCTGATTTCAAAAGCTAAGCAGGGTCAGACCTGGTTAATACCTAGACGAGAGGGGCACTAGGAAGCTTCAGAAAATGCTGCTTTCTGTGCTAACCAACCATGTGCAAAGTGTACACAGAATAAGCCCTCAATTGTAGAATTTTTCTGCACAGAAAGCTGCCTTTTCTGCATAGGCATTGATATTTCTGCATTGAAATGTTATTTTTCATGCAGAAAATGCAGTTTCCTGCATAGAAAATGCTATTTCCTGTGCAAAACAGCCATGTGTGAATTTTGTGCAGAATAAGTCCTGGACTGCAAAGATTCTCTTCAGTCCAAGATTCTTCTCATAAGGGCTCCTCAGCATTTGAAAAACATGTTTGTTTGTTTTACCATTTTTTGAAAAATTTTGCATGTTCTTTCCAGTTCAAAATTGAATATTCCTGCATGACAGTCGGCTGCACTAGATGGCCCTTGTGGCCCTCCTCAATCTCTAAGATTCTAAAAGGCTGATTTGGGATAAGGCAGCTCTTCCAACGCAACAAAAATGAGTGTAAGACTCAGGAGCACATGTTTCACACAAATGCATATATTATTGTTAATAGCACAGTGAAGCAGAGTTGAATCTAATTTGTAGACATTCATGAAATTCACAGAATTTTTAAATAATGAGTTGTATTTAATGTTTGTGGGTCATGTCAGTATCGCCTTAAGTTGGGCCATCACAACAATGGCAAGTCTTCAAAACTGAATTGGAAAACCAGACTTTTTTTTGGGGGGGGGGGGGAAATCAGATTTCTGGATTTTAATTTAAAGTGAGGGGGGGGATAAGAGAGAGCAATTTTCTCCATAACTTATTCAAGAGTGCATCTAGACTGTAGAAATAGTGAAGTCTGACACCACTTTAACTGCTCTGGCCACATCCTACAGAATCCTAGAATTTGTAGTTTGGTGAGGCACCAGCACTCTTTGACACAAAAGGCTAAAAAAGACCTTGTAAAACTACAAATCCCAGGAGGGAGCTGCAGCACTTAAAGTGGTGTAAAACTGCATTATTTCTATAGTGTAGATGCACCCCAAGATTCTGCAAGTTTCAGCAGACCCAAAGCCAATGCAGAGCAGTGTGGCATCAACCATCCATGGCTGAAGCCACCACCAACAATAAAATCTTACAAAATTTATCCAGTGACTCCAATGTGGGTTGAACAGATGCAGCTGTAAAATTAGCAATGCACAACTACACAAGAGGAATGCATTTAGTCCTGAGCTAGACAGATGGAATATTTCCGCTCCCCAGAGTCATACTTTGTTGCTGCATTCACCCAGAACTAGACCTACATTGGATTTTTTTTTTTTTTTACGAAATTGTCACCTAAAGATTTGCAAACAGTGCCTCCAGGTCCCAGTTACCTGTCATGTATAGAGTTTTTCTTTTAAATAAACAATTCGAACAAAATAATTGTGCCAACAAATCTCTTGTATTTGTCATGCTACTGAAAACAAACATTCCATCTCATGTGAACATGTGTTTCCTGGCTCTGTTTGTATATTGTGGAAGACCCTTGATTGTGCAGCTATAAAGAGTATAAAAATATTTTTATATTTTGCATTATCCTGGGGTCAGCAAATACTCCGCATTTAAGGTACTCCATGGAACATGTTCTTTTATCTGCTTGGATGAGAGTTAGATTACCCAAAGGCAACCGATCTAGAAATCTGCTTCCACAGAGAATGGCTAAGGTCTTTGAGATCTATGAGTCTCAAAAAGTTAGTGTCTACTTTTGGAGTGTCCATTTATCTGCCTGGGTGAGTTTGTCTTTCACCCCACAGGCTTAACTTTCCCTAAGTGATCCATCAAGTGGAATGAAAAATCCATTTACAGACACACAAAGACAATACAAGGCAGTGCAGATGGCAGGTCTGGGCTGGCAAACAATAGCCAGAGACAAGTGGGCATCCAAGTGCTGGAGAGAACATGGTTCTTCAGCTAAGCAGCTTTTCTTTGCAGGGGTTTTCTAGCAAGATTCTGAGTCCCACAGAGTTCTTCTTCAGGCAGCAGAAGGAAAAAAGCACTCCAGTATTGATGCCTGAAAATCTTTGTTAGGCTTGTTTGTCCTGTACTCAGGAATTTAACAAGAAAATAGCAGCAATGCCAGATCTGATGGCAGTGGCACATGGCTCATGCAGGACTGTGTGGCATGCCATGGAAATGCTTGATTGACTCACTGCGAATTGCCAGAGGCAAGTCTTGCAACTTGCTTAGAAATCCAGAGATCAATAGGTAGCAATGGAGAGAAGTTCAACATGGATTTTTCTTCACCATGGGCACTTCATGGCCTGAGCAAGGGGCCCCCACATCCCACATCATTGTTGGGAAAGGTGGAACTTCTGGAGCCATGGCAGTGCAATGAAAGCTCCCTTTCTTGGCTATCAAGGAGGCTTTAGCTAAGCACAGTGAAAAGACCAGCAAGGCGGGGGGTGTTTGCCAACTGGTGATTATATCCCCCCCAATAAAAGGAAAGCAGAGGGGCTCAGAGAGGCGTAGATCCCACCTTTGGACACCCAGTTCATCAACTATAAAGTAGACAAAGAAGGGACAATGAAGCAGAGGGAAGCGCAAGAGAGCCAGGACTGTGTTCCACAGACATTTTCAGTGGCACAAGTGCACCACTGCTTTTCCTTTAAACTTAACACAAAGGTATATAACCTGAACGTTTGGAGGATACATTCATCAAAAACTTGGAAGATCATCTAAAATTTTCTAAGTTTTGCCAAAGCATCAATTACTAGAACTGTAAGGAAAACTGAAACAAGTGGCTAAAGACCTTATGTGCAAGTAGGAATCATTTTAGGGAAAGGCACAACTACACAAGAGGACACTGACACTGGTTCTTGCCTCCATGCAAACAGAACCTAGGGCAATGTTTCTGGGTTAGAAGAGGAAGCCTACAAGCAAAATGTGAACCCCAGCAGGTCTGTTCATAAGAACTAAACAGTGATAGCACCCTGTGACCTTGGAGCAGAAGAGATCTACAACTTGCATTACAGTGGCAGATAAAGAGGTTCCTGAATGTCAAGCATGAAGAATGTAGCTTTGCTCACTTGCATGAGCAATGCATCTTTACAGTCTCTACCTCCTGTCTGCTAAGAGCATGTTGTGTGGCTTTTGTTGTCAGTACAGCAATCTTGTGGGTGATCTGGTGATTGTATTGTCCTTGCCATGGGTAGGATGGATGGGTGCTGAATTAGACAGCCATTTAGTCCTTTCCATGTGTTTGTATTAGCCTGCCTGGCAAAAATCCTTCTGTTGTTCAAGGAAGTGCAAGATTATTTGTCTTCCATTTTTTCTTTTTATTTACCACTTTTAATCTTCCACCTGTAAACATATTAGGAAAACCAGGGTGGCATAGTGATTTGAGCATCAGACTAGGATTCTGGGAGGGCAGGATTCTAATTGCCCACTCAGTTGTGGAAACCCACTAGGTAACCTTGGGTGAGTCATACACTCTCAGCCCCAGAAAAACCCATGATAAGGTCACCTCACAGTTGCCATAAGTCAAAAATGACACAACAACAACAAAACACATTGGCCTGAATGCACTGATGGTCCTATTAAAGTAGACCCATTGCATCAAGAGGCTTTACTTATGCATTGACTCACTGTTCAATTAGGGTCTGATCTAGGTGGAGTGAACCAATACGAATCAAGCCATCATTGGCTGGCAGTGCTGGGATGCAGGCTGAGTTGAGCACGGGGAGGGGACATCCATTCATTCAGGCTCCTTGGGGACCCAGGTGAGTTTCCATCCTCCGTCCTCGTCCCTGCGAACAAAAGCCTGCCCCTGCCGGAAAGTGTGTGTCTTCACATTGCAGTGGGGGCTTAAGGAGGCAGTGAAGGCAACGTCCATTTGGGTTGCACACATGGTCTCTGGCGAGCAGGGCACAATGCCAGGCAGGGGAGGTGCATGGCTTAGGGTGAGCAGAGGATGGCAAGGTCCTGCAGGAAGTGGTGGTAAGTAAGTCAAGGATGGCATCTTCCTTGGGGTTTCAGGGCTCTCCATGGCAGGCAATGTGGCACAGGGATAACCTGCTGGCTGGCCATCCTTGATGTCAAAGTCTGTTGTCCCAAAGGCATCTCTGAAGAAAGAAAGTTCTGGGGGAAGGTCCAAGGTCAAGGCACTGTAGTTAGCAGAAGAGGAGGACTCATCGTCGATAGTATCAAGGTCTTTGAGCCCAAGGGTTCGTAGGACCCAGGTGTCCACAGGAGGATGGTGAGGATGTTCTTCGCAGGCAGAGAAATTGGCAAGGAGGTTCCGGCGGGCCTTCTGAGGGTGAGAGACCTCATGCAGAAGGGAGTTTTCTGTTTTCATTCGCCGCTTGCAGGCTTTGTGGGCCTGGCGAGCACCACAACCATTTTGCAAAAGCAGCTTCTGTTGGGGAGAAATTGAGAACAACCAATGAGCAAATGGGATGGAATTGATATGCAAGGAGATCTTGTAGCTCCTTTGAGACTTTGAGAATGAAGCTGGTAGCATGAGCTTTCACAGACCTGAGCTTACTTCCTCAGATGCATGGAATGGAGGGTCCAGGGCTGGCCATCCAGTCAGGACCTTCCTCTCCATGCATCTGAGGAAGTCGACTCAACTCTATAAAAGCTCATGCTATCAGCTTCCCTCTACTCCATGCATCTAAGGAAGTAGACCCATGTCTACTGGGGGGGCTGTGGACTACACCAGGGGACACCCAAAGGGTGGATGACACCACCTCAAACATCTATCTTTTGGCAGATATAGGCTGTGACATTCATCTGCTTCCCTTTAATATGCTTTAAGAGATGGTGGGAGTGAGGTCAAGCTCAGTGGGAGGAGAAAGGAGAGTCCCCCCCAAATTTTTTAAATTAAAATTTTAAATTTTTTTTAAAATATATATTTTGGGATTTTTTAAAAAAAAAATCTATTCTTTTAAAATGTTCTTTGAAAGCACCACATTTTAACCAAATATTCACCATGTATATGTAAATATATTTAGGTTGTGCTTATGATATTGTAATTTGAAAGTATAATTTTAATTTTCCTGGTTGTTTATTTCACAACTATTAGGATTACATTCAGTGGTAAATGGGAATTACGATTTACAAGTAACATTAGTGCAAAAAAGCATGAGTAAAGATTCTATACGGTGTGAAACGGGAGGAGGTCAATGGGGGGGGGTGTGACACCATGAGTTACTGCATTGGGTGACGCCAACCCTAGGGATGCCACTGGGCTCATGCTATCACTTTCTTTCTTTTGGTTAGCCTCAAAGGTGCTACTAGATACCTTTGCATACTGATATTCCAAACGGACACAGCAATGACGTTGAACTCTACCACCGGGATGAAACTGGTTATTCTTTGAGTATTAAAAGCTTAAAGTGAGGAATGGTTTTAAAAAGAGAGAGAGAGGCTGGAGAATTCTGAGAGCAGTAGTACAATAAGTAACTCCCCTAGGCTCTCTGATGCACTGCAGCCTTCCTTTACATCAAGGGTGGGAAAATATGGAGGGATTGGGCTCACCATCACTTTTGGGGTACCATCCCTTCCAGTTACCATTTTTATGACTTCAGAAGTTAGTTTTCTTGCTTTTCAGAGGTTGTGTGCCTTAGGATTGTCCTCCAGCAAAACACAGTGTCACAGTGAACATTACACCCAGAATATCTGGTTCCTCACAACACACAAAGTATTAAGGGCTTTCTGATAGCAAGGAATGAGGGCCAGCTTGTATACAGGGTTTACATCCCTAGAAGGCCAGTTTAGATGTCTGGCTTGGAAAGTGAACTTAAACATTTGTAAGAAATGTTGGCTGGATGGAAAGTTACCCTGGCAACTTTTAGGGTACTCTCGGACTCCCTGCTTACGAAAACCCTGCAAAATTCATGGGGTTGAAATTCATAAGTCAGCTTGAGAAGTCACATAGGACGTTATCACACGGGGAGTTGCGGGGAGAAAGTGGAAATAAACGGGCATGAGCGGAAGACTTTAATTTACGGGATTTGTCCCGTTCCGCCTCATCTGATAACTAAATTCGAATTTAAAAGGGGGTTAATTCGAACGCAAACCTGATCTTTTCATTTTCAGGATTTTTGAGGATTTGAAAAGATCAGGTTTTTGTTCGAATTAACCCCCTTTTAAATTCGAATTTAGTTATCAGACGAGGCAGAACGGGACAAATCCCGTAAATTAAAGTCTTCCGCTCGTCCGGTTTATTTCCACTTTCTCCCCGCAACTCCCCGCGTGATAATGTATATGGACACATACATTGGAATGTAAGTTTGCTGAACCCAGGGCCTCATTCTGCTCAGATTCAGGCTGTCAAGCTGTGGGACATAATGCGTATTTCTTTTTTTAAAAAACCCAAACAAACCCAAGTTGGATCGTTAATTCACCAGGCATGGCCTTTTTATTCTCCTGGAGTTATTGGGGAAGGGAAATCAGCTTGAAGACTGCCTGTTGCGTCTATTTACCAGCAACCAGCCTAATCTCAAAGAAGGGATGTTTGTCAGGTTTTGGTAGCAAACAGAGTCGTGAGTTTCTGCCTCAGTATTAATGTAGTTTGACAATGCTTTAACTGTCATGGCTCCACCATGGCTCAGGTGTAATGCTCCTCTCAATTCAATGGAAGGGTAATTATTTGTAGCAAATCAGGTCCTTCATCCAGGCTGGGTTTGTTAGAATGTCCTGGGCTGCATCTGCACTACAGAATTAATGCAGCTTGACTCTGCTTTAACTGCCATGACTTTGTGCTAAGGGATTCTGAGAACTGTAGTTTTGTGAGATATCTACTGTCAGAAATAGTGCAAATTGAGTCCACTTTAAGGGTTAGGGTTAGGGAATCATGGGAACTGTATTTTATTGTGGCACCAGAGCTCTCTGACAGAGAAGGCTCAATGTCTCAGAAAAAAAAAAATTCCCATGACTCCCTAGCACTAACCCTAACCCTTAAAGTGGACTCAATTTGTGCTATTTCTGGCAGTCTGCAAAGGCCCTTAGTCTTCTCTGTCAGAGAGCACTGGTCCACAGGATAGAACCTATGACATTTATATTGGTGTCAAACTGCGTTCATTCTGCAGTGTAGATGTACTGGTGTGCCTGGGAAGGTTTGAACACTTGGCCCTTGGCTTTGGGACCACGAACAAACCTCAGAATGGTAAAGGTTGCATCTTTTATGAGGAGCCTACAGTTTTACTTCCAACAACTTCAAGCGTCTAACACAGCGAGTAGCTACAACCCTCCTCATGTGGATGCTCTGAGCAGAGAGTTGCACCTACCTTGGTCTTTTCCTCCAGCTGCTTGACCAAAGCAGAATTCAGGAACTGCCTGAGGTGGTTGTTTTCCTCTTGCAATCGTGCTAGCTCTTCCTCCTTCTGCAGCAAGGTGTCTTGAAGCTGGAAGTCACAGAGAGGATACAACAAGGCACAGGTCCAAAGCTCTGCAACCAACATGACTATCACCCCCCCTCCACCCCCAGCCTGTGGAAATCTGTATGTACTGTTTGGAACTTGACCCATGGGAGGAAACCTATGCCTCAGGAGAGCAAAGGAGATCAAGAGAATGACTGTCCCAGGCTCAGGTTTGACTTTTCCTGTTTTTCTGCAAAGTATTTGATGAGATTTCTTTGAAAAATGTAACCACAAAGCCACACACAAAAAAGGTGAGCAGCAGGAAAAAGTCAATAGGGAACAATGCACAGAGTGCAAATATGCAAAGATTAGCTGCACCACAGTGCAAGGTTACCCATTCAACTCCTTTTCTGTTTTTGGAAGGTCTGAATCAATGAATTCTAGTTGGAAGAGACCCCCAGGGCCATCCAGTTTCACCCCTTTCTGCCATGCAGGAAGACAGAATCCAAGCTCTACCCAGCCTCTGTTTAAAAACCTCCAAAGAAGGAGACTCTACCACTCTCTAAGGCAGTGTATTATTCCACTGACAAACATCTCTTGCCACCAGGAGGTTCTTCCTAAAGTTTAGGTGGGATCTCTTTTCCTGTAGCTTGAATCCATTGCTCCAAATCCTATTCTCTGGAGCAACAGAAAACAAACTTGCTCCCTCCTCAATGCAACATCCCTTCAAATATTTAAACATGGCTATCACATCACCTCTTAACCTTCTCTTCTCCGGGCTAAACATACTCAGCTGCCTAAGTTGAACCTCAGAGGGCTAGCGGGTTTTCGGACCTTTCACTATTTTGGCTACCCTTTAGTGGACATGAGGAATTTTCCTTTTCTTCTGTGGGACAACTACAGGGTAGCAGAAGGAAGAGAGGAGTAAAGTGCCTTGCCCCTTCCCCAATTAATTCCAAATGCATTGTGCAACTTGGGATTTCTCTAGCTGTTAGGACAAACTGTACCTGCTTTAGATTTCCTTGTCAATTTTTGCAATGCATGTCCTTCCTATAGCTTGGGAAAGAAACTTTTTGGACAACTTTTGACCTGCCTTGGGCTCCATTTTTATGGGGGGGGGGAAGGGGGTTATAAAGATTATGGAACAGCCTGCTGGACGAGATCCGTCAAATTACCAACCTAGACAGCTTTAAGAAGGCTGTCAAGACAGATCTCTTTCGGCAGGCCTTTCCTGATTAAATTCACGGCCAAGGAGTAAATTAATTTTCCCCCCATCTGTTGCCATATCTTGCCACGTTATTTATTGCTTGTGGGCTGCCTATTAGATTGTTTTAACATCTACTGTTGTAAATTGTTAAAATTGTTTTATTGTTGTTAATTGTGGCAGACTTCTGGCAAGGGATGGGCTGTATCTCACGCTAGTTGGAAGAAACGTTTTTGCCAACAGTCTCAAGAATTTGATCAGGAGGGCTTTAAACTGAGTTATGTGGGGAAGGGAGGCAGTGCTCTGGAAGACTGGAAAAAACAGTCAAACTGTCATAGAGGGAACAAGGCAAACAGTAGGGGACCCAAGAGTGGGAGGCAAAAAAATATGCACAGGCAGCAAGTAAGGGGGACATATGGTCTTAGATGTCTCTACACTAATGCACAGAGCATGGGAAATAAGCAAGATGAACTTGAACTCCTAGCACAACAAAACAAATATAATATAATAGGCATCACTGAAACCTGGTGGGATGAGTCTCATGATTGGAATGTAGAAATACAAGGGTATAACCTTTTCAAGAGAAAGAGGCCAGACAGGATAAGATGAGAAATAGCATTACATGTCAGGGATATTTACACCAGTGAAGAAATCCAGGACATCAACCCTGGAAGCCAGGTGGAGAGCATCTGGATAAAAATTAAAGGGGAGGGAAACAACAGGGATATTATAGTAGTAGTCTACTACAGACCTCCGACTCAGGCAGAAGAATTGGATGATGCCTTTCTAGAATAGATGACCACACACTCAGAAAGGAGAAATATAGTAGTGATGGGTGAATTCAACTATCCTGATATTTGCTGGAATTCAAACTCAGCAAAATCCTCAAGGTCTAGCAAATTCCTCACTTGCCTCAAAGACAATTTCATTGTCCAAAAGGTGGAAGAGGCAACAAGGGAGTCAGCTATTTTGGATCTGATCCTAACTAACAGGGAAGACTTAGTTAATAAGGTGCAAGTGGTTGGATCCTTAGGCGGGAGTGATCATGTCCTCCTGGAGTTTATTATACAGTGGAAAGGAGAAGCCAGGCATAGTCAGACACACATTCTAGACTTTAGAAAAGCTGATTTTACTAAACTTAGAGAAATACTGGGGGTGATTCCATGGACAGGAATATTAAAAGAGAATGGAGTTCAAGACGGATGGGAGTTTCTCAAAAGAAAGATGATGGGGCTAAGCAGACGGGCAGCCATGGGCCACCCCGGGAAGCTGCGCCGCAGGGCCAAGGTATCCCCACACCTCGGCCCTGCGGCACAGCTTTGCCACCCCTGGAAGGAGCGCTACATTGGCGCTCCTTCCACAAGTCGCCGAAGGTGCACCGCAAAAGGCTGCCATGCGGAGGGCTGGCTGCTCCGAGGACGACCTGGGGAAGGGGTTGGGGCGCCCACCGTGCGGCTGCCCCTCCCCTTCCCTGCCCCCAAATGGCTCTTTAAGCCGTCTGCTTCCCCCCATTGAAGGCACAATGGAAATTGTAGGGCCACTGTGTGGAGAAGATGGCAAAAAGTTAACAGGGAACAGAGAAAAGGCAGAATTACTCAACACCTTCTTTGCTTCAGTCTTCTCAGAAAAAGCAAAGCGTGCTCAACCTGAGGATAATGGAGCAGAGGACAGAATAGGAGAATTTCAGCACAGAATAAGTAAAGAGATAGTACAGGAATACCTGGTTAATCTAAATGAATATAAGTCTCCAGGACCAGATGAATTACATCCAAGGGTATTAAAAGAACTGGCAAACGTAATATCAGAACCATTGGCAATAATCTTTGAGAACTCCTGGAAAACAGGAGAAGTCCCAGCAGACTGGAGGAGGGCAAATGTTGTCCCGATTTTCAAAAAGGGAAAAAAAGAGGATCCCAACAATTATCGTCCAGTTAGTCTGACATCATTACCAGGAAAGATTCTGGAGCAGATCATTAAACAGAGAGTCTGTGAACATCTGGAAGGTAATTCCATAATCACAAAAAGTCAACATGGGTTTCAGAGAAACAGGTCATGCCAGACAATCTGATCTCTTTTTTTGATAAAATTACCAGCTTGGTAGATGAAGGGAATGCTGTAGATATAGTATATCTTGATTTCAGTAAGGCCTTTGACAAGCTTCCCCATGACATTCTTGCAAACAAGCTGGTAAAATATGGGGTAGACAAAGTAACTGTTACATGGATTTGTAATTGGGTGACTGGCTGAACCCATAGGGTGCTCAACAATGGCTCCTTTTCAACCTGGAAAGAAGTGACCAGTGGAGTGCCACAGGGCTCTGTCCTGGGCCCAGTCCTATTCAATATCTTTATTAATGACTTGGATGACAGTATTGGGGGCATAGTTATCAAATTTGCAGACGACACCAAATTAGGAGGAGTAGCTAAGTCCCCATTTACACAGGAGATCTGGAATTCTCCATTCTGATGCTAGGCAGCTAACTGTATGTGTGTCCCATTGGGCTGCCTGGTGCATCAACTTCTGCCATCAATTGCTTGCTCTGAAGACTGAACAAGGCACCTGGCCATGTGGCCATTGCTGGGTGCTTTGTTCTGATCCTAGAGCAACAGCAACTGCTCTATGCAGTATTGGATAACTCGACAGCAGTGGTGGATAACTTGGGCAGTTCAGCAGTATATGCATGCAGTCAACCACTCAGCTTCAGAATAGACAACTTTGCAATGGAGGAGGAGCAGAGCTGGTAATTGCTTGGGGGAAAAATGTTTGGAACCACAAGTTTTTGGGATTTTGGAGTGGTTATTTTTGTTTGTTTCTTTGGATTTTGGAATATCTGTATTTGCATAGATGTACATAATGAGATATCTTGGAGATGGGAGCCAAGTTGAAACACAGAATTGATTTATGTTTCATATGCATTTTATACACCTAACTGGAAGGTAATTTTATAGGCTATTTTTAAAATAACCTTGTGCATGAAACAAAGTGTTTGTACACTGAACCATAAGAAAGCAAAGGTGCCACTTTGTCAGCAACCTAGGTAAAAAGTTTTGGATTTTGGAGTAGTTCAGATTTCAGAATTCTTGTATAGAGATTCAACACGTATTTGTACTGTTGTAGTCAACTGCCATTAAGTTGACTTTAACTTATGGTGACTCTCTAAATGAGGGACCTCCAAGCCATCTTGTCATCAACAGCCCTGCCCAGGTCTTGCAAACTCAGGGCAGCCATTGTGGCTTCCTTGATGAAGTCTATCCACCTGTAGACCTGCTTCTTTCCAACTCAGGGATAAAATTAACAGTTTTGTCCTAGAATTGGTTTGGGTGGTCCAAACATTTTAACTTTTAAGCTCTTTATAGGATCACACCAGTTACCTGTTTGTTTCTGTAGAGCTGTGTGCATAGCTGGTCACAAGTCCCAACATCATCTTGAGGGGTTGCCTCCAAACTGCAGAAACCATCTGCCCCAAGAATGAAAGAGAATGAGAAGTCAAAGAGGATAGAAAGAGAACTTTGGACTTCCAACATTGCTTCCAACTTTGCAACCTCACATCAGAGAAATATACAGAAGCCAGAATTGTGTTGGTGCTCAGTGGTAATGCTTGTATTTCTTGCAGGGTTATGCACCAGTAAAGGTCAGCATGGTGTAGTGGTTAAAGTTCTGGATTAGGATGCCAGTAGAGCATTCCTACTCAGCCAGGGAAACCCATTGGGTGATGTTAGGCAAGTCACACTCTCTGAGGGACCATGGTAAATGCCCTCTGAACAAATCTAGCCAAAACAACTTCATGATAGGGTCACCACAAGTTACAGTCAACTTAAGGTAGAGCCAAGTTTGAGTTTTGGAGCAGGACTGGTAATGCCAGGGTTCAAATTCTCACTCAGCTATGGAAAGCTACTGGGTGACCTTAGCGCTCTCATGGGCTAATAGATACAGTCCTTCAAATAATCTAGACCCAAGCCAGCCTGGGGGTGAGGGGGGCTAGGAGATTGGGGTTTCCCCCAATGTTTTATGCCAATGGGGGCAACCTATGGCCCATCAGCAAGATTTTCCCCACTCTTTTCCAAAAGGAGCAATTTAATGGATTTGAAATTCTGAGAACAAACTACACACAGGATTGTCCTGAGCTGGAACAAGGAATCTTCCAGCATGGCTGTGAAAAATTGAGAACTTTGAAGTTAAGAAGGATCAGCCCTGGTTAATACTTTCATGGGAGACTGTCAATGAATCCCAGGTATTGGAAGCTATATTTCAGAGGAAAGAACTGGCAAAACCATCTCTGAGGACTCCTTGCCTAAGAAAACCCTGGGTCAGGGATAATCAGAATTTGGATGGGAGACAGCCAATGAATTCCAGGCTCTATTTCAGAGGAAGGAACTGGCAAAACCACTTCTGAGGATTCCTGGCCTAAGCAAATCCTGTGAAGTTCATGGGGTCTCCATACATCAACAGGCAACTTGAAGGAACACACACAAACACACAGAGCTTGAAAAGGTATATATATATATATATATATATATATATATATATATAACCTTTTCAAGCTCTGTATGTATATATATGTGTGTGTGTATATATCTATATCTATATCTATATCTAGATATATAAAAACAGCCTGAAAAGGTTATATATATATATATGCACCACCCTGAGTCCCTGTATCTGGAGAAAGATGGGATATAAATAAATAAAATGAATAAATAAATTATATTGCAACAGGGACATTCTGGGAGATGAAGCCCTGAAAAGCAACATTTCCAAACTGTTTTGCAAAAAGCATCCCTCCTTCTCTTAATCCCCCGTGATTGCCAAGCTTTCTGCTGTGGTTTGCCAAACATTCCTGTTCTGAGCCATTCTTGGCTTCTGGGGGCAGAAGAGAATCTGGAGAGGCCCTGGAGTACCTTTCAGGACCCACTTGGGAGACAAAGAGAAACCGTTTCCCTCCCTTACGAGCATCCCTGATGGAGCCACTTCCCATCGGAAGGATTGCAATCTGATTTTAAAAGAGAATAAAGAAATGAGGAGTAACCACAAACCCATTTCATGTATTCCCAGGAGCAGAAAGGGTTAATTAGTGGAGGGGAGAGGAACAACAACAACAACAAGGAGAGCCCCTTGTAGACAACAGTTTAGACCCAGGAGAGTCCACTATCAGATTACTTATGACAATCAATTTATGGGATTAGGGAAGGATGAATGATTCCAGAGCACTGAGGTTGGAGGGAGTGTGGCCCATGATTTTGCATTTGGTCTGCAAAAATCTATTTTTGACCCCAAATATCCCCAGGGGCATGAGAACAATACCCCCAGCCCCTGCCCAGTAGTTTTAGGCCTAGGAGAGGCGGTATTGTTTTATTTTGCTTTGGTTTTTTGCAATAGGGAACGACCTAGAAATCGACGTCTGCAATTTTGGCGTACATAAAATGATTATTTTTTTCCTGTGCAGCAATATTATTTTCCATGCAGCAGCATTATTTTCTGCACAGGAAATGGTGTTTTGTGTCTAGGGGGCTTGCTTTCTGGGCAGAGATTGACGCATGCAGTTTTGGTGTGCATAAAATGAATTTATTCTGTGAAGCAATATTATTTTTTATTATTGTCTGTGCAGCAATATTATCTGCATAGGAAATAGTGTTTTGTGTCTAGTTGTTTTGTATCAAGAAATCATCATCATCATCATCATCATCATCATCATCATCATCATCCCACTCCTCTGCAGTTATTAACATTAAATGTTATTTTCTGGACCAACAAAAGTGCATTTTCCACACAGAACAAATTCTGAACTGCAAAGATTCTCATCTCTTACCATCAGGAAGTTCTTCCTAATGATTAGATGCCCCCAGAATTTGTATTATTTTATATCTTATTTACTTATATCCCACCTTTCTCCCAATATTGAGATTCAAGGCAGTGAACCTTCCAAGGGCCACATGGACTGCCAAAAATGCAATACAGTCATTTATTATGCACACTCACGCCACACAAATACCAAAATGTAAGTAGCTAAAAACTGACTTCTGGATTTGTAAAATAGGATTTTTAAAAAGTGCTCATCATCTGCAACCTATTCAAGAGATGAATTGCTATTCCTGGAGTATCTTTTCCTTTCCCCTGCCTAAAAGAGTAGCAACCTGATCCTGTAATAAACTTATTTCTCTCTTTGCTGGCCTCAGGACTTTGGGCTGCTGAAGTTGCATCCTTTTCCATTTCAACTCTCCTCCCCCTAAAATCCCTGGGAGCTGGAGTTTGGTGAAAGGGTCAAGAATTCAGGTAGAAACCTCAGTTCTTTTGCAGAAACGTAGTTCCCAAGGTCTTCATCTAAACAGCAACTGAACTGGAGTTTTAAAACATCAACGAGCTGCAGGACTACCTCCCCAAAAAGTGTTTCCAACAGGCTCCACACAGTTTCTGTGTTGGGCGTTGAACCTCCTTAAATCCAGAGCGGATAGATTGCAGATTTTGCTGTGCACTGGAAGTGCAATGAGATTATTTTCATTTCCATTGTGCCTAGTGACTACTGCTAATTTGTTGTTGTTGCTTTTGGTGAACTCCAATGCCCAGAATCCCCTTTCTTCTTGTTGTTGTTATTGTTGGTGTGTGCCTTCCCATCATTTCTGACTTATGGCAACCCTAAGGTGAACCTATCACTGGGGTTTCTTGGCAAGATTCTTCAGAGAGGTTTGCCATTGCCATCCTCTGAAGCTGAGAATATGTGACTTGCCTAAGATCACCCAGTGGTTTCCATGGCTGAGCCAGGATTTGAACCCTGGTCTCCAGAGTCATAGTCCAGCTCTCAAACCACTGCTCCACACTGGCTCTTGACTACTGAGGATACAAATAATTTCTGCAAATATATCTGGCCTTTTAACCAGTAAAAGATAAACCCAAACTTGATGCTAGTGTACTCAGTGTCAGTAGGATGATGGCGAAAAATCCATTCTGGGATTTGGTCTGAACTTCAAAGATGCTATCCAAGGATTCTGAAGCTATTTGGAGGTTCAGTACCTTGGACAGCTCTTTTGAACTGCTGCAAACTGAAACCTACAGCAGACATGGAAGCCACCACCAGCCAATAGAGTATGGAATAAGGATGTGTGTGTGGTGCGTGCTGTTGTGTGCCTTTGAGTTGTTTCTGACTTATGGTGACCCTAAGGTGAAACTAACACAGAGTTTTCTTGGCAACTTTCGTCAGAGAGGGTTTGCCATTGCCATCCCCTGAGGCTGAGAGAGTGTGACTTGCCCAAGGTCACTCAGTGGGTTTGAATGGCCAGCTGGGATTTGAACCCTAGTCTCCAGACTATGTCTGCACTGCAAGAATAATTCAGTTTGGCACCACTTTAACTGCCCTGGCTCAATGCTATGGAATTTTGGGAGCTGTAGTTCATTCTGGCACCAGAGCTCTCTGATACAGAATGCTAAATGTCTCACAAAACTACAGCTCCCAGAATCCCATAGCACTGAGCCGGGGCAGTTAAACTGGTGTCAACCTTGATTATTTCTGCAGTGCAGATACAGCTTCAGAGTCATAGTCCAACACTCAAACAATTGCACCACACTGGCCCCTCATAAACTGCAAATCCCAGGGTTTTGTAGGGTGGAGTCATGGCAATTAAAGCTGTGTCAAACTGCATTATTTCTACAGTGTAGATGCACCCTAGGTTGGCTCCCTTTGTGCCCTCCTTCCATCAGCTGGCAAACACCTTTTTATTTGAGCAGACATTTGGCCACTAAATGGCTATGCTGAAAGGTCTCCAATGGTGCATGTTTGAAATTTTACTGTTCTTGTCATGTCTTTAAATAATTTTATATTGTTTTAAAGCACTGGTGTTTTAATATGGTACAGCCAGTTTTAATACTGTTTTAATCCGGCAGGCTTATCCAGATGGTTTTTCAACTGGAAATTTTAAATGTGGGATGTTTCACTTTTAAATTGGTCCATGTTCAGCTGATATGTTTTCAACTGATGTCATGTATTTGTAAATTGTTGTTGTTCCTGTCTCAATCTATGGAGAGAGGCGGGTAAGAAATAATAATAATAATAATAATAATAATAATAATAATTATTATTATTATTATTATTATTTACCCATGAATCTGTGCATGTAGAATCTGTGGCTACAGAGGGCATGTTCTATATTATTATAACCAATAATAATAATAATAATAATAATAATAATAATAATAATACAGAACAGACTCTGTGTATCCAAAGACTCTACATTCACAGATTCAAACATGCAAGGCTTAAAAATATTCAAATAATAATAGTAATAATCTGAAAAACAAGCCTTGATTTTGCCATTTTATATAAGGGGACAATGTTTTTTTGTTGTTGTTAGTTGGTTCTGACTCATGGCAACCCTGTGGAGGAGACATTTCCAAGAATCCCTATCTTCCAATGTCTTGCCCAAATCCTGCAAGCCCTTCCCCATAATAAACCCCCTGATGGAGTCTATCCATCTGGTTGGTGGTCTTCCTCTCTTTCTTCTCCCCTCTACCTTTCCTAGCATTATTGTTTTTCCTAGTGATCCATGCCTTCTCATGATGTGGCCAAAGTACGATAGTCTCAACTTGATCATCTTTGCTTCCAAGAAGAGCTCTGGTCTGATCTATTCAAGAATCCATTTGTCTGTCTTCTTGGCTGTCCATGGTTTCTTAAGTACTCTTCTCCAGCATCACATTTCAAATGAATTGATTTTCTTTCTGTCTGTTTCCTTCACTGTCCAGCTCTCGCATCCATACATGGGGATGATGGGGAATACAATGGCCTGAACAATTCTGACTTTAGTGCTCAGTTGTATGTCTTTGCTCTTCAGTATCTTTTCCAGTTCTTTCATAGCTGCCCTTCCCATTCCTAGTCTTCCTCTTCTTTCTTGACTGCAGTCTCCATTCTGGTCAATGTTTGATCCTACATATGAGATCCTAGATATGTACCCTTTTGTTACACCATTATATTTAAAGAGATTTGTGCATGGATTTAAATATCCACAGGGAGTCCTGGAACCAAACCCCAGCAGTTAACAATGGCCCACTGTAATTTAATTGGTATTTTATTTTATATTATATTTATTTTTATTTAGAAAAAAATAGAGATCAATTCATGTTGCTGCTGAATGCCTTCAAATCATTTCTAACTTCACAGCAACACTAAGGCAAATCTATGGGCTGCCTCTGCACTGCAGAAATAATCCAGGTTGACACCACTTTAACTGGCGTGACTCAATTCTGTGGAGTTTGGGGAATTTCACTTTGTTATGGTACCAGAGCTCTCTGACAGAGAGGGCCAAATGTCTCACAAAACTACAGCTCCCAGGATTCCATAGCACTGAGCCATGTCAGATAAAGTGGTATCAAACTGGATTATTTCTACTGTATGACTGCAGCCATGGTGTGGGTTTTGTTTTTTGGTTTTTTGGCAAGATTTGTTCAGAGGGGGTTTGCCATGCCATTCTTCTGTTGAGAGAGTGTGACTTGCTCAAGGTCACCCAGTGGGTTTCCATGGCTGAAAGAGGATGTGAACCCTGGTCTCTGGAAGTCCTAGTCCTACACTCAAACCACTATACAACACTGTCTCCCTAAATTACAGTGACCTTGAAAAGGCAATGACAAACATCAGAGAAAGTTTGTCATTGCCTTTCTTTGAAGCTGAGAAAGTGTGACTTGCCCAAGGTGGCCCAATGGGCTTCCACACCTGAGCAGCATTCGAACACTGGTCCCTCAGAGTCTATTCCAACATTCAGACCACTGCACCACGCTGGGTCTCATTTGCAAGAGTTTAAGTGGAGATTGCCTGAGATTATCTTCCTTTGTGGCTGAGAGAGTGTGACTTGCTCAAGGTCACCCAGTGGATTTCTGTAGCTGAGCAAGGATTCAAACGCTGCCCTTCTGGAATCCTAGTCCATTACTCCAATCATGGCACCATACCAGCTCTCATTCATAATTCCCATGTCCATTGAAGATGTGAGGTTTTCTTGGCAAGTTTCTTCAGAGGGGAGTTGCCATTGCCATCCACTGAAGTCAAGAGAGTGTGACTTGTCCAGGGTCACCCAGTGGGTTTCCATGGCACAGCTAGGAATTGAACCCTGGTTTCCCGAGTTATAATCCAGTGCTTAAACTACTACACCATGCTGGCTGTCTATGATTCTACAATTCAGTGATTCTCCTTTAAAGCTGGCTCAGGTGAACAAGAACGCACTTAAACCACCTGGAAGAATTTCCTGATGGCAAGTGCCTTCCTATCTTCAGGTTCCCAGTCTCCACTGTTGCCACATCTGGGACCTGGCACCTGCTCTTGACTAGCAGGGAGGGAGGTCTAAATCTAAGAAGTGAGCACTGTATGTGCTGTTTTACGGGCAGAGGGTCAGACTAGATGACCTCCAGGTATCCCTTTGAGTCTGGTAGGGAAAGGCTGGCTCCACTTCCTGCTCCTCTTCTTCCTCCTCAATGTCATCTCCAGAATTGTGGCCCAATGCTCAAACTCTATGCCACACAGGGTCTTTGTTGTTGTTGTTGATGTTAAACGCCTTCGAGTCAACCTCGACTCATGACGAACCTGTGGATGAGACATCTCCAAGATTCCTTATTCTCCACTGCTCAGCTCAGGTCTTGCAAATTCACACCCATGACTTCCTTGGTCCATCCGTCTAGCAAGCAGTCTTCCTCTCTTTCTACATCCCTCCACCTTTCCTAGCACTATTGTCTTTCCCAGTGAATCATGCCTTTCCATGATATGGCCAAAGTATGGTAGCCTCAGTTTTGTCAGCTTGGCCTCCAGGGGGATTTCTGGCTTGATCTGTTCTAGGACCCAATTGTTTGATGATGATGATGATGATGATGATTATTATTATTATTTGGCTGTTCCTTTGTAAGAGGGGAAATGGAGGCCTAATCAAAGGGTTAGCATTGGATGTGCTTCATGGGCAGTGGGTTGGACTGGATGACCCCTGGGTGTCCCTTTGAGCTTGGCATGGAAACACTGGGCTTTGAGGAAGACTAGGATCCCATCTCCTCCTCTTCAGTTCCCTGCTACCTGGCAATTGGCACTTACCTGCTACTAGTTGGGTCCCCAGCAATGCTTCCTCCCCACCAGCACCTTCCTCATCCTCTTCTTCATCATCTTCTTCTTCCTCCTCCTCGCCTTCCTCTTGCCAGATGGACTCCAGCCACGACTCCAGCCAAAGCAAAGAGGAAAGAGACAGTGAAGAAAAACAGATGAGCCAGACCACTGGAGATGGATAAGGAAACAGTCTATGGGTGGACTACAACTCCCCACATCCCCCAGCCAGGTCCCATTTCTTAAAACTTTTGGGAGGACTACCAGTCCCAGAATCCCACCAAGAGTGAATCCCCGCTTCATTATTTGGAGGATTACAACTTCTAGTACTCACACACCCTGGGCAAGGTCCTCTTTCTCGGAGGGCAGGGCGACCAAATGTCCTAACCACAAAATGTAGGACATTCAAGAAAAATGGGGGGCATGACCCAATAAAAGCTAAAAACACTCCTGTAAATGTAAATCCATGCTATGCAGTCATGCTTGCAAGGGAGGACAGTTGGGGATTCATCCTGGACAAAAAGGCTGAAATGTAGGACATGTCTGGGGAAAGGAGGGAAACTATAATGCCCAGAATCCCCCATTCTTCATAGCCTTGTCACTTTCTAGGAGGATTACAATTCCCAGCATCCCCTGGGCACTTTTTAAAACTTTCTGAGAAGACTTACTGAGAAGCCCTCCAGCATCCACCTATCACCTTCCCTTTCTTAATTAAATGTGATGACTACAATCCCCCAAATCCACTGACAAAGACCCTTTTCTTGCTTAATAGAGAAACTACAACTCCAAGAAGCCCTTGGCCAGATTCCCTTTAAAAAACAACAAACCCTAACGGGAGGTCTACAGTTATCAGAATCCTCTGCCCAACACTCCCCCTTTTCACGGGCGGGGGGGGGGGGGGGAACTACAATGCCCAGAATCCTAGCTAAAGGCTACCTTTTTTCTCTCTCGGCATCCTCTGGCTATGACCCTTATTTGTTGTTGTTACTTTCTGAGAAGACTTACACCTCTCCACATCCCCCAGCCAGTCCCTTTAATTAAATGTGACGACTGCAATTCCCAAAATCCCCTGACAAAGATGCTTTTTTATTAATGGAAGAACTACAAGTCCCAGCATCCCCTGGCCAGAGTCCTTTTTTAAAGACACCTTTACATGGGACGACTTTCGAGAACCCCCTGCCCAAGTACCTTTTCACTTGGGGGAGGGACTGCAATGCCCAGAATCCCAGGCAAAAACTACTTTCTCTCTCTCACACTCTTTCTTTTGAAGTGGAGAGGATCTACAAGTTAAGACGAATTAAAAGTGCTACAGATGGACAACTTTAAACTGTTTTCCCCTATAGAAGCCCCCCCCCCCCAGGAAGATCCCCTCTTCCCTCCTCCAAGCCCTTTTTCTTCTGGAGATGCTCCTTGGAAGAGCATCTCTGTGCGCAACGAAAGGCAGGGGACCCCCCCCCCAAAAAAAGAAGCTGTCCCAGCAAGATCCTGGGCAAGGGGCGACCCAAGAGCCCCCCTGGAAAAGCCAGAAGTCCAGAGCACCTAGAGACATCCCTGAAAGACCCCCCCAAAAAAAGCAGTGACCCCCATTTCTGTCCCTGCCAAGGAGGTCCCCTCTTTCCAACTTACCATCTAGAAGCGCATCTCTGTGCGCAATGAAAGCCAGGGACCCCCCAAAAGCAGCGGGTGCCCCAGAAAGACTTTGGGGAAGGGGCAACCCAAGAGCCCCCCCCTTGGAAAAGTTAGGAGCTCAGAGCAACTAGAGACCCCCCTAAAAAAAAATCCTAAAAGCAGTGCCCCCTATTTCTGTCCATGTCAAAGGGGTCCCCCCTTCCCTCTCCAACTTTCCATCTGGAAGCGCATCTCTGTGCGCAATGAAAGTCAGGGACCCCCCCCCCAAAAAAAAAAACAAAAACAGCGGGTGCCCCACAAAGACTGGAAGGGGCAACCTAAGAGCCCCCCCCCTTGGAAAAGTCAGGAGCCCAGAGTAACTAGAGACCCTCCTAAACGACCCCCCCAAAAAAGCAGTGCCCCCATTTCTGTCCATGTCAAAGGGGTCTCCTCTTCCCTCTCCAACTTACCATCTGGGAGGCTGAGGGTCTCCCTTGCAGCGCCAGCGAAGTGCCTTAAGGAGGGAAGGGCAGGGAGGCGAGTTCTAATCCTAGGACCAGTGCCCAGGGAGACGCCCGAGCCGCCTGACGTCGAGGGAAGGTGGAAACTGGGGGGGGGGGGGGGGGGACACACAGGCACTCCAAGGGTGAGGAAGGAGGGGGAAAGGATTTGGGGGGGGGGAAGAGAAAGTGAAAGGAGGGCAAGCGGAGGCTTCGCAGACTGGATTTGGAGGAAAGCAGGAGGGAGGGAAGCGCCTGGGGTGTTTGTTGGGCGGCCAGAGAGACGCTGGTTTAGCAAGCCTTGGGTGAGTCACACTCTCTCAGCCTCATTGGGAGGCAAGGACCAGCTCCCTCTGAGCCAGGCTTGCCAAGAAAACCTTTTTCTTGGCACCTTGCTTCCGAAGGGTGTGTTGCCCTTCCCGTCCTCTGAGGCTGAGAGAGTGTGACTTGGCCAAGGTCACCCAGTGGGTTTGCATGGCCGACCAGGGATTCGAACCCTGGTCTCCAGAGTCAAACCACTACGCCAGGCTGTCCCTCTATATTCCATCATACAGACCCCTTCTGCATGTTTTTGTTTTGTTTTGTTTTGTTCTCATGTTATTCATTAATCGTAATTCTTGGATATGACTGTATGGAATGGCAATAAGCTGTGACCCAAACAAGGAGCAAAATTAAAAGGATACCTTTACATTACAATATCATGCTGACAGCCTAAATGCATTTACATATACATAGACACTGTTTCATGTGGTTGATGTGAGCATTTAGGAAAAGGTTGATGGTTAATTTAAAAAAATTAAAAATTAAAATCTGGGCCTCTCCTTTGTCCTCGGTCTAAGCCTCACTCCGCTCACGCCGCCATCTCTTCAACATTTCAGAGACCCAGGTGAATGCCACAGCCTGTTTCTGCCCAAAGGCAGATGTTTGAGGAGCAGTGGTTAGAGTGTCGCCTGGCGCGATCCACATCCCCAACACACACACACACACACACACACACACCCCAGTGATGCTACTGCAAAGACTTGGCCTGCTTCCTCAGATGCATGGAGTGAACAGGTGTCCAGCAAGGACCTTTATAATTAAACTGAATGAATAACCATAGAAATGCAAAACTTGAGAGTCTGGTGATGCATATGGTGATCTGTACAAGAGCCAGTGTGGCGTAGTGGTTTCAGAGAATCATAGAATCATAGAGTTGGAAGAGACCGCGAGGGCCATCCAGTCCATGCAGGAACTCCCAATCAAAGCATCCCCAACAGATGGCCATCCAGCCTCTGCTTAAAGACCTCCAAAGAAGGATCCACCACACTCCGAGGAAGGAGTGTATTCCACTGTCAAACAGCCCTTACTGTCAGGAAGTGCCTCCTAATGTTCAGGTGGAATCGCTTTTCTTGCAGCTTGCATCCATTGTTCTGTGTTCTAGTCTCTGGAGCAGCAGAAAACAAGCTTGCTCCATCTTCAATGTGACATCCCTTCAAATATTTAAACGGGGCTATCATATCACCTCTTAACCATCTCTTCTCCAGGCTAAACATACCCAGCTCCCTTGGAAACCAGCGTTTGATCCCTCGCTCAGCCATTGTAATGGCAACTCCACTCTGAAGAAACTTCCCAATAAAATCCCAGGATAGGTTTTGCCATAAATTGGAAACTACTTGAAGGCACACAACAACGAAAAAGGAGCAAAGAGGAAGCCAACCAAGTTTCACTTGGGAAGGAGTTCCATAGGCTGGGAGCAGCCACCAAAAAGCCCCTGTCCCCCACTTCCTCACCAAACAGAGAAAAAGCCATTCCCCAAAGATGGTATGGCTGGCAGGCTCATATGGGGGCCTTCAGCAACAAATTATAGAATCGTAGAGTCATAGAATCACAGAGTTGGAAGAGACCTCAAGCACCATCCAGTCCGACCCCCTTCTGCCATGCAGGAACTCAAAATCAAAGCACCCCGGACAGATGGCCATCCAGTCTCTGTTTAAAAACCTCCAAAGAAGGAGACTCCATCACCCTCCAAAGCTGTGTATTCCACTATCAAACAGCTCTTACTGTCAGAAAGTTCTTCCCAATGTTGAGGTAGAATCTCTTTTCCTCTAGCTTGCATCCATTGCTCTGTGTCCCAATCCCTGGAGCAGCAGAAAACAAGCTTGTTCCATCCTCAATATCACATTCCTTCAAATATTTAAACATATCACCCCTTTAACCTTCTCTTCTCCAGGATAAACTTCCCCAGATCCCTAAGGGCTTGGTGGTTTCCAGACCTTTCACCATTCTGGTGGTCCTCCTCTGGACATGCTCCAGTTTCTCCACATCCTTTTTGAATTGTGGTGCCCAGAACTGGACACAGTATTATTCCAGGGGAGGCCTGACCAAAGCAGAATAGAGTGGCACTATTACTTCCCTTGATCTAGACACTACACTCCTATTGATGCAGCCTAAAATCGCATTGGCCTTTTTAGCTGCGGCATCACGCTGTTGACTCATGTTCAACTTGTGGCCTATTAGGGCTCCTAGACCCCATTCACATGTACTGTTATCAAGCCAGATATCCCCCATCCTATATATCTATGCATTTCATTTTTTTTTTTGCCCTAAGTGCAGTACCTTACATTTCTCCACGGTGACATTCATTTTGTTAGCTTTGGCCCAGCTTTCTAATTTATTAAGGCAGGGGTAGGCAACCTTTTTGAGCCGGGGGCTGGATTGCTGTCCCTCAGACAATTGGGGGGGCCAAAGCACAAAAAATAAAAAAATAAAATAAAATAAAATAAAAAAACTATGCATGTACACTCCCTCAGCCCCAGAAAAGCCACGGCAAAACCCCTGTGGAGATTTTGCCAAGAAAACCGCAAGAACAAGTAATAACAAAAATAATCAATATCATCATGGTGGGGGGCGGCGGGGGCCGACAGCGGCGGCGGCGGCAGGACCGGCCTGGGGCCAGTCCAAAGGCCTCGGGGGGCCGCATCTGGCCCCCGGGCCTTAGGTTGCCTACCTCTGTATTAAGGTCATTTCGAATTTCCATCCTGTCTTCTGGGATATTCTCTCTCTCTCTCTCTGTATTCCAAGAGAGTATTTTTTGCTAAGGAGGAATAGCCAGGAATGAGTTCAGAAAGGCAAGGATTGAGAGGGATTGCAGATGAACTGGGAGGCAGAGGACCAGCCCTCCTCCTCCTCCTCAGGTTAGGGTTAGGAAGCACTGACCTGTAGACCTGCAAAATGGGAGGTTAAACATTAGCGGGGAGGGAATAATTGTTCAGAGTGACTCCTCCATCAGTTCAGGTCCTCTTGAACTATCAGCTATCAGCCTCCCTGGCAAGGTGAAACCATCATGGAGATGTTCAAAGCAAGTCATCTCCAGGACACTTAAGAGGAGTCTCCCCCTGACTGGTGTTTTCTGTCCATGTATGTTGGACTACAGTGCCCATCATCCTGAACCAGCATGGCCATTCCTGGCTAGGGACAATAGGAGTTGCATCCCAACCCATGTGGAGGACATAAGGTTGGAGAAGCCTGTTCAAGATGCAGTAAGGAAGGATTGGTTAGTTTGAAGAATACTATTTCTTGGTTCTCGTCATGAAATTGCTTTCACTGGTGGCCCTCATTAGTTTGGAAAGGTTTCTCTTCTCAGCTGCAATTCCTCATGGCCATGATGTCTAGGGGATTCTGGGAGCTGCGATTCAAAAATGTAAACTGTCCAGTTATGGCATAAAATGGATGGCCTGGTTGAGACTATCACTACAGAGCATGTTGGTCTTGCAAAGCCATTTCAAGACTAGCAAACATATTTTCGAATCACTGTGGATTTTGTTGCCCAATTACAGTTACAGGGAATATTAAGGAAACTGAACAAGTGAAGAATAATTTCTTTGTTAGATTAAACACCTATCCCAGCAGAGATGCCTAGAAAATAAAAGAGTTGCAATTTGTTGTGTGTTGTTTATCATGTACAACAGCCTTAAGGTGAATCTATCATGGGGTTTTCTGTGCAAGGTTTTTGCCATTTCCTTACTCTGAGGCTGAGAGAGTGTGACTTGCCTAAGACCACCCAGGGAGATTGCATCGTCTACTGGGGATTAAAACCTTGGTCTCTTGGCTTTAACTGCCCTGGCTCAATGCTAGGGAATTCTGGGAACTAGTTTTGTGAGACACTTAGCCTTCTCTGTCAAAGACCTCTGATGCCACAATAAACTACAATTCCCATGATTCCTTAGTACTGAGCCAGGGGTCTCAAACAGTTAAAGGGGTCTCAAACTGGATTATTTTTGCAGTGTGTTCTGGACCATAGTTAGGATCATCTAACACAGTGGTGGGGAAAGTGTGGCCCGCGGACCACATATGGGTCCCAAGTCCATTTTGAGGGCCTCAAGGGCCCATCTGCAAACAGGTTTGGCAAAAAAAAACAACCCACTCAAAAAGAATTCACGTAGTTAAAGTTCCCAGGTTAGTTCACATAATGAAGCTTTTAAAAATGCATTAATCCTAGAGTTGGAAAAACCCGCAAGGGTCATCCAGCCCAGCCCCATTTTGCCATGCAGGAATACACAATCAATGTATATACGAAGTATAAAAACATACCATAATAAAACAATGCAGACACCTACAATGTTTGAAGAAACAACCAAAAGCAAGTAAAGTAAAAAAGGCAAAATAAAAGTCAAGAGAACCAGCAGCATTATCAGATCAACTACAATAGGGCGCTGGACCAGCTTCTCTGGGGAGGAGATTCCACATCTGTGGGGCCAGCACAGAAAAGGTCCTCTTTTTACTACTCATCTCATTTGGTGGGTAGACTCAGAGGAGAACTTCTGAAGATGATCTTTGAGAAGAGTGATCTTTGGAACCAGAAGGTCCAAGGTCCAATACCTAGCATCTTCTGGTAACCTTGGCAAAGAGTCTTGCCTGAAAACTGGGAGAAAACTGCCAGCCAGAGCTGACAATATTGAGCTAGATGGACCAAGGGTCTGACTCCATACAAATCAGCTTCCTATGAAGCAGATCCTAGGTTCAGTCCTTGGTTTCTCCTGGGGAAAAAAAAATCTAAAAGGAACCTTGGTCTGCCCATCAGAGTTGGTGATACTGGATTAGATAGACTCCACTATTGAGTCTATAGCAACTTCCTTTTTGAAGATCCCAGGTTCAGCCTCCTCCAGGTAGGACTAGGAAAATAATCCTAAAACTCTGGAGAGCTATAGCTATATTGTAGATGATATTATATTTTTTGATGATATAGCTGATGATATTGGGTTAGTTGGACTCAGTGTAGGGGCAGCTTTGTTCCATGGGTTCTTATCAATTGCATAACATTTGAGAAAAATCCTGCCAGTGCGTTTTGATTTACTTAACATTCAGGCCACAATACAAAATATTTCATACCTTCACACTGCTATGTATCCTGGTCACCATGCCAGTTAAATCCATTTCAGTTCCTGCTTGCAACACAATGAATGTGGAAAAATCAGAGGGTGTGTGTGTAAATACTTCTGCAAAGGAATTGTGAGTACAATTTGAGACAGGTAACTCATGCTGCTCGTTTTTTAAAAAGAAAACTAAAAAATTTAAAAGTATTTGACTGCTCAGCCTTGGCAATTCATGGCTCTTTTTCGTCTGATCAATCAGATATGTCAAAGTTTAACCAATATGTATAAAAACAATAATGAGTAATGGTAATGAAATTAATGATGATGAATGACAGCTCACATGAGAACATGCTTTTTTGGTTTAATCTACCAGAATTCCAATTGATGACATTCCAAGTACATAGGATTTAGAGACATAGCCATGTTAGTCTGGAATATCAGTATGCAAATGGATTTTATAGCAAGGTAAAAAGGAAACCTATCAGCTTCTTCAAGACACTTGGCCAAGTACAGACAGACATCATCTGTCTGTGTTACAAGATCCCTCTGCATACTGATAGTCCAGACTAATACAGAGATGTCTCTGAATTCTCCCCGCATGGAAAACACCAAATTCAGCTGGATAGAGTGAGAATAATAATAATAATAATAATAGTTTTTTGTGGGTTTTTCGGGCTGTGTGGCCATGTTCTAGAAGAGTTTCTTTCTGACGTTTCGCCAGCATCTGTGGCTGGCATCATATATAATAATAATAATATTATTTGCAAGCAATAATAATAATATTTTTTATTTTTATCCCGCCCCTCTGCAGCGCAACCGGGGCAGCGTACAACATGTTAAAAACATCTCAACAAGTTAAAACAAGATCCAACAATCCATTCCCTAACCCTCCCACCCCTTAAAAATATATTAAACTAATGCAGAATTAAGATACCAAATAAGTAAAAACAAACAAACAAACAAACAAAACCCAAAACATACAATTCTTTAAAATAGCAGCTCAACTAAACAATGACGGTTGGAGGAGCGAATAGCCAGAGTCTTTGTTTTTGTCTTTTTGGCCGGGACATTATTCGGGGGAGGCCTGCCGGAAAAGATCCGTCTTGACTGCTTTTTTAAAGCAGTCAAGAGTGAGAATAAGACGGATCTCATCCGGTAGGCCATTCCATAATCCATCAGTGTCTTCAAGGCTACTTGTTCAGGTACAGACGAACATCATCTTTCTCAATAGTGCTGCAAGATCCTTTTGTACACATTCAAGGCCATAGTATTAAAAAGTGTATGGGGGCTTGTTGTGAGAACATACAGTACTTTATGAGTAGTCCAGCTGGTGAAATTCCCTGACAAATTCCCCTGCTCCTTCCTAAGGCATTTGGGGATCTGGGCTGGCATCATTGCTCCAGATTTCCCACACCCCATATATTCCAGAGTGTTCTTTTAAAGCCACTTGCTAGGGCAAGGAGAGGCCGAGAGCTACTGTTGCTGCAATTGCCATCACTCTTGGGTCTTGCTCCTGCTGCCTAGTTGCTGGGACTTTTATAAAATCACAGAATCAAAGAATCATAGATTTGGAAGAGATTTCACGGGCCATCAGCTCCAACCCCCTTTGGCCATGCAGGAATACACAATCAAAGCACCCCGGACAGGTGGCCATCCAGCCTCTGTTTGAAACCTCCAAAGAAGGAGACTCCACCACTCTCCGAGGGAGTGTGCTCCATTGTCAAACAGCTGCTACTATTAGGAAGTTCTTCCTAAAGTTGACATCGAATCTGTTTTCCTATAGCTTGCATCCATTGCTCCATCTTGATCTCTGGAGTGTTTATGCATCTATCTGGACCAAGAGTGCTGGGTGCAATGTTTCACCAGACTTCTGTTGCTGAAGGGTGTGTGCATATTTATTCCTGCTCATTTGCTGCCTACAATGAAGACTGATAGCAATCCTGGGATCTGCTTCCATCTGAAAGTGGTCCCAAGTAATGCTCTGCTTTTTCTGTGACTGCCTGCCTTCTACCTAATGACTAAGCAGGATTTAATTAACCATTAAGCAAAATAAGCACATGTTTAGGGCATCAAGGGAACACGGGCACCACAGAAATTTTCCATTGCTGGATTTACCATAGACAGTATGGCGCAAAAATGCAAATGGTGCACCTGAACAAGGTTCCACAAGAAAGGCTCCCACAATAAATGAAGAATAAAATACATACACACAAATAACAACAACAACAAATTGAGCATTGGGCTGTGACTTGGAGACAAGGGTTCAATTCCCAGCTCAAGCATGAAACCCACTGGGTGACCTTGGGCAAGTCACACTATCTCAGCCTCAGAGGATGGCAGCAGCAACACCCCTCTGAAGAAACTTGCCAAGAAAAGCCCATCATAGGTCCACCTTAGGGTCCCCATAAGTCAGAAATGACTTGAACAACAATAATAGTGGTTAATGATATACATTAATCTTGGGGATACAAGATTAATCTTGGGAATAAACATTATTTTCCATCTTATTGCAGTTTTGGTTCATTTTAAAAGATAATTTTTTATTTTATAGTTTGTTATTGCTTATATTTTGAACTAGATATATATGGGGGCACCAAAATCTTGTAAGTGCTTAGGGTTTAATAATAATAATAATAATAATAATAAAGGTTTTAATCCAGCCCTGCAAGTAACAACAGCAGTAAGGAGCAATGGTGATGAAGAGAAGAATAAGTTTTTCTATCTAAAAAGACTCATTAATAAGAAAGACAAACAGAAGGTTAAGCTAGGTTATCCAATAAGACAAAAGGAAATTGGAAGACTCAGCAAGATCAGATCGTAGTCAAAAAGGTCCACATCTGCACCACAGTTCTTTCACAACCTGCAACTAACAGAAAATAAAGAGTATAAAACACCCAAGTTAGGAAGGTGGGGAGGGAAGAAGAGGAGATGAGCAAAGCAAAGCAAAGCAGCTTCATTTATATACCGCTTCATATCGCACATGGTATGTCTAAGCGGTTTACAACTTTGAGCTCATTGCCCACCAACAGTTGGGTGCTCATTTTAGCGACCTCGGAAGGATGCAGGCCTGAGTCGAGCCTCAGCCCTGGCTGGTATTGAACTCGCAACCTTGTGGGTTATGAGTGAGTGGCTGCAGGACAGGCATTTAACCACTGCGCCACCAGGGCTGAGGGACTGAGAGGGCCACCTTTGAATTTTTGGGCACATTTTATGAGAGTCTTCCACTGACTGGGATGGAATCACTTAATTAAAAGATCCACGGTTTGCTATATTGTTTTGTAGTGCTGAGAAGTGTTTTCAATGTGTGTGTGTGTTGCACACCTTCAGTCATTTCTGGCTTATAGTGAGTTCATGGAGTTTTCTTGGCAAGATTTGTTCAGAGGGTTTTTTCCATTGCCTTCCCCAGAGGCTGAGAGAGTATAGCTTGCCCAAGTGGGTTTCATTACTAAACAGGGAATTTAACCATGGTTTCCAGAATTGTAGTCCAACACTCAAACCACTAAATCATGCTGTTTTCAAATAGGTTTTGGATATGTGGGGAGTTGAGGCATAATTCACATTCTGTCAAGTGTTGTGGAGGCAGAGTTCCCTGTGCAGAAGATGCACACTTTTATCTGACACATAATTCGTCTGCCACTGCAGCAACTGGTAGTGGAGCTCATTTGGGCTGCATCTGCACTGTAGAAATACAGCTGGCCCTCCATTTTCGTGGGGGATTCGTTCTGGAACCCACCCACCCTGCGAAAACAGAGATTAGCAAGTATTCAAGCCCCATAGGATTGAATGGGGCAGTCCCGTCGGGCACGTGTGGGGGTGTGCCCACAGGGGCATGCCCTATTGATTTAAATGGAGGTTGCCCCTCTATGAATATGTAAAACCAGGGACTTGAAGTCTGCAAGAACAGAGGGGTGACTGTAATGCAATTTTACACTGCTTTAACTGCCATGGCTCAATGCTATGGAATGATGGGATCTCTTAGTTTTGTGTGATATTTAGCCTTCTCTGTCAGAGAGATCTGGTGCCACAACAAACTACAAATCCCAGGATCCCCTAGCATGGAACTCTTACAAACAGAAATGTGTGGTACTAGGGGTCCCTACCAGCAGTTGGCTTCTCTGTAAATGTTGGGGAGTTAGCTGTGAAGCTTGCAAGAGGCTAGGCAACTTTAGGATCACTGACACCTGTGTATACCAGCACTCACCGAGGAGAACTCCAGGTTTGGGTAAACTAAAAAGCCTTTTAAAAGAAAAATGTAGACCACAATCACATACACACACAATAGCAGTTCAAACAGATACAACATTTAGAGCTAACTGAAATGGAAATATGGAAATGGGATAGCAAAGATTGAGGGGTTTAGAGAAAGTGATAATTACCTGTCCAGAGAGTAGACCATGGAGATTGGGAGTGGCACAGACTGGGGTCCGAGGGTGGCACAATTTCATACATTGAACATATCCAGGGGACAAATATATGCATGCTGTGAATGCAAAAAGCTGGGCTTTGGGACCAATATTTATACCTGAAATGTAGCCCCAAGCAGTGGTCTTTCTTGCAAAGACTTGATAGTCATTCCTAGGAATGAACAATAGGATTCTGGACTGGTTGATGGGTTTAACTTTAGAGTCACAAAAACAATGATTGGATTCAGGGCAAGACCAGTGTGTGAGGATGTGTGACATGGCTGGGAACATGGTAGGGGGAAGGCAGAGAAGTTGGCTTACTGCTTTGGGTGCAAGGAGATCTTTTGTCTCACAGTGCAAGAGGAAATGCAGAGAAATTGGGGGAAGGAAGGAGCATTTGGATTACATGGGTCCTTCCAAATGCCTTCAGGTCCTCCATGACCACCCATGAGAGGTTCTCCTGGCTCTGCAAAGGTCATCATGACTTCCTAGCAACATGCCTGGCCCTTAATATGAAAGGTATGAGATATGGTGATATGGACCCCCAAATAACGCAGGATATGCAGGGTGTGCTAAAGAGCCATGGAAGTTAAAATGGTGTCAAACTGCATTAATTCTGCTGTGTGGCATCAGCCTTGGTTGTGCTTCTCATTGCATATTTCACTGCAGGTGCAGTTGTGCCATCTGTTGTGCATTTCACTATGTATTTGCTCACATGTTCAGTTGCACATTTCCATTCAGCATTTACGCTACACAACCAGAATGTAGGATTGCAGACCACCTCTGCGACAAAGGTAAGTTCCCTTACTTAAACACATTCTTGAGGATTTTTTCCAGACTACTCTAGAGAAAGTAGAGAAACAGGCCTCTATTTTTTCAGTCGTGGTATGGATATTGAGAAAAAGTGGAGTCATTCCACGATTTATTTTCAATTGATTTATTTCTTGGCCTGTCCCTTTCCCTCTGGCAATCGTGCCAAATGCCAAGTATTTCTGTGAAATCTATGGACCACATGCAGTAGAATAAGATAACTCTAAAGTCATAAGGACAGTAAAATATTTATAGGAAAAGGAAGGCTTGAGAGCAGAGAGAGAAACCAAGGTTGCACCACTGCTTTAACCGCCATGGCTCAATGCTATGGAATTCTGGGATTTGTAGTTTGTCGTATTACCAGAGCCCTCTGACAGAGAATGGCTACATAGCTCACAAAGCTTCACATCCCAGGATTCCATAGAGTTGAGCCATGGCAGTTACAGTGATATCAAACTGCATTAATTCTGCAGTGCAGATGCCACGACCCAAATAATCCATCAGTCTCTTGCTTGTTACTTTTTCTGGGTCTTCTCTAGGCAGGAGATGAGAGTGCAAGTTCTCCAGTTTTGGTGAGCTCAGCTCTAGGCAAGTTACCCAGTCAGCTTGGAGAGCAGCAAGCTTTCTAAATATTTCACAAAACTACAAATCCTAGCATTTCATAGCACTGATGCATGGTATTTAAATCGGTATGAAGCTGCATTAACCCTGCAGTGCAGAAACAGCCTAACTAAGCCCTGCTGCCAATCTCTTCAGGGGCAGACAACATGCCAGGCAGCAATGTGCAAGGCTTACTTGATTTGTTGCTGCAATTAACTTTCTAAGGGGCTTATGTATGTACTTAGCTTCTTCCTTTCCTTCTAGTCTTTGTGATACCAGGAGTTATCCTCCACTCTGCACTCCATCCACCTACTGGATAGAAGCAAATAAGACTAGATTAAATGCTCCTTTTCCCCATCGCTAAATCATTGAAAAGAAATAATCCCTTCCTTTCATCTTGCTCTGGAAGAAGCCTTTTAGCTAAAGTTTTTTGTCTTCATTTCCTAACAGGAAATATATATTCTCTGTCTTGCTGCATCTGCGCTGCACTTTGACATGCTTTAACTGCCATGGCTCAATGCTAAGGAACCCTGGAATTTGTAGTTGTGTGAGATTTGTAGAGATATCTATCAGAGAGCTCTAGTGCCACAACAAATTACAAATCCCAGGATCCCAAAGGATGGAGCCATGACAGATAAAGTGGCGTCAAACTGTATATATTCTGTAGTGTGGTAGCAGCTGCTAGTGTCCCTCTTTTTCAATGATAAACTGCAAGCAACTATGGTTGGCATTTAAGACACAATGCTTAATGATATCATGGAGGGAGGATCCCTAGGGGGTTATTCAGACATTTTGTTAGCATGACTATGCGAATAATCTCATTCCGGAACTGTATCTCTGCGCATCTCTGCGAGTTCTGTTGTGCACTTGTGTCAGCAATGTGAATAAAGTCAATGATGTGGATGTCTTCGAAACATGTTCAAGGCCTGCAGAGTTTTATACTTGTTTACCCTGTGTCTATTCGCACCGGTTATTCACACAGCTGAGACTGTGAGTCTTTTTAGAAAAACTCGGACCAAAACCCAAGAACGATTATCCTGGGATTTGTGGGTTATGGGGTAGCCACTACAAAAAAAACCTTTAGTGGATGCATTCGAAATGCAGGTGAACCTCAGAGATTAATCCCATGTTCATCCGGGATTTTTTTTTTTCAGCATCTGAATAACCCTTAGGCCTCTGGGTTTTGGCCCAGAAACCTCAGGACCTGGAACGGTCCTCAGCTGGCAAGTTTGGCTGCAAGCCTCCCTTGCAATGAACCTTCCATGGCCATTTCTGTCCTCTGGTTCCCCCAGTTGGTGCACCAATTGCACCTCATTGCCGGCCAGCTCTCCAAGCCTCCTTCAATGCATGCTGGATGATGAGTTTCCAAACAACTACATTCATCTGGATGGGTAACAGGAGACTTTGCTGCAAAAATCCAAGCAGACTGTGAGTCAAGCTCAGCTGTCAGTTGCATCACCCTGCTCTTGTCTCGATTTCTGGGCCTGACCAAATTTCACATTTGAGACTTGGCCTGTCAAGAGTTTTCCTGCCCTGGTCTTCCCTCCCCTTTTCCTTCTCCTCCTGTTCAGATCCTTTCTTTTCCACCCCCCTGGCCTCTTTTGATTTCACGCTGGCTTTTTAAATTGAGGATAAAGTTAATTCACTCAACAATGCCACAGCTGGAATGGAATAGGCCCCGTCTCGGCAGAGGGCAGGGCTCGGGGTGAACCGGTGGCGTCAATTGGATCAGCCTGCCTCCCCCCCCTTACCCCCCCCCCCCAATACCCTTGGGGTCCTGTCCCTGCTTTGGCAGTTGCCACCGCCTTTGGCGACAAAGCCAGAAGTTAAACTTAATTGCGAGCATATGGTTCTCCGGTAGCCGAACCTGAATTTGGAGCCGGCTAGGTGTTCAAGTGGAAGCAAAGTTTGGGTTGGAGAAGGTGTGGCTGAGACCCCCCAGCAGCAGCCTTTGGGGAGGACCCATTGATCCTGATCTGGGGCTTTTTGTCTGGAGGTGGCAGGCTGTTGGCAGGAACAGCTTGATAATCAGAGAGATTTGAGGCCCTTAAATCCTTGTGGTTACGGGTGGCACACAGCTCCCTTGCCCGCTTGCTCCTCCTTTAATTGGCCTGCAATGAGACTCGAGGAGGAACACATGCTCTACCTGAAGCGACACCCCACAAGCTGCGGCACAGATGTCTCTCCCCATGGCCGATTTGGTGGGGTGGGAGCAGGTGGAGGAGGCCATAGGAACATGATGGATGGAAGAAGAAGAGGAAGAGGAAGGGGAATAGGCACACTGGGATAGGGATCTGGAGTTGCACAATGTCGGAGCTGCACATTACCTGTGGTCCTTCTATCTGAGCACATGCAAATAGATAATATTGCTCAGCGGTACTGTCAGCACCCATAACTGTGCAAGGTGCTAAAATGAACTCAGAGCCTCCACATTCTATATATGGAACTATACTGCAAAGTGTTTGTTGTTTTTAGGTGCCTTCGAGTCATTTCTGACTTATGGTGACGCTAAGGCAAACCTATCTTGGGGTTTTCTTTGCAAAATTTGTTCCGAGGAAGTTTGCCTTGTTTTCCTCTGAGGCTGAGAGTGTGTGACTTGCCCAGGCGGAGTTGGGAATGGAACCCTGATCGCCAGAGTTGTAGTCCAACACTCAAACCACTTTGCCACGCTGGCTCACACAGAGTATTTACAGCACTATATACAAACCATCCTCTAATCATAAAATCATAGAGTTTGAAGAAATCTCAAGGGCCATCCAGTCCAGCCCCATTCTGCCATGCAGGAATGCATAATCAAAGCCTTCCCTGGGACAGACGGCCCCCCAGCCTCTGTTTAAAAACCTCCAAAGAAGGAGATGCCACCAAATTCTGAGGGAGTGTCCTCCACTGTTGAACAGCTCTTACTGTCAGGAAGCTCTTCCTAATATTTAAATGGAATCTCTTTACCTGTAGCTTGAATCCATTGCTCCGTCTCCTAGTTTCTAGAGCTGCAAAAAACAAGTTTGTTCCATCTTCAGTATGACATCTCTTCAAATATTTATACAGGGCTATCATAACCTTCTCTTCTCCAGGCTAAACATACCCAACTCCCTAAGTTTCTCCTCAAAGGCATGGTTTCCAGATTTTCACCATTTTGGTCGCCCTCCTCTGGACACCCTCCAGCTTCTCAATATCCTTTTGGAATTGTAGTGCCCAGAATTGGACACAGGATTATTCCAGGTGAGGCCTGACCAAAGTAGAATAGAGTGGTACTATTATTTCCCTTGACCTGTAGACACTACACTCCTATTGATGCAGCCTTGGCTTTTTTAGCTGCTGCATCACACTGTTCAGCTTGTTGTCTACTAGGACTCCTAGGCCTCATTCCCACTTACAAATAAATCAGTTTGCGATCCAAATCGATGGACCAGTTTGATAGTGGAGCGTGGTTTACACTACATTTGCCCCAATCACCTTTTCTTGTGGTAAAATAAACCACTTGTTGTTCACATTGACTAATGAATCAATTCAAAATGGACCCTCTTCAGCCATCTGGCAAATTTAAAGGGTAATTTAAAATAGATTCTGATCTGCACCCCATTCACCCCATTGTGCTGAATCAATTTATTGCAAAAGATGCAGAAAAAAATGAGTGTCAAAAAGAAGCATGTTAAATAGGTCTAGTGCAAGGGGCCCCTCACCAAACCACTTCAGCAGTTCAGTGCAACTGGGAACAAGGGACATTTAAGCCACTTCAAACTGGCTAGCAAACAAGTTTATAATGTAGTGGGAATGAGCCCCTAGATCCCTTTCACATGTACTGTTGTTAAACCAGGTGTCCACCATCCTCTATGTGGGACTTATTTGAGCAGTGTGCATTTGAATGCACACATGCACACACACCTCAGTTCTGCTTATGTACTGACTTCAGTGTTTCCCTTCTCACTGGTCAGAATCCCATAGGTGTCCTTGGCATGTGTAAGTTCTCCCAATGGAAGTTGTGGGCCATGTTTGTTCAATGCAGAACAGATGTGTTCAGTTTAAGTTTACAGCACAAGACTTGTATATGTGGAGCCATTGTGTAGGTGCATTCTGGCACACATTTGACTGTGTGTTCAGCTGCACAACTTTGGTATGTGACATAAGGAGTTGAACATGTCTTCAAGAACCATTAATATGAATTGGAGTGAAGGTGCTTCAGGGCAGTATGGCAGTTGCCATTTTGTCAACCTGAAGTGATGCTGTGTCTCTCCAAATATTTGTTTTAGCCAGGGGTCAGCAACTTACGGCCCGTAGGCCAGTTGTGGCTCACGGAGGCCACGCTGCTGCCTTTCGCGTCCTCAGGGGTCCTCCAAAATGGTGCCTGGAGTCTCGTGCGACCTTTCCTGTCGTGGGAAAGGTTGCACAAGACTCCGAGGTGCCATTTTGGAATCCAAAATGGCGCCCCGGAGGACCCCCATGGCGGCGCTGGGTCTCTCGGGGGTCTGGCGCAGCCAAGGGAAGCCTCCTGGGGGGGCCATCATGTGCATGCGCGCGCGATATAGGGGGTGTGCCATTTTGTTTTTCAAAATGGTGGCACGCGAGTGTGTGTGCATGCACCGGCCCCCAGCGCCATTCCCCCCCCCCCCTCCTGGCCCGTCGGCAAAAAAAGTTGCTGACCCCTGGTTTTAGCTATTGGGAAAAGGAAGTATGTATTTTCTTCTTGTTCTGAGTTGAGGAACTCCCTAAAATAACAGCTAGCATCCAGTTAGTCAGTTACAATATCACAAGTTAGACTTACAAGTGAGTAACTGTTTCTTTCAGAATGGTTTCCAGCTGGAAAGGGAGTCAGACAAGGCTGCAAGGATGTAAATCCTTGATGACTTCATCTTGCTATGTGATGAATAATTACTGTGATTTCTTCCCAAATGTGGGAGAAAATAAATATTTTTTATGCAGTGAATTGACAGTTAGGCCCAGAAAAAACTATGATTTGTCTGCCTTAGGGTTGCCATAAGTCAGAACCAATTTCAAGGCAAAAAAACAACAAACTAACAAAAACCTCTCCCTGTATCTGAGAATCCCAATGTATTCCAGAGGATTTTTTACGTACAGAAAAACGCATACATTTCTTGTATCAAAGAAAAAGAAAGAAAACAAAAATATGTGAGGGTTTTGTGCAAAGAAAACTATTTTTTTCTTGTGCGAAAAAAGAAAACGTTTCTTGCATAGAAAACACTGTTTCCTGTGTGTGAAACATATTTTCTGCACACATGGCAGATGTTACTAACAAGGAAAAACACACAAGCTGGGAGATGCTGTAGCAGTTTACTTTTGCCTGAGCCTATGAGATTGCGCCACTTCCTTTCCTTTCCCTTCTGCTGCGGAAACTGAATGCAAGCTTCTTTTGCCCTTTGAACTGAGTTTGCAGCAACTGAAGTATGCTGAGAACAAAGGGAGAACGTAGAGTGAAACTGGGACATTTTAAAAGAAGCTGAGAAAGTGGGATGGCAGAGAATTAATTGGGACTGTCCCTGCCAAGTTGGGACATTCGGAAGGTACACATTTCAATGTGGAAAGAAAATTGCAAAAATCTTGCTGCTCCCAACAGCTTTCCAGACTGTTGGGGAACCTATTTTTCATAATAGAGAATGTCCTTTCCATCCCTTGTGCTGGGGGCTTTGCGGAAGGGGACCACAGGAGTCATTAAGGCCTCTGTGGTCCTTTGAGGATCCACATGAGATAAATAAATAAAGACAGCATGCACATATGAGAACTAGCGTGGCATAGCGGTTTGTGCATTGGCCTATGACTCTGGAGAGCAGAGTTCGAATCCCCACTGGGCCACGGAAACCCACTTGGGCAAGTCATACCTTCCCAGCCTCAGGGGAAGGCAATGACAAGCCTCCTCTGAACAAATCTTGGCCAAAAAAACAAAACCCATGATCACCTTAGGGTCTCCATAAGTCGGAAAGGACTTGAAGGCACACAACCCTCACACAGCATGCATACACGAGAGCCAGTGTGGTGTAGTGGTTTCTGTGTTGGACTATGACTCTGGAGAGCAGGGTTCAAATTCCTGCTCGGCCACAGTCTCTCAGCCTCAGAGGATGACAACGGCAAACTCACTCTGAAGCAACCTGCCAAGAAAACCCCATGGTCGCTTTGCCATAGGGTTGCCCAAAATCGCAAAGGACTTGAAGGCACATAACAGCAGTTCCAACAAGTCCGCAAATGCACGCAGGAGACCCTCTTTTTTGCACCGCAGCCTGGCCTGGCCTCCTTTTCCCGCCAAAGGGGACACAGCAGGCCTGGGGAAGGCCGGTCTCCCCACTGAGGGCAATATGCTTGATCTTCCATTCACAAAATACCTTGTTTAACGTCTTCGGAGGCTTCTGAACAAACTGGCCCAGTGGGGGGCTATGGAAGGGGGGACGTGGGTGACCTAACCTGCCCTCCCTTATGGGCCCAACAGCCTGTGTTTGTAAACAGACCCTTGTTAGATTCGCCCCAGAAGTCATCCAGTTAATTGAATGTCAGCTCCCCATGGAGAGAAGGGGACCTAATGAGCCTTCCAGGGAGAAGGGAAGTGAAGATGGAGCCCAGCCTGGAGAAAACTCCGCAGCACCGTTTGTACTGTAGTGAAACCAGAGGCAAAAAGAACATGAAGTGCATCTACACGGTGGAAATAATGCAGTTTGATCCCCCCCCCTTGAACTGCCATGGCTCCATCCTACAGCACCCCAGGATTTGTAATTTGGTGAGGCACCAGCATGCTTTGGGAGAGAAGGCGGAAAAAAGACCTCGTAAAACTGCAACTCTTCTATAGGATGGTGCAACAGCACTTAAAGGGGAGTCAAATTGCATTCAGTGGTTCCCAAAACTTTGGTCTTCCAGGCATTTTGGACTGCGTCTCCCAGAAGCCCCAGCCAGCTTGGCCAACAGTCAGGAATTCTGGGAGCTGATTATCTGGAGGACCAAAGTTTGGGAACCACATCCTAAGGCTGCTGCCACACTGCAGAATTCATGTGCTTTGACACCACTTTAGCTCCCACAGCTCAATGCTACAGAATCCTGGGATTTGTGGTTTTTTGTGAGGCACCACCACCCTTTGGCAGAGAAGGCCAAAGACCTGGTAAAACTACAAATCCCAGGGTTCGATAGGATGGAGCTACAGAACTTAAAGTGGTGTCAAACTGTTATTTCTACAGTGTAGATACACCCAGAGAAGAGAATAGGGAGAGATTCCTGCACTACAGAGGATGAGGAGTTGTTCAACATTTTCCAGTACAGTTTTTACCTAAAACTAACAACATATGCATGCATAAAATGAAACAACCAGGTCAAGAAAACATTGCATAAGTAAGCAACCTTCCTTTCCGCAACCCAACAACCATGAAACACGTTTTAGAGCCCACTTGAAGGCTACTTCCAAAATGCATCCAGGGCTGACTTTCTCTTTCAACAACTTCCACTTTTCTTCTGGATTGCAATTTAGTGGCTAGACTTTTATGAATAGGTTTTGGCTGCTGCCACACTGCACAGTTAATGCAGTTAGACAGTGCTTTAACTGTTATGGTTCCAATCTATGGAATCCTGGGATCTATAGTTTGTAGGCACCAGAGCTCTCTGACAGAGAAGGCTAAATATCTCACAAATCCCAGGATTCCATAGCACTGAGCAATGGCAGTTTAAAGCGGTGTCAAAACATTAATTCTGCAGTGTAGATTCAGCCTTTGTTAACATTCTGGGGATTGCTAGTAGAGCAAGTTTATCTGCTCTCCCTTTTTCTCTCTGTTTTGCTCCTCACACATGTAGTAATGGATTCTGGACGGAGTTGTAGAATCATAGAATCATAGAATCATAGAGTTGGAAGAGACCCCAAGGGCCATCCAGTCCAACCCCCTGCCATGCAGGAACTCCCAATCAAAGCATCCCCGACAGATGACCATCCAGCCGCTGCTTAAAGACCTCCAAGGAAGAAGACTCCACTACTCTCCGAGGGAGTGTGTTCCACTGTCGAACCACCCTTACTGTCAGGAAGTTCCTCCTAATGTTGAGGTGGAATCTCTTTTCTTGCAGCTTGCATCCATTGTTTCGGGTCCTAGTCTCTGGAGCAGCAGAAAACAAGCTTGTTCCCTCCTCAATATGACATCCCTTCAAATATTTAAACACAGCTATCATATCACCTCTCAGTCTTCTCTTCTCCAGGCTAAACATCCCCAGCTCCCTAAGTCGTTCCTCGTAGGGCTTGGTTTCCAGACCTTTCACCATTTTAGTTGCCCTCCTTTGGACACGCTCCAGTTTCTCCACATCCTTGTAGTTTCCCTTGCCTGTTCTAGACAGGCATGCACAGCTACAGTAGGATCGGCTAGAGCAGATTCCCATCCTTTCCCAGCTCAAGGTTGAATGCACACAGTACTGCAACCTGGTGTGGAAAGTTTATGTTTCTCTAGCTGTCCTTCACCCCAGAGCTGATGCTGCTAAAAACTTTCCACTAGACAGAGGATGAGGAAGAAAAGCAGGACTGGACACTTACAAAGTGTCTTTGTAAAAAGGAGCTTTGGTCAGTGAGATGTGGCTGTAGACCCTTACCTACATTCAAAGATCTCAGGGCAACAGAATAAAATCAGTTTTAAACCATGCTAAATTATTATTATTATTATTTCAAGATTTGTTCATTTTAAATAAATTCTTGAGTTCTAGTTTTCTTGTTCTCAGATAAGTTGTCTGATTTGAATCTTGAACTTTTCAAAGGAAAAAAAAGAGTTAAATAGGCCAATAACAAAAGAAGAAATATACATTGCAATAAAGAAATATACAATGCAATAAAGAAATAAAAAGACAATAAAGCCCCAGGCCTGGATGGCTTAATGGCTAAGTTTTACAAAACCTTAATTGACGAGCTAATATACCCATGATATCACACAATAAGAGAAAGTGAAAAGGATTTTTATCCACAAACATGGGGGGAGGCAATAATAATACTAATTCCCAAAGAAGATAAAGATATAAGTCTAATTGAAAATAATAGACCTATCTCACTGCTAAACCTTGATTACAAGATATACGCCTCAATTATAGCACATAGATTAAAAAAAGAACTATTGCAGTGGATACACGAAGATCAAACTTTTTTTTTACCAGGCAGACAAATTAAGAACAATATTAGAACAACTGTAAATGCCTTAGAGTATTATGAAAGGAACAAAGAGAAAAAATTAAGAATTGTCCTAATTGATCTAGAAAAAGCCTTCGACAACGTTGATTGGTTTTTCATGAAAGAAATGCTAAAACAAAGTGATACCGGAAACAAGTTTCAAAAATGGATTAATGTTATTTATTCACAGCAATCTGCCCAAATAGATATAAATGGGGAGAAGTGAGATAAGTGTAAAATCAGTAAAGGGATGCATCAAGGTTGCCCGCTTTCACCACTCCTTTTCATTATAGTGATGGAAATCCTAATGAGGAAAATAAGAAATGACAAACAAATTAAATGTCTACAAATAGGAACAATATAAAACGAAAGCTTTTGCAGATGATTTAGCAATCATACTAGAAGACCCAATAAAAAGCATATCGAAATTATGGGTAACCATAGAAGAAGCATGCAGCCTGGCAGGCTTAAAAATCAATAAACAAAAAGCGAGATCCTAACAAAAAACTTCTCAAAAACAGAAGAGGTGGTGCTAGCTAAGAAAACAGATATAAGGATAATAACTAAAACAAAATACCTGGGCATAAGATCTTCTAGCAAATAATTCCATTGAAACATGGAATAAAATTAGAGAGGATTTAAAAAGGTGGGAAACAATAAAATTACTTCTATTTGGTAGAGTAGCACTAATACAAATGTATGTGCTCCCAAAAATGCTATATCTATTTCAAAATATTCCGGTGATTACATCCAACACTATCTTTAATAAATGGACAAGAGACATTAGAGAATTTATTTGGCAAGGGAAGAAACCAAGAATAAAAATAACAGTGGTACAAGATGAGAAAAAGGACGTTATCACACGTGGGCCAGAATGCGAAAATAAAGTGGAAATGAGGCATCCCGAAAATAAACGGGAAATAAACCTTGTTTCCGCAAACGTCATTACCTTAATTGCGAATTTACAGTAAGTGCATTGAACATCCACACACAAGCGAAAACAGCCCGTAAATGTAGTAGAAATGAGCCTCTTGCACATGCGCAGATAGAGAAATGCTCGCTGGAACCATGGCAACAGCAGGGAAATGCTCCCCAATGCGCATTTGGTTATCACATTACGGTAAATTCGAAATTACCTTAATTGTGCATTTACATTTCCTCCAAACAACCGGATTTCAAAAGATCTCGTTTCTGTCCACTTTCTGTCCACTTTCTGTCCAGTTTCTGTGCGACGTCATGTGAAAACACGGGCCACTAATCCAGTTTCGGTCTGGATTTTGTGTGGATTAACCAGCAGATTTGCCCCCGTGTGATAACGTCCAAAGAAAGGAGGTTTAGGACTACCTAAATTGCAAGCTTACTGCAATGCAGCAGCCCTCACATGGATAAAAGATTGGACAGAATTAAAGAATAAGAGGTTATTAACACTGGAAGGAGCTAATCTAAAGGAAGGATGGCGCAAGTACTTGCAGTATGAGAATGAGGTAACAGGCAACAACTTTAATAACCATATAATAAGGAAAGCCCTAATGAAAGTTTGGGTAAAGTATAAGAACTTTATATATGCCAAAATCCCGAGATGGATTTCTCCACAGGAAGCATTCCACAAGGAAGACAAACTCAATAAAGGGAAACGGCTCACATATGAATACATTCTAACTAGAACAGTACAAGAAGAAAAAATCAAATCACTAAAAGACCTTCAAAAAGAAGGATTGGGAATACAATGGTTAGGATATCCATTTTAAATTTTAGATTTTAAAAAGATAAGAACAAAATAGGAATAGAACCAGAAAAAAAAAGTACTAGGAAAAAAATTATGGATAAAGGGGAAAAATATGATATCCAGACTATACAAGATGATACTTGATGTCGATTTCTGCTACTCTAAAGTAGTTTATCTTTCTAATTTATGGTAAATTGAGATTAAAAGTAAGACTGTATAAGTTACTTTAATTGCTTTACTGCTCGGGATGTAAGCGAAATGTGAGAAGTTTTTTTTTTTTTAACACAATAAAATATACAAATTATTATTATTATTATTTCCCATTTTCTCCAAAAATTGGGACTCAAGAAGGCTTACAATTGTAAAAGAGCAATACAGCTAAAAGCTTACAAAGAATGAGAATTAAATGGAATTAAGTCACTATATTACGGTAAAATGATTTAGCCTACACTTGAAATGATAAAATGCAATTGGAAAGGTAAAAAATAATTAAAGCGATTCAGTCTAAAACAATACAGCACAAACAGCCCATTCCTTAAATACTTTCCATTTAAAAATAATCTATTGGAATAAAAAGTTTTTGCCTAGTAAGAAAGGGGAAGGGGCCATTCTGGCCTCCCTGAGAAGGGAATTCCAAAGGATTTGTAGTTTTGTGAACTATCTAGTCTTTGCTATCAGAGAGCTCTGGTGCCAGAAAAAACTACAAATCCCAGGATTCCATATTACTGAGTCATGGCAGTTAAAGCAGCGTCAAATTGTGTTATTTTTGCAGTGCAGATGCAGCCAAGCTCTGCCAGATAGCCTGGACTTGAGCCTAATAAATTTATATACATTTGTATACATTTAGCACAATAAATAAATTTAAAACAATAAACACAATAACTTTATAGTCTGAAAAAAAAGTACGGTATATAAAAAGGTAAAAACAAGTTAAAGACAAGCATATAAAACAAGCTGAAAACAAGTTAAAAACAAGGACATGTGTTTGGCAATAATGAGCCGAAAAACAAATATATATCGTCCTATTGTCTTCTAAATGTTCATTTTCTTAATGTATTTCCTTTAAATTCTTAATGTGTTTCCTTTAAACTTCCTGTAAATATTTAGTATACATTAAATTCAATAGGTGTAAACACATCACTTGGGAGTATTGGTGAAATGGAAAACTTGGTCACATTTTTCCTCCTCCAGATTTATAGAAACTGCAGCATCTTTAATTGAATGACAGCAAAATTTGGTGGAAAGCCATTGAAAAAAACAGGCATTTTGATGTGGATGGTATTTTGATTTTAGATATAGATATAGATATATAGATAATATACACACACACACTCATTGTTGCCAATGGAAATTTGGTGAAAAGCCAGAGAGCAAGTGAACATTTGGAATAGAACAGACCTGTACTTTTTGCCTTGTTCTTGCCAATAGAAATTTGGCGAAAAACCATTGAAGAAAATACATTTAAAGGAGGATTGGATTTGTATTTATTTATTTATTTTTACTTATTGCTGCGAATGGACATTTCTTGTAAAGCCATGAAAGATAATGGGATTTTTAATGTCTTTGGCTCAATATTGCCAATAGAAATTTGGTAGGAAGCCATTGAAGAAAACAGGCATTTAGAGGAAAATGGGATCTGTGACTCTTTCGGCTCATCATTGCCCCAATAGGAATTTGATAAAAAGCCACTGAAGAAAATTGATATTTTAAAGAGAATGGAGCTATACTTTTTTGGCTTGTAATTCCCCCCTCCCCCCAAAACAAAACAAAACAAAACAAAACAAAACAAAAAACTGGTGAAAAACCTTGAAGAAAATGGACATTTAGAAGAGAATGGATCTGTATGTTTTGGCTCATTGTGGCCCTAGCAATTTGGTTTTTAAAAAGTCCCTGAAGAAAACAGGTGTTTAGAAAAGGACAGACCTGTACTTGTGGGCTCCTTGTTGCAATAGAAATTTGGTGAAGAGCTGTTGCAGAAAACAAAGGGGTGGATTTGTGCATTTTTTTTTATTTTTATTTTTTGCAATGGAAACGATAAACCAGAATCCTCTGCTTTGTTCTCCTTGCAGGTCCAGAAGGTAGTTAAGCCTCCCCTGTGCCTTCAGGTATATCAGAAAAGAGGCAGCGAGGAAAGAAAGCTCCTAGCATGTAATAAAATTTTGTCATCCCAATGTGTGATATGCCCATATGGCCGGCTCCCCCTTTTCACACCAACCCCGGCGGATTACATATGTGATCCTGGCCATTATGGGCTGGAGCGAGGGCTCAGCAATAATATCCTGGCACATTCCTGGCTGCATTGGGAGGAAGCTTTATCCTCTCTCCTGCTGTTCCCTGATCTGCCCCTAGGTTACTAGCAACCCCAGCAGACTGCTGGGTTCCTTTGGCCTGCTGTTCCATGGCCGATTAGCTCCTATGGCTGCCATCTGGACCACCGGCTCGGGCAAATTCCTCTCCCTTTACTCTCGGAGAAAAGGAAAGGGATCAGTTGGCTGGACCAAATAAAGAAAATGCCAAAAAGTGGTAGTGCCCAGCTTGGGTCATAATCACCAACATGGCGTGAGCACTGCTACCTTCTCCATCTGCCTTCAAGAAGGAAAGCCAAGCCCAAGGCTTATTAAGGACAAAGGCTTTCCTTCTCAAAGAATTTGTTGGTGCTGTTGTTGTGTGCCTCCAGGTCATTTTTGATTTATGGCAACCCTTAGGTGAAGCTATCATGGGGTTTTCTTGGCAAGTTTCTTTGGAGGGGGGTTGCCATTGCCATCCTCTGGGGCTGAGAGAGTGTGACTTGGCCAAGGGCACCCAGTGGGTTTTTATGCTCGAGCAGGGAATCAAACCCTGATCTCCAGAGTTGTAGTGCAACACAACAAAGCACTACATTACACTGGCTCTCAGAGTATAGCCTTTCCCTTTTCTGGTCAGTTAGGAGCCACTGTGGCATTGTGGTTTGAGTATTGGGCTCAGGGTGTCCAGGTATCATCACTGCAAAGGAGGACAAGGCAGGGCAAAAGGTAGGACATTCAAGAAAAAAGTGCGAGACATGACAAAGTAAAAACTCAAAACACTCATAGAAATGTAAATTCATGCTTCTTAGTTATGCTCAAAATGGAGATCGTTTTGGAATCCTCCTGGGCAGAAGGTTGAAATGCAGGACATGACCTGGAAAAGGAGGACCTTGGTCACCTTAGTTGGACTATGAGTCTGGAGACCAGGGGTCGAATCCAAGTTCGACCATGGAAACCGACTGGGTGACCTTGGGCTAGGATTGCCACATTCCAGTCCTTCATATCTGGGCATCTGATTTACATCTTATGCAAATTATTATGATTGGGCATGTTATTAATTTATATTCCCATTATGCAAATTCAACACATTAATCATGACACTTTTTCTACCATTATGTTTTCAATGTTAATACCAGTACCAAGTGAAGGATTATTTTTTTCTTCTTTTCCCCTCTAGTTAGTGTGAAGAGAGAGAGGCTTGCAAGGGACTCCCTTTCCTCTCTGGAGGCTGTTTGGAAGAGAAGTTCCACTATCCTGCTTTGCCCTAAGCTCAAGCTACCAACACCATCACCACACAACACAAGGCCATCTCTGCTTGCCTCCTTTCCTTTCCCACTTTCTGGGCCTGTCAGGGAAAGGAGCGAGGAAATGGAAGAATAAGGTGGCAATGCTACCCCTGTGCAGTAGCAACTGGAGCCTGCATGGCAGGATGAGGCTCCTTCCAGTGCCAATCTTGTTGCATGGTTTCCTGCTTCATTATCACTGCTGCATTTTAACCTACCTATCAGCCTACGACAAAGGAGAAACGCAGGACTTACTGTTTCAGCTGGCCCATCCGGCTGGGAGATTTTTTTTTAGTCGCATCAATCCAGAATTTTCCAGGTTTTCCGGGACAAATGGCAACCCTACCTTGGGCAAGTTGCATGCTCTCAGGCTCAGGGGAAGGCAAAATAGCAAATGTTCTCTGAATCAATCTTGCCCAGAAACCCCCTTTGGATTGTCATAAGTTGGAAATGACTTGAAGGCACACAACAACAACAAATTTCTGGTCAGTACTAATTCAAATTGTTGACTTTTGGGAGCTTATTGCATTATCTTTCAACTTGAAACCAGCCTTCTGGGATGTGGCATGGCAGTGGGAATTATCACATTGTAGTTTGCCGCCAAATCGCGGGGTGACTGCAGCCCGGGTCCCAGACACACTCAGCCGGCCGCCATTAAACCTCGGGAGCTTTTTGTTTTCAAAAAAGGGTCGGCTGAGCGCAACCGGGACCTGGGCTGCAGTTGTCCAGAAATTTGGCAGTGAATTACAATGCGATAATTCCTGTCTCCATGCCACACCCTGGTTGCATCCCGGAAGGCTGATTTCAAGTTAAAAGTTAATGCGATAAGCTCCATATAGACCGACCTGGCTTGAGTTCAGGTTTTCTGAAGGGAAATGTCTCCACATATGTGACATTTGATATCTTTGAGTCCTTTGTCTGTGTTCCACCACCCTCATAAGTGCAGCTGGAGGAGCCATGGGGGTGACAGGGTTTCCTTCTCTGGATGTCTTATATTCCCATTATGCTGGACAGCTCCCTACTGCTGGAGATGCTCCTGCACTGAGCAGGGGGTTGGACGTATTGGCCTCTGGGACACCCTTCCAACTCGATGATTCTAAAATTCCCAAGTTATGGAACTCCCTTCCATGGCAGTTCTGGCTGGCCACCTCCTTGTCTTTCAGCCAGCAACCAAAAACTTTTTATGTATCCCGACCATTGATTTTTATTATGTTGAGGCAGATGGAGCTTTTAATGAGGTGTTTCTGTTTTGTTGTTGTTGTGAGCCTTTAAGTTGTTTCCAACTTATCAGGACCCTAAAGCAAACCTAACATGGGGTTTTCTTGGCAAGATTTGTTCAGAAGGGGTTGGCCATTGCCTTCCCCTGAGGCTGAGAGGGTGTGACTTGCCCAAGGAGACCCAGTGGGTTTCATGGCTGAGCCAGGAATGGAACCCTGGCCTCCAGGACTGTAGTTCAACACTCAAACTAGCTTTAAATATGTTTTTAAAACTGTTTTTAGCTTGAGTTTTTAACTTGTGTTTTTTTCAAAAAATAAAAAAGCAGAACGATGATTTAAATGTGTTTTTTAAAATTAACTTTTATTAATTAAAATACATAAAACACATAAAAACACAAATACTCAACAAAAACGAACAAACATATTTCAATATAACAAACACATGACTTCCTACTCCTAATTACTGATCTTGAATTGTTCCATAAAGGTTAATCTTTCTCCTAAAATTTTGACTATATACCATATCATTAAGAGCGAAAAAGTCCGTTACTATCAAACTATACAGATATATAACAATTTTTCATCTATACCTCATAGAAATAACCTATCCAAATATTCCCTCATCTAGATGAGGAATAAGTTACAAAAAGGAATCTTAAGTTCTCTCTATAGTATGTTTAAATTACTTATTTTCCCACTGATTTAAATGTGTTTTAACTTTTGTATTAATAGGGTGTTGTCGTTCTTAAGTTGCATGGTGTTTTTAAATGGTTGTAAGGTGTTTCCAATCCTTTGCTGGGAGATAGGTGGGCAAGAAATGAATCCAATCAAATAAATAAATAAATCAGTCTGGGAAGTGCAATTTATTAGTCCAGCTCATTTTAAAATGCTGACCAAACAAAATTCTCCAGCACTGAGAAGGGGTCAGCTGAGAAAGTCTAAGGGCAAATATGACTTGTGCCATATGTCCAAAAATTTTGAGAGTCAGATGAAAAGCTTCCCCTCCCTTCTCTTCTGTACACACTCACAGAAGACACACACACACACACAATCCACACACACAACAGAGAGCGAGAGGCTGCAAGGGCAACAGTGCCGCTGTTCAGTCTAATCCAGGTCATCTCACCTTCCTCCTAATCCAGCTTCAGTTTCACTTCTCACTCAGCAAAGCCAATGTAATGAGGTTTTCCCAGCAGGCTGATGGCCTTGTCTCTTGGCCTCACACTTGCAGAAGAAGGATGGAGACTCTTGCATCAGCAAATACCATGCAGGAAAAAAAATAAAAAATAAAAGAGAGGGGGTGCAAGGTATTGAAGGGGCACATGGAGCCCCATCCACCAGAGCCATGGGGAGGTGTGTTCTTAATGAAATCCTTTGACACAGCTAACCTAGTCCAGCCGCCGCAGGGGTGGGAGCTCACCTTCGGTGCAGACGCCAGCCAGCCCCGGTTGACATAATCCTCTTAGGAAAGGTGTTTTGGGAAACCTTTCCAGCAACTTTGTGTTCTGTTTCTTGTCTGCGTTGACTTGGCTTACTCCCTTGTTCCAGGCATATGGCGCTTTCTTGGGAGGCCCATCAGAATGGATGCAGCGAGAAGAAAGAAAAAAGGCAATGCAATTGTAGGCTGCATCAAGAGGAGAGTAGTGGTCCGATCAAGGCAAGTTGTAGAGAGCATTTCATAACTTGGATGCCTTCTCTTCTGTTGGCTTCCCTCTGAAGGTGACTGCACTGAGAGCCAAGGCCTGTGAGGCAGATCAAAAGGAGTCTTCATGTTTATATTACAGTTGTACTACACTTAGGTAGAAAAAAATGAAATGCAGAGATATAGGATGGATGACACCTGGCTTGACAACAGTACATAGGAAAGGGATCTAGGAGTCTGATCATGAGCCAACACTGTGATGTGTCAGCTAAAAAGGCCAATGTGTTTCTAGGCTGCAGCAACAGAAGTATAGTGTCTAGATCAGGGGTCCTCAAACTTTTTGAGCCGAGGGCCGGTTCGCTGTCCCCCAGCTCATTGGAGGGTCGAATTTAAAAAAAAAATGGCAGCTGGAGGCTCGCACGCACACGCACACGTACTACTCGGGCACCATTTTGTGTTCCAAAATGGCACCCAGAGTTGTGCACATGCGCGCGCGATGTCAGGCGCCATTTTGGAACCCAAAATGTCACCCTGCATTGTGCGTGTGCGGCGGCGGCAGTGGCAGCAGGACCGGCTGCGAGCCATAGTTTGGGGACCCCTGGTCTAAATCAAGGGAAGAAATAGTACCACTCTAGTCTGCTTTGGTCAGATCTCACCTAGAATAATACTGCATCCGTGCACTGTTATTCATGAAGGATGTTGACAAGCTGGAGCATGGCCAGAGGACGGCGACCAAAATGGTGAAAGGTCAGGAAACCATGAAGCCCTATGAAGAGTTGAGTGTGTTTAGCTTGGAGAAGAGAAGACTGAGAGTTGACATCATTTTGTTGCTTTGTGCCTTCAAGTTGGTTCCAACTTATGGTGACCCTAAGGGTTTTCTGGGGCTGAGAGTGTGTGACTTTCTCAAGGCCACTCAGTGAGTTTCCATGGCTGAATGGGTAACTGAACTCTGGTCTTCAGAATCATAGTCCAGCACTGAAAAAACTATGCCATGCTGGCTGTACAGTGACATAATAGACCCATCTTTAAATATATGAAGAGATGTCATGTAGAAGATAGGAGTGAAGTTGTCTTCTGCAGCTCCAGAGACGAGACCATGGGCCAATGGATTCAAATGACAAGACATGAGGTTCCACCCAAACATTAGGAAGGATCTCTGGATGGCAAGAGCCATTCAGTGTGGGAGCAGCTTATCTTAAAATGTTGGGAGGTTATTAGATGGCCACCTCAAAGAAGCTTTAGGAATTCCTGCATGAAATAAGATTGGACTACATGAACCTTGGGTCTCCTATGATCACATGAAGCTGGTCTTTGAAGCCTTCTGCCCTCAGCATCATGAATGCTGAGGCCCAGTCTGAATGGCTGGAAGGGGTTGATTTATGCCACAGAATCTGAACAGGGAAGAACCATCTGCAGAAAAAGGAACACGCTTTTCTCTGGATTTCACACCATGACTACACTATGCTAGCAATAGCATTGGTTCACATCATAGTGTAACAAGGGTGCAGGCAACAGCCAAGATACTATGTCAAGTTTCTGTTCTGTAAATCTCCATGTAGGGAGTTATGCGCTGAATGTGTTACCCAAAACTTGTGCATTGGTCCAGAATGACGTAGTGGTTTGAGTGTTGGACTACAACTCTGGAGGCTAGGGTTCAATTCCCAGCTTCACCATGAAAACTACTGAGTGACCCTAGGCAAGTCACAAACACGCAGCTTCAGGGGAAGGTAATGGCAATCTCCCTCTGAACAAATCTTGCTGAGAAAACCCCATGATAAGTTTGTCCTAGGGTCACCATAAGTAAGAAACAACTTGAAAACATACAACAAAGCCTCAGAAGAGGAGAAAGGCAGACTCCCTCTGATGAAATCTGTCCAAGAAAACCCTAGAATAGAATCACTGTAATTCAGAAAAAACTTGAAGGCACACAATGATAGCAATCCCTCCTTTTATCACAGGATCTCGGGAGGGTGTAGAAGTAAAATCAATTAAGGCAGTTGAAAATGAAATCAGGCTAAAAGCATACAAAGCAATTCAAAATGGGCTTCTAAAACAGTTTGGAACCACGTGCAGTTTGGAAGAAATCAATTAAGTCTCTTCAATTTGAATCAGAATTTGCTGAGATTACAACCCTCAGACCTGCCTAGTAAAAAGGGGTCCCTGAATGCTCCAAAAGATCATAGAATCCTAGAGTTAGAAGAGACCCCAAGGGTCATCCAGTCCAACCACCTTCTGCCATGCAGGAAGACACTATCAAAACACTCCTGATAGAAGGCCACCCAGTCTCTGTTTAAAAACCTCCATCACACCCCAAGGCAGCTTCTTCCACTGTTGAATGTCAGGAAGTTCTTCTTAATTTTGAGGTCTAATCTCTTTTCCTGTAGTTTGAACCCATTGCTCCATGTCCTAGTTTCTGGAACTGCAGAAAACAAGCTTGCTGACATCCTCTTAAACATTAAAGCAGGGTTACCATATCATTCATTAACCTCCTCTTCTCCAGGATAAAAATGCCCAGCTCCCTAAGCCACTCCTCATAGGGCTTTATGGTTTCCAGACTATTCACCATTTTGGTCACCCTCCTCTGGACATGCTCCAGCTTCTCAAAATCCTTCTTGAATTTTGGTGCCTAGAACTGGACACAGTATTCCAAGTGAGGCCTGTCCAAAGCAGAATAGAGGGAGATTATTACTTCCCTTGATCTAGACCAGGGGTCTCCGGACTTTTTGATCTGGGGGCCGGTTCGCTGGCCCCCAGATCTTCCAGGGGGCCGGAGGCATGCGCGTATGCACATGACTCCAGTGCCATTTTGTGTGCCAAAATGGCACCTGGAGTCGTGCACATGCGTGTGGCATCGTGCGCACATGTGCACAACTCCGGGCGCCATTTTGGAACACAAAATGGTGCTGGAGTAGTGCACATGTGTGCAGGGCACTGTGTGCCATTTTGTGTGCCAAAATGGCACCCAGAGTCGTGTGCATGCACGCGCGGACACCATTTTGGATTCCAGAATGGCACCCGGAGTAGTGTGCATGTGCGCACAATGCTGGCCGCATGCGCACGACTCCGGACGCCATTTTGGAATCCAAAATGGTGTTCGGTGACGCGCGCGAGCGGCAGTGGCACAGCATCAGCGGTGGCGGCAGGAAGACTTGCGGGCCAGTAAGAAGGCCTCGACGGGCCGGGTCCGGCCCACGGGCCATAGTTTGGGGACCCCTGATCTAGACACTATACCTATTGATGCAGCCTAGAATCACAGTGGCTTTTTTAGTTGCTGCATCATACTGTTGAATTATGTTCAACTTGTGGTCTACTAGGACTCCTAGATCCCTTTTACATATATTGTTGTTAAGCCAGGTGTCCCCTATCCTATATCTGTGCATTTCATTTTTTTCTCCCTAAGTATAGTACCTTACACCTCTCTCTTGAAATTCATTTTGTTAGTTTGGGCCCAGCTTTTTAATCTGTTGTGTGGGATAGATATATATGTATGTGTATGTGTATATGTATGTGTATATATATATATATATATATATATATATATATATATACATACATACACACACACACACACACACACACACACACACATATATCCCACAACAGATTAGAAAGCTGGGCCCAAACAAACAAAATAAATGTGGTGCCTGCTGTGTATATACTATACACACCTTCCCCTTGGGTCACCTAAGGACACTGCAATAACTTTATGAACATTAAGCCACTAGGGGATTACCAAAATATATTTTATGTTGCGGGTCCTTATGGTAACGGTGATTAAACTTTTATGGAGGGATTAGGAAGTTTTAAGACAGATTTAATTAAGCAAGGTAGGAACATCCATTTTAAACTAGGTTTGCAATGCTAACGTTCATTTCATGTTCCCCAAGTGAGCACTAGTATCCCCAGTGAAAGTTTTCCATTCTTAAAAATGCATAGGTCTGCTCCTATGGAAATGAAATCCCACCTAATCTTCTTTTAGGAGACCAAATACCCTAAAGACACTAGATCCTGTCTGCTCTTGGAAGCTAAGCAGGGTAAGCCCTGGTTAGTACTTGGATGGGAGGCAACCAATGAGGACCAGGTGCTGGAGGCTTTATTTCAGAGGAAGGAACAGGCAAAAACAGCTTCCAAAGAAAACATTTCCTTTCCTAACAAAACCCTACAAAAACTCTCCAAAAGTCAATTTCTATGGAGAGCTCCCATTTTTGGGAGAAAGGTGGGATATAAATCCCATAAATAAATAAATAAATAAATAAAATTGCATTGCAAGATTCCCTTTTTCCAGCATTTAACTGCCACCTTTACATGTACTTTTGTCTGCATTTGCTTTAACGCATATAACCTATCTGGAGTTCCATTTATGGTGGAAAGACTGGATAACATGAATTTATAATATTAGAGTAATAATTGCCTTGCAGGTGGGGATGCATCAGCAATGCAATTTTTGCCACAGCTCTGCTTCTGTTTATAGATAAATGATTTATAACTGGAGCAAAGCAATCCAAGAAGTGGCCAAATGGTGTGGTCCTGAGGCACACCAGATCCAGGTGTGGTTGTTCTCTGATGCTTGGCATGCATTCTTCCTCTGTCTTCATTTCTGGAAATCCAAATTTCCGCCACACACCAGTCTGGCTGTGACGTCTGTCAGTGGGAAAGGCCTTGTGTCTAAAGTTAGCACAAGGAAACTGTGCCACCTTCCGGCCTCTTGGATTGCTGCATAAGTTTTCCAAATTTGACAATGAGCGTCTAGACAATTAAGAAAAAAATCTGATATAATAAAAATATTTATTTAAAAAAAGGAAAAAATCCCATTGAGGAATGTTCAGGCTTTGGGGGTGGGATGTATGCAAGAATATCAGTCAATCAATCAATCAATCAATCACCTTATATGTGAAGTCGAAGGCTTTCATGGCCGGCATCCATAGTTTTTTGTGGGTTTTTCGGGCTGTGTGGCCATGTTCTAGAAGAGTTTCTTTCTGACGTTTCGCCAGCATCTGTGGCTGGCATCTTTAGAGAAATCACCTGATATGTATCTCACCTTTTCCCAAGACTCAGGGCAACTTACAAAATAAAAAGAAATACAAGTGAAACCACATGTGGCTAAAAGTATACATAAAGTTAATATTAATATTAAACCATCTATAGAATTTGTTGTTGCTGTTGTATGCCTTCAAGTCTTTTCTGACTTATAGTGACCCTAAGCTGAACCTGTTTTGAAGTTTTCTGGGCAAGATTTGTTCAGAGAGGGTTTGCCATTGCCTTCGTCTGAGACTGAGAGAGTGTGACTCACCCAAAATCACCCAATGGGGTTTCCATGGCTGAGCAGGGATTCAAGCCCTGGCCTCCCAGAGTCCAGCACTCAAACCACCACACTGCCTGTCCTATGGTTTTCTTGTCCAGATTTATTCAGAGGGGGGTTTATATTGTCTTCTTCTGAGGCTGAGAGAATGTGACCTGCCCAAGGTCACCCAATTGGGTTTCCATAACTGAGTGGGGAATCTGAACTGTGTTCTCTTGGAGTCCTTGTCCAACGCTCAATACTTAAGAATCAAAACCATATAAAACATTATGGTAATTTAAAAACAGAGGTTAAAAACTTTACAGCATTAAAACAGAAAGCCTGTCATATACAGTCTACTCTCCATATTCTGTATCCATGGATATACTAAATATATTAAATATTAATAATATTAAAATATTTAATATTAATAAAATATTGGATGATGATGATGATGATGATGATGATGATGATGATTTTGCTACATGCTTGATCCCATTCCTGATTGCATTAAAGATACACAAAGCCGCAACTTTAGGAAATCATCTGTAGGGCACCCCCTTTGCAGTGGGATGTTTTCTTAGAGCATTCAGTTTTAGGCCTTATTCACACTATGATTTAAATCGATTTGCAGATTGGATTAAACCAGCTTATTTGTGCCTTGTTCATACTCGAGTCAATTTCAAACCTGATTGCGTTTGGGCTGAATTGGGGTGAGTCAGTGCAAGTCCTCCTGAACTGGTTCTTTTGAAAAGAACCAGTCTGCAACCATGCTGAACTAACATGAATACATTTTTGATCACATTTGGGTCATCCAGGGAGGAAGGGCAATGGCCAGAAGGTGGGCAGAGAGGTGGTACCCAGCCCACCACAGTTCTTGGCAAACCATCATTTTTTCTCATCTTAGCACTACCGTGGGGCTGTTGTATGACTTCCATGGGGCTTTGGATTTTGATTTCCCGAGCTGCCAAGTGGTCCCTTTAAATCATTCTGTGCAGTTGTTTTCCGCTTCTGCTGGCTTTCCGGGGGGGGGGGGGCATGGCATGGCATGGCATGGCACGGCACGGCACGGCACGGCACAGCACGGCATGGCATGTGTTTTTTTTAATTGATAGTTTCTATGAATTTTTGCATTTGCGTGGGTTCAGGGCAGGGAGTCACGAGTGCCATGGGGGATTCTCCCCTGGGATGCATGGATCGGTGGGTGCCATGGGGGAATTCTCCCCTGGGATGCATAGCAACAGCTGATGCACATAGCCACACCAACACCGGAAACATGCGCACGCGCATCATTTGATTGACATTTTTTAAAAAAGAACCAGGATGGGTCAAACACGTCTGAGATTGAGAATCCATTTTGTTGTGGTGCAAAAGTAAGTGTGAATGTGAATCATGTTAAATAGACACGGAGGCATTTGGTAATGGAAAATGTAGTGTGAGCTTCTTTTTGGTTCAAATCGATTCTGTGATCCTGGATCTATTTGACTCAAAAACTGGTTTAAATGCAAGTGTGAATGACCCTCTAGAGTAATTCCTCCCTTGCACCTATCACTGTCCCATTGTGGCTTAACTAACCTGTCAATTGACATAGGATGTGTGTCTGCATGTGTGTGTGTGCATTAGAAATTAAATTATAGCTGTATAACACCTCCCCCCCTGCTAAAAAATAATCATAGTTGATTCCTTTTCCTGTTAAGATCCAGCAGAGTGCAAATGTGACGGTGACAGTCTCTGCATGCAGAGAGCTAGACTGGAAGACCCTTGTGCCAGATGCCCTAACCACAAAGGAGGACAAGGCACCGCAAAATGTAGGACATTCAAGAAAAATATAGGACATTACAAAATAAAAGCTAAAAACAATAAAAATAAAATTCATTTCATATGACTTACTTTCAGTTCTATTACACATATTGTATTTTATTATATACTCAACCATATTTTTCTGATGAACCTGTCTTTGTTAAAATGCCTTGTTGGCTTGCTATACACTTATAGAGCTCTGAGCAAGACAAAGGCTTAAAATTTTACTTTACTAGCAACAAACCCTTGATTAGATCTCCATTTAAATTATTCCTTTCATTTATCATTATGATGAAATTAAGGGGGGGGGGACTCTTGTGACATTTGCCTTGTGTCCTCAAGCAGCCTCCTGCCTTACACAAACAAACACTCCCTGAGCTCTGGATGCAAGTCTTCTCTTCTACTGCTCCTAAGAAAAAGTAATTTTAGGAGGACCCATTCTATCCCCTTATTTGAAGCAAGGAGAGGCTGCCAAGTACAAGTATTTCTTGAAAGGGAACAGCAAATGTGGTGTTATTCAATAGGCTTCTTAGTCCTGCTCAAAATAGAGTACATTTTGCAATTCCTCCTGGACAGAAGGTTGAAATATAGACATGTCCTGGAAAAGGAGGATGTCTTGTCACCCTATCTTGTGTTCCCTTCCAACCTTCTGATTCTTTGATTCCTTTCCACCTGTTAATGTGCAATGGAAATTTCCTTCACAAATTGCATCCAGCTAACTTTGAGGCAGAAGTTCCTCTTTCTTTCTTTCTTTCTTTCTTTCTTTCTTTCTTTCTTTCTTTCTTTCTCTCTCTCTCTTTCTATCTAGCTTGAGCCAGTGTTTCAGCTTGGGTTTTTCATTTTCCCAAAAGTTGAGGTCTTGCAGTAGAGGATTTCATTGAAGCAACGTCTTCTGGACAAAGACAAATTGGTGACGGAATGAATGCATCCCTTTTGAAACATCTCTCCTGGTTTCTGGCATGGCCTCTTCTTCTGTCTCAGATGTTCTTCTCAAGAGAAGAGGTAAGGGAACCCTCTTCACACTTTCTACACAGCATGATGCTCTTCCAATGCTAGGACAAAATTATTGATCCCAGATCAGGTCCCTGTCACTGGTTTTTCTGAATCTTTATCTGTATCTGCTGAATGGGGAAAGTTAGTATTTGGCAAACATCACCCATTATCCTGGCATTATCCATGCACAAACTGTTAGAAACAGAGTGGGCAGACACACTTTTGGGCTCCTAAGCTATTAAACCATATGAGAAAAAGGCTTTTTATGTGTGTGCTGGGCAAATGTGTTTGGTTTCAAGAATGTGAGCTGGCCTGGGCCAGGCTTGGCAATGGCTTTGGCACAGGTCTGGATAAATATGATGGATAAAAGGTTGTTCAGTGCCCCTGCAGGGAGCAACAAACTGGGTTCTGCCAACCTGAAGGAGCACCCCCACCAAGACAAAATGCAAGGCCAGCATGTAGTCTCACCCACTTCCAAAAATGTCCCCAGAGGCTACCAGAAAACAGTAGACTTGCTGTCTAAGGATGTGAAAATGTGCCTGTTTGTATGCCCATTGCATTTGCCCCTTGGATTCTCATGCTCTATCAGTGTACAAGACTTAGAATCCTAGAGTTGGAAGAGATGCCGAGGGTCAGCCAGTCTAACCCCCTTCTGCCATGCAGGAAGACACAATCAAAACAAGCCCAACAGATGGCCATCCAGCCTCTGTTTTTAAAAAGCCCCCAAAGATGGAGACTTCACCACACTCCGAGGGAGTGTATTCCACTGTCAAACAGCTCTTACTGCCAGAAAGTTCCTCCTAATGTTTAGGTGGGAACTCTTTTCCTGTAGTTTGCTTCTATTGCTCAGTCTCAGTCTCTGGAGCAACAGAAAAAAAGCTTGCTTCATCCTCAATGTGATATCCCTTCAAATATTTACACAGGGCTATCATGTCACCCCTTAACCTCCAGGCTAAACATACCCCGCTCCCTAAGCTGCTGCTCATAGGGCTTGGTGGTTTCCAGACCTTTCACCATTTTGGTTGCCCTCCTCTGGACACGTTCCAGCTTATCAACATCCTTCTTGAATTGTGGTGGCCAGAAATGGACACTGGATTCGAAGTCAAATCTGACCAAAGCAGGATAAAATGTTACTATTACTTCCCTTGATCTAGATGCTGCACTCCTATTGATGCAGCCAGAATTGCATTGGCTTTCTCACCTCCTTTGTATTCACTCACAGGAATCCACGCCTTGTTTTATGTATATTTTCTAACTTACAGATTTGTCTGTGCATTGCTTTATGGTACACTGAAGGTACCAATGAATCACTGGGCACCACCATCCAAGAATGTGCAACAGTTACACTAGCAGAATTCTGCTAACCCAGCTGTGAACCCACTACGGACATTACGTAGTGTCCAGAAAGTACAACCACTTGCATAAGGGAACGAACGTCTGCATAATGCACCAACCAGATAGTTGGTGTGATTCTACAAAACACCATTGCAACATAGACAAAACACTTGCTTTAAATGGAAGTTTGCAACTTGTCAGGAGACTGCCTTGAAATAAGCATTTGTTTGTTAGTTTTCCAAAGCCTCCTTGCTTCTGAAACCAGTCAGTGTGTTCTGCTATTGAATGTTGGCAGCACAGGGATGACCACAGCAATGGCAGAGCCCTGGACTCACCAAAGATTCCTCTCCCAGACTTGACACGAAAAGATAGGTGCCCTAGACAAAGAGCCTGCCAGTTAATTTTCAGAGCACAGCAGGCTGTTTGGATGCTGACAGAACCAATGGAGAGATGGTTGAAGAATCTCCATCAGCAGTGGGCATTTTGCTTGGCTACGCCTGGCATGAGATGATGCCCATCTCTCACACAAGGGCCTCTGTTTCAGGCACCACGAGACACATTTTTGTACTTCTTCCTTTCAAGCTCACTCTTAATTGCTCCCCTAACAAACAATGTGGAAATGCCAGGGATCGTCTGGGTCTGGAATTAGCCTGAGTATTTCTATCGACTCCTTCACACACTTTCTTAAAAGCTTTGCTGCAAGATATGAGGGGAAGAGTCCTGCCACTTAAGGCTGTGCAGATGCTGAATGAACACAGAGGAACCTGGGATTCAGTAACAACATGAACAAATTGTGAAGATGGGGGAATAACAGGCTATTTTGCATTGCTAACACTGGCTTCAATCCAGTTGCTTGTCCTGAATGGAAATGACCCACTGAATCCTGGATGCCTGTTAGTGATGCCTGTATCTTGCATGCAGGGAGAAAGGTGGGATACACCATTTATACTTGACTTGAAGTCAAGAAATTTATGCCTCCAAAGTGACCCTAAAATCCTGGGTCAACTTATATATGGGTCAATACACTAGTACTACTTAGAAAGGTCTTAAAACAAGCAAGCGTGTTTCTCTTTCTCTCTGTGTCTATCTAAAAGAGGTTCCCAGTCTGATTTGCAAGCCTTTTCTTTCCATGAAAAAAATTTCCCCATTTAACACCACTTGTTTCTTCCACAGTCCATTTTGCAAGTCTTCTTTTCCCATAGAAGAAACTTCCCATTTAACACCACTTGCTTCCCTCCCCAGTCCAATTTGCAAGGCTTTTCTTTCTATGGAAAGAACTCCCCATTTAACACCACTTACTTCCCTTCTCAATCCGATGTTAAAACCTTTCCTCTGGCACCTGGGAATCGGTGGTCAGGAGAAGTCCAGAGAAGAAGGAGGGATGGAAGTGGCATTTCCCCCTTTCTATCTTTCATTATAGCCCCCTAGGTTTTACCCTCAACTTATCCACTGGTCATATCAAAATCCATGATTTTGACCCTGAAACCTTCCCCCGACTAAGGACGTTATCACACGGGGGCAAATCTGCTGGTTAATCCACACAAAACCCAAACAGAAACTGGATTAGTGCCCCGTGTTTTCACACGACGTCGCACTGAAACTGGACAGAAAGTGGACAGAAACTGGTGTTATCTGAGATCTTTTGAAATTCGGTTGTTTGGAGGAAATGCAAATGCGCAATTAAGGTAAATTCGCATTTACCGTAATGTGATAGCCAAATGCACATTTGGAAGCATTTCCCTGCATTTTCCCATTGTTCCGCGGGGTCTCCTTCCCCCTCAGCAGACGGCTAATTGAGCCGTCTTGGGGGCAGGGAAGGGGAGGGGCAGCCGCACGATCGGCGCTCCAACCCCTTCCCCACGTCGTCCTCGGAGCAGCCGGCCCTGTGCACAGCCGGCGCTCCGGCACTCCGGCGAGGACCTCCCACCACAGCATTTGCACACGCTGCGGCGGTGGAGTCGGTGAAGGTGCGCCGCAGTCTTTTGCAGTGCACCTTCGGTGGCTTGAAGGACGGGCGGACGTGGCCTGCCCCAGGAAGCTGTGCTGCAGGGCTGAGGTATCCCCACACCTCACCCCCGCGGTGCAGCTTCGCCGCCCCTGAAAAGAGCGCTAAATTGGCGCTCCTTTCACAAGTCGCTGAAGGTGCGCCGCAAAAGGCTGCGGTGCACCTTCAGCGACTCTTCCATCGCAGCATGTGCGAGGAGATCCTCCTTGGAGCGCCGGCCGTGCGGAGGGCCGGCTGCTCCGCAGACGACCTGGGGAAGGGGTGAAAGCCGCGGTGAGTGACAGCCGCGGCGAGAATAGTGCGCATGTGCTAGAAGATCATTTCTAGTACATGTACGGGATTTTCTCACTTGTGTGTGAACGTTAAATGCGGTTTCAGTGGGGGCTTAGCTTAAATGCGCAATTAAGGTAATTACGTGTGAAAGCCATTTGCAGAATCAAGGTTTATTTTCGGTTTATTTTCGGAATTTGTCATTTCCACTTTATTTTCGAATTGTGGCACACGTGTGATAACGTCCTAATACATGAGGCCAACTTGCACACGAGTATATATATTAAATAAATTAAAATAGAGGAAATATAGATAAAGATAAGTTATGCACATATATGGCCAGGATTGGGGGGGGGGGGGGAGAAGACCACATTACAGGCAGGTTGACTCCATCAAGGATGCCACAGCTTTGTTTTTGCAAGATGTGAACAGAGCTGTTAGGAACAGAGTTTCTTGGAGATTTCTTGTTCACAGGGTCACAATAAGTATAGCTGACATGATAACAGTTAATAATAACTTGGAAGTCAGTTCAATTGATTTAAAGACCATTCATCCCATTTAGCTGATAGGAAGAAAATCAATTCACTTGAAATGTGATGCTGGAAACGAGTTTTTCTGATACTGTAGGATGCTAAAAAGAAAAAGAAAAAAATGGTTCCCAGGGAAAATCAAGCCTGAACTCTCCCTAGAAGCCAAGATGATGAAACTGAGACTGTCATACTTTGGCCGTATCATGAGAAGACATGACTCACTAGAAAAGAAAATAATGCTTACGAAGGTAGAAGGCAACAGGAAAAGAGGAAGTCCACACTCCAGATGGATAGACTGAGGCTGCGTCCACACTGCAGAAATAATCCAGGTTGACATCACTTTAATTGCCATGGCCCAAGGCTATGGAATTCTAGAGATTGTTTTGTGAGACATTTAGCATTCTCTGTCAGAGAGGTCTGGTGCCACAACAAACTACAATTCCCAAAATTACATAGCACTGAGCCATGTAGATTATTGCTGCAATGCAGATGCAGCCATGGCCCTGAATCTGCAAGACCTGAGCGGAGCTGTTGGAGATAGGGTGACTTGGAGGCTTCTCATTCATCGAGTCACCATAAATCAAAGACAACATGACAGCAATCAGGAGCAGATATTTGAAGACATGTCATATTGAAGATGGAGCAAGTTTGTTTTGCTGCTGCTCCAGAGAACAGGACCCAGAGCAATGGATTCAAACGACAGGAAAAGAGATTCCAACTCAACATTAGGAAGAACTTCCTGATGGTAAGATCTGTTTAATAGTGAAGACACTGCCTTGGAGGGTGGTGAAATCTCTTCCTTTGGAAGGTTTTAAACAGAGCTGAATGGCCATCTGTCATAGGGAGGGCTTTGGTGGTGTCTTCCTGCATGGCAGAATGGGGTTGGACTTAGTGGCCCTTGAGGTCTCTTCCAGCTCTATGATTCTATGTTTCTAAGATTTTGGCCACCATTTTCTCTCCTTCCTTCCTTCCTTCCTTCCTTCCTTCCTTCCTTCCTTCCTTCCTTCCTTCCTTCCTTTTAATCCTAACAATATATTCTTCAGCCACATAGGCAAGAATGTAGCACCCTTGTACTCCTTTCTTCACCGCACCCCTGACACCCTCATGCACCAGCTACTTGGCAGGAATCTCGGGAAGTCCAAAATCTTGTACAAGATTTGCTTAATTCCCCCCACCTCTGCCAAGGGCCTCTGATGGGGCAAGGGCAGGCAGGCGGGTGGGGAGGAATGAGAAAGAGATGGTGACCGGGTGCCAGGATAATTTTGTCCCCAAGTCCTCTATGAATAGTGAAGAGGAGAAGCAAATGGGGAATAAAGGGGGTATGGAGAGGGCAGGCGGGAGCAAATTTTGACTGGAAAATTTCCCTCCCTGAGTTCATTGGGACTGGAGGTTGGCCAAGCCCTGGGGGCAGCTCTCGCTTGAGAAGGAAGAAAGCGGGCAAAGGGAGAGAAAGAGAGAGTGAGGAATGATGATTAGGAATCTGCAATGAAAAGGCTTGAAAAAACTTGGATGGATGAATATGGCAAGAAGGAAAGAACATGGACAGGGCTTTGTCCACCACCCATTCATCTCTGGACAGGCCTTGGCCACATTGCCAAGATGAAGGGGCAGTCGACGCAGACCTCCTGTCCATCATCACCCTGGTGCAGGGGGAGAGGAATTCCTCCTCTTCCAAGACTAAGCATTCACACACCCCTCTGGCTATTCTTCGGTGAGCCTTGGGTCCACCACAGCTGCTCATGGGCTCCCTGGTGCTATTCAGGGCAATGCCCCATTATATCTTAGCCCACTAGCTCCTTCTCCAAGACTCATGGCTCAGCCTCAGAGGCATCCTCCTACATGCAAGAAGAGGACTCTGGCCTGATCCAACCGAATGCCTGTTTAGCCCGACATTCTGCTCACACAGTGGCTGGGCAGACGGGAAGACCGCCACTACAGGACCCCTCCATCTCATGTTTCTCAGCAACTGGTGCACAGAGGCATCCTCATGCCGCCTCCAAGCTTGGCTTTCACCTTCAGTTCCATGCCCTTCCACTCTTTCTTGCTGTCCTCTCTCTCCAGACCCCTGTCCCTCTTTCCCGCCTGCCACCCACATCGGCTGGCATCCTGTTTGTAACAGGACACATTTCTAGGTTGCGCTGTGCATGCAGAGTGGGGTTTTATTTTTGGACAATCTGCAATGGTTGTATCTAGCTGACAATGGTGTAAGCACATGGGATTGTTGCACATGTGGTTGTGCACTAAAGTATACCACTGCCTCTGTGCACTGAAATTGTACAGTGGGTTGTCTGCCATATGCATTGACCAGTGATCTACACAGGTTGGGCTCCATATGTAGCCAGTACAGAGCTTAAGGAATCCTAGAATCCTAGAGTTGAAAGAGACGCCAAGGGCCATCCATTCCAAACCCCTTCTGCCATGCAGGATGACACCATCAAAATATTCCCTGTGACCGATGGCCATCCAGCCTCTGTTTCAAAACCTCCAAAGAAGGAGACTCCACTACTCTCCAAGACAGCAGCATATTCCACTGTTGAACAGCTTTTACCATCAGGAAGTTCTTCCTAACATTTAGATGGAATTTCTTTTCCTTGAACAAACCCACCGCAATTACAGTATCACAAAAACAGAACACCAATTAATGCCAACCCAACTCTTCATATATTAACAAAATAACAAAATATCTAGCAAACTCAAATGTATATTTCAAAAAGCAATTTGTGTGTATGTGTTGGGTAGGCATTAATTGGGAATTTCTTTTCTTGTCATTTGAATCCATTGCTCTGTGTCCTGGGTCCAAAACAAACTTTAGAAATAATCCAGTGTGAGACTGCTTTAAATGCCCTGGCTTAGTGCTAGAGAATCCTGGGAACTGTAGTTTATTGTGGCACCAGAGGTCCCTGACAGCGAAAGCTGAATGTCTCACAAAACTACAGTTTCCAGAATTCCCTACCATTGAGCCATAAGTTGGAATCGACTTGAAAGCAAGCATTGGATTCTAGTCTCTGGAGTGGCAGAAAGCAAGCTTCTCCATCCTCAATATGACATCCCTTAAACATGGGTATTATGTCACGGGGAGCTAGTGGATTGGAGATGAGGTGGATTAGAGATGAGCTCTGGAGATGAGGGTTTGATTCCCCATTTGGCCATGAAACCTACTGGGTACCTTGGCAAGGCACATGATAAATTCGCCTTAGGGCTGCCATAATTAAAAAATGACTTGAAGGCACACAACTACAACAAATCATGTCATCTCTTAACCTTCTCTTCTTCAGGCTAAACCTACCCAGCTCCCGCAGCCACTCCTCATAGGACTTTGGTGGTTTCCAGTCCTTTCACCATTTTGGTTGCCTACCTCTGGACTTGTCAACATCCTTCCTGAGGATGTGCTTGACTCCATCAGTGGACGTTTGCACTACACTGATGTGAAGTGGAATCTCAGCTATTCTTTCCCGCTTCTTTGATGGCATCTCAACTATTGAAAGCATATATCTTCTCCTTGGCTGTGGAGATCTCATTGGGGCCTCCTCTCTTTTTGGAATGATAAAGCCTAGTAAACTGGTCTTGTCAGCAAGGCCAAGATCTCCTCCTTCTATTGACTGGTTGCTTTTAGGGATATAATTCTTTGCTAATTTTGTTTGTTAATTTGCTAATTTTGTCATTTGAGCTCTTTTCTTTCCACTGTGACAGAGCCTTCAAAAACTGCTGACTGCATCTCTGGAATAATTATGTGAAAAATTCACAATTTATTTTATTAAAAAATCATTTTAAAAATGCACAGAGAACATTTTCTGCACAAGAAAGAGTATTTTCAAAACGCTGTTTTGGGGGGATTTATTCTGTGCAAAATTTCATATAGTATTTTTTATAGAAAAACACAGCATTTGCAATGTAGGAAATAGTTTTGCGGGAAATTTTCCATGCTGTTTACTGTACAGAAAATGTTGCTTTCTCTGCAAAAAAATACCATGTGTGAATTTTGCACAGGACGACTCTTGAATTGTGATTGTTCTTGTCAGTCTAGGATTCCTCTCCCCAGGGTTCCCTAATAATGTGAGAAACTTGTTTTCTCAGCCATTTATTTCTTGAAAGTTTTAAAATATTGTTTCCATCCCTTCTGCTTTGACAGTTAGCTGTTGCGGCCTTGCTTCCAATATGCTCTGAGCTGAGCATTCTGGAAACTTCAAGGCAGGATTTTTATCAAGGATGGGCAACCACAACAAGTCCAGGGACCAAGGTGTTGTGGGCTGGGTGGGTTGTTTTTGTTTTAATCTGAGACCCCCCAAGAGTGAGGGATGTCAGTTTTCACTAGGTTTCTTCTCAGAGGTAGCAACAAGTAATTTTAGCAATTTTCTTCCCACTACGAGGAAGTCTTCAAAAACCAGTTTTCCAAGGCCGTTTGCAATTCAGTACTTATTTTGTACAGATTTCACATATGGCTCTTTTGTGCACAGGAATTAATATTTCTGCATTGAAATATTTTATTCACAGAAAATGCTCTTTTTATTGGTTGCAGTTGTGGCAGGGATCCTGCTTCTGACTGTCATACTGGAGATCATTCTCAGGAGGAGGTGGAAACCTCAGTCACCTGCTCTCTGGTGAACAGGAGAACAGACCCCTGTTACTCTCAGTGGCATCTCAACTCATGGCAACCTTGTGGATGAGACATCTCCAAGAATCCCTGTCCTCCACTGCTCTGCTCAGGTCCTGCAAACTACGGTAACTCCTGTGACCTCCCTGGTTGAGTCTACCCTTCTGGCATGTGGTCTTCCTCTCTTTCTACTTCCTTCCATCTTTCCTAGCATCTTTCCTAATGATTCATGCCTTTTCATGATGTGGCCAAAGTACAACAGCCTCAGTTTGATCATCTTGGCTTCGAAGGAGAGTTCAGTCTTGATCTGTTCAAGAATCCATTTATTTGTCTTTCTGATTGTCCATGATATCCTCAACACTCTTCTCCAGTACCGCATCTCAAAAGAATTAATTTTCTTCCTATTCACTTTCTTCACTGTCCAGCTCTCACATCCATACAGAGTAATAGGCAATACAATGGCTTGTATGATTCTAACTTTTGTGCTCAGTGGCTGCTACCCAGTAAATGAGGACTGCTACAGCCAGGCTGGGAGACACCACTTGGCTACGTAACTAAAATGATTACGTAGCTAAGTAGGTGATACAGAGTCACGGCCACAGTTAAACACACACACACAAAGGTGAGATCAACAGAATATAAAACTAACAATAAAATTAAAGCCATTTAAAATATTAAGCCTGTTGACTTATAGTGACCCCATGAATTTCATGAGGGCTTCTTAGGCAAGAGATCCACAGAGATGGTGTTGCCACTTCGTTCCTCTGAAATATATGCTACGGCACCTGGTCTTCATTGGCGATTTCCTATCTAGGGTCTTACCAGGACTGACACTGCTGAACTTACAAGATTAGATGTGATCTGGAGCCTTGTATGTGTGCTTTCAAGTCACCTATCAATTTATGGTGACCCCATGAATTTCATGGGGATTTCTTAAGCAAGGGGTACTCTGAGGTGGTTTGCTAGTTCTTTCCTCTGAAATATAGCCTACAGCACCTGCCATATGGGGATATACGGGGATATGTGGAGATATATGGGGATGCAGTGGCTTAGTGGTTAAGACGCCAGTGCTAATGATTGGAAGGTTGGCAGTTCGAGGCTTGAGTGCTGCATGATGGGGTGAGCTCCTGTCACGAGTCCCAGCTTCTACCAACCTAGCAGTTCAAAAGCATGCAAATACAAGTAGATAAATAGGTACCACTTCTCAGTGGGAAGGTAACAACGTTCAGTGCAATCATGCTGGACACATGACCACCAGAGCAGTCCTCGGGCAACGCTAGCTCTTCGGCTTAGAAACAGAGATGAGCACCACACCGTACAATTAGTTTCGACTAGACATTAATGTCAAGGGACTACCTTTACCTTTTACCTACCTGCCATATATAGCCAGTGTGGTGTAGTGGTTTGAGTGTTGGACTCTGGAGACCTGGGTTTGAATCTCCACTCAGCCATGAAAACCCACTGGGGGGTCTTGGGCAAATCACACTCTCTTGGCCTCAGAGAAAGGTAATGGCAAACCTCCTCTGAACAAACCTTGCCAAGAAAAACTCATGATAGGGTCATCACAAGTCAGAAATGTCTTGAAGGTACACAACAACAGTCTGGGTTTGTTTGGCAGTCCCCCATCCAAGTACTTACCAGGGCTGATCCTGCTTAACTTCCAAGATCATATTGGATTTTGTGCCTTGGGGGTATTTAAGCCATGCCATTTAAACCTTAGAGAGCCAGCATGGTGTAGTGGTTTGAGCATTGGACTACAACTTTGAAGAACACAGTTTAAATCCCCACTCAGCCTTGGAAACCCATTGGATGACCTTGGGCAGGTGATATTCTCTCAGCCTCAGAGGAAGTCACTGAACAAATCTTGCCAAGAATACCTTGCCCGCTGTCTCCCTCCTCAAGTGTCCTAGTCTCTGGAGCTGCAGAAAACAATCTTGCCCCCTCCCCAATATGACATCCCTTCATATATTTAAACATGGCTATCATGTCACCCCTTAACTTTCTCTTCTCCAGGATAAACACCCTGATCCCTAAGCTACTCCGGTGGTTTCCAGACCATTTTGGTTGTCCTCCTGTGGACACATTCACAACTTGCAAAGACATGGCACAGAGGAGCATGCTGTCTGTGCAACTCTGCTTCCACCACTCTCAGCACAACATATCTCTTGCGCCACTGTGCAATGGTGGCTTTTTCATCTTGCATGTTTAGTGTGACTTACGCATACATATGTCCTTAACTGGATGCCAGCCAATTAAAGATATCTATCCAAAGGAACGTAAAGACAGAGGGGAGGGAGCCTGTGACAGAGGAAAACTCATGTGCTGGTGAACCTTTGTAAAAGTTACATTGGTGTGGGACCCATCTCAGTGGTACAGTTGCACCATCTAGTGGAAACAAAGGAAATAATAATATCTTGTCTGGAAGACAGACAAATTTCTTGGTTTTGTTTTATCCCACCCTTTTAGCAAGTGTTGAACAGCTTACTGTCAGGACGTTCTTCCTAATGTTTAAGTGGAATCTCTTTCCTGTAGTTTGCACCCATTTTCTTAGGCAAGGAATCCCCAGATTCCTTCCTCTTTTTTTCCAGTTCCTTCCTCTGAAATATAGCCTTGCAGCAGGCAATATTCATTGGTGGTCTCCCATCTAAGGACTAACCAGGGCTACCCCTGCTTAGCTTCCAATATCAGGTGGGATCTGATGCCTTTAGGGTATTTAGGTCCTGTGTTATATTGTGTATTTGCATCATCTGTTGATATATGGAGACCCCATGAACTTCTTAGGGTTTTCTTAGGCAAGGAATCCTCAGAGATGGCTTTGCCAGTTCCTTCCTCTGAAACAGAGTTTACACCTGGTTTTTGTTGGTGGGCTCCCAACCAAGTACTCACCAGGGCTGGCCCTGCTTAGCTTTCAAGATCAGATGGGATCTGGTGCCCTCAGGGTATTTAGGTCCTGTGTTATATTGTCTTTGTATGTGCCTTCAAGTCACCTGTCACCTTAGGCAAGGAATACTTGGAAGTGGTTTCGCCAGTTCCATCTTCTGAAATATCACCTACAACACGCAGTGTTCATTGGGACAGAGGCTGGATGGACATTTGTGGTGGATGCTTTGATTTTGAATTCCTGCATGGCTGGGGGTTGGACTGAATGGTGCTTGTGAAACATCAGGAATCCATTCTTCTAGAACATGGTCTCACTGCCTGAAAAACCCACAAAAACTATGGATACTGGCCATGAAAGCCTTCGATTTCACATTGTCTGTTGACTCATCGTGACCTCATGAATTTCACAGAGATTTCTTAGCCCAGGAATCCTCAGAGGTGGTTTTGCCAGTTCCTTCCTATGAAACACAACCTACAGCACCTAGTATTCCTTGGTGGTCTCCCATCCAAGTACTAACCAGGGTTGACCCTGCTTACCTTCCAAGATAGGATTGGATCTGGTGCCAGAGTAGGAAAGAGAGAGCAAGAGAGAACTGCAGAAATCAGTCAGCAGATGATGACATTGCTGGACCAGTTTCTACTTGGGTACATCTAAGCTCAGCAGGAGGAAATTATACAGATGTCACAGGAAGCATAGCATCTTTTTCCTTTCCTATTCAGCACCTTCTATCCAGTTTCAGGGAAGCTGAGCTTAAATGACCTCACAACTTGAGATCTATGAAAAGATTGTGACTGAGATCCGAGATCAGGGCTGCACAATGTAGCTCTCTGCATGTGGAGTTATACATCAATTGCACGGATGGAAGCCTTGTGTTACATGGCACAACTGAATTGAGACAGAAAATGTGTGGCCATGGATGCAATGCATGTTTATTCACAATGGCCCTGCATGCATGCCTCTGGTTCTACAACCTTGAACCGAATGCAGGTGTTATGCATCATGGAGGGGGGAAAAAAGCTTTCATAGGGGATTTTTATGGCTGTCCACATATGCATCTATGCGGAGGGCTAATTAGGACATTTCTGATATTGTGTGCCTTCAAGTTGTTTCTGACTTATGGTAACCCTAAGAGGAACCTACCGTGGGGTTTTCTTGGCAAGATTTGCCATTGCCATCCTCTGACGCTGTGAGAGTGTGACTTGCCCAAGGTCATGCTGTGGGTTCATTGGCTGAGCAGAGGTGGATTCAAACTCTGGCCTCCAGATCTGTAGTCCAATACTCTAACTATTTCACCATGCTAATCCTTCAAATTAGGGCATCACCCTTCTAAATAACAATTCTGGTCTCCCAAAAGCATTTTTCCTTTATGTCCTTCATTTCTAGCATTACCAGGAAGTTCAAACTTCACTTGTGCATTTAGAAATACAGCTTCAGCATCCAAAGAAATGGAGCAGAGAAAGTGACCAAGGGGAGACGAACAGAGCAGATAATTCAGAGTATGAATGATTTTTAATAGCTGCTGCCACACTGCAGAATTTGATGCAGCTTGACACTGTTTTAACTGCCATGGCTCCATCCTATGGAATCTTGGGATCTATAGTTTGCTGTGGCACCAGAACTTTCTGACAGGGAAGGCTAAATATCTCACAAAACTACAAATCCCAGAATTATATAGCATTGGATCATGGCAGTTAAAGTAGTGTCAAGCTGCATTAATTCTGCAGTGCAGTTGCAGCCAGTGTCTCATTCTGTGCAATGCTAGCAATTTGGAGGCTGAAAGCAAATTTCATTGGGTGCAGCCAGAATTCTTATTTTGGGGGCAATGCCCTCATTTTGTCCCTTCCCTGTAGCTAGACCCCAGCATGTGCAAGACACCAAGAGGCTTCCACTCTTCTCCCCTTTCTTCACTGTCTGGCTCTCACATCTGTACATGGTGATGGGAAATGCAATGGATTGGACGACTCTGACTTTAGTGCTCAGTTGGATATCTTTACTCTTTATGATGTTTGGTTCTTTCATGGCTGCCCTTCCCATTCCTAGTCTTCTTCTGATTTCTTGACTGCAGTCATCATTCTGGTCAATATTTCCTCCAAGGTATAGGGAACTTTTAACCATTTCAATTTCCTCATTATCTAGGTTGAATTTATGTACCGTAGATCCTTCATGGTCATTATTTTTGTTTTCTTTATGCTCAGTGGTAAGTCTGCTTTTGCAATTTCTTTTTTGACCTTACTTAGTCATTGTTCCAAGTCTGTAATGCTTTCCGCTAGTAATATGGTGCCAGCTACATATTTTAGATTGTTGATCTTCCTCCTGTCTTCACTCCTCCTTCTTCTGAGTGGTCATTCAGATGTCATTTTTGTTTAATGGAACACTGCAAATAACCTCACTCACACATTCCTGGCTTGTTATTCATACTATGGAACTGCATCTATGCGCATCTCTGGAAGTTTGGTTGCTCACACGTGCCATTACTTGAATAAACATGGAGCCAATGATGCAAATGTATTCAAAACACGTATGCAGAGTTTAATCCTGAATTATCCTGGGTCTATTCACATTGATTATTCACACTACTTACGGTGCAAATCTTTGTAAAAAGTCGAGGGGGGGCGGCACACCAGTATTGATTATCCCAGGTTAAGTGCGGTTTTTGGCAGCCTCCCCAAAAAACTTAATCAGGTGCATTCGGGATGCATGCCAATTCGGAGCCTGCTCCTCTCATAATATTTTCGGCATAGAGGTTGAACAAATAGGTACCTCATTGTATATGCGGGATAGGAATGTTTGCCTGGTAATGGACAGCAGGACCCTGACTCAGGCCTGTTAATTATAATCTGCTCTTGTCTTCTACTCCCACCAAACCATTGCTACAATCCCAAAAATCTAGGGTTGCGGCTACCTCCCGGAGGGCTTTCTCTGTCGCCGCCCCTAGACTCTGGAATGACCTGCCGGACGAGATCCGTCAGTTAACATCATTAGACAGCTTCAAAAAGGCTGTCAAGACGGATCTCTTCCGGCAGGCCTTTCCAGATTAAATATCCCAGTCTCGGGTATAAATAGCCCACCCCAGCGATCCTTGCGTGGCCCCATCTAAGGATGGCTAGGATCATTATTGCTGGGCTTATTTACTGGGTCAAGTTTTTTGTTTTTTTTTGCTTTTATTATTGTATGTTATTTTAAAAAAATCTTGGATTTAATACTGTTTTAAGGGGGGAGGGGGTTTGACGTATTGTATATGTTTTATGGGTATTGTATATGCTTTATTACTGTAAGCCGCCCAGATTGGATTTCCAGAGGGTGGGATATACATCATTATTATTATTATTATTATGGTATGGGCATCCAGGCAGACCTCCATTAATGTTGTGGAACATCTTGGTCCCTTAGGGGTAAGTCTGTGCTATACCTCTTCTGACTGCCAACAGGGGGCATTGTGGTTTTACATACAGGGTCCAGGATTTTTTGCTTTGGCTGCTATACTTTGCAAGAGCTTTCTCTGCAGAAAACCATAATTCAACCTGGATTGTATTGCTTAGTCCCCTCTCGAGCAGGGCCACTGAACCAACTGTTGGATGCTGAGTCAACACCTAAGTAAAGCCTATTGATTCAGTGTGCCTAATTTAATTGAGATTAAAAATTATAGCATATAGGCATCTCTTAGCAGAGTGCTAAAGGTATGTATGTATGTATGCATGTATGTGCTAATTTATTTATTCATTCTATTTCATTTGTCATCTGGATTGCTCGCAGCACAGACTCCAAAATGGCTTGCAACAAATTTGAAGAATGTATAGCTAAAAAAAAAAAAAAGAAGTAATGCAGAATAGAAAATATTGATGCAAAAGTTTAACAAAGCAATTAAACAGCAATTCTTTTTTAAAAACAAAGCTGAAACAGTTTGAAACACATTCAAAATATAATAACAAAGATAAAATTATAGCACGTCCCATAAAAAGCTCCTTCTGCCACAACATGTTAAGAAATGCCTGCCTAAATAAAAAGGTCTTGGCCTTCCAATGGAAATAGAGTGGTGGGAGGGGGGAATAAGTCTCAAGTAGAAAGAGTTCCAGAGGTTGGGAGCAGCCACCAAGAAGGCCCTGTCTCCTGTCCTCATCAAACATCCATGGCATGATGAGGAGAAAAAGTCAGGCAGGCTCATAGTCTTTCAGTAATCTGGAGCCAAGCTGTTTAGGGCTTTAAAGATCATAACCAGAACTGAATTCTGTCCACAAAAGGACCAGTAGCCAGTGAACTATTTCAACAAGTGAGTTGTACAGTCAACCCTCCATATCCAAGGATTCTTTATCCACGGATTCACGCTTACATGGCTTGAAAGTATTAAAAATGTATATAAATTCCTAAAAGCAAACCTTGATTTTGCCATTTTATATAAGGGACAACATTTCACTATGCCATTACAGTGGGTCCTTGTTATCCCCTGCAGTTTGGTTCCAGGAACCCCCATGGATGCACATGTCCCATTAAATACAATGGTATAGTAAAATGATGACCCTTATATAAAATGGAAAATCAAGATTTGTTATTTGGGATTTATACTTTTTTTTTTAATATTTTCAAGTTTTGGATGCTTGAATCTGTAGATAAAAAAAAATCTGTGGATAAGGAGGGCGACTGTATATTTAATGGGACTTAAGCATCCACAGATTTTGGTGTCTACAGAGGGTCTTGGAACCAGACTCCAGTGGATACCAAGGGCCCACTGTAGCTTCCTGCAACCAGCCCCTGTTAGCAGCCTGGCTCTAACATTTTGGATCTGTTAAAGTTTCTAAAGAGACTCCGAAGGCAGACTCATGTAGACTGCATTACAGCAATCCAAATATCAATCAAAAATGTGTTGCTGTGGCTTAATCTGATACCTGGCACTCCAGTCAAATGCAATTGAAGGCACATATACACACATTGATCTTGGAAGCTAGGCAGCATTGGTCCTGTTTAGTGCTTGGATGGGCGACCACCAATGAATACCAGGTGCTATAGGCTCTGTGTCAGATAAAGGAACTGGTAAAAACACCTTTGAGGATTCCTTGCCAAAGAAAACTCTATGAAACACATGAAGTCTCCATAAGTTGACAGCTGACTTGAAGGCACATAGAAACACACATGCCAGAGGCCATCGTTGTCCCATATCTTCTGCTACAGTTTGTTGAGGTGAAGAAAGGTGCATTTGGACAGCTGTTTTGTCTCAAATAATGGTAATAATGTAGACCTCCTTAGTTGACATTAGCTAAGATCCTGTGTTATGATTGTAGAGGGTGAATCCTCATTCAGGCAGGTAAGTGTTTCTCTGCATCACCCTTCTGCAAATTTACATTGCACAGCTAATCATTTATCTGCAAATGTGCCACTTATTGTCCAGTTGTGCAATGTGGCTGTTTGTGCAACCCCAATGAATCAAGTTGTATACGGATGACTCACCATCCAGGAATGAGTAAGAGCTTGTGCAATGGTTACACTAGTGGAATTTCATTTTGCATAACTGGGAAGTGAAGGTTCATGTAATGGCTAGATGTTATGCAATGGCTAAAACAGTGCATTTGCATACATAAGAGAATTTTGTTGCTTTCACTCAGTCCCACCATCTTCCCAGGCTCATCTGATGAGGACAATGTGAATCATAGAATCATAGATTCCTAGAGTTGAAAGGGACCCTTAAGGGTCATCCAATCCAACCCCCTGCCATGCAGGAATACATGACCAAAGCACCTCCCAACAGATGGCTGTCCAGCCTCTGTTCAAAACCCTCCAAAGAAGGAGACTCCACCATCCTCAGAGGCAGCAACATATTCCATTGTCAAACAGCTCTTATTGTCATCAAGTTCTTCCTAAGATTGAGATATGGAATCTCTTTTCCTGGAGTTTGAATCCATTGCTCCATATCCCAGTCTCTGGAGCAGCAGAAAACAAGCTTGTTCCAGCCTCAATATTGCATCCCTTCAAATATTTAAACATGGCTATCATGTCCCCCCTTAAACTTTTCTTCTCCACACTAAACATGTCAAGCAGCTCACTCAGCTGTTCTTCATAGGGTTTGGTGGTTTCCAGACCTTTCACCATTTTGGTCACCCTCCTCTGGATACACTCCAGCTTCTCGGCATCCTTTTTGAATTGTGCCCAGAACTGGACACAGGATTATTCCAGGCGAGGACTGCCTGACCAAAGCAGAATAGAGTGGTACTATTACTTCCCTCGATCTAGACACTCTACTTCGATTGATGCAGCCTAGAATTGTATTGGGTTTTTTAGCTGCTGCATCACACTGTTGACTCATGTTCAATTTGTTGTCTGCAAGGACTCTTAGATCCCTTTCCTACGTAGTTTTGTCAAGTCATACTTTTGGTAAAGCACAGTGGCAGAGGCCTCATCTGCACTGCAGAATTAATGCAGTTCAACACTACTTCAACTGCCATGGCTCAATGCTATGGAATTCTGGGATTTGTCGTTTTGACATTTAGCCTTCTCTGTCAGAGAGCTCTGGTCCCACAGCAAACGAGAAACCCAGGATTCCATAGCCCTGAGTCATGACTGTTAAAATGGCATCAACCTTCATTAACTCTGCAACATAGATGCAGCCAGAGATGAATACTCAACAGAGGGAAAGCATATCTGAAAAGTCTGGTTTCATTGAAAGATCAACAGGACAAACAGGAGCTTGAAAACCTCTTCCTCCCTTATTTTATGCAGAAAAAGTCAGGAGTTATTAATTTCCCAAAAAAAAAAACAAAAAAAAAACCCATCCGGATCCTGAGCTCAAGACCATCTGTTTGGCTTCCAGCTTTCTCACTGCTCTTCAGGACCTTCTTGGGTCCCTTGCCAGCTTCTGAGGTAAGCCTGTCTTGCTTATTATGAACATTTGGGTTTACCACCTTTCCGCTGGATTAATTTAATTTCCCCTCGCAATCCTGATTCCTTTTTTCCAGGGCAGGGAACCCTCCACCACTTGAAAGGCGAGATGCCGAGACTGGAAATGTTATTTCCTGGCTGTCAGATCTGCACCCTGCGGAAGGAAGACACCTGGAGTTCTCCTTAGGTGTAAAACAAAAGGCCAATGAGGATCACGATACCACTGCAGGCGGGTTCAGACACATATGCACACTCTCACAGTGACCAAGATGCTAAATGATCTCTGTGTCGTGTATGTCTGCGTTCAGGTACAGTGGCTACACTGTTCCAGGCTTCTCCTGAACACCAACATAGTGCAACTAGTGGGGTATCTACTGATGTGGCTGCTGACCTTCTCCTTGTTCAGTGATGGACAAAGAGGAGTCCACCGTCTTTAGAGGCAGTCCATTCCACTGTCCAACTCATGAAGTTCTTCCTAAGTTTCCATTAGAAAACTCCTTTCTTGCCATCATGTCTGCAATGAGGACAAGAGGGCCCTTGAACCCTTGGGAAACTTTGAATTGGAAGTGGCCCTAAAAGCCATCTGCAGCAATCTGCACCTAAAGCACTCCTGGGAGATGGAGAGATCCAACCTCCATTTTTTGTTGTTTTTGGCTGCCTTCAAGTCATGCTGGCACTGTGAATGAGACATCTCCATGACCCCCTATTAGAATCATAGTATCATAGAATCATAGAGCTGGAAGAGAACACAGGGGCATTGAGTTGAACCCCCCTGCCATGCAGGAACTCACAATCAAAGCACCCCAACAGATGGCCATCCAGCCTCTGTTTAAAGACCTCCAAAGAAGGAGACTCCACCACTATCTGAGGGAGAGTGTTCCACTGTCAAACAGCCCTCACTGTCAGGCACTTCCTCCTAATAATGTTCAGGTGGAATCTCTTTTCCTGTAGTTTAAATCCATTGCTCTTTGTCCTGTCTCTGGAGCCATGGAAAACAAGCCCCTTCTGTCTTCAATATGACATCCCTTCAAATATTTAAACAGGGATATCATATCTACTCTTAACCTTCTGTTCTCCAGGCTAAACGTACCCAGTTCCTTAAGTCGTTTCTCATAAGGCATGGTTTCTAGACCCTTCACCATTTTAGTTGCCCTCCTCTGGACACGCTCCAATTTTTCAACATCCTTTTTGAATTGTGGTGCCCAGAACTGGACACAGGATTATTCCAGGTGGGGCCTGATCAAAGCAGAATACAGTGGTACTATCACTTCCCTTGATCTAGACCAGGGGTAGGCAACCTTTCCCCTTTAAGGGCCGAGGGACTTCAGCTCCCAGAAGCCTCAGCCATGTTGGCCAATAGTCCCATGTTGGCCAATAGCTCCTGGGATTCTAGGAGCTGAAGTCCATTGGCCCTTAAAGGGGAAAGGTTGCCTACCCCTGATCTAGACATTATACTCTTATTGATGGAACCAAGAATCACATTGGCTTCCTTGGCTGCCGCATCACATTGTTGACTCGTGTTCAGCTTGTGGTCTACTAAGACTCCTAAATCTCGACTTCTTTCTCAAATCTTGCAGGTTCATGCCTTTGGTTATAAACCTCCAATGAAGGAGACTCCACCACTCTCCCAGACAGCATGTTCCTCTGTTGGACAGCTCTTACCATCAGGAAGTTCTTCCTAATGTTTAGGTGGAATCTCTTTTTCTGGAGTTTGAATCCATTGTTCCAGATCCTAATCTCTGGAGCTGCAGAAAACAAGCTTGCTTCATAGTGTTTTGTGGGTTTTTCGGGCTGTGTGGCCATATTCTAGAAGAGTTTCTTTCTGATGTTTCACCAGCATTTATGGCTGGCATCTTCAGAGAATAAATCAAAGCACACCCGAGAGATTGGGTTCATAATTACAACTAGATAATAATGATGAAACCAATTCTGGGTGACATAGGAGATTATCGCATACAAAAACCAAAGCAATTTCAGGGTACAGTTGCTTATGGGATGCAGTCTGTATTGCATTAAAAATGCCACCAATGACACCAGGCAACTGCATACAACTGGGAGCTGGGATGGAACCAGGGTGTAGTTGCCCAGTGGCATAGGCAGCATTTTAATGCGATAATACCCGACTGCATCCCATAAGTGACTATATCCTGGAAGGGGTAAGTCGCCTTTTTTTTTTTCTTTTTTTTTTTTTTGGCATGCGATAATCTCCATAATTGCAAAGATTCAGTTATTCAGATGTCACAACTGTAAGACACTGCAAACTGTAGGTCATCCAAGAAAAATGTAGGACATTACAAAATAAAAGCTCAAAACACTAATAGAAATATGCATTCATTTAATATTAGGGGGTTGCAGACTGCCAGAAATAATGTGAATTCAGTCCACTTTTAGGGTTAGGGTTAGTGCTAGGGAATCATGGGAACTGTTATTTTTCTGAGACATTGAGCCTTCTCTGTCAGACAACTCTGATGCCACAATAAAATACAGTTCCCATGGTTCCCTAACTCTAACCCTAACCCTAAAAGTGGACTGAATTCACACTATTTCTGGCAGTCTGCAACCCCTAGAGCTGTATTACATATAATGTATTCTATTATGCACTCAACTGTATTTTTGGGGTGAACTTACCTTCCATAAAATGCCTTATTGGCTTACAAGGTACTTATAGATCTCTGAGCAAGACAATGGCTTAAAGTCGTAGTGTGCTAGCAAGAAACCCTTGACGAATCCACATTGAAATTATTCCTTTCATTTGTCCATTGTGCTGAAATTAAGGGGAAAACTTTTTCACCATTTGCATTTCTGGAAGGGGAACAGCAAACATGGCCTTCTTAGTCATGCTCAAAATGGAGGCCATTTTGGAATTCTTCCTGGACAGAAGGTTGATATGTTGGACATGTCATGGAAAAGGAGGACATCTGGTCACCCTAAACGATTTAAACCACCCAGCGGATTCCTCCCTATCCATCTGTCTCCCGAGGCTTCACTCCTTGCATCTGCAGAGGCAGATTGGAGTCCAGAAAAGATTGTGCCAAAATTGACTGGGTCAGTTGCCAAGCCCTGGTGCGGCCCTCTTCAGACCATGCACACAAGTGGCATTTAATGACTGTCTACTCCATCACTGGCATCTCCCTGGAGAATGATCTTGTCTGACCGCCATTGCTAAGTCCTTGGCCCCTTGATCTTTGGACAGATCCAAGTCTTGGATCCTGACCGAGATAAAAGTACAGTGAAAACTCAAACAAAGGCACACCGCAAAAGACAAACATCAGTTAAAGTAGCAATCTTTCTCTCCGCAGCACAGCCCAGGGTTATATAATACGGCCCTCTCAATGCCAAAACCAAGACTGCACTCTCAATAAAACCGGTGTGTGAGGGACAAGTGAAAAACACCATGGTCTCAAGCAGAGAGTCAGCACTGCAGCTTGTGCTTCTCAGAGTGCAGCCAAAGAAACCCCTAGCAGGGCTGGACCCATTGCCCTGGCAAAGCTTAGGGGAGATGCCTTGGTTTCTAAACTCTCCAACAAAGCAGCCAAGCAACCCCTAAAAGATGGGTGATCTTGGAAGCTTTTGCCATGTTGCAACTCATGTTCAAATCAATGAATGTGCAACCTCTGGGTTCTGTTTTGTCCCCCTGTGCTATTCAACATATACATAAAACTGCTGGGAGAAGTCATCTGGAGTTTTTGGGTGCAGTGCCATCCATATGCAGATGACACTCAACTCTACTACTCCTTTCCACCTCAATCCAAGGAGGCTGTCCTGCTCCTAAACTAATGTCTGTCATAAGTAATGGACTGGATGCAGGCCAACAAATTGAAACTTAATCCAGACAAGACAGAGGTGCTTCTGGTCAGCTGGATGGCAGATCAGGGAATAGGGATTCAATCTGTCTTCAGTGGGGTTATGCCTCCCTTGAAGGCACAGTTTGGGGGTATTCCTGGAATCAACTTTGAACCTGGAGGCCAGTTTCTGCAGAGTGCATTTACATACCGTATTTAAAACTTCTGTGCCAACTATGACTGTTCCTTGAGATGCCAGATCCGGATGAAGTGGTACATGCTTTGGTTACATCCTGTTTGGACTGCTGTAATTTACCAGCTTGGTAGATGATGGGAATGCTGTGGATATAGTATACCTTGTTTTCATTAAGGCCTTTGACAAAGTCTCCCATGATATTCTTGCAAACAAGCTAATAAAATGTGAGCTAGACAATGCAACTGTTAGGTGGATTTGTAATTGGTTGACTGGCTGAATGCAATGGGTGCTCAGCAATGGCTCTTCTTCATTTTGGAGAGAAGTGAGGTGCCACTGGGTTTTGTCATAGGTCCACTGTTATTCAACATCTTTCTCGGTGACTTGGATGAAAGAATGGAAGACATGCTTATCAAATTTGCAGATGGCACTAAATTTAGAAGGAGTAGCTAATATCTCAATGAGAGCATCAAAATTCAAAATAACCTGAATAGATTAGAATGCTGGGCCAAAATTAACAAAATGAATTTCTACAGGGAGAAATGTAAGATACTGCACTTAGGAAGAAAAAATGAAATGCATACATATAGGATGGGGAAACACCTGACTTGACAACAGTACATGTGAAAGGGATCTAGGAATCCTAGTAGGCTACATGTTGAACATGGGCCGACAGTGTGATGCAGCAACTAAAAAGGCCAATGTGATTCTTGGCTGCATCAATAGATGTCTAGTGTCTAGATCAGGGGTAGGCAACCTTTTTGAGATGGGGGCCGGGTTGCTGTCCCTCAGACAATTGGGGGGCCGAAGCACCAAAAATAAATAAATAAATATTTTTTTTAAAAAAAACCAAATAATTTAAATTAAAAAATATTCATGCACACTCTCTCAGCCCCAGAAAAGCCATGGCAAAACCCCTGTGGAGATTTTGCCAAGAAAACCCCAAGAACAAGTAATAACAGCAATAATCAATATCATCATGGCGGGCGGCGGCGGCGGCGGCGGCAGGACTGGCCTCGGGCTGGTCCAAAGGCCTCGGGGGGCTGCATCCAGCCCCCGAGGCCTTAGGTTGCCTACCCCTGGTCTAGATCAAGGGAAGTAATAGTGCCACTCTGTTCTGCTTTGGTCAGGCCTCACCTGGAATACTGTGTCCAGTTCTGGGCACTGTAAGCTGGAGCATGTCCAGAGTAGGGTGGCCAAAATGGTGAAGGGTCACTATTTGAAGGGATGTCGTATTGAGCTTGTTTTCTGCTGTTCCAGTGAATAGGTTCTGGAACAATGGATGCAGGCTACAGGAAAAGAGATTCCACCTAAATATTAGGAGGAACTTGCTGATGGTAAAAGCTGCCCAACAGAGGAACACACTGCTTAGGAAAGTGGTGGAGTCTTCTTCTTTTGAGATTTTTAAGCAGAGTCTGGATGGCCATCTGTCACAGGGAGTGCTTTGATTGTGTCTTCCTGCATGGCAGAAGGGGGTTAGACTGGATGCTGACCAGGGCCAGTTATAGGGAGCATAGAACTCCCTTGTTAAAACAGCTTCAATGGCTATGGGTTTGTTTTCAGCCACAATTCCAAGGGCTGCTCATGACTTATAAAGCCCTAAAAGGTTTAGGTCCAGACTATTAGTGAGACCACATCTCCCCATATGAAACTGCTAGAACTCTAAGATCTTCAGAGGAAGGCTTTCTCTCAATCCCACCACCATGGGACTGATGGTGAGGACACAAGAGAGAGCCTTCTCGGTGGTTGCTCTCAACATCTGGAACTCCCTCTTCAGGAGACTCCGCTGGTCCCCTTCACGTTTTCCTTTTGTAGGCAGGCAAAGACCTTTTTGTTTAAGCAGGGTTTAAATATGTAATCGCTCTCAGGGAGGCTTCCTAAGGGGTTTTTATTTTTTAAAAAAACTTTTGAAGTTTTTTGAAGATATTGAAAGTCAATTATGAACTGAGGCCAGAGATCTATCTATTGAATATGCTTAATAAGATTCCATGGCAAGTAGAGAAAAAATATTGGCAAATCTTACTTTATATGATAACGGCAGCAAGGACTTTAGTGGCACAGAAGTGGAAACAAAAAGAGCTTCCAACAATTGATGAGTGGTTAATGAAGCTGGCAGAAATGAAGGAAATGGACACTCTAAGAGCCCGACTAAATCAGAAAGATATAGAGATTCCAGGAAAGCATGGTTTCCAATAGAGGAATTTTGTAATAACAAATGGAATTAGGATACAAGTAACATAAAGTGACAAAATGGAAGTTAGAAAGACTGTTTTAAAAAGTTATTTGATGGGAATGATAAATCCTGTGAGTACAGTATAGATATTTGAATAACCTCGAATAACAATAAGACTGAGAATAAAAGTGTAAGAACAAAGGTGAGACAGTTAGGAGGTATTAATAGTAGTATTTAGAAGAATATGATGAAAATTTGTTACTTACTTGTTTGTTAAATATGCCACCTTTCTCCCGGAGTGGGACCATAGATGGTTTACAGAATAAATAGGTGAAAACCTAACACAGTTAAAACTGTCACAATTAAAACAGCATAAAATTATATTAAAACAGTATAAAATAAGTTTTAAAACTTCAAAAGTTTTTTTAAATCTTTTTTTTAAATAAATAAATAAATAAAACCAAATCTACAATATTCATTTCAAGTTTACATTAAATAAAATGTCACCAACAGGATTCCAGGCTCTGTGTTTGAGAACATTCCGTGATATCACAGACATTGATGGGCTTGTAGAGGTAAATCCAAGACCAGCTAGATCTTTTTACAAAGAAAATTCTACAAATGTTACAAGCTTGATTGCGGCCATTTGCAGAGTGCTGCGACTTTGTCCAACACCGTGCGCAGGCCAGGAGAGCAGGAGCCAAGCGGGGAAGAGGGAAATCAAGAGCAGGAGGAGGACTGAACCTTAGCTGTCCAGCTGGCAAATCAAGGAGGACCCAAAATTGTCTCTGGCCACCAGCCATCCCTGGATCTGCAGTGGTTCTGAGTCCCCCACCACAAAGATAATCAGAGGTTTTAAAACCGAGCTATTTGTAGCTATTTGAACCGATATCATTAGGGGACTGGGGAGAGTCTGGAGGCTGCTCATGTGAGCAAATCTGCTGATATAACTCTAGGACTGCTGGAAAACAAACCCCTCTTTTGCTTGGTGCCCAGACAGTGTTGTGCTGGGTCAGATCAATGGATGGTGAACCCCAAGAGTTTAGTGTGCTTGGGCCCCTGAGAGACCTCATGACAGATGCATAGGCTGGTATCTTGTTGGGCACATCAACATGCATTAACAGTCTTACACATGCAGATTTCTTTTTTTCTGTATCCTCTTCCTCCCTCTTCATCCCCCCCCCCCCCCCATTTAATGAAAAGCTTCTGCAGCCACCCTGAATGGCCATTCTATGGTTTGTGCCAGCAGGTAGGATTGTGGAAGAATCTGGCTATGTCTTCATAGCCAGGCACAAAATGATAGCATCAGTACCGAGTCTCAGAACTGCTGTGTTCATTCCACACCTAGGTATGGAGATGTAGACAGACTTCTGTGAACCTGCTTGCTTCGTAGGGAATGGAGAATGGTCCGGAAGGGTGGTTTTAGATGTTTTCCACTAAGTTATGGAAAGAGTAAATAGCTCAGCCTAGCATAAGTCCGCATGTGGATCTGTATTCTACACTGAATTGAAGCCATAGTTTTTCTGCATTAAAAAAGTGATATTTTTAATACTTTAATTGAGAAGTAGGAATGATAATTATGTAAATTATCAATAGGAATCCCCCAGCACAACTTTCAGTAGTAAAATAGGATTCCTCCAAAAAAAAAAAAAAAAGATTTGTGTGTGTGTGCAAAGATATGGCTGAGATTGAGCATCATGCTTGTGCAGTATAAATCTACATGCACATCACTGAATAACGATTATACTATATATTCTTCTGCTGAATACCACCATTGTGCTACCAGTGGTGTATCTATGAAGGTGTTTGTTTGTTGTCTCATAGTACAATGAGGGTTGTGCAGTGACTGTTTTCTGCAATCCTAGTGAATCAAATGGGACATTAAACTACTGATGAGTCCTTATGTACCTTCCAAAAATGCACACATGCATATGAAACACTTACATTTGTGGAACTCTGCTTAGACAACTGTGAACTGAATACAGACATTATGCAGGAATCCAGAAAGTACAACTGTAGGCATAAGGGATTTTATGTGTGTGTAAAAAACACGAAGAGAAATTCAACCCATGTTTCTGGGATAAGAAACATGCAGTGTTTTCCTATTGCAAAACCACATAGATTTCAGTGCATCCCATATGGATTGGCATGTTCAAATATTGGGAGAAAACTACAGTAAAGTCTTGTGAAACATTATATTTGGCCAGTACTGAATAATGATGGATATTATTTCTAATCCTACTCTAAAGTAGGCCAGCAGAGTTAAAGGCAGTTAACCTTTAGATAGATAGATAGATAGATAGATAGACAGATAGATAGATGAGGAATTCTGAGGCTCAATTTTACTTGGTAACACTGAAAGACATAGATGTGTTAGTCCGGAAAGTGGATACGGTGGATTGACTGTATGTTTTAACCTGGTTTTAATTTTTTTCTGATTAATTGTCTTTTAACTTTTGTATGTTGTGGCTTTTTAACAATGGGCCTTTGCAGACTGCCAGAAATAGTGCAAATTGAGTCCACTTTAAGGGTTAGGGTTAGTGCTAGGGAATCATGGGAATTGTTTTTTTGTTTTTTTCCTGAGACATTGAGCCTTCTCTGTCAGAGAGCTCTGGTGCCACAATAAAATACAGTTCCCATGATTCCCTAACCCTAACCCTAACCCTTAAAGTAGACTCAATTTGCACTATTTCTAGCAGTCTGCAAAGGCCCAATGTTATGTAATCATTGTAAGTCACTTTGAATCCCAATCTGGGGAAAAGATGGGATAGAAATTAATTAAATGAGCACAACAAAATTAATAATTTGTGAATATCAATCACAGATCTGTAACTCTAGATTACAAATCTGTAACTGCAATACTGATTTTCACCTGTTGTGGTTCCCCCCCCCCCGTAAATGATTCTTTTTTCCACAAACAAAGTCCCAAAGTGTGAAAAATCATTGAAAAATCTATAAAGACTCTCAGAGTTCCAAAGTGCCTAAAAAGAGGCAGTTGTGAGACCTTTGCTGAAAAAGCCATCATTGCATTGCACCATAATGAATAATTATTGGCTAGTGTCCAACCTACCATTTTTGGGCCAGGTATTGGAATAATAATAATAATAATAATAAATTTTTATTTGTAGCCCGCCCCTCTGCAAAGCAATCGGAGCGGGGGACAACAGCATTTAAAACAAACACCATTAAAACATTCCCTCTCCCCATAATCCCTTCCTCCCCCCGCCCCATCCCCTTAAAACAAGATTAAACCATATACTAATTAAAATACTATATTAATTAAATTAATAAATTAAAACAAATTTAACAAAGGAGTCAGACAAATGGGGCCCCTATGGGCCGACCGTTATTCCGGGAAGGCCTGCCGAAAGAGATCCGTCTTTACTGCTTTCTTGAAAGCAGCAAGAGTGGTAGTAAGACGGATCTCGTCCGGCAGGCCATTCCAAAGTCTGGGAGCGGTTGCAGAGAAGGCCCTCTGGGAGGTCTGAGACAGCCTAGTTTTTATTGGCTGTAACAAATTCCTCCCAGAGGACCGCAGGGCGCGGGGGGGATCATATGGGGAGAGGCGGTCCCTAAGATAAGATGGACCCAAGCCATGTAGGGCTTTAAAGGTCAAAACCAATACCTTGTACTGTGCCCGGAAACTAATTGGCAGCCAGTGGAGGGATTTGAGCACAGGTGTTATGTGCTCCCTCCTTGATGTTCCAGTAATTAACCTGGCTGCCATATTCTGTACCAGTTGAAGTTTCCGGGTTAGGCACAAGGGTAGCCCCATGTAGAGTGCATTGCAGTAATCCAGACGTGAAGTTACCAGGGCATGTACCACAGCTTCCAGATCCCTTCTATCCAGATAAGGGCGCAGCTGGCGTATCAGCTGAAGCTGATAGCAGGTGCTCCTGACCACCGCATTCACCTGACTAGTCATGTGAAGCGATGAATCTAGAAGCACCCCCAGACTGCGAACACAGTCCTTAGAGGAGAGTGTGACCCCATCCAGGACTGGAGAATGTATTCCCAAATCTGGTTTCGGGCCTGTGACTGCAAGTACCTCCGTTTTGTCTGGATTCAACTTCAATCTGTTTTTCCTCATCCAACCCATTACCGCTCTAAGACAGTAATCAAGAGGAGAGACGCCATCTGAAGTCTGAGTCGATGATCTGGTCATGGAGAGGTATATCTGGGTGTCATCAGCGTACTGAAGACACCGAGCTCCATGCCTCCGAATGATCTCCCCCAGCGGCTTCATGTAGATATTAAATAGCATCGGGGACAGGATGGCGCCCTGTGGGACGCCACAATTAAGCTCAATTTTGGATGAGCAACTGTCCCCGAGCCTCACCCTCTGGGATCTACCCGAGAGGAAGGAACGGAACCACTGTAAAGCAGTGCCTCCAATTCCTAACTCTCTCAGGCGATCTAAGAGGATGGCATGATCTATGGTGTCAAAGGCCGCTGAGAGATCCAAGAGCACCAACAGGGTCACACTACCCCTGTCGATACTCAGGCGGAGGTCATCGGTCAGAGCAACCATGGCAGTCTCCACTCCAAATCCTGTCCTGAAGCCGGTTTGAAATGGGTCGAGATAATCGGTTTCATCCAAGACTGCTTGGAGTTGGGAAGCAACTGCCCTCTCGATCACCTTGCTCAAAAAGGGGAGCAAGGAGACTGGTCTATAGTTGTTTCTGTCCAGGGGATCCAGGGAAGGCTTTTTCAGGAGTGGCTTAACTGCCGCCTCCTTCAGACAAGATGGCAATTTACCCTCCCTGAATGACGCGTTGATTGTGTCCCGAAGGAACACCCTCAACGCGTCCCCCCCCCGGATGACCAGCCAAGATGGACAAGGATCGAGGGGGCAAGTCGTCTTTCTCATACTTCCAAGCAGCTTGTCCACGTCATCGGTACTCACAGATTGCAATTGATCCAATAAAATGCCATCAACGGAGTTCCTGGATACCTCGTCTGCGGATTCTGCCAAAACAATGGCGTCTAAGGCGGCTCTTATCTGAGAGATTTTATCTGCAAAGTGAATATTAAAGGCCTCACAGCAGGCTGCCGTTGGGTTAAGTAGGGGGTTCGGCGCAGGAGGAACCTTCGTCAACCCCCCACCACCTTAAACAGCTCTGCCGGGCAAGACTCTGCAGACGCAATGCGTGCAGAACAGAAGGATTTCCGCGCTGCACGCAAAGCCTCCCTATAGGAATCAAGATGTTTCCTAAGGCGAGTTCTGTCGGATGAGAGACGAGTCTTCCGCCATTCGCACTCTAGTCGTTGTCCAGCTCGCTTCATCCTCCTAAGCTCCTCGGTATACCAGGGCTTACGATTCGAAGCGGGCAGGATAGGACGCTTGGGAGCGATTGTGTCAATAGCCCTGGTGAGATCGGTGTTCCAAGTGTCCACCAGGGCTTCAACAGAATCACCGGCGTTACCAACCATTAGACCCTCTAAGGCTTTCTGGAAACCAATTGGTTCCATTAGCCTTCGAGGGCGGACCGTTCTAATGGGTCCACCACCCCCGGGAGGGTGGATAATAGCCTTTAGTTCCGCCTTGATCAGAAAATGATCCGTCCATGACAGGGCGGAGGTATTTTTAATCTCCGCCCACGGATATTCCTGCTCCGTACTAAAGACCGCATCGAGGGTATGACCAGCACAATGCGTGGGCCCGTTAACCAATTGGGATAGGCCCATGTTGGTCATGGTCTCCATGAACTCCCGAGCCGCGCCAGTTAGATCTTGCAAACTGGTTTCGAGTGGGATGTTGAAATCGCCCAGAACCAAAAGTCTGGGCGATTCCAGCAGCAACTCAGAAACCAGGGCAGTCAGCTCAGTCAGGGAGTCTGTTAAGCAACGGGGTGGCCGGTATACCAACAGAATCCCCAAACTATCCCTGGTCTTCAGGCTGAGGTACATACACTCGATGTGAGTCATTTTCTGGATAGGCTTTCTGATCACGGTTAAGGTGTTCTTATAAACTAAGGCTATACCACCCCCCCACCCACTTTCCCTCACCTGCTCACTAACTGAGTACCCGGCTGGGAGAGCCTGCACCCAGGTTGTGGAGCTGGCATCCCCCAGCCAGGTCTCAGTGAAGCATGTCAGATCGGCTGCCTCATCCACCAAGAGATCGTGGATGATGTGAGCTTTGTTCTTAACTGACCTGGCATTGCAGAGGAGCAGATTAAGGGTCAGTGGAATGGCTGGTACATTCCCCAAGTTATCCTGGGAAGCAGAGCCAACTGAAGGGGGGATAGATATCAAGCATCGATCCCTCCTTCTTTTGTAACATCTGTTGGATCTGCTGCCGCCATACCTCCCCCTCCCCCACACCACCTGAATATCCGCTCCCAGACTATTGTCAGCTCCGGTGTGTAGAAGGGGAGATGGACACCCAGCTGACTCCAGTCTTTTGTTTCAGCCACAGCTGCATGAAGGCCCTCGCAATTATAGATAAGAAGTGGCTCCTCAAGGCCATCAGGTGGCTAGGGCGAGGTCAGCAGCGTTGGGGGCCAGAACAGTCCCAGATGTACAGTCCCGATGCTTCTGGGGGGAAGGGAAGGCTCAGTGGGGCCTTTGTAGGCCCGAAGTTGTCCCGCCCTCCTCCTCCTCCTTTGCACCGCCGTGCTGCAGGCCACGAGGCCGGGCGTGTTGGGGCCTAAAGCGGGGCCCAGGTGGTCAGTCCCGCCGCCGCTGCCGCTGGGGGGGGGGGGGGAAGGGAAGGCTCGGTGGGGCCTTTGTAGGCCTGAAGTTGGTCCCGCCCTCCTCCTCCTCCTCCTCCGTACCGCCGCGCTGCAGGCCGCGAGGCCGGGTGTGTTGGGGCCTAAAGCGGGGCCCAGGTGGTCAGTCCCGCCGCCGCTGCCGCTGGGGGGGGGGGAAGGGAAGGCTCGGTGGGGCCTTTGTAGGCCCGAAGTTGGTCCCGCCCTCCTCCTCCTCCTCCTCCGTACTGCCGCGCTGCAGGCCGCGAGGCTGGGCGTGTTGGGGCCTAAAGCAGGGCCCAGGTAGTCAGTCAGAAAGGCAAGTAACCTCTCTCCTTCCACCAGAAGCCAACGATGATCCCGCTGCCTGACATATCATCTTCTTGAAGTGCCACCCAGCAAACGAGGAAGACAAATCTCTAAGTAACTATTAAACTTCTAACAGCTTTCACCTCCACCAGGAATAGGTCTTTTCGTAAAGCCAATGGGTCTTGCTCACTCCAGACTAAGCCATCCCCAATACTTTGCAGATTGCAAGAGGAATGGTGCATAGCAGTCCATTGTTGCATAGCAGTCCATTGGAACCTGTGATGGCTTCTCAACTCCAGGGGTTTATGGATGAAATGGATTATCTAGATCCATTTCAATCTGGTTTCAGGCCTGGCTATAGAATAGAGACAGCTTTGGCCACAGAGACAGCTTTGGTCATCTTGGTGGACTATGAAGGTAACTGGACAGGGGGAATATGTCCCTGTTAGTTCTACTGGACCTCTCAGTGGCTTTTGATACCATTGACCATGGTATCTGGCTGGGCCACTGCTCTGGGATGGGACTTGGAGGTACTGTTTTACAGTGGCTCTGTTCCTTCCTGGAGGGTGAACCCAGGTGGTGGTGCTGGGGGACACCATCTCAGCCCTCTGGACATTGGCCTGTGGGGTCCCTCAGGGTTTTGTGTTGTCTCCTATGCTATTTAACATATACATGAAGCCGCTGGGAGAGGTTGTCCGGAGTTTTGGGGTGAGATGCCATCAATATGCTGATGACACTCAACTCTACTACTCCTTTCCACCTCAATCCAAGGAGGTTGTCCTGGTCCTAAACCAATGTCTGTCATCAGTAATGGACTGGATGTGGGCAAACAAGTTGAAACTTAATCCAAACAAGACCGAGGTGCTCCTGGTCAATCAGAAGGCAGATCAGGGAATAGGGATCCAGCCTGTGTTAGATGGGGTCACACTCCCCCTGAAGATGCAGGTTCACAGTTTGGGGGTACTCCTGGACTCAGCTTTGAACCTGGAGCCCCAGGTTTCTGCAGTGACCAGGAGTGCTTTTGCACATTTAAAACTTGTGTGTCAACTGTGCCTGTTCCTTGAGACACTGGATCTGGCCTCAGTGGTACATGCCTTGGTTACATCCCATTTGGACTACTGCAATGCGCTCTACTTGGGGCTGCCTTTGAAGAGTGTTCAGAAACTTCAGCTGGTCCAAAGAGCTGCAGCCTGGTTGTTAACAGGGGCAGGTTACAGAGATCATACAATGCCCCTGTTGAAACAGATCAAATGGCTGCCAGTTTGTTTCTGGACACAGCTCAAAGTGCTGGTGATGACCTATAAAGCCCTATATAGCTCAGGTCCAGGTTATTTGGCAGACCATATCTGCCTATACGAGCCAGCCCGGACTCTGAGATCCTCAGGGGCATCCCACCACCATCACAAGCAAGGTTGGTGGGAACATGAGAGAAGTCTTTTCCATGGCTGCCCCTAGACTCTGGAACTCCCTTCCCAGGGAGACCAGAATGGTCCATTTCTTGATGGCCTTGTGCTAACAGGTAAAAATCTACCTGTTTAGACAGGCTTTTAAAGTGGAAAGTTTTTAAAGAATGGGCTGGGTGCTGTATTCTTTGAAAGTATTTTAATCACTTTTATCTTTTTAAACTATATTTTATTCTTATTGATGCAATCTGTTGGAATAATTTAATTCTGTTCAATGTAACACTTTTTTAATAGTACTGTTCTTAATCTTGTAAGCTGCTCTGAGTCCCAGTTTTGGGAAAAGGGTGGGATATAAATAAATATAATCTCATCATCATCATCATCATCATCATCATCACACCCTTTGAAGGCACACCTTTGAAGTGTCTGAGATTAAAAGAACTGTCCAGAATATTCCTCCTGGGATGACCCGAAAGATTGTGGCTTGACTCAAATTTGGGCAATTTATGGGAGCCAGCAGGAGCCAACCTCAGCAGCTCAGCTAAAGTTGGTGATTGCTTCAAGTGTTTCTATTTGCTTATGTTTGGAGCTTTGTTATTTCTAGGGTTGCTGAGGTTGAGTGCCAGACCAAAATGATCTTTTCTTTAAAGAAGAAAGAACAAAGAAAGAACAAGAGAGTCCAGCTCCCATCAAAACCACCCATCCATCTAACATCCATAAAACCTCTAATAACTATTATAGAGCTTTTTGTTCCTGGCTCTTCCCAAACCAAATAAAATATTGTATTGAAATGGTATCCATGTGCCCTCCTCCCTCAAAATCCCCCTCTCAACTAATTTCAGCTGTTCCTGAGCTTTGTTTCATCGGAGCATTTGGAGATGGGATAACTTTATTTTACCAATTAGATATGAAAACATTGAAAAGAAACAGAAATGACTCGGATGAAGGAACAAAGAGTAGGCTTATGAAATTTGCAGATGTGCCCAAATTAGGAGGAGTAGCTAATAGCCCAGGGGACAGGATCAAAATTCAAAATGACCTTAATAGATTAGAATGCTGGGCCAAAACTAACAAAATGAATTTCAACACGGAGAAATGTAGGATACTACACTGTAAAAATGAAAGGTGCAGCTATAGGATAGGACAAACCTGGATTGACAACAATACATGTGAAGGGGGTTTAGGAGTCCTAGTACACCACAAGTTGAACATAAGTCAACAGTGTGATGCATCAGCTAAAAAAGCCAATGCAATTCTGGGCTGCATCAATAGAAGTATAGTGTCTAGACCGAGGGAAGAAATAGTGCCATTCTATTCTGCTTTCATCAGGCCTTACCTGAAATTTTGTCAATATACTTTTTTGAATTGTGGTGCCCAGAACTGGACACAATATCCCAGATGGGGCCTGACCAAAGCAGAATAGATTGATACCATTACTTCCCTTGATCCAGACACTGCACTACTATTGATGAGCCTAGAATTGCATTGGTTTTCTTAGCTGCTGCATTACACTGTTAGCTCATGTTCAGTCTGTGGTCCCCTAAGGAGTTTATCGCATTCCCTTTTTTGCCCCATCTGGGCATGGGCTAGGGATGCGCGTGAACGAGGGGGAACGGATTTTATCAGACTCGAAACAGTCGACAAGCAATTGCCATGCCGTTGCCTGACCACCAACCATCCCCAAGTCGTGCTGAGCAGGCTGATTTTGCTCAGCCGGACAGCTTCTGTTCTTGAAAAATTGGCCGGCTCAGCGCAGCTTGGGGATGGATGGTGGTCAAACGACGGCATGGCAATGGCTTGCCAACTGTTTTGAGTGTGATAAAATCCATTTCCCCTCATTCATACACATCCCCAGATGTTGCCCAAATTAGGCAAAAAAGGGAATGTGATAAACTCCTAAGACTCCTAGATCCTTTTTGCATGTACTGTAATTCCTCCAAGCCATGTGTTATCCATCGTATATCTGTACAGTTCCCCTGCTGGGGATGCTCTAGCTGGAGTTCCTGCACTGAGCAGGGGGATAGACTCAATGGCCTCTGGGAGACCCTTCCAACTCTAAGATTTAATGACTCTGGACGTTTTCACACTACCCTCCCTAAAGCCGGGTGGAGCCATTCCGGAACGGGTCGTGCCACCGATTCCGGAATGGCTCTGCCGCTGGCAGGCTAATTCCTTTGACACCCGGAATTACCTTTAAGCCGCAGAAGCCAGAGTTACAGGTCTTTTGGCTGGAGTGAGGCCGGACTTACGGCTCCGTGCGTCTGAACACACGGAGCAAGAAGCCGGACGGACGCAGGGATGGCACCGGAAGGGGCGGGGTTTGCCGCCGCGCGTGTGTGAACACGCTGGAAATGGAGCCGAGTGGGGCCGGACGGAGGTAGGATTGAGTCCTCCTAAAGCCCCGTGTGAAAACATCCTCTATCTGTGTTAAAGCAGTGATCCTGGAAGAAGAATAAGTACCAGCAAGAGTTTCAGTCTGTTTCCTCGAAGGAAATATTTGGAACTGGGAGAGGAAGAGGCAGGACCTTCTCCAAGGCTAGCCCGTGATGTTGAATTATCCTTCCTAAGGTGGCTGGAATAGTCCTCTCCTTGCCCCACTTCCAATAGCAAGCAAAGATATTGTCATCATCGTCATCATCGTCATCGTCGTCATCATCCCAACAGGCTTTTGAGAACTGAAGGTTTTAAAGGGCTTTTTAATGAGGGCATTGCACTGTTTTTATTTTTTATTTTTTTAAAAAAATGCTTTTTATAATTTTTACTGTATGTGTTACATTCCCCCCCCCCCCCAATGTTGTTGGCCATTTAATGCCACTTTAATGTTAATCTTGGCTGTTTTAGCTGCCTTGAGTCCCTGTTTTGGGAAAAGGGTATAAAGTTAAAATCATTATTGTAGTTGTTATGCCATTAGGCCTCCAATTCCTCCTTCTGTTTGCAGTTTGATGTCTGCTCAACAGGGATTTTCCAGCGTTTCTCATCAGCTGATGATGATTAACATTAACGTCCCATGAAGTTAACATCCCATGAAGAAGAATACGATGGCTTATCTTCATATTTTAGTGTGGGGCCCGGGCTGTTTATTGTCTTGGATAAAGTCATTCCGTCATTTGGACATGACGTGGTTCTTACAGTGTCACTTCAGGGAAAGGCTGCGTCTTTTTATAAACTTCACTTTTAATTCATCTCTCCCCCCCATCCGCTCCCTTGCCTGGATTTTGCAGTCTGGCACACTACAAGGTTTGATATCTATTCCAGGAAGAAACATCTATTAAAAACAGCTGTATGATAGTTGTCTGATGGGTAGATATTCTCCAGTATCTGGGACTGAGGGAGGATTCGAAACTAAGAAAACAGAATTTTTTTACTCATTGACACTAGATGGAAAACCCAGCCTGTACTGGCTTGTTGTTGTTGTTGTTGTTGTTGTTGTTGTTGTTGTTGTTGTTGTTATGTGCTATTTCCAAGTCATTTCCAACTTATGGCTACCCTAAGGCAACTCTGTCACAGGCTTTTCTTGGCAAGATTGTCTTGCCCTTCCTCTGAGGCTGAGAAAGTGTGACTCCCCTAAAGTCACCCAGTGGGTTTTCATAACCAAGCAAGGATTTGAACCCTGGTCTCTGGAATCATGAGCCAGCTTGGCTTAGTGGTTCGAGCATTGGATTATGACTCTGGAGACCAGGGTTTGAATCCTGGCTCAGCCATGTAAAGCCACTGTGTGACCTTGGGTAAGTCACACTCTCTCAGCCTCAGAGGATGGTAATGTTAAACCCCCCTCTGAAAAATTTGCCAAGAAAACTAGGGTCACTATAAGTTGGAAACAACTCAAATGTACACCACACCACAAAAACTCTAGAATCATGGAGACAACACCCAAACCATTACACTATGCTTACTCTCAGGACTAAAACATCACCCTCTACAGTCACAGTGTGGTGTAGTAGTTTGAGTGTTGGACTACAACTCTGGAGACCAGGGTTCAAATCCCTGCTTGGCCATGAAACTAACTGGGTGAGAGAGAGCAAGTTACACTTCCTCAGCCTGCTTGGGGATGGGTGGTGGTCAGACGACGGATGGCCTGATGGCAATGGCAAACCTCCTCTGAAGAAACTTGCCAAGAAAACTCTGTGCACAGAAATGACTTGAAAGCACACAACAAACTTAAGTGAAAGGCAGAAATGGAGCTGGGTGTTATTAACATCCTGGGGACCACAAAACATGCTATAAACTTTCTCAGCAAGTTCGCGGATATGATAAATAGTATGGGTACAAAACAACCCTGAGCATCTCCATAGGCCACAAGGTTGAGAGTTCAATACCAGGCAGTAGCTCAGCGTCGACTCAACCTGGCATCCTTCGGAGTTCACTAAAATGAGTACCCAACTTGTACAACTAGCTTACACATTGTAAACCACTTAGGGAGTACTTAAGCGCACTGATAAGCAGTATAGAAATGTACTTGCTATTGCTATTGCTATTGCTATTGAACAAACCAAAAACAGGTGGGAAGTGGGATAAAGCAGTGCTCTGGGGTGAAAAACCAGAGCAAAATAATGTCCATTTGCTCCTCAATAATGTGGAAAGTACACATTATCGCACCAGCATATAAACAGCATGACACAAGTCTTTTAAATATGCTTAACAAATTACTGGCGTACGTAGAAAGAAAATTTTGGCAAATCTTACTTTATATGATCACAGCAGCAAGGATACTAGTGGCACAGAAATGGAAGCAGAAAGAACTTCCAGCCATCGATGAATGGTTAATGAAATTGGCAGAAATGAAGGAAATGGACATTTTAACAGCTTGACTCAATCAGAAAGATTTAGGGACTATAGGGAAAGAGTGCTCCCAATAAATGAGTATTGCAACAACAGATGGAATTAGGTTACAAGTAACAAAAGGTGCAAATGGAAATTAGAGGGTCTATCATAAAATAGGGAAGGGAAATGAGAAATCCTGCGAATACTGAATAGATATATGAGATATATCTTGAAAGATTTTGAATAACAATAAGACTAGAGCAAATTGTGAGAATAAGGTGCATTATGCAAGAGACAGTGAGGAGGTGCTGTATGATGTATATAATAATAGGATGAAGATACTTAAAATGCAAATTCAAGTTTATTATTGTAAATTTATTTGGTATAAAAATAACGTTTTTTAAAAAATAAACGGCATGACACAAGTGCGGGAAGGCAGGAATGGCCAGGTAGTTTATGGAAGCAGTCGGGAATATGCGCACTGGGACCAGTGAGTTGCAGCCACTGGCACCATTGATTGTCATCTGGTGTTTCGTTTTTGTCAAGCATACAGACGCATGAATGTCCAGCTGCATCATTGACCCAATGCACCATCGACCTATCACACACCCTGTGAAGCAGAATTACAACAAACGTGGTAAGTCGCCATTAATGCAATGGGTGTAACAAAAACATACACAAAATGGCTAGTTCAGCATGGCCAATAGGGTGAAGGGGGGACAGGGAGCATGTATGGAGGGCCCATGATTGTGCTTTGCTACTGTTTCCCTGGTTGCACCCGATGAACTGTACAGGTGGTGTATTGCTCTTGCAGTTGTGTGGCCGATCACAGGAGGCATCCAATGGGATGGCAGCATGACAGTCACAGACAGTGTGTTTGTGCAATGGTGTGCATGCATGGGGGAGGCACAAAAAGAATTGAGTGGCACAGCTTAACACTGCATGATGGGTAGTCAACCCATTGTGGGAGTCGGCCATGCAGACATCGGAGGTCCTCCCAATTCAGGAAATCCCAGGAATGATCCAGTTTTTCCTCTCCATCTGCTCAGCCCCATAGCAGAGGTCTATGTATCTCTCTAATCTACATTTTCCAGGATTCCATAGAACGGAGCCAAGGCAGTTAAAGTGGGATACAATTGCTACAACTGTATTGTGTGGATATACCCTCAGTTTCCAAGATTTCAAGAAATCGTATTTGTGGCTCTGTTTTAAAAATGAATTTTTCCCCATTTCCATCTAATCTATGCTCAAAATAGTTTACAAATCAAAATGTGATATAGCATGAAATTAAGCAGCAAGGCATAAAATAAGATATTTAAAATAGCCTCTTGTACCACTGTAAAATATATGGCTATAGCTGTTCATCAATCTGCCAAAATGCCTCCACAAAGCAAATGTTTTTGTCTGCTGTCTTAAGCCATAAAAAAACCATTCTCCTGACAGATGCCTTTAGGGAGGGAATTCCTGAGCTCCTGGGATTGTTCAGGGCTGCTGAAGAACATGAAATATTACAACTTAGGGTATACCTAAGTTTGGGAAAGGTACACAAGAGCCCCAGCATAGTGCTTTGAGTGCTGGACTATGACTCTAGAGACCAGGGTTCAAATCCCTGCTCAGCCATGGAAACCCACTAGGTGACTTGGGCAAGCCACACTCTCTCAGCCTCATAGAAAGACCCCCCCCCCCCGAACAAATTCTACCAAGAAAACTCTGTGATAGGGTTGCCTTAGGGTTGTCATAAGTCAGAACCCACTTGGAGGCACACAACAACAACAACAACAACAACAACAACAACATGTATCCATGGAACTGCAATGAGAAAATCTTCATCTTGAGGAAACTGTAGAAATTTCATTTTCCTTTGTAATTTTTTCACTTCTGACAAATGCCCTATGAGGAACGACGTACAAGAACTGGGTATGACAGGACAGAACCCTGTGGCACCCACTGGTCACTTCTCTCCAGGATGAAGAGGAGCCATTGTTGCGTACCATTTGGGTTCAGCCAGTCAACAAATTACAAATACACCCAACAGTTGCATTGTCTAATTGTCAGTGTCATCTCTGGCTTATTGCTGCTTTGCCTTTGTTGGTACAGGGCCTTTGCAGACTGCCAGAAATAGTGCAAATTGAGTCCACTTTAAGGGTTAGGGTTAGTGCTAGGGAATCATGGGAATTGTTTTTTTGTTTTTTTCCTGAGACATTGAGCATTCTCTGTCAGAAAGCTCTGGTGCCACAATAAACTACAGTTCCCATGATTCCCTAACCCTAACCCTAACCTTTAAAGTGGACTCAATTTGCACTATTTCTAGCAGTCTGCAAAGGCCCACAGTCTCCCTTTTCATTGATGGGAAAACCCATCAATAAGCTTCCAATTGTACTGCTTTCCCATTACTCCATAGGTATGATAAGTTCCTCCTGCTGTAGTTCTCATATTGGGTAGTCACGTGGCTCCAGTATGTTTGATTTCCCCCCTCTCCACCCTCCTCTTCACTATTCCCATGAAGGCGGTTTTTCTCTCTCTCTCTCCCCCACCCCCCACTTTCCTTTCTTTTTTTCCCTTGGTAACCTCAAAAGCATGATGGGGTGAGTTCCCATCACTAGTTCCAGCTTCTGCCAACCTAGCAGTTTGAAAGCATCCAAATGCAAGTAGATAAATAGGTACCACTTTGGTGGGAAGTTAAACAGCATTCTGTGCAGTCATGTTCACAGAGTAGTCCTCTGACAACGCTGGCTCTTCCGCTTAGGAACGAAGATGAGCACTAGCCCCTATGGTCAGATCCGACTTGACAACCTTATCAAGGGGAAACACCTTTACCTTTAACCTCAAAAGGCAAATTGGGTAGGGCACAAGGAAGGAAGGTGGTGTTAAAGAGGAATGCAGAATAGAATGCTGCAGAAACAAACCATCACACTATTGCAGAGTTGTGCAATAAAGGGGGGAAGCAGACTGGCGGCACGGGGCCACCCTGGGAAGGTGCGCCGCAGGATCGAGGCATCCCCACGCCTCGATCCTGTGGCGCACCTTCGCCGCCCCTGAAAGGAGCGCTAAAATAGCGCTCCTTTGGGCCTCGGCAGACGGCTTAAAAAGCCATCCTGGAGGCAGGGAAGAGGAGGGGCAGCCGCACGATCGGCGCCCCTTCCTCCTCCCGAGGTTGCCCTCAGAGCCGCTGGCCCTCCGCACGGCCAGCACTCCGGGGGCAACCTCCCGCCTTAGCGTCTGGACATGCTGTGGCGGAAAAGTCAGTGAAAGTGCGCCGCAAGCTTTTGCGGCGCACTTTCACGGACTTGTGAAAGGAGCGCTATTTTAGCGCTCCTTTCAGGGACGGTGAAGATGCGCTGCAGGATCGAGGCGTGGGGATGCCTCGGTCCCGTGGCGCACCTTCCCAGGGCGGCCCCATGCCGCCAGTCTGCTTCCCCCCTTTCACAAGTCAGCGAAAGTGCGCCTCAAAAGCGCGAGGTGCACTTTCGCTGACTTATCCGCCACAGCGTGTGCAAAAGCTGCGGTGGGAGGTTGCCCCCGGAGCGCCGGCCATGCGGAGGGCCAGCGGCTCCAAGGGCAACCTCGGGAGGAGGAAGGGGCGCCGAGCATGCGGCTGCCCCTCCTCTTCCCTGCCTCGAGGACGGTTCTATTAGCCGTCTGCTGAGGCCCAAAGACTGCTCTGAAATCTGTACGCTTCTGTTTTATTTTACAGTTGGCCTTCCATATCCAGGGATTATTCATCCATAGATTCAATCATCTATGGTTTAAAAATATTCAAATAAATATAAATTCCAAAAAGCAAACCTTGCTTTTGCCATTTTATATAAGGGATACAATTTCACTATGCCACTGTAGCCAATGTGACTTGAGCATGAATTTTGTTATCCAAAGTGGGTCCTGGAACCAATCCCCTGGGGATACTGAGGGATCACTGTACTAACATTATTGCAGTGAGACCTTGCTTGTGATATACTGTCTATGGAAGGTGCTTCATGGGCCACCATGGAAGGGATCCCCAGAGGCCATAAAGTCCAACTCTCACCCTGCTCAGCACAGGACTTCCAGCTAGAGCATCCCCAGCAAATATATCTCCAACCTGTCTTTGAAGATGTCCTGAGAATAATAATAATAATAATAATATTTATTTGTATACCGCCCTGTGGCGAACCAATCCGGGCGGTTGACAACAATAAAATATGACAAGATTAAAATATAACATTAAACATTATAATCCCTCCCCCCCTTAAGAAAGTATTAAACAATATAACAAATTAAAAGCACAATATAAGAACATAAAACCATAATTAAAACCACCTAAAAACCCTGATTATTGCAGTGAGACCTTATTGCAGTGAGACCTGAGAAGGAGACCCCACAACCTCTCTAGGCAAAGAGATTATACCACATCAGTTAAGAAAGTTAAGATGTAAAATATAAGATGTAATATAGAATTCCCAGCACCATTTCTTATACTACGATGTTTACCATTAAGAATTAAATATACAAGCTATAGTAAATGAAAGCATAGAGGCAGCAAAATTTCAAACTTTTGGGTATGCTTTATAACTAGCAGGGTTGTTGTTGTTGTTGTTGTTGTTGTATGCCTCCAAGTCATTTTTTATTTTTTTTTATTTTTTTTTTACTTATGACGACCCTAAGATGAACCTATCAGGGGGTTTTCTTGGCAAGTTTCTTCAGAAGGAGGTTTCCATTGTCATCCTCTGAAGCTGAGAGAGTGTAACTCATCCAAGGTCACCCAGTGGGTTTTTATGCTCAAGCTCAGTGGTGTCACTAGGGGGTGCGGACCGCACCAGGTGACACCCTAAGGGGGGGGTGACACCACTGTTCCTCAAACACCTACCTTTGGGCTGAAACAGACTGTGGCATTCACCAGCTTCCCTTTAAAATGCTTTACGAGATGGTGGCACTGGGGTGAAGCTCAGTGGGAGGAGAAAAGAGAGGCCCCAGAGTTTTTTAAAATTAAATTTTTAATTTTTTTTTTAAATTAAAAATTTTAAAATTTTAAAATTCTTTAAAAAAAATTCTTTTTTTTTATTAAAAAAAAAATCACATTTTACCCAAATCTTCACTATGTATATGTAAATACATTTAGGTTGTGCATATGATATTGTAATTTAAAGGTATAATTTTAATTTTGCTAGTTGTTTATGTCACAGCTATTAGTAGTAAATTCAGTGATATATGGGAATTATGATTTACGAGTAACATTAGTGCAAAAAAAAAAAAAGCATTACTAGGGATTCGGGCCAGTGTGAATTGGGAGGAGGTCAATGGGTGTGTGTGTGTGTGGGTGTGTGTGGGTGTGTGAGACACCATGAGTTGCTGCACGGGGTGACACCAATCCTAGGGATGCCATTGCTCAAGCAGGAAATCAAAGCCTGATCTCCAGAGTTGTAGTCCAACAGTCAAACCACTACACCATATTAGCACAAGCTTTAGCTATTTGCCATTAAAATGTTGCAGCTTTTTTAGTGATACCAGAATCTTTATTAGAAAGCAAAAAAAAAAAAAAAATCTAATGTTTGGCAGATAGATCAATTGTTTTTAAGAGATAACAACCAGGCAAGGTATTTTTCTCTTTTTCAAAGGCAACTATACTAATAGTGGGGAAGGTCCTTAACTTCATCTACGCCACAGCAACAGTAGCGTAAATGATAAGGGGGTTTAGCTTTAAACTGTCAACTGTTTAATAGTATTTTAATGGGGGGTAGGATTGTGGGATATGAAATGTATATTTTAATGTTGTAAGCTGCTTCGGTTGCGTTATGCAGAGGGGTGGGATAAAAATTATTATTATTATTATTATTATTATTATTATTGTTATTAGCTAACTGGCCATCTAGAATTGTGGAAGGCATTAGCTGAAGCCATGCGAACGTTGCTGTTGTAGTAGTGTGCCTTCTAGTCATTTTTTGACTTATGGCAACCCTAAGGAGAACCTATCATGGGGTTTTCTTAGCAAGTTTCTTCAGAGGGGGTTTGCCATTGCCATCCTCTGAGGCTGAGAGAGTGTGACTTGTCCAAGTTCTCCCAGTGGGTTTCCATGGCCGAGCTGGTATTTGAACCCTGGTCTCCAGAGGTGTAGTCCAAGGCTCAGATTACTACATCACACTGGCTCCTTTGCTAACATTAGCTCCCTTCTTAAACAAACATTTTCAATATAAAACAGGTACCCTCTGGGCCTGGCAGGTGTTTAAGGAAATTGCACAATACTTTTAATGGAAGAAAGGGATGCAAAGTCTTCTTGTAAGAACATATTAGCACGTAACTTAAATTCTTTCTTTGCTAATAAATTATCTTTCTGGAAAAAATAAGTTGCTGAAAAGCCAAATTTATGAACACATGTGATATTTCGATACCAACATTTTCCCTCTGCAGAGCAAAGAGCCAGTTATTCCCAAAAACATAGTTTTGCTAGGTGATTTTTGGCATTCCTTTCAGTCTTAACCAGACATTAAAGATAAGCAGACAGATCTTCTTGAGCCAGGGTTGTGATCCTGTTTCCAGCTGAAAGGGGTGTATTTCATAGTTCCCGAGACAGTTTTTAAAATTCTATTATGGATGCCATCCACACCTGCAGAAACTTGGAAGCTTCATATTTCAGATCTGTACAACACCTGCAGCTGGAGTTTTTGCTTGATTTAAATGCAAAACTGGGGATACTTGTCTGCCTCCTGTGGAATGCCAAAACTTAAAAATTGCCCTTTTGAGCTCTTCAGCCTTGAGTTTTGTAGCCCTGACATGTGGCTGTCATGAGCCAGAAGCAGCAAATAGTATGTTGTTGTTGTGTGCCTTCAAGTCGTTTCTGACCTATGGCTACCCTAAGGCGACCTTATCATGGGGTCTTCTTGGCAAGTTTTGTCCAGAGGAGGTTTGCCATTGCCATCCTCTGAGGCTGAGAGAGTGTGACTTCCCCAGGGTCACCCAGTGGGTTTACATGTTCGAGGTGGGATTCAAACTCTGGTCTCCAGAGTCATAGTCCAAGCCTCAAACCACAACACCTTGCTCGCTCCAGGTTGCTATTTGCTATATTTTATTCTATATAGCAAATAGTATATAGCGGGGTCGGCAACCTATGGCTCCCGGGCCGGTTCCGGCCCAGGCCGATCCCTGCCGCCGCCGCGGCACGTTTTTTCCTCTGTGCGGCCGCGCACACCGCGGCCGCCATTTTGATTTTCAAAATGGCAGCTGCAGTGCCCGTGGAGGTGGCGGCAGCCGCGTGCGTGGCGGCGGCAGTGGCAGCAGTGGTGGCGGCGCGCATGCGGGGTGCGCGCGCACATGAGCACGTGTGCCGCCATTCCCCCTCCCTTGGCCCAGCAGAGACAAGGACTTCGGGGGACCGGCCCAGGATCAAAAAAGGTTGCCTACCCCTGGTATATAGAATAGTGATGAAAGCCAGCATGGCAGAGTGGTTTAAGCAATGGACTGCAAATCTGGAGACCAGGGTTCAATTCCCAGCTCAGCCAGGAAACCCACTGAGTGATCTTGGGGAAGTCACACTCTCTCAGCCTCAGGGAAAGGCAACAGCAAACCTCCTCTGAACAAATCTTGCCAAGAAAACCCATGAAAGGCTTGCCCTTACAGTTGTCATAAGTCAGAAACGACTTGAAGGCATACAACAATAGGAACAACAACATATAGAATCATATATAGCAAACAGCAATGAATAGAGACTAGGACATGAATAGAGACTAGGACATGGAGCAATGGATTCAAAGTACAGGAAAAGAGATTTCACCTAAAGATTAGAAAGAATTTCCTGCCACCTTGGACTATAGTGGATTCCTCTTCTTTGGAGGTTTTCAAACAGAGGCTGGATGGCCATCTGTCACAGGGAGTGGTTCGATTGTGTATTCCTGCATGGCAGAAGGGTTGGACTGGATGGCCCTTGGGGTCTCTTCCATCTTTATGGTTCTATGATTCTACACACCATTAATGACATGAAGTCACCTGTTCTGTTTTATTTTGCCCAACACGCCAATGGTGCTTCTTAGTTCCACCTCTGAAAACTACAACTTTAATTTTTCGCATAATTGATTGACAATTTGTCAGCTGAACAATATGCAATGTGATTAGCCAGGAATCTTCTGAGGCTGCATCTACACTACAGAAATAATCCAGTTTGAATGCCACTTTACCTGCTATGGCTCAATGCTATGGAATTTTGGGAACTGTAGTCTGTTGTGAAACAGAGCTCTTTGATGGAGAAGGCTAAATATCTCACAAAACTACAAATCCTAGGATTCCATAACATTGAGCCACGGCAGGTAAAGCGATGTCAAACTGGATTATTTCTAGTGTGGATTAGCCTTTTGAGAACTCCTGGAGAAGTCCCAGAAGATGGGAGGAGGACGTATGTTGTTCTCATCTTCAAAGGGAGTGGGGTGGGTGAAGACCCAAACAACTACCACCCCAAACCATGAAAGATTTTAGAGCGAATCAAGATGTTCCTTCTAATATTCAATTGAATTAAGATGTTCCTTCTAACATTCAATTGAAATCTGTTGTTGTTGTTGTTGTTGTTAACTGCCCTCAAGTCAGTCTTGACCAGGGGTCGGCAACCTATGGCCCGCAGGCCAGGGCCACCCACCCGAGGCCTTTGGACTGGCCCCTGTGGACTCCTGCCACCACCACCGCCGCCCCCCACTGCCCCGCAGCCACACGCGTCGCAGACGCCAATTTGTTTTCCAAAATGGCGGCCGCAACTCGTTCGCGCATGCGCAGTACTCCTATGCATGCGCGAGCGAGTCACAGCTACCATTTTGGAAAACAAAATGGCAGCAGTGACTCGTTTGTGCATGCACAGAGTACTGTGCATGCACAAATGAGTTGTCGCCGCCATTTTGTTTTCCAAAATGGCGGCCGAGACTCGCTCACGTATGTGCAGTACTCCAGAAGTACTGCGCATGCACGAGCAAGCACGTGCACACACAGTTCTTCCGGTGTATTGCGCATGCGCGTGTGAGCACGTGCGCCACCATTTCCCCTACCACCATCGGCCCGTGGAAGACCAGGGGATCCCCGGACCGGCCCCAGGTAAGGGGAACTTGCCGACCCCTGGTCTTGACTCATGGTGACCCTGTGGATGAGACATCTCCAAGCCTCTCTGTCCTCAACTGCTCCGCTTGGGTCTTATAGGAGCCCTGTTGGCACAGTGGTTAAATGTCAGTACTGCAGCCATTCACAGCCGCAAGGTTGTGAGTTCGATCCTAGTCAGGGCTCCAGGGTTGACTCAGCCTTGCATCCTTCCCTAGGTCACTAAAATGAGTCCCCAGCTTGTTGGGGGCAATTGGCTTACACATTGTAAACCACTTAGTGTGTGCTTAAGTGCACTGATAAGCAGTATAGAAATGTACTTACTATTGCTATTGCTGTAAATTCGTATCTGTGGTCTCCCATGATTGAGTCTGTCTATCTGGCATGTGGTCTACACCTCCTTCTTCTACCCGCTCCCTTTCCTAGCATTATTGTCTTTTCTAATGAGTCCTGCCTTCTCATGATGTGGCCAAAGTACAACAGCCTCAATTTAGTCATCTTGACTTCCGGGGAGAGTTCAGGCTTGATCTGTTCAAGGACCTATTTATTTGTCTTTTTGGCCCTCCATGAGATCCTCAGCACTCTTCTCCAACACCACATCTCAAATGAGTTGATTTTCTTCCTATCCAGTTTCTTCACTGTCCAGCTCTCACATCCATACACTAATGAGGAATACAGTGATTTGGATAATTCTAATAGTAAAGTTCATTTGTATATCTGCATATTTTAGGATCTTAGCTACCGTAATTCTTTCATAGTTGTCCTTCCCATTCCTAAGCTTCTTCGTTCTTGACTGCAGTCTCCATTCTGATCAATATTTGATCCAAAGTGGAGGAAATATTTAACCATTTCAATTTTATTGTTATCTAGGTTGAAGTTATGTAGATCCTCAATGGTCATTATTTTTGTTTCTTTATGTTCAGCAGAACACCTGCCTTTGCATTTTCTTCCTTGACCTTCCTTAGCGATTGTTCCAAGTCCATGAAGTTTGCCGCTATTAGTATGGTGTCATCTTCATATCTTAGATTACTGATGTTCTTTCCTCCTATTTTCACTCCTCCTTTTTCTGAGTCTAATCCTGCTCTTCTTATAGTTTTGCATACAAGCTGAACAAAGAGGATGATAGTGCATAGCCTTGCCTCACCCCTTTGACAATTGAAATTTACCCTCCTGTAATTTAAAACCATTAAATCTGGTCCTACCATCTGGGGAAGCAGAGAACAGTCCTGCCCCTTCTTCCCTCTGATAGCCCTTGAAGCATTTTTCCTCTCTTCCTCCTGGAAAAACATAAACTAGTTCAGGGGTAGGCAACCTAAGGCCCGGGGGCCGGATGTGGCCCCCCGAGGCCTTTGGACCAGCCCCAGGCCGGTCCTGCCGCTGCCGCCCGCCATGAAGATATTGATTATTGTTGTTATTACTTGTTCTTGGGGTTTTCTTGGCAAAATCTCCACAGGGGGTTTGCCATTGCTTTTCTGGGGCTGAGAGAGTGTGCATGCATATTTATTTTAATTTTTTTTTTAAAAAATTAATTTTTATTTATTTATTTATTTTTGGTGCTTCGGCCCCCCAATTGTCTGAGAGACAGCAACCCGGCCCCTGGCTCAAAAAGGTTGCCTATCCCTGAACTAGTTAAAGGGTTTGATGGGGTTATTTGCCTCCCCAGATGCATCCTGATGAGCAGTCTCTAGTGATAGTGAAATAATGTCTGTGCATCATCACACCACCTTCTTGCTGCACTGAAAAGCAAGGGGTTTCTCCTTGATTTGCAAATAGTTGGATTAAAGTGCACCCGTGAGCAACTGCCTGGCACACATAAAGCCAGGCAATTGCCCTGACTGGCCGCAGACACGTGGGCAAGGGGAAACAGGGTATCCATTATGCAGCCCGTAAAAAAGCCCCATAAAATGACGCGTGGTTTTCCTTTTTGCCCTGCGGGCATGACTTCTTGGAGAGGCACCTCTGCCATCCCAAACCACTGTGGCCTCTCTGGGACATGAGGCAACCTTGGAAAGGAGCCCTAGAAGTGAGTCAGGCCAAAGGGTTTCCCAGCTCCATTCTTAGAGGTGTGAAGTTTCCCTTCCATTTTCCAAGACTTCCGCCTCAACACGTTTAAAATAAAAATCAAACCACTCTGCCAGGGCAAGAAGTATTGTTTACCATTTTGAGCCTATAAAGGGCCCATGGGGATTCCAAGCATCATTTCCCATCTAATGGGAGCCAAAAGTTTAAAATAAACACGCATTAAATACCAGAAGCCAATTTCTTCCTCCACAACCCCCACTACACACATCCAAACTTTCATAGGCTTATTAGCTAGGATAGAATAAGAGCATAATGTAAGTGCAAATCTATCAGTGGTAGAAGGTATAATAATACCAATGAGGCATCTGATAAAGTGGATTGAAATCCATGAAAGTTCTTGCTAAAGGAAATTGGTTTGCTTAAAAAGTGCTGCTGGATCTCTCACATCGGTACCCTTTTTAAAAAATGCTGCAACAGACTAGCATTGCTGTCTTTTTGAAAACGTAAATTTTCAGCGTCCCAAAGGAAGGGGTACAAACTGTTGCTGGTATCTTAGGTTGCGTACTTGTTCTGTCTGTGTAAACAAGGCTGTGTTCGCACTGACAGGGGGAAAAACCAGCTTACCATTGGGGCATTTGGATCTGTAGATAGGACAAACTGTCCACACAGCTGGCACCTACAATGGGCTGAAACCAGTAGCACTGTCTATACACTCTCCAGGAGACCCCTCTTCCTCTCTTCTCATGTTTTGTGGGGGCAGCGGCCATCTTATTGAACCTTGTTGCACTGTACTGATGGTATTGTTGTGCTAATGTGCACTTGCACAATAAAAAAAGCCCTGGCATGCTCTTAGAGGAATGGAGTGCCACAACATCCGATTATCTCAATGTGTAACCTATATTCAGGATGAGAGACTTCCTTCAGAACTGAATACAGAGAAACAGAATGGTTCCCAATTCAAATTCAAGTTCAAATGTATTGTGTTACAAGCAAACAGCCAGTTTACACAAATATAAAAACAAAGGAAACAGTTTAAAAGCAATATTATCAGGTTATGTAGAGGCATTACCCAGCCATGTCCTAGATAATGCAATTCATAGTTGCATGGACTTGGCAAAGAATTTAGCAGTTCCAAAAGATACAAATTTATTTGCAATCAATAATAATAATAAAAAAAAACAGAGACCTTGGCATAAAATGAGAGACCCTTAGATGTTTTTAACAGGGGAGCGATGTATGTAATTCTGAGGTCATCATACAAGGGGCATTCTAACAAAACATGGATTAAATCATCAGCTGTCCGTCTTAAATTAAACAGCCAGGGTTATTGTTTCTTTTAGTGAATTTTATTTTAAGTACGGTACGTTTTAAATTATGATATTGTTTAATACCTTTTTAAGGGTGGGTGGGTTTCGGGGGTCTCTGGGGTCTGATTGTGACCTTATTTTATGCAGATTTTTAGTGCTGTAAGCTGTCCTGATTGCTTTGCAGAGGGGCGGGATATTATTATTATTATTATTATTATTATTATTATTATTATTATTATTTATAGCTGTAACAAAATTGCCACAACATCTGATTGTCTTACTCTTGATGGATAACCTATATTCAGGACAAGAGGCTGCTGTCAGAACTGCATACAGAGAAGGAAAATTTTCCCAATTGGCAAAGGGGGCAGGCACCTGATTTATTCAACCTGTATGCAGAGAATATTGCAACTGTTTGTCTCCCCTATTATTACTGAAGTGCAGGGTTGCTGTGTGAATGCATACACAGCAGCTCTGCACTTCTGGAGCAGGAAAAACATCACATCCACACAGCAGCTGACTTTTGGAGATGGTTGGGAGCCACAATCTCTCATTCCCCACTCCCAAATTCAGTGTTTAGCAGTGTGGAAAACAGATCACACAACCATGGATTGTCAAAACATTATTGTGGAGAAAAGTGTGATATAAAAATGATGCCAAGCCAGCTTGCTTCCATTCTTGAACTAATGTCATTGTGGCAGGACAGCAGGTCCTTCCTCAAATTTAAAGAGATTCCAGATAAACATTAGGAAGAACCTATTGATGGTGAGAGCTCTTTGAAAGGGAAGTCAACTTTCTTGAAGGGTGGTGGGCTGTTCTTCTTTGTAGATTTTTAAACATCTGGTCATCTTTCAGGAGTGCTTTAGCTGTGTGTTCCTGCATGCATGGCAGGGAGATGGACTAGATGAGCTTTGGGGATCATTTCCAGCTCTACCATAATACAAAAATGGAGTTTAGAGTCTTTTAAGAGGTATTTGAGAGTAGAACAGGCTTCCTTGGAGAGTGGTGGTCTTGCCTTCTTTGAAGGTCATTAAAGAAAAGTTGGATGTTCTGCCTTTCAGAAGCACTTGAGTTGTGAATTGCCTACCCCAGCATTTGAGCACTTCTGTGATTTGATGATTTTGCATTCTGTTAGTGTTTTTATTGGCGATTATAATATAATAAAAGCCACATATGTCCCAGGTTACATTTGCACTGCAAAAATAATGCAGTTTGGCACCTCTTTAACTGCCATAGTTCAATGTGATGGAATTCTGGTTTTACAAGGTTTTTCATCTTCTCTGCTAAAAAGTGTTGGTACTTCACAAAATCACCCTGAACTAGCCTTAGGAAAAGGGGCAAAACCTCTAATGTTATTCCATGCCTCTTTCTTGTCTCATAAACACAATGAGGACATTGCCTCCAAAATAAGAATTCTGGCTCCACCTGATGAAATTTGCTTTCACTCCTCAAATTGCTAGCAATGCACAGAATGAGACACCGGATGTTTTCACACACAAAGGTCCCATCCGCCTGGAGCCATTCCGGAACGGAGCCTTCCGCTCACTCCGGAATGGCTCCTGCGGCAGTGACCTAATTCCTTTTAAAAAAAGGAATTACAACTCCTGGGCTTATGCCGGTGGGCGTCCGGAGTTAGAGCTAAAGGGGGCGGGGCTTGCTGCGACGTCATGTGAACACGCGCAGCAAGCCCCGGACTGACGCCGGCTAGCGCCGGGGATGGCACCGGAAGGGGCGGGGCTTGCTGCGATGTCGTGTGAAAAATTTGACATTTTGCCGGAGTGGGGCCGGACGGAGGCCGGCTAGCGTCCTCCAAAAGCCCCGTGTGAAAACGTCAACCGACTGGTCTGGATCTACACTGCAGAATTAATGCAGCTTGACAGTCTTTTAACTGCTCTGGATCCATAGTATGGAGTCCAGGGATTAGTACCGTAGTTTTGTGAGATACTTAGCCTTCTCTGTCTGAGAGCACAACCAACTATGAATCCCAGGATTCCAAAGCATGGAGCCATGGTAGTTAAAGCAGTCTCAAACTGCATTCATTCTGCCATGAAGATGCAGCCCAAGTTCTCATCTGTGAAATGTCGGGAGATCATGCTCTAACCATCTTGACTCAGCCCTGGAATTAGGGATAAAACCCATGACTTTCTTCCATGCCTCCATTCTGTCTCATAAACATAATGGCTTTCCATTCGGCCTAGTTGGTGTACCTCAACCTGGCTGGCTGCCATGGCAAGACGGTTTTGATGGGCCTGTTTCCTGATGACAGTTCCATGTGGCTCCTATGTTGCAGGATTTGGTTGCTCACTCTTGAAGAAGAGGTGCCGAAAGCGGAGAGGATATCCCCTCTAATGCCACAGCACTCAACATCTCTGTTGTGGTCCAAGGAGATGTTCAGTTTCCCCCTGGTGAGTTGACAGCTTAGATGAGCGGTTACCTTCATTTTCCACCTTTTTGCTGCAGTAATTGCTTTTCCCCCGGCTCACTCCGCAGCCGCTAATGAGATATTCCAGCCTTTCCAACATCCTGTAATCTGAGCACATCTCCTCTTGGCAAATGGATCAAACTCTTGGGGAAAAGAAATTTAAAAGTTGGGGGAGGTAGCTCAGATTTCTGGCTTCTTTCCATGTTGCTTTTAGGTGCAGCACACCCCAATTATCACTGGGTTTAGCTCCAAGATGGCCAAAGCGTGCCCCGGGTTGCCCTTGTGGCACATAACTTCTAGACTTCCTGGGCTTCATGTATGACTTTGATTGCTTTGGATTGGCCAAAAGGGGGTGGACTGGATGGCCCTTTGGGTCTCTTCCAACTCTAGAATTTTATGATTCTGTTCTATGATGCAGTAGTTGGAGCATGTAAGGCAGGCATGGACAAAAGTGGCCCTAGGGACCACATGTGGCCTTTGAAATTGTTTTTGTGGACCTCTGCCCCTCCGCACTCCTTGGATTGTCCTTTGACTGACCAATAAAGGGCATGTTGCCTTTCCTAGAAGTCCATGGGGGTATCAATTTGCCTTTTAAATAGGATCTTTTGTCCAGTTCTGGATACCACAATTCAAGGAGGTTGACAAGCTGGGGCATGTCCAGAGGAAGGTAGCCAAAATGGTGGAAGGTCTGGAAACCATCATGCCCTTTGAGGAGCAGCTTAGGGAGCTGGGTACATTTAGCCTGGAGAAGAGAAGGTTAAAGGGTGACATGATAGACATATTTAAATATTTGAAGGGATGTCATATTGAAGATGGAGCAAGCTTGTTTTCTGCTGGTCCAGAGACTAGGACACGGAGCCATGGATGTAAACAACAGGGATAGAAATTCCACCTCAACATTAGGAAGAACTTCCTGAGGATAAGAGCTGTTTGACAGTGGAACACACTCCCTCGGAGTGTGGTGGAGTCTCCTTCTTTGGAGGTTTTTAAACAGAGGCTGTATGGGCATCTTTCAGGGATGCTCTGAATGTGTCTTCCTGCATGGCAGAATGAGGTTGGACTGGGTGGTCTCTTCCAACTCTATGATTCTAAACCAGCCTACCTGGCGGACACAAATTTGTGGAAGGCTGCAACATCCTATAAAAGTTCCAGAGCAGTGATAAAACAATGGTATTATTATCAGTTTTTAACTGTAAGTCTTACTGACTGCATTTACGCTTGGAGAGGAACATGTAAGGTACAGATCCTACACTGTAATTGCATTGTGTAAACTAGCGTTCGTGTAGTTAAGTGGTAGCTGCACTACACATTTTTTTTGCTGAATTCCAACATTGTGCAATTGATGGTGCGTCTCCCAAAGTGTCTGGTTTTTACCCCCTGGTGCAAAGGGGAACACACAGTGGCTGTTTGTCAAATGCCAGGTGTGTCCACACAGCAGAATTAAAGCAGTTTGACCCCAGTTTAACTGCCATGACTTTATCCTACAGAATCCTGGGATTTGTAGTTTGATGAGGTATTTAGCCTGTTCTGTCAGAGAACTCTGGTGTCTCATTAAACTGCAAATCCTGGGATTCTATTGGATGGAGATATGACAGTTAAAGTGATGTCAAACTGCTTTAATTCTGCAGTGTAGATTACCCCCCCCCCCATTGAATCAGAGGATACACTGGAAGCACTGAAAAAGAGTTACTCTCAATCTAAGAATGCACGACTGTTTGTGCAATAGTTACTCTTCCAGAATCATAGAATCATAGAATCATAGAATCATAGAGTTGGAAGAGACCACAAGGGCCATCCAGTCCAACCCCCTGCCATGCAGGAACTCCCAATCAAAGCATCCCTGACAGATGGCCATCCAGCCTCTGCTTAAAGACCTTCAAGGAAGGAGACTCCACTACTCTCCGAGGGAGTGTGTTCCACTGTCGAACCGCCCTTACTGTCAGGAAGTTCCTCCTAATGTTGAGGTGGAATCTCTTTTCTTGCAGCTTGCATCCATTGTTTCGGGTCCTAGTCTCTGGAGCAGCAGAAAACAAGCTTGTTCCCTCCTCGATATGACATCCCTTCAAATATTTAAACACGGCTATCATATCACCTCTCAGCCTTCTCTTCTCCAGGCTAAACATCCCCAGCTCCCTAAGTCGTTCCTCATAGGGCTTGGTTTCCAGACCCTTCACCATTTTAGTTGCCCTCCTTTGGACACGCTCCAATTTCTCCACATCCTTTTTGAATTGTGGTGCCCAGAACTGGACACAGTATTCCAGGTGAGGCCGGACCAAAGCAGAATAGAGTGGCACTATTACTTCTCTTGATCTAGACACTATACTTCTACTGATGCAGCCTAAAATTGCATTGGCCTTTTTAGCTGCTGCATCGCACTGTTGACTCATGTTCAACTTGTGGTCCACCTGGATTCCTAGATCCCTTTCACACGTAGTCTCATTCAGCCAAGTGTCCCCCATCGTATATCTGTACTTTTCGTTTTTCCGCCCTAAGTGCAGTACCTTACATTTCTCTGTGTTGAATTTCATTTTGTTAGCTTTGGCCCAACTTTCTAGTCTGCTCAAGTCATTTTGAATTTTGATCCTGTCCTCTGGGGTATTAGCTACTCCTCCTAATTTGGTGTCATCTGCAAATTTGATAACTATGCCCCCAATACCGTCATCCAAGTCATTAATAAAGATATTGAATAGCACTGGGCCCAGGACAGAGCCCTGTGGCACCCCACTGGTCACTTCTTTCCAGGTTGAAAAGGAGCCATTGTTGAGTACCCTTTGTGTTCGACCAGATAACCAATTACAAATCCATGTAACAGTTACTTTGTCTAGCCCACATTTTACCAACTTGCTTGCAAGAATGTCATGGGGAACCTTGTCAAAGGCCTTACTGAAATCAAGATATACTATATCCACAGCATTCCCTTCATCTACCAAGCTGGTAATTTTATCAAAAAAAGAGATCAGATTTGTCTGGCATGACCTGTTTCTCTGAAACCCATGTTGACTTTTTGTGATTATGAAATTATCTTCCAGATGTTCACAGACTCTCTGTTTAATGATCTGCTCCAGAATCTTTCCGGGTATTGATGTCAGACTAACTGGACGATAATTGTTGGGATCCTCTTTTTTCCCCTTTTTGAAGATGGGGACAACATTTGCCCTCCTCCAGTCCGCTGGGACCTCTCCTGTTTTCCAGGAATTCTCAAAGATTATTGCCAATGGTTCTGATATTACATTTGCCAGTTCTTTTAATACCCTTGGATGTAATACCCTTGGATGTAATCCTGCTTAGGCAACTGTGAACTGAATAGGGACACTACCCAATGCCCCAAAACAGGATTAGTTGATTTAAATCAGGTTGATCTAAACCATGGTTTGAACCAGGTTAGTTTAAACCAAATGACCTTTTTTAAAAAATCCTGTATTTTTAATTTTATGTTTCTTTTTTTTTAAAAAAATCTGGCTATTATTACTATTTTCCAACCCCCTTACTGGAACAGCAATGGCTGTTTGAAGTGAACCATTTTAACTTTAACAGTTTATTGGCAGTTACTCCTTGTTAGATCAGTATCCAGTGTCAGTTACTTCTTTTTAATCATCTGATGTTATAGCGCAAGAAATGCCATTCAGAAACGAAGCCTTCAATTAACAGAGATTCAAACAAAACAACTTGCTTTAAAAGAGCACTTTTAAAAAGAAGAATTATTATTTAAGTTAGTGATCCTCATAATATGTGAACTGCATTTTGTTACTTAATGTTCTGATATAGTCCTATATTGGTGTATGTCCTACACCTTAATGGGGGAAAAAAACCTGATTTAAACAACAGCAAAAATGGTTTGTTTTTTTAAAGAAACAATTTTGGGAGGTTTGTTTATTTGCTTTTTAAAATTACAGTTTAGGGTTGTTTTTTAAACTTAGCCCCCCGCCCCAACCTGCCAAAAAGATAGACCTGCATGCTTAAGGCTACTTATGTATTTGTAAAACACCAACAGAATTCCATCCTATGTCTTTAAAATAAGTGCATACTTATCTAAGGAGCCAGTAGATATTTTACAGGAAACAACTATAATTAGTTTGATGGAGTAGTAATGAATTAAGTCTTGCTCCCAAGGAAAGGTGAACCCTATCAGTGACCGAAACTGGGTTCCTTGCGGTGATCCTTAGCTGTAAAACCCATTAATGCCAGGTCCCAACATGGTCTGAAGGGTTACATGATGGAGCAAAAGAAGAGAAATTGTGCAGTTCTTGGACATTCATTACCCCTTCCTTTCATCCTTGCCCTCCTCGGCATTATAGAGTATCAAGTTCAACCCATCCTTGTTTTTGAGAGACTCCACTGGAGGCAAAGAAATAATCCGAATAAAGCCATCCATGACCGTCTGAGGTCAAACACACAAAGAAAGTGCAGGTTTTGATGCTGGGAATGGGCCAGAAGGAAAGCGTGATCTGGAAATATAATTGGAGGCAGATACTGTTGAAATGTGCATGTTAAATGTTGCAGAAAGGAGGAAACAAAGAAGTAAAGAAACACAAAGTGTCTTGAATAATTGCAAGCAAAGCTGTTTAGGGAAAAATTGGCCATTCTTGAGTTAATTGTGAAGGGTGAGGACTTTTCACACTACACAATTGTTGTACTGGGTTTCCACTGTAATTGCCGTGGTTCCATCTGGTGGAAATCCTAGGATTTATATTTATTTCTATCCCTCCGTTTCCCCAAACTGGGATTCAAAGTAGATGCTGATGCTGATGCTGATGTTTATATTTATTTATATTTATTTATATCCTGCGTTTCCCAACCCCCCCCCCCCCGCCATAATTGGGACACAAAGCGGCCTACAAATTAAAACAGAACAATTAAAAACATACAAATGTGCATGTTAAAATAGCATTAAACTAGTACAATATTAAAACATCACTCATTAAAAGAATGAAAATCAAATCAAAAGAAAAACACACTTAAAAACAATAGATGATAAAACAGCTAAAATAATATTGTTTTTTGAAAAAATGTTAAAAATCCACAAAGTTAAAACACAGTTGAGAGCCATCGTGGTGGACTGGTTTGAGCACTATGACTCTGGAGAACAGGGTTTGAATCTGTGCTTGGCTATGGAAACCCACTGGGTGACCTTGGGCAAGTCACACTCTCTCAGCCTCAGAGGACAGCAATGGCAAACGCCCCCTGAAGAAACTTGCCAAGAAAACCCCATGATAGGCTCACTTTAGGCTCAACAACACAGCAAAAACACAAGTAAATAATCGGGGGGCGGGCACACAGAGCCCAGCACAACCATTAACAATACCGTCCCAGAGCATTGTGTAAGATGGCCATTAGGCCATCATTGTCTGTTGGAACAGAAAAGTATTTGCTTGTCTGAGACAAAGTAACTGTTACATGGATTTGTAATTGGTTGACTGGCCGAACCCAAAGGGTGCTCAACAATGGCTCCTTTTCAACCTGGAAAGAAGTGACCAGTGGGGTGCCACAGGGCTCTGTCCTGGGCCCAGTGCTATTCAATATCTTTATCAATGACTTGGATGACGGTTTTGGGGGTATAGTTATCAAATTTGCAGATGACACCAAATTGGGAGGAGTAGCTAATACCCCAGAGGACAGGATCAAAATTCAAAATGACTTGAACAGACTAGAAACTGGGCCAAAGCTAACAAAATGAAATTCAACACGGAGAAATGTAAAGTACTGCACTTAAGGGGTGGAAAAACAAAAAGTACAGCTATACGATGGGGGACACCTGGCTGAATGAGACTACGTGTGAAAGGGATCTAGGAATCCAGGTGGACCACAAGTTGAACATGAGTCAACAGTGCGATGCAGCAGCTAAAAAGGTCAATGCAATTTTAGGCTACATCAGTAGATGCATAGTGTCTAGATCAAGAGAAGTAATAGTGCCACTCTATTCTGCTTTGGTCTGGCCTCACCTGGAATACTGTGTCCAGTTCTGGGCACCACAATTCAAAAAGGATGTGGAGAAACTGGAGCGTGTCCAAAGGAGGGCAACTAAAATGGTGAAGGGTCTGGAAACCAAGCCCTATGAGGAATGACTTAGGGAACTGGGGATGTTTAGCCTGGAGAAGAGAAGGCTGAGAGGTGATATGATAGCCGTGTTTAAATATTTGAAGGGATGTCATATTGAGGAGGGAACAAGCTTGTTTTCTGCCTCCCCAGAAACTAGGACCCGGAACAATGGGTGCAAGCTCCAGGAAAAGAGATTCCAGTTCAACATTAGGAGGAACTTCCTGACAGTAAGGGCGGTTCGACTGTGGAACACACTCCCTCGGAGTGTGGTGCAGTCTCCTTCCTTGGAGGTCTTTAAGCAGAGGCTGGATGGCCATCTTTTGGGGATGCTTTGATTGGGAGTTCCTGCATGGCAGGGGGTTGGACTGGATGGCCCTTGTGGTCTCTTCCAACTCTATGATTCTATGAGAAAAGAAAGTAGGGAGGATGTCAGTCTAACTTTTCTAGGGAAGGAGTTCCAAAGATCCAGGGGGGCAGCCACTGAGAAGATCCCGTCTCTTATGTTCCCACCAGATGTACCTGTAAGAGTGATGGAACAGAAAGAAGGAGCAACCCATCAGTTCTCAAGACACAGGTAGGCTCATGTAAGGATATATAATAGAATCATAGAATCATGGAGTTGGAAGAGACCCCCAAGGGCCATCCAGTCCAACCCCCTGCCATGCAGGAACACACAACCCAAGCACTCCCTGTGAAAGATGGCCTTCCAGCCTCTCTTTAAAAGCCTCCAAAGAAGGAGACTCCACTACTGCCTAAGACAGCAGAGTCCAAGTGTCAAACATCTCTTACCACGAGGAAGCTCTTCCTAATGTTTAGGAACCTCCTTTCCTATAGTTTGCACCCATTGCTCTGTGTGCTAGTCTCTGGAGCAGCAGAAAACAAGATTGCTCCATCCTCAATATGAAATCCCTTCAAATATTTCAACATGGCAATCATATCACCTCATAACCTTCTTTTCTTCAGGCTGGATATACCCAGATCCTTAAGTCACTCCTGATAGGGCTTTATGGTTTCCAGATCTTTCGCCATTTTGGATAGGATCCTTTGGATAACCTGGACCTGTAGGGCTTTAAAGGTCATAGCCAGGGATTTGGAGTTTGAGGAGGGATACTTAGAATTCCCAGTGCCTCCTCAGAATACAAGTCCCAGGATTCCATGGGATGTAGATGCAGCAATTTAAGTGGGATCGGAGTGCTCTAATTGTGCAGTGTGAAAGGGCCCTGGAGGCAATTTCCTTCTCTAACCCTTTACCAATGCCCTTCCCAGTGACATATTTGTGAAGGTTTGTGCAGAAGTATGACTCACAATCCAAAGATCTTCTGCCATTCTTTTTGGATCATTCCCTCATCCTCTGCCAGCCATCTCCCATATAGGACTTTTCCCCCTTTGAGCTCATCTGAGATCCCTCTTGTCGAAATTATTCCCAATTATATCACCCAGTGCCACCCCAGCCACGCTTGGTGATTGTTTACTAAGGGCATCATCATCTTCCTATCGCCTCCCACACCCGGCTCTCTCAAGGCACTTAATTTGTCTAACCTTTTCCTCCTGGCCCAAGTTGGTGATCTGACTGCTATTTTTACCCACCACTAAACAAAAGAGGTGCCTATTAAACATAATGACTTTCCCCTGCCCTTTTGCATGGCAGGAGATGGTGCCAAGGGAAGAGGGTCACCTCACCGTCTACAGGGAAAGGGTGTGAAGCCCAAAAGAGGTGGTTCCCTGTCAAAATAGTGCGGGGATTCAGTTTGCATCCACCCTTCATTTTAGAACCACAGGGGAAGCAATTAAAGTTAATAGAGGTCACTGCTTCTAAACAAAGACAGAGGGCTCTGTGTGTGTCTGTGTGTTGTGGGCGCATTGAAGAACACGATGGGGTAGATATGTGAGTTAATTCCATATTTCATTACTACAGAAGAAAATATTGTACAGAATCTGCTTTTCAACAACCACAAGCATGAGGGCCTCAAGGCTGAGCTGAAAGAAATCATTAAAGCACTATAAGCATATAGAGAATCATAGGATCCTAGAGTTGGAGGAGAAACTCAAAGGTCATCTAGTCCAACCCCATTCTATCATTCAGGAATATGCTGAATACATTGCCTTGGAGCAGGGGTAGGCAACCTTTCCCCTTTAAGGGCCGAGGGACTTCAGCTCCCAGAATCCCAGGAGCTATTGGCTAACATGGGACTATTGGCCAACATGGCTGAGGCTTCTGGGAGCTGAAGTCCCTCGGCCCTTAAAGTGGAAAGGTTGCCTACCCCTGCCTTGGAGGGTGGTGGAGTCTTCTTCTTTGGGGGGGTTTAAACAGAGGCTGGATGACCATCTGTTGGGAGAGCTTTCATTGTGTATTCCTTGCAAAAGGGGATAGGTCTGGATGGCTCTTGGCGTCTCTTCCAACTCTAGGATTCTATGATTCTGGGAATAGATTATCCAAGTACTCCCAATAGACAGCCATCTGGCCTTGGTTTAAAAACTTCCGAAGAAGGACACTCCACCACACTCCACAACAGCATCTTCCACTGTCAAACAGCTCTTACCATCAGGAAGTTCTTCTTAATGTTTAGGTGGAATCTCTTTTCCTGTAGTTTGAACCCATGGCTCCATGCCCTAGTCTCTGGAGCAACAGAAAACAAGCTTGCTACATCCTCATTGTAACATCCTTTCAAATATTTGAAGGCTAAACATACCCAGCTCCCAAAGCTGCTTTTCACAGGGCTTGGTGGTTTCCAGAGCTTTCACAATTCTGGTCACCTTCTTTGAAGGCTGGATAGCAATAGCAATAGCATTTACATTTCTATACTGCTTACCAGTGAACTCAGCAATTCTCTAAGCGGTTTACAATGTGTAAGCCAATTGCCCCCAACAAGCTGGGTACGCATTTCGCCAACCTACGAAAGGATAGAAGGTTGAGTCAGCCCTGGGATCGAACTCACAACATTGTGGCTGCAGGACCGACATGTAACCACTGCACCATCAGGGCTCCTGAACAGCTGTCTGTTGGGAGTACTTGGATTGTGCCTTCCTGTATGGCAGAATGAATTGGACTGTGCGGCCCTTGCAGTCCCTTCCAGATCTAGGATTCTATGTTTCTATTCTATTCTATTTTAAAGATGAGAGAATGTGATTTGCCCAAAGTCACCCAATGGGTTTCCATGGACAAGTGGGGAATCGAGCCCTGGTCTTCCGAGATGTAATCCAACACTCAAACCACTATGGCTCTCTGTTTGAATATTTGAATGGGTGTCATATGCAAGAAGGAGCAAGCGTGTTTTCTGCAGCTCCAGAGAATGGGACACGGAGCCATGGATTCAAACTACAGGAAAAGATATTCCACCTAAACATTAGGAAGAACATCTTGACAGTAAGAGCTATGTGACAGTGGAATACGCTGCCTTGAAGTGTGGTGGAGTCTCCTTCTTTGGAGGTTTTTAAACAGAGACTGGATGGCCGTCTGTCACATGGAGGGCTTGGATTGTGTCTTCCTGCATGATAGATTCTGTGATTCTATGAACTATTACTTCCTTCAGAGATCCGCTGCAAATTAACATTTTTAAAAGGCGTCCATTTCTGTCTTTGTACTTGAACCTACGGTATGTACAAATTCTACCTGTCCAATTCTACCTTGTATTAATTAGAACATCTAATTTATAACAAAACATCCATTGCTAAACATTTACTGCCATGAACGTATAAAAGCAAAGCTGACGTAATGTAAATATCAATCCAAAAACCCCCCAAAAGTGTATACATCACCCCATGTTTGGTTTAAATATATTATTAAAGGTTCCCATTCTTTAAAAAAACTTGTTGTTGATCCTTTTCTAAGTAGGCAGGTTAGTTTGTCTTTTGAGTCTGTCTTCCATCTTCTGGGATTCTTGGGATCAGTGCAGTAAGATGAAAGAGCTGCTTGGGGTTGTTGACCACAATCCAGCTGCAAAGAAAGTGTACAGATAGCAATGCTTGGCTGCTGCTACCTGGATGCTCACCTTGCCTGACCTCCTGTTGATGCTTTATGAAAGTTTCCATACACATCTGGCTGTACTTTTTTGGCCATTGAATAATGTCTGTATTCAGATCACAGAAATTATTGTACATGCATCTGTGCATTGCTAGATGATGCATTGCTCTACATCAGTGCATTCAATTCATCCCTTGATTATATGGGAATGAAAACTGCCATTGTGCCTCTGTTATTGTACAAAGGATCATTAAGCAGCCAGATTGGTTGGTTGCATAATGTTGATATTCAGCAGAGGAGGCGGTAGCATAGCTACCTCTAAACTTCTTATTGTTGTTAGTTGCTCTCAAGTCAACCTCAACTCACAGTGACTCTGTGGATGAGACATCTCCAAGACTCCCTGTCCTCCACTGTTCTGCTCAGGTCCTGCAGGCTCAGACCTGTGTACTCCCTGGTTGAGTCTATCCATCTGGCATGCAGACTTCCTCTCTTTCTGCTGCCTTCTACTTTTCCTAGCATAATTGTCTTTTCTAATGAGTCTTTCCTTCTCATGGTAGGTCCAAGTATGACAACCTCAATTTATCCATCCTGGCTTCCAGGGAGAGTATAGGCTTGATCTGTTCTAGGACCCATTTGTTTATCTTTTTGACCATCCACAGTATCCTCAGCACTCTTCTCCAGCACTTGGATAATGGGGAAATCTCCTTTGGAGCTTTTTAAATAGGATGGTCATCTGTCAGTAGTGGTTTTGTTATTATGTTTTCTTGCATGGTTGAAGGGGGTTGGACTAGATGACCCTTGGGGTGTCCTCCAACTCTAGGATTCTTTGATTCTATGACCCCTGTCACTCACAATGGCTGTTGCCTGGAAAGTCAGGGCTGAGCAAGGGAAAGGTTGGACCAGTAGATGCTACTTTTAAAAGAAAACTTAGAATCTTGGCCAATATTTTTAAAAGCTCCTTGTAAATACTCACAAGACCTTTGCCCTGGTTCACACAATTCCTGTTCTGGGCAGTAGCTCCAAAAATTGGTTCTTTCCACACCTATTAAACTAATGGCTGTCTCACCCTGGGCCTTTGCCTTTTAAAAACAGATATTTAGGAGGGCTGCCATGCCTTTATTGGAAGATTAATGTGCTTCTCCAGTGAATCTAAGCAGAGTCATTAGATTAAGTACAGATGTTTGTTCCCCAGTACCATCATGGCATGGCGTCCACCCATGAGGTTCCTACGTGCTTATCAGGAGCTCTTCAGTGGAAAAGCGTCTGAACGTCTTGGTGTGTCTCCTGATTGTGCTTTGCAGCCAAAACTCTGGTTTCTATTTAGATTCATTAGCATGAATTCAAGTCCCATTCCATCAGCATTAGACTCCTAGTTCAAGGCATGGTTGTAGCAAAGAACAGAGGAGAGATAATGGTTTAAGTGAGCAGGTGGCATTGGTAGCACACCTAATATATTTGATACCCAGTGTGGATCCTTTTTAATACTCTCCCTCCTCTCTTTGCCAGTGTTTGATGGGTCTAGAGGAGCTGCTGGCCAGGCAGCAAAGGGAAATGATTTGCTTTTTGCTCAGCTAGCAGACCCACTGGACCCAGAAGGCAGCCCCTTCCCACAAACACTCACCAACCCTTTTTCCACTTAGCAAGCAGCCCCACCAGTTCTCAACTGGTGAGAGGTGTCATCCATGTCCAACATCTTAATTTTCACTGAGCAAAAGACTCTACTACTGTATTCACATTGTGGACCTGGGAGACCGATGGGCATCAGATAGGCAACTGCATGGAGGAAAATTTCCCTTAGTCCATGAAAGCCAGTCAGTGACCCTTTGGACTGGAGGAGCAATGCACTATTCATACACCATCCAGCTTCTGTTTGGCAGCTGGCAAAGAAGATACTGCACAACAGGGCTTGAGATATCATGGTCTGGACCATCTTCTCCAGTACTCAGGGTGGGGGTGAGGAATCTGCCTTGACAAAGAATATTTTCCTCATTTCTTAGACTTGATGTTTTTTATTCTAATGAATGAGTCTGTGAACATTTAGAAGGGAATGCCATAATCACTAAAAGTCAACATGGGTTTCTCAAAAACAAGTCATGCCAGACTAATCAGATCTCTTTTTATATATATATATATATATAAAATTACCAGCTTGCTAGATGAAGGGAATACAGTAGACATAACATATCTTGATTTCAGTAAGGCTTTTGACAAGATCCCCCACAATATTCTTGCAAACAAGATAGTAAAATGTGGGCTAGACAATACAACTGTCTAGGCGGATTAGTAACTGGTTGACTGACCGAACCCAAAGGGTGCTCAGCAATGGCTCCTCTTCATCCTGGAGAGAAGTGACCAGTGGGGTGCCACAGGGTTCTGTCCTGGGTCCAGTGCTATTCAACATCTTTATCAATGACTTGGATGAAGGAATAGGGGGCATGCTTCTCAAATCTGCAGATGACACCAAATTAGGAAGAATAGCTAATATCCCAGAAGACAAGATGAAAATTCAAAATGATCTTAATAGATTAGAAAGCTTGGCCAAAGCTAACAAAATGAATTTCAACACAGAGAAATGTAAGGTACTGCACTTAGGGCAAAAAAAAAAAATGAAATGCATAGATATAAAATGGGGGACACCTGGCTTAACAAGACTAGGGACCTTATCACATGGGGTCTAGAGCAGAGCTAATCCAAAGGGTACTTGCAGCTAATACATATTATTTCCCCGTGTTTACACACGACGTTGCCCTAGAACACGGAGCTAATCTGTATTGTTTCCCCGCGTGTACACACAACGCTGCCCCGAAACTCCACAGAACCCGAAGCTAATCCGTAGCGAGTAGGGAGATTTTGACATTCGGTTTGTTGGGGAAGTACAAGCGGAGCCTTCGTATTCATTGCGCAATGGTGGGCGGGGCGGGGAAGCAGGGAGAGCTCTCCCAAGCAGAAAATCCTGGCGAGGGGAAGGGATTGGCGAAAGGCAAACCGGATTGAGAAAGAGGAGGAGAAGGAGAGGAGGAGGGAAGAGGGAGGCGATCTCTCTCTCTCCATCTCTCTCGCATTTTTCCCCACCAACACCCCTTCCCTCCTCCAGTCCTCCAGCCCTCCTCCTCCTCCTCGGTCCCCTTGGCTGCCTTTCCTCCCGACTCCTTTATCCCATCCTTGCCATCCACAGAAGCGCCTTCTGCGACGCTGGCTTTTTGGGTGGCAGGAAGGGAGAGAGAGAGAGAGAGAGAGAGAGAAGAAAATGTGTGTGTGTGTGTGTTTTCCTTCTTCCCACGTGAACCGCATCTCGCGGCGCCTGATCACTAAATCCCCTTTGGAGCCTTCGTATTCATTGCGCTATGGCCGCCAGGGCGAAATTCAGTTCGTTTCGGTATAGAACTGAATTTATTCTCACTTCGGTTACTTTTCTGTTACTTTTCGCTTCGTGGCCAGCGTTTGATAAGGTCCTATGTGTGAAAGGGATCTAGGAGTCCTAGTAGACCACAAGTTGAACATGAGTCAACAGTGTGGTGCTACAGCTGAAAAGGCCAATGCAATTTTAGGCTGCATTAGTAGAAGTATAGATCTAGATCAAGGGAAGTAATGGTGCCACTGTCTTCTGCTTTGGTCAGGCCCTACCTGGAATACCGTGTCCAGTTCTGGGCTCCACAATTCAAAATGGATGTTGAAAAACTGGAGTGTGTCCAGAGGAGGGCTAAAATGGTGGAGGGTCTGAAAAGCACGCCCTACGGGGAATGGCTTAGGGAACTGGGGATGTTTAGCCTAGAGAAGAGAGGGTTAAGAGGGGATATGATAGGTCTTCTTAAATATTTGAAGGGATGTCATATAGAGGAGGGCACTAGCTTGTTTTCTGCTGCCCCAGAGAACAGGACTCAGAACAATGGATACAAGCAATAGGAAAAGAGATTCCACCTCAACATTAGGAGGAACTTCTTGACAGTGAGAGCTGTTGGACAGTGGAACACACTCCCTCGGAGGTTGTGTTGGAGTCTCCTTCTTTGGAGGACTTTAAACAGAGGCTGGATGGCCATTTGTCGGGGATGCTTTGATTGGGAGTTCCTGCATGGCAGGGGGGTTGGACTGGATGGCCCTTGTGGTCTCTTTCAACTCTATGATTCTATGACATACTCTTGGCAACAGTGGCTGGTCCTTAATGTCTCATGCTTAATGACATCAGCAGGGATTGCCCTTTCATAACATCACCATGGTCATCACAGGATTTAATCACACCACCCAGAATATTAGAGTTACTTTCACTTGCTTATCTTCTATCCTTTGTCAACTCTCCTTTGTCAACAGTGCCTCTCAGCACTCTTCTTTGGACAATCTGGTCAGTCTCTACACCAGAGGGTAAATGGACATAAACTGGATATTAGGAATGGCAATATGCAAGAGCCAGTTGCACAACACCTCTGTCTTCCAGGATGTTTCATCTCAGTTCACAGAAAAGCAGTGCTTGAACAAACAAACAAACAAAAACTTCAAAAGGAGATTAAAAAAGAAACAGCTGAATTGGGATATGACAGAATCAAAGAATCATAGAATTGGAAGAGACCCCTAAGGGCCATCCAGTCCTTCTGCCATGCAGGAATACACAATCCAAGCCTTCCTAGTGACAGTTGGCCATTCAGCCTCTGTTTAAAAACCTCCAAAAGAGACTCCACCACTCTTTGAGGTGGTATATTCCACTGCCAAACAGCTCTTACCATCAGGAGGTCCTTCCAAATGTTTCGGTGGTACCTCTTTTCCTGAAACTTGAATCCATTGCAGTGTCAAGCTCCATTAATTCTGCAGTGTGGCAGCAGCCTAGATCTCAGGGCCTGGTCTTAACTCTCATACTTCTCTTTTCCAGCTGAAGGACAGGAGTGTCTGGATGGGAGAACTGTCTTGAAAAATGCATGTATGTGTTCTCCTTTGCCGGAATATTACAAAATCTGAATGATGCTTAAGGCATCATGTTTCATGGCATCTATGGCTGCCGTCACAATACAGAATTAAGGCAGCCTGACACTGCTTGGACTACCATGGCGCAGTGATATGGAATCCAGGGTTCTGGGTATGTGTGTGTGTTTGGCATCAGAGCTCTCTGACAAAGAAGGCTAAATATCTCACAAAACTATAAATCCCAGAATTCCATAGCATGGAGCCATGACAGTTATAGTAGTACCAAACTGCACTAATTCTACAGTGCAGATGCAGCCAACAGCAACCCTTGTGGAAATCATTCTTGTAACATCTCCAGGCCCTGCTCCATTGTAACATCCTAATTATCATTCCTACATTTCAGGTTTTGGCTCTGAATTGTCAAGGCTTGAGATAGTCCTGACCTGACAACTTTACTGCACAAGAAAGTATCAGATAGCATCTTTAATTTATGAAAGGGTAATCACATATCAGAACAGAACACAGAGAAACAGAATGGTTCCCAATTGGCAAAGGAGTTAGACAAGGCTTCATCCTATCACCCTATCTATTCAACTTATATGCTGAACATATTGTAAGGAAAGCAGGCTTGGACATGAAAGAGGGAGGAATGAAAATAGGAGGAAGAAATATCAACAATCTGAGATATGCAGATGATGCCATAGTACTAGCAGTAAACCTCACAGACCTGGAACAACTACTTAGGAAGATCAAAGAAGAAAGTGCAAAGCAGGCTTAATGTTGAATAGAAAGAAAACAAAAATAATGACCACCGAGGACCTTCACAAGTTCAACCTAGAACATGAAGAAATATAAATAGTAAAGGAATTCTCATATCTTGGATCAAAAATTGATAGAAATGGGGACTGTAGTCAGGAAATCAGAAGAAGACTAAGAATGGGGAGGGTGGCTATGAAAGAACTAGAAAAGATCCTAAAATGCAAAGACATACAACTCGGCACAAAAGTTAGAATCATACAAGCCATCATATTCCCTATTACCATGTATGGATGTGAGAGCTGGACAGTCAAGAAAGAAGATAGGAGGAAAACTAATGCATTTGAGATAATGTGGTGTTGGAGAAGAGTGCTGAGGACAGCCAAAAGGACAAACAAATGGGTCCTAGAGCAGATTAAGCCAGAGATATCCCTAAAAGCCAAGATAACAAGACTTAGACTATCGTACTTTAGACACATCATGAGAAGGCATGAATTGTTGGAAAAGACAATAATGTTATGAAAGGTGGAGAGAAGTAGAAAGAGAGGAAGGCCACATGCTAGATGGATGGACATTATTAAAGAGACCACGAATATGAGTTTGCAGGAGCTGGGCAGAGCAGGAGAGGACAGAGGGGCCTGGAGATGTCTCATCCATAGGGTCGCCATGGGTTGAGACTAACGCGAAGGTAGTTAACAACAACAACAAAACCACATATGTAAGCATACATCACCAAGAGGATTCCAGCTCAAGAAAATAACTTTTTTGAGGTCTTCTGAGATGGCACTGTCTGTTTCATCAAAGCACCATACTCCTGCTCCCCTTGTACTAAAGTACAGAATCAGAAGCAAAAGCATCCCCTCGCCATCACAGCCTTCATGATGCAAATGATGGATTCTAAAATGCCCCATTTAAGCGCTTTGGCAGTCTCCCCTGTTTGCTGCCTGGAAACTGTAAAGAGAATCCCCCAGGAGATGGAGAGAGGATTGAGATCCTCTTTGCAGCTTTCAGCAAAAGAATTGTCTGGTTTCAGGCCAAGACGAATCTTCCAGAATTGGAAGAAGCTGGCCAGCCTCCCGGGACTGCATGAGTCAAAGGGCTCCTTCCTTCCTTCCTTCCTCCCAGCTCAGTTTGCTATAGGCAAAACCAGCCACACTGAAGAGCTCTGATTTTATAGGACTTTCCAACTGGCTTCACAGCCAGCTGGGTCTCTTTCTCTGCTCCTTGTCGTATCTTGAACACAAACCGAAAGGTTTCCTCATTGCGTGTGCCAATTCTTCTCTACACATTGCTTGGTTCTCCTCTGTACATGCAAGGACACATTGGTTTATTGTCCCTTCATGAAATGGTTCTCCACTCTTTTTCTGAGTAAATCTGTCTTAGGAGATGCTACATTGTGCTTCCATGGTATAGATATGCATTAAATCAGTTCCACAATGGTGGCACTACCCCATTTCTGCTGAATAGAGACGTTGTGCAGCCAATTGTGTAATATGTGCTTGCTTCTTGTCCCCTTGTGTGATTGTGCAATGTGACTGCTTTTGCAATCCCAGTAAATCAAGTGGTACACTGAAGGCATGGACAAAGAGTTATGTGCCTTCCAAGAATCCAGTTGCATGTGAAACAATATGCAAAGGGATCTTGTTGCACCTTTGAGACTGTGCAAAAGAAGTTGTAGCATAAGCTTTTGTAGATTTGGTCTGCTTCCTCAGATGCATGGAGTGACCTGGTGCCTGGGAAGGACCTTTATAAGTAGACTGTATGAATAGCCAGAGACATGCAAAACTTGTGGGGATAGTATGAAAGGTATCTTGTACCACCTTCGAGACTGTGCAAAAGATGTTGCAGCATAAGCTTTCACAGGCTTGATCTACCTCCTCAGTTGCAAGGAGTGAACTGATGCCCAGGACAGGCCTCTATAATAATGTGAAACAGTTATACTTGCAGAATTCTGCTTCCAGAGCTGTGAGCTTAATGCAAACATTACATAATAGCCAAAACAGTACAGACACTATAGGATTGCCAAGTGTCACTTATTGTATGGGATGTCCCTTACATGTCGGCTGGAAAGCTTGCCGCTTATAGGACTGACAGATGCCTCTTATTCTAACTGTTGTCTTCTATTTAAAGCATTTATATAGACTGAATAACATGCTGAAAAATTCCATGTTTTGTGTGTGGGAACTTCATAAAGACAGAAATGTATGCATCATGTAATTTATGAATGTGGACAATATGCTAATTTCACAGAGAAACACATGGCCAGGTTAACTGGAATCGATACTTTCATTTGGTATTTAGGCAAATATTTAATTGATATTTACGTATTTAGTTGATATGTATGTCCTGATTGTTAGTGTCATAAATTTTGACTGTCCCTTATTGCTATTGCTATCTTGAAAATCTGGCAACACTAGGCCACAAAGTTAAAAGAGTTTATATGAATGTAAAACACTAACAGAATTCCAGTTTTAGTTTTTCAAGCGAATGAAACAGCATTCATGGTTTTAAAGAAACACCATATCAGTGGAAGTTACAGTGTATTGTACAAGTAAGAAGAAATTAAAAGTTGTAAAGACCAAGAAAATATTATCATGGACAATTAAGCTGGATCACTAAGGGTGCATCTACACTGTAGAAATAATGCAGTTTGACACCACTTTAAACTGCCATAGCTCCATGCTACAGAATCCTAGGATTTGTAGTTTTTTCAGGCACCAGCACTCCTCGGCAGAGAAGACTGTAAAGACCTTGTAAAAATACTAATCTCAGGATTCCATGGGATAGAGCTGCAACACTTAAAGTGGTGTCAAACTGCATTATGTCTACAGTGTAGATGCACCCAGAGTTGGAAGCCAATGAATAGTAATAGTGTTTAAACTTTGCAGCCCTTCCCATCACAGTTTTGTGGCAACAGAAATGCTGAATTACAAATAAATTGTCTTGCAGCAACCTTGGCTAGATTTTATGGCAGCTGAGGTCTCAGAGTAAGACAATCTCCCAACGTTAAGGTACACACACACAGTTGTACTAAAGTGATCTCAGATTGTCAGAAAATAATTTGGGGTGGTTTGGGAATCAGACCTCACTTTACAAATCACTGTCTTGTTTCAGGCAAAGAAGCTGTCAACAGCATGGGGAGTAAAGAATAAGGGAAGTAGAAGTAATAACTTCTACTTTATGCCAAGAAGTCTTTTACAATGCCCTTCAGAAACATTTTTCCCTTTTATCAGTTTTGTTAATCTCCATCCTTCTGGCTCAGAACTAGAGATGTAAACTTTCATACCAGAATGAAAAATGTTTTCTTCCCACTCTGTGAGATTATCAGAGATGTTGTGTGTTTTCTGGTAATGACTTTTTGCATTTCAGGACATTTTGGTGGGAAATAATTAATGGCAGCTTTCTTAGCATGCACAAAATAAATGCATTCTGTGTAATATACATTTATGCACAAAACAATGGGCTTTTACACAAATAAAATGTGTTACACTCATAGATTTTGTGTAATTAATGGCAGCTTTCTTAGCACTCACTAAATAAATGCATTCTGTGTAATGAGCTTTTACACAAATAAAATGTTTTACACAGAATGCACCAGGTAGAATATACAGTTGTCTCAATTGCTCCACTGGCTGCTGGTCTGTTTCCAGACACAATTCGCAAAAGGTAAGGCTTTTATTGTTGTTGTTACTGGTTTTGGACACCTAAGGGGTCTTCCCGAAAACTGGGATGAAGCTGTGTTTGGCAGCAAGAGTCAGAATCATAGAACCATAAGAGTTGGAAAGGATCCCAAGGACATCCAGTCCAACCCCATTCTGTCATACAGGAATACACAATCAAAGCACTCCTTCTGACAGATGGCCATCCAGTTCTAAAAACCTCCAGAGAAGAAGAGTACACCATTCTATGAGGCAAGAAAATGTCTCCATTTGTGTCTCTGTGGAAACACAAATTGTTTTTTAGGAACAGTCGACATCTTTCCCGTTGCACGCTGTCCAAATTTAGCAGGGACAATCCTGCTTGATCCTATTCCATCCCACTGTCTCTGCTGTTTTTAAAATATTTGTTTCTCTCTCCTCCTCCCACATTCCCTCTTTGGGATTGTTTGCATGGACCAAAAGGCCCAGGTTCCCCCTGGCCTTGCATTGATCAATTCAGACCACTTAGGCCAAAACCTCAGGGCAAAACCCCAATTCTGCCATGGATCCAGAGGATCTGGCCTGATCCCAGAATAAACAGCGGATATCCTGGGGAAATTTACCTCTGGGTTTCCATGGACTTTCCTGGAAACTCCATGGCAATGGCTGTTCAGACAGCCTGCCATGCTCCTTATCTTGCTGTGCTGACACTCTTACTCAGAAACCACTCTCACCACATCTGAAACAGAAACAGGGTGCCTGGCCAGGTGGCTACAGCCAGGTACCCTGTTTTCAGCAAAGGTGGGCTTCTGTGTAAGAGCGATGGTGAAGCAAAGTAAGGAGTGTGCACTTGTAGTGCTCCCGAGTAGGTATGGGAACAGCTGTGTAAACACCATCCATCCCTGTGCCAACTCGGGGACCAACCTGGGTGAGCACTGGGGCTAGGATAGCACAGGCTCAGACCATGCTATTCTGCCCAGTCTGCTCTGCCCCTTTGCCCTCAGCTTACTTCAGTTGATGCAAATGGAGTTAAGTGTGGAAGAGTAGCTTTGCCATGCCCTGCCTGGAGGAGGACTCAAAGGATGAGGAGGATGAGCCAGAACCTCCTCTGAGACCTGAGCCTGCAGCTGTGGAGCCTCAGCCCATCCCCAGCTCTGCTTTGCTAGTTCCAGCAGAGCCTCCAGTAGAGCCTGTGGTCTCCCAGGAGGCTCTGCAGCCAAGCCTCCCAGCAGCAGAACATTCAGACATGGAGAAGGATCAAGGGACTGTGCCTGCCTTCAGCCAGCATCGAGCAGAAAAGGCAGGCCTTTGGTGTTCAAGGAGACTTTATGAGAAATGCCGGAGTAATCAGCCTCAGCTGAGCTCCTGCAGTTTAGTAATTTAAGCAGGTGCAGAAGGTCTGCCTTGGTGCCAGAGATTATCTGAGCTTCCTAGTGAAAGCTTCTGTCTCTCCTTGTTCCTTGGCCTTTAAACATGGTATTTGACAGCGATTTAAAGGGTTTATCAGAAGGCAATACTTTACTGGCTTCAGGCATGGAGTTCCAATTGGATGATGCAATGAATGAGTTTGGCTTAGCCCACAGCCTAGGACCTGGGCTGGCCTGTGTGTGCAAAGGAGTCAAGGAAATAATGGACAGGGTGGATATCTGAACTCAATCGAGAACAAATTGGGACTGCTCTAAACAGGCGTATATATAGGAGGAAATGTGTCTTGGGGCAGTTTCTCAGGAGTTTGAGTGGATCTTTCTAGAAGGAAGAATGGCAGGGCAATTAATTCAGATGTCTCACACAAAGAGGTAGCCTCTTGAGAGAGAAATGCATTTGATTCCCAACCTTTTGGCAAGGACGTGGTGCATAGCCCACAATCACACACCTGTTTGAAGGGATTATGCAGATTCTAGCCTCAAAGGACCTATTCTGTCTACATGTCCTAGCACTCCCAAGTTGAGCCCACTGGATCTCCCTATTTTGGCAACCTATTGTTCTTGCATTGAAGCACCTACAGTGGCTACATGCCCAAACATCCCTTTTCATATTAAATAGATATCAAAGGTTGACTAGAGGTGAAAGAGGGCTATTTTGTGGGGTAACACCCTCCTTGGAATCCAGTTGCTAAACAATGCCACAGTTATAAACTATGAAATCATAAGTTGGTTTATGAGAACAGAATGCCAGCCATAGAAGTGGAAGTGACCATAAGGGCCACTTAGTCCAATCTTCTGCCCCAGCAGGAATCCAAAGCTAACCTGCCCCTGAGAGGTGGGCACCCAAAAGAGGCAGAAAAGAGCAATCAAAATGAACAATGGAACATTTCTCATATGACAAAGGTTCACAAAATTCTAGCACTTTTTAGTTAGGGAGGAGGGGGAACAGACAAGTGTAGCGATTAGTATAAAGAGATGCATAGAGTGGAGAAAATGCATTTTAACTGCCAATTAGGGTTGCAAGACTGCATCTCAGGGTCTGGACTGTCTTTTCTGGTCCTTCTCATCTCTCATCGCAGTGAGAGAACTGCCTTGAAAAGTATTTCTATGTATATTTTTCTCATTTGTTAGACTTGGCACGTCTACATTGGTTGCTTAATCTAGGGCAGTCTGGAGTATTATGTCCTGGACAGGTCCTTGATCTACCACAGTGGTAACCACATGCACTGGCCTGAAACTGGTGCGATGTCAAAATTACATCGGCTCCACTGGCCTGTCCCCTGTTTCTGGAACCACTGCTACTGCTTCCTTGCAGGCAGGAGCTCTATGTAAACCTTGTCTGGCATGCTGCTACTAAGGACAGAAATGGTTTCCCAGACATGTGATCAACAAGGAGTCTGGATGCCCATTTTTGTGCTCAGTACAATGGAGGTGTGTCGGGCAGGCTTTACACTGAGCTCCTACCAACAAGGAAGCAACAATGACTGCTCTGAAAAACTGCTCAGCGCTGGAAAGCAGGGTGACATGACGCTTGGCATTTGGACAACTGGATCAGGCAGAATCGGCAAGGAATCCTCATAGGTGCTCTTGTCACTTCCTTCCTCTGAAATATTGCTTTGCTTTTGTTGTTGTTGTGTGCCTTCCAGTTGTTTCTGACTTATGGAGACCCAAAGACAAATGTATCATGTTGCTTTCTGGGGCTGAGAGTGTGTCACTTGGCCAAGGTCACCCTGTGGGTTTCTGTGGCTAAGCAGGGAATCAAATCCTGATCTCCAGAATTATAGTCCAAACCACGACGCCATGCTGGTTCTATACCTCCCTAAGGGCACCAGATCTTGTCTGATTTTGGAAGCTAAGCAGGGTCAGATCAGGTTAGAACTTAGATGGGAAGCCACCAAGGAATCCCAGGTACTTTAGGCTATATTTTGGAGGAAGGAATGAAAATCACCTCTGAGGATTCCTTGGACAAGAAAACCTTATTAAATTCATGGGGTTGCTGTAAGTTGACAGGTAACTTGAAGCCACATGGACACCCACACATATAATACACAGCATATCATATTTTAATATTTGTCCTACATACAGTGGGCTGTTGGTATTCATTTGGGTTTTTGTTCCAGAACCCTCCATGGATACCAAAATCTGTGGATGCTCAAGTCCCATTAAATACAATGGCTTAGTAAAATGTATGCCTTTGGCAGTTTTTTATTTCTATTTTATGCTTTGATTATATCTTTGTACAGCGCTGTGTACATTGACAGCGCTTTAGAAATAAACTTTAATAATAATAATAAAATGGTGTCCCTTTCATGAAATGGTAAAAGTCAAGGCTTATTTTTTGGAATTTATATATTTTAAAAATATTGTCAAATATTTCCAGGCAGTGGGTGCTGAGGGATGACTGTACCTCAAAGGGACCAGATCCCTGTCTGATCTTGGAAGCTAACCAGGGTCAGCACTGGTTAGAACTTGGATGAGAAACCAAGGTGCTTTAGGTGCTTTAAGCTATATTTCAGAGGAAGGAACTGGCAAAACCACCTCTGAGGATTCCTCGCCAAAGAGAACCCTATGAAAAATTCATGAGGATTGCCATACATTGACAGGTGCCTTGAAGGCACATGAACACACACACATAGGAACCCACATATATAATACACAGTATATCATATTTTGGAGAGCCAGCATGGAGTAGTGCTTTGAGTACTGTACTATGACTCTGGAGACCAGGGTTCTATTCCCAGCTTGGCCATGGAAACCCACTGGATGACCTTGGTCAAGTCACATACTCTCAGCCTCAGGGGAAAGCAATGTCAAACCTCCTCTTAACAAATCTTGCCAAGAAAACCCTATGATAGGTTCGCCTTAGGGTCTCCCTAAGTAGGAAATGACTTGAAGGCACACAACGATGACAAATATCGTATTTTAATATTTAGCCTAAATACCTCAAAGGCACCAGCCCCTTGTCTGATCTTGCAAGGTAAGCAGGCTCAGCCCTGGTTAATACTTGGATGGGAGGCCACCAACCAATGTCAGTAGCTGTCCCTATAATACAACCTTTACCTATTCTGGCATCTCAAGGTGATCCTCCCTATATCTCAGCCTGGGCCCCAAATCTCAGGACGTGTGGCTGTTGTGACCTGCAAAGCTTCTTCATCATCCCTGCAAGCTTTTCCCTTCCTCCTCGATTGACTGCTGTGGTTCCCAGATGAAGGTGACCCTCCTTGGAGATTTGCCCACACCCTGTGCTGCAATGTGCTGAGTCCTGGCCTCAGCTTGGAGGTAAAGGCCAAAATGCCGAGGAGTTTCTCCGATAACCCTGTATTTATCTTGGTTACGTGAGGCTTGGACCCAAATCTGAGCCCAGCTCCTCTCAAAAGGGGTCTGTGTCAGCAGAGTTCACCAATGAATCCTGGCAGACGGACTTCACTGGGACGGGTCAGCTGGTCATCTTCCCAATTTCCAATCTCAATCTTTGCTATGATACAGCAGGCCCTTTTTTAGCAACAAAACCATCACAACCAAGTCTATGGTGCGTGCGTGTCTCTTTGTGCAGTGAAGCCGTCTCTTTTCAGCTCTCCTAAAGAATGGACACAAAAAGACTCTCTTTTTTCCTTCTTTCCAGCAGGATTCAAGAGCTGAACATTTTTTTTTAAAGAAAGGGTTTCTTTTACAGATGGGGGTGCTGTATTGTTTCTACTGTATTGTTTTCAACTGCTTTTTAAAATCCTTTTTTAAAAAGCCTGTGCCTTAAATTGTTTTAATACGCTGAAGAGTTTAATTCTATTTTTTAAATTAAATATTTTCAGACAATGCAAAACAATACAGTTAACAAAGGAAAACAAAACAGCAAAACGTGGATATGATTTTTGTTATGAAAACAGTACACATATGGATGAATATACAATGAGGCATCTAAAGTTATTCTGTTGCTATCATTATTGAGACATTTGTCAAGACATCTTTTCAAAATCCTGACTGCTGCAATGGAGGTTTGTATGCTTTTAGCTATATTGCAGTTTTAAATTGTAACCTGTCCCAAATCCCTGGTTGCATCTGCACTGCAGAGTTAACACAGAATGGTCCTGTTGTAACTGTCAGGGCTCCAGCCTATGGAATCCTGGGATTTGTAGTTTGTTGTGACACCAGCACTCTCTGACAGAGAAGGCAAAATAGCTCACAAAACTACAGATCCCAGGATTCCATTGGATGGAGCCATGGCAGTTAAAGCAGTGTCAAACTGCATTAACTCTGCAGTGCAGGTAGCCCCAGTTTTTTGGGGGGAAGGGGGCATAAATAAAGATGACGATGATAGTAATTTTAAAAAATGGCATAACCTCTAATATTTCACAGAAGACCAGACACATATGCAAGAGCTATTCATGTGGAGGAACACACCAACTGGGAGTTTGCTTTTGCTTTTCTTTTATCCTACTGGGAAGGATGAGATTCTTCATCTTTCCCTCCTGCTGAATTAATGGAATGCAAGCTACTCTACATAAAGAAAACAAAAATAATGACTGCAGAGAACTTACATACATTCAAACTAGACAATAAGGAAATAGAAATAGTAAAAGAATTCTCATATCTGGGATTAAACATTGGTTGGAACAGGGACTGCAGCCAGGAAATCAGAAGAAGATTAAGAATGGGGAGGATGCCTATGAAAGAACTAGAAAAGATCCTAAAATGCAAAGACATACAACTCAGCATAAAAATCAGAATCATACAAGCCATCGTATTCTCTATTACCATTTATGGATGTGAGAGCTGGACAGTCAAGAATGAAGATAGGAGGAAAATCAATGCATTTGGGATAATGTGGTGTTGGAGAAGAGTGCTGAAGATCCCATGGACAGCCAAAAGGACCAACAAATGGGTCCTAGAACAGATCAAGCCAGAGAGATCCCTAGAAGCCAAGATGACAAGACTTTGGACACACCATGAGAAGGCATGAATCGTTGGAAAAGACAATTGTTAGTCCTTGTATCTGTGTTTGAGTGTGTGCTTCATGTGAAAGTTGATTTCCCCTTTGATGTTAGAAATAAAATTAAACTAATTTGGAATCTGCAGTCTGGAGTTCTTTGATTTGGAACCATTACACATAGGCTAAACCCCAGCTTTTAAAGTGTTACCTGAAGCCCTCTTGCTGCTTCCTACTGAGCTAAATTCATTCCCCTATTGAAGTCAATTGTGAGTGCCCTCCCAGGACCCTTGCATTTTGTGTAAAAAGGGGAGCATTGTCGTTGCTACATCTCCAGGACCGTTGCACAAGTGGAGAGATCAGCATGGCCATTTTGTAATGGCCACAATACACAACAGTATAGCACTGTGCAGAACAGGCTGCCCTTGTGTAAAGATAGCACAAAAAGCATGTCAACAGTCCCCAACAGAGCCACTGGGGACTCGTAATCCAGAATGGAGGGCAATAGGAAATCATAGGTTCCCTTTCCCCAGCCAGAAAAGTTTTCCCACCTTTCACAGTGCCCCATTGTTTGGTGAGAGCCCCTGTTGCACTCTGGGCATCTTGTACTGAGCATTGTGGTAATTCTCTAACATGGGTGCATATTGTGTCAGTGAGGTTACTCTGTCATCAAAAAGTTACACATTGCAGCCTGTGATGTAGGGACACCCTCCAATTGCCCCACTTTGGCAAGGACAGTCCTGATGAATCCTCTGCCATCCCACTTTTCCACCTGCTTTTAAAATGTCCCAGTTCCTCTTTCCTCCTCCCACTTTCCTCCTTTCTCCTCAGGCTACCTCAGTATTCTGGCTACCTCGGGCTACCTCAAGCAGAGGCTGGATGGCCATCTGTCGGGGATGCTTTGATTGGGAGTTCCTGCATGGCAGGGGGTTGGACTGGATGGCCCTTGTGGTCTCTTCCAACTCTATGATTCTATGATTCTATGAATTGCTGCAAACCAAGTTGCTTGGCCACACGTGTCCCAGTTATCATCAGTGAAATGTTGGAGGTTATGTGCAGGATCTTTACCTATGGATTTCCTGCACTGTCAGGGGGTTGAACTACATGGCCTCCAGGATCCCTTGTTCCAACTTGACAAAACCTCCTGTTCTTTAGGCATTCCCTAATCCATAAGAGATCCTCTCCTAGCCAAGACATTAGAGGCTCAGCCATAATCTCCATCCTCCTGTCCTCAGTCCATAATTTTGTCCAGAAAATAAGAGAGGGAAGAAATTCCCTCTGATTAAAAAAAAAAAAAAAAAGCAAAAAGCAGCATAAGTAGATGCAAAAGATGCTGAGAGATTGGAGCCATCTCTCTTGGGTCCTGCCTGATTCAGCAGAAACCCTGAGGTCGGCAAAGGCTTTTTTGCACAACCGCGCATCTTTCAGTCTGGCCATTGCCTGCCACAGCCTTCCATGCTCCCCTGTCCACATGGGCAATTAGGCTGAAGAGTAAACGATGTGTTCCATCACCAAGGCGTATATTTTTCTGCCCTTGGCCGGCATGCCCTTGGCCTCTTAATAAGCCTTGGCCAGGGTGGGCTGCCCGAGAGTTTATTTCAGGTAACGCGCAAGATCAGCAACACAAAATGAATAGGTTTGACAGAAGGGTCCATTGGAGGAGGGGAGGGAATATACAGACCCACACGCTTTGGTCAGCCTCATTCCTTTTCTTATTACCTAAGTTGCAAAGAGTAGGGGAAAAGATCTGGCTGGCAGGTCGCTTTAAAAAAAAGAAAATTATTTTTAGTAAGCAATTGACTCCAAGTGTAATGACTCAAGAGAGTTGTAACCGTCTATGCACTGGCTTCTAACATTGCTTTTCTAGCCGAAGTCCAGACCACAGAACTTTGGAACGCTAACAAGAGAAACCTGTGGAAGAGAGACATTTGCATCCCAAGCCATGGAGGGTCTTTCTCTTGGCAGATGGCTTCCATGCATGCTGTCCTGGGTTCAAGTCCCACCCGCTGCTATGAAGTGGATTTTCTGAGTAGCAAGGCTGAAATATGTAGCTGGACAAAGCTGTATTAGCAGCAGCAGCTACAACCAAATTCTCTGGAGATTATGGCATCACTACAGAATCAAAGAGCAACAGAACTGTGAAGCTGAAATGTATTCCCAAGTGTCATCTAGTCTAACCCTCTGCCAAGGCAGGAATCCACTGATAAGTACTCATGGGAGGATGCAATCAACTTTTGTTTAAAAGCCTTCAACAAAGGAGAGTGAGGAAGGGTGCATCTACACTGTAGAAATAATGCAGTTTGACACCACTTTAAGTGCTTTAGTTCCATCCTATGGCATCCTGGGATTTGTTGTTTTATAAGGTTTTTAGCCTTTAGCCTATTTCTGCCAAAGAGTGCTGGTGCTTCACAAAACTTCACAGAACACTACTTTAACTGCTATGGCTCCATCCTACAGAATCCTGGGATTTGTAGTTTTGTGAGGCACCAGCACTCTTGGGCAGGGAAGACTAAAGATCCTGTAAAATTGCAAATCCCAGGATTCCATAGGATGGAGCTGCAACATTTAAAGTGATCTCAAACTCCATTATTTCTACAATGTAGATGCACCCTTAAATTAGTGAAACACATAATGTTTGTGATCCAACATTCAACAAAGATTAAAATTTGCACTAAGCAGCTTCAGTGTTGGACATTATCACACGGGGGGAATCAGGGGGGGAAACAGGGGTTTAAACAGACATTATCCTGTGAAAAAGTGCATGATCGCAGGAACATTTTCACACACATCACAATTAAAGATCCATTATCCTGGGAATAACCAGGCAATAACCAGCAACAAATCATTCACGGGATTTCCCCATGAATGATTTGTTGCTGGTTATTGCCTGGCTATTCCCGGGATGATGGCTCTTTAATCGCGACATCATGTGAAAATCTTTACCACGATTGTGTGATTTTCACGGGATAATGACTCTTTAAACCCCTGATTTTCCCAAATTTTCCACGTGTGATAAAGTCTGTAGTATAGCAATAGTGTGAAACACATGGCAATGATTGAGTGCCGTTGCTCAGTGCAACGTTGCTGTATGTGCAACTTCACTTCTACCAGTGTCTGCAGAATACATCTATTGCACGATGGTGAATATTTCACCCATCATGCACAGCATATGCATATGACACTGACAATATCCTGGCCCATGGCTGATATCTCACATGTGCTCATAGCGCTGCATGTGCAGTTCCACATCTTCTCACCACCCAGGAGCTATCAAGGTTCAGGAAAGGATCTTGCTTCTGTGGCATGCAAGACACAAGAGGGTAGGAAAAAGCAATTCAGTCCATAAAGATGTGTCTACTCTGGGCTCCTGGGGGAAAGGAAAAGGGGATGCACTCCATTTAAGAGCACATCCTCATTTTTCCCCCTACCAACTAAGCCGAGATCAGCCACTTCTCTGTGATGGGATGTTTTTGGACAGAACACAAAGGCTTTGGTCAGACGTCCCTTGGAATATTGTGTCCAGTTCTGGGCACCACAATTCAAAAAGGATGTTGACCAACTGGAAGGTGTCCAGAGGAGGGCAACCAAAATGATGAAAGCTCTGGAAACCCCAAAGCCCTTTGAGGAGTAGCTTAGGGAGCTGGGTATGTTTAGCCTGGAGAAGAGAAGTTTAAGGAGTGACATGGTATCCATATTTAAATATTTGAAGGGATGTCATATGGAGGATGGAGCAAGCTTGCTTTCTGCAGCGCCTGAAACTAGGAGACAGAGCAATGGGTTCAATCTATAGGAAGAACTTCCTGATGATAAGACCTGTTCAATTGTGGAACACTGTCTTGGAGTGTGATAGAGTCTCCTTCTTTGGAGGCTTTTAAACAGATGGTGCATGGCCAGGGAGGGGTATGATGGTGTCTTCCTGCATGGCAGAAGGAGGTTGGATGGCCCTTGGGGGTCTAAGCAGGAGGGAAAGAGCCATCCAAAAAGAGACTCATGCACAATGAATGTGCATTGACCAAGATGGGTGCCATATGCCCAATTCCACTTCCACAACCTTGGACTGAATGCAAACGTTGCACTTTGGTCAAAAATATTCAAGCATTTTCATGGAAAAACTTCCTCATGCATAAGATAATCAGATGGCCCTTCACATCACAACATTGCAGTACTATGATTCCACTTTAGCTGCCATGGTTCCACCCTACAGAATCCTGGGATTTGCAGTTTGGGGAGGGGAATTTAGCATTCTCAGTCAGAGTTCTCCAGTGTCTCCCCAAACTGCAAACCTCAGGATTCTATGGGATGGCTGTTAAACTAGAATAATAGCACTGTAATTGTATAATGTGAATGGGTTTCTCACTGAAATGATCATCTCTGGATGAGTCCAAAAATACAAGGCTGAGAACTTATCCTGACCCAACCATTCCACCGAGACTCATCTTTGGGTGTATCTACACTGTAGAAATCATGCAGTTTGACACCATTTTAACCTCTGTGGCTCTATCTTATGGAATCCCGGGATCTGTAGTTTGTTTTACAAGGTCTTTAACCTATGCTGCCCAAGAGTGCTGGTGCCTCAAAAGACTACCAAATCCCAGGATTTGGTAGCATGGTACCATGGCACTTAAAGTAGTATCAAACTGCATTGTTTCTACAGTGTAGATGCACCCATTTGAAATATGTGGGTCTTTCCAGCCTGTACAGGTCTCTTTCCAAAAACAGCAACAGACATTCCTGGTTGGAACTGTCTCTCAATTCTGCAGCAATATTGTATTACAAAAAGTGCATGCTCGCACCCTAAGAGATTGTGAAAAAAGCTTGACAGCCTCTTTTATTGGACCAGTCTGTCAAAGGATCAGAAGGCAGTCTCTAAATGGCACAGTCTGGGATCTGGCTTTTGGCTTTCTTGGTGAGTGAAAAGGAGAACACAGCTAAGCTGATAATGGCTGGAAAGAAGCAAACTGCAGCTGCATCTATACTGAAGAATTAATGCAGTTTGACACCGCTTTAACTGCCAAGGCGAAATGCTCTGGAATCCTGGGATTTGTAGTTTTGTGGGCTACTTAGCCTTCTCTGTCAGAGCTCTGGTGCCACAACAAACTACAAATCTGCAGATTCCGTAGGATGGAGCCATGGCACTTACATCTCCAGTGTGACAGCAGCCACATATTTTTGGAAGAGCGCTGAGAGTATTTCTTTAAAAATTTCTAAACACTTAGGCAAGATTACAGACTTTCTATGAGGCACCATTTACACACTTCCAAATAAGTACTGCTCTTTCTTATCATTAAGCTGTCAACATGTGTGATGATTTCTAAAGTATAAAAGGACAGATCTCTGCCCAGAGGGGATTACAGCCTAATATTTAGTTCAGATAAACAACACAGAAAGACAAGATAAATAAAGGATGAACAGACTAGGGACAAAGGAGCCCCTGGTCCCCAAATATAGATGTTGCTGTCACTAAGTGCCTCCAAGTCAACTTTGACTTCTGGTGACCATGTGAATGAGATACCTTCAAGACTGTCTGCCCTCAACAGCTCTGCTTAGGTCTTGCAGATTCAGGCTCATGACCTCCCTGGTTGAGTCTATCCATCTGTTGTATGATCTTCCTCTCTTTTTGCTGCCTTCTACCTTTTCTAGGATTATTGTCTTTGCCAGGGGTAAGCAACCTGTCCCCTTTAAGGGCTGAGGGACTTCAGCTCCCAGAATCCCAGGAGCTATTGGCCAACATGGGACTATTGACCAACATGGCTGAGGCTTCTGGGAGCTGAAGTCCCTCGGCTCTTAAAGGGGAAAGGTTGCCTACCCCTGGTCTTTGCTAATGAGTCCTGCCTTCTCATGATATGGCCGGCTCCCAGGGAGAGTTCAGGCTTGATCTGTTCAAGGACTCATTTTTTGGTCTTCTTGACCATCCATGGTCTCCTCAGCACTCTTCTCCAGCACCACACTCATACATAGGGCCTTTGCAGACTGCCAGAAATATTGCAAATTGAGTCCACTTTAACTGCCCTGGCTCAGTGCTAGGGAATCATGGGAACTGTAGTTTATTGTGGTGCCAGAGCTCTCTGACAGAGAAGGCTCAATGTCTGAGAAAAAAATGCAATTCCCATGATTCCCTAGCACTGAGCCAGGGCAGTTAAGGTGGACTCAGTTTGCACTATTTCTAGCAGTCTGCAAAGAATAGTTCTTTCTATCAGCTTTCTTCATCATCCAGCTTCCACACCCATACAATGCGATGGGAATTACAACGGCATCAACAATCGTTACTTGAGTGTTCAACTTTATATCTTTGCACTTTAGGCTTTTGTCTAGTTCTTTCATATCTGTCCTTCCCAGCCCTAGTATTCCTCTGATATCCTGACTGCAATCTCCATTCTGATCCATGATTGATCCAAAGTAGGGGGAAAATTTAACTATTTCAATTTCATCATTGTCTACCTTGAACTTATATGAATCTTTCACGGTCATTTTGTTTTCTTAATCTTCAACAGTAATCCTGCCTCAGCACTTTGACTAGTTGAACAAACTGACTTGTAATTGTTCCAAGTCTTTGTTATTTTCTGCAAATAGTATGGTGTCATCTGCATGTCTTCAGATAATTGATATTCCTTCATCTGATCTTCACTCCTTGGTCTTCATAGTTTGGCCATTCGCTTCTCTTTCCTCTAATCCAGACCTGCTCTACATCTGATATTTTGCACATACAGGCTGAACAACAGACTGATAAAATGTAGCCTTGCCTGACCTCCCTTCTGATTGCGAGCCATTATGTTTGTCCATATTCTGTTCTAATGATAGCCTCCTGTCCTAAGTACAGACTATACATCAGGAGACAACACACATACCAGAGCCTAAAGACCAAACTATGAAGACCAAGGGGTGATACCGTTCAATACTCCATGGAATCAATTTCAGATCAGATAAAATGGCTGGAGCAGACATGTATTTATAAATTAATTACACTGGAATTCATAGGAGAACTTCAAAAATATGAAGATCTTGGTCCAAATCCTGTATAGACCCATTGAATTAATGGGATTAGGCTACATGTTGACTCACCATTCAACAACTGATATGGGTCTATTCTAACAACTGATATGGGTCTATTCATGGGTCTAGTGCTAGCTAAAGGAGCCATTGTACTTTAGTGGTTTAACTGCTGGACTTGGTATCTGGAAGACCATGTTTTGAAGACCTGTTCAGTCATGGAAATCCACTGGTGGTGAACTTGAGCAAGTCACCCTCTCTCAGTATCAGAGGAATATAATAATGGTAAACCTTCTCTGAATAAATCTTGCAAGGAAAACCATAGGATAAGGTCACCATCTTTAGAGGAGACAGTGGTTTGAGGATTAGGACTTCAAGAGACCAGGGTTCCAATCCCCGTTTGGCCATGGAAACCAATGGGGTGACCTTGGGCAAACCTCCTTTAAACAAATCTTACCAAGTATACCCTGTAGTAGGTTTGCCTTCAGGTTGCCATAAGTCAGAAATGACTTGAAGGCACACAGAACAACATGGTAACTAAACCAAGAGCTTTTTAGTCATTCTCTCTGGCTTTCAATGCTCTGGCTGAATTTCAGTTGCTGCTCCCAATGAGAACAGAGCCATTGAAACATTGGGGTTACTGTTGTTCTACCATCCACCTGTTGATTTGATGGGTCTGCTCCAGATGAGATGTAAATACTATTTGTGTGGCTTCTTAATGAGGAAGCATGCTCCAAAATGTGAGAACCTCAGCAGAAAAAAAATCAAGTATGGTATTACAAGAGTTTTCATTTTTGAGAGAGAGTGAAAAGACCTGACATTTTTTTAATTGCTTGATTTCTTCTTTTGTTTTGTGTTGCTTTTCCATGCAAAAATTGCACAGTGCCCCATTGCTGTTATGTATTGTTATGTATTGGATTCAACTTATGATGCTCTTTTGAATGGGAGACTACCAAGAGGCCTTGATTGTAAAAAAGGCAGAACACTGCTCAAGCCCTTCAAACTCAGGGCAGCCACAGCTTCACTGATGGACTTCACTGATGGCTTACCACCTTCAACTCTGTTGTTTTTTACTGTTGGGTCAGCTTTGACTTCTGGTGGCCCAATGAAGGAGAGACATCCAAGACAGATTCATTAATTGCTCTGCTCATGTCTTGCAAACGCAGGATGACTATGGCTTCCTTGATGGAGTCTATCCACCTGTAATAGCATGGATAGGCATTATTGTCTTTTCCGATCATGACTGTGTGTGTGTGTGCACCTTCCAGTTGCCTGTCGACTTATGATCCATTGATTTTCCTAGGGTTTTCTTAGGCAAGGAAACATAAGTTGCTTGTTGCTGATATCTCATCCAGTTAGTAACTAGGACTGATCTTGTTGTTGGTCTCTCATCCAAGTAGTAACCAGGGCTGACCCTGCTTAGCTTCCAAGATCAGGCAGGATCTGGTGCCTTAAGTGTATTTGGGCTCTGTGCTATATTGTGTGTGCATGTGCCTTCCAATCACCTATTGACTTATAGAGACTCCATGAATTTCACAGGGTTGTGTGTGCCTTCAAGTCGCCTGACAATTTATGGAGATCCCAAGTATTTTTCATAGAGTTTTCTTAGCAAAGGAGTATATAGAGGTGCCAGTTCCTCCCTCTGAAATATAGCCCACAGCACCTGGAATTTGTTGGCAGTCTCCCATGCAAGTACTAACCCAGGGCTAAGGTTTGTGTGTGTGTGTGTGCACCTTCAAGTCACCTGTCAATTTATGACAACCCATTAATTTCATACAGTTTTCTTAGGCCAGAAACTCTCAGAGATGCTTTTGCCAGTTTCTTCCTCTGAAATAGAGCCTACAGCACCTGGTGTTCATTGGTGGTCTTCCATCCCATTATTAACCAGGGCTGGCCCTATTTAGCTTCCAAGATGTCATAGGAACTAGTGCCTTTAAGTATTTAGGCCCCACTTTTCCAATCACCCTATAATATAATCCCAGAGGGCCTTTTCTATCGTTGCCCCCAGACTCTGGAACGGCCTGCCGGACGAGATCCGTCACTTAACATCTTTGGACAGTTTTAAAAAAGCTGTCAAGACAGATCTCTTCCAGCAGGCCTTTCCAGACTAAATGACCCGGCCTGGTCAGTTCCCTCCTTCTTTCAATCCGGGCTCCTCTTCAAAAGTAGCAAGGAGATTACCTGCTACGATTTTTCCTTTTAATTGTTAATTGTTAATTTTTAATGCATTTATATTGTTTGATGTTTTAATTGTATCATTATTTAATACTGTTTTAAGGCGGGGAGGGATATCTTGTTATTGTAATTTGTTTTAACTTGTAAACCGCCCGGATTGGGTAACCATTGGGCGGTATAGAAATAAATTTTATTATTATTATTATTATTATTATTATTATATGTCCAAAGTACAATAGCCTCAATTTTGTTTTTTGTTTTTTGGCTTCTAGGGTGAGTTCAGTCTTGCTTTGCTCTCGGCCCTATTTGTGGATCCTTTGGCTTCTGCAAAAATGAAATATTTTCCCCAGAATGGAAACACACTCTTCTGTGTTAGAGTAAAAGAAGCAATGATTTGTAGCACTAGTGGAGACTAGACATTGCATTTATACCTTGGCGTATAGAGAATCCACCTCCTTTCTGGATTTCAGCATTTTTATGTAGATGAGAAAACCCATCTCCATCTCCAGACCTCCCCTGGTTTGTAGACACCTGGATCTTTGCTGTCTTGGCTGGAGACTCCTGGACCTCCAGCCTGGCCAGTTCGTACTGTGCCTTCTCCTTTCACAATAATCTAATCACCTTGATAGGAGCAATAAATCTAACAGAAGCAAGAGATGTGCAGGTTAGGGGGGATGGATGGATGGTGGGAGGGAGATGCAAGACAAGGAATAGTGGAAAATCTTTAGACATGATGTAAGAGAGTGGGGAGGCAGGATCGGAGTGTGTTGGAGGTTTTGAAGTGAGACTATAAAAACTCAGAGAGAAAAGGGAACACTGGGGATAAGTCAGAGGAAACCAGCTCAGAAGGACCAGTTGGTTGCTTTGTGGGTTCAGAAGGAGAATTCCTCTCTAATTCCGGACAAGGTGAGTATCTGCCTTACCTTTTTCCATTTTCTATTTTTGCAACTTTGTTTTCTGTTTCTGTGCTTGGTTTTGTTTTTACAGTCCAGGCTATTTCAGAATCAGCAAAATTTGCAGAGAAAGGCAGGCAGGTCTTCTTTCCTGAAGGAGGACATGCTAGCTGTATGTTTCATGACAATTCCCATATAACGATAATAAAATGAAATTGTCCCATTATTATGATTTCAAAAGGCACTGCATTTTGACTGTATCCTGTCTCAGCGCACTACACACAGGCAAGGGCATTTCAGTACTTTATTTATTTTTACATAATAATCCATTTGTTTGACTGATTTTTCTCCCCTAATAACCACTGCATGCTTTCTCTGAACAAACATGATGGGGAGCCAAATGAAGCCTTTGCTTTGGAACTGCAAAGCAAAAGTTAACTACTTCGGTGAGAGGTTTGTGGTGGTGCAGCATTTAGATTGAGGGAGAGCCAGGGTGATGTAGTGATTTGAGCATTGGAGACCAGGGTTCAAATCTCTGCTCAGCCATGGAAACCCACTGGGTGACCTTGGACAAGTCACACTCTCTCAGCCTCAGAGGGAGGCAAAAGCAACCAAGAAAAAAAATCTGGCCAAGAAAGGATAGGTTCTCTTTAGGGTCACCTTACGTCAAAAAGACTTGAAGGCACACAACACACACCAGCTTTGATTGTGTCTTCCTGCATGGCAGGAGGTCTTCCAACTCAATGATTCTATCATTCAGCAACAATTTAGGCTGAAGAGACAAGAATCCTCTTTGATAATACATTCATCTGCCCTGCACCCTTTATTTCATTTTATAGATAGGTGGGTTTAAAGGGGAAAAGGTTATGCAGAATATTGGTACATACTTCCCACATTTTAAGAAAAGTACCACCAGAACCCAGATACAGATTTATTTATTTTTTGCCAAAAAAGTGCATTCCTGCACCCAGACTAAAATGACATCTCATAAGCAAAACAGATCTTCTCTTTGTGCAAATTGCCTTTGCTCACCTCCTTTGCTTGTTTTCCTGACCTGTTGTCACACTGGAGTCTCTTTCACATGGAGAACTATAACACTTTGATCCCACTTTAATTGACATGGCTCTATCCTATGGAATCCTGGGATTTGTAGTTTGGTGAAGTATTTATAAACCTGTGCCAGAGACCTCACCAAACTAAGAGTTCCCGGAATGGAGATTTTACATCTAAAAGTGTACGAAACTGCTATAACTGTACAGTGAGCATGCGGGGAGAGGGAACAGTCCTCACTATACACTATTGTATTTCCCCTAAAATGTTCATTGTAAGCACTTTGGAGCAGAGAACTAGAGCTTCTTTTCTTCAGCCAGCTCTTAAAAAGAAGGGTCCCAGATACTGATGAGTTGGGGTTATATAAAAACAATAGAATAACAACACCACAACAACTGCCTGGACAAACTAAGGGGGGTTGCAGACTGCCAGAAATAGTGCAAATTGAGTCCACTTTAAGGGTTAGGGTGAGGGAATCATGGGAACTGTATTTTATTGTGGCACCAGAGCTCTCTGACAGAGAAGGCTCAATGTCTCAGAAAAAAACCCAATTCCCATGATTCCCTAGCACTAACCCTAACCCTAAAAGTGGACTCAATTTGCACTATTTCTGGCAGTCTGCAACCCCCCTAAGAGTTTCTTTACAGAATTAATTCTTTGCAAAATTAATGCAGTTTGATACCGCTTTAACTGCCATGGCTTCATCTTATGGGATTTTGGGATTTGTAGTTTGTTGTGGCACCAGAGGTCTCTGACAGAGAAGGCTAGGCATCATGCAAAACTGCAAATCCCAAGATTCCGTAGCATGGAGCCATGGCAGTTAAAGCAGTGCGAAAATGCATTCATTCCACAGGCTAAATGTGCTGAAATTGGTTTAGAGCACAAGTGCAAAACATAACAACCTGCTTCATCTTCTTTCCTGCAGCAACAACCATCCCTTGTTAAACAGGCATTACAACAAAGATACAAGAATTTAGTCCACAATTGTAGTCCACAGTTCTACTAAATAGGAATGTATCTGCACTACCCTGTTATGGCAGTCTGATACCACTTTAACTGGCATGACCCTATCCCACAGAAACATAGAATTTCTAGTTTGTGAAGGTACTTAGAATTTTATGCTAGACAAATCTGGTTCATTCCCCTGAACTACAGCACTACAGGAGTGCTCCAGTTCTTCTAAAGGGGCATCTACACCATATAAATAATGCAGTTTGATGCCACTTTAACTTTCAGAGCTTCATCCAACAGAATCCTAGGATCTGTAGTTTTGTTAGGCATCAGCACTCTTTGGCAGAGAAGGCTAAAGACCTTGTAAAACTACAGATCCCAGGATTCCATAGAATGGAGCTATAGCATTTAAAGTGATGTCAAACTTCATTCTTTCTACAGTGTAGATGCACCCTGAGTCCTTAGAAAACTATCCATTCCAGGACTCTGAGTGCATATCCAGTATTCTGCTCACTCCTCTCTCCTTTCCTTTATTCAATTAACTGAGTGACTTCAAACTTGGTTTATAATAATGGAAGTAATCTGAGGACAAAGGAGGGAAGCAGAAGGAGGAAAGAGAAACTGGGGCATTTTGAAAGGAGGTGAAAAAGTTGGGGGGCAGAGGATTAATCCAAACTGTTGCCATTTTGAGAGATGCTGCAGAGAGAAACTGAGGAATTGGGGGTAGTTCATACACAGGGTTCTGGGATAAATGTGTATAATATTTTCATGGGGTTTTATGCATTTGTAGGGTTGGAATAAATGTTGCTCCAGAATTGCACAGATTCTTTTTTAAATGGGAGGTTGAGGGATGGGCTTTAAGGACTGTGCCCACCTCTGTTGAGTATTTTAAAACACAACCCGCTCTGAGTGGCTTGGCTCATTTCTGATATTAATGAAAGGAACAGTGTTTTCTCTAGACTTGGATGCTCTGACACTGGATTTAAATAAGTGATGGATGGCCCAGATTATCTGGCACTTGTGTTTTATGGGATGCCTTTTTTCACATGTTCCTAGATCAAAATCTTTTCTTTAAAAAATATAGTGAAATATATATTGTGGGCCATCCCCCCCCCCCCGGGGATATAGGAACAATAGTGTCCTTTTTATGTCTGCATTGCAAATTGGACTGAGCCATTCTCCCCCCCCCCCCTCCAATCTATAGGCTTTGCTGCATTAACTGAAGTTTCCTAAAGTACAGGAAACTTCAAAAGTTATTGATAAGGCTGGGACCTTATTCTTTTCCCTTAGACTTCCTGACCCTTGCACCCATGAAACGTACCTGGTTGATTCCTGCTCAAGAAACTAGAAGGGCCTAAATGTTGAGTGTGAAATTCATGCAAACCTTGGTGCCCTTCTTTCACGTTGACTACTGCCAGGGGTTATACGTTTGGGAGTTACATATACAGGACTCTGTATATCAGTTAATTTGGGGATGGGTGAGTGGGACAGGGATGTTTGCTAAATGTGGGAAATCACCCTAGATGTAGGCCAATGGTTAACATTTCCTTCATGGCCAAGGTGCCTGAGCAGAAGGTGCCCAATCTGATCCTCTAGATTACGGCCTGATAACTGCGGAGGGTGGGGACCAAGGACCACTTCCACCACCACCATCACCCTGGTTGCTATCTGCTTTCTTGACTATACACATTTTGCATTCTCCCGCCTCTTCCTCCTCTTCATCTTCTACTTGTTCCTATTCTTCCTTCTCCTGTTCCATCTCCTCCTCTTCCTCTTTTGGTCCTCCTTCTCCTTCTTCCTCCTCTTCCTGTTTTGCTCCTCCTTTCTCCTCCTCTTCTCCAGCTGCTTCTGCTTCTGGTGGTGGTGGTGATGGTGATGGTGGTGGTGGTGGTAGTGGTTCTTCTTCTTCTTCTTCTTCTTCTTCTTCTTCTTCTTCTTCTTCTTCTTCTTCCTGCTCCTGCTCCTCTACTTCTTTTTCTTTTTCTCTTCCTCCTCCACCTTCTTCCTCCTTTCTTTTCTTCTTCCTCTTCTTGTCCTCCTGCTCCTCTTCCTCTTTTGCTCCTCCTCCTCCTTCCTCCTCCTCTTCCTCTTCTTCTCCCCCTCTCCCTCTCCCCTCCTCTTCTTCCTCTTCCCTTTCCTTTTCCTCCTTTCTGCTCCTCCTCCTCTTCCTCATGTTTCCTCCTTCTCTTTCTTCCTCCTCTTTTTCTTCCCTCCCTCTCCCCCTCCTCTTTCTTCTTCTTCCTGCTCCTCCCCTTCTTCTTCTCCTTCTTCTTTTTTCTTTTCCTCCTCCCCCTTCTTCCTTCTTTCTTTTCCTCTTCCTCTTCTTGTTCTCCAGCTCCTCTTCCTCTTTTGCTCCTCCTTCTCTTTCCCCTTCTTCCTCTCCTCCTCTTCTTCCTTCTTCCTCTTCTTCTTCTTCTTCTCCTGCCCCTTCCTCTTTTGCTCCTTCTCTTCCCTCCCCCCTCCTCCTCCTTTTTCTTCTTTGATAAAAAGCAAGTGACTTCCCTACTACAATGGTGGCTGGTGACTTCCATGTCACCAGGGCTGTGCATCTGTTCTGGGTTTTAGTCCAAACTGCATATGAGCTACCCAAGGTGCTCCCATACCTAGTTTGGGAATAGGGTTCAGCACCATGGAGAGCTCCTTTAAAAGCCCTGCCTGGATTCTCTTCCCTTTGATATGGCAGCCAATAGGCACCCCTACTGACAAGAAGCCTGTTGGGCCAGCAAAAACTTCCACACTGTTGGAAACCTGTCTGTCTGTCTGTCTGTCTGTGTGTGTACATGATGGCCTATGGTATATGCTCATCTCCCCAAATCAGGGGTAGGCGACCTTTCCCCTTTAAGGGCCGAGGGACTTCAGCTCCCAGAAGCCTCAGCCATGTTGGCCAATAGTCCCATGTTGGCCAATAGCTCCTGGGATTCTGGGAGCTGAAGTCCCTCGGCCCTTAAAGGGGAAAGGTTGCCTACCCCTGCCATACATCAACCTGCCCTGCCTCTAAAACCTTCAGAGAAGGCCCTTGCCTCCAGCTGGAAAGTAAGAGCTGTTCAACAGTGGGACACACACTGTTGGAGCATGGTGGAGTCTCCCCTTGAGACATTTTAAGAGCGCAATCTTGTCCATCAATTATCTCTTCCACTGGCTGAACATGACCAGCTCCTTTAACCTATCCTCATCTGTTTTGCTCTCCATACTTCTTATCATCCTTGTTGCCCTTGTCTATATCCTTCCTAAAATGAGGTGCCCAGAACTGGACTCCAAATGAGGGCCAACCAGGGCAGAATATGATGGGACGGGCAGAATACGATGGGACTCTGACTTCCCTTCTCTTGTGCTTTAGACCTGTACTGGCAGATGGACTAGGTGCCCTTTGGGGGCCCTATCCAACACCACCATTCTATGGGTCACACGTTGGCCATTCCAGTGACCCATGGGCAGAACTTGATATCAGCAATAAAATTCTCTGGCTCAGGTTCCCCAAGAAACTGGGTTTCAGTGACACAACACAGCCCTACATTGAAGGCAGTAGATAATCCCCATGGGTACTAGCCACGGACAGGCTTTTCCTTCATGAGTGTTCATTTTTATGGGGCTTTTTAAAGGGGACTTCATGCTTCTGGGAAGCCCATGGCATCTGGTGGCTTCCATGGTGAAGGGATAAGAGGGGACATGATAGCCATGTTTAAATATTTGAAAGGATGTCATGTTGAGGATGGAGCAAGCTTGCTGTAGCTCCAGAGACATGATCACAGAGCAATGGATAAAAGCTACAGGAAAAGAGATTCCACCTAAACATTAGGAAGAGCTTCCTGACCTTAAGAGCTGTTTGACAGTGGAATATGTTGCCTTGGAGAATGTCTGAGTCTCCTTCTTTGGAGGTTTTTAAATAAAGGCTGGATGACCATCTTTTGGGGGTGCCTGGATTGGACTGGATGGCCATTGAGATCCCTTCCAACTCTATGATTCTCTGATTCTGTTAGTGTAGTAGCTGATATATTTTAGTCTGAACCTTGAAAGAGATATCCAAAGAGCTGAATCTGTGTGTGAAGTGGAAGGATGTGATAGCTCATGGAACACACTTTGGATTGCTCATGGAAGGTTCAGACTAAAACCCAGGGCTGATTCACTTCCCCAGGAAATGGAAACCATCACTGTTACAAGCTGGTTCTTCTCCAAGAAGCACTGTTGGAGACAGACTTTCTCTGGAGAATCCGTTTAGCCATCATATGGGTAGTCAAGAGTGATAATTATTATACATGGATGGATTTACCATCTGTGAATTTGTCACCAGAACATTGTGCAGTAGTGAATTGCTCAAACTAATTTGTGTCTCACAAAATACTTTCTGCCACCTGGTTGGAATATCCTGGCAATCTATTTTACCTGACAAATTCCAAGATCAAGTTTTATAAGAAAAGGAGGCGATATCGCCACCCACTTTCTATTCTGTTATGTTGTTGTTAGGTGCCTTCAGGTCTATTCCAACTTATGAACACTCTTATCATAGCATTTTCTTGGCCAGATTTGTTCAGACAGGGTTTGCTCTTGCTTTTCTCTGAGGCTGAGAGAGTGAGACTTGCACAAGGTCACACAGTGGGTTTCCATGGTGGAACAGTGATTCGGACCCTGATCTCCTGGATTCCTAGCCCAACACACAAACCACAACACCATGCTGGCTCTTGCAATCCTATACTAGTGTTTTCTTGGAAAAAATATTTAGAGGATGTTTGCCACAGCCTTCCTCTGAGGCTGAGAAATTATGACTTGTCCATGTTCACTAAGATGATTTCTTTGCCTGAATGAGGATTTGAACCCTGGTCTCCCTGAGACTTAGTATGCATCTACACTGTAGAAATAATGCAGATTGACACCACTTTAATTGCTGTGCGGTCCTGGGATTTGTAGTTTTATAAAGTCGTCTCTGCAAAAGATTGCTGATGCCTCACTAAACTACAAATGCAAGGATTCTGTAGGATGGAGCCATGGAATTTAAAGTGATATCAAACTGCTTTATTTCTACAGTGTAGAGGTGCTACTAGTCCAACCTCTGCAACATGCTAACTCTGTTTTGTCAATCCATTGCATAATAAACCTCTTATCATAGTCCTTCTAATTCTACCTAGTTTTTGCTGGAATTAAAAGGAGGGAGGTCTGGTTTAGAGTTTGTTATGATCTTGATTGCAAATGATCTAAGATTCACTGAACTGGGAAGAGAGATGCAAGTACCATTCCTGATGTCAGTCATCCAATTCAATTTACTTCAATAAGGCAGGTAGGGAAGCATTCTTGATTCATTATGGCTGCACAGTTTTTCAGGCAATGTGAAATATAATTATCTGAAAGTCTGCATGAGGTGGGTGGGTTAAATATTTGTGATACTGTAGAGATACCAGACATGAATTCAGTGATAAAGACTTGACATTTGAATCTCCCCAGTTCACCCCTTGAGTCACTTCCTTGCATGTTGCACCATCCCAACTTGTACACGCCAAACTTTTCATATCACAAAGACAGAATCTGCTCTGCAGAGTTAATGGAAATAGACTCAATGCAGTTTGACACCGCTTTAACTATCATAGCTCGGTGCTGTGGGATCCTGGGATCTGTAGTTTGTTGTGGCACCAGAGCTTTCTGACAGAGAAGACCAAATATCTTGCAAAACCACAAATCCCAGAATTCTATAGCATTGAGCCGTTGCAGTTAAAGCAGTGTCAAGATGGATTAAGTGCCTATTCAGCCAAGGTCTTCTGGGTGCTTGGATTTGTGTGTGTGTGTGTATTCCTATTTTCTCAAACCCGAGGACTTTCCAGAATTAAATGGTGATACTGGTGTTGCTTTAGCATTAGCTCTCTTCTTGGAGTGTGGATGAACAGTTCTCTTCTAGTTCTTTCCTTTTCAAACAGGCTTTTAATATATGAATGGATGGATGAAATTTATTACAGTCAATGACCAATATAGGCTTTTAATATATAATTGTACCTAGGGAGACTTCTTATTGGGATGTTTGCTTTTTCATGTTTTTAATGAATTTATATTTTTAATTTAGTATGTTTTTAATAGTTTTGTATTTGTAACTTGCTGTCGTAATATTGATGTTTTTAATCCTGATTCTAAAACTCTATTCTTTTTAACTATCTTTTGTGAGCTGCCTTGGGTCCAAGTTAGGAGAAACGCAGTGTACAAATAAAATAAATGAATAAAACATCAAACAACCAAAGACATATCCCTGCTTCCTGGTTAAAGAGAGCACAGAACTCTCTTGCTGAAAAATGTACTGTTTTTAAGTACCTTTTGTAAGCTGTCTTGGGTCCAAGTTAGGAGAACAGTAGCATATAAATAAAATAAAATAAGCAAACAGAGCTCCCTGCTTGCTGGTTAAAGGGAGCATAGAATTCTCTTGCTGCAAATTGTACTGTTTTCAAGTATCTTTTGCAAGCTGCCTTGTGTGTAATTTAGGAGAAAGGTGGTATATAAATAAAAAATAATATAAAATAAAGTGGTTAAAGGGATTTCAGAACTCCCTTTTTGCAAGAGTGACAGTGGCTGTCGATCCATTTCTGGGCACAACTCAAATGCTGGTCACAACCTGGGGAGCCCTATACAGCTTAGGTCCAGGAAAGACTATCTTCCCATATGAATCTGTTTGGTCTTATGGTCTTCAGGGAGGGCTTTCTCTCCATCCCACCAACCTTGCAGGCACTTCTGGTGATAGAAGACAAGGCCTCCTCAGTGACAGTTCCCAGCCTGTGGAACTCCCTCCCACATGATGATCAATTGCCTCCTCTCTGCTTTCTTTAAAATGGCAAGCAAAGACCTTCTTATTCAAACATGACTTCAACATTTTTGGGACAAAAAAAAATTCAGTGTGTGTGCTGTATGTTTAATTGGTAAAATATCTGCTGAATGTGTTTTTGTTTTACATTAATGTTTTGATTGAATTGATTGTTTAATGCTTTTTAAACTTTTGTACTACTGCTACTACTATTACTACTTTGTTGTTTGTTGTTAGTTCCATCTTATGGTGACCCTAAGGTGAAGCTATCATGGGGTTTTCATGGCAAGTTTCTTCAGAGGGGGTTTGCCATCACCATCCTCTGAGGCTGAGAGAATGTGACTGGACAAGGTTGAAAAACACACAACAGGAAAGTTTTACAAGGAAAGAAAACACACAGCACAGAAAGAACAGATAGGGAGAAACTGACAATATAAAGAACTATTTTACAACAATGTCCCAAAGGAATGAAATCACAACTCTACCATATACAATGGCCATATTATTATGCATGTAATCGCATTATGGTAATATTACAAAACACAGGAAACACAATGCAAAGTGCTATAGAGAACTATATATCCCAAACTGTGTTCACTGTGCAACCTCTGTTCCAGTAAAATGTTTTTCCACAAACACTAGATAGCAAAATGATTTCCACAAGTAGTAGATAGATAGCAAACGATAGTAGAATGTGCACTCTCAGATCTTCACAACCTCTGTTCCAGCAATATGATTTCCACAAGGTCATAGACAATAGTCAACACGACGGTGGTTGCGGCAATATAGCAATACAGATTGTAGAAACTGTTGAGAGATCTTTGCATTCTTTTTCTCCTTCCTTAAATAGACATGGATTCCTACTTCCAAACTTCTCCCTCTCTCTCTCTCTCTCTCATTCAAACTAACCATGGTCATAACCTGGTCACAATCTAACTAACCATGTGACTTAGGTAATTCCCTCTTTGGACTAACAGAGCTTCTCTCTTGGGATTCTCAACTGAGCTGTTCCATCTTCCTGCTCTCTCCACTTTAATTGGAAAGATAGTTAGATAAATATTTCTCTTTACTTAAACCATCGCTAGCTATGAGGCGGTATATAAATGAAGCTGCTTTGCTTTGCTTTTAAAGCCATTGTTTTGAACTACAAGCTACGTGTTTGTTGTTTTTGAGTCCATCTAAGTTCTTAGGAAGCATGGCTGGACAAAGTTGCTCTTCTGCTACTCTGCTAATTTAAAACCAGACTCTAATGAAAGCTTGGCTTTCATATTTTAATACTGAAATATTTTTGTTTACTTTAGAAAGGCTGAAGCCTTAGGGAACTTCAATTACCCCACATTTTTTGTTATGGGCCCAGTTTATTTTGTTCCAAACTGCTTCTCCTGAAGATACTGACTGCAAGAAAGGTTTTAGTACTCTAATAACAGAGAATGAGGTCTGCTAATCCTAATCCCACATGATCGCTGAAATATTAATTGGAACAAATTCTAAGACATGGTCATGGAAAATGCAAATGCACTTAACTACAATGGGACTATTTAAAACAAATGGGCAGAGACCCAGAGAATCAGGAATGCAACAACAGTTTGATGAAAATGGTGAGAAGGCAGCTGGTTATATTTGCTTGTCTATAAATCCTAACATTGCATACCATATCCAAGGTTTAACTGATGCAAAACAGATATGGAAAAATTACAAAAAGTGTTTGATTTTCCAAGTACTTCTAACCAAACAGCTCTCATGATCAAACTTAACACAAAGTTGCATCATCCTCAAATTTTGAATCAGCATATTAATGGCTTTATGACAACTTTGTCTGGAGTTATTGCACCTGGAGAATCTTTTCCAGAACATTCAAAACATGGACTATTTTGGGCTAGCCTTCCAAAATATTACTCTCCAAGAATTAATGCTTTGCAAGTTAAAGGACATGTTTCTTTGCAAGATGCTATTGCTCAAATCGTTGAATTTCAAAATAGGCAGAAGGCAACTATAATACAAATACATCAAAGAATTAACTCAATTTGCTCCAGAGAATTTGCAAAAGGCCTCTTTTCTCCCAGGTCAAATAGAAACAACGTTGATCAATCAAAGCCAAGAGCTGAGCTGCAAAATCAGGAGCTAAATATGAAAAGCAAAAGCAAGTTTAAGAAAGCAGCTTTTAACCCTAAACAGAAATCTTCCAATCATGTTGATATTGGTTTGATTCATGAACAATTATTTCAAATTGCTGGAGATATATATATAAACCAAGTTTTCATTGATTCTGGAGCAAGTGCGCATTACTTCAACAGCAAAGAATGGTTTATTGATTTTGATGCAAATGTAACTTTTCCTGTCTATCTTGCTAATGGTCAAGAAGTTTTTGCAAAGGGAAAAGGGACTATTATTTTGCGAACAAAACTTAGTCCTGACAGAATAGGAAACTTACAAATCCCTGATGCTTACTATGTACCAGATTTGCAAGCCTCTTTTTACAATGTGTGAACCACAACATCAAGAGGCAACCATGTCAGTTTCAGAAAGCAAACCTATTTTGGTTTTCATGGCAAAAAAATGATTTTTTGAGTGGACTTAGGAGCTCACGGCTCTTATCAGATGCAGATTTTGCATTCATCTGCAAACAGTGTGACCCAATGCAATAACAAAGACTGTTCAACTTTATGGCATTACAGATTTGCTCATTGAAGTGTGGAAAATATTAAGAGATTGGCCGGTCAAAAACTTGCAAGAGACTTTGAGTTCAAAGCATGTTCCAACAATGAAAAATGTGTAGAATGCTTGAAAGCAAAGGCCACAAGAGCTCCACAGCCTCCAATTACTGAGACACAATCCAACAAGCCATTGGATCTTTTACATGCTGATCATTCTGGACCAATGAATCAAAAGTCAGCAGGTGGCAACTCTTACTTTATGACTATTATTGATGATTTCAGCAGATACGCATACACTTACCTTCTCAGAGAGAAGAATCAAGCATTTCAAAAATTCAAAGAGTACTTTAATCGAGTCTCTAACAGATTTGGCTACAAACCAAAGAGCCTGTGCACAGACAATGGCACCGAATTTGCCAATGCTGAATTTGATGAATTTTTATAGGAACATGGCATTAAGCATCAGACCACATAGGTTTTTTCTCTGGAACAGAATGGCATGGCAGATAGAATAAACGAACTCTCAAGGAGATGGCAGTCACCATGCTTTTGGAAGCCAATATGTTTAAACGCTATTGGTCTGAAGCCATCATGACTGCTACATGCTTATGTAACTGGCTGCCAACAAAATCCAAAGATATAACCCCATTCCAGTTATGGCATGGAGTTAAGTCTAAATTAAATCATCTAAAGGTTTTTGGAAGCAAAGCATTTACCTATATAACTAAGCAGAAAAGAGGCAAACTTGACTGCAGAAGTGAAGAGGGATTTTATTTTATTTTATTTTTTGGTTATGCTAGAAATGGTTTCATAATTCTAAATGAAGATGGATGCACAATAAAATTAACAAGTGCTGTTTATGTTAATGAAAGACCACAGCCCAAATCTAATCCAAACCAAGATGTCTATCCAGATTTATTTGCAGTGGAAGAAGACTCCCACCAGCAACCAAAGCATGTGGAGGTCTTTTGTCCTCCAGAGGTCTTGCATCCCAGAAGGGGCTATACCTGCAGTGGACTAGCCTAACGATGAGTGACCTGATGACATGCAAGAAGCAGAGCCAGGTATCCAAGACCAGGTGAGAATGTCAGAACACTCCAATAAAGGTGTGGCACTGACAGATTCTCTTATCAAGCCACAGTGAAATTTATTCCAAAACCTTCTGATTTGAAAAAAGATTAAGGGACTGCCAAAGACAGATTCTGAGAAGTGGGTGAAAGCTGCTAGTGAAGAGATCAATCTTTATATAAAAACAAGACATGGACTTTGTCAGAATTGCCAGAAAGAAAAAGAGCAATTGGCTGTGGATGGGTCTTTACCACAAAGCAAGATACAGAAGGGGAGATTCAGAGATATAAAGCAAGACTTATGGCTAAAGGCTACACTCAAAAGTATGGTGAAGACTACATTGAAACTTTTGCTGGAGTAGTCACACACACAACCATTAGAACTCTCCTAGCTGTTACAGCCTACAAGAAAATGAATGTTCAACATCTGGATGTTCAAACAGCTTTTCTCTATGGTGACCTGTCTGAACAACTATATATGGAACAACCTCCAGGGTTTCAAGTACCTGGAAAGGAATATCTTGTATGCAAATTGCAAAAGAGCATTTATGGTTTGAAACAGGCCACCGGAGCATGGAGTGAAAAACTGAACCAGCTTCTTATCAAAGAGGGATTCACTCCAGACACTGTTGACAAATGTGTGTACAAGAGATTCAGAAATAATAAATGGACTTATTTCACAAGTTAAGCTGATGATCTGATCCTGTGCAGTGAAGACAAAGCAGATAGTGAAGAGATGATCCAGAATCTCAAGAAAGAGATTATATCAAGAATTTGGGAGACATCTCACATTATATTGGAGTACAAATACAAAGAAACAGTGATGGAAGTTTCTTCCTTAATCAGAAGCAGAAGACATTGGATCTTCTAGACTGTCTTGGCCTGAAGATGCAAATGCTATATCACCTCCAATGGAAGTAGGATTCTTAAAGGACACAAAGAAATCCAACCCTTTGCAAAATGGAGACAAGTATAGGATGGCACTGCAAATGCCATTGGTATCTTATGCAGAATGGTCAACTCTCCTACTGAAAGTGATTTCATTGCAGTGAAGAGAGTTGCCAGATACTTAAAAGTAACTGCTAATCACAGACTGATGCTGCCAGCAGATGCAGACTGGACTGGAGATCTGGCAGATAGGAAATCAACTAGTGAAAAACTGATGTTCTATGGGGGAGGAGCTGTAAGTTGGACAAATTAGAAGCAATCCATAATTACAGACTCTTCTACTGGTGCTGAGTGTGTTTCAGCAAAGGCAGCATATGATGAAATCAAATGGCTGCACAACTTACTTCTAGACTTTGGGATAACAGAGCCCAAACCAACCATTTTGATGCAAGATAATCAAAGCTGCATCAAGATTTCAGAGTGAAAAGCCACTCAAGAAGAATAATGATGTTGCCTTCCACAAAGTGCAAGAGATGTGTCAAAATGGACTTGTCCAGTTAGAGTACTGCAACACTGAGGTGATGATTGCAGACATCATTACCGAGCCTCTACCAAGAGATCAGTTCCAGAGACTACATGAAGGAATAAAGAGCCTTGATGTGGGTCCAAAAGAATGAGAATGGGATTGTTGGAAGATCTCTGCATTCTTTCCCCCCCTCCTTAGATAGATAGGGATTTCTTATATGCAAACTCCTCCACCCCCTCTCTCTCATTCAAACTAATCATGTGACTTAGGTCACTCGCTCTTTGGACTAACAAATCTTCTATCTTGGGATTCTCAATTGAGCTGTTCCATCTTCCTGATCTCTCCACTTTATTTGGAAAGATGGTGAGATAAATATTTCTCTTTTCTTAAGCCATCACTAGTTAGATTGGGATTTAGTCTTTTTATGTAAATAAAGATTAAAGCCATTGTTTTGAACTCCAATCTACATGCTTGTTGTTTTTGAGTCAGTCTAAGTTCTTAGGGTTGGACAAAGTAATTCTTCTCCTACTCTGATAATTTAAAGCCAGACTCTAACAGGCTTGGCTTTCATATTTTGATATTTAAATGTTGTTGTTTTCTTAAAAGGGCTGAAGCCTTAGGAAAGTTAAATTACCCCACAGAAATTGTAGGTAATAGAATTAGTATGGTGTAATGGTTTGGGCATTGGAGTAGGACACTGGGAGACCAGGGTTCAAATCCTGGCTGGGCTATGGAAACCCACTGGATGACCTTGGGCAACTCACATTCTCTCAGCCTCAGAGGATGCTTACTTTGAAAAACAGACAGAACCTCTGTTCAATTTCGGATGGACACCTTAGTAGCCAGCCACCCCACATATCACAGATGGCTAATGAGCTATCTTCATTCCGCTTAGGGTGAACAGATGTCTTAACTACAAAGAAGGACAAGGCACCCTGAAGTGTAGGGCAATGAAGAAAAATAGAGGACATGACAAAATAAAGGCCAAAAGCACTCATCTAAATGTACATCCATTCTTCTTAGTCATGCTCAATATGGTGGACATTTTGGGGTTCCTCCTGGACAGAAGGTTGAAATGTAGGGCATGTCCTGGAAAAGGTGGATGTCTGGTCACCCTGATTCTGGTAAACCCATGATCAGAGCTACACTTCAAGAATGAGATAGAAGCGTCTGCAACTCTCTGTCTTTTACTGCCTTTGCATCATTAGTTCTTGTATGTGAGAAAGACAGCATGTTTAGCATGTGTGTTGATTCCCCCTTTTATAAATAAAATAAACTAATTTAGAACCTGCTTCTGAAGTTGCCTGGGTTCAGAACCAATATACATAGGCTCAAGATCTTGGCTTTATGCTACCGAAGCCCTCTCACTGCCTCCTATAGAGCAAAATCAATTTCCCCATTGGATGCAATTTGTGGTTGCCCTCTTGGGTCCCCAGCAGTTTAGGTAACATGTGCAATGCAAAATTAGCGGCACAGTGTCACGATCCACTAATGAGTCAATGTAGCATAATTGTTGTGAGCATAAAGTTGCCCTCTGTCTCCTTGGTGTGTGATGCCAGCTGTTAAGGGCAGTTACTCAAGAGAGAGTAAGCATAGCTTTTCCAAACAGGAAATCTCTCTAAGTAGTTGGGGACTGACAGCACTTCCTCTCCCCCTCCCACCCCCAACTCTGCCTCACTCCTCCACTTCTTGGGGAAGGGATGTAGCAAGTGCTGCTAGCTATTCAAGGAAGGGGAGCTGCTAAAGGCTCCTGAACAGTCTCCAGGCTTTCTGCTTTTACAGTTCCCTCCACTTCTAATTTTGCCTGAGTCGGCTTTTGTATGGCAGGTCCTGTCCTGTTTATTTTTATTAGCGTACAGCCGCTTATTTTTAGCTCCCTGGGATGAATGGACAACAGCCATGCAGATGTCTCACCATGAAAAATGTGTGTATTTAACCTCGCGGTTTATTTTTGCATCTCCATTTCCGATTCCAGATGATCAGGATGTGGTTCCGTGCAGAGTGATAAACTCTGCTCCTGTACAAAACCATAAAGGCCTCAGAGATGATGGAGGGAGATCCAAGCTTTCAGTTTGCTCAAGGAGGCAAAGCCTCATCCCTATCTGTATCAGCAGCTGCTTAGTCCATCCATTCCATTCGTCCTCTCTTTTCTCTGATGCAGCACTATAATGCAGCAGTGAAAAAGGCTAATACAATTCCAGGCCACCCCAGCAAAACTATTGGATTTGAATCAAGAAAAATAATAATACTGTTTTATTATGCTTTGGCTAAACCTCAGTGTCAGTTCAGGGCACCACAATTTAAGAAGGAAATTGGAAAGCTGTAAAGTGTCCAGAAGAGGGCAACTGAAGTAGTATACCTAGAGACTAAGCCTTTGGAGTGAAAGTCAAGGAAATTAGGTATGTTTAGCCTTCAGAGGGAAAACTGCAAGGAGATATGGCGTTGTTGTTGTAGTTGTTGTAATTGTTGTTGTTGTGTATCTTCAAGTCGTTTCTGACTTATGGTAACCCTAATGTGAACCTGTGTTTTATTCATGTCTTTTTACCTTTGTATATTTGTATGTTATTTTATATTGTTTGTAGATTATTTTTACTCTTTTAGGTTTTATTGTAATATTTTAAAATGTTTTTATCTGTGAACTGCCTTGGGTCGCTTCTGGGAGAAAGGTGGCATACAAATGAAATAAATAAATAAAATAAACCAATCATGGGGTTTTCTCTGCAGGATTTGTTCACAGGGTGCTTGGCTTTGCCTTCTTCTGAGGGTGAGATAGTGTGGCCTGCCCAAGGTCACCCAGTGAGTTACCCATGGCCAAGCAGGAATTCAAACCCTGGTCTGCAGAGTCGTAGTCCAATACTCAAAGCACTATGTCACACTGGCTCTAGATATGATGTGTGCATGTTTGTGCCTTCAGGTCACCTATAAACTTATGGCAACTCCATGAATTTCCTAGGGTTTTCTTAGAGAAGCAGTTCTCAGAGCAGGTTTTGTCAATTTCTTCCTCCAAAATATTGCTTACGGTTCATTGGTGGTCTCCCATCCAAGTACTAACCAAGGCTGATCCTACTCAGTGAAGACATACCCAGCTTTAAATATCTGAAGGGTTGTATTGCAGAAGATGGAGCAAGTTTCTTTTCTGTTCTTCCAGAGGAATCCAAATCAATGGATTTAAACTTCAAGAAAGAAAATTCAGACTAGACAATAGAAAGAACTTCCTGAGGGCAAGAGCTATTCAAAAAAATGAAATGCACAGACATAGGATGGGGAACACCTGGCCTGACAATAGTATATGTGAACGGGATCTAGGAGTCCTACAAAACCACAAGTTGAACATGAGTCAACAGTGTGATGTGGCAGCTAAAACAGCCAGTGCAATTCTAGGGTGCACCAATAGAAGTATAGTTCTAGAACAAGGGAGAATTCGAAGATATAGTTGTGTTAGTCTGTAGAATTAGTATGAAAACTGATCTTGTTGCACCTTTGAGACTAATTGAAAGAAAGAAGTTGACAGCATGAGCTTTTTTAGACATAAGCCTACTTCTTTAGATGCATTTGAGGATAGACTTAAGTCTAAAAAAGCTCATGCTGTCAACTTCTTTCTTTCAGTTACTCTCAAAAGTGCTAGAAGATCACTCTACATACTAGATCAAGGGAAATAATAGTGCCACTCTATTCTGCTTTGGTCAGGCCTCACCTGGAATAATACTGTGTCCAGTTCTGGGCTCCACAATTCAAAAAGGATATTGAGAAACTGGAGAGGAGGGTGACCAAAACGGTGAAGGGTCTGGAAACCACCAGGTCATATGAGGAGGGATTTGGGAGCTGGATATGTTTAGCCTGGAGAAGAGGTTAAAGGGGGGGGGCATGATTTCCATGTCCAAATATTTGAAAGGATGTTATATGGAGGATGGAGCAAACTTGTTTTCCAAAGCTCCAGAGATTAGCACATGGAGCAATGGTTTCAATCTATAGGGAAAGAGATTCCACCTAAACATTAGGAAGAACTTCTGATGGTAAGACCTGTTCAATGGTGAAAGGTCTGGAAGCCTCCAAGACCTATAAGGAGTGGCTTAGGGAGCTGCTGGGTACGTTTAGAAGATGGAACAAATTTGTTTTCTGCTACTCCATAGACAAGGACATGGAGCAATGAATGCAGACTACAGGAAAAGAGATTCCAGCTCAACATTAGGAGGAACTTCTTGACAATAAGAGCTGTTCGACAATGGAACACATTCCCATGCTTGGTGGAGTCTCCTCTTTGGAGGCTTTTAAACAGAGGCTGGATGGCTATCAGAAAGGCTTATTGAATAGTTAAAATAAAGCATTTTACCTGAACCAAATTTAATTTTAAATCGGTCTGCACAAAGATTTTGCTGCCGAAATCGCCACCTGAATGCAGCCCAGGACCATCCTCACTCCCAGGTGCCTCTTTTTGAAATCAGAAGTTTTCTGGCTTGAAAAATAGCTGCCGGAGCACTCCTGGAAGCAGGGATTGACCCGGGCTGCATTCAGGTGGCAATTTCAGTGGCAAAATCTTTGTGATAGGGTCTGGATGCAGCCCAATTTAAAATTAAATTTGGTTCAGGTAAAACGTTTCATTTAGCCATGCAATAAACTCCTTAGAATGATCCTTCTTTATCATGCAGGATCCTTTGTGAGGGACCTCTGGAGAAAGGAGAGAAGGGATATAGATCCTCAACAATTTCATCCTTGAATGAGATGACAAACAGTTATGCTTGGAAGAAAATGAATTTTTTTTCACAGTAGTCTCCCCATTTTCAAATGCCCTGAAGTATTGTTCTGAAGAGAAAACTTGGTGTGTGTGTTGTTGTTTTTAAAAATACACAAATCCGTTTTTCCTACACAAAAGACTATATATCTTCAAAAGTGGGCTTAAATCTGCAGGAATTTGAACTGAACAGCTGCAAAACATCTGTATCCAATAGAGGGCTGCTGTTACATTAATACATAATGAAGAGAGTGCTGAAAACCATGTTAAAAACCAAAAACAATAAAGAGACAAGCTCCACGCTTTAAGATTGTCAACTGTTTATTCCTTTTAAAATAGCCCAAAACATTTCTGCCTGTATGAGAAAAGACTTTCTTCAGGGACTAAAAAGTAACATAAATATTATAGGTATTAAAAAAGACAAAACAAGACAACTCTAAATTAACTATATCTCATAAAACTACACAGGATTGCAATATTTCTTCATATCAGAAATATACATACTCTCTAGCAGAAATCGCTGGAGTTATATACACTCTCCGAAAACATTGTCCAAACCTCTCACTCCTAATAGTTCAGTAAATCAGTCTTTTGTATTACAACAGCAATACTTTATTTCAGTAACCCAAATAAGTCAACATATCCTGGGGGAGCCATGTTGGCCATGTAGCCAAGTACATTTATATCTCTAACCCACAAAACAGCGATACCTTTCTTGGCCAACCAAAATGCACAAAATACATATTGCAAGCTTTTGAAACTCCATTGGATAATTCATCAAACCAAGGTGTCAATACTATGACTTCTGCAGACAGAACTACCAAATTTTTTCAACACAAGCATGGAACAAACAAGGCCTGGTCCTGTAACTTTGCAGTCTTTTGCTTAATTTGCTCATAAACTAAAAAAAGTTTGCCCCTTGCAGTGGCTCAAGTGGTTAAGATGCTGACTCTGTTGATTGCAAGATCGGCAGGTTGGAAGTTTGAGGCCCGAGTGCTGCATGATGGGGTGAGCTCCTGTCACTAGTCCCAGCTTCTGCCAACCTAGCAGTTCAAAAGCATGCAAATGCAAGTATATAAATAGGTACCACTTCTCAGTGGAAAGGTAAAAAGTGTTCTGTGCAGTCATGCTGGCCACACGATCACAGAGTAGTCTCTGACAATGCTGGCTCTTCGGCTTAGTAATGAGATGAGCACCACTCCCTATGGTCGGACACGACTTGACAACCTTGTCAACGGAGAATACCTTTACCTTTTCCTTTATCACATACTTTCACTTTAGGCCTTTTAAATTTCAAGTTTCTCATGAGATGGGCCTTGGTAGAATCATAGAGTCATAGAGCTGGAAGAGACCTCAAGGGCCATCAAGTAAAACTCCCTGATATGCTGAGTTAACTGAGTGAAAACTATTTTGATATTTCAGCAATTAGAATTTGCACCAGATTCCTCCTACAGACATCTGTGCAGTTTCCAGCTGAGCATTATTTTCCCCCTGGAACAAACAGTACAACTCCCATCAACTACCAAGTTTCTGTCATATGCCAGCCTCATATGTCATTTATCCTTTATAAACCATATGCATTATCACTATAAAATAACAATGACAACAAAATTATAACAAAATCTAACAGAATCCTGACAAGCATGGACCACAGCTGGAAAGGTACTTGGTGCATACTGGTGTGCAATGCACATATTGATGTTGTTGTTGTCGTCATCATCATCACTTCTATCCTACCTTTTTTCCAGATTGGGGCTTACAAAGATTAAAAAAACATTGTTAAAAATCCACAGTATATACAAATGGTAACACACAATTAAACAATCAGAAAAAAACTAAAACCAAGTTGAAACATATATTAAAACACACATACATACCAGCACAGCAATTAACAATATCTAGTCCATTGTGCAACAATACACATCACATTCTTGTTGATGTCGCATTACTCATCTTCACAGCTCTGTAATGGGGTTTTTAGTGCCTCTGCTATGTAACTAGGTACACATAAAGTTATGCAATATAACAGGTCATATGGGATTCCAGAGAATCTTTTCAGGAAGGATGGAAATAATATTTGAAAATATTTTTTTAACTTTTTTTAAAATAGCTTTTTTGAATGTCTAGAAACCCTGACAAGAAGAACCCTGGACTGATGAAAAATTTTGCAATTTGCGACCTATTCTACACAAAAATTGCAAAATGGTTGTTTTGAACAGAAAACAGCTTTTAATATTTCTGTGCATACATCTGTGTTTTGACATAGAAGAGGCTGTTTCCTTTATAGAAAATACTGGGATTTTTTTTTGCACAAAACAACCATGTGAAAATTTTGCAAAGAATAAGCCCCAGTTTGCAAATTGGCTTTGAAAACACCCTGGTTTTTGAAGACTTCCTCAGTGTGAAGATTGCTAAAATTGCTTGTTTTCTTAGAGAGGAACATTAGTAAAGAATTACAGTTGTCCCTCCTCATTCACAGACTTCAAGTCCACGGTCCCGCTCTTTGTGGGAGGGACAAGTGGGGAGGGATATAATGGCGGTGCGCACCCGCATGCGCCATTATTTTCAATGGGGCTCGAATATTTGCAAGCTGCCATTTTCAAGGGGGGGGGTTCCAGAATGGATCCCCCATGAATTGGGAGGGGCTACTGTACCTCACTAGTTTTTTTTGCCAGAAACCCATTTTCAGCTGCACAGGAAGCAATGTTATCTGTTGATGAAATCCATATTCTACACAGAAAATAGGGCAGGTTCCACACAAATCTATATATAACTACTTTAATTTGGGACAAGGGTTTCCAACTGTTAGGAAACCTGTATGAGTATGTGTGTATCACGTTCATTAAAACAATACACAGTAAGACAATTAATTGATTAACTACTTGTCTCATTAAAACAAGACACAAAACTACAGTTTTAAAAGTTGCTAAAAGAAAATCAAAACTATTCAGGTTAAATTCTACAAAATACCTTCCTACCTAACTTCATACATAAATATCTCTTCCCACTAACTAAAGCATACAGTCATTGAAATAAAATCATAGAATCATAGAAGAGTTGGAAGAGATGACAAGAACCATCCAGTCCAACCTCCTGCTGTGCAGGAACCCAAAATCAAAGCATCCCCGACAGATGACCATCCAGCCTCTGTTTAAAGACCTCCAAAGAAGGAGACTCCATCACTCTCCAAGGGAGTGTGTTCCACTGTCAAACAGCTCTCACTGTCAGGAAATTCCTCCTAATGTTCAAGTGGAATCTCTTTTCCTGTAGCTTGCATCCGTTGTTCTGGGTCCTATTCTCTGGAGCAGCAGAAAACAAGCTAGCACCCTCCTCAATATGATATCCCTTCAAATATTTAAACAGGGCTATCATATCCCCTCCTAACTGTTTCTTCTCTAGGCTAAACATCCCCAGCTCCCTAAGTCGTTCCTCATAGGGCATGGTTTCCAGACCCTTCACCATTTTAGTCACCCTCCTCTTTGAATTGTGGTGCCCAGACCTGGACACAGGATTATTTCAGGTGGGGCCTGACCAAAGCAGAATACTGTGGCGCTATTACTTCCCTTGATCTAGATACTATACTTCTATTAATGCAGACTAAAATTGCATTGGCCTTCCTATGACTTCCTAACCTCTACTTGTGGGATATAATTGCAATTATTCAATATTTTTAACTTTTACCTGTCTTGGTCTGCTATTTGAAATTCTATTTTATTATTTTTAACTCTTCTATCTTTTATCTATTTATATATTTTTCCCTTTTTTTTTAAGGAGTGGCAAAAAGAAATGGGAAGAAAAATCACAATTATTCACTGTCAGGTCAAAAAACTGGTTTCCGCCAATCATTTCCAGTAGAGTGGAAGAAACCAGTTTTTAACTTCACAATGAATAATTGGACCGGATGGCCCTTGGGGTCTCTTCTAGCTCTATGATTCTATGAGTCTATGATTCTGCACATATCAACCAGTGAAATACTGCTGGCCAAACCAATAATATTGCAGTATTATGAGTGGTTGTGAGCATTGGTCTCTTCAGTCTACTCATAAAACAGAGGCAGGATTCCTGTTGTGTTTTATGCATATGTATATTTCACTGTCTATATCAGGGGTAGGCAACCTTTCTCCTTTAAGGGCCGAGGGACTTCAGCTCCCAGAATCCCAGGAGCTATTGGCCAACATGGGACTATTGGCCAACATGGCTGAGGCTTCTGGGAGCTGAAGTCCCTTGGCCCTTAAAGGGGAAAGGTTGCCTACCCCTGGTCTATGTGGTTGTACCCCTTTGGCCATTAGGTCAAATTCAGTTCACTGAGCCATATTCAGTTCACAGTTGTTTAAGCAGAGTTCTTCAAGTGTCGCTGTTGTATATACAATGGCACATCATCAGATGATGCAGAACAGAGATATTGAATTTATGGCTACATAGGCAGAGTTTCACAAGTGCACCTATTTCACATGGGCCTAAATCTTGCTTTGTTGTTGTTATGTGCCTTCAAGTCATAAGTCAGACTTATGGCAACCCTAAGGCAAACCTATAATGTGGTTTTCTTGGCAAGATTTGTTCACAGGAGGTTTGCCATGGCCTTCCACTGAGGCTGAGAGCATGTGGTCCCAATCTGATTAGAGCCATTGAAGCTTTCAGTTCACTTACATGTTGACTCACAATTCAACAGGGGACTCAATGGTCTAGTTGGGACTAACCAACTGTTTTCCAGCCGTGTAGGCACTCATTCTCAGATTTACTTATTTAATTCATTATATTATATCTCACCTTTCTCTCAGTATTTCTGGAATTCTGAAATCTGAAATATTCCAAAATCCAAAACTTTTTTCATGGGTGAATTTTTTTTCTGAGATAGTGACAGCTTTGCTTCTCTGATGGTTCAACGTACACAAACTTTATTTCATGAACAACATTATTAAGAAAATCATGTATAAAATATATAAACACACCTCATTAAAACCTCCAGAATATTAAAAACCAAATACTTCCCTGAATAGAAAGGTCTTTTCTAGGCTGATGGAAAGATAACAGGAGGGGACCAACCAGACTTCTCAGGGAAGGAAATTCCAAAAACTTCGGAGCAGCCACCAAGAACAGAGCAGCTGCCAAGAAGACCAGCCATGTCTGTAATGGTGGTGAGACCAAATCAAACCCTCCCCTTGAAGATCTTAAAGTTTGGATAGGCTCATGTAGATGGTGTACAACTATTCCTCAGTGCCTTCGATGTCCTGCTTTCTTCACTGGGATTGCAGGAACAACCCCTGTGCATCATTCCCCATTGCACAAGGGCACCAGAATGTGACGCATATGGACAGAGACAGCAGCGGTTGCAGACCGCTGTATTTAGCAGACAGTTGATGTAGCCCAGCCTCTGTGTAACTATTTATGTGAGTATAGATGTAGGCCATGCAAACATGGTGTAGGATCTTGTCTCCTAATTTCTCAGCAAAGGGGATGGGGCCAAGCAAAGAATGTTGTGTACAAACCTTAAACCCTCTCCCCAGACTCCAGGGGTCTTGCTTCTTCTTTCTTCCATCCTAGAGAAATCAGGGCCCTGACAGATTTCTACCTGATCTGAGTGAATAACTGCAGGTTCAAACCTCATTCATCAAGTGAGTCTGTTTATGCAGTATTTCTTCTGTTGCTTTGTTTGGCAGACAACAGACTCCAGTGTGGCTGGTGGTGAGTTATAGCCTCTGGTGGCATTCTCTGACTTTGAGACATTTCCATTGGAGCCAAGGATGAAGTAACACCCCCAAGTTCTAAGTTTGGTGCTTCATGTTGTTGTTAACTGCCCTTGAGTTAACCTCGACTCATGGCAACCCCATGAATTAGATGTCTCCAAGCCTCCTCAGTCTTCAACCGATCTGCTCTGGTCCTGAAGGCTCAAATCTGTGGCCTCTTTGATTGAGTCTATCCATCTGGTCTGTGGTTGTCCTCTCTTTCTACTGCTTTCCTAGCATTATTATATTTTCTAGTTATTCATGGCTTCTCACAATGTTGTCAAATACAAAAGCCTCAATTTGATCATCTTGGCTTCCAGGGAGAGTTCAGTCTTGACCTGTTCTTTTTGCCATCCACAGTATTCTCAGTACTCTTCTCGACCTTGTTGTTGTTGTTAGCTGCCTTCGAACCAACCTCATCTCATGGCAATCCTATGGATGAGACATCTCCAAGATTCCCTATCATACACTGCTCTGTTTAGTTCTTGTAACATTATATCTGTGACCTCCTTAATACAGTCCATCCATATAGCATGCGTTCTTCCTCTCTTTCTATATCCCTCCACCTTTCCTAGCATTACATATTTTTTCCCCATTGAGTTGTGCCTTCTCATGATGTTGCCAAAGTATGATAGCCTCAATTTTATCATCTTGGCTTCCAGGGAGAGCTCAGACTTGTTCTGTTGAAGGACCCATTGGTTGTCTTCTTGGCCTTCCATGGTATCCTCAGAACTCTTCTGCAGCACCACATCTCAAATGAGTTGATTTTCTTTCTGTTGGCTTTCTACACTGTTCATCTCTCACATCTGTACATGGTAATGGGGAATACAATTGCTTGGACAATTCTAACTTTAGTGCTCAGTTGTATATCTTTACTCTTTGGGATCTTGTCCAGCTCTTTCATTGCTGCCCTTCCCATTCCTAGTCTTCTTCTAATTTCTTTGTTGAATGATTCATGCCTTCTCATGATGTAACCAAAGTATGACAGTCTGTTTAATCATCTTGGCTTCCAGGGAAATTTCAGGCTTAATCTGTTCCAGGACCCATTTGTTTGTCCTTTTGGCCATCCACGCTACCCTTAGCACTCTTCTCCAGCACCATATCTCAAATTGATTTTCTTCTTATCTACTTTTTTTCACTCTCCAGCTTTCACATCCAAACATGGCAATGGTGAATACAGTGGCTTGGACAATTCTAACAGTGGAAGCTCAAATTAAATATTTTTGTGCCTCTAGGCATTTACAAATCATTGAAGTTGGGCTATTAATACTGTGTAGTGTTGGTTTAGAAGTTTTTCAGGGTCTGAATATAATTTTTATTTTTATTGTTTTAATGCATTTTAGTATTTTAATTGTTTCAACATGCATTGTTTTAAAGCCTTTTAATCTTGTTTAAATTGCATTTTGTTCTTTTAATGAGTGACCTTGTTTTAATACTGTAATAGTTTAATTATATTTTAATGCTCAGTTTTTAATTGTATTGTTCTTTTAAACTCTAAGCCACTTTGACTCACAATTTTGAGGGGAAACCATAGTGGTTTGAGTGTTGAACTAGGAATCTGGAGACCAGGGTTTGATTCCTGCTCGGCATGAAACCCACTGGGTGACCTTGGGCAAGTCACATTCTCTCAGCTTCAGGGGAAGGCAATGGCAAACTTCCTCTGAACAAATCTTGCCAAGAAAACCCCATGATAGATTCACCTTAGGGTTGCCATAAGTCAGAAATAGAGGCACACATCAACAACAAAGAAATATAATATAAATAAATACATTGACAGCACACATCATCATCATCATCATCATCATCATCATCATCATCATGCACGCCTGTGCCAGGAGTGGTTTGGATTAAGAACCCCTTGATCTCTACAGTTGTATGGGGAGATCCCTGGGATTCCAATCAGGTGGTGTCTCATCTAAGTGCTAACCAAGCCTCACCCTGTTTCACATCCAAAATCAAATGAAATAGATTCTTCAGGGTGATTTGATAGACTATGGACTTTGGCCAGTCCATAAGAATTGAATACTTTTTTAAAATCAAGAGTGAAGAGGGCAATTTGTCCCTTTCCATTGAATGCAATGCAGATGATATGTCCTTGTAGCAGCCAAAGTGAACATGTCCAGTGTGGCTTCTTTAGAGATGGATGTGTTGCAACCCATTTATATTGTGCTAGAAAACTCTTTGATATTTGTAGAGCCTTGTGTACTTTTGAATTATATTCCTCTGACTTGGGGGACTTAACTGATGGTCAGCATGGTCAGGCCCCATCTGCCCTCATTATTTGCATAGCAAAAAGGCAAAACAAGATTGGAAAGATAAATCATTATTCAGCGCTTGGAGCAGCTTCCTGATCTACCAATGCACAAATATGTATCTTTACCCGGGGATATTTTGGGCAGGTGGTCAGGTTTTGTACAGCTGCCTTGCAGAAGTATTCTTTTCCCCTGACTTTTGTTTGTTTATGCAACTTTTGTGCCACAAAGGATCTTACACTTCACAGAGTTGAGTAACTTGTGCTGATCAGGTGATAACAATGCCAGTTCCATACCCTCCAGGATAACCCATTATCCCATATTACAAAGCAAGGCAGGTACAAAGATGGCAAGAATTCAAGAGGGACTCAGATCCTTGGAGAGAAAAACCAGGACATTTTGAAAGCAGCTGAAAAAGTGGGAGGGAAGAGGATTATTCGGGACCATCCCTGCCAAACTGGGGCAATTGTAGGGTATGCAATTTATTTCCAGATGGCAGCGCAAAGTGGAAAAGTCGAAGGGGGTGAATACCTCTGCAAGGCACAACACATCACATATATTTTGTTCTGCATTCCGCTCTTTATCCCTGTATATCTCTATTATTTTATTCCTTTTCCATTTGCAATTAAATACATAATTGGTTTTATCTGAACTTTAAAGGAACGATTCAAGGTGCTAGAGCTGTTTGAGTCAGGGGGGTAGAGTTCAGCACCTTGGTTAGCTCCTTTAAATTGCTTTTGGGAATGGAAACACAACAATGCTTGGGGACTCAGCTCTGGTCAAGACTCTGGTGCTGTTGCAGAGAATCCCAGAGCCATGCCCATCTCATCTCCCACGTCATTCACTCCCAGGTCTCTGCAGACCACATCTGGCCAATGTGATGCATTTTTACCAACACTGGGGGAAAGATTTGGGGGAGGACTGCCATTTAAGGAGAAAATCTTGCTTTTTGTGGGGCTTCTAGTGATTCTAATTTTTTTTTGCTGAACTTTTGGGACAATCAAGTGTCCTGTTCCAGGCCACTTTAAGGGTTTGGTTTAGTGCCAAACACTGATACATGTGACTGCAGTACAATCAGATTTACTGAAAGTAAATGATCCAGCCCATGGTGAACAGCAGAGAAGCATCCCAGACCTTTCGTTGGTGGGATCCACCATCCCCTTGCAGCCAGTAGTAAAACTGGGCCCCTGAACAACTAATTCTACCTAAACTATCCCTGATCAGTAATCCAATTCCCCATTGCTGGTTAAATGGGGCCCCTGAAGTGTGGTGGACCCCCTCCAAGGTGAGGCTGACTGGAGATGGACTCCGAGGAATTGAATATTGCAGAAGCAAACAAAGAAAACTAAAGTGTGCAAGCCTAAACCATCTCCCTCACCACCACACACACACATGGTTATGAAGACTGTGTAAGCCAGTTAGTAACAGAGGACCATTCTCTAGTCCATTCCTAGCCTTCACATCTTTTCCCAGTCTCAGACAGCCAAGTTCATCCAAAAATGTATCTGACAAAGTCATGAATTACCTCTGTGTCACTCTGGACAGCTGTTAACATTTGGCCATGAAAATCCAAAACTTCTCTGCCTGGGGTGGTACAAAAGACTTTGGCAGACCACATGTAACTGACAAGTGGTACAGCACATGAGATGATGAGACAAGCTATATCTTTTGGGTTGAATTTGATGAGTCTTGGAATTGCACAGAGCTGTGTAGCTCTACAAGCCTTAGGGCTAAAGTGCAAATTCTGTTAAATGCACAGCATGATGCTGGGATGTGCTATCTTTTACAGTCACAAGTATGTATGCATTTCCTAGGTAAACCTTTCCCACAAAGGTCCCCTATCTACATTGTTTATCCTCACATGCAGAAATATGAAGGGAAACTCTGTTGGCACAAACTGACATCCCTTCCTTACTATTATCTCAGTGTGGCATACTGGTTTGAGTGTTGGACTAAGACTCTGGAAACTGGAGTTTGAATCCCGCTTGGCCGTGAAAACCACTGGGTGACCTTGGGCAGTCACACCTTCTCAACCTTAGGAGAAGGCAATGGCAAACCTCCCCTGAACAAATCTTGCCAAGAAAACCCCATGATAGGTTCACCTTTAGGTCACCATAAATCGGAAATGACTTGAAGGTACACAGTACACATATAATTGGCGGTGGCTTCCTGAGTGGAAGGTGGAAGGCTCTTCTACCAGGGTAAGATGAGCTTAATGTGTATTGGAGCCCATGAACTTATTAGCAAGTAATAAAACACTCTCTGGCCCAGAAAACCCTGTCATAGGGTCACATTAGGGTCACCAGAAGTTGGAAATGACTTGAAGACGGACAACAACAGCAGCAGCAGAAAATTAATTTCAGATATCTGCTGTCCATTGGACGTACTAGGTCTTCTAGCACTTAACTAACAAACTGTTTTCCCTTACAGATGGTGTCATGCTGGCGAATGGGAGGATATCTGGTTCTGGCTGTCACCTTGTTGCAGTGGCAATCTGGCATAGCGTTTCGGGCACCACAAGAGGTAAGTGGGGAGCTTGGAATTGTGGCATGCAATAGCAAGCAACAGCAAGTGCATTTCTAGCACTCCCTAAGCGCTTTACAATGTGTAAGCCAATTGTCCCCAACAAGCTGAGTACTCATTTTACCAACCTGTGGAGAGGGGACCTTCATGGGAGATGCAATCATTTCCAGCAGGCTGAAATCACAGCATGGTGGCTTTTCCCTGTGAGAAGGCTTCCTTGTTTGAAAGCGCCCCCTGGTCACCAGGTTTGTAATTTGGCCCCATTTGAAATATTCACCACCTGGAGGAGTTGTGCATTTGCAGAAACACACCATACATTCTGCACCACCTAATTTTTTATGCTGGATTAGGGTGTGATGGGGAGACTAAGGCACAATCTTCAGGCAACTGGCAAAAGGGACTGATGTTTGTTGGGGCATAGAACTGGGTTCCAATGGCTGTACTTTCCACCCTTATTCTGAATGGAGATGCAGCCAAGGACCTTCTGCACTCAGCTCTTATGCCTGCTGACCATCCTTGGTTGTCCAGAGTAGAACAATTTAGAAGTCCAGCACCCTTCCATTGTCTCTCCTCTCCCTTTCCAGCAGCGTCTTGACTCTTCCCTGCCACTGGGCATGGGTCATCCTTCCCCCTCCAGTGAAGAGAAGTCAGCTGCAGACCTGGCTGCAAAACTCCTGTTCTTGGATGAGTTAGTGTCCCTCGAAAATGATGTCATTGAGACCAAGAAGAAGAGAAGTTTCTCAGGGTTTGGCTCCCCTCTCGACAGGCTGTCGGCTGGCTCAGTGGACCTGAAGAACAAGCCAAGGTGGGTAATGCAGAATGGATGGGTGTTTCAGATTTACCCAGATCCTACTGGCAAGACCAGGAGTGAAGGCTAACACTGGATGAGGTATGATGGCTGGCAGGCTCTACAGATTCCCCATTTGGCCAGAAATGGCCTTGGTCAAAACACTTATTTCCAGAGCTAACTTGCCTCACATTGGCCTCATTCCTATTGATAGACCCAATTAGACCTGTTAAATCTATCAGGGATGAGGATAATATTATCAACTTCACAGTATTGGATGCTATCAACTATCTGAAAGGCCATATCTCCTTGTTTGATCCTACCCAAGTTTTAAGATCTTTGGGGCAGGGATTTCTTTCTTGGGAGACAGGGCCTTCTTGGTGGCTGCTCCCAGGTTATGGGACGCATCATCATCATCATCATCATCATCATCATCATCATCATCATCATCTTATTTACTTCTATCCAACTTTTCTGCCAAAATTGGTATTGAAATCAGCTCACAATATAAAAGAACACCTTGCCAAAGGAGGCCCTGTTGGCCCTTCTCTGTTCTCTATTCACCAGCCAGCAAAGATCTACCTCTTGAAACAGGCCCTCAGCTTTTAACTGGCAGGGGTACCACAATGGGCATAGCGGTTCTTAATGTGTAAGAAAATGGATTATTGTTTAATGTTTTTAAATTTTTGTATTTTTTAGCTGTATTGTTTTAACATACACAGTAACGTATGTTACTTTGGGATCCGCTTTGGGGTTCATAGGAGAAAAAAGTGGGTTATAAGTTAAACAAACAAACAAACAAACTGGAGCTTGGAATCATTCCAAGTTGTATTGCTTTGTATAATATGATTCTTCTCTTGCTTTCTTTAAATGTGCTTTTGTGATCCTGTCTATTTCAATCAGATGCTTTGTCAGCCCATTTGAGATTCCTTCCAGAGCAATTCTCACTACTACTAGTAGTGTTGGATTGGATGACGATATCAGTCCTACCATATCCTCTGAGTAGGACATGGAGCTGGATTGAGCTTGGATAGGAAGGTACCACAAAGCCTTTGAGCAAAGGATCCACAGAAAAACAAAGCTGCTTTAAGTCCAACTTACAGCAGTGCCTCTGATGGATATATTTATTTCACAGCAACAGCTTTTTATGGAGGTTTCAGAGTTACACATAGAGGGCAAAAACACACATGAACAAAGCTAAAGTTTTCACTCCTTTCCTGCATGTGTGTGGCTTCTTAACTCTAAAGAGAATTATTATTGTGAACCAATGAATGTTCTCAGGGTGGGACAGTAAGTTTCAATATTGTTCTTATTACCTTATCTGTGACATTGAACCTGGACATGGTTTCTTGCAGTTAGAGCAGTTTGCAGAATTCCAATGAGACAGTCTCAAAAAAGGACTCAGAGGTTTTAACCCACAGAGTGACTTCATTCTGAATGGCTTAGGGCAGGCCTGCACAACATAGGGCCCAGGGGCCACATGCAGCCTGCCAAAGGATTTTGGGCGGCCCATGAGGATGTGGAAAGACCTCAAGGCTCCTCTGCCACTTGGCCTCCTCCTGAGGAGAAGGACAGATGGATGAAGGGCAAATGCTCGCCTTGCAAAGTTCCTGCACCACTTGGCTTTCTCCTAAGGATGGAGAAGGAGGGTGGGCGAACACGCCCTAAAAGGCACTTCCACTATTTGGCTTTCTCTCAAGGAGAAGGACAGGTGGTGGAGGAGGAGGACAGGTGAACACTCGCCCTACAAGGCTCCTCTGTTACTTGGCTTTCTCCTGAGGAGAAGGATGGATGCTGGAGGAGGAAGAGGATGGGTAAACGCTCACCCTGCAAGGTTCCTTCTTTGCCCAGCTTTCTCCTGAGAAGGCCAGGCAGCAGAGGAGGAAGACGGGCAAACACTCACCCCTCAGGGCTCCTCCGTCACTTGGCCTTCTCCTGAGGAGAAGTCCAGGCAGAGGAGGAGGAGGACAAGCAAGGCTTCTCTGCTGCTCGGCTTCTTCCTGACAAGAAGGCTGGGCAGAGGAGGAGGAGGATGGAATTAATATTTAATTTAAACCTATCTGCAGCCCAAAGAAGTTTAGCCTATTTTAATTTTGGCCCCTACCTACTGCCAAGTTGTGCAGGTCTGGCTTATGGATTCGCAGATAAACAGCTAAATGCTTGAAATACTTTTGCCTCCAACAGTAGTAGTTGCCATTATGATTTTGGGCTGATGCAGAGCTGCCCCTGGGAGCGGTGGATCGGGGCCACAGTGTGCGGTTGCCCCGACCCTCCCTTTTGCTGCTCCTTTTGGAGGTGGTAAAAGGCCATCCTTTCAACCATGGCAGCAGCTTTTTTGCACTCTTTTGGTGCAGCGTGTGCACACACTGTGCCAAGAAGACATCCTGATGCCACGCGCCATGCGAACGGGTGCACAGCGTCAGGACAAAATTAGGGTGGAGTTGGGACAGCTGGCGTGTGGTTGCCCTGCCCCAACTCCACCCCCAGGCTGACCTTTTAGGCCAGTCTGCAAAGCCCCTTTCATAGGCTTTCAGGTGTTACTGACTGGAGTATTGGATCACCAGTTATTCAGATTCTATGCAAGAATCTAGAGATCAGTGAGGCATTAGCTGAAATGCTACATTATCCTTGCCTAGTGTAAATTTACACTCAAGTTGTTAAGCTACAGTTCCCAGAAATCCATATCATTGAGCCATGGCAGTTAATGTGATATCAAACTGGATTATTTCTGCAGTGCAGATGCAGCCCTAGTCTACAAAAGCTTGTGCTACAGCCTCTTTCCCACTTTTAGTCCCAAAGGTGCTACAAGATCCCTTCACTAAAAGGATGCCCATCTGTTCAATTGTAACTTGCTGTAGCTGCAGGTGGGCACGAGAGGGCAGACGTACCCTGCGAAAAGCATCCCTCTGGACTCTATGTCTCTGTATGCGATTTCCTCAGCTCAGTTTTCTGGTCCAAAAAATTCACTACCAGGCTCACAGCCTGATTCCAATATTCAGCTTCATGCTCTGATTATTTTAGGGTCCTGAGAATGAAACCGAGAGGCATAATGGGAATAACTCTGCAGCAACACTTCAAATGCATTTCTTCGGTTCTATTGAAAATGCTTTGTGTTTGCAAAATTGGATAAGGGGTCCACAAAATGACATGGCCTTCAGTTTGTAACCATTTACCTTTTCCTCCACCATTCAATAGTTTTCCTTACCACTTTTTTAAAAATGAAATAAATAAATAAAAACCAGTTAATGAAGGAAAGATCTGCACACTGTTTTCCAAGTGGTAGCACCACAAGTAATCCATCTGCGAGCCCATTATATACATATGTTGTTGTTGTTGTTGTTGTTGTTGTTGTTAGCATTTTTCTCTTTGGTGTGAGAAAGCCTTTGAAAAGGGCTGAGTTTTCAAACGTTATCTGCCATTTCGGATTTATTTTTTGCAAAAATTGAACATGCCTCTTCTTTGCACACAAACACAGAAAAAATGGGGTTTTCTGCACAGAAAACAAGTCTCCAGCATAGAAATGGGATCTTCTGAGGACAAAAGAAGATTTCTGCACAGAAAACAAGTTTCCTGCACAGAATACAGCATTTTCTGAGCACAAATTTTATTTCTGGTGTACAAAACTTGTTGGTGTTATTTTCTATACAGAAAATGCCATCTTTATGTGTGGGGAAAAAACTCCTATGTGCAGTTTTCATGCAGAATAAATCTCAAACTGGTCACCGTAAGTTGGAAATGACTTGAAGGCACATAGCAACAAAAATCAACATCCTACTTGATTCCTTGGGATTGCAGGATCAGCCCCAGTGCATGATTCCCCATTGCACAAGGCAGCAAGAAGTGCCCTTTGGCAAATATACCATCAGTTGCACAATGTGCAGAAGGGTGGTGTGGCACAACCATTGTGTAAATATGTGAGTGCGATTTAGACTATTTATGTGGGATCTTGGCCTTTGCATCATGCCATCACGGACAGTATGATCCCAATGTCATCCTTTTCCAGGACATGTCCTACATTTCAACCTTCTCTCCAGGAGCAATTCCAAAATGGCCTCCATTTTGAGTAGGACTAAGAAGCCCTTTGAGTAACACTACATTTGCTGTCTACTTGGCAGCCTGTCCTTGCTGCAAATAGGGGGAGGATGGATCCTCCTAAAGTCCTTTTTTCCTCAGAGCAGCAGCAGACAAGACTCGCACCCAGAGCTAAGGACGAATTTGTTTCTCAGAGCAGAAAAGGACAGCAAATGTGTCAGGCAATGGGCTGCTTGAGGAAACAAAGCAACAGTTGAAAGGTTTTCCCCACCCTTAATTTCAGCACAATGGAAAATGAAAGGAATAATTTAAATATAAGATCAGTCAAGGATTTGTTTCTAATAAAATATAGTTTTAAGCCTTTGTCTTGCTCAGAGTTCTAGAAGTATATTGCAAGGCAAGAAGGCATTTTAACAAAGGTAGGTTCATTTAGAAAAATGTGGTCGGGTACATAAAAAATATAATATAAGTAATATAGCTGTAAATAAATTGTATGAAATGAATTTGTATTTATGGACGTTATCACACGTGGGCCAGAAAGCGAAAATAAAGTGGAAATGAGGCATCCCGAAAATAAATGGGAAATAAACCTTGTTTCTGCAAACGTCATTACCTTAATTGCGAATTTACAGTAAGCGCATTAAACGTCCACACACAAGCGAAAAAAGCCCGTAAATGTACTAGAAATGAGCCTCTTGCACATGCACAGATAGAGGAATGCTTGCTGGAACCATGGCAACAGCAGGGAAATGCTCCCAAATGCGCATTTGGTTATCACATTACGGTAAATTCGAAATTACCTTAATTGTGCATTTGCATTTCCTCCAAACAAGCGGATTTCAAAAGATCGCGGTTAACACCAGTTTCTGTCCACTTTCTGTCCAGTTTCTGTGCGACGTCATGTGAAAACACGGGGCACTAATCCAGTTTCTGTCTGGATTTTGTGTGGATTAACCAGCAGATTTGCCCCGTGTGATAACGTTATGTTAATGTTTTTAGCTTTTATTTGGTCATGTCCTCCATTTTTCTGGTATGCCCTACATTTTCCAGTGCCTTGTCCTCCTTTGCAGTTATGACATCTGCTCACCCTGATCAAGGACAAATTATCACATGTCACTTATTACAAATTACACATAAAGGGAAAGGAATTTTTTTTAGACAAGGCTTCTTCCATCTCTTCTTCCATCTCTCTGGCTTAAGATCCAAGTATATTCCTTTGAAGAGGCTCCACTCAGCTATCTTAATTCTTTCCAACCTGTAGGAAAGTTGTGGAAGTTCCCAAGAGAAGGTTTGGAATCCCTCTAGACCGGATTGGAGCAAACCGTCTGAACAACTCCAGAGGTTAGCAGATGTGGGTAAGACCAAATCAACAAAGGGCTGTGTAGATTTAGAGGATCCAAGCTGGCTTTCAGCACATGCTGCTGCAACCCATATCGGGATCGAGAGAGTCCAGATTTTTCTTCCCCATTCTTCAAATGGAAAACTAGGCATAATGGGAAGCAATTTATGGAGCTGGGTATGTATAGCCTGGAGAAGAGAAGCTTAAGAGGGGAGGTGATAACCATGTTTAAATATCTGAAAGGGTGTGAGGATGGAGCAAGCTTGTTTTCTGCTGCTCCAAAGACTAGGTGGCACAGGGATGGATCCAAGCTAAAGGAAAAGAGATTCCACCTCAACATTAGGAAGATCTACCTGACCATAATTGCTGTTTGACCATGGAGTATGGATAGCCTCGGAGGGTGGTGGAGTCTCCTTCTTTGGAGGTTTTCAAATAGAGGCTGAGTGGCCACCTGTCACAGGGGGGGCTTGGATCCTGCATGGCAAGATGGGGTGGTGGTTGTTAAAATAGTTCTACCACAGCTTATATTGAAAGAATCTCAGCATGGCTTACAAGTGAAATTAAAACACATTGGTTAAAATAAATTAAAACGGTTGGGTGTCCAAGGGGAAGTCATTATACAGTTGGGATACCACCACTGAGAAGGTCCCAGTCCCATGTTCCCAGACAGTGTATTGATCTCACTGGTGGGGCAAAGAAGAGTTGTCCCCGACCCCAGCAGACCTCAATCTCAATCTCAATCTGGTGGGTGTAAAACTGAGAAAAGTGCTCCCCCAAGTATTGTGGTCTCAAGCCATTCAAGGCCTTAAATGTCACCACAAGCATGTTGAACCAGGGGCATAACTAGGGGGGTGCAGGGAGTGTGGACCACACCAGGAGACATCCTAAGGTGGGGTTAACACCACTGTTCCCCAATATCTGCCTTTGGGTAGAAATGGGCTGTGGTGTTCACCTTTGTTCCTTTAAGAAGGTCAGTGGAAGAGATTGTATGAGGGCAAGGCTCAATGGAAGGAGAAATGAGAGGCCTCAGGGTTTTTTAAATTAATTTTTAATTTTTTAGTATAAAGTTTTATTCTTTTTAAATTTGCTTTTAAAAATCACATTTTACCAAATTTTCACTTTAACCCCATGTAAACGTACATGTAATTGCATCTAGGCTGTGCGTCTACTATTGTAATTTAAAGATATAATTTGAATGTCACGACTGTTGCCTTTAAATTCAGTGATATTTGAGAATTATGAATTATGAGTAACATTAGTAAAAAAAAGCATGACTAAGGATTCTGTATGGCAAGGGTCGGCAACTTTTGTATGGCAAGGGTCAGCAACTTTTGTTGCCAGGGGGCCGGTGGTGGTGGTGGGGAAATGGTGCTGGGGCCGGGCGGTACGGTGCGTGCTCCTGCACACGTGCTCGCTTGCCGCCGCACACACGCATGCATACGATACCCATGTCGTGTGTGTGCGTGCATGTGTGCGTGCATGTGGGAGAGGTGTGCTGTTTTGGAATGCCCAAAGGCGCCGTCGCCGTGTGAATTCATACGACACCGGCGCCATTGGGCATTCCAAAATGATGCCCGCCGCTGTGCGCATGCGTGCACAAGTGTGGGCGCCATTTTGGATGCCAAAATGGTGCCCATGCTCGCACACGGCGCAGCGGTGGTGGTGGCATGCGCGTGGTGGCAACAGCAGCAGGGCCGGCCACAGGCCAGTCCCAAGGCCTCTGCGGGCTGCACCTGGCCCACGGGCCGTAGGTTGCCGGCCCCTGCTGTATGGTGTGGTATAAGAGAAGGTCATTGGACGGGGTGACACCATGAGTTACCGGAGCGGGTGACACCAATCCAAGTGAGGCCATTGCCTTGAACTTGGTTTGGGAGGATGCTGGCTGCCGTTTCATTTTGCAACATTGATGACCATCCAGACTCTGCTTAAAAAGATCCTCCAAAGAAAGAGACTCCACTACACACCAAGGGAGTATGTTCCACTGTCAAACAGCTCTTACTGTCAGGAAATGCCTCCTAATATTAAGGTGAAATCTCTTCCTGTAGCTTGCATCCATTGTTCTGGGTCCTATTCTCTGGAGCAACAGAAAACAAGCTTGCTCCATCCTCAATATGACATCAAAGATATTTAAACAGAGCTATTATATCACCCCTTAACCTTAACTTCTCCAAGGTAAACATGGTCAGTTCCCTCAGCATCTTCTCATAGGACTTGGTGGTTTCCAGACCTTTCACCATTTTGGTTGCCCTACTCTGGACATGCTCCAGCTTCTCAAAATCTTTTTTGAATTGTGGTGCCCAGAACTGGACACAGTATTCCAGGTGACATCTGACCAAAGCTGAATAGAGTGGTATTATTACTTCCCACGATCTAGACCAGGGGTCGGCAACCTATGGGCCGCAGGCTGGACCTGGCCCTGCGAGGCCTTTGGACCGGCCCCAGCCCAGTCCTGCCACCACTACTGCTGCCGTGCGCAGCGCGCGCCACCCTGTGTGAGTCACGGCTGCCATTTTGTTTTCCAAAATGGTGGCCGCGACTCATTTGCGCATTCTCCAGAGTACTGTGCATGCGCAAACGAGTTGCGGTCACCATTTTGGAAAACAAAATGGCAGCCACAGCTCGCTCATGCATGCACAGTACAGCGGAAGTACTGTACATGCACGCGCGAGCGTGCGCGTGCATGCGCAGTACTTCCGCTGTACTGCGCAAGTGCGAGCAAGCGTGCGCGCGTGATGCCATTCCCGCCCCCTCAGCTCACGGAAGAGCTCCTGACCAGCGGACCAGCCCAAGGTAAGTAAAAGTTGCCTACCCCTGATCTAGACACTATATTTTTATTGCAGCCTAGAATCACAGTGGCTTTTTAGCTGTTGACCCATATTCAGCTTGTGGTCTACTAGAACTCCTAGATCCCTTTTGCATGTAGTCAAGTCAGGTTTAAGGCAAGTACTGAGTAGCACAATCAATCTTTTCACCCCACATGCAGACATTTTGGGTCTACAGCTCTGATGTAGAATTTTAGCATCTGTTTCTGGTTAACTTTCCCCAACCTTTTCTATCCTCCAGGTTTTCCTACCCATCTCGAAGCCACATCCAAGACATCTCGCATTGCAGGAGATGCTTCAGTGATTCCCAAACTTGTGTCCTTAAGCAACAAATCCAAAAATTGTACCTCTCCTATTTCCACCTCAAACAAACTATAGCAGGTTTAATCCACTGGATCAGGCTTTCTTTTGTTGACACTCTGTCCTGTGGGTAAAAGGGAACAGAAAGGCTATTTTCTATGTATGTACATTCATAAGTATATAATTATCTCATTGCATAGGACCAGTAGAAGAAAAGAATTTCTGGAGTTTGTTCAGCTGATAAGGACCATTAGATGAAACAAAATAGTAAGGTGGGGCTGTTGACTCTGGATGTGGCCATGTGCTCTTTCTGAGTTCTGCGAGAATATTTTATCACTAATTTGTCCCCCGTCCATGGACAGCTCAGCACCTTCGCTCAAGTAGATGATCTTCTACACTACGATGCAACCTTCTTGACTTTCCTTATGCCAGTTTTGCATTTTGCAGCTCTTGATTTGGAGTTCTTCCCAAATCTCTCTGTTGACAGGCCAGTTTCCTACCTTGCGGACTTTAAGTGGAAGGATTGCTGGTTGCCAGTCCATGAAAACATGGGGGAAATTGTGTTGCCACATTAATCGGCCAGGGCTATTGGTGGCTACCAGGGTCATGCTCATTGGGCATGGTGATGGCCTGTACATAAGAAGTTCAGTGTGAAACAGGGTGGGCAACTATAGTCCTCCAGATATTTTTGGTCTACAACTTCCATCAGTTTTATCCAGGGATTATAGGAGTGCACTCTCCCAAAGACATTAGGAGGGGCATCAATTGTCCACCCTGGATCCAAATACTAAAATTCTATGAGGATTTATAGGAGTTCCATTTATCTTCTGATTTCCACTCACCAGCTACTTCCACTTTTCTGTTTCTATCTGCCTAACAACCTCCTTTTCTCTTACTAATTTGTCTTATATGAATTGATACCATTGGCCCATTAGCCCAGTATGGTTCCCCTCGGATTGGCAAAGGCTCCCTGGGATCTCAGACAGAGAGAAAGAGGCCTTTCCTAGAAGATGCTTGGAAGTAAATAGTTACAAATAACACAGTTAACTGTAACTAGTTACTTTGGGGAATAACAAGGATGTAATGAAGGTACTTTTTTAAAAAGCTTATCAAGCGAAGGGAATATTACTTTATTGGTGCAGTGAGTAGTAACAGCTTCTAGTTCCTTCTGAAAAGTTAGTTTTAAAAGGCCATTTCAGAGGCCTTTTGGGAGAATTTTCCAAAGTTTTGCGCCAGCCTCTTACCAACCCTAAAGGGATTATCAGTCAGTCCAAAGAGTAGCAGAAATTAATGGAAAAGTAATAAGCAACACAACATGTAATGTCACAAGTTGCTTACGATCACCATAGTAACAAATTGCAGCAATGGGTTCTTTTTCAACAGTGTTTTTCTAGAATAATTTTTAAAGTTCTGCTTCAAACCACCTGCACACATGATGGGGGGGGGGGGGATCCAAGTTGTGCCTGCTAGTCATGCCTTAATCAGTGCTGGAAATCCTCTGACCCTCCAGATATGGTTGAACTGAAACTCCCAGCAGCCCCAGTCAGCATAGAGAATAGTGAGGGATGCTGAATGCTGCAGTCCAGCCACATCAGTCCCACCCCAATGAAATCCAATGTGTAGACCCAACTGGGTCAATTGCTGGCTCGTAAGTCACCACTTATTTAAATCCCATTGATTCAATGTGTCTACTCTAGGAGCAAGACTTGCATTTATTTGCATTTCAATTAAATTATTTTAAATTATTTTCCAATGGGGACACTCATTGAACTGGGAATCTTTTGCAAGAAAATCAGATTGCCCACAGATCTCTTTTCCTAAGTTCTATCATTAGAATCCTCTACTTGAAAGGAAAGTTTTTCTGCAATGCTGTCTTTTCTCTTGGTCTGTATTTGTGATTTTAACCACTAGCTTCCCTGTGCCGGATCCAGGTTCATCAGCTACAGCAAAAACAGTGAAGAATCTTATAATATCTGGAAGGTTAACACATTCATTATGACACCACATTTTGTGAACACTGGCCAGTTCATCAGAAGCATAAAGTATTATTTCTGCTGAGAAAGTCTATATTTATCTGATGCAAATCAGGCTTGAATAGTAAACAACAGTGTGGTCAAGGGAAAATAAAATGCATGTAAACAGGGATGATTACCTTAAGGAGCCATTCACCAAAAAAGTGTTAGGTGATAACAAATATAGCCTTCTATTGCAGAGCTTCCATATTATGTAGAGTTAGTGCATGCAGAAAAATGCATTAAGTGTGCCACACAATCCTGGTGTTGTGCCATGTTGCGCAACCCAACCAAGACAGCACATGAAACCAAAGGACTGTGCACATTAATGCACAATGCAAATCCATGCACAATGCACCACACAGCTTCCACAACCTTGCACTGAATACAGCCTTTCCATAATAGCAGTGGGGAGCGACCAACCAGTTCCATAAGGAGAACCTATGCATGTGTAAGGCAACAACAAGATTCAGACCATGTAGAATTATTTAAGATTTTTATTTTTAAAAAAATCACAAAACTTTGCCCATGTTCAAACCATGAGAAATAGAGCTGAATCTCTCCACAAATGATAGCACTGTAATTGGGAAGGGAGAGTTATCTCTGAAATTCTTTTGTTCAAGAGCGGACACTTTAAGTTCCTTTCTTTAAATGGAGGGGCCTGATTTTTTATGTACAATGAGTGGGTAACAACAAATGAGGAAAGAAACAAATCAGCTGGAAGTCAACTTCTTGTTTTGAAAAATGAGCACAGTATTTTTGATGGCTAACAGTGCAAGAGGTCTCTTGCTGTTGCTATGTGCCTTCAAGTTGTTTCCAACTTATGGCAACCCTAGGGTGAACCTATCACAGGTTTTATAGGCAATATTTTTTCGGAGGGGGTTTGCCTTTGCCTTCCTTTGAGGCTGAGAGAGTGTGAATTGCCCAAGGTCACCCAGTGGGTTTCCATGGCTGAGCAGAGATTCAAACCCTGGTCTCCAAAGTTTTGGTCCAATGCTTAAACCACTACACCATGCTGGCACTCAAGAAAACTCTGTTCCCTCTTTAAAATGTAAATTTCCACTGTTGAGATGTATTCACTCGCCACAATTATAGTACAGTCAGCAGTATCCACGGATTCTGCATCCACAGCTTGAAGATATATATTTTTAAAAAACCCAAAAAGCAAACTTTGATTTTGCCATTTTATATAAGAGACACCATTTTTTACTTTGCCAATGTATATAATGAAGCTTGAGCATTCACAGATTTTGGTATCCAGGGAAGGTCTTGGAACCAAACTGTATTTTGCTAGCACTTTAACTTTCATGGCTCCATCCTAGGGAGTCCTGGGATTTGTAGTTTGGTGAGGGTTTTAGGATTCCTGCTTAGTCCACTCATCCCCCTGAACTATGTTAGAAAATTCAAAGTACCTTGCAAAACCAGAACTCCCAGGCCTCCATATGATGGAGACATGAGAGTTAGCATGGTATCAAAGTGCTCTATTTGTACAGTGTGAATACAGTCCTGGAGCATCTAAGACAGGGGTCAGCAAGTTTTTCTTACCTGGGGCCGGTCCGCTGGCCTCCAGGTCTTCCACGGGCTGAGGGGGGGGGGAATGGCAGCGCGTGCGCTCATGCTTGTGTGCGGGGGGCCCGCCGACCCCGCCACTGCCGATGACGACGCCGACCCCCGCTGCCACTGCGCACGCTGCCGCTGTGCCGCCGCTGCCGCACACAGCGTGGCCACCATTTTGTTTTCCATGACTTGTTTGCGCATGCGCAGTACTTCTGCGCATGCACAAATGAGTCGCAGCCGCCATTATGGAAAACAAAATGGCGGCCGTGACTCGTTTGCGCATGCGCTGAGTCATGGCCGCCATTTTGTTTTCCAAAATGGCGGCCGCAGCTCGTTCGCGCATGTGCAGGAGTACTGTGCATGCACAAACATTTTGGAAAACAAAATGGCGGTTGTGATGCGCGCGGTAGCACAGCGGCGGCAGCAGGGGTTGGCAGGGGCCGGTCCAAAGGCCTTGGGGGGGCGGACCCAGCCTGCGGGCTGTAGGTTGCCGACCCCTGTTCTAAGAGATGCAGTTCAACCTCACTTTGGCCAGAAAAGGGCTGATCCATGGAGTCTGGAGGTATCAAGAACCATCAAATCAGCTTTTGGAGAAAACACTTTGCTCACCATTGGTGTAGGTACAGCATGGCACTCTGGTGGACCAAGGGTGACCTATGGAGAGTAATGGAAAGATGATCTGGGTGCTTGGGAGCAACAGTGTGATGTCTCCTTAAAGCTCCTTCCTTCCTTCTTTCCTTCCTTCTTGCTGGAAAAAGAAAAAGAGATCTTGATCATTCTTGTGTTACATGCACGGAGAGATGTTCCTTATATCAGAACTTTGTTAGCACTGCTGCATAAACTTCACCATGCTCAAATAAAGTATGATACATTATGAGTGGCTAGATGTCCTTCTCTGTTTTCCTGGTACTCAGAGATGTTACCCAAAATATAAGAGCAGCCACACTTAATATTCAAATAGGGGAATGTAATTACAGCAGCTGAGAGGGCTTGGGCAACTAAAGTGGGGGATCAAGCCTGTGTATACCAGTTCTAAGAAACAGGTATCGAGTGCAGGTTCAATACAATTTTATTTATAGCCAAGGGAAATCACCATTCACACAACGCATCCACTCACACACATACACAAGAACTGATGGTGGTAGCAAACAGAGAGTTAAGGGGTTTGCAGAGGGCAATACTGTACTGATTCCAGATGTGTAGCTCCAATCGGAGAATGTAGTGAAATGGAAAATGGCTCAGCAGTGCCTTGGGATTGTGATCTGGCCAGCTTATGTTAAGGAAGCAGGTGAGATACAGACAGAGTGTCTGTCTGAATCTCAAATGAGACCAAATTACAGGTGCTTTGGAAGGCACTTTTACAGAGCAAAACATATCCCAGGGCAAAATTCAGATCATGAAAGGATTTCCGGAAGGGAGGAATGAGCAAGAAAGTTGAGAATAACTATTAAATCAGTACAAATGTCCTTAGACAAAGAAATATCACTCCTGGAGGGGAATGTTCTTGGATTTCTGTGCACATGTAAACACCAGGTTACTCACCCACCATCACTCCTATCAGTGCAGGGATTATGCAGATGCCAATCTCAATCAATTTATCACAGAAGACACAGAAGTAAAAGAGAAATTGCCACATCTATGTGTTTTGGCATAAAGCAACATACATTATTCCAGAGATACCTTTGAGACCAACAGTGAATAAGATATTTCTGACATAAGCTTTTTGTGTTATTATTGCTGGTTGCCTGCAAGTTGGCTTTGATTTCTGGTTCCCCTATGAAAGAGAAACCTCCAAGTCATCAACAGGCCTGTCCAGGTTTTGCAAAGGCAAGGTAGCAGTCATGGCTTCCTTAAATGAATCTCTCTATCTGTAAGGGGGTCTTCCTCATTTCCTGCTGCCTTTCACTGTTCCCAACATTATCACCTTTTCCAATGAGTCACATCATTGTGTGATGCGTTCAAAATACAATAGCCCCAGTTTAGTCATTTTGGCTTCCATTTCAGGCTGGATTTGCTCTCGTTGTTGCTGCATGCTTTCAAGTAATTTCTGAATTATGTGACCCTAAAGAGAACCTATCAGGGTATTCTTGGGCTGAGAGGGTATAACTCACTCAAGGTCACTCAGTGGGTTTCCATTGCTAAGTGGCAAATCCAACTCTGATGTCCAGAATTGTTGTCCAATGCTGAGACCACTATGCCATGTAGCTGTCTTGGCTCCGAGTCCTTTATTTGTCTTTTTGGTAATCCATGGTATCCATAGAACTCTCCTCAAGCCCTGCATCAATAGAAGTAGTGTTTAGATTGAAGGAAGTAATTGTATCACTCTATTCTGCTTTCGTCAGACCTTACCTGGAATCCTATGCCCAGTTCAAGAAGGATGTGGACAAGCTGGAGCATGTCCAGAGGAGGGCAACCAAAACGGCAGAAGATCTGGAAACCATCAAGTCCTAGGAGGTGCAGTTTAAGGAGCTGGGTATGTTTAGTGTGAGGAAGAAGAGGTAGATATGATAGCCTGGTTTAAATATTAGAAGGGGTGTCATTATGATGATGGAGCAAGCTTGTTTTCTGCTGCTCCAGAGAATATGACATGGAAATAAAATTGCATTGAACCTGCACTCGAACAAACTACAGGAAAAGAAATTCCACCTAAATGTTAGGAAGAACCTCCTGACAATAAGAGCTGTTCAACATTGGAAGATGCTCCCTCGAAAGGTGGTGGAGTCTCCTCCTTTGTAGGTTTTTAAACAGAGGCTAGTGTTCTGTCAGGGGTGCTTGGATAGTGTATTCCTGCATGGCAGGATGTTGGACTTGATGGCCCTTGAGGTCTCTTCCAGCTCTATGATTCTAGGTCATCTAATTCAACCTACTGCCGGGAGAAGAATTCACACTAAAGCATCCCTGACAGGTGAGCATCCAACTTCCATTTAAATTCCTCCAGCAGAGGAGAGTCCACCACCATCCACTCTTCAGGAATTTCCTCTTAATGTTCTGTCACCTTTCTTGTCATTTTGAATCCATTGGTTCAGGTTCTGCTCTCTGGGATAGCAAAAAACACAAGCTTGCTCCCTTTCCCACATAACCACCATTCAGATATTTACAAATGGCTCTGCCATTTTGCCTCTCCATCTTCTCTAGGCTAAATATCCTCCTCTCCCTCATTTGTTTCTCATAAGGCTTGGTTTCTTGTGGGCCAAAAGTATGAAATCCAAAAAGATAACTTTATCAATGTTCTGATTCGCAGGGAATAGGACCAAGTTTTACAAAAGCAAGCACAGTATTTTGACTGAAGGTAGTGAGAACTTCTTATATCACTTTCTTGCAGCACTGGAACCCAAGGCCACCAAGTAAAAGACAGAGGCAGGATGTTCTTGCTATATCCCTTCAATTAAGTTTCTGGCTTATGGTGACTCTAAGGCAACCCTGTTGTGGGATTTTCTTGGGAAGATTAGTTCAGAGGGGGTTTGCCTTTGCTTTTCTCTGAGGCTGAGAGAGTATGATTTGCTCAAGGTCACCCTGTGGATTTCCATGGCCAAGCAAGGGATTCAAACCCTGGTATCCAGAATTATAGTCCAGTGCTGAACCACTACACAACACTGTCTCTCAGGCAGGAGATCCAGGACCATAAAGGGAAGTGGTTTCAATACACTGTCCTTCTATTGAGCGCTGTCCTTTTGCAAGCAGGGTACCTTCTTCTTTCTCCAACAGCACTTCCATTTCAGATTAGATGGAGGAAACGGAAACAGCAAAGAGAAATGGCTGCTGATTCCAACCCCCTCACCACCACCTCAAAATTCAAAAGACCCTCTTGGTTAGCATATGGCTATTTCCCAAAACATGTGGAATATTCTCAACAGGATTTAACAAAGCCTGCCCACCCTACAGATTGGCATTTCAAGCAAATGCCTAGCTACTGAATTCATTTCCTGTCTTTTTCTGGTGGGACTGGATCTCTCTTTCCACTGTGTTAGAAGCCGCAAGCAAGACCCATTTCAGCATAACTTGAAAGAAGGGAGCTTATAATACCTTTGAGACTCAGTTTGCATTGGCACTGCAGCAATAATCCAGTTTGGCACCACTTTAGAATTGCCATGGCTCAAAGCTATGGAATTTCTGGGAATTGTAGTTCTGTGAGACATTTAGCCTTCTCTGTCAGAAAGTTCTCATGACAAAACAAACTAAAATTCCTAGAATCCCATAGCATTGAGCAACAGCAGTTAATGCACACTCTACATTGTGGATGCAGCCTAACTGAGCAAAAGAAGTATGCAAAGTTGTAGCATTCACTTTCCTAGACTTAGGCTGCATCTGGACTGCAGTATGAATGCAGTTTGATGCTGCTTTAACTGCCATGGCTCCTGGGCTTTGTAGATCCCAACTAACTGTTTATACGCATGTAAATATACATCCGGGATACTGAAACAATTGATTCATGGAAAAATTCATACAAAAAAATTCAATCCATAAATCAAATTACACTATAACAATTAATTCATTAATAATTACACAGGAAAGCCTCCAAAACCAATGAAGAGGACAATCAAAATGCCAGCAATAATTGCATGCTTCAAAAGTACATTATAGAAATCTTGTACATAGACATTTTGGCTGGTATACATCCAACTGCAGAGATGACACTCCAGCAGAATGCTTTGCAAAAATAATGCCACAGTCACAGACACTTTGCAGATATAAGTACAACAAGGGCAAAGACACCATAGACTGTCAAAATGACAAATAAATGGGTCCAGGAATAAATCAAGCCCAAACTCCCCCAAGAAGTCAAAGTGTCTAACTGAAGATCTCATTTTGTCATTGTTGTTAACCACCTTTGAGTTGATCTTGACTCATGGTCCTGTGGGTGAGACATCTCCAAGTCTCCCTATCCTCCAATGCTCTGCTTAGGTACTGCAAATTCATACCCATGACCTCCTTAACAGAGTCGATCCACTTAGCATGTGGCCTTCCTCCCCTTCTACATCCCTTCACCTTTCCTAGCATTATTGTATTTTCCAATGAATTGTGCCTTCTCATGATGTGGCCAGAGTGCAACAGCCTCAACTTAACTATCATGGCAGGGAGAATGCAGGCTTGATCTGTTCTAGTACCCATTTGATTGTCTTTTTGGCTGTCCACAGTATCTTTGGCACTCTTCTCTAGCACCACATCTCAAATGAATTGATTTTCCTCTTATCCACTTTCTTGATTGTCCAGCTCTTGCATCCGTACATGGTGATGGAGAATACAATGGCTTGCACAATACTAACTTTAGTCCTTAGTTGTATATCTTTGCTCTTTAGGATCTTGCCTAGTTCTTTCACAGCTGCCTTCCCCATTCCTAGTCTTCTTCTGATTTCATGGCTGCAGTCCCCACTCTGATTAATGTTTGATCCAAGATACAGGAATGCATTAACTATTTCTATTTCCTCATTGTCCAGGTTGAATTTATGTAGATCCTCTGTGGTCATTATTTTTGTTTTCTTTACATTCAGCATTAAGCCTGTCTTTGCACTTTCTTCCTTGATCTTCCTTAGTAGTTGTTCTAGGTCTGTGATGCTTTCTGCTGTTAGAATGTTGTCATCTTAGTATCTTAGATTGCTGATGTTCCTTCCTGCTATTTTTACTCCTCCTATACACAAATTGTGAGATGGCATGACCTACTGGAGAGGACAAGTGTTTGGTAAAGTGAGAGGCAGTAGGCAAGAGGATGATCACCATACAAGTGGATGGACCCTACCAAGGAAGCCATGGCAAGATCTGAGCAAGGCTGTCATAACCAGAGTTCTTAGATGTTTCCCATTCAAAGTTTTCAAGGAAGTAGCTGTGTTATCTCTTCAAGAAAAGGAGGAGGAGAGGAGGGGGAGAAAAACAGAAATGTGACATGACCTTTAAGGCTAACTGCTTTTTATTTCAGCATGAGCTTCTGTGGATATAAAACCACTTCTTTAGATGCACTACAAGGTGATATCAAAGCCACAGGTTAAAAGCATATTTATACAGTTGTGGGAATCAGATAAAATGTAAAATTGAAAATTTAGGGCAAGGGATAGGATTTGCATCTTTCTGGATCTTGCTAATGCAATCTACTCACACGACTGTACAAATACAGTTGACTCTTCATATCCGTGGATTCTTTATCCATGGATTCAACCATCCACTGTTTGAAAATATTCCAAAAAAATATAAATTTGAAAAAGAAAACCTTGATTTTACCATTTTATATCAGGAGTACCATTTTACAGTGCCATTGTATATAATGGTACTTGAACACTCACAGATTTTGGTATCCACAGTGGGTTCTGAAACCAAACCCCAGCGGATGCCAAGGGCCCACTGTATGCTTTATACTTGAAGTTTGGATATGACTTAGTACTGCATTCAAAGAAGTGAGTATCCATGAAAGCTCATGCTAAAATAAAAACTAGTCAGTCTTAAAGGGGCTGGCACATCCCCCTCCCCAATCTTCTCAGGACTTTATCACACCAGCCTGTTGTCCCACCACAATGGAAGCGTTCCAGTTTGGTGTCTTTTCTTATCATACATTCCCCCACAATAGCACTTTGATGATCCACGGTCACGTAATCTGCTTTCTGCACTGCCAAATGCTGCCTTCCAGAAGGAAGGGTGGAAATGGGCATCCTGGCTGCCAACTGCCTCCTGAAGCTGTGTGAATGTGCACATGGCAACCAGCTTTGGGAAGGTGTTGGCAGCTGTGATTACTGCAAGGGAGAGAGGAGCAGAATCACAGCCACTTACAACACATGGCTGCCTAAGAACTGGAACTGCAGCGGAAGAGACCTATCACATAAAGGCAGTCATAGCACTGGAGGGTGCAGGAGTGCAGACTGCACTGGGTGACACCCCAGATGCGGGTGACACCTAGTCAGCCCCCCTGCCCCCACTTGTCCCTGCCATGGTCCCATTCTCTTCAGGAGAATGGGCTGGTGGCAATAAGCCAGGCTGAGTACATGTGTACTCCCCCAGCACCTCCTTGCCATCATCTCCTTCTCCCCTGAGGAGAAGGGGGCAGCACTAAGGAATGCCAGGAGGCACATGCACACTTCTCCCAGCTTCTTGCCACCACCCCTTTCTCCTCTCAGGAGAAGGCAGTGGCAGCACGGATGGGGGCCACAGCAGGGCAGGTGTGGGCAGGTGCTTGGCCTGCCTGATCATGTGGCTATGCCTCCTTGCAGAAGCCCCGTCCCTTCCACCTCTCAAGCCCTGTCCCCCACACGACGTAACACCAGCGGCAGGGATGCCACTGAGTCATGGAATATCAGAAAGACTGAGATACTATTGACGGGTTTTGCCCATCAATGAAAAGGTGCACTATAATCATGCATGGAATGCAAAGCAGCAACCGGACATGACATTGTGTGATAAGTATCAGTCAAAAATGCTTTTGTAGTTGGCCCTCCACATTTTCAGCTTTGACTTTTTCAGATTTTATTATTTGTGGATTTGATTAGTATTTCCTCTCTAGGATTATCTACATCCTCCAGTGTGACTATAGAAAATGTTCGCCAGATGTTGTGCTGGAGGACCTGGAGATTCCTAGTGAAAACACTTCTCTAGGTATGTGCAGGTCCTCCAATGCAGTTCTATGGTCAGCATATGGCAGATGTTGACCATAATGTTGCGTTGGAGGACTGAGATTCCTAGAGAGATGTTCTCTCAGGTAAAAACCCAGTGTTTTTTTAATTTGTGTTTTTTCCATTTTCATGGAGGTCCTGCACCCCTAACCCTAGCAAATGTGGAGGTTCCACTGTATTCTGCTAAAATTCCACTTTTATAGCCTTGTGTGGTAATGTCCTTTTTCAGAGTGGTGCATAAGTCAAAATTGGCTCCATACCACATGCAACAGTAACAACAAATCCACACTGTAAAAATTGAGTCACTCAAATATCATATATTGAGGGGTGAACATGGTCCATGGAGGGGATGTTGGCCTTCATGTTTCTGCTCAAGACTTCATGGATATGACTCAGACTGAAATTCCTTGGATGTAGGGTGCTGAATTCAGGGGAGGGAGCTTGATTTCATTCATCTGTGGGGCTCTTCTTGTATCCATATGTTCTTCAAATAATATTTTAATTGAATATCTGTTAATAAACAGCAACAGACAAAACATCTTGAGCAAAGATCTTTCAAGCTCAATGTGTGTGGCATATTCTCCAGGGCAATGACAAAGAGCATCACATTCTTGCATCAAAACAGGATTTGGGCTATCATACACATGCAAACACAAATTTATTTATTTATTTTTTGGATGTATACCATGACTTTTCTCATGGAATCAAGGTGGATGATCACCTGTTCTCTGTATGAAGGGGGCAGGTTAGCAGAGCTCACATCCAGTTTGTAATTGAGTTTAAAAGCCAATTGTGTTTCATTGGGAGCCACCAGGGATGATGTTACGCTGAAGTCACCCAGCTGCTTCCTTCTCCCAACTACAGTAATCTCAGAAAGAAAGGCAGAAGAGAGAGGAACTATAACAAAGGAACCACATCTGAGGTTGGATGGCAGCAGATGGTTCAACTCTCTTCCCCAACAGTTTTTGCTAAGGGTGGAAAGAATATTCTCTATTATTGTTTCTTGGCTGAAAAATAGTTTCCTTAGAAGCATAGAACCCATGGCCATCTGTTGGGGGTGCTTTGATTGTGTCTTCCCGCATGGCAGGGGGGGTTGGACTTGATGGTCCTTGAGGTCTCTTCCAACTCTATTATTCTATGATTCTAGAGTTGTAAGAGACCACAAGGGCCATCCAGTCCAATCCCTTTCTGCCATGCAGGAATACACAATCCAAGTCCTTCCTGTGACAGAGTGCCACAGCCTCTGTTTAAAGACCTCCAAAGAAAGAGACTCCACCACCCTCTGAGAAGCAGCATCTTCCACTGTTGAATAACTCTCACCATCAGGATGTTCTTCCTGATGTTGAGATGGAATCTCTTTTCCAGTAGCTTGAATCCATTGCTGTGTCCTAGTCTCTGGAGCAGCAGAAAACAAGTTTGTTCCCTCCTCAATATGACGCCCTTTCAGGTATTTAAACATGGCTATCATGGCACCTCTTAACATCCTCTTCCCCACGCTAAACATATCCAGGTCCCTCAGCATCTTGGTGGTTTCAGACCTTTTACCATTTTGGTTGACCTCCTCTGGACACGCTCCAGCTTGTCAACATCCTTTTTGAATTGTGGTGCCCAGAAATGGGATGCAGTATTCCAGGTGAGGTTTGACTGAAGCAGAGAGCCAAGGGAAGCCAGACATAGTAAAAATGGAAATGCAATGCATTAACATAGCAGTACTGGGGGTGAGTGAGTTAAAAATGGACAGGAATGGGCCACTTTGATTCAGACAACTACCCAGTGCTCTACTCAGGAAATGAAAAGACAAGAAGAATTGGGGTAGCTTTCATACTAAGAAAAGATGTGGCAAAAGCAGTCAGTGGATAAAATGCAAAATAAGACCAAATCATTTAAGTAAGGCTCTGTGGTAAACCTATGAATATTACCATAATTCAAGTATATGCACCAACCACAGAGGCAGAACAGGAAGAAATGGATAGATTCTATGAAGGAGTACAGGATGAAATTGACAGCACACTAACACAAGATGTCAAGCTCATCACTGGAGATTGGAACACAAAAGTTGGAAGCAAAGAAGGATCAAAAACAGTAGGCAGATTTGGATTAGGCAAAAGAAATGAAGCAGGTGAGCATCTGATAGATTTTTGTGAAGACAACAACCTATTCATTGCAAACACATTTTTCATACAACCAGAAAGAAGGCTACACACATGGACAGCACTAGATGATCAATACAAAAATCAAATAGACTATATAATTGGAAGCAAAAGATGGCAAAACTCAATAATAATAATAATAATAATAATAATAATAATAATAATAATTTCTATTCCACCTTTTCCCAATGGAAATCAAAGCAGATTACAACAGCTATATAGAACATACAGATTAAAATTACAGTCAGGGTTGAAAGGAGAATCCCCTATCCCAATCCTCCCTCCAATCACAATAATAATTAAAAAAAAACAGTTAAAAGAGAATTAAACCAAGCAAAAGTTAAAACGCAGAAATTCCTGTTGTATATTGGATAGGATAAAAGAATAAATACCAGATTCAAATTTCCAGTTTAGGGAGGGAGGGGTGTGCTTTCCCAGGGGAAAGAAGAGGAAGGCATGATATTATTCCTAATAATGATAATAACAATGATAGCAATGATAACAATGAGGAGAGGAGAAACCAAAAAAGCTATACTGGTGTCCAAGACTAGACCAGGTGCTGACTGTGGGACAGATCATGAATTACTCATATCAAAAATAAGAGTAAGACTCAAGAAGAAAACAAAATCAGTGATTATACCAAAATGTGATCTAAATAATATCTCAACAGAATTTACTGACAACATAACAAACAGATTCACATTATTAAGCATAATAGACTGAGAACCAGAGGAACTATGGTCTGAAGCAAGGGACATAATAACAGAAGAATGCAGACAGACACTTTCAATAAACAAAAAGAAAGAGAAAAAACCATGGATGACAGAAAAAACACTACAAGCAATAAAGAAAAGAAGAGAAGAAAAACAAAAGGGAGATAGGAGCAAACTGAGAATTATGAATGCAACAGTACAATGGCTTGTACAGAAAGATAAAGAAAATTACTACAATGTCCAATGCAGAGAAATAAAAGACAGCAACAAAAAGGGAAGAACAAGAGATCTATTTCACAAGATCTGCGGAATCAAAGGAAAATTCAAACCAAGGACCAGGACGCTCTATGACAATAAAAATAACATAATTCAAGACCAGGAAGGAATAAAAAGACATTGAATGCAATACACAGAATTATACAAAAGAGATGATAAAATGAAGGACATATGGAATGAAAAGCCATATGACGATCAATCCCAAATTCTATAAAGTAAAGTGGAAGCTGCAATAAGAGAAATAGTGAAAATCAAATCCCCAGGAACAGACAATATTCCAATTGAACTGCTTCAATCCACATTGTCAGAGTCAACTCTAGTACTAACCCACATATATCAACAGATATGGAAATTAAAAAAAAAAAGGGCAACAGATTGGAAGCAGTCAATATACATCCCCATCCACAAAAAAGGAGATATAAAAGACTGCAGCAACTACAGGACCTAACCCACTTATCTCCCATGCAAGCAAAATTATGCTCAAAATTCTGCAACATAGACTCCAACCATACATGGAGAGAGAAATCCCAGAGGTCCAAGCAGGGTTTAGGAAAAAAAGAGGCACCAGGGACCACACTGCAAACATACGATGGCTAATGGAGCGCACCAGGGAATTCCAAAAGAAAATCAGTATGTTTCTAGCATGTTTTCATGTTTCTAGCAAAGCCTTTGACTGCATAGATAATGAAAGGCTATGGAATACCCTAAAAGACATGAGAGTGCCAACACATCTGATAGTCCTGATGATGAATCTGTACTCAGGACAAGAGGCTACTGTCAAAATAGAACATGGAGAAACAGAATGGTTCCCAATTGGCAAAGGGGTCAGACAAGGTTGCATACTTTCACCCTCTGTGTTCAACTTGTATGCAGAACATATTATAAGAAAAGCAGGCTTGAACACAGAAGAAGGAGGAGTGAGAATAGGAGGAAGGAATATCAACAATCTAAGATATGCAGATGACACCATAATGCTCGCAGAAAACCTCACAGACCTGCAACATCTAAGGAAGATCAAAGAAAAAAGTGCAAAGGCAGGCTTAATGCTGAACATAAAGAAAACAAGAAAATGACCACCGAGTACCTTCACAAGTTCAACCTAGACAATAAAGAAATAGAAATAGTAAGACAATTCCCATACTTGGGATCAAACACTGATAGAAGTGGGGACTGTAGTCAGGAAATGAGAAGAAGAAGGTTAGAGTTAGGGAATCATGGGAACTGTATTTTATTGTGGCACCAGAGCTCTCTGACAGAGAAGGCTCAATGTCTCAGAAAAAAAAAAAATTCCCATGATTCCCTAGCACTAAACCTAACCCTTAAAGTGGACTCAATTTGCACTATTTCTGCCAGTCTGCAACCCCCCTAAGAATGGGGAGGTTGGCTATGAAAGAACTAGAAAGGATTCTAAAATGCAAAGATATACAACTCAGCACAAAAGTCATACACGCCATTGTATTCCCTATTACCATGGATGAATGTGAGAGCTGGACAGTTAAGAAAGATGATAGGAAGAAAATCAATGCATTTGAGACAATGTGGTGCTAGAGAAAAGTGCTGAGAATCCCATGGACAGTCAAAATGACAAACAAGTGGATCCTAGAACAGATCAAACCAGAAACCTCCCTGGAAACTAAGGGGGGTTGCAGACTGTCAAAAATAGTGTGAATTCAGTCCACTTTTAGGGTTAGGGTTAAGGTTAGGGAATCATGGGAACTGAATTTTATTGTGGCACTAGAGTTCTCTGACAAAGAAGGTTCAATGTCTCAGAAAAATAACAATTCCCATGATTCCCTAGCACTAACCCTAACCCTAAAAGTGAACTGAATTCACACTATTTTTGACAGTCTGCAACCCCCCTAAGATGACCAAACTGAGACTGTCGTACTTTGGACACATCATGAGAAGAGAGGACTTTTTGGAAAAAACAATAATGCTGGGGAAGGTGGAGGGAAGTAGCAAGAGAGGAAGGCACCAGGCCAGATGGATAGACTCTATTAAGAAGGTTCTGAGTATTAAGGGGTTGCAGGATTTAAGCAGAGCAGTGGAGGACAGGGGTCTTGGAGATGTCTCATCCATAAGGCCACCATGAGTCGAGATCAACTCGAGGACAGTTAACAACAGCAATAACAACAACAACAAACATTCACACAATCCATGTGTATTTCTTCACAGAATAATTTTATCTGGATATCTCAGTGTGCATAAATAGGGGAGAATATTGCAGAGAAATAATGGCTTTTTCTCCTAATGGTGAGAAGACTCACCTTATTGTTCATCCTTGCGTGCAAAATAGTGGAGGAATTATATTTCTTTTTCTCTCTCCATTTTTTCATCCTGGATAGACACATATGCTTTTCTGATTCCACCCCGCTTTGGATTATGGAAACTTTTTAGTGGTATGCTGAAAAATTATATCAGCAACATCTGTTGTTGGTGGGTGTTCAATAAGAGGATTTGAAGTGCAGGCAGTTCTAGGTTGTTGCAGCCTGCTACCCAGAGCTTAGGGGAAATTCCTTTTTTCTTTCTTTTTTACTACAGCTCCCATTATCCCCCAGACACACTGGGGGCTGCAATCCAAAAAGAAGACCTTTCCCAAGCTCTGCTTCAGGTGAAAATCTCAACGGTCAAAATAGTCTGCTGTCTGTTTTGCAGGAAGATATTTATTCTCTCTCTCCTTTCTCACTGTAAGCTTTAGCTGCATCTGCACTGCAGAATTAGTGCCATTTGACACCACTTAAATTGCCACAGCTGAATGCTGTGGAATTCTGGGATTTGTAATTTTTTTCAGATATGTCAAAGAGCTCTGGTGGCACAAAAAACTATAAATCCCAGGATTCCATAGCACTGAGCCATGGCACTTAAAGTGGTGTCAAAGTGCATTATTTCTGCAGTGCAGACACAGCCTTTGTTTAATTTTTTTTTTTTACTTCGTCTCACCATTAACAACCACCGCCACCATCTTCATCATCTCTTTGGGACTCAAGATGGTTTACAACAGTTAAAGCATGATTAAAAATTCACAGCATACAAACATTAAAAAGCGATCAAATTTTCAAAACATTAAAACTAGTTAAAAACATTGAAAATGTCTGTTTCCCCTGAAAAATCCATTCTCAAAGGACTGCTGGAATGAAAAGATTTTTGTCTGCTTATGAAAGATAATAAGAAGGGTGCCAATCTAGCCTTGCTAGGAAGGGAATTCCACAATTCCCGGGAATAGTCGCCAAAAAGTCTCCTGTTTTTCCGCCAAATGTACCTCTGAGGGTGGTGAGAAAGGGAGAAGGGCTTCCCATGAAGATCTCAAAATATGGACAGGTTTATACAAAAGCATAGGGTCCTTTGATTAACCTGTACCCGAGCCATGGGCAGAGATAGACAGTCTTCATTGAGTGAAAAGTTGCACACACTTTGTTTTGTTCCTCCCCAATGAAATATTTGAGGGACATGCAGACCCTCCAGCATTTCGCAAATGAAAATGAATCATGTGGCCAAGCAACATTGGACTGTGATCAACATGACAAAAGTTATGAAAGAGAAAGAACAAACAGGTTAGGAGACGCTGCAGCAGTTTGGTTTTGCCTGAGTCCACTAGGAAGTGCAAGATTCCACTCCTTCCTCCTTTCTCCTCTCTCTCTATCCCCTGCTGAGTTAATAGAGTGCAAACTCAGTTTGTAGCACTTGGAGTATGCTGAGGACAAAGGGGGAAAGTTGGAGGTGGAAAGAGAAATTTCAAAGGTGAAATAGTGAGAAGATCAAGGTGACATGATAACCATGTTTAAATACCGTATTTTTCGCCATATAAGGCGCTCCGGCATATAAGACGCACCCAATTTTAAAGGAAGAAAATCCAGGAAAAAAGGATTCCTCCCTTTAGCCATGGCCGGTTGTTCAATGGGCTGGTGCTGGGATCGGAGAACTTCTCCGATCCCAGCACCAGCCCATTGAACTGAGGTCGCGGGGGGAAGGAGGGCTCCTTCTCCCCGCGGCCTCAGTCTTTCAATGGGCTGGCACTGGGATCGCTTCAATCCCAGCACCAGCCCATTCAAAGACTGAGGTCGCGGAGGGAAGGAGCCCTCCTTCTCCCCGCGGCCTCGGCCCTTCGCCTTATAAGGCGCACTGACTTCCCCACGCACGTTTTGGGGAAGAAAAAGTGCGTGTTATAGGGCGAAAAATACGGTACTTCAAGGGGTACCATAATGAGGATTGAACAAGCTTGTTTTCTGCTGTTCCAGAGACTAGGAGCAATGGGTTCAAGATACAGGAAAAGAGATTCCACCAAACCTTAAGAAGAAGAACCTGGTGATAAGAGGTGTTTGACAGTGGAAGATACTGACTTGAAGAGTGGTGGAGTCTCCTTTTTTGGTTTTTCAAGCAGAGGCTGGATGGCCATCTGTTGGGAGGCCTTTGATTGTGTCTTCCTGCATGGCAGAATTGGTTTGGACAGGATGGCACCTTGGGTCCTCTACCAACTCTAAGATGCTAGGATGAATCAGGACTGTCCTTCCAAAATCATGAGAGTTGGAAGACATGGACGTGAGGCCTGGGAGCTACACTTTCCCTACCTTGATCTATTGCACCACCAAAGTTCTGATCATTGGCAAAATAATACATCTGTTCTTAGTCAGTTAGCAGACCCCATCAGCCATGGTAACAGAGGCATCTAATGATCAGCATGTGCTCTTCTTTTCAACAGGGTTATTGTGCAGCAGATGTTTGCATGCTTTAGGAAATTTCAGTCATCTGGATTAAACTTCATTTCCTCCTGTAGAAGCCAGTCTTCCAGGTCCTATGCCCTCAAACTTTTCTGGCCTTCTGTGGTCACAATCAGCACCATGAACTTCTATCAAAAACAGTGGTACCTGGGGGTTTCTGTGGCAGTAGGTGTTGCCTGTGCTTTGTGCTTTAGTCTGAACTTTAAAGGAACTGTCCAAGACAGGGGTAGGCAACCTTTTTGAGCCAGGGGCCGGGTTGCTGTCCCTCAGACAATTGAAGGGACGAAGCACCAAAAATTAATTAATTAATTAATTAAAATTAAAATTAAAATTAAAAAAATTTAAACATTAAAAATATATGCATGCACACTCTCTCAGCCTCAGAAGAGCATGGCAAAACCCATGTGGAGATTTTGCCAAGAAACCCCCAAGAACAAGTAATAACAACAATAATCAATATCATCATGATGGGCGGTGGCGGACCGGCCTGGGGCTGGTCCAAAGGCCTCGGGGGGCTGCATCTGGCCCCCGGGCCTCAGGTTGCCCACCCCTGGTCCAAGATGTTGAACCCTGTTGTTGCAGCTGTGTGCCTTCAAGTACTCACTTCTTAGGGGTGACCCTAAGGCAAACCTATTGCAGGGTTTTCTTGGCAAGGTTTGTTCAAAGGGGTTTTGCCCTTGCCTTCCTCTGAGGCTGGGAGAGTGTGACTTGCCCAAGGTCAACCAGTGGGTTTCCATGGATCAGCAGGGATCTGAACCCTGGTCCCCTGGAGTCTTATTCCAATACTCAGAACACACCCCACACTAGAGCTCAAGATTGGTCCAGAGGAAGGAGATTGCCATTGCCTGCCTCTTAGGCTGAGAGAGTGTGACTTGCCCAGGTCATCCAGAGAGTCCCTGTGGCTGAGTGTGGATTCAAATCCTGTTCTTTAAGAGTCCTCATCCAATACGCCAAACTGGCTGCAATTGTAATGTAATAAATGAAAGATCTTCTTCATCCTCCTCCTTCCTCCTCTTCTTCTTCTTAACTTCTGACTTGGAAAAATGGCCTTTGGAGCACCTTTCCCAAATTGCATTGGAGAGGGGATGCACCTAGATGGCTCTTTTAGGGGCAAAAGCCATGCAATAAGACCCAGCTCCAGCCTGAATTGGGCTCCAATTCGCAAGAGGTGAGCTGGATATGAGAGAAGGTGCGATAATCCCCCAAGTTTCAGCTGCTCCTCTAGGACCATGTTTTCTGACTTATCTCTTGGGTTTCCTGTAATTCTTTTTACTATTCACTTCTTTTCAGAGAGGCTTCTGAAAAAAGGTTCTAGTCTGGATTGCATCAACAGGAGTATAGGGTCTAGAATGGAGAGAAATATTAGTACTGCTCTATTCAGGCCTCACCTGGAATTCTGTGTCCAGTTCCGGGCATCAAATTCAAAAAGGATGTGGACAAGTTGGAAGGTGTACAGAGAAGGGCAACCAAAATGGTGAAGGATCTGGAAACCATGCCCTGAAAGCTAGCGTGGTGTAGTGGTCTGAGCATTGATCTACGACTCTGGAGATCAGGGTTCAATTTCCCACTTGAGCATAAAAACTGGGGGTTTTATGAACAGAGCTCTGGTGCCACAAAAAACTACAGTTCCCAGAATTCCATAGCTGGAGCCATGGCAATTAAGGTGGTGTCAAACCAGATTATTTCTGCAGTACAGATGCAGCCCCTGAAGGTAGTGTGGGACAAGATATATTGCATTTTCTTTGTTCCTGTCCCCAGTTCCAAAAAAGATGGGGGGCATAAACTCATTTTTGAACTGCAACCTGAAGACTGGGTTTTTTTTTAACAAAACTCACATTCACACAAAATAGCAAAATCAAGGTTTGTTTTTTGGAATTTAGATATTTTTGGAATATTTTCAAGCCGTGGACAGTTGAATCTGTGGATAAAGAATCTGTGGATATGGAGGACCAACTGCATTTCTCCATTTGTTGTCTCATGTAATTCTCGCCATCCTACACAATCACCTTTTCATTTAAAGTGGGAGGTTGATGTGTTACTTGCTGTTTTCTACCATAGTTGCTTCCTTTTTATACTCAGACAAATAGAAAACTGAAACTCCGTATCTCTTGACAAGTAGAAAGTGGAAACACAGTGTCTCTCACTTCATCTGTCAACTAGACATCTAGTTAGGAAATTATTATGCACATAGTGGTTTGAGCATTGTACTATGACTCTGGAGACTAGAATTCGATTCCCGGCTTGGCCATGTAAACTCATTGGGTGATCTTAGGCAAGTCATACACTCTCAGCTTCAGAGGATGGCAATGGCAAACCCCCTCTGAAGAAACTTGCCAAGAAAACCCCATGATAAGTTCGCCTTAGTTGGAAACAACTTGAATGGAACACAACAACAACAACTTCACTGCATAGTTGTTATGCAAGTAATTCTCTTATGCTCATATAGCAAAATACAAGAATAACAGGTTATATTTCTTATTGCAAAATATTAGCAGAGTTCTGTTTCATAGGATACCAACCAGATCTACCTTAGGCTAGTGATAATTTTTCTGGCAGAGACAAAATGTGCCTCCATGTCTGGTTCGGCCTTTATATAAGGTTGCCACCAGATGTGTGTCTGGCTTTTCTAGACTTCAAAGCCACCCGCTTTCAAGCCTTAATAAGAATAAAAGCATATGAAATATGCTTCCCTTCTTATAAGACAGGATATGGGTGTCTTGGAAGGATTCATGTGTGCATGCAAAAGTCTAAATCAATTGGCCATGTGTCCTTCGTATGAACCATCTTCGACCCTTGTTGTCTCCTGTATGCGCTTGTACAAAAATTTGCTTACAGTTCTTTCTTCTCATTTCTTTTAATTTTGTTGTTGTTGTGTGACTTCACACTGTTTCTGATTTAGGTTGACCCTAAAGCAAATCTATCACAGAGTTTTCTTGGAAAGATTGCTTCAGAGGGAGGTTTGCCTAGGCCTTCCTCTGAGGCTGAGAGTGTGTGACTTGCCTAAGGCCAGCCCCATGGTGGTGCGAGGATTCGAGTCCTGGTTTCCAGAGTCATAGGGTGCATCTCTACTGTAGAAATAATGCAGTTTGACAACCCTTTAACTGCCAAGGATCCATCCTACAGAACCCTGGGATTTGTAGTTTTGTGAGGCATCAGTGCTCTTTTGCAGAGAAGGCTAAAGATCTTGCAAAATGACAAACCCCTGGATTCCCTAGTATAGAGCTATAGCACTTAAGGTTGCATCCACACTGCACAAATAATCTAGGATGACACCCCTTTAACTGCCATGGCACAATGTTTGGATTCTAGGAATCGTAGTTTGTTATGGCACCAGAGTTCTCTAACAGAGAAGAGCAAATGCCTCATAAAACTACAATTCCCAGAATTCCATAGCATTCATGGTGTCAAACTGGATTATTTCTGCACTGTGGACACATCCCAAATGGTGTCAAGGTGCGTTTAGATTTACCCTTGGAGATGGGACCTGGGCCTAAAAACAAAATTCATTTACGTTTCATATACACCTTATACACATAGTCTGAAGGTAATTTTATACACTATATCTTTAATCATTTTGTGCATGAAACAAAGTTTGTGTACTTGAACCATCAGAAAGCAAAGGTGTCACTCTCTCAGCCACCTAAGAAAAAGATTTTGCATTTTGGAGTATGTTGGATTTCGGATTTCTGAATAAAGGAGACTCAACACCAGTGGTCAAACCACCAGCCCATGAAGGCTCTTTCAGTTAGGAGGGCCATATATCTTATTTACTAGTTTCTTGGAAGCAAGCCCAATAGAGCCTTATACAGAGAAGTGGTGTATTGGAGGACATATAGCTCCATGGATACAACTGTCGGCCTTTCACAACCCTCCATAGAAATTGGAAATATGATGGCAGCTACAGAAGGCGACACTCAAGTGCCTATCAAAACCCCAAACCAAGAATGGTTTACTTTCATTTCTGGCTGCCCCAGCAGTGAAATACTTTTAAGTACAATAACATCCAAAATCCATGAAACTGTGATGCCTTGACTGGCCAATGAAAATGCACAAAATACAAGGTGCAAGCTTTCGAAGCTTGATGCCTTGATTGGCCATTCAAAATGCACAAAATACAAGGTGCAAGCTTTCGAAGCTTGATGCCTTGATTGGCCATTCAAAATGCACAAAATACAAGTTGCAAGCTTTCGAAGCGCCACTGGCTTCTTCATCAGGCAAAAGTCATACAGGAAACAAACAAAAAAAAAATGATAATGTTACTCATAAGTCTGTATTTTGTCAACCCAACCATCTCAGGCTGCTGCCACCCTGCAGAAATACGGTAATGCTGTTTAACTCCACTTCAACTGTCACGGCTCCATCCTATGGAATCCTGGGATTCATAGTTTGTTATGCCACCAGAGCTCTCTGTCAGGAAAGGCTTAATGCCTTAATATCTCACCAAACTCCAAATCCCAGAATACCAAAGCATGGAGCCCTGACAGTTAAAGCCATATCAAACTGCATTAATTCTGCAGTGTAGATGCAGCCAGTGACTCTGTTTCTTTACAAATCCCAGGATGGGCTGCTGTCTCCAGGCGGAGAGGTGTCAGTGCTGTAGAAAACACAGCATTTTTTTTTAGTTCATTTCTGGCTGATGGCTATAGGATGCGGCCTGGCAGTTTGTGGCCATAGGCAGGCATTGAACCTACCATTCTGAGTTCTCTAAGAGCAACTTCAGCAACCACAAAGATAATTGTCCGGCAATTTTTCAAACCACATAATCATGCCCTTTCCTTGGCTTATGAGGGGTGGCAAACATAGCAGAGTCTGGGATGCAGACTTCGAGGTGGAGGCAGATGGTGCAGTTTTTCAGTTGTTCAACTGCAGCTTAAGGCTGGTTCCCATGGGACATGGGGAAGACACCTTTTTTTTCCAGGGGATGAAATCAATGAGATTTTTACTAACTGACTTCTACCAATTACTGTGCTAGTTGAATACTGTATTTTTCCTAATGATATCCCTTTAAATCGTGTTTTAAATTGTGCTTTCCATTCTTGTCCTCTTTAAACAGGTCATCCTGTCCTTTTGTGCTTTAATTGTAGGAATACTTTAATTATGTTCCTTAATGTAATTGCCCACTCTGGGATTTCCAGTTTGCTGTGGCACCAGGGCTCTGTGACAGGGGAGTCCAAATATCTCACAAAACTACAAATCCCAGGATTCCATAGCATTGACCCATGGCAGTTAAAGTGCTGCCAAACTACATTAATTCTGCAGTGTAGATGCAGCCTTCGCCCCTCTCTGGACATGCTCCAGCCTGTCAACATTCCTCTTGAATTGTGGTGCCCAGAACCGGACAAAGGAATCCAAGTGAGACCTTTCCAAAGCAGAATAGAATGGTACTATGACCTCCATTGATCACATTGTCTTCAGGCTCATGGAGCTCCCATGACCATTTTCAGATCTCCTGGACTTGTCCATCCCATTGCACCTCCTGCTTCCAACTGTTTTTTTTGGGGGGGGGCAATATTGGAAGCTGCTTTCCATGAGGTCACACAGCTTGACCCACCTAGCCCAGTATTGTCCACTCTTGAGTGTCTTCAGCTCTCCAGGCTTAGAAGCAGAAGGTGTAAAATCAAGCATTTCAGATGCATTGGTGTGCTTTATCAACCTGTTGGTTGTCCTACTTTAAAACTACTTTGAGATAGTCAAAGATTTTCCATAATTTGGTTCAATGATTAACCAGAATGGAGACTGCAACCAAGAAACTAGAAGAAGATGAAGACTTGGAAGGGCAGATATGAAGGAACTAGGCAAGATCCTCAAGTGTCAAGATATATCATTTAATATCAAAGTTAGCATTGTCCATGTCATTGTATTTCCCATTTCTCTTGTGGTTGTGAAAACTACACAGTGAAGAAAGTGGATAGGAAGAGAATCACTTTATTTGAAATGTGGTACTGGAGCAGAGATCAAGGGATACCATGGATAGCTAGAAAGACCAATGAATTGGTCTGAGAGCAAATCAACTCTCTCTAGAAGCCAAGGTGACTTAGCTGAGCCTGTTGTACTTTGGACATAGCATGAGAAAACACAAGTCACTAAAAAGACAAAAAAGACAATAAAAAAGACAATAATGCTTGATAAGAGATTCCACCTCAACATTAGGGGGAACTTCCTGACAGTAAGGGCGGTTTGACAGTGGAACACACTCCCTCGGAGATTTTGGTGGAGTCTCCTTCTTTGGAGGTCTTTAAACAGAGGCTGGATGGCCATCTGTCAAGATGCGTTGATTGGGAGTTCCTGCATGGCAGGGGAGTTGGACTGGATGGCCCTTGTGGTCTCTTCCAACTCTATGATTCTATGATTCTAAGGAAGAAGTGGTAGGATAAGTGGAAGACCATATTACAGATGGGTGGACTCAATCTTGGAAGCCACAATGGGTGTCCTGACTTTGCAAGACTTGAGCAGGGCTGTTGATGACAGGGGAACATGGAGGTCCTTCATTCATAGGGTTGCCATACATCGAAATCAGCTTGATGGCAGTTAACAACAAGATTGTCCTCTTAGAGCAGCATGATGCTACAGCTAGATTGCATGGAAAATAACAGAGGCTGAAATCCTGTTGATGTTTTACACATATTCAAGCTCTTTCATAAATGTTCTTCTTGTTGCGTGCCTTCAAGTCATGTCTGACTTATGCTGACCCTTCCTGGCCAGACTTCTTCAGAAGAGGTTCGCCATTGCCTTCCTCTGAGGCTGAGAAGGTATAGCTTGTCTAAGGTCAAGGTCATTGGGTTTCCAGGGCCAAGCACGGATTTAAACCTGGATTAATAGCCCGACATTCAAGTCACTACACCACATTGGCTTCCTTCACACATGCAGTTGTACTTTTTTGGACACTATATAGTCTCTGTCTAATCTAAGATCTGCATATGACACCATACTACTATCAGAAAGCAGCACAGACTTACAGACTTGGGACACTCATTTAGAAAGTCAAAGAAGAAAGTGCAAAGGCAAGCCTAATGTTAAACATAACAAAAACAAAATTAATGAGCATGGAGGATTTATATAAATTCAACCTAGATAACGAGGAAATCAAAATAGTTAAAGATTTTCCATACCTTGGATCAAACAATGATCAGAACAGACACTGCAGTCAAGATATCGGAAGAAGACTAGGAATGGGGAAGGCATCCATGAAGGAACTAGACAAAATCCTAAAGTGTAAAGATATACAACTTAAGTTAGAATTGTCCAAGCCACAGTATTCCCCATCACCATGTACAGATGTGAGACCTGTGCAGTGAAGAAAGTAGATAAAAAATAAATTAACTCCTCTGAGATGTGGTGCTGGAGAAGAATGCTGAGGATACCATGGACAGCCAAAAGACAAACAAATGGACCCTTGAACAAATCAAGCCGGAAATCTCCCTGGAAGTCAAAATAACTAAACTGAGGCTGTTGTACTTTGGCCACATCATGAGAAGGCAAGCCTCTTTCGGAAAGACATTAATGCTAGGAAAGGTGGAGGGATGTAGAAAGAGAGGAAGACCACATACTAGATGGAGGGACTCTATTAAGGAGGTCACGGGTATGAATTTGCAGGACCTAAGCAGAGCAGTGGAGGATAAAGAGTCTTGGAGATGTCTCATCCACAAGGTTGCCATAAGTTGAAGTCGACTCCAAGGCAGCTAACAATAACTATTGTGTCCGTATTCAGTTCACAATTGTCTAAGTGGAGCTCTGCATCTCCCTAGAAGACCTGCCCATGTCATGAGATGTTCTGGGGAGGCCCTCCTCTCCTCTCTGGCCCAACACTCCCACAGGTACATCTAGTGGGAACACTGGAAATGGGACCTTCTTGGTGGACAAGTCACACTCCTTCCACTTCAGAAGAAAGCTATAATGGCAAACCTCCTTTCAATAAAGTTTGCCAAGAAAACAAGAACCAGAATAGTGTAGTTGTTTTAGTATTGGACTTGGACTCTGGAAGACCAGGGTGTGAACACCTGCTGAGCCATGGAAAGCTACTGGGTGACCTTGGACAAGTCACACTTCCTCATATTAAGGAGGAAGGCAATGGCAAACCTGCTTGGAATACATCTTGCCAAGAAAACCCTCTTCACCTTAGGATCACCATAAGTCAGAAATGACTTGAAGGTATAACAACAACAACAACAACAAAATAGTTGTTGCATTTGCAATTCCACATTCTTATATGGTGCATAAGTTTTTGTCGTTGCTTTACATACCACCTGCCTCTGTGGCATTGCAAAACCTGGCGAGGTGCATGGTACAATGGGGCAATCAGCAGTCACAATGGCGGATAACACCATCAATTGCACAATGTTGGTGGTATTCAGCAGGAGGGTGATGGGACAAAACCCTCCCTCCTTAACTATAGACTTACAGCATGCAAGCATAGCCGTCTGTGATGTCCAAGAGCTTATTCCAAATGCATTAGGCTAAAGGGATGATCCCTGACTGAGGCCAGGCAGACAGCTGTGAGAGAGCGAATCTGGATTATCCATGGTGCAGCTGGAAGAAATGCCAATGTGCAAGGGACTGATGGCCATGCGGGTGCAGGTGCCACACACAAAGGATTGCCATATTCCACTTCTTAAAGTCTGGGCACCTAATTTGCATGTTATAGTAATATTCTAATTATGCTAACCACTCTAATTTACATTCTAATCATCCAAATTCAGCACATTAATGGTTGCGTTTTTTTTCCTTCCACTACGTTTAACCTTCATCATATTTTAAAAGTTTGAACAGATCTGACAGAAACAGTGCACGCACACAGAGAACCCAATTTCTTTTTAGGTCTTTTTATCCTGGCTTCTTCCCAACCCTGGGATCCTAGGCAGCTTACCAACGTTAGGATATTGCTAAAACCTTGCATCATTAAAAACCATTGAAATATACTTAACCTATCAATGGAATTAAAGGTAATTTCAAAACACACTTATTTTAGAAAGCAGCAACCAATTTAGAAAATGCAGCACATGATTAAAAGCCTTTCCCTGGAACCGGCCCATCCTCAAAAATCCAGTTGAAACAAAAACCTTTGCCTGCCTTTCGAAGGACACAAAAGGATCTTATCTGGGAACAAAATCCAGATCTGGGGAACAGCCACTGAGAAGGCCCTACCTTTCCCACATCCCATCAGATATGCTACTGAAGGTGGAGGGATGGAGACTTTGAGTTTCCCTTAGGAGAAATAATAATAATAATAATAATAATAATAATAATAATAATAATAATAATAATAATAATAATAATAATATTTATTTGTATACCGCCCAATGGTTTCCCAATCCGGGCGGTTAACAGCATAAAAACAGTACAAAAACACATCCCTCCCACCCTTAAAACAGCATTAAACAATTTCAATTTAAAATCAATAACAACAATACTAAAATCAGTTAGTTACAGTTCCAGGAACCCCTTAAGATATTTCAATTTTCCGCAATAGGGGAACCAGGTACCACAGGTTGGATGTATAATATAGAGTATAGAATCACCCGAGGTTGCTTGAGCACAGAAGTGTTTTAGATTTTGGAGTTTTGTTTTTGTTTTTGGATTTGGGAATATTTGCATATACAGTTGGCCCTCTGTATCCATAGATTCAACCATCCGTGGTTTTAAAAAAAAATTCTTAAAAGCAAGCCTTGATTTTGCCATTTTATATAAGGGACACCATTTTATATAAGGGACATGCATTTAATGGGATGTGAGCATCCACGGATTTTGGTATCCACAGGGGATTCTAGAACCCAACCCCGGCAGATACCAAGGGTCCACTGTACGCAAGATATCTTAGAGATGGGATCTAAGTCTAAACACAACATTCATGTATGTTTCATATACACCTGAAGGTAATTTTATACACATTTTTAATAGTTTTGTGCATGAAACAAATCATCCATTGAACCATCAGAAAGCAAAGGTGCCACTATCCCAGCCACCCATTGGACAATTTGGGAGTTCAGGATAAGGGAGACTCAACCTGTACTGTGATGTTGTGCAGAGATTAGAGTTGTTGGAGAGATGAACTCTATTTTCTCTTCTCTTGCCCTCTGCAAACAGTTGATTGCATTTGCCACCTGCCCTTCCATTTTTGGAGCTGTATCAGTGCTGCAGCAACTTTAATCCAACCTTGTGAGAAGTTCTGCTCACCAAGGAAGCCCTTTTTTCACAGGAAGCCCTATGATGGGAAGACACTCCTTCCCTCCGAAGCAGATCGGGTTCCTAATTTTGTGGTGTAATATTTTTCAAAGCACTTGTATCTTGTATACCCCGTATGATTCCCCCCCCCCCCCCCCACACACACACAGTCCGATCCTCTGGGAGGATTCTGTGAAAACTAGGCTGTCGCAGACCTCCCAGAGGGCCTTTTCGGCGTCCGCTAACAGACTATGGAATGACCTGCCAGACGAGATCCGTCTTATTACCACTCTTGATAGCTTTTAAAAAGCAGTCAAGACAGATCTCTTCTGGCAGGCCTTCCCGGAATAACTTCCCGGCTCACTGGAAGTGGTTGTTCACCCGTCCCCCCTTGCTGCTATTGCCCGTTGCCCCAAGTTGGTTTTATATAATACTTTATGTGTTATTTTAACTCTGCATTACTGTAATTCAGTTTTAAGGGGTGGGAGGGTTAGGGATTGGTTGATGGAATGTTTTAATCTATCAGTTTTAACCCAGGGGTAGGCAACCTAAGGCCTGGGGGCCGGATGTGCCCCCCCCAAGGCCTTTGGACTGGACCCAGGCCGGTCCTGCCGCCACCGCCCCCTGCTGCCGCCGCCACCGCCCGCCATGATGATATTGATTATTGTTGTTATTACTTGTTCTTGGGGTTTTCTTGGCAATATCTCCACAGGGGTTTTGCCATGGCTTTTCTGGGGCTGAGAGTGTGTGCATGCATATTTTTTTAATTTTTAATTTTTTTAAAAAAAAATTATTTATTTATTTATTTATTTATGGTTCTTCGGCCTCCCAGTTGTCTGTGGGACAGCAACCTGGCCCCCGGCTCAAAAAGGTTGCCTACTCCTGGTTTTAACCTGTTGTACGCTACCCCGATTGCTGAAGCAGAGGGGCGGGTTAGAAATAAAATTTATTATTATTATTACTATTATTATTATTACTTGTATCTCTTCTTTAATTCTTCTTGTTTCCTTGAATGGGCCACTCTGACTTTTGGCACTAATAGCCAGACTCCTCCATCAGCTAATTTTAGCTAAATGCAACAAAATCCCCAATCCACCCAGCAGGGATACCTTTACTGGGCCAACTAAAATGCTCTGCATTGCAGAGGGGTGGGATAATAATAATAATAATAATAATAATAATAATAATAACAACAACAACATGACTAAGGGTCAGAACAGATGTCCCTTTAAAGCTGTTGTCCAGGCAGCTGAGGATGCAGCGTTTGTATGTCGCACGCTCCCATGCTGCCCTAAAGCCACATGGAAGTTGGGCGGCTGCCCAGATGTGGGTGGCTTCAAGGCACTCCAGTGGCATGGCGTTTATATGCTGCATGCCACCAGAACGGTTTGAAGCCACCATGGGACTGCAACAGGGCACAAAAAGCCACCTTTTCCCTAGCCGAAAAAGGAGCGGATCTTTGCCCCTCCTTTTTTTGGCTGGCTTCAAGGTGGATTTGGGCCATGGTGTGTGCTCATCGTGGACCCAATCCGTCTTTGGAAGGCATGGCTTCAAGCCGCCCCTTCTTCCCGTCTGTTTCGCCCCTGAGTAACTTCTCCTGGTCTGATCCCCACCCAATAAAAGTTGATCATTCTGTGCTCCAGTATGCAGTCATGATTATAGCAATAGTGTCTCATCCACAGCTGTTTTGTATTCATTATCACTACTAATCACAACTTTAAATAAGTCAATTTTGACAAGTACCATGTTTGTAAAGAATGGTGGGGAGACTGGGGGTCCCCATCAAGTATGTCACTGTTGCTTTAAATGTTGGAGAACTTAGCTTTTGCAAGAGGTTGGGTAACCTTAGGACTCTTGCACCCGTGTCTACCAGTACTCACTGAAGAAGTCTCCAGGTTTGGGTGAACTAAAAAAGTCATTTTATATAGGAAAATGCACAGTGTAATAACATACACACAGTAGCAATTCATACAGACACAGCATTTAGAGACAACTGAAATTGAAAGTGAAAATTGTGGTATACATATGTAAGTAGATGATACAGGATTCTGGCTAACAATGTCTTTCTATCCCACCTTTTCCCCAATATTGGGTCCCAAGGCAGCTTATGATAAGGCATCATATAAAAACACAATCCCTCATGTCCAGCCCAGAGCTTCAAAAGTTACTTTAAGAAAAAAAAGTTGCTCATTTGTATCATCCTGAAGATGTCAAGAAATAACCTATCGCCTTCCTTGTTGCAATTTTGAAAAAGGTTATATTATCTCATCATGGTGTATATATTGTAAAATTATTACATTCTGTTGCTTTTTCCAGAGGCTTGCTGAGAGAAGTAATAATAATAATAATAATAATAATAATATGATTTATTTATATACCGCCCCTGTGGCAAGCCAATCTAGGCGGTGTACAGCAATAATAAAATACAAACAAGTTAACAATATCATTCCCTCCCCCCCTTAAAAATATATTAAATCAAATACAACTTAAAACAACTATAATAAACAAAGATTATTCATTAACAATTTCAAAATACAACAATACATTGCATTTAGAAGGGCACAAAAAATCCTACAAAATGAATGTAACATCTTAATTCTGCTCTAAAAATGATAAATCAGGCATCATTTCTTAACTTTTGAGAGGCTATGGCCCAGGAATTTTGTTATTGTTATGTGCCTTCAGGTAGTTTCCAACTTACAGTGACTCTAAGGCAAACCTATCATGGGGTTTTCTTGGAAGTTTCTTTAGAGGGGGTTTGCCATTGCCCTCCTCTAAGGCTGAGAGAGTGTGACTTACCCAAGGTCACCCTGTGGGTGTCCCAGGAAACCTTATTCTTTGGGCCACTTTGTGAATGCAATTCCATCCTACTTGGAAGCAATTATTCACCTGTAACATCATCTGCAACTCATTACTGTCTTCCAGCATTGGACTACAACTCCCCCAGTCCCCCACCAACCTGATTTAGGATGCTGGGAACTGCAGTACAAATCTATGAGCTTCCCAAAATTGGGATAGGCAGCATCAATGGTTACGCACCTTCTCCTGGGCTGTTTGTGTGTGTGTATTTGTATATATCTGTGTATAAGTGTGTATATCTGTTTGTATATGTATATATGTGTATGGATGTACGTGTGGGTGTGTACACACACATACGTATGAGTATGTGTGTGTATATACATGTGTTTATATGTGTGTGGATATGTGTGTGTCTATATATATAAATATATATGAGTGTGAATGTGTGCGTGTATATATGTGTGTGTATATATATATATATATATATGAGTGTGAATGTATGTGTATATGTGTGTGTATAAATATATATGTGTGAATATATGTGTATATGCATATAGGTATAATATATACATGTGTGAGTATATGTGTATATATATATATGTGTGTGTGTGTGTGTATATATATATATATATACATACATACACATATATATATATATATATTCACACACACACTATATATATATATATATATATATATATAGTGTGTGTGAATATATGTGTATATACATATAGGTATATATACATGTGTATGTGTGTGCATATATATGTGTGTGTGTGTGTTTATATGTGTATATATGTGTGTGTGTGTGTATGTGAGTGTGAATGTGTGTGTATATACATATAGGTATATATACATGTGTGAGTATACGTGTGTGTATATATGTTTGTCTGAGTGTGAGAGTATGTGTATGTGTGTTCAGCCAGACCACAAGCGGAAGGGGCCGAAAACTACACTTCCCAAAATTCCCCCGGAAAAGGGTGGGCAGACAAGGCGAGAGAGTTCCCCGCCGGGTTCAGACGTTACGGCTGACACCTTTTGCGGGAGATCAAAGCCGCTCCGCCTCCGGACGGCGCCGAGGAAGAAGAAGGAGGAGGAGGAGGAGGAGAAAAAGGAGCAGGAGCGGGAGCAGAAGACGCGGGATCGGCCCGACCCGTCCGCACTCCCCCTCCCTCCCTCCCTCCCTCCGTTTTGGGAGGGGTCCTGATCCAGCGCAGCCTTCCTGGCCAAGAGGAGGAGGAGGAGGAGGAGGAAGGCAGGAGGATCCCGGTCCCTCCTTTTGGGTCGCCCTTCCTCCCCCGGGGCCTTTGGGATCTGTAGGGCGGGGAGGGCCCGATCCTGCTCACCCTTCCCTCCCAAGCCGAGGTTTGCTGGGAGTAAAGCAGGCCCTGGAGTCTGGGGGCTCTTTCTTTCCCTCTTCCCTCCCATCGCCAACATGGCTGAACTCAGCATCGACCAGTCCAAGCTCCCTGGAGTCAAAGAAGGTAAGCAGAAGAAAGAAAGAAAGAAAGAAGGTGGTTTTTTTTTGGGGGGGGGGAGGACACCATTGCACAAGCCCCCCAAGAACCTAACACCTAGAATCTCATTGTTTGGGGGATTGCCCTCTTCTTCCCCCTCCTTGCCCTCCTTTTCCTGCCCCCCCCCCAGGTAGCCAGGTATGGGGGTCTCAGCCCCACCTTGAAGAGAAAAAAAGGGGGTGGCCCTTTTGTCTCTGGGCCCCCTTTGATGGGGGGCAATGAAGGTAATCCCCCCCTCTTTGCTTCCCCTTCTTGGGGGGCTATTATCTGGATTCCACCCCCCCACCCCCCCACAATTTCTCTCTCTTGAGCCAGGAATTACTAACACAAATGACAGTACTGGCCCATAGGGAAACATTGCAGAATGCTTGCCCATAGGGAACCACTATGGGCAAGTAATTCCCAATGTTTCCCTATAGACAAATGTTCCCCAATGTTTCCCTATGGGCAAGTATTCCCCTGTGATTCTCTGTGGGCAAGTACTCTGCAAGGTTCCCCTATGGGCAGATAATTCCCAGTATTTCCCTATAGGCAAATAATGTCCAATGTTTCCCTATAGGCAAGTAATTCCCAATGTTTCCCCATAGGCAATTATTCTGCAATGTTTCCCTATGGGCAAGTAATTTCAGTATTTCCCTATAGGCAAATATTCCCTAATGTTTCTCTATGGGCAAGTAATTCTCAATATTTCCTCATAGGCAAGTACCGTATTCTCCAATGTTTCCCTATGGGCAAGTGATTCCCAATATTTTCCTATAGGCAAGTATTCTGCAGTGTTTCCCTATGGGCAAGTAATTCCCAATGTTTCCCTATAGACAAATGTTCCCCAATGTTTCCCTATAGGCAAGTATTTCCCAACATTTCCCTATAGGCAAGTAATTCCCAACATTTCCCTATAGGCAAGTAATTCCCAATGTTTCCCTATGGGCAAGTAGTTTATTTATTTATTATTATTATTATTATTATTATTATTATTATTTATGTAGAGAGATCTTGTAGCACCTTAGAGACTCACTGAAAAAAATTGGCAGCATGAGCTTTCATAGACGTCAGTCTACTTCCTCAGATGCAGTGCAGAATCTCAAAGGTGCTACAGACTAACACAGCTATATCTTTTTTTAAATAATTAAGTGTTTTTATTTGTTTTAGAACAACAATACAAAACAATACATAAATATCAAACAGCCTTGGAGGACACTATGTAAACTTGCATAGCAGCTATCTTTTCTGGCATAATAGCAGTAACAAAGTCTTGAAGACATCGCTCAGGTTTGCTAGTTGATGAAGTTGGGATCAAAGTATCTTTCCAAAAAATAGCTTGATGAGTAGGAGGTCTGATAGGAAATGAGTTGGTGTTGATGTAATCAATACACACTGACCAATCATCTATATCTTATTACTATTATTATTATTATTATTATTGATAAAAATCTCATCCATCAATACATTTTGTCTTTAAAAATCTGAATGGCACTGTAGGTTCTTTGGGACATCTGTGCTATAATACAAAAGATTTGGGGTGCATCTACACTGTATAAAAAATGCAGTTTGAGACCATTTGAAGTGCTCTAGCTTCATCCTATGGAATCCTGGGATTTGTCATTTTGCAAGCCTTCTCTGCCAAAGGGTGTTGGTGTCTCACTAAACTACAAATCCAGGAATTCTTTAGGCTGGAGCCAAGGCAGTTAAAGTGGTGTCAAGCTGCATTATTTTGACAGTGTAGAAAAATTGGGGGGGGGGGGAGGTAAACCTTGGGTGCATCTACACTGTAGAAACAATGCAGTTTGACACCACTTTAAGTGCTATAGCTCCATCCTATGGAACCTTGGGATTTGCACTTTTGCAAAGTCTTTGACCCTTCTCTGCCAAAGAGTGTCAGTGTCTCCCCAAACTACAACACTCAGGATTCTTTAGGCTGGAGCCATGGTAGTTAAAGTGATGTGTTTAAACAGAGGCTGTGGATGGCCATCTGTCGGGGATGCTTTGATTTTGAGTTCCTGCATGGCAGAATGGGGTTGGACTGGATAGCCCTTGGGGTCTCTTCCAACTCTATGATTCTATGATTCTGTGTCAACCTGTATTATTTCTACAATGGAGATGTTCCTTTGGATGACAGATCCGTTGGGTATGCTAGTTGGCGTATTCTGGGATATACATTCTAAAGAAGACAATATGCTAGACTAGAGTGTTCAGTATGGCTTGAATATCTCACACATTTGTGCATTTATGCCAGTGGATTGTAATCCAGGAAAGCTCACACTGAGATAAATCATAAAAGGTGCCTCTATACACGGTATATTGCAACCACTCGCTTCCTTATTGTACCAAAACAGACTAGTGCATCTATCTCTTTAAAACAGAAATGACTTTTGTTCCAGGAGGGTTGTTGTTTTTCCTGCAGCGGTTTCCGCCTGGCACCTAATTCCAGCCCAGTTTGGATTTGCATAGGAGTAAATACAGTCCCTCTGGACTAGGAAGGCCTCACCAAGGCCTTTGTGTGTCTTGCAGAGCCAGGCACACGCCTTCCCTTCGGAGCGGCCTTTTTCCTCCTGCTGGAGGCACAGAGGAGCTGGGATGCCTCTTTTGCAATATGGATGGCATCTGGAGTTTTTCTAATAGCAAGGAAATGGGGAGGGAAGAGGAAACAGTCTCATACCACTCCCAAAGATTAGCTTTGCTTCATTTATTTTAGCATGAGCTTTCGTGGATTCTGCACAAATGCATCAGTGGAAATCTCATGCTAAAATAAAATGAGAACCAGCGTGGCATAGTGGTTTGACTATTGGAGTAGGACACTGGAAGACCAGGGTTCGAATCCTGGCTGGGTCATGGAAAGCCAGGACCTTGTGCGCATCACACTCTCTCAGCCTCTTGGAAACTTGCCAAGAAAACCCCATGACTTGATCTCAGCAGACATACAAAATAAACCAATTTGCCTGAAAGGTGTTGCTAGGTTCCTCCCAACTTTCCTTTTTAAGCTGAAACAGACAATCGAGATTTTATAAATAATTTGATTTAAAATAACAACAACACTTAAAAAAAAAGCCTTCTACCCAATTTTTGAGACCATTTTTTTTAAAAAAGGAATGAAATAATTGCATTGATAAATTGGATAGAGATCTTGTTTGTTGTTGTTATGTGACTTCAAATCGTTTCTGACTTACGGCAACCCTAAAGGTTTTCTTGACAGAATTTGTTCACAGCAGGCTTGCCATTGCCATCCTCTGAAGCTGAGAGTGTGTGACTTGCCCAAGCTCATCCAGTAGGATTCCATGGCCAAGCCAGGATTTAACCCTGGTCTCCAGAGACATAGTTCAATGCTCAAACCACTGCACCATGCCGTCTAACCCTCTGTCTTCTATTTCTTTTGTGTTTTTGCTCTTTCATATGTGCATTGCCATGTTATTGTCATGTTATTGTTACATCCCATGAAGTTAGCTTTGATTTATGGTGACACCAAGAAGATGAGACTTCCAAGAGAGTTTGCTATAAACTAGGAGTGTAGCTGTTGGTGTGTGTGTGTGAAATGAGGGCATTGTATTTCAATAAGAACTTTGTCCCCCAATGAAAATTTCCTCAAGTCCCCAAATTTCTAGCATTGCAGAAACACTGAAAATAAATCAGATCCCAAACTCTTCTCTCTCTTGTGTTTACATTTATCTTGTTGCCCCATTGCTTTGGGTTGTTGTTGTTGTTGTGTGCCTTCAAGTGGTTTCCGACTTATGCCTCAACTCTGCTTTTTTTATTCATATAGGTAGTTTAGGAAATCCAGATGAAGGCTGCATCTGCACTGCAGAAATAATGCAGTTTGTTACTGGTTTAACTGCCATGGCTTAATGCTATGGAATCCTCTGTGAGCTATTTTGCCTTCTCTATCCTAGAATCATAAAGCTGGAAGAGACCCCAAGGGTCATCCAGTCCAACCCCCTTGCCATGCAGGAACTCACAATCAAAGTACCCCTGAGAGATGGCCATCCAGTCCAACCCCCTGCCATGCAGGAACTCATAATCAAAGTACCCCTGAGAGATGGCCATCCAGTCCAACCCCCTGCCATGCAGGAACTCATAATCAAAGTACCCCTGAGAGATGGCCATCCAGTCCAACCCCCTGCCATACAGGAACTCACAATCATAGCACCCCTGAGAGATGGCCATCTAGCCTCTGTTTAAAGACCTCCAAAGAAGGAGACTCCGCCACTCTCCACTGACGAAGAGGTCTTGCCATCAGGAAATTTTTCCTGATGTTTAGGTGGAATCTCTTTTCCTGTAGCTTGCATCCATTGCTTGATGTCTTATTATTTCTCTGGAGAATAATAGCAGAAAACAAGCTCGCTCCATCCTCAATATGACAATCCTTCAAATACTTTAAAAGGGCACTTTGGAGCCACAACAAACTACAGATCCCAGGAGTCCAAGGCATAGAGCCATGGCAGTTAAAGCAGTGTCAAACTGCATTAATTCTGCAGTGCAGAGGCTGCCTAAATTCAATATTAGTCCTTCAAGGAGCAGACTTATCAAAATAAATAGGACTTCTTAGTCATCATTAAAATCCCATTGCTTTCTGTTACTCTGAGCTGGTCTAATGCACATCCCTTCTTTTGCAATACCAACAAAATACAATATTGCCTGGGACAGTTTTCAAGCAACTCACCATTAAAAAAAAATACAACAGCAGTGGGATAGAGATAATAACTTTTTGTTACACTTGCTACTATCATTCTGTTATGAGGACATCAAATGTATTGGTATGTTGCTTTTTGAGCTCAAAGACCCTTTGGTATTGTTGCAAAAAATGTGAAACAGTTTTGCTGATACTCTGTTGCATATAGGGAAGTATGTGTTTCAGAGTAGAAGCAATGATATTGTTTCAAAAAAAGCAAAACCTTGAAAAAGCTTCTGCTTTTCCTGCTTCTCTGAAACACATGCTTCCTTAAATGCAACAAGATGAGAGCGAAATTGTATGTCCAACATCAGGGTCCTCTGGGTGTCTATGTACAAGCAGGGTCCACTGTGCTCATTTGGCCATTTTAAAATAGACTGGACAAAGAGGTTGGTTAAATGGGAGATATTGAGGTTTGATGCCCATCTCCCAGTGGTACCCATTGGTGGATTCCCACACTGGCAGGAGGTTGGACTATATGGCCTTTGGAGTCCCTTCCAGCTCCATGTTTCTGTGCTTCCAGGGACCTGTGCATATGATTTCAGGCTTGCAGGGGAATCCTGTGGATTGCTTTAACTTTTTAAACTATTCATCTATTTTCTGTGTTTTTAAACTATTTAGATGATGATGAACCCATGTGGCATAATGGTTTGAGTGTTGGAATATGACTCTGGGGACCAGGATTCAAATCCCTGTTTGGCCATGAAACCCACTGGGTGACCTTGGGCATGTCACACTCTCTCAGACTCAGGGGAAGGCAGTGGCAAACTTCCTCTGAACAAATCTTGCCAGGAAAACCCCAAGGTTCACCTTAGAGTCGCCTTAAGTCAGAAATGACTAGAAGGCACACAACAACAACAATAACGCCTTGTATTTTAAATCGTTCTGACTTATTTTATTGTAAACTGCTTCGAGATCTTATGCTATGGAGTGGGGTTTTTTTTAAATATTTTAAACAAATACTACAGGATAAATCACAAGAAAAAGAAAATTTCTTATGTGTCTTTGGGTCGGCATAAGTCAGGGCCGACTTGATGGCATTTGACAACAACAACAACAAACAGAATAAATACTACATGCCTACCCAGAAGTCAGTTTCATTGCTTTCAATGAAGCTAAGTCCTGAGCAGCTGTGTGTCGGACTTCAGTCTTGATTTTATGTACAGATACTGGAAAAAGAGAGAGGGAAAGAACCATTGCAATAATGCTGAATGGTCTGCTAGAGAAGTTCCTTGCATAGTCTGCAATTTTACTTGCTTCCCTCCCAGATAGGATCTCTGAAAAGCACTGGCAATTGTGCAATAATGTGCATCTTTTTCTTTTCTTGGACATCCAAAGGGAGCCTGAGCAAGGAGGGATCAGTCCTATTGTCTGTTGATGGACCTTCTGTCTCAACAAGAGCTTACTGTGTGTTGGGGGGAGAGTAAGGGCAGATGCACAGTCCCTGCTTTCTCCCCCTCCCAGCAAAGCAAAGCTGTCTCTGCTCCTTGATCTTCTTAACCTCCTGGCCTCACAATCCATCCTTGCTAAGGAGAGGCCAGGGGCTCCCTTTTGTGTGATGGTGTCACCTTGCTGCTAAGCTATGGGAACAGGCTAGCCGAGTGGCCTCTTTTTGTATTTATTAGTGGGGGGGGGAGCAGAATTGTGGAAAGGGGGAGAGATCGGCCAGCCTTTCCCATTGCTTTGGAAAGTTGCAGCTGCATGGAAAAACCAAGTTGGGGAAAGAATATTTGGACATATTTTAATGACAAGTACATTCTCTTTCACTCTCACACACACATGCCCAGTGTTATTGTTCACTCATTTTCTGCTTGAAGGAAGCAACGAGTCACTTTGGCCATTTTCTGCCTGCCATAAGAAAGGGGTGGGAATCAAACTATATAGCCTGCAAATGCAAAAAGCTGCGTGCACAGTTGCGTGCAAAATAATAATAATAATAATAATAATAATTGCAAAACTTGTGGTGACGAGGTGACAAGTTCGGTTTCACAACTCCTTTTGCACATTTAGTCACATGAATTAGTCTCAAAGGTGCTACAAGACCCCTGTTAGGTTTTAATGTGTTTTTAAGCTTGTGTCACATTGGTTTTAGCTGGCTTTGTTTTAATTTGTTGTAAGCCACCTTGGGTCCATTACCAGGAGAAGGGCAGAATATAAGATAATGTTAACAGACGAAGAAGATGTCATTGATGTGGGTTCTCAAGAAGAAGCTAGCGTGGATGTCCCTAAGGATATACAACTTTTACTTTTTGGAAAAAATTGCTTTGGACTGATTTTGAGTTCCTGCATGGCAGGGTGTTGGACTGGATGGCCCTTGTGGTCTCTTCCAACTCTATGATTCTATGATTCTATGAAACAATGCTTTGCCTCAAGAGGAGGCAGGTTTGTGTGTCCTAGAATGATGTAGTGGTTTGAGTGCTGGACTTTGACTCTGGAGACCAGAGTTTGATTCCCAGCTCAGCTATGAGCTCCACTGGATGACCTTGGGCAAGTCACATCCTCTCAGCCTCAGAGGAAGGCAATGGCAAATCTCTGAACAAATCTGGGCAAGAAACCCATGATAGCTTCACCTCAGGGTTGCCATAAGTTGGAAATGACTTGAAGGCACACAGCGACCAAGCAGAACAAAATAGGAGGTTCTTTGACAGATAAAACAGCTAAGAAATTTGGAAGGAATCAGGAGCTCCCTGGGGAGGATTTTGCACATTCCTAAATTCTTGCATAAAGGCTGGGCAGTGTTTTGTTGTTTTTTCTTGGTGATCCAGCCTCACTTTCAACTCTGCTCCCTTTTGGATCTGTGCAAACACCCTGCTGGACATTCCCCCCAGTTCCAGTCACCATTAACAACTATCTGGAGACTGGGGTTCGAATCCCCACTTGGTCATGGAAACCCACTGGAAGACCTTGGGCAAGTCACTCTCTCTCAGCCTCAGAGGAAGGCAAAAGGAAACCTCCTCTGAACAAATTATGCCAAGGGAAACGATTGCCATGGGTTGGAAAGGACTTGAAGGCACACAACAACAAAAGGATGGAGATAAAAGGAAATACTCAAATGACTGCATCACAGTTCCCCAAAACTAAGCAGTGTGCATTTGGAGGCTAGGCTGTTCAGAAATTCACTATTCTTTCTCTCCCCTACAGTTCACAATCCAGCTTCCAAATGCATTTCTTCCACTTTAGAATGTGTGAGCTTTAAAAACTGGGGGAGAGAATGGGGTGGAAAGAGTGTCCTTGCTATAATTTTCTTTGCATAGGGAAGGATGAATAATTTAACCATCTTTTTTCTCTTTGCTGTGAGAGAGTCTCACGGCACGACTGAACAAGCAAAATTTAGAAAAAGTTGAACACGACTGGACCCCAGTATTGCAATACTGTAAAAAAAAAAAACTTAACTGTTTAAAGATTTATAAAGAATGTATTGAAACGAATATTGTTAAATGAATGTATGGAAATATCAATACATAGGTACTGAGATATCTAAATATAAATGATCAAAGATGTTAAAGCTGGGGTTGGAGCACACAGAGGATCCAAAGGGTATAATACATTGAATGTGAAGACAATAAGAGTAAATTGGAAAATAGTTGAGGACAAACTGGAGATTCAGTGGAAGTCAATTGTATATAATGTAAATATTTATTGAAAATGATATGAATATTTCATTATGTTATGTGTGAAAGAAAAGTATATTTTAATAAAAATTTAAATAAGAAAACTGCACACAATTTGCAGTTCAGGATACACTTTGCAAAAAACAACAACTGCATGTGGGTTTTCTATGCAGGGAATAGTAGGTGCATCTACACCAGGGGTCGGCAACCCCCGGCCCATGGGCCGGGTGCGGCCTACAGAGACCTTGGGACCGGCTCATGGCCGGTCCTGGTGTCGCCGCCGCGCATGCGCCGCCGCGCCGCATGCGAGCGTGGGCACCATTTTGGCATCAAAAATGGCGCCCGTGCTTGTGCACGCATGCGCACAGTGGCGAATGCCATTTTGGAACGCCCAATGGTGCCGCCGTCATACGAATTCACTGCCCGGCCCCAGCGCCATTCCCCCTCCTCCCAGCCCCTGGGGTAAAAAGGTTGCCGACCACTGATCTACACTGTAGAAATCATGCAGTTTGACATTCTTTTAACTGTCATGACTCCATCCTACAGAATCCTGGTACTTGTAGTTTTGGAAGGCACCAACAGTGTTCAGTGGAGAAGGCTAAAGACCTTGTAAAACTACAAACCCCAGGATTCCTTAGGGTGGAACAACAACAATTAAAGTGGTATCAAACAACATTATTTCTACAGTGTACAGTCAGTCCTCCATTTTCACAGTTTCGGACCCACCCACCTCTGCGAAAACGGAGGCTCTCCAATATTCAAGCCCCATAGGCTTGAATGGGGTGTGCCCCATTGATTTTAATGGGGGTTGCCCATCCGTGAATATTCAAAACCGCGGATCTCAAGTCCGCAAGAACAGAGGGAAGACTATATTTATTTATTTAGAATATTTATATCCCGCAAAGGCTCTCAGCGTAGATGCACCACATGTTTTCTGTGCAGGGAGTGAAGCTTGCTGCACAGGAAATGCTGTTTATTTTTGTGCACAGCATCTGATGTGGGTTCTCAAATTGCAAAGATTATCTTCTAACCAGGGTTCTCCCCATCAGTTTCCCAATACTCAGCAAACCCCTTTTTTCATCTGTAGTTGGAGTGTTTCCAAACATGCTTTCCATTCCTAGTTCTCACTTGGGTGTTTTTTAATATAGAAAAAGCAGGACTTTGCTTTGAAAATATTCACAGTTCTGCACTGAGTCAGGGAACACAATGCAGGACAAAGATGGAATGGCAGCTGCATCTGTTGTCCAACAAAGGGCCCCAAAAGCCAGAATGTGCCAAAGGGAGTCCATGACCCACTTGGGCTGGCCATAGCCAATGTCTGTTGATTCTCTCAGCAAAATGTCCTCCCTCCCTCCCTCTCGGCCATTCCTGGGTAAAGGTCACTTTAATCATTTTTTAAAGGGGTTGCCAGCCCAGGAAGACGCAACAGCAGCCAGGATGTCTGCTGCTTCCTTGGTTTTATTCGTGCTTCACTTTCTGACTGCATCTACACTGCAGAATTAATGCAGTATTACATTGCTTTAACTGCCATGGGTCAGTGCTCTGGAATCCTGGGCTTTGCAGCTTTGTGAGATATTTCACCTTCTCTGAAAGAGAGCTCTGGTGCCACAACAAGCTACAAATCCCAGGATTCCATAGGATGGAGCCATGGCAGTTAAAGAAGTATCAAACTGTTTTAATTCTGCAGTGTAGTAGCAGCCTTCTTTGATGACTGAGAACATAATGACATCATCATCATTGTCATCAATGAGTTCAAAATGGCCTTAATAGATTAAAGAGATCGGCCAAAATTAGCAAAATGAATTTCAACAGGGAAAAATGCCAGGTACTACGTTTAGGTAGGAAAAAATGATAGTTCAGGTATAGGAAGGGGAAAACCTGAATTGAAGATAGTACATTTGAAAGGGATCTAGGGGTCCTAAGCTGAACATGAGTCAACAGTGTGATGCAGCAGCTAAAAAGGCCAACTGATTCTAATCTGCATCAATAGAAGTACAGTGCATCAGCGCCAACTGTGGGCTTGCCATCTGCGGTTTGAGCTTCCACTATGATCATCATTATTAATTGAATAAAATAATAGAGTTTTAGATTTGGAAAGTGTTCCCCAAAGCCGTCTAGGCCACACACACAACCCCCCCCCCATGCAGGACTACATCATGTCTGAAAATTACCTTTACAACTTCAGTTGTATATAGAACTGAAATTGGAAAGATAAGCCCTCCCTGTACATACCAAGAGATGCTCACCCAGTCCCTCTTTACAGACTTCCAAAGAAAGAGAGTCCACTGGAGGCTCTTCCTTTGGAGGTTTTTAAGAAGAACCTGTATGGCCATCTGTCACATGAAAGGCTTGGATGATGTCTTCCTGCATGGCAGAAGAGGGCTGGACTGGATGACCCTCGACTCAAGGATTCTATGATTTCACTTGCTAGCCAAAGGACCAAGAGGGAACTATTGTTGCCTTTCTTGGGGGGGGGGGGGAGTTCCTACAGTCTGGGAGCAGCCACAGAGAAGGGCCCATCTCTCTTGTTCCCACCAAGCAAGCTTGAGAAGGTACTGAGACAGAGAGACAAGCATATCTCCAGAAGATTATAGAGCAATAACAGGCTCATAAAGACAGATACGGCCCTTCAAATAGCTCAGATCCTAGTCATATAGGTCTTTATGGGTCACATCCAGCGCTTTGCATTGTGACGGGAAATGGACTAACAGCCGGCGGAGCTGTTGCAACAAAGGACTTTTTATCTCCCTATAGCCAGCCCAAGTCAGCAATCTGGCAGCAGCAATTTTGGGCCAACTGAAGTTTCCGAGCACTTCTCCGAGGCAGCCCCACGTAGAACACATTGCAGTGATCCAGTTTTCCTAGAGAAATGAAGCTGACTTTTGTGCAGCAGGTTTTAGGAAAACAAAAATGCCCCGGAGGCTTTCTCCAAGTAAGGCTGGAAGAAGAGAGCTTGGCAATGGACAACTTTTCCTTGCTTTGCACCGAAACTATGCTGCACTTTGATCAGCCCTAAAGGAGTGGTTAGGCATGATCTCAGCTTGTTTGTGCTCCCAGCCTCTGTTTCTAGGATTATTATTATTATTTTTTTAAGTGGTGAAAGAGGCAGCCATTGCTTCATTTGTTTGAGAGCAAACAGAGATAGGAGCCTTCAGAGTGGAGATACAGAAATGAAAGTGAGATCTGTTGGGAAGAGTGTGTTGCTCAATGTTGGAGCACACACTTTCTGAGCAGAAAGTCTGCGGCTGAACCCCAGGCATTAGGTGGCTTTCTTTGTTGGACAGCGCTGAGAATGGCTTCCAGTTAAGTTTGATCTGATGCCTTCCAAATGTGTTGGACTCAGAGCCTGGAGAAGTTATTTCTCAGCCTACGGCTTCAAGAATCCCATTTTCTGTCAGCTGGGTTCCAAAGAATAACTTTTCCAAGCTCAAAGACTTAGTGTAAGTCTGAAAAATCAGTATGTAAAGGGATCTTGTAGCACCTTTGAAACTACAGTTGGCCCTCCACATTTGTGGCTTTGACTTTTGCAGACTTGATTGTTTGTGGATTTGATTAATATGTTCTCTATAGGAATCTCTAGGTCAGGGGTAGGCAACCTAAGGCCCGGGGGCCGGATGCGGCCCCCAAGGCCTTTGGACCGGCCCAGGCTGGTCCTGCCGCTGCCACGCCCCCTCACCGCCACTGCCTGCTATGATAATAATATTGATTATTGTTGTTATTACTTATTCTTGGGGTTTTCTTGGCAAAATCTCCACAGGGGTTTTGCCATGGCTTTTCTGGGGCTGAGAGAGTGTGCATGCAAAACAAATTTTAATTTTTTTTAAAAAAATTATTATTATTTTATTATTTTATTTTTGGTGCTTCGGCCCCCAGTTGTCTGAGGGACAGCAACCCGGCCCCTGGCTCAAAAAGGTTGCCTACCCCTGCTCTAGGTCCTCCACTACGATTCTACCAGAGGTTGACTATAAAGTCACACTGGAGGACCTAGAGATGCCTAGAGAAAACACTTCTCTGTGCGTTCATTGGTCTTCCAGTGCAATTCTTTTTGGTCAGCTTCTGCCAGATGTTGGCCATACAGTTGCTGTGGAGGACATAGAGATTCCTAGAGAAGTGTTCCCTCAAATGAACAAAGAATAGTTTTTTATTTGTGGGTTTTCCACTTTCATGGGGGCCCTGTGCCCCTAACCCCAGCAAATGTGGAGGGCCCATTGTAACTGAAAGAAAGAAGCTGGTAGCATGAACTTTCATAGACTTGAGCCTATTTCCTCAGATACAGTTAGGCTAGAATGTCCATCATCCGTAGCCAGAATGGCCTGTGTTTGTGGACAGCATTCTGGGGAGGGAAAGTAGGTATGACTACCATGGGTTAGAGACACCAAGGGTATAGAACAGAGCTGGTAGATCATGTGGCCCTTTGAGATATTTATGGACTGCAGACCCCAGCATTCCTCACCATAGGTTATGCTAGATAGGGACGCTGGGTCTTGCAGTCCAATAATGTCAGGAGTCCAACAACATCATGTCATGTCATGATGCAGTATGACAGACATATACTGAGGCATATATACTAAAATATGTAACCATTCTAACTATCCTGTAACCAATATGTATTGTAAATTATATATTATATATAATCAATAAAAATATTGTTCAAACCAAACCAGAAGGACTGTCTATTACAACACCAACCAACCCTAACAAACTACAGTATGCTATTATATTTAGTATAGTTAGGGTTGGGAGGGTGGGAATATTCTAAATTAGCAAATGAAGGTGTCTAATCCTAATCTAGAAAGGCTATCCTAACTATACTAAATACAATAGCATAGTTTGTTAGGGTTGGTTAGTGGGAATATTCTAAACTAGCAAATGAAGATATGTAATCCTAATCTACTAGAAACACTATCCTAACCATCTTATCCTACCAGAAAAAGATTTATACCACGAAGCCTAAAGCCAGATTTATACCAGGACCCTGGCTATAAACCTTCTGGTAGGATAGGATACTTCTAGTATATCTACTAGAAATACTATACTGAAGGCCCCCTGTATAAACCTTCTGGTAGGATAGGATTGTTAGGATAGTATTTCTAATATATTAAAATTACATACCTTCATTTGCTAATTTAGAATATTCCCACTAACCAAACCTAACAAACTATGTGATTGTATTTAGTATACTTAGGACAAGATAGTTGGGATAGTATTTCTAGTAGATTAGGATTACATACTTTCATTTGCTAGTTTAGAATATTCCCACTAACCATCCCTAACAAACTATGCTATCGTATTTAGTATGGTTAGGATAGGATGGTTAGGATAGTATTTCTAATAGATTGGGATTACATACATACACAGTTGTTTCCTTTCTTGTGTCGAATCCCTCGCTTTTCAGGGATCTTGATTTCTTGACACTCAGAAAAAGGAAGTGGTCAGGAGATGTGTCTATGCAGAACTGCATCTCCTGGAAGCTTTCAGGACTAACAGTCCATCTTTCAAATGGACTGTATATCCTAAAGCAGTGATTCCCAAACTCCGGTCCTCTAGATCAGTGGTAGGCAACCTTTTTGAGCCGGAGGCTGGGTTGCTGTCCCTCAGACAATTGGGGGGCCGAAGCAAAAAATAAAAATAAAAATAAATAAAAAATATTTTTTTAAAAAAATATGCATGCACATTCTCTCAGCCCCAGAAAAGCCATGGCAAAACCCCTGTGGAGATTTTGCCAAGAAAACCCCAAGAACAAGTAATAAGAACAATAATCATTATCATCATGGAAACGACTGGAGGGCAGGCCCACAAACAAGCAGGGATGCATGCACACTGTCTCAGCCCCAGAAAAGCCATGATGGCAAAACCTCTGTGGAGATTTTGCCAAGAAAACGCCAAGAACAAGTAACAACAACAATAATCAATATCATCATGGCAGGCGGTGGCGACGGGGGGCGGCAGCGGTGGCGGCAGGACCGGCATGAGGCCGATCCAGGGGCCTCAGGGGGCCGCATCCGGCCCCCGGGCCGTAGGTTGCCTACCTCTGCTCTAGATGTTTTGGACTTCAGCTCCCAGAAGTCAATGCTGTCTTGGCCAATGGTTTGGGATTCTAGAAGCCAAAGTCCAAAACACCTGGATGGCCAGAGTTTGGGAATCAGTGCCCTATAGGCATAAGACCCCATTGATCTTGGAGGCTAACCAGGGTCAGCCCTGGTTCATACTTGGATGGGAGTCCACCAACAAATACCTGGAGATGCTGGGGATCAAACCTGAGACCTCTAGCATTCAAAGCAGCTGCTTTCCCTCCCAGAGGACTCCAGTTTAACTCAACCTTCCATCCTTTAGTAGATCGGTAAAATGAGAATCCAACTTGTTGGGGGCAGTTGGCTTACGTGTTGTAAACCACTTAGAGATTACTTAGTTCAGTATGAAGTGGTATAGAAATGTAAATGCTATTGCTATTGCTGTTGTATGAAATTGTACAATGGAATGCATCCATTAGCTTTTCAGGGATCTTGACCTGTGAACCATTTTACCTGGATTGCCCTTATTGCATCTGGACACATAAATGAGCTCCATGTGGGTTTTTAAACTCCACATTATCCAGCACTTTATAAATATCTGTTCTACCCTTAGTTATCTCTCCCTCCAAAGCTAGAAAGCTAAATCTTTTAAAGTTTTTAACACACGCACACACACACACACACACACACCACATACCTTGCAACCACATCCTGTGTGCAATTGATATGTTTTGGGAGCAAAGGATGAGCAAAACTGTTTTGGCTCCTGGTTGTTTCCTTTGTTGTGTCTAATCCATAGCCTGCTTTTTAGGGTCCTTGGTTTCTTAAAATGGAGAAAAAGGAAGTGGTCAGGAGATGTGTCTCTCCAGAAATGGATTTTTCTGATCAAATATTCAGGTGGTGTCCAAATATCCATCTGGAAGTTGAATTAGAAAATGTTTGATCATTACATTTGCAGTTCTTCAACAGTGGCTTAGAAGCTGACAAAGGCAGAAAAGTGCAGATCGCTCGGTCAAGTCTAATCTGCACTGCAGAATTAATGGAGTTTCACCCTGCTTTAACTGCCATGGATACATGCTGTGGGATCCTGGGATTTGTAGTTTGTTGTGACATCAGAGCTGTTTGACAGGGAAGGGTAAATATCTCACAAAACTACAAATCCCAGAATTCAATCATATTGAGCTATGGAAGTTAAAGCGGTGTCAAACTGCATTAATTCTGTAGTGAAGGTTCAGCCAAGGTCTTCGGGGGTGCTTGGATTCTTCTATATATAGAATCATAGAGTTGGAAGAGACCACAAGGGCCATCCAGTCCAGCCCCCTGCCATGCAGGAACTCAAAATCAAAGCAAAAATCAAATTAAATATAATTACTTAGGGAGCTGGGGATGTTTAGCCTGGAGAAGAGAAGGCTGAGAGGTGATATGATAGCAGTGTTTAAATATTTGAAGGGATGTCATATCGAGGAGGGAACAAGCTTGTTTTCTGCTGCTCCAGAGACTAGGACCCGAAATAATGGATGCAAGCTCCAGGAAAAGAGATTCCACCTCAACATTAGGAGGAACTTTCTGACAGTAAGGGCGGTTTGACAGTGGAACACACTCCCTCGGAGAGTAGTGGAGTCTCCTTCCTTGGAGGCCTTTAAGCAGAGGCTGGATGGCCATCTGTCAGGGATGCTTTGATTGGGAGTTCCTGCATGGCAGGGGGTTGGACTGGATGGCCCTTGTGGTCTCTTCCAACTCTATGATTCTATGATTCTATGATTCTATATATTTAATTTCTTGTTGGCTCAAATCCTGAGGACCTTCCAGAATAAAATGGTGATCCTGATTATTGCTTTGACATTAGCTCTCTGCTTGGAGTGAGGATGGACAGTTCTACTCCTTGCAGGACTAACGTTGGATTTAGACAGCATCTGCACTGCAGAATTAACACAGTTTGACACCACTTTAACGGCCATGGCTCAATGCCATGGAATTCTGGGATTTATAGTTTGCTGTGGCTCCAAAGTGCTCTGCTAAAGAATGCTAAATAACTCACAAACCTACAAATCCCACAGTTCCATAGCAATGAGCCATGGCAGCTAAAGCAGTGACAGACTGCATTATTTCCTCAGGGCAGATTAGCCCTACATTTGCAGCAAAAGGTGAAACCTTGGAAATCAGCAAGCAGAATTTGGAGGGTCTTATCCCCTGCAAAATAATAATAGTAATAATTTTGTCCCGTTGCCTCAAACACCTTTTGGTATTGTGAAGGGTATTTATATCATGTATTTTTGACCATAAAATGTGAATTACTGTTCCTGGAGGCTTCCAGGAGGAGAAGCAGTGTTCTTTTAGTATTTTTGGCTAGGCATAGTGCAGATGGTGAATCTGGATGGATTGAGGACCCCAAGATCAACCCAGGGGCCACATGTTGCCCACTTGGCACAAAGTTAGGTGTGGATCACTTAATATGCTAAGAGTGAAAAGCTGAAAGAGAGTGATCTCTATTGTCTGATTTATTCTTAAGGCCAAGTGCAGATAACAGTTAAGCCCCCCTCCCTCTCCCTGGTGATAATCCATTTAGTTATCCCATTAAAAGAGAAATGGATTAAAACAAACTAAAATAACTACTATGCAGCAAAAGCTTTCTCAGGCCAGGAGTTGTTTATTGTGCATCTAGAAGATGCTCAGGGTTAAGACTTTGGTAAATCTCCAAATAGAGGGAGTTCTGTAGCACTGAGCTTCTCTTCCTTATAAATGGGTTTTAAGCTGTTTTACAACTTTGTGTTTTTAATAGAAGTGTTAGTTTCTTTAAAAAAAAAATACTTTTCTACTCAACTTTATGTAATCTCATGCATCCAGCTTCTTTCATCCAGTTACTCTCAAAGGTGCTACAAGATGCCTTTGCATATTTTTCTACTAATAGCTTTAAAAAGAAAAAGAAAGCAAAAGATGTACAGTACTGTTTTTGAACTTGCTATAAGCAGCCTTGGGTGCTGTGCTGGCAGAAAGAGAAGATATAAAATAGATATATAAGTACCGGTAATGAGTAAATGTATTTATTTTTCCTGACAGTGTGTCGAGACTTTGCAGTTTTGGAAGATCACACACTGGCCCACAGTCTTCAAGAACAAGAAAGTAAGTCTCATCAAACCAACCAAGCTAGATTCCACTGCCTGTATGTCTTTTGTGTATTTGCATTAGTATTATTGGCCTGAATCTTTTGGGGAATGTATGTCTTCATAAGTGGACTTACATCTGCTGGAATTAGAATTGGGCTCTTCCATCATGTCTATATCCAGTACATTACTAGATATGGGAGCTGGCATAGTGACCAGTGGACATTGAGATGGACGCACATTGGTCTCTTTGTACAGTGGGACACTCTTGCCAGCATCCCGTTATGCATCTTCATAATTCACTACACCTGCATCCGCGCTGCAAAATTAATCCTCTTTGACACCACTTTAACTGTCACGGCTCCATGCTATGGAGTCCTGGGAGTTGTAGTTTGTTGTGGCATCAGAGCTCTATGAAAAAAGACTAAACATCTCACAAGACACAAGAAAAATCCCAGAATCTGTAGTGTCAAAACTAGTGTTAAATTTTAAACTAGTGTCAAACTGTATTATTTCTGCAATGCAGGTGCAGCCTCTCTCACTCTTCTAGCCACTCAAACTCCTCAACCTTGCCAAATACTACTACTACTACCACTACTACTACTACTACTTCTCCTCCTCCTCCTCCTCCTCCGCCTCCTTCTCCTTCTTGTATTACTACTACTTCCCCCCCCAAAAAAAAATTGGGATTCAGAGCAGCTTACAGTTTAAAAGAACAGTACAATTAAAACATACTAAAGAGAGCATTTAAATACAACTTTGTTGTTAACTGCCCTGGAATCGATCTCAATTCATGGCAACCCTATGGATGAGACATCTCCAAGACCTTTGTCCTCCACTGCTCTGATTAATTCCTTAAACCCATTCCTGTGGGCTCCTTAATAGAGTCCATCCATCTGGCATGTGGCCTTCCTCTCTTCCTACTTCCCTCCACCTTCCCCATGTGTCTCTTCTCATGTGTCCAAAGTAGGACAGCTTCAGTTTGGTCATCTTGGCTTCCAGGGAGGTTTCTGGCTTGATCTGCTCTAGGACCCATTTATTTGTCCTTTTGGCTGTCCATGGGATCCTCAGCTCTCCTCTCCAGCACCACATCTCAAAGGAATTGATTTTCTTCCTATCATCTTTCTTAACTGTCCAGCTCTCACATGCATACATGGTAATAGGGAATACGATGGCGTGTATGATTCTAACTTTTGTTCTGAGTTGTATATCTTTGCAATTTAGAATCTTTTCTAGTTCTTTCATTGCCACCCTCCCCATTCTTAGTCTTTTTCTGATTTTCTGACTGCAGTCCCCATTTCTATAAATGCTTGATCCCTGGTATGAGAATTCTTTACTATTTCTGTTTCTTCTTTGTGAAGGTTAAATAGAATCAATTAAATTATTACTAATTCCAAATTTGGACAGACTTGCCTCTGATCCCTGACTAACTGTCATGCTCCTACCTTTTCAAAATCCCCTCCAACCTTCCTCTGATCACCAGCCACTCCCAGCATTGCATTCCCTCACACACTCCTTCTGACAGATCCTTTCCTTACAGCAGTGGTTCCCAAACTTTGGTACTTCAGATGTTTTGGACTTCATCTCACAGAATTCTTCACTGTTGGCCAAACTGTCTGGGGCTTCTGGGAGACAAAGTCCAAAATACCTGGAGGACCAAAATTTGGGGACTCCTGCCTTTTACCATCTACTCCATGCATATTCTGTATAATGATAATTTACTTGACTGTATCTAATAAATGTGTCAGAGTCATTCAGTGCAGTGCTGCCAGCTCCTATAATCGACCAAGGTGTTGAATAACAACTCAGAGTCTCTAATTTCTATGTACAGTACTTTACTACAGAGTATTTACAGCACTATATACAAACCAATGACTGTCCAACCAACCATTCACCAACAACAGGAACGCACACTGAACATAGTCCATGCTCATATTTATACATTTTATCCCTGGCATGATCTTCTCACACAGGTGTCTGCAATAGTCCTCTTGCATCAAGTCCACTGTGTCATCCTGGGCTTATCCTATATGGCTGAGATGATGACACTTCATGTCAGTCACTATGCTGCAACCTTTCCTATGTGTTGCATCGTCCAGCATCCATATTTGGTGCAGTGACATTCAAATCCAATTTCACATACACTGACAAAATGCAGCAATGTTCTCTGCCTCCTCAAAGTCCATAACATTGCAAAAGCACCCCAAGTCTAGGAGAAGCATGGCCTCAAAAGCTCCCTTTTGCTACAGGAGGGAGAAGGGGTGTTGCATATCCCACTAGGTGCACAGATGAGGACAAGACCTGCAGTGGGCCTATGTGTCTTCCTTTCCCTTCACAGTTGAACATCATTTGGCAACGAATATCCAGCGCAACCGCCTGGTGCAATATGACCTCCAGATGGCCAAGCAGCTCCAAGAGGAGGAAGACCGGAAGGCACGCGCCCGGATCCAGGAGCGCCACAAAGACATGTAAGTCCATGGCGTGATCTTGGACCCAGCAGCTCAGTGGTGGACCTCCCCTGCTTTTCACACAGAAGGTCCCAGGTTGCACTGTACTTGATTTTATAAGATTAAGGAGAATATGCCATTTGAAGAAAGGTTGAGGGAGCTGGGCATGCCCAGCCTGCATTAGTAGAAGCATAGTTTCCAAATCAAGGGACATAATAGTCCCACTATATTCTTCTCGGGCCTCATCTAAAGTCTTTATATTTTATTTTATTTTATTTTATGCAGTTTGACACTGCTTTCACTGCCATGGCTCAGTGCTATGGAATCCTGGGATTTGTAGTTTAGAGTCTTGCATTCAATTATGGGAGCCTCATTTTAAGAAGGATATAGACAAGTATATGGAGCGCTAATGCAACATAGTGGTTTGAGCATTGGACTATGACTCTGGAAACCAAGGTTCAGATCCTGGCTTGGCCATGTAAACCCACTGGGTGGCCATGGTAAGTCACAATCTCTCAGCCTCAGAGGATGGCAATGGCAAACTCCCTCTGAAGGAATCTTGCCAAAAAAAAAAACCCAACCCCTATGATAGGTTCACCTTAGGGTTGCCATAAGTCAGAAACAACTTGAAGGCAAAAACAAAAACAACAGCATAACCAAGTTGGAGCAAGTTCAGAAAAGGGCAACAAGGACAATCAGAGCAATAACATCCAAAATCCACAGAACAACAGTACTTTTATTGGGCCAACCAAAATGCTCAAAATGCATGGTGTAAGCTTTCAAAACTCCACTGGCTTCTTCATCAGGCAAAGGTGTTAAACATCAAACAGGAGTAAGAAAGAAAAAATGACAATGCTGGAGTCACAGGTGTACATTTTGTCAAGGTGTTGTTATAGTTGTTCTCAGTGAAGATGGTATGGAGGGATATCCATGTAGGCATGTGTGATCTGGGGATCTATAGCCATGAAGGAGTCAAAGAGTCATAAAGTCCAGGAAATAAAATTTAAATTCCATTAGCAATACAAAAAGAAACCTCCTTTGGAATTCAGGTTGTCTCTGTCCTTCGCAAGGCTATGTACCCTCTTCTTTGGCAGGAAACACTGAATTTCTCAATAAAGACAGAGTCTTCATCTTTTTTTTTGCAGAGATGCTAAAAGACTCCTTGGTGCAATAGTTGAACAGTGGATGAAAATTGCTATCACTGAATTTGCTATCAGCAGTTGATACTCTGGACTGTCTCCCCCCCCCCCCCCCCACACACACACACTAACTTCTTCCTCCCTCCTCCTTGTTTTTTAGAGAGCGTCAGGACTGTGAGATTGCTCAGGAAATCCAAGTCAAGTTGGTCATTGAAGCAGAACAGCGGCGTCGCCAGGAAGAGGACGATGAGGTAAACATGGATGCTGTCAGCAGAGACAAAAGTGCTCTACCGTGCTTATATTGGGGGTTTGTTTTTGGAAAGTACAGAGAATTTGATTTTGTCTTGCAACCGTGCAAATTAAAAATGGGATCGCTGGGAGCTTTCATGAGAGGATGGGAGAACATGAAAGGACAAGAGAGGAGAAGGGATGCAAGTGTCCATGGCTTCAAGTTTGAAAGCCTTCCTGTTCCACCTGATTTGCAAATTGGGCCATTGAACATGGATTGACCTGAACCTGGGAGCATCCAAGAGTTTAGGAAGTAGAATGGAAGAGAGAATAGAGTCACTGAGCTGAAAAGGTCCACAAAAGCCATCCAACCCCCTTTCATGCCTCATATTCCATTGGAATACACTCCCTTGGAGTTTGGTGGAGTCTCCTTCTCTGGAGGTTTTTAAACAGGCTGCATGGCCATCTGTTACAGGGTGGGCTTTAATTGTGCCCTCCGCATGGCAGAATGGGGCTGGATTGGATGGCCCTTGGGGTCTATTCCAACTCTATGATTGTATAAATTCTCCTGCCATACACAATACCCAACTAAAACATTCTGGAAAGATGAACATCCAACCTCTGCTTAAATCTCCAAAGAAGGAAGGTCCATCACCCTCTAAGGGAGTTAGTGCCACTGTTTAAAACTTCTTTCTGACATTTAGGTCAGGGATGAGCAACTGTAGGGGGAATTTCTCCTCCAGATGGGTCACAAGATCATGTTTTGGACTGCTGGAAGTGACATTACAACCAGTGGTGTCAATGGGAGGTATGAGGGGTGCAGATAGCACCAGATTACACCCTAAGCGGGGCTGACATCACTGTTTAGGGTATAATCTGGTGCGATACCCCCTATTAACTCGAACATTTGTGTTTTGGTGGAAATGGGCTGTGGCATTCCCCCACACCTCTTTAAAACACTAAAGAGATAGTGTGAGGGATGAGGCTCAGTGGGTCAAGAAAGGAGAAGCTCCAGGTTTTTAAATATATATATATATATATATATATATATATATATACAGCCTCCCCTCCCAATTCACAGGGGGTCCTTTCTGGACCCCCTCCCCACTGTGACAATGGAAAACCGCAAATATTTGAGCCTCATTGAAAATAATGGCGGCATGCTTCTCCGTGTGGCCCCGCATGCCATTTTGTCCCTCCTGGGTTCCCATCCACGGAAATTCAAAACTGGAGGGATGACTGTGTGTGTATATATTTTTCAATTCTTTTTAATTTTTCTTTTAAAACATCACATTTTGCCAAATTCTCACTTTAACCACATGAAACTATGTATATGTAAATATATTTAAGCTTCATGTATGAGATTGTAATTTAAAGGTATAATTTTAGTTTTACCAGTTGTTTATGTCACAGCCATCAGCATTACGTTCGGTGATATATAGAAATTATGATTTGGGAGCAACATTAGTACAAAAAGCATGACTAAGGATTTTGTATGGCGTGTTGGGGGCCGTCAGTCTTGGGGATGCCACTGGTAACAACAATTTGGGCCACAATTTCACTTGATTTTTGGTTGCTTTTTTAGGGGGTCAAGTTTTTTGTAGGATTGGTGATTCTAGGTGGGTGGGTGGGAGGGAGGAGTAAACAGCCACTTTTGCAGCAGGTGGGCAAAACAAAAAAAAGGTCGCCAAGTTGCTATGAAAAAGAAAGGGTTTGGGAGACCTCTGAGAAGCTTTAGGGACCATACTTTGGGGTCCCAAGGGCTACACATGGCCCACAGGCTGCATCTTTACCCAACTTTGTTTTTGGTGAATTCTTTTTCCTTACAATTTGAACCTGTTGCTTTGGATTTAATCCCCTGGAGCAGCCGAAAACAAGCTCGCTCTCTTCTCAAAATGGCAGCCCTTGAGATATTGAAAGAGAGCGATTGTGCCATGGGTCAGTCTTTTCTTCTCAGGATAAACAATTCCTTCTGTCTTGATACCCTCCTCCCCTTCCTCCTTCCCCTTCTTTTAGGACATAGCTCGAATTCTACAGCAGAAGGAACTTCAAGAAGAAAAGAGGCGGAAGAAACCTCTCCCACCTGAACCCATTTCTTCCAGCCCTTACAAAGAGCCGTACTATCCAGAAAGCAGAGGTAAGAAGAAGCAATGGCAAGGTAGCCACCTGTGCCAGGAGAGGTTGATTCTGGTTTGGGGTTGCTGTTCAAACTTCTCACCCGGAGGCTTTTTCCTAGAAATCTGGCCCTGGGCTGTAAGGAAGGAGTTGCAGTGCTCCTACAGATAAACATGTTAGTGATCAGACACCAGAGTTTTCCACATTGGTTTATCAACATTGAACGACATTTAAGTTTGGAGAGTTTAAGATGCTGTTTGGTGGGGGGAATGTGGAAGAAGAAACGGGCACTTGTCCCATTAAGTTGTAGCCCCAATTTCTAACAGGATCGTTTTCTTCTTTGTTCTGAATGGAGGTTTCTTTAGCTGGTACAGGTTGAGTTTTGCTTATCCAGAATTCCAAAATCCTTCAAAATCCAAAATTGTCCACATGGGCGGCTAAGATAGTGACACCTTTGCTTTCTGATGGTTCAGTTTGCACAAACTTTGTTTCAGGCATAAAATGATCTGTATAAGGTTTATGTGAAATATAAATGAATTTCATGTTTAGACTTGGATGCCATCTCCAAGATATCTTATTATTAATATGCCAATATTCCAAAATCTGAAAAGCTTCAGCATCCAAAGCACTTTTAATCCCAAGCATTTTGGATAAGGGAGACTCATCCTGTACATTTATTGGATTGCATTCCAGTAGGCCAGTCCTGATTAATCCCTTGCTATCCCATTTTTTCAGATGCTTAAAAAATTTCCCAGGGTGCATCTACACTGTAGAAATAATGCAGTTTGACACCACTTTAAACGGCCTCAGTTCCATCCTACAGAATCCTGGGAGTTGTAATTTTGTAAGGGACCATCACTCTCTGGCAGAAAAGGCTAAAGATTTTGCAAAAATATAAATCCCAGGCTTCCATAGTATGGAGTCACTTAAAGTGGTGTCAGACTGCATTGTTTCAACAGTGTAAACACATCCCCAGTTTCTCTCTCCTCCTCCCCCTTTCCCCTCAACTTTAGTTGCTGCAAACTGTGGATGAAATACAAAAGCAGTTTGCACTCCATTAACTCTGCAGTGGGGAGAAAAAGGAGGAGACAGAACGTTGCCCTTCCCAGTTGGCTCAGGGAAAAGCAAACTGCTGCAGCGTCTCCTAGCTTGTCTTCTCTTCCTCATTGATAATTGTTGCCATGTTGACCACACTCTGATTTTGCTTGGCCACACGTCTCCTGAATTTCATCTGTGAAATGCTGGAAAACATGGGATTGATGTACTGCAGGTGAGAGGTTGGAAGTCATGATCTCTTGACGTTGCAATTACATTATTTGGTTGATTCCACACTCACCTTGCCATGGTGATTCTGGCCTGGGAAAGCACTGGAGATTACTGGTGATGGTAGTGATGTGAGAAGAATTGAATCCTTGTTTGAGGAGAATGGAGAATGGATGCATTGGAATGGAAATATAAGCCTGACAGATGCTGGGCTTGCTGAATTACCTTTGCCATTTCACCATCAAAATACCATCTTCTGGCAAAATTGTTGCTCCCAACTAGAATTTGCAGGAAGTGGAGCTGCTTGGCTGGATCTTCTCTTTTTCTCTGAGATGCTTTTGTGATTGACCAAACCACAGTCCTGAGGACTTCTGGGATGACAGAATTGGGAATTTGATTCGCAGTTGCTGGTGGTGGTTTCTCTGGCCCACTTTTTCTTCCTTACCTCTTCACGCCTGCCTCTGCATGTGCTCTCTACCTGTCTGTGGATTTTGGTTTTTCCTTTCTCCATCTTTCCTCTTCTGACACGATTCATACAATTCCCCTCTCCACTTTTGAGCTTTCATCTGAGGATTCCCCTCTGCCCTTTCCTGACGTGTATCCATTTCTGTGAAGCATGTGCCTGCCATTAACATGTGTCACTAACCATCCTCCATTGTCTGTTTATCCCACCCGATGCTCAGACCGTATGTGTGGTAGCCCCAGGGATCAGGCGCCTGAGCATGCTGGGTCCCACCGACCCCGGAATGGCGACAGGCAGACTCAGCATCCAGGGAGAGGTCCTCCTCTCCTGTCTGAGGGGCTGGACTTGGAAGTTTTGGGGAATTCCTCAGAAAAGAGGAAAGGCCGAAGCGGCCAACGGCGGGACCGAGAACGGCAAGAGAGGAAGCCCGGACACCCCGAGAAACTCCAGATGCATTCTCTGGAAATTGAGGATGAAGACAGCGATCGAACTAAGGAGAGGCGGAGAAGGAGGAACCCAGAGAGTTTGGAGAGACCTCAGGCGGCATCTTTGCTGGATAGGGAGGATGAACATACCCTTGGTGGTAGTGGGGAGTGGCGAGAAAGGAGGCCACGGAGCCATGAGAGAGCCCAAAGGCCATCCCGTGTTCTCACGGAAGAAGACAAGTGGGCAAGTTCCAATCACGGTGACCGGCATCATCGGTATCGGGAAAGGCGGTCACCTGACTCTGGGAACTCTGTGCGGCCATTGAGTCTGGATGCAGAGATGGAGGGAAGGGGCTCTGCCTACCAGCGTTACGGCAAGAGTTGTTCACCGAATCCGGACCGACGTAGGGTCCCATCCCGTGAAGGGCGACACTCTCCAAGGGCCCCATCCCGGGACCGTGGCCACAAGGACTCAGAGGTCCCTCCAAAGCGAGGCCACAAGAGGGATATTGGAAAGGAATACAAAGGAGTGGGGGACAGAGAGACACCCTTTTCTTCCTCCTCACACCATGGGGAGAGCAGGGAACCGCACTCGGGTCCCCCCCGGAATCCAGGTAACCGGATGGGTGGGGGAGTCCATTTATCACTGGTGTGTTGATGGCCATACTCTTCTAGGAAGAGTCTGGGATTCAGTTTCTGATTGTGTCTTTCTAAATAATTTTAGCTCATCTGTATAGAGTGAAACGTTTCTTTCTCCAGCTTGCTTTGATATTTCATGTCCCTGATTTGTTTTCTTTTAATGTTGCCGAGTTGTTTTGCAAGAACATGATAAGGGAGATTACCGTAAGTGTTACTCAAAGTACCAGAAGGTACCCACAACCAATATGTATTGGGGAATTTTATTAGCTCAAGTAAAGCTGATGAGGAGTTTTGAGCAACTAAAAGCAAGGATCAAGCCTGTGTATAGTGGTTCTGAAAAACAAGGTCAGAATGCAAAGTCCAAAGGTAGTTTGATTTATACAAGCAAATGGAGAAATCAACTTTCACACAAAATTCCTTAAATTTTATGACATTTTTTGACCAACGCACATGAGAGAGAATCAAATGCTTTTTGTTGTAGTCAAACCATGCTATGGACACATTTGCCTTTCATCTTTTACTGTTTTACAGTATTATTTCAATAATCAGGAACTGGATTTTTAATTCTTCAAGAACTGTGGCAATTACCTTTTTGTTCTTTTGGATGAAGAGAATTTTGAAATGCAGGGAACTGGTCCAAGTTAGTTATTAATCCTGTTAAGAATTTAAACAATGTTGATAAACCGGGCTGCTGCCACACTGCAGAATGAATGCAGTTTGACACTGCTTTAACTGCCATGGCTCAGTGCTATGGAATCCTGGGATTTGTAATTTTTTGTGGCACTAGAATTCTCTGATTGCATCCACACCACTTTAACATGCCTCAATGCTATGGAATCTTGGGCTATTTAGCCTTCTCTGTCAGTGAGCTCTGGTGCCACAACAAACTACAAATCCCAGAATCCTACAGCATTAAGCTGTGTCAGTTAAGGCAGTGTCAAACTGGATTGTTTCTGCAGTACAGATGCAGCCTCTGACAGAGAAGGCTAAATATCTCAAAGAACTACAAATCCCAGAATCCCATAGCATTGCACCATGGCAGTTAAAGTAGTGTCAAACTGGATTATTTCTGCAGTGCAGATACAGCCTCTGACAGAGAAGGCCAAATATCTCACAAACGTGCAAATCCCAGAATCCTGTAGCATTGAGCCATGACAGTCAAAGTGGTATCAAACTGCATTAATTCTGCAGTACAGATGCAACCCAGGCAAGTGGGCAGTATTTCCCTAGAGTAACTCCTTTTTCTCCCTGCCCTGTGCTTTTTTCTCAATGCATTGGAAAGAGACTATCGCCATCCAAATCAGTGAGAGAGGGAGATCAAATGAAGGACTTTTGCCAGGAATATGTTTAAAATGCAAATCTAGCGGGTGGGTGGGTGAGCCCTTTGCAAAATATCAGTGTCTAATTTCGGCCCTCTTAAATCCTGTTGAGAATATTCCAAATGTGTTGGGAAACAGCCATGTGTAGAACAAAAGCTGTTTTTATCATTTTGGATGGAGAGGTTGGACTCAGCTGTCATCTGGCTTTCCTGTTTCAGTTTCCTCCCTCCAGGCTGCAACGGAGTCGCTGCCGAGTTTGAAACAAAGGCACTTGTGTCAAAATGGTGTGGAAGTTCCAGTGTGCCTTATTTATTTTATTACCTAAAAAGGCAAAAAAAGAAGAGATAACTTACTGGCTTCAGTGTAGAAAAGCAGATTTGTTGGAATCTCAAATGCAAACAGGACATAAAATGAAGAAACTTTCAGTAGTACTGGCTGAGGGTGTATCCACTCTGCAGAATTAAAACAGTTTGACACCACTTTAACTGCCATGACTATCTTACCAGTTTAACTACGATGATTTCTCCTGGGATTTGTAGTTTGGGAAGGCATCAGAGTGCTCTGAATGACCAGGCTGAATACCTCATCAAGTTACAAATCCCAATATTCTGTATTCAAATACAATATTCCATATACACATCCCAGTGTTCCAAACTACAAATCCCCATATTCTGTAGGATAGTAATGGCAGTTAATGTGGTGTCACTCTGCTTTAATTCTGCAGTGTGGATACACCCTCAACCAGTACTACTGAAAGTTTTTTCCTATTATACTTGTGTTGTAGAATACCTGTGTTTTTATATATGCAAATAATGAGATCTCTTGGAGATGGCACCTAAACTTAAACACAGAATTCATGTACGTTTCATGTGCACATAGTCTGAAAGTAATTTTATGTAGTATTTTTTAATTAATTTGTGCACGAAAGAAAGTTGATGTAAATTGAACTACCAGAAAGCTAAGCTGCCACTGTCTCAGCCACCCGTGAAAAAAGTTCAGGTTTTTTGAATATTTCGGATTTTGGAATCCCAGATAAAGCAGGCTCAACCTGTAGTAGAAAGCAACTTTCAGTGGTACAAGTTGAGTCTCCTTTATCTGAAATTCCAAAATCTAAAATATTCCAAAATCCAAAACTTTCTTTATGGGCGCAAGAGATAGTGACACCTTTGCTTTCTGGTGGTTCAACGGACACAAACTTATTCATGCACAAAATTATTGAAAATATTGTCTGTAAAATTACCTTCAGGCTGTGTATATAAGGTATATAGGCACCCTCCCCGTTCGCGGACTTGGAGCCTGCGGTCTTGCTCATTCTCAGATGGCAAAGGGGAAGGACAAAATGGTGTGCGTGCAGCGCTGTGCGCATGAGCACACCCCCATTGTAACCAATGGGGACTTCAATATTTGTGTTTCTACGGATTTGCGGGTGGTGGTGGTTCCAGAACAGATCCCCCGTGAATTGGGAGGGATGCCTGTATATGAAACATAAATGAATATATATATATAGCCATGATGGTTTGGAAAATCAGACTAGGTGCTACAGGATCCCTTTGCATACTAATAAATTGATTTAGTGTTTCGACTTGGGTCCCACCTTGAAAATATCTCATTATGTATCTACAAATATTCCCAAATCCAATAACAATAAATAAATAAATAAATAAATAAAATCTGAAATCCAAAACACTTCGGTCCCAAGCATTTTGGATAAGGGACATTGTTTAAATACCTAAGTACCCTAAAAGGTACCAGATCCCATCTGATTTTGGAAGCTAAGCAGTGTCCGCCCTGGTCAGTCCTTGGAGAACACCAACAAATACCAGGTGCTGGAGGCTCTGTTTCAGAGGAAAGAACTGGCAAAACCACCTCTGAGGATTCCTTGCCCTAGTCATCCTCTGAGGCTGAGAGAGTGTGACTTGCCCAAGTCCACCCAATACATTTCATGGCTGAGCTGGGAATCAAGCCCTGGTTCCCAGAGCTGTAGTCTTAACACTCAAACCATTACGCCATGCTCACTCTCATTTTATTATGTATGTATATGCAAACACAGAACCAGAGTTGTGTAGAGGTTTGAGCATTGGACTCTGGAGATTCTGGAGACCAGGGTTCGAATCCCTGCTCAGCCATGTAAACCCACTGGGTGACCTTGGGCAAGTCACATGTTCTGCACAGGTATTCCAAAATCCCAAAATAAATCTGAAATCTGAAATACTCTGGTCCCAAACATTTCAAATAAGGGAGATTTAGCCTGTCTTAAAAGCCCTTTTGCCTTTGGCTGTTAGTTCCCAAAGGTCTGTCTTTCCCTACTTTTGGAAGGGCACTCCAGAGGACATATAGTCTTTCAGGCAGGGAATTCCAGAGCTTGGGAACAGCCACCAAAAAGGCCCTGTCTCCCATGTTCCCAGAAAATATACCTCTGAGAATGGTGGATTGGAGATGCTCAGAAGATGCTCAAAACAGGTTTAATGGTTGCATCATCATATATATCAGGGGCAGGCAACCTTTTTGAGACCTGGGCCGGTCTCCCGTAGCCCAGGTCTCGACTGGGCCAAGGGGGGGAATGGTGCGTGCACACACGCGCACTCATGCGCTCACATGCACCCTCCACTGATGCGTGCAACCCCCGCACATGGCGCCGCTGTGCATGGCGTGGCGGCGGCCGCATGTACGGGGGTTGCGCGCGTCGGTGGAAGGTGCGCACGGGGAGGCTTCCCTCGGTGGCGACGGGCCTCCTGGAAGCCCATCGCCACCGAGGGTGCGCGCAGGGAGGCTTTCCTCGGCGGCGGCGGGTGTCCTCCCGGATGCCGAGGGTCCCCCTGGGGAGGCTTCCCTCGGCGGCGGCGGGTGTCCTCCCGGGCGCTGCGCACGCTGTTGGTGCTGCGACCGCCATTTTGTTCTCCAAAATGGCGGTTGTGATGCGTTTGCACATGCGCAGGATTACTGCACATGCGCAAACGCATCGCGACCGCCATTTTGGACAACAAAATGGCGGTTGCGGTACGCACGGCCGTGTGGTGAAGAAAACGGGCGCCGGCCCCAGCGGCGGTGGCAGGGGTCCGCCTGGGGCGGTAAGTCCGGCATCCTGCCGTACGGGGGCCGTAGGTTGCCGACCCCTGGTATATATGTATGGTGTGGATCCAAGTTAGGTGAATGCAGTCCTTTACATAACTTGGACCCAAGCCGTTTAGGCCATCTAACCAGGCATCAAACCTCCTGGTTTGGCTTGCTGACCTGTATGTGCCAACAAAATCTCAATGTTGTGTGTTGTGTGCCTTCAAATTGTTTCTGATTTATAGTGACTCTAAAGCAAACCTATCACAGGGTTTTCTTGGCACATGTCTTCCGAGGGGGTTTACCATTCCCATCTTATGAGGCTGAGAGTGTGTGACTGGTCACCCAGGGGGTTTCTATGGCCAAGCAGGGATTCGAACATGGGTCTCCAGAGTTGCAGTCCAACGCTCAAACCACTACGTACGCCATGCTGGCATCTCAGTAACCATCTGGCAAAAGCTCCTTTTGTGGATTGCAGCTCTCAGAAACTCCAGATCCGCTGGCTGTGGTGCTGGGGACTTCTGGAAATAAATTTCCAAAATTACCTAAAGGTTATCATAAAGCCATCCCATCATGGGTGGGATGGTGGGGATAATGGTTCCTGTTTGAGCCAAACAATGACACTCGGCTCCATCACAACTCTTCTCCTCACACCTCAGGAAAGATGTCCTTGTTGCATTTGTTTGGTTCCCATCGGCTCTTCTTCCACCCCGTGCAACAATAGTCAGAAATAATCTGCAACAATAGTCAGAAATAATGTGAATATCTCTGCATAAACAGATCCTCGTCTCCACTTCCTGTGGATACGTAAACATATCTGACTCCCTGGGATGTATGTGGTGGGACTTTGCCAAGCATGAGTCACAAGGAGAGACATATTTTCTGTTTCTTTTTGGTGCCGAGGAGACAGACGCACACAAGCCCCTTCCTCAGAAAACTTCTTTAAGAGAAAGGAAAAGGAGCATCAGTTCCTATGTTCAAGAGATGCCACTCCTTCGACAGTGGTTTCCAAAGCTTGAAAAAGTTCATGTTTTGGACTCTAGTTCCCATAATCCCCCACCATCCTATGTTCACTAGATAACCGTTCCTCGCACAGTGGGTTCCAGAGCTTGGAAAAGTTCATTTTTTGGACTTTAGCTTCCATCCTCCCCCACTGCCCTATGTTCAAGATATGCTACTCCTCCCAGAGTGCTTTCCCAGCGTTTGGGAAAGTTCCTTTTTTGGACTGCAGCTCCTAAAATCCCCCAACCAGCCTATGCAGTTTATCACACGGGACGAATCCCATGCAGAAACTAGATTTAAAATGAAAACAAACCATTTTTGTGGGTTGTTTTCCACATGACTTTTGGGGTTAACCCGAACAGAAAGTAGAACACCCACAAATGCAGGTTGTTTTTCAGGCAGCATTTGCGTGAAAGAGAAATAACACGAAAATAACTCGAACGGAAAGCTGACAAAATCTGCTCCTTTTTACTTTTGGGAAATTCCAAAAGTAGAAAGGAATAGTTTTGTTGACTTTCCATTCAGGTTGTTTTTGCATTATTTCTCTTTCTGCCAGTGCGTCTGAAAAACAACCCGCATTTGCGGGTGTTTAGTGGATTTTAAAATCCCATTTTTGTACGGGATTTGCCTCCATGTGATAAACTCCTATGTTCAATAGGTGTTCCAGACATGCAAATCTTCTTATGGTGGTTTCCAGAGCTTGAAAATGTCTTTTTTTGGATTCTATTGCCCAGAATCCCCCAACCAAACTGTGTTCAACATGTATCGATCAGAAGCATTTCTTCCCACACTTTGTTTCCAACGCTTAGAAAAGTAATTTTCTGCCTTTTTTGGCTTTTAAAAAAAAACATTTAAGTGGATGTTTTGAAACTTGCTCTTACCATTATAACCTGATCAATTAGGTTTTAATGATGGTGCTCTGTTTATTTATCTATCTATTTTAATTTGGTGAACTGCTTTGAGGTCCCAGTTGCAGATCTGTGAGCGGGAGAGGCAGGATAACTAAACAAAACAATGGAAGGCTTCAGTCTTTTTGGGGATAAGAAATCTGACGTTCCTTTTGCAGGAACAAAATCGAAGGCGACAAAAGAAGCCTCCTACTCCAAACCTCGACCATTAGCAGCCCAGGACCAGGAATTTTATGATGCTGAGATCGCCCGGAGGTTGCAACAGGAGGAACTGCTGGTGAGTGAGACAGATTATTTATTCCTTTACTTATATCCCATCATTTCCCCAGTTCAGGACTTTTAAGCAGCTTACAACTAAAAGCAAACATAGGTTAAACATTAATGGCGTTGTTGTGGCTGTGGGCATCATTTCTGACTTATAGCAACCTAAGGCGAACTTATCACAGGGTTTTCTTGGCAAGACTTGTTCAGAGGGGGAGTTTGTCTTTGCCTCCCTCTGAGGCTGAGAGTGTGTGACTTGCCCAAGGCTACCAAGGACACATTCCCACTAGCGTTTTTGTACTGAGTAGATCTGGGGGGATTCGATGATGCAATACCGAATGAAAGTTCCCACTACATTTACCCCGATCGAATCGAATCTCTCCGTGGCAATTTAACCCTGTTGACTTTCACATTACCATTTGTGTCGATTTAAAATGGAGCCGCCATTTTGATTGTTCTTGGGTTTTTTTTTAACTGTCAGTCAAATGATGCAATCTATGTCGCACTGTTTGGGGGAATCCCCCCCCCCTTCTGTCAGCTTCGGAGGATGGCAGTGGCAAGCCCTGTTGAACAACCCTTTTCAAGAAACCCTGGGATAGGTTAGCCTTGGGAGGAGTCACTCTCTCTCAGCCTCAGAGGATGACGATGGCAAGCCCCTTTGAACAACCCTTGCCAAGAAACCCTGGGATAAGTTAGCCTTAGAGGGAGTCACACTCTCTCAGCCTCAGAGGATGGCAATGACAAGCCCCTCAGAATAACCCTTGCCAAGAAACCCTGGGATGGATTAACCTTGGGGGAGAGTCACACTCTTTCAACCTCAGAGCATGGTGATGACAAGCCCCTCTGAACAACCCTTGCCAAGTACCCCCCGGGATAGGTTCAGCTTGGGGGAAGTTACACTCTCTCAGCCTTGGAGGATGGCGCTGACAAGGCCTCCAAAACAACCCTTGCCATGAAACCCTGGGATGGATTAACCTGGGGGGGTCACACTCTCTCAGCTTTGGAGGATGGCGATGACAAGTCCCTCTGAACAAAGCTTGCCAAGTAACCCTTGGGATAGGTTTGCCTTGGGGGAAGTCACACTCTCTCAGCCAAGAATGACCCCTAACTTCCACCCCCACTAATAGGTATTTTTTAAAATGTCAATCAAATCATGTGCACCTTTGTCATACTGATGATGCCAATATTTAAAGGTACTGTGTACTGCGGTCATGCAATAGCAAAGATGTGCATAAGCTGTCAAATTTTATTTTTTCAAAAAAGTACACCATCTAATGATGTTCCCAGGAGAACCCCCTCCCTGGCTTTGGCTTTGGCTTTGGCTTTGGCTTGGCTGGCAGGAAGAGAGCAAAAGGGTGGGCATGATCCGCTCCTACGCATTAACCTCTCCTTTCCTGTGCTCCAAATTGAATCGACATCAAGTTCCCATTTGCGGCTGGTAAAAAAAGACAGCTCTTTTGAAAGATGTGCTAAAATTCCTGGTTCCAAAAGAATTAGGTTAAATAGGTTTTTTGCCAGCCCCCCTTGCAAACTGCACCGAGTCTACTTGGTGCCAGTGTGAATGGCCCTGAAATAACCTGGTTTCCACACACTAGGTTATTTCATAGTGTGAATGGGCCCCCAAGTGGGTTTACATGGCTAAGCGGGGATCCAACACTTAAATCAGTATGCCATGCTGATTATGGTTCACCTATAACTATATTAACTATATAATTATAGTTGTTATAGTTCAAAAGAGAAAACAGAGATGTGATATGATCACCTCTCTTTAAATATGTGAAGGGATGTCCTGTAGAAGAGGGAGGCAGTTTGTCTTTTGTTGCTACAGAGACTAAGGTTGCACCCGCACTGCAAAAGTAATCTAGGTTGACACCACTTTAATTGCCATGGCTCAGTGCTATGGAATTCAGGGAATTTTCATTTGTTGTGGCCCCAGAGCTCTATGATATGGAAGGCTAAATGTCGCACAAAACTGCAAATCCCAGAATCGCATAGCTGCGTTGTTGTGCATAAATGTGAAATAAGCAACTATTTGCACCCCTCATTGTGAACTCACACAGAAGGGGGCCCCCATCTCCTGCAGCTGGGTACTTGGTTCTTTTTAAATCTTCTAAATAGCTTTTTCTTTTTCTATTTGTAGGCCAACCAGGTGGATACGAGGGCAGCTCAGGTGGCCCAGGATGAGGTAGGTCTGGAATGGTACCTGAATCCTTAAGACAACATTGATTCCCATAGACCTCCATCTCCAAATAATTGCCTGCTAAGCCTGCAGTGGGGAAAGGGGAGCCCATAATCCCCAAACCCTCCAGGTTCTTTTCCCCTAAGTTAAATTGAAATATGTAAGAATTTAAATATGATATTCAAATATCAGAAACTATGAAATAACAATGCCCTAAAACAGAGAAGAAAGGAGCAATTAGCCAAAGCTAAACTTTTTAAATGTTTGGTTTTGAAAAATAATGCAGGGGGCCATTGTTATCTGCTGCGGTTTGGTTCCAGGACCCTCTATGGATAACAAAATCTGTGGATGCTCAAGTCCCATTAAATACAATGGCATAGTAAAATGGTATCACTTATATAAAAGGGCAAAATCAAGGTTTGCTTTTTTGGAATTTATTTATTCATTTATTTTTAATATTTAAAAACTATGGATGGCTGAATCCGTGGATAAAGAACCTGTGGATATGGAGGATTGACCTTTTGTTGTTGTTGACAGTTTAGGTTTGTTAACAGAAGAGTTAACAAAACTAAATATTTTAAATGTTTGTATTTAATAATAATACAGTGGGCCCTTGGTATCCACTGGGGTTTGGTTCCAGGACCCCCTGTGAACACCAAAATCCATGGATGCTCAAGTCCCATTAAATGCAGTGGCATAGTGAAATGGTTTCCCTTATATTAAATGACAAAATCAAGGTTTGTTTTTTGGAGTTTATATTTTTTTGGAATATTTTCAAACCGCAGATGGTTGAATCAGTGACTAAAGAACCTGTTGAAATGGAGGGCCACTGTAATAAAGAAAAGGTTCCAGAATGAAGGTGATACATTTGATGCACTGTGTGCATTGTGCTTTCTGTAGCTGTAAGCAAACCAACCCTGGTCATGGCTTGCTCTCCTCCTCTTAGGAGTTTGCATGGGGCAGGGGTGGTTTATGGATGATGGATTACCTTCAGGGTGGTGTTGGCAGCTCCCAGGACTTGTTTTTCCCTATTTTCCCAGCTGGTAAATGTGCCTCTAGTATGAAGAATTCAAAGATATAGCTGTGTTAGTCTGTAGAATCAGTATGTAGAGAGATCTTGTAGCACCTCTGAGACTAAGGAGGGTTGCAGACTGCCAGAAATAGTGCAAATGGAGTCCACTTTTAGGGTTAGGGTTAGGGTTAGGGAATCATGGGAACTGTATTTTATTGTGGCACCAGAGCTCTCCGGCAGAAAAGGTTATATATTTCAGAAAAGAAAAAGAAAAAATTCCCATGATTCCGTAGCACTAACCCTAACCCTAAAAGTGGACTCAATTTGCACTATTTCTGGCAGTCTGCAACCCCTCTAATTGAAATAAAGAAGTTGGCATCATGAGCCTTCCTAGACTTCAGTCTACTTCCTCAGATGTGTAAGTTTATCACATTTTTGCCCCTCCCAGCCATTTTATGCCCTTGAAAGCCTCCCCTTTTTCCCTACCAATGTCAACTTCAACAGAAAAATTGTCTGAGCTAGCTAAAATGGACAAAAAAATTCTGCTTGAAGAAAAAGCATTGGTGATCGCTTTGAAGGACTGGGAACCTTTGGTTGTCTTTTTGCAGAAAAAAATGAGAACGGTACATAAACTGTATGTTAGAAGGTGTAGTGATTTGAGTGTTACACTATGACTCTGGTGACCAGGGTTTGATTTCCCACTCATCCATGAAACCCACTGGGTGACCTTGGGCAAGTCACACACTCTCAGCCTCTCGGGAAGGCAACGGCAAACCTTCTTTGAACAGATCTTGCCAAGAAAAGCCCATGATAGGTTAGGGTTGCCATAAGTTGGAAACGACTTGAAGGCACACAACAACAGGTTAGGTTAAGCAGAAGATGTTTATTTGGAGAAGCACAATTTTACGTATTGTGTATAACCATTATTAAGAAAGTTGGAATTCACTGCAATTCTTTTTCTTTCTCTGTTCTTTTGCTGTCCTTTTCTTCTTATTTTGGTGGGTTTTCCTCCTGTCTTTTACTTTTTTGTTCGTTTGTATACTTTTCTTCTTTAAGTGTATTAGAAAGCTTTTAATAACACAATATTTAATAATAATACAAAGAAAGCCCCCTTTTTTTCCAGCAGGACGTGACCCAGAGGTTGGTGGGTAGGATTGCCAGAATAAACACTGGAGGGGGCTCCTCTACCATTAATGCTTGTGTAGAGGAAATTTAGCAGCTGTTGTTTTTTACTTGACTTCATGATGCTCAGCCTCTAGAATCACAGAATCCTAGAGTTAGAAGAGACCCCTAGGGCCATCCAGTCCAACCCCATTCAAAGCACTCCCAACAGACAGCCATCCAGCCTCTGTTTTAAAACCTGCAAAAAAGGAGACTCCACCACCCTCCAAGGCAGCATATTCCGCTGTTGGAACAGCTCATACTGTCAGGAAGTTCTTCCTAATGTTGAACTGGAATCTCTTTTCTTGTAGCTTGCATCCATTGCTCCGTGTCCTAGTCTCTGGAGCAGCAGAAAACAAGCTTGCTCCATCCTCAATATGCATCCCTTCAAATATTCGAACAGGGCTGTCGTGCAGAACCAGATGTCTTAAAAAAAAAAGAGGATGAGGCACCACAGAATGCAGGGCATTGAAGAAAAATGTAGGGCATGACCAAATAAAAGCTCAAAACACTCATATAAATATACATTCACACTTCTATGTCATGCTCAGAAGGGAGGATATTTTAAAATTCCTCCTGGACAGAAGGTTGAAATGTAGGACATGCCTGGAAATGGAAGATGTCTGGTCATCCTGGCTGTCATGTCACTCTTTAATCTTATCTTCTCCAGGCTAAACATACCCAGTTCCCTAAGCTGCTCTTCACAGGGCTTGGTGGCTTCCAGACCTTCCACCATTTTGGTTGCCCTCCTTTGGACACAGTGCAGCTTCTCAACATTCCTCTTGAATTGTGAGGCTCAGGACTGGACACGACATTCCCTGCAGAAATTCTCTCTTCTACACAATCATTGAACTGGTGTTGTCTCCAGTTTTCAGTCTGGCAACCCTGTTGAGGGCATTGCAATCTCCTTAATCCCAACAGTTGTCTATCCCTGTCCTTGCCAAGTCATGTTATTGTCCATGTTGGGACATGATTTATTGTTTTTTGCTAACTGATCAGGCGGAACCTGTAAAAAGCTAGTGCCCTGTCCTCAGTGGCATGCCAATCGAATTTGTTCTTCACATGACAGTGATGCAAGTGTGTGTGTGTGTGTGTGTGTGTGTGTGTGTGTATTTCAGTGTGTGTCTGATTTTCCCTGCTAGGAAATAGCTCGCCTCCTAATGGCAGAGGAGAAGAAGGCTTACAAGAAAGCAAGGGAACGTGAGAAGTCATCGTCAGAAAAGAAAAAGCAGGAGCCAGACAGGAAGGTGGGTTTAAGATTTGGCTGGTCTGAGACGTAGGCTTGGTTAAACTAGTTTGCAAAACATCCTTACAGATACTTTTTTGGGTGAATACGATGACACGCAAAGAGGCAGCTGTGCAGAGAGGAAGTTGTTGGCTTTTCCCTGGAACATCCCCAGTTTCTGCACATTCTGCGTGGAAATAATATTTCTGTGGAGAAGCATTATTTTCTGCACAGCAGCAGCTGTTTTATATGCAGAATATTTTGCTTTCTATGCAGATCAACCGCTTGCATGTTTTGCACAGAATAAATCCCCAATCACAGCATTTTCTCTGCATGAAACAGCATTTTCTGTGCAGATGATAATATTTCTGCATTGAAGATGCAGAAAGTGTTGCTCCCTGTACAGAAAATGATGTTTTCTTTGCAAAACAGTCATGTGCAAATTTTGTGCAGAGCAGATCTCAAACTGTGAAAATTCTCATCAATCCTGGATTCTTATCCTTTTTTAATATTTATTTTTCCAAACAATAAAAGGTATATAAAATAAATAAATAACAATAACAGTTGTTTGTATATTTTACACCCCATTAACTATCTTCATTACCATTTTCATTTCATTACAATGCCTGTTTACTCATCTTACTTACTATATATCCTTAATTCTGTACTTCCCTCCATTTATCTGATTTTGTAAGATGTTATTTCTCTTAATATTACCCACTTCTAATTTAATTAGTATGATCTCACTATTTGTCTCGCCAATTGTTAATTTTAAGTTCAATTGTTTTAGATCTACTTTGATTTTTAGATTATACCAGTTTCCTACTCCTGTTTTCATAATTTTTTTTTTTTTTTTGCAGTAGACTAGGATTCTTATCACCGGGTTTAAAAAACATGCTATTCAACCATTTTTAGAATATTTTTGGATATTTTTTTCTTCCCTGCAGCTGCTGTCCCATAGATTGTACTGTTCCAATATTAGCTAATCCATCCTGCTGTCTCTTATCTACCCAGCACGATACACACGAAGGGTTGCATCCAAGATCAAGAGAAGGTCATGAAGATCATCGAGCGAAGAGCGACAAACCAACACGGTAAAATGCATATGAATCCCACTGATCCATAGCCCCCCAGGAGGAATTAGCATCCACTAGATGAATGGGTTGCATACATGTTAGGGGTTGTACCTGTCATCATTCTTAGTGTTCCTCCTTCTCTATACAAACACAAAATACTTTACTGCACCAAGAAAAATGAATATCAAGGGACAGCATCCTGGCTTTGCCTTCTCTCCAACATGTAGTTTCATGTGTGCAGAAAATAATTTTACATGGAGGATTTAATTGAGCCTTCACCTGTAGTAAAGCTGATCATTGCAAGGCTGATCAGGGAATAGGGACTCTGTCTCTGCTGGACATGGTTAGACATCTCTTAAATTTGAAACTTGCAGGCTGGATGTTCTCCTGGATTCGAATTTGAACCTGGATGCCCAGGTTTCTGCATTGGCCAGGAGTGAATTTGCATAGCTAACACTAGTGCAACAGCTGCACCCATTCCTTGAGACATCACATCTGGCTACATTACATCCTGTATGGACTACTGTAACACACTCTGTGTGGGGTTGCCTTTGGAAACTGTTTGGAAACTTCTGCCAGTCCAAAATTATTCTGCCAGAACGGTAACCAGGGCCAGTTATAGGGAGTATATCACTTTCTTGTTGAAACTTCTGCCAGTCTAAAATTATTCTGCCAGAACGGTAACCAGGACCAGTTATAGGGAGTATATCACTTTCTTGTTGAAACAGCTTCATACCGGTTTGTTTCCAGGCACAGTTCAAAACTGCTGGTTATGACCTATAAAGCCCTACATGACTTAGGTCCTGAGAGAAAATGTGACTTGCCAAAGGTCACCCAGTGGGTTTCCATAGCCAAGACGGGATTTGAACCCTGTTCTCCAGAGTCATAGTCTTAACGTTCAAACCCTTATACCACACTGGCTCTCAGGTTTCCCTTTAACTGCTTTTAATTTTATTGACAGTTCAATTTCATTTGAAACTTCTCTGTAATGTGAATATTTAAAGCTGTCTCTGTTTTACCTTTGGTAAGCTGCCGTGAGTCTCAGACTGGCAAAAGTGGGATGATGTCTAGGATGATGTTTTGTACAGCACTGAACATTATGTCAGTGGGGTGGTGCATCTGCTCTGGGTTTTACTTTGAACTTTAAAGGAGTTATCCAAGTTTCTGAATTCTTTAACCAAAATAGATTGAAGTCCTTGGACAGCTTCATTAAAGTTATAGCTGAAACCAGGAGCAGATTTATCATCCCACCAGTTTGGGACCCACCAGCCATCACTGTCTGAAGGGAATATTACCAGTGCAATTTTCTCCACTTACCGTTATTATCTTCTTTCTCTGCCAGGCCTCCTCAGCCTCCCACAGAGGAGCTGGACCATCTGGTTAGTCTTACAAGCCAGCAAAACTTGGCATATCCCATATCCAAACCAGAGCCTTTGCATAAAGGTGAGCCATAATCCCTACGGTGGATCAAAACAGATCTGTACATGCTGGAGTTTAGACCAAGACTTTATGTAAAAGGTGCAACAAATCTAGGACCACCAAAACCCATCTAACACACTGCACAGGCCAGCTTCTCAACTGGAATAGCCTTTGGACATCCACAGAGCAATGGTGGGCATTGCAGTGGGTCTGGAGGCCTGCTCCTGGAATTCACCAGGAGCTGCGCAGACTGCTGCAAGTAAACAAAAGCATCAAATCCATTTTTTTATTTTAATTTTATTTTTTAATGTTAAATAGTACAAATGGCTTATGTTTATTTAAAATGTCCTCCTGGGTGGTTCGGAAGAAGCAATCCACCCTCTTGTTTTGGCCAGAGAAAGGACTGTCCAGGGAGTCTGGAGGGGTTGAAGGCCACAAAAGCAGTTTTGAAGAGGGTCACATGTGGCCCATGAGGTGACACGTTGCCCACCTCTGCCCTAAAACATGGCTAAGGTTGCATCTCTACTGCAGAACTAATGCAGTTTGAAGGTCTGAAGAAAGGAAAATAGGAGTCAAAATGGACTGTTCCTTTGGTCATGAAATTCCAGATGCCTGTGGTTGTCCCACCTAGAGATGAGAAGGTCCAGGAAAAACAAAAACTAGAAAAATTCAAGGGGAAAAAATGGATTATTGGTTTTGTGTGAGGGATGTGGCATGTGTGTATTTGCCTCCAAGTTACATGTTAGCCTATGGTGACCCTGTGAATTCCATCGGGGGTTTTTTAGGCAAGGAATACTCTGAGGTTGTTTTGTCAGTTACTTCCTCTACAATAGAGCCTACGACACTTGGTATTCATTGACAGTCTCCCAGGGCTGATCCTGCTGAGCCTCTGTGATCAGATGGGATTTGTTGCCACTTGTATGTGTGTGTGTGTCACCTCACAGCTGTGAGGTGTGTGTGTATGTGTGTATGGGTTTCTCTTCATTAAATAGGAAGGAATGGAAGAAGGAGGGAGGGAGGAGATGGATGCATCTGTTTTACAGGGAAAAAATGCTGCACTTTGTGAAACTAATTTCCGTTCCTCTCTCTCTCATTTCCCCCCCATTGCAGGTTACCACTATAAGCAGTAGGAAAAACTATTAGACATTTTCATTGAGACTGACTCTCTTCTGTAGCAAACTTCTTTGGACTTCTTCCTGGGGATCTCCTGGGTCTGCATCCCCTCTCCAAGGAGCTCCCAGGACTTCATCCTTTCCAACTATCACAACGTCCACAAACAGTGCCTCTTCTTCAGTCTGTTGTGTGTGGGTTCCCCCCCTCCTTTGTGTCTTGGGCAAGGCAGTCGAATCTTGCTTGGAGGCAGTTACCCATCTCCATCTCCTGGGAAGGAATCTCTTCCATGGCATCCCTAGCTTTGAGTCTTTTGGTGCTGCCATCTTCTTTGGCTGTGGTTGAGCCACAGTGTTGTCAATAAGATATCTTTGTTTGGGGTTTGAGAACAAACAAGGGTGTGTGTATGGAGGCAAAGCCAAATTCCAATAAGCATTTTCTTTTACCTGAAGCCTTGAACTGCATTTGGAAAAAAGAAGAAAGTCTCCCTACGACGACAGTGCATTTGACAGCTGCAACATTTGCCCTTGACTGCTCCATAGTCCCTTTTACATTCCAAAAGTTGTGATCTCACCACCAACCTGTCATCACCTGAAATGCCTGGTCTGAATTGTCCTCTGGCAGAATCAGACATATGTGTACCTAAAATTATGATTCATGGAGCAGTTTCCCTCAGGGCTGCTTTGTGTGCCTCGGTTTGGTGAGTTATGCTGAAAATGCTTAAGCATACAACTCTTCATGTGAAGTGGGATGGTCTGTGTTTGCAAGGAAGTGTATCATACAGGAGCACATGTCAGGATTAGTGGCAATTTCTTTTCTATTTAGGGAAAAGAACCTAGGTTTGCTTTCTTGTAATGTGTGCCACACCCCTTGGTGGTCACCTAAAATGTATATGCAGGGCTATGTTCTGTTTTGAAGTCATCCGAAAACTCCATTTGCAATATCTGTTGTCAGCTGTGCAGCAAATCCCTTGGTGATGCAAGTTAATCATTTGGAGAGTTTCAAACAAAAATCCACCAAACAGTGATACCTTTATTGGTCAACCAAAATGCACTATATATTGTTGCAAGCTTTCAAAGCTCCATTGGCTTCTTCATCAGGCAAGATGTTACAAATCAAACAGGAGAAAATATTGGAGATGTTAGTCAGATGCCTGCATTTTGCTGTTTCTGTCCTTAGTTAAGACGGTAAGTGGAGGGCATCTTTTGCAGGCCGATCCTTTCTCCTTCTAGCCATGTGCATATTTGCAAAGACCAGGAAATTTAAAGTCCATTTGCATTTAAAGTCCATTTGGAGAGTTTGTGTGTATAAACTTGAGCAAAGACTTGGGCTGCATCCGCACTGTAGAAATAGTCCAGTTAGACACCACCTTAACTGCCATGGTTCAGTGCTATGGAATCCAGGGAATTGTAGTTTGTTGTGATATCAGAGCTTTTTGACAGAGAAGGCTAAATGTCTTACAGGACTACAGTTCCCTACATTCCATAGCATAAAGTGGTGTCAAAGTTAATTATTTCTGCAGTGCGGATGCAGCTTGGATGCTGATGTTTTAATCTTATAAGCAGCTTTAACTCATAGACATTTGATTTTGTGAACTCATAAAAGCTGCACAGTTATCTGACCTGGCATTATTTTTGAAGCAACTCAAGCATTTTAAAGGCATGAAGACGACAGAATTGCTAATTTGGCAAAGCATCTTAAAATCTGTAATGAGTCAAAGGGCCAGAATTAACTTGCATATTTACCAATACATTGTGAAAATAGTTTTCTGTATCTGGATGACCCCATAGCAGATACTAAGCCACAGGAAAGTCACATTTTACTGCTTCTTGTGATACTCTTAACTGGAGCTGTTTCTAAGGGAAAGAAAATCTTAGGAAAATGTGGGCTAGGAATAGAAAGCAGTTAACTTTGAGTCTTCATTCCATTTAGTTTCTAGCTTAGAAGTTAGCTAGCTTTTCCAACCCCAAAGGTATTTTTGAAACCATGAGGACTAGAAGCACATTTTGGGAGGTAAAAGTCATGTTTAGGTACCACCGATGGGAGTTCAAAAGTGCCTTGGCAGGATTGGTGGACTCTCTATAATGTTTCCCAGAAAAGGAAGAAAAGACTCCATATTCCTTGTCCTCTTCTCTCCTCCACCCCTCAGTTTTTGAACCTCTGCCCTGAACTCGACTTGCCCTGCCCAGCTGCCCATTTAGTCTTTATTTTTGGCCCATTTAGGCTGTTCACAGAATGGTTAACTTTTCCAGTTTGAAGATGAAATGGCCAACAGTCATGGTGCATTTCTTCTTTTTCCATTGTGTGTCATACCTGTGTAGTGCCACATCCATTGCTTTTATATATGGTTTATTTTTATATGGCATAGAATAGTCAAAGGTTGTTAATGGTTTGTTTGCTTTTTACTAATGAAGCTGCCATTTTCCATCTTCTGTTCCCCTCTCTCTAACATGTTGCTGCATCCCATCCGAAATGTATTTATTAACTGTTAAGTATTAACGGTTTGGTTTTAGGTGCCAAAAAAACCTTGCCTGTACAACAGGGAGTCTGTTTTCTTTGTAGCTCTGTGTCACTCTTGGATATCTTTTAGGGCAAAAGGCTATTGGATTTCCATCTTGGCTTTGAGAGTCTGAGTGTTACAGGCCAAATGGTCATTTGCTGAATGGTTTGGCTAACAAAATCAAAACAGCCAGAATAATCCCAGGTCAAGTGTGAAATTCTGTCCGGTTGGCAATATAGGCTCTTCTCCAGTTTAATTTCCATTGGGGAATTAAATTTCTCCACTTTTCATTTCCTGTTATCCATACTGTACAACTGTATTGGTTTGATACCACTTTAATTGATACTATGACTCCATCCTGCAGGGTCCTGAGATTTCTAGTTTCATCCTGGGCAGAGGGTTGAACTAGATAATAATAATAATAATAATAATAATAATAATAATAATAATAATAGTTTTTATTTGTATTTTCCCACCTCTCCCTGCAGATCGAGGCGGGATTACAGCAAAAATATAAAACAATGTACAAAAATACAATATATAAAACCATGACAATAATAAAAACCTGCAATCCATATAATAAAATCCAGTTCCCAATCATATACCAAGTTTGGTCATCATCTTCGGCGTGGTTCTTCTCCAACTCTATAGTTCTATTAAAAGGTACTTAGAATGCTTTAGTCCACTCTCCCTGAACTAGCACTCTCTGCCAGTGAGCTCTCAAGTACCTTATGAAACTATAGCTCCCAGTGGTTCCATTGGATGGAGCTGTGGCAGTTCAAGTGGGATCAGATGGCTATAATTGTATGTGGATATATCCCCTTGTCAAGAGTCTTTATGCTAAGGAAAAGGAGAAGGAAAAGGAGAAGAGGGGACACAAATTCATAATATAATTTTCCTGGATGAGATATGAAGAAGTGAAGGAGTGCCCTCTTGTGGAACAGATCAAAATTTGGGACTGATTTTTCCCCCTTTTTATCTCCAAATGACTACCAAATGACTCCAAATGGACTACATTTGTCTCCAAATGACTACCAGTCATTCTACACCACCAGTCATTTGGAAAAACTGCAGACAAGACTAGGTTTAAAGACAGAACCTCACTCTTCTTGGGGTAAAGTCCAGGACTTTAACCACCAGCAAAACTTGTGTTTAATTCAATTTCTGTCAGTGAGTGCAGAGGCATGAGGCTGGGAAGGACATATTGCTGAGTTAGAGGTTGGAAAAGTTACTGTTTAGATTGCAGATCCCAGAATCCCCAGCCAGCATGGATTACAGCTCCCAGAATGGGTCTGTCACCAGGTAAATTCATTTTAGCATCCAACCCCCTGGACAGCAACTTTTCTAGGAGACTTTAAAAAACCCTTTGGGTTCCTTCAGCGAAGCCGATTGTACCTGACTTCCAGCACACTGTGATTGTAAAAATCTTTGATTTGGGTTTAGGGCAATTGTTCACCTGAATTCACCTTGTGCTTTCCGATCCTAGGTAGGATTTTTGCCACTATTGGGAAAAGCGGAAGGTCAGATCTCCAGGGCTGGTTGGTTTTTGGAAATTACTCTGCTACTCCCTGCCAAGGAGCAGATGGTATCTGCTCCACCATGGGCTTCAGCCAAAAATGAAAGGGGCACTGAGAGATGCTTCCCCTCCACTTCGTTTGTCTGTCTTTAGCAACTAATATGAACACAACATAGATGGTTTTGGATTAAAAATAAATCTGGAATGTTTAACCTATGCACCTCTTCCTCAAGGTTGCTTTCTCCATGCCAGGATGAATAACTTTCAGGGGTTGGAAGGCTGCACTCAAGGATGTAGCTAAGTGGTGGGACAAAATGAGACCGATGCCCCCCAAATACAAATGCATCGCCCCAGTGTAGTTTCCCTTCAGTCCCCAGATTTCCGGCATTGCATGGAGTGAAACCATGAAAATTGTTTCCACCTCAAATTATTCTATTTACAGTGTTCACACTCCTTTGGTCTCTCTGTCTGCCCCTTTTCTATGGGCTCCTAAATTGCATTTTTACTGTATAGCTAGCAGAGGTAGCATGATAAGAATTCTGCCATCTCCCCGATGAAAGTTTCCCTCTGTTCTCCCCCCCTTTTTTTAGCATTGCAGTACAGGTTAAGCCTCCCTTATCCAGAATTCCAAAATACTCCTAAATCCCCAACTTTTTTCTTGGTTGGCTGAGAGAGTGACACCTTTGCTTTCTGATTGTTCAGTGTACGCCAACTTGGTTTCATGCACAAACCTATTTTTAAAAATATTGTATAAAATGACCTTCAGGCTCTGTCTATAAAGTGTATATGAAACACAAATGAATTTTGTATTTAAATAGCTCATTATGCGCATACAGGCAAATGCAGGTATTCCGAAATCCAAAAATAAATCCAGAGGGAAGGGCAAGATCGCAAATAGAAAAAGTGTTAAAAATTTGGGGACTGAAGGAAAATTTAAGGGGGGATACAACTCTTACTTGGAGGGACAAGGCCCTATTTTTGTCCCCCCCTCCTCCATAGTTGTGTTAGAAGAAATTTAGGTGCTATTAGGTAAAACAGGCCCAATTATTTAAAAAAAATGTTTTACCTCTGTTGGAGGTAGAAATCTCAAATTGTAAAGTCCCAGCCCACTGGCTCCTTTTTGCGTGTGGCTAAAATGTGGTAACTTCACATCCAGGAAACATATCTAGGGGTAGCTATGTTGACCATATAGCAAAGTACAACATCCAAAATCCACAAAACAGTGATATCTTTACTGGGTGAACCAAAATGCATAAATATATGCCGCAAGCCAGCGGAGCTTCGAAAGCTTGCAACATCTATTTTATGCAAATACAGGTTTCTCTCCCCAAAAAAACAAACACCCCCCCCCCACCAAACCCCAAAATCTCAAATCCAAAACACTTCTAGTCCCAATCATTTTAGATAAGGGAGATGTGGCTTGTAACTTAAAACAGAATATCATTTAGAAACACAGTTTGGGCCTCCAGAGAAAAGGAGTCAGGCAAAGGGATGGAGGGAAGACAGCAAACAGAAGAAGCATTCAAAGTGTGAATAACTTTCAACATCTCACTCTCTGCAGTGTTAAAAATTTGGGGAGTGAAAGTCAATTGAATGGGGAGCAGAATTCTTATTTAGAGGGATAAACCTAACACCTGGTAAGGAAACCCACTATGCCAACTTCTGGTCAAGAACTGAATGCCATGAAAGGAATAAGACTTTCCTTCCAAAGGCACCCACTCTTTTGGTCTTGCAATGGGCAAATGATGCTTGGAACAAGCATGGAAAGGTCGTCTTTGTCTTGACATGAGAAAAGCACTACCTTCATGGGAGAAGTAGTATTTCCCTCCCTCTGTTTTTGGTCCCGTTAGCAATAGACAAATAGAAGCATTCCTGGTAGCTGTGGGGTGCAGCACCTCATTTCAAACAGGGCTTTTTCACTAATAGATTGCACTGTTCCATCTTTATAAGGATGGGAATTGGATTGGTTAATGTAGCACTTGCAACAACTTCTTTTGAAAAAGAGAGAGGGAGATCATTTGTGCCAAAACTTTTAAGGCTGAGAGCAACAACTTCTTTTGAAAAAGAGAGAGGGAGATCATTTGTGCCAAAACTTTTAAGGCTGAGAGCAACAAAATACATCAAGGTGCTGGTGCAGCTCATCCCACTCAATTCATTTTTCCAAGTGTGTGTGTGTGTGTGCCTTTTGTTTTCACCCAGTGTTTCACACTCTTGTGTTTTATGGTGATAAACTGCAGTTGATTCTTGCTCTTTCATAGAATTATAGAGTTGGAAGAGACCACAAGGGCCATCTAGTCCAACCCCCTGCCATGCAGGAACCCAAAATCAAAGCATACCCAATAGATGGCCATCCAGCCTCTGTTTAAAGACCTCCAAAGAAGGAGACTTCGTGTGAAGGTGGTGCTTTCCTGAAGATAATGGGGCTTTTAAGCTTCTGTGTAACCAGCCCTTGCTTTGATGTGTACTTTTCTAACACAATGACTGGCCTGCAAACCCTATGGCCATAGAAACACCCTGCCTCTCTAAGAGACTGGCACTCTTAAAATCTCTGCCCAGTCCATGTTGGAATAGTTAACTCTGTGCCATGGGATATACTCCAGTTGCCATAGTCCTTAAAAAAAAATCCCTAACCTTCAGCACCATTTGATAAAAAGTTTCCACAACTTTTCTGGACAGCTTGTTCCAAACATGAACTGCATGGACCTTTGGTTTCATGAAATAAGAAGCCAGAATGATCCAGGCCATTGTATTTCCAATTTCTATGTATGGGTATGAAAGCTGCACAGCAAAGAAAGCTAAGAAAAAGAAAATTCATTTGAAATATGGTGCTGGAGGAGAGTTCTATGGATACTGTGGACTGACAAAGAAAAAAAAAAAGACAAAACTGTATTAGAGCAAATCAAACCTGAATTCTCCCTAGAAACCAAGATGAGTAAACTAAGGCTAATGTACCATAGATGTATCATAAGCAGAAATGATTCATTAGTAAAGATAATCCTTGGTAAAGTGGAAGGCAATAGCAAAAGAGGGAGAGCCCATTCCAGGTGGTCTTGACTCTGTCAATGAAGCCACATCTGGGCAGTTTTTTGACTGGAGATCTTGGAGTCCTCACGTTCAGAGGGCTACCATAAGTCTAAGTCATCATGTCAACAAGGACAGCGGGTCCCTGGTATCCGCTGGAGTTTGGTTTCAGGATCTCCCATGGATACCAAAATCTGAGGATGCTCAAGTCCCATTAAATATAATGCGCCTAGTAAAACAGCATCCCTGATCTAAAATGGCAAAATCACGGTTTGCTTTTTGGAATTTAGATTTTTTAAAAATATTTTCAAGCCATGGATGGTTGAATCCATGGATAAAGAATCTATGGACACAGAAGGTCAACTGTGACCATAACAATAACATGGATCCTAGGGAAATTCTCCCTAATCTTTTAGTCCATCTCCTTTTGTTGGATAAAGCCCTTTGTTAGATTCTGGATTTCCATTTGATTGACAGCAGTTCTCCAGTTCATCCAGCCTCTGGGTCTCTAGGTTAATAGGATAAGCTGATTCTTAAGAAGAGCCCTGGGTGATCAGAGCAAAGGCCTGTCCAGCCCAAAGTCACAGAGGTCAGAGAATTGCAGAGCTGGAAGAGTTTCCAAGGCCCCTGCCTACGAAAGAAGTCAATTGTATTCCTCTTGAGAAGCCCACCAGCAGGACAGGGCAACGCCTCCCATCCCATGCAGTATTTCAGAGACATACGTTACTGCCTCTGCTACTGGCATTAATATATTACTACCATGGCTACTAGCTAGTAACAGCCTTCATCGCCTATGAACTTGTCTGGTCCCTTTCTAAATTCATCCATTTTGGCAGCTAAAACTGCACCTGTGCTGGTCTTGGCCATCTTCTGTGTTCTTCTGTATCCTCAGCAGAATAACACTTCCTTCTTGAAGTGGGGCATTCAGTTTTGAACACAGTGTCCATGGTACACTTCTGTCTACTGGTGTGTTGCTAGAACTGCCACTGGAAACACACCTGTTGCAATAGCATTTCCAATTTGTCATTGCATCCTCAGAGTCACAGAGGTCAGAGAATTATCACAGAGGTCAGAGAATTTTAATGTTTAGTGCGTATCCATGTGCAAATTGCAATGCATATTCTTATGCAGTGTGCAATGTGTGCACAGTTTTATTTCTGCAACCTTGGACTGAATGCAGGTGCTCAAACAAAAGTGTCTAGCTGCCTCTGTAGGGGAACTTATGTATGTATAAGGTACTCTTTCAGGAGTGCTTTGATTGTGTGTTAATGCCTAGTAGGGGGTTGGAGCAGATGGCCTCCGTAGATGGCTCTTCCAGTCCCTTCCAACTCTAAGATTATTCTAAGAATGTTTGGGTCTGTGTTTGCCTTTCCTTGCTCCTGCTAGCAAAGCAACCTCTTCATCTTCCAAAGAAGTGCCTCCTTTCATGTGGTTCACCTGCAAGATTTCAACCTGTTTCCTGCAAAAGGGAATTTGACACTTTATAATGCAGGCTAACATCTGAAGCAAGAATTTCCAATTTTTGCAAGCAATACCCAGAGAGAGAGAGAGAGAGAGAGATTTAAAATGTAGGGTGATGGGTTTTCCAGTTTTAAGAAAGCAAATGACACCTGGGTGCTCCCACCTGCATTTGTGTACCACGCTGCCTATTGCTGACAGCCACTCGGGATGGAAAATGAAAGCTGGGTGTTGAATTCCAGGGCATTCGTTCAATATAGCATTTGGGGATGTGGCTTTAAGGATCCAGATCTTCACAGAGGTTAAATCCTCTTTCAGGAAATGCAATGTTCTGGGATGGTTGGTATGAGCCTTGAACACTGTGGAAATTTTATCTGCCAGTCAACTTTGTTTTCCTGAGCTTATGCCTGCAAGGAGAGCCTACTATGGGTTTCCTCGGAAGCAAGTCCCATTCCACGCAGGGGTAGGCAACCTTTCCCCTTTAGGGGCCAAGGGACTTCAGCTCCCAGAATCCCAGGAGCTATTGGCCAACTTGGGACTATTGGCCAACATGGCTGAGGCTTCTGGGAACTGAAGTCCCTCGGCCCTTAAAGGGGAAAGGTTGCCTACCCCTGTTGCTTCCTGTTTATTCACATCCCCCCCCTCAAATTCCTTAATTGACCCTTTATTTGTAAATTCCTTTCCAAGGCTTATAGGTTTTGCTTCTGAATTTCCTCCTTGCAGTCAGAACAATTGTTCACTGGCCACGTTCCAACACTGAGGTTACATATTGTAAATCTCTGCATGCAGAGTTATGCATTGATTGTGCTACGCATCCCCCTTTTTTGAATGGCAACATAGCACAACTGAATGCACAACCAAATGTGCATACACATGCATACTTTTGTCTACATGCACAACGGCACAATATGTACAAGTCTGCTTCTGCAACCTGAACTGAACAGAAATGGTCTGCATTCGACACCAACAGGATCCTGGGCCTTACGTCCATTCTGCAGAAAGTACTTAGTTTGGGAGCATCCAAGATCCACCCAGGTCTCTTTCCTTTGTAAATGTAAATTGCAACTGAAAACAACCCAACTATGCAATACTGTTTACTGTTCACCCTGTGCTGGTTTTTTGGATCAAAGCACACATTCCGACAGGATTGTAAAGAACTGCTTCTTCTCTACATGTGAGGTCTGTTTTCCCAGTTTTGTCCTGAACTCATTGAATGTAAAGGGAGAGCCTCACTTACTGTACTTTCTTCACTTACTGTAACATCCCCATCCATGTTTCCTTTCTATTTATTACCCCAAATGAATTTCCAAGCTTATTCTTACCTCTAAAACAATCTGAGAAATCAAAAGTCATTTTAAAAAAGAAGATAACTTTTGAGAATGGAGTGGAAAACTTTCCTGGCAGATGGGAGCTTTCCTGGGAAAGTGAAAGGGAAAATTCAGAAATGACATTCTCAGAATGGAGGCTTGCCTTTATTTTATTTTATTTGTGGACAGCGTGTGAAACAGTAGCGCTTTCCCCCTTCACATTAGGCCTTTGAAACTCCGATTCAAAGTTGAGCTAATTCAAAGTAGATTCCCAACAAAATATTGGTGCTCCTCCAGTCTTCACAGTGACTGGTTTTAGTTTATAACATAATGTGTAGCTGTAGTTTGTTATTACTTGAATTTTTAAAAAATGAAGTCTCAGTATCCTTACACTTGTCCAAGTTGGGCCTGTTCAAAATGTCTGATTGGGCCATTTTGTCCTTTTAACCACCTTTCCACTGAACATTCCCGGTCTGAGATGTAATAGCAAAAATTTTGCTCTTGGGCAAAGGAGGTGCTGCTGGCGAGTAAAAGGGATGCTTTATATTTCTTGGATCATGCCCACCACATCAAATTGCTGATCGAGATATATATATATATTTCTTGGATCATGCCCACCACATCAAATTGCTATATATATATATATATATATATATATATATTGCTATATATATATATATATATATATATATACCTTTATTTGCACAATCCTGGAAGCATGCAAAGTGGGCCAAGATGAGGAAGCAGAGGAATTGCTTGGGAGTGGACAGATAATTTCAAATCCATCCTCCCCCCCCCCCCACAAAAAAAATATTTTACAAAGGCATTTCAGGTCTTGCATGGCCCAGTGCCTGTATATGTGGCAAAACCTTCAGCAAAGCAATCTAATAATCTGTTTAATAGATGTCCCTGTTTCCGTCAATGCACAGATTTCATTGAGCTTCCAGGACTGCGAGGAAAAACCAAACTGTTCCAACTCAACCAAGTGCTACAGATACTTAAATTTCTTCTGCCATTTTTATGCCCCCCCCTACTTTTTGTCAGAGATGTTGCTCTCCTTTGGTTAATCTCCACTCCTTTGGTGGTTCTCTAGATGGGAACCTTTGCAGCAAGTCACCATGACTACTCAAGTTTAGTTCTTGTGCTTTGCTTGTTGTACCCATGACTTCTCTTCTTCCATTCTACTAGAAGTACGTAGCTAAATAACTGTGTAGCCTTTAGCTTGATTGTACTCTTTATGCTGAGAGACTAAAGAGAACCCTGTAATGTTGGCAAAAGGACTTGGGGCTGTCATCCTTCTGGAGATGACAACGGTGGAATTGGAAACGAGAATGATAATAAAGTATTGGCAGTTATTTATAAGGGGCCTGCGTTCTGTTGTGGCTTTGTGTCCAGATGTTTCTTCATCCTGAGTCTGTGGGTCAGGATGACCAGATGTCCTCCTTTTCCAAAACATGTCCTCCATTTCTGCCTTCCTGTCCAGGAAGAATTCCAACATGACCTCCACTTGAACACGACAAAGGTGCATGAATTATTTATATTTGTGGTTTTATTTTTATTTTGAAATATCCTACATTTTTGTTGACTATCCTACATTTTGCAATCCCTTGTCCTTTGCCGTTATGACATCTGATCACCCTGTCTTGAGTAAAGGGTGGAGACTGAGCAAACCATGCATTTCCACCTCCTACCCACACATGCCCCACACTTTCTCTGTTTTTCTGTGGGAAATGGTGTATTGAACACACAGAAACAACTCAACGTTTCCCTCTGCTCTCCTTGGAGCAAAGTGTACCCTATGCCTCCAAGCAGCCAAAGCACCAACAAGGAGAATGGAAAGCAAGCTATTCTAAATTCAGGGACCTAGGACATTATCACACGTGGGCCAGAAAGCGAAAATAAAAGTGGAAATGAGGCATTACGAAAATAAACTTGTTTCCGCAAACGTCATTACCTTAATTGCGAATTTACAGCAAGTGCAAAGAACGTCCACACACAAGCGAAAATATCCTGTAAATGTAGTAGAAATGAGCCTCTTGCACATGCGCAGATAGAGGAATGCTCGCAGGAACCATGGGTAATGACGGGGAAATGCTCCCCAATACGTATTTGGCGATCACATTTGCGGTAAATGCAGAATCACCCTCATCGCGCAATTGCATTTCCTGAAGAAACCAAAATTCAAAAGATCTCGGATCTTTCCACTTTCTGTCGGGGTTCTGTCGGGGTTCTGTGCGACGTCGTGTGAAAACACGGGCCAATAATCCGGTATCGTTCGGGATTTCGTGTGGATTTTGTTTGGATTGGGCCCCGTGTGATAACGTCCCTAGCCATGTTATTCTGGCATAGCAGCATGCAAAAGGATCCTGTAGCACCTTTGAGCAAAAGACATTGTAGTTACAGCAGGTGCATCTGAGGAAACAGACCATGAAAGCTTATGCTATAACCTCTTTCGGTGAGTCGGTCAGTCTCAAAAGTGCTACAAGATCCTTTTTCATGTTGTTGCTGTGTGCCTTGGTTTCCAATTTATGGCAATCCTAAATTGGCAGTCCAATATGGCAGTCCAATGTAATTACAAATAATAAAAATAAAATCATATAATAATGAATCCAGAGGTGGATTTTTGTTTGTTTGTTTATATATTATGTTTACAATAGTAATGTGAAAATTGTAAAAGAGAACCCCTTATATACAGTAGTAATAGAAATCCTAAGTATTGTGCAGTGCACAGTATCAGCCACCAGGTGGCGCTGCTTCCATTAGCTTTTAGATAATTTCAGGCAGAGAAATAATAGATAGATATCTTAGATAAAAACACATTTAGGAATTTAGGAAGCTGCCTTAGGCCTGTTTTTTACTACATAGTTACATAACATTTCGATAGCACCTTAAGTGCAGTGGCTCCAACATAATCATGGGATTATGGAAGAGATCTGCCAAACCAGCATAGTTTAGTGGTTTGAATATTGGATTACTACTCTGGAGATCAGGGTTCGAATCCCCGCTCAGCTATGGAAACCCAGTGGGTGGCCTTGGGCAATCCACACACTCTCAGTCTCAGAGGAAGGCAATGGTGAACCTCCTTTGGACAAATCTTGCCAAGAAAACCCATGCCTTAGGATCTCCATAAATTGGAGACAACTTGACAGCACACAGCAACAAACTGGTTTAAGTGCAATGGCACCAGTGTAATCCTGGGATTTGTAGTTTGGTGAAGCAGAGAATTAGAACTACAGCTCTCTGACCGAGAATTCTAAATGCATCATGAACCTACAAATTCCAGGATTCTGTAGCAGGCAGAGAGAGCAGTTGAATGGTATTGAAGTAAGGTCCCCAGGGTATCTCTTCTTCTATGGGAAGTCCTGTATTAAGATGCTTGAGGTTTAGCCATGTATTGGGGTCATTGGAAGGCCCCTAATTCAGAATTTCTTGATTGGTTGAGAGCAAGTGGCAACCGTGTTCCCAAGAGACCAACTCCAGTGTTTGGTACACAGCAAAATGGCCTCACCTACCAAATGCTGGGGTTACACCAGCTGGGATCACCAGTTGTACCAGCAAGGCAGAACGCCCTTAAGTCATGCCTCAGGTGCTTCTCTCTCAACCACCTGTAGTGCCAAGAGTAGGCAGAGTGGGTGCCAGCTCCTCTTGCAACAAATTGGTCCTTGTCCATTTTGCAAACACTCGGGGGGAGAGAAGTCCATTGTGAGTATGGCACAACCTCTCACATTTCACCAGGGAAGTTTTGGAGACATGTGGCCAAGCAACATAGGAATGTGGCCAAGACGGAAAAAGTTATTAAGGACGAAGGTAAGGTAAGGTAAGGCAGGGGTAGGCAACCTTTTTGAGCCGGGGGCTGGGTTGCTGTCCCTCAGACAATTGGGGGGCCGAAGCACCAAAAATAAATAAATAAATAAATAAATATTAAAATTATTTTTTTTAAAAAACATTAAAAATATATGCATGCACACTCTCTCAGCCCCAGAAAAGCCATGGCAAAACCCCTGTGGAGATTTTGCCAAGAAAACCCCAAGAACAAGTAATAACAACAATAATCAATATCATCATGGTGGGCGGCAGCGACAGAGGCAGGACCAGCCTGGGGCCGGTCCAAAAGCCTCGGGGGGCCGCATCCGGCCCCCGGGCCTTAGGTTACCTACCCCTGAGGCAAGGCAAGGCAAGGCAAGGCAAGAGAGGTGCAGCCCTTTGCTTTTGCCTAAGCCTACAGCTCCTGGGGCGAGGGGAGGCCATTGTACACACACTGACCCATCTCTTTGACTTAGGATCTCAACTGATATCAGCATGACCACAAACCCTCCTTTTTCAAGAAGTGTCCTACATTTCAATCTTTTGTCCAGGAGGAATTCCAAAACATCCTCCATTTTGAGCATGACTAATAATAATAATAATAATAATAATAATAATAATAATGCTTTATTTATATAGCACTGTAGATTTACATAGCGCTGTACATACAATCAATAAAATAGACAAACTAAATAAAGATAAGCCTGCCAATGGCATACATTCTACAAAATAATAAAATAATACATATTAATACAAAGAAGGCAACAAATTAAAACATCAAATAATAATCAGGCAATGCCTAAGAAGCATGCATTTCTATTTATACTGATGTTTTTTTAGCTTTTAGTTTGGAATGTCCTCCATTTCTTTTCTTGACTGTTCTACATTTGACAGTGCTTTGTCCTCTTTTGTGATATGGTTAGGCTGGTCCTGATCCAGAAGGAACAGCAGCCAACAAGGGTGTAGGTGAGTTACTTCTGTCCAAAGCTGCTGCTATTGCAAAGAAACCAAAGACAGGTCTGGTTGTCGTGTGCTTCCAAATTGTTTCCAACTTATGGCAACACTAAGGTGAACCTGCCATGATTTTTTCTTGGGAAGATTTTTTCAGGGGAGGTTGGCCGTTGCCTTCATCTGAGGCTGAGAGAGTGTGATATGCCAGTGGGTTTACACAGCCAAGCTGTGAATGGAACCCTGGTCTCAGAGTCACAGTCCAACATTCAAACCACCACGCTATGTTGGCTCCTTTTTTGTTATCATTGTTGCTGTTGTTGTGTGACTTCAAGTCATTTCTGACTTATAGCAACCCTAAGGTGCCCCTATCATGGGGTTTTCTTGGCAAGATTTGTTCCGAGGAGGTTGGCCATTGCCTTCCTCTGAGGCTGAGAGAGTGTGACTTACCCAAGGTCACCCAGTGGCTTTCATGGCCAAGCTGGAAATAGAACCCTGGTTTCCAGAGACACAGTCCAATGCTCAACCCTGGCTCTAAGGGCAGGTCTTGTTGGGGATTTTGCAACTCAAGCATGCTGAGTCTTTCTAGGAACATAGATGCATGTCGATGATAGTTTATTGTATTATGACTCCTCATTTCCTCCTTCTCTAAGAGCACACTTTTCTTCGTCTCTGGAGAGATTGCCATTACCTTTCTTGTTCTCCTTTGTCCTTTGTCGCAAGCAGCATGGCTTTCTAGCATGCTGATAAGAAGTTTTCTTTGCAAGCATGTAGACTACTTTTTACCTCATTTTCTTTGCAACATGAAGCTTTACCTGTGTATGAATATGCACATGATTTTGTAAGTAAATTGACCTTTTTATATTACTTTGAATAAGGATTTTGTCTTAGTTCTTTATTGGAAGACACATGGGGGCTAGGAGAATAAAAAATGGACTCGTTTGATTTTTCTGCTCATGCACTCTTCTGCTATGTTTACTTTGCTGGTGAGATTAAATCAATCTCTCCTATTTTCCTGAGCTTTCTAATGAAGCTCAAGAAAAATCCCATCAGGTCTACCCTAGGCAAAATAATCCAGGCCACTCCCAGAGTATCTGGCCCCAAAGCTGGCCTAAATCCATCCTACCCCATTATTTCTACACTCTGGAGCAATGCCAGGTTGCTGTTTACATAGCATCCTGCTGTGCCACCCACCACCACTTGCACTGGTGTGAACCAATACTTCTGAGATCAAAAAGAAGATATCCACACATGGCTGGACACCGTGTTGTGATCTCATAGGGAGTAACCTGTGCCAGCAGCAGTGGTGCCAAGTGGCATAGCAGGATGGTGCATAAACAGCTGCCCAGCATCGCTCCGGAGCCCTATGGAATTTCTTGGAAAATCGGGAGCAAAATGTGTTTTTTAAAACCAGTTTAATGCAGGGATGGCCTGGATTCAATGTGGAACTGTCCTTACATTGGGAAGAGAGTCTGCAGTCGAATCAGGGCTTTGGCCCTGTGTCATGGAAACAGGTTGCGGCAAGGGCGAGGGGAAACTGGTTCATTTGGCCCACGTAAACATGCCTCCTATTTCAAGACTAGAAAGTGGATCAGTCATGTAAACCCATTGGATGACCTTGGACAAGTCACACTCTCTCAGCCTCAGGGGAAAGCAATGGCAAACCTCCTCTGATGGTGGGACACTTTGCCTCTTTTGGAGCTCAATCTAAGTGAAAGAGGACTTCTTTCCAGCCATTTCTTCATTAGGAGAAAGCAAGATGGATCCATTCAGGTGATGCCTTAAGTGCTGCTCTGACTGATCTTCCCAATTCTGCACTGCATATGTTTCATTTGAGTCCCTATTTGCAGACTGTCTCATTAGAATTAGATCTAAACAGAAAGCATATTTGGGAACCGGAGAGAGAGACATTGTACAAGTGAGGAATGCAAAGTGCAGTGGCATGGCATGTCCTGGCTAGGTTGAGGAGGGCTTGAGCAAAACACTGTGCCCCCTACTCCAAGGCCAGATTATCCATGGTGTAAATGGAGACAGTGTCCTAGGGATCTTGAGGATTAGGGACCCAAGCTACTCCTGATGCAACTGCACACAGGTACAGGCATACCTCAAATAACAAATACCAGGCATTGCATAGATCACTTACCTGCCACAAAATATTGGGAGCCAAGGATGATGGGTTATAGAATAAATTTGGTATTGCTGGGTCTTGGTGGTCTCATCTTCTGGTGCTGAGAAAATCCCAGAAAGGAGGTAGGCAAGAACCAAGCCTGTTTAAGGTCATTTCTGTGAAAGGATTCTGTTGTAACAACAAAGAAAAAAATTGGGGGGGGGGAGTATGGGAAAGTGTGGCGAAGTGTGTTTATTGATTATAACGAATAAGAATTAAGCCTGCCTGAAATTTGAAATGATATGTAGCTTAATTGGCTACTTTTAACTCTTGCAGGTCATTTCTCACAATGCACGTCATTGGACTGGATCTATAGTTTACTAATAAAGGTTTTCTGAGTCTGAACGACCAAAGCCTGATTTTTCTGAACTTGACAGTAGAGCATTTGACAGTGAAACTCTTTTTTATATAGGCCTTTTACACCCGGCCAGTCCCCTTGCTTTTTCTTACTCATTCTCTGTCTAGCTGGTAGTTTTCTTAGCAGCATCTGCATTGGGAGAATGGTGAAGGAGGGCAGGAGAAACCCAGATTTTTGGTGCAGCTGCATGTGTGCAGTAAGCATTGTAATAAAGAAGGCTTGAGCTGGGAAAGAATGGGGTTCTACTTTAGCTGATTCTGTAGCTGTGTGTGCCTGGTTATGAAAGGCAAGGTGAACAGCAGCAGCGGCTTCCATAATCCATTCCATGAGCAGCAAAACAAAGAGAACAGGGGAGCCATGATAAGCCTGTCTTACCAGCTTCCCCCCAGCATGTTAAAAAAAAATTAATCTAAATTTTGGCCACAAAATGGAAATCATAAGAAAAGTAGAGGATGGTAAAAGAAAAGGGGAAAAACACATTCCTGGATGCATTTTGGAAGAAGCTTTCAAAAAGTCGTCTCTAGATGGTTCAAAATTATTTTTGGTTTACTTATTCAAGGTTTATCTGACCAGGTTGTTTCCTTTTACATGTAAAGAGCTTTGGTTAAGAAGTTTGGTGAAACATATGCTTTTTTGGTGGTGGTACAGGAATATTTCTCTACTCTTTCTGGGTTATTGGAATATTCCAATTGATATCACAACTGAAATATCACACTGGCGTCTGCCACACTGCAATATTAATCCAGTCTGACACCACCTTAACTGTCATGGCTCCATCCTATGGAATCCTGGGGATTTGTAGTTTGTTGTGGCTTTTCTGATAGAAAAGTTAAATATCTCACTAAACTACAAATCCCAGCATTGAGCACTGAGCCATGCCTGTTCTCCCAAAGCTGGGATTCATTTTATTGAGCATTGGGTTGCACATCAGGTAGCTTGGCTGAATTGTGCAATTTTCCTATCCAACACAAGGGTTTCATAACTTGGCATGGAGAAATTGGTCCTAAATTACATGGCCCTGTTCAACATCCCATAAAGAGTTCTAATACCTTTTTAATGCAGAATTGGGAATTGTCAGGGATGATGGGAGTTGTAGCTCTTCACCTCTGGCTCTAACTCACCACCTTGTTATGCAGCAGAGCTGACCAGCTTTGATCAGTGGTTGATGCTTCTTTCCCAAGCAGCAGAGTTTCAGAGAATAGGCTGAAGACCCTGACAAACTCTCCAAGCCTTCTCACTCTTCTTCCTGAGATGTCTCCAAACTTCTCCAGGATTCTTCTGGCTCTTGTATCTTCCCTCAAGACACCAGACAACTCAGTAGTCTTATATAAAAGATCTACTTTATTCTACTATATACATAAATACTATATGCCCTACAAATCACAATCTCTACACTTCACAATATCTCCAAAACTACTCCACAATATGCATTGGCAAACATTGCACTTATAGCCATTGTTAGTCACCACCCACTAGTCAGTTTCCACCCAGTGGGCGTGTACATTCATTTTGATTGGTTTACATGGATCATCCCATACTTAAGACCAACCCAAGTATTTCATCATTTTACCATGACTACTTAATGAATCTCAGGTGTTTGCAATCTATAACAGGTGTTTTCAATATACACTCTATAACTTTGTCCTTGGCTCTCAAGGCTTCCAAATTACATTATCCTTTTCACCTGTGTAGCTTCATGATTGTTCCTGCTTAGTCACTGTGACTATCACATACATATTTTATTTCTATTACTGTATGTCCCATGTTGCATTTTCCTTAACAATCCCCTCCGAAATAAAATATTGTATGTGTCTTATAATGTCATTCCAACCATTTGTGTCAGTCTTTCATGTTTTTCCGCCGTCAATGCTTTTGTGAACAAATCTGCTATGTTGTGTTGTGTTTCTATATATCTCAGTTCTATTTCACCCTTCTGAACTATGTCTCGCACATTTTGATATCTTACGCCAACATATTTTGTTCTGTTCTTCAAATTTTCAGCTTCAGCCATTGCTATGCATGACTGTGAATCTTCCAGAATTTCTACTGGTATCTTGTAACTTTCGTTTAAATCATTTAACAATTGCTTAACCCACTGTACCTCATTCACTATCTCATTTAAAGCTGCGAATTCTGCTTCAGTCGTACTTAACGCTACATTAGTTTGTTTTCTGCTTCTCCAGACTATTGGACTTTCACTGTACTTAATTATCATTCCTGTAACTGACTTCTTGTCTACTAATTCTGATGCAAAAGAACTATCCACATAACAATCTAAATCTGAATTACTGTTTCTAATTACCAATTTCTTATCTAAAGTTCCTTTCAAATATCTTAATAAGTGTTATACTGCTGTCCAGTCTTCAATTTTTGGATCATTAACTCTTCTGGACAATACATTTACAGCATATGAAATGTCTGGTCTGGTGTGGCAAGATATGAATTGTAAAGATCCTATTATGCTCCTGAATGAAGTCTTGTCTTCAAAATCTCTAGTTGTTTTTTCAGATACGAAACCAATTGTCATTGGAGTTCTTACTATTTTAGCATTTTGTAATCCACACTTTTCAATCAAATTTTCAATTTTCTTTCTCTGGCTTAACAAACAATGTCCTTCTTCTGTCCATTCAACACCAATACCTAAATAAGACTTCAATAAACCTAGATCTTTTAAGACAAACTTTTCAGACAATTCTCTTCTTACTGATTCAATTTCCTGTTTTGACTTTGCTGCCACGCATAAATCGTCTACATAAATCACTAACACTATGTCTCCTTTTGTATAGACACAAGCATCTGCAATGCTCCTTTTGTATCCTAGTTTAGCTAACTCTTCATTAATGCACACATTCCATGCTCTGGCACTTTGTTTTAATCCATACAATGCTTTTTTCAATTTATAAACTTTCTGACTACCAATTTCTTCAAAACCTTGTGGCTGCTCCATAAATATCTCTTCATCAAAACTAGCATTCAAGTAAGCTGTTTCAAAATCAAAATGTTCTACAACTAAATTTCTTTTTGCTGCTACAGCTAGAACCATTCTCAGACTTTCTGGCTTTGCAGTTGGAGAATATGTCTTATCATAGTTCTCATACTGCTGTTGTGCAAAACCCTTAGCTACTAACCTAGCTTTATACTTAATACTTCCATCTGGCATTTCTTTCTTTTTGTACACCCACTTACAACCAATTACTTTCTTGTCCTTGTGTCTATCAACGACTTCAAAAACATCTTTATTTACCAGACAACCAAACTCATCATCCATTGCATCAATCCATCTTTCCTGTTCTTCTCTAGACAAACTTTCCAACTCTTCAAAACTTTCAGGCTCTTCCACTGCTAAACAAGCTCTTGCATTTGTCACAACAAACCTATCTGGAGGCTTTCTAACTCTGTGACTACGTCTGGGAATAAACTCTGCTGATCTGCCTCTTTCATCCTCTCTTTCTGTACTGGGAGTTATAGTTCTATGACTAAATCTCTTGTCTTCAGTCATTCTGGTAGTAATAGGTCTAGATTGTGTCTCATTATCAGAAGAACTATCACTGCTGCTAGTGGATGCTTCTGGCTTAACTGAAACCCCTCCGTTTCCTGAAGTTGGTTCAGTTTGTGTTTCTGGCTCACTTGAATTTCCTAACCTCAAGAAAACTTCTTTATTTGCATGCAGTTTGTCCCAACCAGCATGTCTCTCGAAATTTGCAGACCTAGTATACTGCACTTCTTTTCCACCCAAATGAAACTTGTAGCTATTTCCTGAATAACCCAAAAACCTAAGCCTTCTACTTTTGGGTTCTCCTTTCTTCCTGAAACAAGCTGGTATGTAAACATAAGCAAACTGTCCAAAGACCCTCAAATACCTGTAATTTGGCACTCTCCCATACAATACCCTGTAGGGAATGTCTTCAATTTCTGAATGATACAGTTTGTTACTAATATGTACTGCTGTCAAAGTTGCTTCTGCCCAGAAACTATCTTTTACCTCTGCATCTGCCATCAAACAAGCAGTTATCCTTTTTATATTTTGTATTTTTTTTCCTGCCAAACCATCTTCGTTAGGACAAGCGGGATTAGTAGTTTCATGCCTTATTCCCACCTTTTGAAACCAATTAAACAATTGATTACTTAGAAATTCTCCTCCTCGGTCAGTAACAATGGTGCCTACTCTAATATCAAATTGTCTTTCCACCATTCTCACCCATACTTTTAAACTTTGCCCAGCGTCAGATTTGTTTTTCAATATTCTTACAAAAGCAAACCTTGTAAACCTATCAACAATTACTAGGTAATATTTGCTTCCCCCTAAAGATAAACAATTAGCTTGGGCAACATCTGCATGTACAAACTGAAATGGTTTTTGAGCAATTCTTTTGGTTTTCTTGGCTACTGGAAAAGCTCTGACCTTTACCTGATTGCATACAGTACAATCTAAGTGATTTTTGCATTCAGCAACTTTTAAATCTGGACACATACTGATTAACTTCTTTAAACATTTGAAACTAGCATGGCCAAATTTTCTGTGGAGTTCATGTATGCAGTCTTTGTGAATTGGACTATTGTCTATGTTATTAGCATTTTCCACCCTGTAGCTATCAATATTGTCCTCCAAATAATAAAGTTTATCCTTTTTCAAGCCTATGCCTCATAATTCCCCATTCAGTTTTATCTTACACATGTTCTTTTCAAAAATGACTGTGTAGTCTCTGTCTGTTAATCTGCTTACTGATAACAAATTATTTTCTAACTCCTTTACATGTAACACATCATTAAAGTTTTCCTTTAGCCCTGGAATGAAAACTGTACCCATTTGATTTACAGTACTGAGCTCTTTCCCATCAGCTAAAACTACAGCATTTACATTAGCTGATTTTCTATTACTTATCAAATTAATATTGTTACACATTGAAGATGATGCTCCTGAGTCAATCAACCATTTACAATTAGCATTTTGTTTTTCCTTAATCATGGTTGCAACCCCCTTCTTATTACTGCTGTCCTTCAAAAATGGAGGTTTGGACTGTTTTTGATACTGCCGCGGCTGCCACCTGCTCTCTCTTTGCTTGCTTCTCTCAGCAGCGAATTGTTTACATTGTCTCTGCAGATGACCAGTCTTTTTACAATAAAAACACCTCCGTTGCTCCCTTGTAGAAGCTGCTTCTTCCTGCTTTCGTAGTTCAGGCGTTGTTTGTTGTTTTGGCACAGTCCTTAAACGTGCTGAGTCACCCTGCTCAGACTTTCTTCTCAAGTTTTCTTCCAATATCCTGGCAACAATTAAGTCTCTGTTCAGCTCAGCTTCTGGCAAATTTTGCAAGCTATTTGTAATGTTGTCCCAAGAAGGATCTAGCGATTCCAGCAAAATATAACACTGCTGCTCTTTGCTAATTTCCACTCCTCTCAGTTCAGCTTGCACAAATAAATCTTGCATTGTTTTTAAATGTTCTATCACACACTGTCCTTTAGTCATCTTTTGTCTGTAAATTCTTTTAGACCATAGCATTTTTGCAAACACAGTTGAAGGAGTGTGTAATCTCTGCAAGGTATCCCACACATCCTTGGCAGACACTTTATCTCTTACGTCGTTAATCAAGTCTTCTTCTAGCATGAGATAAAGACATGCTTTTGCTTTAGCATCTCTTTCTCGAGTGGCTGCATTAGCATCAGCTGCCAGCCCTGTTTCAACTGTTGACCACAGAGACTCGTTTATTAGTAGAGATTGGGCATATATCGTCCAGGTAGAGTAGTTGTTTCTATTTAATTTACTAAACTTTAGTATCTCCATCTTAATTTGTGCAGTGACTCAGTTTGACACAGTCCCTTTGAGTATGCACAGCAGACAAAACACAAAATGATTTACTCACAAGGCTCCACAAAACCTTCTTCCACTCTCTGGAACTTTCAGCTTCTGTGGATGCTGGTTGCTCTAGTATCTGGGCCCATAACTGTCCTTCAAAAATGGAGGTTTGGACTGCTTTTGATACTGCCGCAGCTGCCATCTGCTCTCTCCTTGCTTGCTTCTCTCAGCAGCGAATTGTTTACAATGTCTCTGCAGATGACCAATCTTTTTACAATAAAAACACCTCCGTTGCTTCCTTGTAGAAGCTGCTTCTTCCTGCTTTCGTAGTTCAGGCGTTGTTTGTTGTTTTGGCACAGTCCTTAAACTTGCTGAGTCACCCTGCTCAAACTTTCTTCTCAAGTTTTCTTCCAATATTCTGGCAACAATTAAGTCTCTGTTCAGCTCAGCTTCTGGCAAATTTTGCAAGCTATTTGTAATGTTGTCCCAAGAAGAATCTAGTGATTCCAGTAAAATATAACACTGCTGCTCTTTGCTAATTTCCACTCCTCTCAGTTCAGCTTGCACAAATAAATCTTGCATTGTTTTTAAATGTTCTATCACACACTGTCCTTTAGTCATCTTTTGTCTGTAAATTCTTTTAGACCAAAGCATTTTTGCAAACGCAGTTGAAGGAGTGTGTAATCTCTGCAAGGTATCCCACACATCCTTGGCGGACACTTTATTTCTTATGTCGTTAATCAAGTCTTCTTCTAGCATGAGATAAAGACATGCTTTTGCTTTAGCGTCTCTTTCTCGAGTGGCTGCATTAGCATCAGCTGCCAGCCCTGTTTCAACTGTCGACCACAGAGACTCCTTTATTAGTAGAGATTGGGCATATATCGTCCAGGTAGAGTAGTTGTTTCTATTTAATTTACTAAACTTTAGTATCTCCATCTTAATTTGTGCAGTGACTCAATTTGACACAGTCCCTCTGAGTATGCACAGCAGACAAAACACAAAATGATTTACTCACAAGGCTCCACAAAACTTTCTTCCACACTCTGGAATTTTCAGCTTCTGTGGATGCTGGTTGCTCTAGTATCTGGGCCCATAACCCTTGTCAGGGATGATGGGAGTTGTAGCTCTTCACCTCTGGCTCTAACTCACCACCTTGTTATGCAGCAGAGCTGACCAGCTTTGATCAGTGTTTGATGCTTCTTTCCCAAGCAGCAGAGTTTCAGAGAATAGGCTGAAGACCCTGACAAACTCTCCAAGCCTTCTCTCTCTTCTTCCTGAGATGTCTCCAAACTTCTCCAGGATTCTTCTGGCTCTTGTATCTTCCCTCAAGACACCAGACAACTCAGTAGTCTTATATAAAAGATCTACTTTATTCTACTATATACATAAATACTATAATCTCTACACTTCACAATATCTCCAAAACTACTCCACAATATGCATTGGCAAACATTGCACTTATAGCCATTGTTAGTCACCACCCACTAGTCAGTTCCCACCCAGTGGGCGTGTACATTCATTTTGATTGGTTTACATGGATCATCCCATACTTAAGACCAACCCAAGTATTTCATCATTTTACCTTGACTACTTAATGAATCTCAGGTGTTTGCAATCTATAACAGGTGTTTTCAATATACACTCTATAACTTTGTCCTTGGCTCTCAAGGCTTCCAAATTACATTATCCTTTTCACCTGTGTAGCTTCATGATTGTTCCTGCTTAGTCACTGTGACTATCACATACATATTTTATTTCTATTACTGTATGTCCCATGTTGCATTTTCCTTAACATATCTGACCAGGTTGTTTCCTTTTACATGTAAAGAGCTTTGGTTAAGAAGTTTGGTGAAACATATGCTTTTTTGGTGGTGGTACAGGAATATTTCTCTACTCTTTCTGGGTTATTGGAATATTCCAATTGATATCACAACTGAAATATCACACTGGCGTCTGCCACACTGCAATATTAATCCAGTCTGACACCACCTTAACTGTCATGGCTCCATCCTATGGAATCCTGGGGATTTGTAGTTTGTTGTGGCTTTTCTGATAGAAAAGTTAAATATCTCACTAAACTACAAATCCCAGCATTGAGCACTGAGCCATGCCTGTTCTCCCAAAGCTGGGATTCATTTTATTGAGCATTGGGTTGCACATCAGGTAGCTTGGCTGAATTGTGCAATTTTCCTATCCAACACAAGGGTTTCATAACTTGGCATGGAGAAATTGGTCCTAAATTACATGGCCCTGTTCAACATCCCATAAAGAGTTCTAATACCTTTTTAATGCAGAATTGGGAATTGTATCCCCGTCCAGCATTCCTCACCATTGGCTGCACCATCCAGGAGGTTGCTGGGTCTTGCAATCCAAGAGCATCACACTCGTGCCCTAATGGTTATGGTGTGCATACAAAAAAATGTGCAGAAGTACTGGATGTTAGGCATTGACAGCCCTCATGTCCCGAGGAAACCTCCCTCAGCTCTGGGCCCCAGGAAGAGACACAGCATTTGCAGACTATAAATCAATAGTGCTTGTCCTCACCTCTTGTAATATCTCAGATTTATTTCTAGTGATTCACCACTTCATTATAGAATTTACTGCAGGAGACAAATTATGCTGGCTTTGGGGATGAAGATGCCACAGAGTTGTCCCCAAACTTCCTTCCTTCCTTCCTTCCCTCCTCCCTCCCTCCTTTCTTTCTTTCTTTCTTTCTTTCTTTCTTTCTTTCTTTCTTTCTTTCTTTCTTTCTTTCCCTTCTTGCTCTCTCTCTATTGCAGCCCTACATGTCTGATCCACAGAAGGAATCATCTCCTGCTCTCCCTTTTTGAGACAATTTCTGGTCATTCTTTAGTAAGAGAGGTGTAGATAACGGATGACATGAGCTTAACTTACAAGGTGGGATGGAAGGAACTCACAGCCCTCCCAATGTTATCAGACTACAAATCCCAGAAGCCCCCGCCAATAAGGTACAAGTGACCCAACCCCAGTTTTTGGAGGTGCTGGGAGATGCTGCAAAGGATGGCTATCACAATGTTTAACAGTTTTAAACATGTCCTGCTTTAGCAGGTCAAATTGTTTCTGATGCTCTGAATCTGTTGAAATGATTGATTAACTGCTTCTATTTCTTGAAGTGGTGAAAATGATTTTATTGTAGGGAACACAGATCATACGATAAGATGGAATACAGATAGAGGGAGGGAGGGACAGAGGATGATTGGATTAGTTATGACTTGACTACTGTTGGAAGATTATAGAATCTGTCTGAGTTTTTGATGGAATCATAGAATCGTAGAGTTGGAAGAGACCCCCAAAGGCCATCCAGTCCACTGTGCAGGAGAGTCAGTGGTCTCATGAAAAGCAGGGATGGGAGAGAGTGGTTTGCAGGCTGCATATGGCCCCAGATCCTCCTCATCAGCCCCCCCCCAACTCCCCAACACAAATGTTGTTGTTGTTGTTGTTGTTGTTGTTGTGTTAACTTCAGGCAATTTTTGCCTGAAAACTAAACAAAAGTCCCCCGCCCCAACTCATGTTTTGGCTTGTCCTCTAAAGGAGAGAAAGGATGGGGCCATCCTGGCCTCTCTGGGGAGGCATTCCAGAGTCTGGCAGAAGAAGTCCCTGTCCCCCTCATTCCCAGCAAACAGGCTTGAGAAGGTGGTGGGACAGAGATAAAGTCCTCTCCAGATTATCTTAGAGCTCTCATGGGCTCATAAAGGAAGATGTTGTGGTTGTGGTTGTTGTTGTTGTTGTTGTTGTTGTTGTTGTTGTTATGTCTTCAAGTCATTTTTGACTTGTGGCAACGTTAAGGAGAACCTATCATGGGGTTTTCTTGGCGAGATTTGTTCAGAGGAGGTTTGCCATTGCCTTCCCCTGAGGCTGAGAGCATGTGACTTGCCCAAGATTACCTAGTGGGTTTCATGGCTGAGCTGGGAATAGAATCCTGGCATCCAGTGCCCTAGTCCAACACTCAAACCACTACACCCTCTCTCTCTCTGGCTTTTCTTCGCAAACGAAGATTCAGGAAGGACTCATCCCACGCTTTTTGCAAGCGCGCTGATGACTAAAAAGGCCAATCCGAGATAAACAAGTCCGGTTGCAGAAAGCACAGCAGAAGATCTCCTTGGGTGATGTTTTGGGGTTGTGATTCTTTCTGCGTTGTCGTTTCTCTTCGAGACTTGTTCGGCGTGACTTCTCAAATAAGGCTGCAGCATTGTGGATAGTGCGTCTCCATGCCTCCCAATGTGAGGCCAGGGTGGACCATTGTTGGTGATCAATTTGGCTGAGCCTGAGATGTTGTTTCAGGGAGTCCTTGTATCGCTTTTTTGGAGCGCCCCTCTTACACTGACCCATGGCGAGTTCACCGTAGAGTACTATTTTTGGGAGGCGATGGTCCTCCATCCTAGAAACCTGTCCTGCCCAGCGCAGCTGCGTTTTCAATAGCATGGCCTCAATGCTGATGATCCCTGCTTACTCAAGGACATCAACATTCGTCACATAGTCAGTCCAGTGTATATTTAGGATTGTGCGTATACAGCGCTGATTAAAGCGTTCGAGGAGTCGTAAGTATTGGCAATAGGTGACCCATGTTTCAGATCCGTAAAGGAGAATAGATAGTACAATGGCTATACACACTGAGTTTTGTACTTTGTCTCAGGTGTTTGTTACTCCAGACTCTTTTGTAAAGTCTTCCAAATGCGCTATATGCCTTTGCTAATCTGTGATCGATCTCTTTGTCAATCTTGGCATCTGAGGAGATGATGCTTCTCAGCTAGGTGAACTGCTGAAGCACAGATTTGCCTACGGCGATGTGGAAGTGGTGGTGTTCGTCCTGTGGTGCAGGCTGGTAGAGAACTTCCGTTTGCTTCAGGTTGACTTCCAACCCAAACAACGCACTGGCTATAATCCTTCAAATAACCTGGAACATTTCTAGAAATATGGCCACACCAACCCTCATCTCAAGACCTGAAAGTCAAATTAGGCTAAGGACGTTATCACATGGGGGCAAATCTGCTGGTTAATCCACACAAAATCCAGACAGAAACTGGATTAGTGTCCTGTGTTTTCAGATGACGTCGCACAGAAACTGGACAGAAAGTGGACAGAAACTGGTGTTAACAGAGATCTTTTGAAATTCGGTTGTTTGGAGGAAATGCAAATGCGCAATTAAGGTAAATTCGCATTTGCCGTAATGTGATAGCTAAATGAGCATTTGGAAGCATTTCCCCTTAATTTCCCATGGTTCACCCCACTTCATCCTCCGTTTCCAGGATCGGCCCAAGGAAAGGCAGAGGCTGACAGCTTTCCTTGGGCCGATCCTGGAAGCAAAGGGCGAAGCGGGGCCATCCTCCGCTTCCAGGATCAGCCCAAGGAAAGCTGTCAGCCTCTGCCTTTCCATGGGCCGATCCTGTCCTCCGTTTCCAGGATCAGTCCAAGGAAAGGCAGAGGCTGACAGCTTTCCTTGGGCTGATCCTGGAAGCAAAGGGCGAAGCGGGGCCATCCTCTGCTTCCAGGATCGGCCCAAGGAAAGCTGTCAGCATCTGCCTTTCCATGGGCCGATCCTGGCATTCCACTATCTGCGCATGTGCTAGAAGCTCATTTCTAGTTCATTTACGGGATTTTCTCACTTGTGTGTGAACGTTAAATGCAGTTTCAGTGGGAGCTTACTTTAATTGCGCAATTAAGGTAATTACGTGTGAAAGCCATTTGCGGAATCAAGGTTTATTTTCGGGATTTGTCATTTCCAGTTTATTATCGCTTTGTGGTCCACGTGTGATAACGTCCTAAGACATGAACTTTCTATTATCATACTTTCCCCTACTTTCTCCTTCTATGTCATTTTATTCCTACTGTGGAATGTAAGCTTGCCCATCAAAAATCATATCCAACTCTTTGTTCCATGTGGGAATACTATGTATTGCTAACTTATTTATTACACTTTTACAGTTTGTTGGATCCTGGAGCTCCAGGGCAGGAAACAATGAATGCAGTGGCATTTATATTAAATGAGGAATCAATCTGATAAAAGTTATTTGGTATTGAAATCTGGCTCACCTCTCATCTTCAGCCTGTATTTTTTCTTAAACGAGTTTGGAAAGTTGCTCGTGATGCAACTCTACCAGGTCTGCACAGGAAGGGAGCAGCAGTAGCCATTTTATTCTACAGCTAGTCTACACATAAGTATATTATGTGAATTGCTGCATATTTGTGCACATTTGCCTCGATGCTTAACTATCTTCACTTTCTTGTGCAAATTTTCCTCTATTTGCTCTCCCTCTGCCAAAAATGCACAGCCATGTGAATCCATGCCATTTCATGTAAAGCAGACAGATGGGCATACATTTGATAATGTGTGTCCTCATGGATTCTTGCAGATACTCTGGTAAAAACTGTAAATCCTTTTTCAGCAGAGTTTATGGAGTTCCTCCCTCCTCCCCCGCCCCCGGCAAAAAAACCTCAAATTCCTCTGATTTGAATGAGGAGTATTTGAATCATGTATACAAGCCCTGCTAGAGGAGGTGTCCAAGGTACTGAACATGTTGTGAGAAGAAGGGTGGAGGACTGGAGTCTGGAATAAAACCGAGAGTGGACTCACCAGTTCCCTGACACAGAAGCCACTGTTTTGAAAAAACAGAAATCACAGAATATTAGAGTTGGTAGGGACCACAAGGGTCTAGTCCAACACCCTGCCAAACAATAAAAGCACTCCTGAGAGTATCTTAAAAAGGTAAAGGTATTCCCTGTTGACAAGGTTGTTAAGTCATGTCCAACCATAGGGGGTGGTGCTCATCTCTATTACTAAGCTGAAGAGCCAGCGTTGTAAGAGACTACTCTGTGATCATATGGCCAGCAAGATTGCACAGAATGCTGTTTACCTTCCCACTGAAGTGGTACCTATTTATCTACTTGCATTTGCATGCTTTCGAATTGTTAGGATGGCAGAAGCCGGGACTAGTGATGGGAGCTCACCCCGTCATGCAGCACCTGGGCCTCGAACTGCCAACCTACCAAACTAGCAATTAACAGAGTCAGTGTTTTAAACACTTGAGCCACGTGTATCAAAGAGTATCTTACACATGTGTTAAGTCCTCCTAAAGACACAGTTAAACATTTTTGTCTGATGAGGAGCATCTGTATTGATTCCAAGGATGTGAAAGTAGAATTGTACATACAGAAGCATATATCATAAGAATATGGATTGCAATTTGCACATGGATGTGCACTAAATGTTTGGTACTGCATTTGGAAGCTACGGGGCAGCCAGAGAAGAACACTTACCATTTGCACAGAATATTTCTGTCAACCAGGTGATGAACAGGTTGCAAAAAAAAAAAAAAAAAAAAAAAGTCATGGTCTGTTAGGTTGACATTAAACAGAAGTAAAATAAAGGCTAAAATCCTGCTGGTGTCTTAGGCAAGCATAAATTCCCTTGTGGAAGCAGTTGTCCATTTTTGTCCCATGCAGAACAGTTCAAGATTGAGTTTCAAGATACAGTGCTGCCTATGCAGTACCAATGTGCATGGATGTGCATCAGTATGCATGCAAATGGCATATTGAGGTGCATGGGTTTATTTGCATTGTGTATGAATACACATATTCCAAACACAGTCTGTGCAACCAGCCAGAAGCTGATTGCTATGCAGCTGATAGCCAGCAGCCAATAAGCAAGCCAAGTCACAGAGTCACAGAATCATAGAGTTGGAAGAGACCACAAGGGCCATCCGGTCCAACCCCCTGCCATGTAGGACTTGCTCAAAATCAAAGCAAGTCATACAGTAGATTACAGCTCAGCACTTACTTTACTTTAGTAAATACAAGTCTTAAGTCCAAAGCAGATGTGTTCAGTAAAGTCCAAGGCAGGTAAACAGCATTCAGAATGAACAAACACAGTCCAGGTCAAGCACAGAGTTCAGGAACATGATGGGGAGCCAGGTAGGTCAGATAATATCTGACAGCTCCTGAAGGGCAGGACTGGGAAATTATAGATCAGCAGTTCAATGCAGTTGCTGCTTAGTTAATTGCTGGTTCCTATAAATCCTCTGAGACCTCCTCAAGCCCCCCCCCCTTTGTTGTCTGTACTCAGTGAAGGTAGGTAGGGGCAAGTTGTCTTCTGTGTCTGAATGGGCTGGACTGTCTGGTATGTCTCTGAGACAAGTGGTTCTGGAACCTCCTCCTGCTCTGGTTCAGCATCAGGTCCCATCAGGTCCACTGCTTAAGTCTCTGAGTCAGACTCCATGCTCAGGTTCTGAAAGAAGGGCATGACAGCACACTACATATGCAGATGCACATGAACATTTGATTGTCCAGTCACTTGCACAACTCACAACTTGTTAATGAGGTAATATTATTCCACTGTCACATAATTCTGGGACTGTAAAGTTGAACTTTTGGGCTGATGCAGACTGGCACTATAGGCCGACCTGGGCTGGCTGCCCCGACTCCACCCCGACTCCACCCTGATGCTGTGTGCCTGGCTGCACAGCGCATGGTGTCAGGGTGCCCTCTTGAAGCAGTATGTGCACATGCTGTGCCAAACGGGTGCAAAAAAGCTGCCATGGTGGCTCTAAGGGTGGCCTTTTGCCGCCCCCCAAAGGAGCAGCATTTTGCCGCTCTTTTGGGGGCAGCAAAAAGGAGGATCAGGGCCATGGCATTTGGTTGCCACGGCCCGGATCCGCTGTCCCCAAGGGTGGCTCAGAGCCACCCCAAATGGGCCATCTGCATCAGCCCTTTGTCTATCTGAGGAGGAGGAGCAGAAGGATGAGGAGGTTGAGGAGGTTGTTCGCCTAAGAATGGTGATTCATTTTAGGCATTAAGAACTAGGGCTATACAACCACATTGGACAAACCTTGAACTCTAAATTCAATTGAGCCAGTTCCAAACCATTTAGATGAAATCCCAAGTGAGTTGTATCAGTCTAGTTTTGATCCAGGACTGATTGGTCCAGTCTGAAGCAATTTGGACTGATTTGAACAGATCTATGCTAGTGTATTGGGAGAGAAACCAGTGCTTTGCCTACATGACCTTCTAAGAAAGTATCATAGTGAGATCAGGAGAGAGGAGGGGCACTGGAATTAGGTTTCTGGCAATCTAGTTTCCATTCTGGAGTAAATCTCATTTTCCAGCCGCATTCTCCTAAAACTCTCCAACCACAGTCCTTGGAGGCAAGAGGGGTGAGATGAGGCCACTACACAGACTTTCTTTCTGTTCTCTGTCAGATTTAGCTGATTTAGCTGCCAATTTGCCCACCCACCTTTGCTCACTTCTGCAGCGCCTTCTTCTCAGGGCTCTATTTTCCTTCTAACCATTCCTCCTGATTTTTAATGGAGCTGAACTTTGAAGGCACTAAAATGCAGCTGAACCTGAACTCTGCAAGATGCTGAAAGAGGCTCTAGAATGGTGCCTCCAACACAAGGGGGTCTCTATGCCCCCCTTTTGTCCCTTTCTTTTTCTCTCATGCCTCTCTTGCAAAGCACAAAAACACCCTGGAACTACCTGTAAAGGAACAGCACATTATTTTGAGTTCTACTGATACATATGGGTTTAATAGTGCCTTGTATTAGTGTTCAGATGTATGGAGTTTATGTTCAGGGTCTTAGCCTGCATCTGCATTGCAGAAATACAAGGAGGTATCGTAAAGATTTAATTATCACCTTTTTAAAAAAAATTGACAGAAAGTTTGTTTTGATTTGCACTTGTTATCTTATCTCCTAGTCACCATCTAGATTTACACATTTTCCCAGCGTTTCTTGGCCCTCCGAATTCTGTTATAGAAGTCTGCAGATTGTTCCTTAAACCACTCATCCACTTCATGACTGATGTAATCTGTGTTGTCAAATTGGTGACCCTGCAATGGATTTTTCATTTTTGGGAAAAGCAAAAGTCACTTGGTGATGATGATACTGACAAAATTTCATGAATATACCATAATAACTTCTGGGTGATAATTATTACTTTACGATACCCCCTCGTACTTCTCCATCTTACACTTTAGTCACTTCTGGCACAACCTGTAACAAAAATAAAGGACACAATGAGTTGATTTTCTCAACATCATGCTCTTAGGGACCAATGATGATACTGACAAAAATTCATCAATATACTATAATAACTTCCAGGTGATAATTATTACTCTACAATACTTTGTAATGCAATTTGACACTGCTTTAACTGTCATGGCTCCATTCTACGGGCTCCTGGGATTTTTAGTTTGTTGTGACATCAGAGCTGTCTGGCATAGAAGGCTAAATACCTCACAAAACTACAAATCCCAAAAGTCCACAACATTGAGCCATGGCAGTTAAAGTGGAGTAAACCTGAATTACTTTTGCAGTGCAGATGCACCCTAAGTTTAATTTCTTATAAAATGTGAGGGGATTTGAAGATACTAGAAAGTAAAAGGGGGAAAAATGTAGTGATAAGTGAGCCAGGCCTAAGAAGGGGTGAGCTGGTAACTTGAGAGCTGGTAGAAAGCTGGAAGAGGGAGCGGAGCTGAAGCTGCCATGGAAAGATTGCTGGGAGGATATTTGAATATGAAGGAGAAGTGAAGAAGAGAGAAGGCAAAGCAGCAGGACAACAAAGGGTTCAACAAGAAGGAACCCAAGAAAGTAGCCAGAAGCAGAGCAAGAGCCAGAGTATAAGGCTTGATCTGTGGAAAAAACAGTTTGGGAGAAAAGCTTGCAAGGTGTCCTCTGCAAGGAACTGCTAATCTGGAAGGTGGGAGGAAGAGAACAGGAAAAGTACAGTCTGCACTTCTTAGGGACTGTGATTAGACAGGCCTAGAACTTGCCAATATCCCTCTTGAATTGTGGTGCCCAGAACTGAACACAGGATTCCTCCAGTTGAGACCTGACCAAAGCAGAATAGAGTGGTACTATTACTTCCCTTGATCTAGACCAGGGATAGGCAACCTTTTTGAGCTGGGGGCCAGGTTGCTGTCCCTCAGACAATTGGTGGGCCGAAGCACCATAAATAAATAAATAAATAAATAAATATTAAAAATAAATATTAAAAAAATTAAAAACTTTTAAAAAATATGCATGCACACACTCTCAGCTCCAGAAAAGCCATGGCAAAACCCCTGTGGAGATTTTGCCAAGAAAACCCCAAGAACAAGTAATAACAACAATAATATCATCATGGCGGGGGGCGGCGGCGCTGGCGGTGGCAGGACCATCCTGGGGCCTGTCCAAAGGCCTCGGGGGGCCGCATATGGCCCCCGGGCCTTAGGTTGTCTACCCCTGATCTAGACACTATACCAGTGATGGTGAACGTTTTGGGGACTCAGTGCCCAAACTGAAAGGCATTCCCACTCGGAATAGGGAGTGGGACTGGGACTTCCACCTTCTGGGGGTGCGACTTCTGCCTTCCGGTGCTTCCTGTTCCTTCTCTTTCCCTGCCCTCCCATCACTCCGCATGCCCTCAGAAATGGCTTCGCATGCCAGAGAGAACATGCGTGCCATAGGTTTGCCACCATGGCACTATACAGTGGACCCTCCACATTTGCTGGGATTAAGGGCGCAGGGCTCCTGTGAAAGTGGGAAAACTGCAAATAAAAAAACCACTTTTTAAATCTGAAAGAACATCACTCTAGGAATCTCTGGGTCCTTCAGTGCAACCCTATGGTCAAAATCCACTGGAAGCTGACCACAGAATCACGTTGGAGGACCTACAAATACCTAAAGTGTTTTCTCTGGGAATCTCTAGGTCTTCCAGTGTGGTCACCTTCTGGCAGATTCACACGGGAGGATCTAGAGATTCCTGGACTTGACATATTAATCAAATCTGCAAAAGTCAAAGCGACAAATGTGGAGGGTCGCTTGTACTTTTTATTTGCTCATTTTGGACTTACTCTAAACTGAAATTATGTGTATGGACAGTCGCCCTTCCATTTTCCCTGGGGATCCATTCCAGATCCCCCCCCCCCCCGAAAACAGGAGATTGTCAATATTCAAGCCCCATTGACTTGAATGGTGGCATGCACACACATGCATCCCATTTTGTCCCCTTCCCTTTGCCATCCACAAACAGGTGAGGGATGCGGACTCCAAGTCCACAAAAACAGAGGGGCAACTGTGTATGTATGTATGTATGTATGTATATGGCTTGCTATTATTGGTGGCTCCTTGATAAGTTCACCTTGGAGTCACCATAACTCAGAGATGATGTAAGGGTACACCACCACTACCACCACCACCACCACAACAATGCATAAGGGAACTTACACAAGTATAAGCTACCAAATCAGAGCCATCATGGTTTAGTGGTTTGAGTGTTCAACTACTTCTCTGGAGACCAGGATTTGAGTCCCCTCTCAGCCATGGAAACTCACTGGTTGGCCTTGGATGAGTCACAGACTCTCCGCCCCAGAAAAAACGCTGATAGGTTCATTTTAGGGTCACTATATGTAAGAAATAGCTTAAAGGCACACAACAATAATAAGGTCACCAAAAGCTTTCCCGCCATAGCCAAATTGCAAGTCAGTGGGAGACCCAAATATACAGATTTCTTAATTTTGATTCAGATTCAGGATCCAAAATGAATCAGTTTGCCTCCTATTTGCACTCAGGGCTCTTGCACAGCCCTCTGAAGGACTGTGGAGATGATCAATGCACAATAACAAGCAATCTTTTAAAAAAAATCTTCACCTCAGCATCTGCTGCAATTTCAGACATGTATTATTATTATTATTATTATTATTATTATTATTATTATTATTTTTCCTCCCTCTCTCCAGACTGCTCCATTACTTCTCTTTGCCACTGACCATGTCTTTGCTCATTTAATGGCAGGGCAACACTCTCTCCATTATACCAGGAGTTGCTCCTTTCAGGGTATGCGACTCCTGAAACTATTTCAGAGTTTCCATGCCATGTTGACTGGATTTACTGGTGCTGAAACAGTTCTGCTTCTGGCTTCATGTGTTACAAGCCCAGTTTGTCCAATTAGCTTGGAAATTGCTCTCCTAGTCGAACATTCATGGATCCAGGCAGAAGCGGGGAGAGAAAAGCCTGGGGTGGGGGCTTAAATAGTATGCTCTGAGCGAGACTTTCATTTAGAATGACAAAGTAAGGAACTCTGGCGGAGCCGCAATTTGTCAAGTCGCTGGCTTGACAGTTCCTTCCACTTGAGAAGTGACACAGTGAAAAATCCCCTTATTAGTTTAGACAGCAACAATGCTCTCTCTCGCTAACAGTAACGGATCAGACTTCATTTGACAGCCTGTGTGGTGCATGGGGACTCAGCTCTCCCTCCTTCCTTCACCACTTCCCAGGATCCACCAGGAGTCTTGCCTTTATTACATTTGCCCCAAACCCTTGGTGGAATCAAGGACAAACCAAGGATGGAGCAAAGCTTCTATGTCTTCTCTTGTTGTTGCCGCTGCTGCCATAGATGAAATACAACACAACCCACCCAAGTGCCATGAGTCCAAGCTCTGAGAGGCAGCATTGGCCCAAAGGGATGTCACTTTTTCTCAAGAACTGCTCTGTCCCCACAGTTCAGCAAACCAGTCTTCTGTGTTCAAACAGCAAGAACTTTATTTCAGCAGGAAGATGTCTGCAGACAGAACCTCTGTCATCCACAAACATCAGTACTAAATTAACAATGTTCCACCCCAGGGTTTGGAGGCTTTAGCTTGATTCATTTACCAATTAAAAAATACCTGCCCTCCCAACCATATTTGTGTTGACTGTCCATCTCCTTTGTACACTTTCGTTCTTGTCTTTGCTTCTCATTTCCCAGGAAAAAAAAGCCCTGAGAAAAATCCTTCCCCATACATTTGAAACTTTTTAAGCCGGGCAAAAACCATCCCTTTGAACCACCAGTAATTCTTTAAACAAACACTATACCTCCTCTCAATGCCATCAATCCCCAGTAATGCATGTTATACAATTCATGTAACTCTAGAATACAATTATAATACTGGAATAACCAATTCAACATTCTTTTACACAACAGCAACACCCATTTTATTGCAGAATCTGCCAGATTCTTAGAGTTTTCCACCATCCACACCCCCTCAGGTGTTCCTGCGGGCCAGAAATTTTGGTCAGCCTCCACAGAGCTCCTTCCAAGCATGGCTAGCTATGTATGGGATTCCACCCAGTAATTCCCTGAATTTGTTAAAACCAGCTTTCCTGAAATCCAAGGTCCATATTTGACTTTTGTCAGAATTGCCCACTCCCCACAGTTGAGTAAATCAGTCCTGTATCCAAACAACAAACTTGATTTCAGCAACTGGAGAAATTCACAGTAAGATATCTGTAGACAGAACTACCACCATCCACAAACACAAGCATAGAATAAGCAATGCCCCACCCTATACTTTCACAGGTGTTACCTTCATCCGTTTACAAATTTAAACTTCCCTACACCCAGCACTATTTGTTCAGATCCTTGTACCTTTTTGATCTTGTCTCTTTCTTATTTTTCCCAGGGAACATCCTTCCCCATACATCTGTGCATTCTTCAGCCAAGCAATTATCTTTCATTTGAGCCAACAGTAACTCTTTGATACAATACTATACCTCCCATCATTCCCAACAAACTCCATTTCCACACATCTTATATAACTCTAATATAACACTTGAGGATATATGAGCATTTATACTACAATAACCAAATTAATGCAAGAGCCAAACATATCCCATGGCAGACTCTGCCAGATTCTGACAACTAAAGTCTTCTTTGCCCTGTCCCACAATTGTGGATTCTACTTCCCTCTAAAGTACGAATTACCTTGATTACAGTGATCAACTCCTTCCTGTTAGTTAGGATCAAGTCCAAGATTGCCGATCTCCTTGTTCCTTACTTTACCTTTTCAAATGAGAAATGATCTGCAAGGCACATCAGGAATTTGCTGAAGAGCCTATGCTTAGCAGGTAAGTCTCCCAGCAGATATCAGGGTAACTGAAGTCCTGTATGACCACTCATTCTTGCATCTTTGGGATTTCTGAGATTTGTTTCAGAAAAGTATCATCCACCCCCCTCTTCTTGGTTTGGTAGCCAAGAAAATGGTACTTCTGAAGGTTATGAGCTGGTCAGTTTACCATGGGGATGTAGTGTGGATCATGGGCAACATTTGTTCCCCAAACCCCTATTGTGCTTCCCAAAGCCCTATTTAAAAATTAAAAATATTGGTGTCTTTGCTCCCAAACCACCTACAAAATCATGTACAAAGCCCCCACGATGCATGAAAAGTCATGGAAATACCCCCACAGAACCCTATGCTTACCCTAAATGCCTCCATTTTCCTCTGCAGTCCCTCTGTAGCGATGAAGTGCACTTCTTGTTGACATTTTAGGAAGGGGTGCAGAGAAATTTGGATTTGAGTCTCATGGGGGATGCATCCTGTGTGTGGAGTGGTTCTGGGGAGAAAAAACTGTTCTCAGGCTTCTATGCCAAACAGTTGGTTTAGTTGACAACTGCTCCTTTCTAGATCATCTGTTCCACCTTCATTGGTCCTTCATAGTGCTGCCCATGGTCCTGAACAGTATGCATGGTTTTAGTCTACTTCAGGGTGCATCTACACCAGGGGTAGGCAACCTACGGCCCGGGGGCTGGGTGCGGCCCCCCGAGGCCTCTGGACCAGCCCCCGCCACTGCTGTGCGCATTGTGGCCGCCATTTTGTTTTTCAAAATGGCGGCCACGACTCATTTGTGCATGTGCAGTACACCTGCACATGCGCGAATGAGCCGCGGCCGCCATTTTGGAAAACAAAATGGCAGCTGCGAATTGTTTGCGCATGCGCCAAGTACTGCGCATCTACAAACGAGTCGCGCATGCCATTTTGTTTACCAAAATGGCAGCCGCGACTGGCTCACGCACTCACAGTACTCCGGAAGTACTGTGCATGCACGAGCGAGTGTGTGTGCACATGCACAGTACTTCCGGAGTACTGCGCATGTGTGCGAGCATGAGTCTGTGCCCCACCATTTCCCCCCTCCCCCCAGTCCGACTGAAGACCTGGGGACCAGCGACCGGCCCCAGGTCTGAAAATCTTGCCGACCCCTGATCTACACTGTAGATATAATGCAATTTGACACTCCTTTAATTGCCATAGCTCCATTCTACACAATCCTGGCATTTGTAGGTGAGTTATCATCACATATAGATATAGATATATAGATATAGATATAGATGGAATTATAGCACTTAATGTGGTGTCAAACTGCATTATTTCTACAATGTAAATGCATTCTAAGAAAGGATGGGTTCACCCATTTCAGACTTTGTTGGATAACCCTGTCAAACATGAACTGTTTCACCCAGATAATTCTTAGTCCAACTTGAATCTTTGTGTCTATCCAAGAATGTATGGCCCCTCCATGGTTTCATTTCAGTAGGAGCACGATATCCAGACCACCAGAGCCCCATCTCGGTAGAAACCACCCCACAATGAATAATGAGTCAAAAATGTTATGCCAATAAATAAATAAATAACAAGGTATAACTTGTTAAAGAAAACCAAAAATGTGAAGCCATTTCCCCTCATTAGTCACCCTCACAATTATATTTTTAAAATGTGTTAATTCCGAGCTCTTGCTGATGGTCTGTCTTAGGTCTGTCTCATCTCCAGATTGGGTCAAGATGTTCCTGGCTCAACTACGAATACAAATTGCTAAAATTATTTTGAGCAGAAAGGTCATTTCCGAGCACTGAATGTCAGATTGTTTGGGTGTGAGCTTAAAGCTTGTTTATAGAAAGGGACACGCTGAGGGTGTCTGGAGGAATATTGATTAAATCAACTGCTGTGAAGGCAAAAGGAAATCAGGCCAGGAGGCGAGATGGCTGGAAGATTAACCATCTAGCTTAATTCAGAGAGCAAACCAGAGATGCATACTCAACAATAATTACATTTTAGCACAAAGCTGACTTTGCCAGCTCTTCCAGGGACTGAAGGGGATTCCTGACATCACCTTTTGATTGCTATGGTACGATAACATCCAGAATCCACAAAACAGTGATACCTTTATTCAACCAACCAAAATGCGCAAAATACATGATGCAAGCTTTTGAAACTCTGTGAGCTACTTCATCAGGCAAAAAGGTGTTAAAAAGCATACAGGAGGGGGAAAATATACAATGACAATATTAGTAACAGGCCTGCATTTTCTCAAGCTGTTATTGGGGTGTTGTTTTGTGGAGGGACATCTATGCAAGCAGGTCCCTCCACCTTCTGGCCACGTGGCACTGGGAACATGAGAATCTCCCAGTAGCCAAATGGCCAGAAGGAAGAGGTGCCAGCCTGCAAGAGATACCCCCCCTCCCCATTATATCATCTGAACTAAGAACATTCATTCATTCATTCAGTTTATATATCCCACTCTTCTGCCAGAGCAGCCTACAAATTGTTCCTTCCACAGTTCCTTCCCTCAAGCTTAGAATCTAAAAAAGACATGAAACAAAAGGAGAAAGGAATAGCAGTGGGAAAAGGGATCAAGTCCAGTGGTTCTTCTCTCCTTTGACACCATCCAGATAATTCATACCAGAACTGGGGATTGGACCTTGAGTCATGCAGACTCCTCGCTATGGGATTGGAGGGGAGGATGTTTTATTTGGCCTATGCAGACAGGATCTTTGAACCATTGGAATCATTGGAGTTGAAAGTGTCCCCAGAGGCCAAGTCCAACTTCCCACTCAATGCAGAAACTCCAGCAAGAGCATCCCCAGCAGGAAGCTGTCCAGCCTCTTTCTGAAGATGTCCACCATTTCTCTGAGCCTTCTTCATTGCTGCACCTTGATTGTGGAATATCTTCCTCTTAAAAGCCTGATGGCTGATGATGCTAGCTTCATTCTGACACCAGATTAAAACAGCTTTTTGTTACAGCCTTTGGAGCTTAACTAATTTCATCCAAATGTTATATGCATATGTGTTTTTTTAACTTGTACAGACTTTAAAAACAACAACAAAATAATAAATTATTTTATGGTTTATTTTAAAACACTTTAAAATCATCCAATAATAATAATAATAATAATAATAATAATAATAATAATAATTTCTTACCAGCCTCTTTAAACTCACTTGTTTTAAGATGCCTAAAGATCTTATGATATAGGGCAGGAATGTAACTATTTAATAGATAAATAACCCAAAGAAAAGCTGCAAAACGTCTAGAAAAATTGGTGCTTGTGTCCGTCAGTGATGTTACAGGTGCTAGCCAATAGGTGCTAGTCCTTCTGCAGCCCACTGTTTGTAGCAAATGGGTTTTCCTTGGAAAACATGCAGATTTGTTTTCCCTCTTGCTAGGACAGAAAACACTACATCCTCTACAATTTTCTACAATTTTCAACCTGTTTCCCCCGCAGTGCTGTGGCTAGTGGTGTCACTAGGGGGTGCGGGGAGTACGGGGTGCACCAGGTGGCACCCTAAACATCTACCACTACCACTGCTCCCCCAAACATCTGCAGAAATGGGCTGTGGTGGTTGCCTGCATCCCTTTAAAATGCTGGAATTCATCAGAAGAGATGGCGTGAGTGGGGTCGGGCTCAGTGAGAGGAGAAGGAAGAGGTGTCCTTTTAAAAAATATATATACTATTTTTATTTTAAAATTTAAATTTTAAAATTGCTTATTCTTCTTTCAATTTTGTTCAAGAACATCCCATCTTACCCAATTTTCTCTTGAAACACCTGACACTATGTACATGTAGATGCATTTAGGCTGTGCACATGATACTGCAATTTAAAGCTACAACTTTAATTTTGCTAGTTGTTTAATGTCACAGCTATTGCCATGACATTCAGTGATATGTGGGAATTATGGTTTATGAGTAACATTAGTACATAAAAACATTACTAAGGATTCTGCATGGTGTGGTATGGGAGGAGGTCAATGTGGGGGGGGGGGTGGCACCATGAATTGGTGATACCAACCCCAGTGACACCGCTGGCTGTGACTGCCTTTGTCCTTTCTGCATGGGAGGGATCTAGCCCCATGCATCATCAGAGGAATGGAACAAAGAGCCAAGAGAATGTGGGTGGGCATGGTTGTTTTGTGTGTTGCAGTTGCAATGCTTTTGATTGCATCTCTCTTGATTTGGAATGGAGATGTAATTAAAAGAGGCCTGAGGCATATCATGGCTGAGTGCTCAGACCCAGCTGAGAACAATACACTTCTCTCAGTTATGGCACAAATCTCATTTCTGTGTGATTAGAAGATGCCTCTATCTAAAGTCCAACTTCCTGAAATATGGGCCTTCTTCTCCTTCACTGGGCTGGTCTTCTTCCCATTAAGAATGAGGCATGAACTGGGATTCCGGAGAGGGAGGAAATAGAGAAAGGAGCTGCTTGTTATTGATTTCAGGTGGAACTAATGCATGAAATTCAAAGAAAGAGGAAGCTCAGAAGGTCCCCAGTCAATAATGATAACAGAGCTTTTGAGACGACAGAGAATTTATTATGAAGATTTTTTTCATTAATGAGACCAGAGGCCCATCTCACAGTCTCCATGGAAAGCAGATCTCTTTGAAAAATTCACAAGCAAGTCACCTGTCTCCTCTTTTACTATTTTTCTTTGGAAACCTGGAAATCAGAGATATATTAATACATACATATATAGGCTAAGCCCCCTTTATTAGAAATGCTTGGGACTAGAAGTGTTTTAGATTTCAGATATTTTTGGATTTTTGAATACTTGTATTTGAATACAACATGATGAAAGCCGGTGTGGTGTAGTGGTTTGAGTGCTGGACTACAACTCTGGAGACCAGAGCTTGGCCATGAAACCCATTGGGTGACCTTGGGCAAGTCACATACTTTTAGCTTCAGAGGAAGGCAATGACAAACCTCTTCGAACAAGTCCTGCTGATAAATGCTTAAGAGTGGGTCACCATAAGTAGGCATTGACTTGAAGGCACATCACAAAAACAAAATGTATCAGTGGTGTCACTAGGGTTGGTGCAACCCCAGTATGGCTACTTGCTGCCTGCCTCAGGCTTGGAGCCACCAGGCCAATGGTCCTTCAAGAGTAGATTGGGTGTTGTGAAAAAGAAAGGCTCTAGTCAACTTGCTGTTGATGGCTGGTGGACCAGGGCATCTGAAGGGATCCTTCATGTCCCAGGCCATTTTGGTCTGCCTGCCTTGTTTGCAAGTCCCAAAGGGGTCCAGATGCCATTTGGTGATGGGGGAGGCTTCCAGGAATTAATTCACCATGGTGTGCCGACAGCACCCTAGCTATCTTCCATGACACATTCTGGCAGGTTGACAGGGTCTTCTCAGGATTTTCAGGCTCTGGGAGTCCCAGTCTACCTATGGAAAGGCACAGCATTATATACAGGGGAAGACAGTTGCTTCCCATAAGAGCACCAGGAGCAGGAAGACCAGGTATCACAACCACAAAGGAGAACAAGTCACTGCAAAATGTAGAGTATTTGAAAAAAAATTAGGACATTACAAAATAAAAGATAAAAACACTAATATAAATATAAATTCATTTCATATGCTTTATGTACAGTTTAGTGGTTAAGACACCAATTCTGATGATCAGAAGATTGGAAGGTTGGCAGTTCAAGGCCCAAGTGCTGCATGATGGGGTGAGTTCCCATCACTAGTGCCAGCTTCTGCCAAACTAGCATTTGGAAAGCATGCAAATGCAAGTAGATAAATAGGTGCCACTTCAGTGGGAAGGTAACAATGTTGAGTGTTCACTCATGCTGGTTGCATGACCACCAGAGTAGTCCTTGGACAAGGCTGGCTCTTTGGCTTAGTAACAGAGATTAACATTACCCCCTATAGTCAGTTGCAACTAGACATTCATGTCAGGGAGTGACCTTTAACTTTTACCTTTACAGCTATGTTACATATACTGTATTTTATTATGTACTTAACAGTATTTTTCTGATCAACTTATCTTCATTAAAATGCCTTGTTGGCTTGCAATATATTTAGAGAACTCTGAGCAAGACAAAGGCTTAAAGCTATACTTTACTAGTAACAAATTCTTGGCAGAATCTACATTTGAATTATTCCTTACCTTTGTCCATTGTGCTGAAATCGAGGGGGGGGGACCCTTTAAACATTTGCATTGTGTCCTCAAGCAGCCCATTGCCTAACACATTTGCTGTCCTTTTCCCCTCCAAGAAACAAATGTTCCCTGAGTTCTGAGTGTGAGTTTTGTCTGCTGCTGCTCCTAGGAAAAAAGAATTTTAGAAGGATCCATCCTATCCCCTTATTTGCAGTGAGGACAGGCTGCCATTTCTTGAAGGGGTACAGCAAATGTTGTGCTGCTCAATGGGCCCCTTGGTCATACTCAAAATAAAGGACAGTTTGGAATTCCACCTGGACCGAAGATTGAAATGTAGGACATGTCCTGGAAAAGGAGAATGTCTGATCACCCTGACCAGGAGACACTCCCTCTGAGGTGTCTCCCAGTGTGGTCCACACACCCCTTACCCCCAGAAGCACCCTTGAAATGTATTCATGGTTTATGGAACCACCAGGGACCCAGGATGAAGGGAGGACATTCTGAAATCAGAAGGGGGTTGTGGTTCTGCTTTGTTTTTCAAATATTGGCAGATACACACAATAGGAGTTCCATTTCCCCCCCCCCCCCCCCCACTCCACCTTGCAGACCTTTCATAACAGGGACAAGTAGGATGTTATTTCAGAGAAAAACCAATGGTCCTGCATTTCCATTTGCTTCTGCAGACTGGAATCCCTTGCAGCTCAGAGCAGCTCTTTCCGGGACCACAGCTGCTCCAGAAATGCAGAGATGAAACCTTCTCCCAGTGACTATCAGAGACCAGAGTTTCTAAAATAATATTTAGCTGTTAAAAAATGGGAGGAGGTGAACAAAAGAAGAAGATATGTTGGCATCCACAGGCTGGAGAACTGCCTGGCTGGGAGAATGCTTCTGTTGGAAAATGCTGGAAGTTCTTCTAAAAACATTCAGCTGAAACAATTAAGAGACTGTTAACGTTTTATATGGAACACTAAATAATTAAACTCTATTCACTCCCTTGGTTTTAAAAATGACAGCTGCAAAGCATGAGCTTCAATGGGCGGAAGAGGATTGTTCTCTCTCAAATGAAAGGCAGCATGAGGACTCATGGATGCTAAAAAGGGAAGGAGAGAGCTGAGAGGACGCAGGTTGCTGGAAAAGGATTCTGCAGCTTTCTGGGTTACACAGATTTCTTTGCTGGATAACAAAATACAGTGTTGTGAGGATGATACACCAGAATGAAGAGGAGGGCCAATGCAGTGGATGCAGAATGTGGATGGAGCCATGGCAAGTCCACTTTGAGCTCTAAAACAATTTTTTAAATGGAGGAAAGAAAAATTCAATTTCAGCAGAAAATCCTTGGCATCCAGGGTCACACTCCTATTCACAACATCATCAGTGGGACTGCCTCAAAAATAGTGAAAGAGCAAAAGTAAATGCATGGCATTTAATTTAATCTGCATTGATGGTTTCTGGCAGAGGAAAAATAATGGTAGCCTTTGTGATGGTAGTGTGCCTTCAAGTAATTTTTAACTTATGACAATCCTAAGGCAAACTTATCAGGTGGTTTTCTTGGTAAGATTTGTTCAGAAGAGATTTGACTTTGCTTTCCTCTGAGCTGAGAGAGTGTGACCTGCCCAAGGTCACCCACTGGGTTTCATGGCCAAGCTGGCAATTGAACCTTGGTCTCAGAGTCGTACTCCAACACTCAAAACGCAATGCCATACTGGCTTGCACTGTACTTCTTTTTTGTAAAGAAGACAGATTTTCTGTGCAGAAAACAATAGCTCTGCATAAACATATTATTTTCTGACCAGACGATGCTGCTTCATTTGCAGAAAAGTATTGCTTTCTGTGTAAATTTTGTGCAGAAAAAATCCCAAATTGTGAAGATTCACATCAAGCCAGGATTCTCTCTGTCAAAGTTTTCCAGCAGTCAGCAAATGTATTTTCAACCCCGCCCCCCAATATTTATAAATATTCTTTCTGTCTCTATTGTGAGTATAAGTACAGTTGATGAACATCTTCATCTTGTATACCCCCCCTTTAAATCTGACTTGGCCTTCAAATAGAAGATCTCTTAACAAAAATAAAAATAAATAAAATAAAATAAAAATGGAATACATTCAAATACCCTTTCCTTTGATGCCAAGCTAACTTCAAATGCTCTTACCATCCCAAATTCCTGTCCCCTCTACCATTTCTGAATTTTTCTTCACCAATCTTTCCCCTCTTCCCCATTTTTAAAGGAGAGCTGAAAGCACCAAGTATCAGTATGCATGTTTTGCTGACCAACTGGCACAATTTGGCCAGCATCCATCCACCCAGCCGGCCTGATTTGGGCCATCAGGAGAAGGCAAACAGACTTTTGTTGGTGCCAGAGTCCCTCACAGCAGCAAAGGTCTGGCTCTGTTAGATGTTGTGCCAGCCACGTTGAGGAGGAACAGCTCTGCTAGCTGAAGATGCTGAAATGAATTGGAGTGATGTACAGTTGCAAATACTGCCTGTGCAACGGCTTTCTAAAAGAATGGATGGATCAAAAATTGCTGATGCAGAAGCATCTCCCACTCTCATCTGTGGCATCTCTCTCCTTGTTGGCATGGGCATCAGAAATGGACTTGATTTACAGCTGATTTGAGTAAAGGCCACAGAGACCCGAATGCCAGCAACTGGCAGAGAAAACTGGTGAGTGGAGAAATAAGTGCATTTCCCACTTTGCCTCCTTGGAAGTCCATCTGGAATTGCATCAGATTTAGGCAATCCACTCAGATTTGATGGTAAGAGCTGCTTGTCAGTGAAATGCATTGCCTTGGAGGGAGTCTCCTTCTCTGGAGGCTTTTAAATAAGCTGGATGGCCATCTGTCAAGAGTGTTTTGATGGTGTCTTTCTGCATGGCAGAAGGAGTTTGGACTGGACAGCCCTTGGAGATCTCTTCCAATTCTAGGATTCTACCGTTTCACTAGGACAGGGCCCATACACAAGTGCTGGATGGATCCACAATTTTTCTCAGACATTTCCCCAGAAATTGTCCTATATGTATGCCTACCAAAGGAATGATATTTTCTGGAAGGGCCCTCCTCGGTGTCCCTTCCATAGAAGCTATACATTGTTGGAGGATGTAGGGTAGTCAGAGTTTTCTCTCTTGGATGACCCTTCCTTAGGAGGCTGATTGAGTGTCAACACTGGCTTCATTCTGGACCAGGTTAAAACATGGGTAGGCGTTTGGTTTGGGACTCAGTCCACATAAATGACCTGAAATGAACACAAAATTAAAATGTGTACAGTGGGCCCTCCACATTCTCTTGGGTTAGGAGCACAGGGAACCCATGAAAATAGAAAAAGCACAAATTAAAAAAAAACACTGGTGTTTTGTTTTGTTTTTACCTGAAACAACTCTAGGAATCTTTATGTCCTCCACAACAACTCTATGGTCATCATCAGTCAGAAGCTGACCATAGATCCATGCTACAAATGCCTGGAGAAGTGTTTTATTTAGGAATCCTAGGTCTTCCAACAGAACTCTATGGTCAACTTCTAGCAGAGTCATGCTGGAGGACCCAGAGATTCCTAGAGAGAGCATATCAATTAAATCCATGAATAATCATATCTACAAAAGTCAAAGCCACAAATGTGGAGGGCCAACTGTACTTTTGCAACATCCATATTCACCCAGGGGCTGTTCTGAGTTTACTGTGTATGGGCATCCATTGCACAAAGGTAGCCAATGGAGTGACTGATGTGCCATGGCCCAATGCACAATGGGCACCAATGGAAGTGCTGAAGCACAATGAGGCACCTGATGTGCATCAGAAGTGTTTGATGCACATTTGAAGTACTCAATGCACATCTTTGCAGTTCACTAACAGGTTTTCATTGCTTTTCTGCATCATAAGAATGTGTAAAGTTACAAAATGTACACTGTGGTTTGGATCTTGGCCCTATTTTTTTAAAATTAAAGTTTTTGGGGTCTAATTGATTTTATGCTCATGCTGTGATATTAAATTGTATTATTTTGGAAGAAGAAGAAGAAGAAGAAGAAGAAGAAGAAGAAGAAGAAGAAGAAGAAGACTTATTTTCATATTGTTGAATGTGGTGAAACTGATTTTACTGTTGGCTGCCCTGAGATCATATGATGTAAGGCAGGATATGAACGTAAAAATAAATAAATATAGAATTCTGATACATTTCTCTGCTTTTTTTTAGAAAAGGGGGGTTTAAACAGATTGCTTTGGCCTAGTATCTTAGATATCACAGAAAACAAGGAGCTTTGAAGTTCTATAACAGAGTAAGAAGAAAGCCACTGATATGAGGAGGAATCCATACAGTAATGAATAATATGGCCATCAATGTATTGTTCTTTTTAATTGTGAGCTGCTTTGCATCCTAATGTTGGAGGAAAAGTGGGGTAGAACAACTGCCTCAAAAGACACAAGGATTCCAAGGACTTACAGCTTTGCCAACAAACTGAAAGCCTAACAGATGGAAGTTGGAGCAAGCTTTGTTTTCTTCTGCTCCAAAGTGCAAGAGCCAAAGCAATAGATTCAAACTTCCAAAAAAAGAGATTCCACTTAAACTTTAGGAAGAAGTTCCTTAGGGGAAAAGATTCACCAGTGACTGCTTCAGAAAACAGTTGACTGTCCTTCTTTGGAGGTTTCAGTCTTCTGCTTTTATACCCATCATGGTGTGACTAAAAAGAAAACAAAGCAAAAAACATAAAAGCATAAAAGAGAGAAAGGACAACAGATGAAATTTCTAGAAGCTTACACATCAGAGTGAATTAAAACAGCATGAGTCAGATGGTGTCTTTATAATCTTGAAGAGGCTTGGCAATGTACAAATATGAATAGGTAATGTAGATGGCTTTGTTACCCCAGGATCCAGCCCTTTGTCACCCCTCTTCAACTTTTGATATCAAATTGATATTAAGAGGATGCTTTAGGAAGGTAATTATCAACTTCAGCTGATACGCCAGCTGCACCCTTTCTTGGAAGTAAGGGACCTCGAAACTGTGGTACATGCTCTGGTAACCTCACATCTGGATTTTTGTAACGCGCTCTACATGGGGCTACCCTTGTGCTTGGTTCGGAAACTTCAATTGGTGCAAAATATGGCAGCCAGGCTGGTCTCCGGTACATCTAAAAGAAACCATATAACACCTGTTCTGAAGTCTCTTCACTAGCTGCCTATTAGTTTCTGGGCCCAGTATAAGGTGCTTATTACCTATAAAGTCCTAAATGGCTTGGGCCCAACCTACCTTCGAGACTGCCTCCTCCCGTACAATCCGCCCCACACACTTCGGTATTCTGGAAGGAATCTGTTACAGGTAAATAAATCTAGACTGACGGCCACTTCCCAGAGGGCCTTTTCGATGACCGCTTCCAATTATGGAACGGCCTGCCGGATGAGATCCGTCATTTACCAACCTTAGGCAGCTTTAAAAGGGCAGTCAAGACTGATCTCTTCCAGCAGGCCTTTCCTGATTAGTCCTCCCAGTCAGAGAACTTGTTCCCTGTACCTCTTTTCCCCCCATTCCAACCCCTATCATATCCTCTGCTGCTGTGTTTAATCTAATTTATTAACTGATAAAATTTGCAATTTGTTTTAAATTGCTTTTAAATTGGTTGTTGTTTAATAAAATTTTAAGGATTGGGAGGGTTCGGGCTTAGAGTTGATTTTACTGTATTGTATTTTATGTTGGAAGCCGCCGTGATTGCTATGCAGAGGGGCAGGTATAAATAATAATAATAATAATAATAATAATAATAATAATAATAATAATAAGCCAAAGGGGGGCACCCCAGTGCAAGAAACCAGCCATACAATATTTGGAAATCTGGATGGCTCAGCATGGGGGGAGCCAAAGCACTTAACAGTGATGGGATCATCCAAGATCAGAATCATCAGAATCCCTTCACCAAGGAGTGTGATGGTAGGTACTGGACCTGGAAATTGCTTGCATACTACAGACAAAGGGAGTTTCCTTCTGGGATTAAAACTCTTTTTGTTTGGGAACATTCACACTGGTTGCCCAGTCATTCTCTCATATCTCGTTCCATTCTCCTGACCTACCTACCTCTCCATGGAGGTCATTTAACTCCAAAATACAGCCCCAGGACCCATTTCTTGCTATAAATATATGTGCCTGGACAATAGCAATTCAGTACAGTTTGAAAACTGAGAGAACTTTTGTTCGATTTCAAATGGACACTTCAGTAGCCACCCCATGTATCACAGATGGCTACCAAGCTATCATCATTCCAGTAACTCCACAAGTGGAGCTAAGCTTCAGGATTGATATAGTAGTGTCTCTTTATAACCCTGCAACACACTATCTTTTGTTAGTTCTTATGTGTATGTGAAAGAGATTGTGTTTAGTGAGTGTGTTGATTCCCCTTTTATAAATAAATTAAACGAATTCTGAACCTCCTTCTAGAATCTGGAACCAGTATACAAAGGGTTAAAATTCCAGGTTTTATGTTACCAAAGCCCTTTCATTATTTCCTATTGAGATAAATCAATTTTCTCATTGAATACAATTTGTGGGTGCCCTCTTGGGATTCCCCCAATTTAGTATAATTTAGTATCATCGAGTTGGAAGAGACCCCAAGGGCCATTAGTCCAACCCTCTACCATGCACTCTTGAAAAGGTGGCTATCCAACCTCTGTTTAAAGACCTCCAGAGAAGAAGAGTCTACCACCCTCCAAAGGCAGCCTTTTCCACTTTCGAATAGCTCTTACTGCTAAGAAGTTTTGCTTAATGTTGAGGCAGCATTTTATTTCTTGTAATTTGAATTCACTAGTTCATATTCAGCTTCCTGGAGCAGCAGAAAACAAACTTGCTCCATCTTCTACAGGATATTTAAAGATGGTTATGCTGCCACCACCCAGCCTTTTCTTTTTCAGGCTAAACATAGCTGCTCCTTATGGGTTTTTTGGTTTCCAGACCTTTTATCATCTTGGTCATTCTTCTCTGGATATCTTCCAGCTTGTTCATATCTTTCGTGATCTGAATTGCCCAGTAATCCAGGTGAGGTGTGACCAATGCAGAATAGATTTGCTCAACAGCTCCCCTTGATCTGGACACTGTTTTCAGTTGATGCAGCCCAACATTGCACTGTTGGTGTGTTTTTTTATTTGTTTGTTTGTTTTGTTTTTTGTTTTGTGGACAATTTTCCCAAAAGAAAAAGAAATGCAATGCATATCCTTTTGATAGTGCAATTTACTAATCAACTTTTTGCTCTAAAAGTAGAGATGTGTGATCAACCAAAAAGCCTTTAACTGATGTGCAGAATTAAATTGGATACAATTTTCCCTGCCCTGCTTAGATCTGTTTGCAGAAATTCAGAATGTGTACACCAGGGAGGGGCAGAGCTCAATTTGCTGCAAAAGGAACCCTTGTGCAATTAATTCCCCTTTAATTTGACCGTGACTGCAAGTAAAGAAAAATCAGGCATGGAAACCATGGAGGGTGGGGTTGAATAAAGAGGGTTCATCTTCTGCAACAACCCCCATGGATCAAGCTCATTGATGCCTTCAGGATTTGGACATGATATAATTGAATGAGATGCCTTTCTGGCCCATGGGGCAGCTCAGTTAAGTTTATGACCTCAGGAAGGGACTCTTTGTCTGGGACTGAGGCATAATAATTTACAAGCCAAGGACAAACCATTCAAAGGAATCAGCAGAATCGTCTGGAGCCTGGAGATGAATCAGTGGAAATTTCCAAAGAGCTGTAATTATATTAGTCTGTTGTGGACAAACAACAAAGAGACTTGTACCACCTATAAGAATAATTGCAACATGCAAAAAGGATTTAAGGGTCATAGTGGATCACAAGCATCAACAGAAGCATAGTGTCCAGATTGACAGAAGTCATAGTACCATTTCATACTGCTTTGGTCAGCCATCACCTGTAATTCTGTGTCCAGTTCTAGGCGCTACAATTAAAAAAGGATGTTGACAAGTGGAGCATGTCCAGAGAAGGGCAACCAAAATGGTGAAAGGTCTGGAAACCAATTCCCATGAAGAAAAGTTGAGGGGACTGGGTATGTTTAGCTTAAAGAAGAGAAGATGGAAAGAAAAGTGATACAATAGAGCTATTTTCAATCATCTGAAGGGATGTAGGAGATGGTGTGAACTTGTTTTCTGCTGCTCCATAGACTAGGATTCAAATCAGATTCAGTGGGTTCAAATTAAAAGAAAAGAGAGTCCACCTAAACATTAGGAAGAACTTCTTGACTTTGAGACTCCAGAGACAACACCGTGTTAGTCTACCAGTGTGGAAAGGTATCTTGAAGCACCTTTGAGTCTACCTGGAAAAGATGTTGTAGCATAAGTTTCATAGACATATCTGATGCAGTAAACCAAGTCTATGAAAGCTACTTTGAGAGTTTGAGAGTAGAGTAGACTGCCTTGGAGGTTGTTGGACTCTCCTTCATTGGAGGTCTTTCAGCAGATGTTGGATAGTCATCTTTCAGGAGTCCTTCACCTGCATGGCAAGGGTTAGACCACATAGCCTTTGCAGTCCCTTCCAATGTCATGTTTCCATGATTCTATAAGCTGAATATGTGATTCAGCAGCGATAAAAACAAATAAAATCTGTTTATGCTAGAGAAAGAAGATTCACTGGAGATATGACAGCAGACTCCTGATATAGATAGAGCTACTGTGCAGAAGATGGAACAGATTTCTTCTATGCTGCTCTAGAAGACAGGACTAGAACTGAATGAGTAGAAATTGTAGGGATGCAGATTTTAGCTAAGCATCCAGAGGCATTTCTGAAAGTAAACAGCTATTCTAGACGGGGTGCAGGCTCCCTTAGGAAGAGGTGGGCTTTCTATCCTTGGAGACATTTCAGCAGAGGCTGGGGAAAACATCTACCAAGGATGCTGTAGTTGCATCCCACATTGGAGGTCTTGCATTGTGCAAGGTGTTAATCTAGATGATGTTGAAGGTACCATCCAGTTCTACAATTTATTTGAAACAGTGTGGCATAATGTTTTGCCAAATACATGCAGTCAAGAGGTGGCTCAAGGATCAGGGCACTTAGAGTGCAATGTGGCTGGACACCTCCCTTGGTCCCCAAGGGTAGAAAGTGACACCAAAAGCCTGTTTTGTATTAAACAAGCTGCTCAGATTTTGGCTACGAAAGACACAAGGGGAAACCAAGTGAAGCATTTTCTGTTTCAACAAGCCTTTGAGGACGGATTGCTTAAGTGGGTCTTGTACAATGTGTACTGGATTTTCTATCTCCTTTTTTGCATGTGTGCTTTTTTATGGTTCACATTTTTAACTGGTCTGAATTTTTTTTTTTACAGTTAATTGCTTTTAAACTTTTTTTTTTTAAAGATTGTATTTTGTGAATGTTTAACTATAGTTGGGTCAGAAAACTCCAAAACCAGCCTGGACTTTTTGGCCCCAACTTGTCCTAATATCCCCTTGCTGCCTTGCCCACTTTGTTGCATCACTGGGCAACTGTTCTAATGTGCATCCCACTGTGCCAGCCATGAGCGCCAGCACAAATTGTTTGTTCAGAGGTCAGAATGAAGTGCCCAGCATCAATCTCATGCCTGGGTACCTCATTCTGACCTCAAAGCAAGCAACTCACACCAATGCCAGTGCAAGCACAGCGGGACATGCATGTGCACAGCCATCCAGCATCCCAACAGAAGGTTCTGGATTTTCCCAGCAAATTTTAAACATTTGCAAAAGGAGCATACCTTGGGTTCATTGTTCAACTGGCAGGATGCCATCCTAACAGTTGGTACCAGAACAAGGGATCAGGCCCTGCATCATCCAGACTACTCATTGGGACGAAGTTTTATTAGGCCAATGTGGACAACACCTATGTTTATTTCTTTTTTAAATATGTTGTAAGCTGACTTGAGTCCTGAAAAGGGGAAGGTGTAGGATATTAATACTAATACCCCAGGAAACTTTGGAGGACCATAGTGTGTCATAGTGGTTTGAGTGCTGGACTATGACTTGATATCAGGGTTTTATTCCGCATTTGGCCATGGAAACCTAATGGGTGACCTTGGGCAAGTCACATACTCTTAGTTTCAAGGGAAGGCAATGAGGTCGCATTAGGGTCACTATAAATCAGAAATGACTTGAAGGCACACAACACATACATCCACAGTGGAGCCGTCCCCAGCAGAAAAAGTAAAAAATTGCCCCTGGTGCTCTCTAGAGTGTACACTTGCTACGATTTTTTTGGGGGGTGTGTGTGACCATTTTAGGTTTGTAGATGCCTTTTTGAAGAACAGGAAGTTAGTAGGCATCTAGACATCATTTCTTGTTTTGTTTTGTTTTTTTAAAAGGCATCTCCTGGACCTACATTGTCTGGAGGAGAAGATGTGGAGAGCATTTGGGAGCAAAAATGTTGGGGGGGGGAATGCTTTTTTTAATTTTACTCCTGGAAAATCCTGATGGCCACAAAACTGGCCCTAGGGACCACATGCACCCTGTGGAATATGCCTCCCCCCTGCACTGTTTGTTGCTCTCCTGATGTCTCAAAACCAAAGAAACTGGGGCTAAATATAATGCAATAGCAACCCACCCTGATCTCCCTATCCCACTGCTATCCTTAAGCTTGAGTTAGTGCAAGAACACAACAGTTTCCATACAAACATACAAAAAGAATTGGCACTCCCACCAGCCAAGGGTAAAGAAGCGATGGGAATGTGTCCAAACTGGAGTCATTTGATCATTATTATGACTGCCAGGTATTGATCCCTTCCCTCCTCCTAGGTCTTTAAATGACAGAAACCTATTAAGAGGGGAGATGATCAGTTGAACAGGCATCTGTCAAGCTGGGTGACAGTTAACTATAGGCTCTAGCTTGCTTGTCATGGTTTATCAGCCCCCCCCCATCCCAAGAGCTTGGGAAGAACACCTTATGAGAGAAGACCCCTCCTTGGGAATTTTTTAAACAGATGGCCACTGCTCAAGCAGGATTCTCAGATCCAGAGCCCATTCCTCTTCTTTAGTCCTTGGGATGAGAGGGAGGAATCTCAGGGTGAGAGCATTGCCTTGTTAGCTCAAAAACCTAGGTCCTGGGAGGGCACCCACCAATTGTATTCAATGAGGAAATTAATTTGGTTCAATAATTTAGCAGCGAGAGGGCCACGATAACTCTAGCTGTGACACAAGCCTACGTCTACTGGTTCTGAAAATCTAGAATTCTAAAGTGCTAAGTACAACTCAGTTTTATTATTTGAACAACAAGAGGGACGTCAACATTCACACAAAGCATTTACACACACACACACACACATGAACTAAGATATATAAGGTGGTAGTGGATAGCAAGTTAAAGGATTGCAATGGGCAATGCTTTCCAGTTCCAGAAGCCAGGCTCCAATCTAGGGGAAAGCTGGGAGTTAAATGGGACCCAGTACTCTGCTTTGTGCCACAACCAGAGGTATTAAGGAGTCTAGCTTGAACTGGACAGAGTTTCTGCCTGATTCCAAACTGGACTCCTCAGTACTTCTAGGACAGGATGAGGTGTTGGAAAATACTATGGGGGCTAGCAGAGAGGTTGGCTTAATGCTTTAGGCTGAAATACTTCTTTGTCTTTGACCTTCAAGGAGAAATGCACATGGCAGGGGGTTGGGAAGTGGCAATACTTACAGCCATTAAGTTACAGGGGTCCTTCACATATGCGCTTGGTATTATGTTACCACTTATGAGAAGTTAACTTGGCTTTGCAAAGGTCATGGGCCTTGGCCTCTCTGTAACTGCAATTTTAACAGAATACAACAAAATATTTGTATGCCAAAATAGCACAGGGTATGCAGGGTGTGCTAACTTTCCTCATAGGTTAGACTGTTTTTTCTTTGAATAGCTTGTTCCCTGTCTCTGCAAGGCTTATGTAGTGATACTCATTGATATCAGTAAGGGCTGTCCCTTGTAACATCACCAGAATTGCAGCATTAAAGCAGAAATGCTGCTTTCTATACAAATATGGATGCATTTTGCACAGAATATATCCTGAATTGTCAAGATATTTGCCAGTCCAGGATTGTCCTCATCAGGGTCTTCCTGAGAAACAGGTTTTTAACCATTTGGGGGGAGGGGAATATTTTCTAATATTCTTTCCATCCCTAGTTGGAGGCCATGTTTGGGAGCAACACCTGAGCTGCAGTCATTTTAATATGGATTTACCCAGGTGCGGACATGCATATGGAGGATTGCTGAGGGCAAAAGGGTAGACAGTGATATGAATCTTTAGTTTTGCTCTGGATTAGAGAAGATCCATAGGATCTATTGGATTTACCTACATGTTAACTCCCATTCAACCGTTGATTCAGTGAGTCTGGTGTAGTTGGGACCAACTTATGGGATTCTAGCCAGCAATTTGGCCTGGATAGTTACCATTGGGGCCATCCAGTACTGAATCTACATCCTGTTCACATTATCACCTGAAAAAGGAGGAAACTCTGAAGAAAGTTCAGTAAAAGTACCAGCTCTGAAAGTGATATATATATATATATATATATATATATATATATATATATATATATATATATTCAAGATTGAGCTTTTTAGGTCAGAGAGCAACCTGCTTTGCAAGAAGAAGGCTTAGCTCCTTCATAAAGACTCAAAATAAACCTTGCAGAACCCAAGCTACCCCAGATCAGAGCTAATGCTCTTTACAAAGGACCTCTGCTCCCACATTCACTCTCCCCGTGTGTCAGAAATGCAGAATATAACTTGAAATGAATGAGCTGGATGAACAAACTTTGTTAAATCCATGCTCTCAGCTTGCACAGACCTGGCCAGCTGAGAGTCTCACCAGCTGCGAAGAGCAAAAACTAGTGCTGAGGGATTGTGAGCCTGCAGGAGATTTAAGGCACCACTTTAATAGCCATGGCTCAATGCTGTGGAGTCCTGGGAACTGCAGGTTGTTGTGGCATCAAAACAAAGTTGTAAATCATAAAAGAATCGTAAAAGTCATGATATTCCCCATCACTATGTATGGATGTAAAAGCTGGACAGTTAAGAATGTGTATAGGAAGAAAATCAATTCATTGGAGATGTGGTGCTGGTGAAGAGTGCTGAGGAAACTGTGGATGACCAAAATGACAAACAAATTGGTCTTGAAGAGATCAAGTCGAAAATCACCCTGGATGCCAAGATGATCAAACTAAGGCTGTTGTACTTTGGCCACATCATGAGAAGGCTTGACTCATTGGAAGGGGCAATAATGCCTGGAAAGGTAGAAGGCAGCAGAAAGAGAGGAAGACCACATGCCAGACGGATAGACTCTATTAAGGAGGTCACGGTATGCATTTGAAAGACCTGAGCAGAACAGTGGAGGACACGGGGTCTTGGAGATGTCTCATCCACAGGGTCATCATAAGTCGAGATCAACCTGAGGGCAGTTAACAACAACAACAACAACACATTTATTTATTTACTTAACTACCTTTTGCATCAATAATTCTGGGACTATAAAAACTCCAAAGTGGGCGTTGAACTTAAAAGGGAACAAAAGGGCAGGAGAGAAACAGTTGGATGTGGAAACAGGAGCTGCAAAGAGGGCAGTTTGGAGCAAACTGTCTTAAAACATTGTGCACAATACTTGAATCCCTCCCTGCAAGATACAAAGCAGATGCTGGCTTACACAATGGGGCTTGTAGGGGCAAAGAAACCATATGGTCTCTTCTTTTTCTCTGTAGCAGAAATATAAAAATCTGGTAGTTCTATTTTCAGCCATAGGTTCAACACAGAGATCCTTTGCAATGTAGAATTGCAGAACAGAAATAGAGAAACATACAGATATTCAAAATTTCTGGGTCTGTACTACAGGTAGTACATTGGGTGAAGAGTCAATGTTGTGACAATAATAAGTCTTTAGTTTAGCACTCAAACCACAACACCATGCTGACTTTCAACTCTTTTGTTGTTGTTGGCTGCATCCGCACTGCACAAATAATCCAGTTTGACACCACTTGAACTGCTTTGGCTCAATGCTATGGAATTTCTGGGGATTGTATTTTGTTGTGGCACAATACCTCTCCGAAAGAGAAAGCTGAATCTCTCACAGAACTACAATCCCCAGAATTCCAGAACATTGAACCAAGGCACTTAAAGTGGCGTCAAACTGGATTATTTCTACAGTGTGGATGCAGCCTCTGGTGTTGTGTGTCTTTGAGTCATTTCTGACTAATGTTGACCCTAAGGTGAAACTGTGAGCTGTCCTGGGTCCCATTCTGGGAAGAAGGGAGCATATAAAATAAATAAATATGTAAATAAGTACATAAATAAATGAAATATGGGTTTTTCTTTACAATATTTGTTCAGAGGGTGTTTGCTTTATCTTTCTCTGAGGCTGAGCAAATTTGACTTGCCCAAGGTCACTCTGTGAGTTTCTCTGGTTAAGTAAGGATTCAAACCTTGCTTGCCCTGTATCCCAGCCCAATATTCAAACCACAGTGGAAGAAGAAGAAAATCAATAGAAATGGAAAATGAGACCATTATAATGCTGACTATTTCTAGAACAAAATACAGAGAAACAGAATGGTTCCCAATTGGCAAAGGGGTCAGGCAAGATCTATCACCCTATTTGTTCAACTTGTATGCAGAGAATATCATATGAAGAGCAGGTTTAGACACAGAAGAAGGTGGAGTGAAGATAGGAGGAAGAAACATCAACAGGAATGCCCCATGAATGATTTGTTGCTGGAGCATTCCCAGTTCTTCCCAGGATAAGTCCTCTCAGATCACAGTGTGTGTGAAAATCTTATTTGTGATCTATCTTGGGAGAATGCCTTTTTAATCCTCCGATTTCCCCCTGGGTGATAGTCTCCATAGATATATAGATGACACCATACTACTAGCAGAAAACATCTTTGATCCAGAACAATTACTAAGAAAGATCAAGGAAGAAAGTGTAAAGACAGGCTTACTGCTGAACATAAAGAAAACAAAAATAATGAGCAAGGAGGCTCTACATAATTTCAACCTAGACAGTGAAGAAACTGAAATAGTTAAAGAGTTCCCATACCTTAGATCAAACATTGATCACAACAGAGATTGCAGTCAAGAAATCAGAAGAAGATTAGTAATGGGAAGGGCAGCTATGAAAAAACTAGACAAGATCCTAAAGACTAAGGATATACAACTGAGCATGAAAATCAGAATTGTACAAACAATTGTAATCCCCATTACCATGTGTACATGTGAGGCCTGGATAGTGAAGAAAGCAGATAGAAAGAAAATCAATTGAGACGTGGTGCTGGAGAATAGAGCTGATGACACTGTGGATGGCCAAAAAGACAAATGAGTCTTTGAACAGATCAAGCCCAAGAAGCCAAGATGATCAAACTGAGGCTGTCATACTTTGGCCACATCATGAGAAAGCAGGACTCATTGGAAAAAAACAATAATGCTAGGAAAGGTGGAGGGAGGCAGAAAGAGAGGAAGGTCACACGCTAGATGGATGGACTCTATAAAGGTGGTCACAGGACAAAAGTAGAGCAGTGGATAACAGGGAGTCTTGGAAATGTCTCATCCAGAGAGTCATCATGTGTTGGGGCTGACTCAAGAGCAGTTAACAAAATGACTATATAAACAACCGTTGCAGCCACTAGGCAATGTTGTTCTACAAGTTCAGTATTTAGCTCAGGGGAGTTGTCTTTACTGTCTCTCATTTCATTTCTAGATCTAAAAATCTGGTTGCAAAATGAAAATCATGAGATAAGTGGAGGCTTGTGAAAGGAAAAATCCTCCCTGGATATATTCTGGAAGAAACTTTCAAGTGTTCAGTGGAAGATTCAAAATGTTTTTGTTTACAAACTATCCAAAGAACTGAGGAAAAGGAAGTAACAAATGTGATATGGATGATTGTCATTACTGTAATGTTGCATTTCAATATTGTTTTGTTGTTCTTTGTTGACATAAGGAGTGGGACAGACATAAGAACGCTAAACCTAATATATGGGTTGCATCTGAGGAAGTAGACTTAAGTCTACAAAAGCTCGTGATGCCAGCTTCTTTCTTTCAGATAGTCTCAAAAGTGGTACAAAATCTCTCTACATACTAATATATGGGTTTTTAAAAATATATATCTTTGTTTAATTTGTTTGTTAGTTTTATGTTGTAAGTTTAAACATTTGTGTTTTGGAAACTTTAATAAAAAAAATTTTTAAAGAAAAAATGTTCTTGTTTACTTATGCAAGGCCCACCTAACCTGACAGTTTCACATGTGTGCACACTGTTAGTTTGGAATTAAACATTTGTTGAAACATGCTGATCTCATCTCCTTTTTTTTTTTTTTTTTTTTTTTGTGGGTCTAGGGAGGTAACCCTATTCTTTCCATTTTGTTTTTCCCTCTGGTACCAAATTTTGTGTTAAAGAAACAAGGTCTGGGGACACACCAACTGTATTAACTGAGGTAGACCTGTATACCTTGCAGAGGCATGAGAAATACATAATAAAATCAATGTGAGCATGTTTTAATAAACAATCTGCAAAAAGAACAGAAGGAAGGAAAAGAAAGAAAATGGAATGAAAGGTAGCAAACACTGGGAACCAGTGTGGTGCAGTGGTTTGAGCGTTGGACTATAACTCAGGTGAGTAGGTTTCGAACCCTGCTCAGCCATGGAAACCCACTGGGTGACCTTGGGAAAGTCACACTTTCTCAGCCTCAGAGGATAGCAATAGCAACCCCCCTCTGAAAAAACTTGCCAAGTAAACCCTGTGATAGGTTTTCCTTAGAGTTACCATAAGTTGGAAATGACTTGAAGGCATGCAACAACAACAACAGCAGCAGCAAACACTTCATCAAGTCTCATTGAGAATCCTGGTGTATAAACAAAAATTAAATGGACTGTAGGGCTATGGACCTTCCTCAGCCATTAAACGGTTAGGAAGGATCTAATTAGAGGAATTTACAATTAGCTCAAATATGCAAGAGTAGAGTCCTAACAAAGCCCCGCGAGACCGTGTACTGATATGTATACCAGAGGACTAAGGATTCCCGCAATGGATGACGCTGAGGTAGACTTCTCCAATTAAAGTCTAAATATTTATTATTAACAAGGGGAAACCACACACACAAATATGGCACTCATGCACACTGCACACTTAGAAATAAAAGAGTGAAAGTGGGAGTAGCTTGAGAGGGACCAGACTGAGGGAGTTACTCACTTCTGAAGGTTTCTCTGGGATCCGATGTGGATGATGATGATGATGATGATGATGATGATGCACAGCCACCAAAATGGGGGAAAAGGATGGCCAAGAGAGCTATGATCAGAGTACAGACCGACGTGGAGTCAGTATGCACTCTCAAGATAGCACATGGAGCCACCAAATCTCAGGGTTTAAATAGGAAATTTCTGCCTTCTGGCTATTGACTAAACGCCTTGGCTGAAGCCAGGACAAAGGCCTTGATAGTCTTAGTTTTGTTAAACCTAGGCATGAGACCAGTCTAAATAATGCATTTGGTTTCGAGACTACCAAGGAAGGGAGATTAGAGAAAAGGGTGCAGTCAAATCTGATCACTGTCCCATTAAGTGTGAGACTCAAGACAAATAGGCACTATTATGTGTCGTTTCCAGTATAATGGTTTTTCCCTTTTGGCAACTCCCAAACCTGTCGGGTAGGGAATTTTCCAGTTGTTCTGAGCAGATCTCTCAGTGCCTACATGACTTGCCATCTAGGGGATTATGGCTGACATCTCACAGAGATCGGTCTGGGGTCATAGAGGGAACTTCACATGTGTTCAAAATTTTATGAAAAATCACATATGCTAACAAAACCTCTGTTTCTCAGGATTGTTAAAAGTCTCTTCCATGAATATGTAGGGCATGGCTATATATAATACATAATTCAGTTTCTGCTTGTTGGCAGGACTAGAATATAGGCCTACAGAGTGATTCCCTCTTATAATGAAATGGCGAACTTGCCAATCTTTCAGTAAGCACATCTGGTTGAAGATCATAAAACATTTTTTAAAAGTGCTCTTGTTTGGAAACTAGGCTTTCTCTGCTAAATTTCTCTCCTGAGATGAAATCATTGCTCTGAGAAACAGAACTCCAGATTGCAAGATACAAATGTAGTTTTATTTGTAACAGCAATAGGAGAAATAAACTTTCACACAAAAACAGACACACACACAAGAATTAGCGATGTAACAGATAGTAGCAAATAGTGATTTTTTTTTAGGATTGCAAAGGGTGATACTGTACTAGTTCCAGAAGTAGATGTCCAATTGGAGATTCTTGAAGTAAAATGGCTCAGCAGCTTCCTGTGAATCCAGTCAATGCTGAGGAGTCAAGGGAAATACAGACAGGATGTCTGTCTGACTTCAAACAAAACCAAATTGGTGGTGTTTTGGTAGGCACTTTTATAGGCCAAAACATATCCCTGGGCAGTTTTGGGATTAAAGTGAATTTTCCAGGAGGGAAGAATGGAACTGAAAGTCTGTAAATGGTTGGACAATAACCATGAATGTCCCTGGACAGAGTCTCACTCCCAGAGGGAGACATTTTTGTTTTCTGCTCATGTTTTATTTATTTATTTATTTATTTATTTATTTATTTAAGGGATTTATATCCTACCTTTCCCCCAAAATGAGATTCAAGATGGCAATGGAATGCGTAAATCCAAGGTCTATCACCCACCATCACTCCTATCAATTAAGGGATTATACAGTTTCGGACCTTAATTGGTTTATCGTTGACTGCGCTTTTGAGGTTTCATCAGTACTGAGCCAGCAGGATCTCCAAATATGATAATGGAAGTTCTTATATGACATGACTAGTTTCCTGTAATGGAGGTGCCTTTTTGGCTACCTACCTAAAACATCCCTTTAATATTGTTGATATCAAAGGTTGACTAGGGGTAAAGGAAGGCTAATCTGTGATGTAACAGTCATAAGGGCCTTAGAATCACAGAACCGTTGAGTTGGAAGGAACTGGAGGAGATATCTAGTCCAACCCTCCTGCCAAGGTGAAATGCACAACTCCTCTTCCTGAGGTTTAGGAGGAATCTCTTTTCTTCATATTTTGAATCCATTTCATAGAGTCCTACATTTGGAAGAGACCCCAAGGGCCACTCAGTCCAATCCCATTTTGCCATGCAGGAAGACACCATCAAAGTCCTCCCTGTGACAAGTGGCCACCCAGCTTCTGTATAAAAATCTCCAAAGGAGGTTAAAAAAACCCCACCACAGCAGCATCTTCCACAGTTGAAAAGCTCTTACCATCAGGAAAGTCTTCCTCATGTTGGGGTGGAATCTCTTTTCCTGTACTTTGAATCCATTGCTCTCTGGAGCAGCATCCCTTTAGATCTTTAAATATGACTATTTAAATAAATATAATAATGCTGATGATATTGCTAACACATCACCTCTTCTCTGAACATGTTCCAGTCTGTCAATATCATTCTTGATCTTTTTTCAAAGAAGTAGCCATCTTTGTCTCTTACAGCATAAAAAGGAGGAAAGAAGAAGAAGGGGGAAAAGGTGGGGGGGAATGTGGCAGCACTTGTAAGACTAATTGGTTTTTATTTTAGCATAAGCTTTCATGAATAGAAACCTACTTCTTTGGATGCAGTACCAGGTGATAACAAATTTTCAGGTATAAAATATATTTATACAGTTTTGAGGATAGGATGGGATGTAATAGGCTCCAGAAAGATGCCAATCAAGACCCTTGCCCTAAATTTTTAAAGGGCTCAATACTGTTATACAAAGGGACATGTAATGGTCCTTCAGGTCTTTATGGTGGTCAGTTAGTAATGTTGTTGGAAAGCCAATAACATCACTCACACCAGAGATACATTTATTTGCTCTTCCTCCAAAGTGATATATGCCATCATGTGCCAGCAATGCCACTCTACACTCCATATTGGACTAACAGGACAGTCTCTATGCAAGAGGATAAATGGACAGAAAGCTGACATGAGAAATGATGTGAGAAAAACAACAACAGTTGCAGAACATTTCAACTTTGCATAGTCTTTTCCAGTTGTGCCATTAGGGGGATGTGGGGGGGTGCAGAGCACACTGGGTGACACCACAGAAGAGGGTGTGATACCTGGTTGGTCCCCAGGGGCCTTGGGCTTGCTCTTCCGTCTACCATGGGGCTTTCTGGGACCTCTCCTGGCCACCATGGAGCTTTCTGGGACCTATCCCAGTCACTGCAGGGCTTTCTGGGCCCTCTCCTGGCCACTGTGGGGCATTCTGGGTCACTGGGGGTGCGTGGGGCTTGCTCTCCTGGCTGCGGCAGGGATTTCTAAGCTGCTGTAGGGCTGTGCGCACAATTTTCTGGTGCACCCACATGCATGCGTGCCAGAAGTCCTGCCCCCAGAAGCCCCCACACACACCGGGTGACACCAATTCAGGGTATACCACTGATTTCATCTATGCTGCATCTCTGAGAAATGAGCTGCATCTTCACCACAGTTTGTTGTGGAACCAAAGCTCTTTGACAAAGAAGGCTAAATATCTCACAAAACTGGTAATCCCAAAATTCCAAAGCATTGATCCATGGTCATTAAAGCAGTGTCAAATTGCATTACTTCTGCAGTGTAGATACAGCCTGTATCTCAGGGATGTTTTAGTGATGGATTCCTGCATGGCAGGGATTCGTCTAGCTCACCCTGGAATCCCTTCCAACTTTATGGTTTGATGATTGCAAGTCTCAGCAATAGGCAAATCGATCTTGTAGCACCTTGGAAACTAACTGTGTGAAAGACGTTGTAGCATACAACTTTCACTCACTTCTGTCTCTGCTACAAGATCCTTTTGGAAACCGATATTCCAAATTAGCATGGCTATGTCTCCAAAGTCCATTGGCTATGTTAGCATGGCATGATGGGATTTGCAGTCCAATAATGTCCAGAGGCTCAGATTGTTCCTACCACTGCTCCAGAAACAGTCTGGGAATATGAGACTGAAAGATGGTTTGGTTTCCATCACCTTTTGGGGGGGCAGGACTGTCCCTACAGCCCCTTCCCCCCCAACTCTGAGGATAAAATCAATGTAAACACACAATCCACACCTCACAGAATGGGCCATAGTCTGGAAGCCTGGGGTCCTAGCAACCATCTTCACAATTGCAGCATTGTTTCTGCTATGCTGATGAAGAGATTGATGAATTCTGGTGAGTTCTTACTTAAAACAACCCTGAATGAATTCCCTTTGGAACATTTTGTTTTAAGAATTCAGCTGATCCCCCCCATCACCATAAATTGTGTTTGTGAGCAAAGTCCATTGAAGTTTGCACTGGCTGAAATTTTGGCTCATAAATCCCTCTGGTTTTCCTCCTCTGAGCTCCTTTATCCGAGTCAAAGAAATAGAATCCCAAGCAGACAGATTGTTTCCCTCCAGTAATAGCTGGCCTCTAGAATTGTATTTTTCTTGCAAATTCCAGGCTGGCAAGTTTTGAACCTGGGGTGGCTGCTGCTGATGCCCTCAGAACCTCTTGACTCCAGGCTCTCAAGTTCATCCCTAATATGTCTGGGTTTGAGACAGGAGTGGCTGTGCCAGTTCTTCCCCCATCCTCTTCAACAGAGGCATTTAAACAGCAAGAAGATAAGCTTGAGCCTCCAGATGGAAGAGAAAACATTTGAAAAGCGAACAGCCAAGGAGTCAGCCTTATCTTATCTCTACTGCTTCCACTGTGTCTAACAGAGCTCAGCAAAGGGGAACGAATACTATTTCTTTTTGCTGTGTTTTGGCTCTTGCTATCAGGATGGATTTAATGGGGTGGGGATTAACCTCCAGGATGGTGGAGATGGAGGAGGCCTCACAGGACATCTAGTTTCTCCCCTTGTCCAAAGGAAATGGGCTGTGGTCCACAAAAGCTTCATGCTGCCAGGGGCATTTCTAAGGGGGTGCAGATCACACCACGTGACACCTCAGAAGATGGGCTGCCTTCTACTGAACCTGCTCCAATTTGTCTATATCCTTCTTAAAATGAGGCACCCAGAACTGAACACAAAACCCCAGATAAGTCCTCATACAATACAGAATATAGTGGGACTGTTGCTTCCTTTAACTTGGAAACCATGCTTCTTTTAATGCAGGCTAAAACAGCATTCATTGTCTTTGCTAGAGCATGACACTGCTGGCTCATGTTCAACATATGATTCAGCTTGTCAGTATCCTTCTTGAATTCTAGTGTCCACAATTGGACCCAGAACTGAAGGTGAGCTCAGAGCAGAATATTATTGCATCCCTCAGTCTGGACACTGTGGTTCTGTTGATGCACCCTAGGTGATGATCTTGCCACCCAAACCATCCTGCAATGTTTGGACTCCATGTGAACCTCACTGGCAGCCTCAACCCATCAAATGCACAGCAAAAAAAACAGTTAAACTTCAGTGTCAGCTGGAGGGCTATATGATACCTGTTCCTGGTTTAATGGAATTGACCCCCCAAAACTTTTTGGATTTAAGTGTCTAGACTGGATCAAAGAATGTAGGCACAAGAGAGTCAAAATTAGAGTATTGTCCTCCAAATAAGAATTCTGTCCTTCTATGAAAATGGGGATAAAGAGAGTTATATGGATACTATATATGAGTATATATGAGGAATCTGTACTCAGGACAAGAGGCTACTGTCAGAGCAGAACATGGAGAAATAGAATGGTTCCCAAATTGCAAAGGGGTCATACAAGGCTGCATCCTTTTACCCAATCTGTTCAACTTGTATGCAGAACATATTATAAGAAAAGCAGGCTTGGACACAGAAGAAGGAGGAGTGAAAATAGGAGGAAGGAATATCAATAATCTAAGTTATGCAGATGACACCAGAATACTAGCAGAAAACCTCCCAGACCTGGAGCACCTACTAAGGAAGATCAAAGAAGAAAGTGCAAAGGCAGGCTTAATGCTGGACATAAAGAAAACAAAAATAATGACCACCAAGGACCTTCACAAGTTCAACCTACACAATGAAGAAATAGAAATAGTCAAAGAATTCTTATACCTGGGATCAAACATGGATAGAAATGGGGACTGCAGTCAGGAAATCAGAAGATGATTAAGAACAGGGAGGATAGCTATAAAATAACTAGAAAAGATCCTAAAATGCAAAGATATACAACTCAGAACAAAAGTTAGAATCATACACGCCATTGTATTCCCTACTACCAGGTATGGATGTGAGAGCTGGACAGTTAAGAAAGATGATAGGAAGAAAATCAATTAATTTGAAATGTAGTGCTGGAGAAGAGTGCTGAAGATCCCATGGACAGCCAAAAGGACAAACAAGTGGGTCGTAGAGCAGATCAAACCGGAAACCTCCCTGGAAGCCAAGATGACCAAACTGAGACTATCATACTTTGGACACATCATGAGAAGAGAGGAGTCTAGAAAAAACAATAATGCTGGGAAAGGTGGAGGGAAGTAGGAAGAGAGGAAGGCCACATGCCAGGTGGATAGACTCTATTAAGGAGGCTATGGGTATTAAGGGGTTGCAGGAATTAAGTAGAGCAGTGGAGGACAGAGGGTCTTGGAGATGTTTCATCCATAGGGTCTCCATGAGTAGAGATCGAGTCGAGGGCAGTTAACAACAAAACGGAGTGCTAGTAAGACAAATGAGTGGGTCTTATTGCAAATCAAAGCTGAATTCTCCCTAGAAGCTAAGATGACTCAGCTGAGACTGTTTTACCTTGGTCACATCATGAGAAGACATGTTTGTTGTTGTTAACTGTCCTCAAGTTGGTCCTGACTCATGGTGACCCTGTGGATGACACATCTCCAATATCCCCTGTCCTCCACTGCTCTGCTTGAGTCTTGTAGATTCATACCTATGGTCTCCCTAATTCAGTCTATCTATCTGGTGTCTTCCTCTCTTTCTCCTGCACACCACTTTTCCAGGCATTATTGTCTTTTCTAATGAGTTTTTCCTTCTCAAGATATGGCCAAAGTATGGCAGCCTCAGTTTTGTCATTTCCCAGGAGAGTTCAGGCTTGATATGTTCCAGGAGCCATTTGTTTGTCTTTTTGGCCATCCACGGTATCCTCAACACTCTTCTCCAGCACCACATCTCCAATGTGTTGATTTTCTTTTTTAAAATCTTTTTTCTTCACTGTCTAGCTCTCACATTTGTACATGGTGATGAGAGATACAATGGCTTTGACAATCCTCACTTTTGTGCTCAGTTACATGTATTGGATTACATGTATCATGACTGCTCTTCCCATTGTTAATCTTCTTCTTATTTCTTGACTGCAGTCTCTGTTCTGACCAGTGTTTGATCCTAGGTACAGGAACTCTTTTACTATTTTGATTTCCTCATTGTCTGTGTTGAATTTATGTTGGTCCTCAATAGCCATTATTTTTGTTTTCTTTATGTTCAGCGGTAAGCCTGCCTTTGTACTTTCTTCCTTGACCTTTCTTAGGCCCTTATCACATGGGGTCTGAAGCAGAGCTAATCCAAAGGGCATCCACAGCTAATACATATTATTCCCCCGTGTTTACACACGACGCTGCCCCAGAACACGGAGCTAATCCGTATTGTTCCCCCGTGTTTACACACGACGCTGCCCCAGAACACGGAGCTAATCCGTATTGTTCCCCCGTGTTTACACACGACGCTGCCCCAGAACTCAGCAGAATACGGAGCTAATCTGTAAGGAGTAGGGAGATTTTGACATTCGGTTTGTAGAGGAAGTACCTAGGGAGCCTTCGCATTCATTGCGAATTGGTGGGCAGGGCGAAAATCCCAGCGAGGGGAAGGGATTGCCTTGGCAAAAGGCAAACCGGATTGGAAAGAAGAGGAGGAGAGGAAGAGGGAAGAGGGAAGAGGGAGGCGATCTCTCTCTCTCCATGGGCTGCCTTCCCTTCTCCAGTCCTCCAGCCCTCCTCCTCCTCCCCGGTTCCCATGGCTGCCTTTCCTCCCGGCTTTTTGTGACGGGAGAGAAGGGAGCCTTGGTATTAATTGCGAAATGGCCAAAAGGGCGATATTCCCTTCGTTTCGCTATGGAACCGAATTTATTCCTACTTTGGTTAGTCTTCGCTTTTTCTTTGCTTTGTGGCCAGCGTTTGATAAGGTCCATAGTAATTGTTCCAAGTCCATGGTGTTTTCCGCTCATAGTATAGTGTCACCTGCATATCTTAGGTTGTTGATATTCTGTCTTCACTCCTCCTTCTTCTGAGTCTAAACCTGCTCTTTGTATGATATTTTCTGCATAGAAATTAAACAAGTTGGGATATAGAAGTCAGCCTTGCCTGACTCCTTTGCCAATTGGGAACCGTTCTGTTTCTCCGTGTTCTTTTCTCACAGTAGCCACTTATCCTAAGTACAGATTTCTTGTCAGGACTAACAGTTGTAGTGGCACTCCCATGACTTTTAGAACCATTCATAGCTTTTGTGATCTATACAGTGAAATGCTTTGCTGTAGTCTATAAAGCACATGGTGACAACCCCCCCCAAGAATTCCTTTGTATGTTCCCTAGTGCCTCTTCCTTTTCTGAAACTCACTTGGACCTCTGGGATTTCTTTCTCCATGTGTGGTTGGAGTCTGTGCTGAAGAATTTTGAGTATAATTTTGCTTGCATGGGAGATTAATGTTATGATCCTATAATTGCTGCAGTCCTTTATGTCTCCTTGTTGTGGATTGGGCTATATATCAATCATTTCCATTCTGTTGGTCACTGTTTTGTTTTCCATATTTGTTGACATGACCCATTAGAAAAGCAATGATATTTTGTAAAGCAGTAGAAAAAGAGGAAGACAGCATGACAGGTGTGTTGGCTCCATCAAGGAAGCCACAACTGTCCTGAAGTTGCAATACCTGAGCACAGCTGTAAGGAACAGGATCAACCCTGTTTATATTGGTTCCAAATCACACAGAACTCCAGAAGCAATCTCAAATACTTTATGTAGTTTCATTAACAAAATCATCAACACACACACAAGCACATACTCACACACACGCACACAAGAACTAGTGAAGCAAAGGTGATAGAAGGTGAATAGTGGAGGCCTTGCTAATGGTGATATGTTACCAGTCTTGAAGCGTAGTTCAAATCAATGGGCATCCAGAAAATGGGCAGCATCCTGATTTTATCATAAGGATTTAGCCACCAAAATCACCTCCAGGTGCAGCCCAGGTCCATCCCCGCTCCCAAGGCTGCTCCAGTGGCCATTTCCTTCAGCCGGAAAACTGCTGGCTTCAAAAAAGCCATGCTGAGTGGACCTGGGAATGGGGATGGACTCGGGCTGCACCTAGGCAGCAATTTTGGTGGCAAAATCCTTGTGATAAAATCAGGATGCCACCCATTTTAAATGTTAAACTGGCTCAGCTAAACCAGTTTAATTAGCGCTGTGATAATCTCCTGTGTATGCCCCACCATCTCTTTTTTTGCCAGAGTCCCATCATTGCCCTCCATAGACAAAAAGGAGTATGCTGATGTCTTTTGGTGATATCATTGTGGTGGGTGCCTTGCTTACTCCCTTGCTAGAGCCAACCAGAGGTATGGCCACGTTTCCACCTTGGGGTCTCCTTTCCAGGTCACTCACCAGTCATCCACCAGTGTCCCTTTTAATATTAAATTGATATAAAATCTGAGGGGTAGTTGGGGGCCTGGTCTTGCAGTAACACACAGCAAACAGAAGAGTTCTAGGTGTAAACGGTTTTCAATGTCTCTGCAATGAAATAAATTTGGGGACAGAAGGAAAATTTCATTTGTGGGAACAGGCTTCTTGCAGGGGTGGTTGGGCAATCCTTCTTCATATTGCCTCCTTCTACTGCAGCACTCCTGTCTGGAGTCCAGATTCACCACCATTAAGGGAGTGGAGATAATTCCTGCAGACTTGGGAAGGACAGAATTGAGACAGATGGTTGGGAAAGTTTTTAAGCAGAGCCAAAGGGATGGGAGGATATGTCGGCTTGTTGAAAGGCAGCCAGATCCCAAATGCAAGGACCGCCATCAATATGCACCTCCATACGTGCTCCTTCAGCTCTCAGAGCTGTCTGTTTGATCCTTTTGCTCATCTCATCTGACGGGCAGAGATGGATGCATTTAACTTTTTAAAAAATCACATTGGGAAACATATTTGCAAATCTTGTCAGATCTCTCCCCCCCCCTTTAATTTGAGTTAAGAATTATTTCAGGATGGGGAGGGGAGATAATACTTAGGCTGCCTGGAGAAGGAGATAGAAAATGTCAGCATCTTTCATCTTTTCAAAAAAGAAGATGTTTTAGTTTTGCCCACAAATCTATGAGAGCCATCATGGTGTTGTGGTTTGGGCATTGGTCTCAGGGAGATCAGGGTTCAAATCCTCACTCAATCATGGAAACTCACGGGGTGACCTTGGGCAAGTTACATGCTCTCAGCCTCAGGGGGAGGCAATGGCAAACTTTTTCTGAACAAATCTTGCCAAGAAAACCCCATGATAAGTTCATCTTAGGTCGCCATTAGTCAGAAATGACTTGGAGGCACACATAAATAAATAAATAAATAAATAAATAAATAAATATAAAGAAAACACATTAAAGAATTCCAAAGATTACTGGAAAGAATTGATACAATATTTTAAAAAGAGAGAGGTGAAGATGGCACTCATAAGTATAGTAGAATGAGATATTAATAATTAAAAAGGAGGAATACACACACAAATGAATCAATAAATTTCTTATTATCAAGAGTCAAGATACAAATACAGTGGTACCTGCTGTAAAAATATAATTTATTAAGATGTTATAGAATGTTGTAGATTATCATGAATATATGTCAAAAGGGAAGTACATATCTAGAAAGGAATCAGAAAGCATGACTTTAATGTTAAAGGGGTTATAATAAGAATATATCTGAAAACAGTTCAGGGAAAAAACATGCAATTTATTTTCTGTCTTTGCAATTTTTTCAGTTGTTTAATGAGAAGTCATGGATGTCAGAGGCACCATGGCTGGCATGGGGGGGGGGGCATCTGGGGTGTATGTCTTTGGATAGGTGGGAGCAACTACCCAACTGTCATGGCTCCATCCTATGGGATCCTGGGATTTGTCGTTTGTTGTGCCACAAGAGCTCTCTGTGAAGGCTATATATCCCACCAGACTAGAGTTGGTGCCACCCCACTGTGGTAACTCATGCATGGAAGACCTGAAGGGGCTGCTGGGCATCAGCATCAGCACCCCACCTCACCCAGAAGTCACAGCATGTGGCTGTGGGGGAGTGTCAAGGGACAATTCAGCCCCCTGAGTTGTCACCCTGAGTTGTCACTCCTGCCCTCTCCCTCAGTCCTTGCCTGTTGTCCTACTCATGAGAAGGATGACACAGCAGCACTGAAGTGGAAGGGGGCCCTGGCCTCTCCCTCAGTGTTTCCCCACCATCTTACCCATGAGAAGGACAGTGCAGTGGCACTGAGGTAGAGGAGTGCCTGGCCCTATCCCTCAGTGCTTCCCCATCATCCTACTCATGATGGGAGCAATTGCCCAACTGGGTGTTGAACCCTCTGAATTGTCACCTAGTGTGATCCATACCTCTTGCACCCCTAGTGACTCCCCTGGCTGTGAGGATGCTGGGATTGAGAGAAGCACTTCACCCAGTGGCATCCCTGCCCTGGGTGCAGAAGGACGATGCAACAGCACCAAGGTGGAGGGGTGCTTGGCTGTCTCCCTCAGACAATGTAGTGGCACCAATGTAGAGGGGTGCCCGGCCCTCTCCCTCAATGCTTCCCCATCATCCTACTCCTGAGTAGGATAACATGGTGGTACTGGGGTGGAGGTGGGCCCAGCCCTCTCCCTCAGTGCTTCAGTGTCATCCTACTCATGAGTAGGCTGACACAGTGGAAGCAAGGTGATGCTTCCCTAGAACAGTGCATCCCCCAGTGCATCCAGGTCATTCTACTCATGGCAGAAGTGAAGGATGCAGGAGGAGGCCTGACTGGGTGTCACCCCTCTTCTGGAGTGTCACCCAGTGTAGTCTGTACCCCCTGAACCCTGCAAGTGATGCCACTGATTTCACCTGAATTTCTTAAAGCTCAGGTAGGCTTGAAGAGGAGAATACACTCCTTCAGATAGCTTGGACCCAAGCTCCATAAGGCTTTATTCATGACCAGCACTTTCAGCTGAGCTCAGAAATGGACCAGCAGCCAGTAGAGTTGTTGCAACAGCAGTTTTTGTGGTGTCTGTGAGAGATAAAGGGAGATGTTCTACTCTTCTCCTTCCAACCCGGACAAGTTAATTAATGTCACGCTTGCTTTTGGCTGCATGAAGTTTTGTTCTTCTTGAGCAACATTTTTTTTTCTTTTTTGCATGGAAAAGATCCCTGGAGGAAAACAACCCCTGCACTGTGTTTTAATTGAAGATACGATAATGGCAACTTACTTTACTGCAGCTGCTAACAGTCAAAACCATGGAGGGGGTGTTGCTGGAGAATCCTATTAAAACTATGTGTATTATATCAACAGCTTGAGCTGGCTCTTGATTACCCATCTCGCCTTAGGCAGAAGTAAATTACAACCTCCAAAGGCTCTGTGGAGGGTGTGTTTGAACTTCTCCTATACTTGGCTAATTTTTGAACTGAATGGCTGAGTGATAATCCTAATAGCCTTTTCAGAAGGGAGCTAACAAGAAAATAGCATCGTTGCACGCACCGATAACAACCAAATGCTCAGTTTCCGATCCCTCTTGAAACCTTTAATTTTGAATGCCACATTTGTGCCCAGTGGGAAGCCAGAGATATTGTGTCTGAGTGGTAGAATAAATCCACAATGTGGTGGGGAGAAATAACTTGGCAGCAGAGCCTGTTCTTGCATTCTGTGCCATAAGTTTCCAGCTTTCCCAGTTGAGCAGGGAAAGATCGCTGTCCTGAGACCACAAGGCTCATTTACACTACACTATTATAACATGTGGGTGTCACTTTAACTGCCCTGGTTCCATCCTACTGAATAATAGGATTTGTAGTTTCATGTGGCATTTAGACTTCTCTTAAAGAGAACACTAGGTTTCTCCCCAATCTACAAATCTCAGGATTCCACAGGACATAGCCAGGGGACTTAGGTTGCATTAAACTGCTCTAATGGTGCAGTGTGAAAGAGACAAATTTAGAATGAATGAGAATAATAGAATCTTAGAGTTGGAAGGGACCCCAAAGGCCATCTAATCCAGCCTCTTTGGTCATGTAGGAAGACACAGCTGAAGCACTGCTGAAAGCAACTTAGGGAGTAGAGTATGATTAGTCCGGAGAAGAGAAAGTTAAGGGATGACATGATAACCATGTTTAAATATTTGAAGTGATGTCAAATTGAGGATGGAGCAAGCTTGTTTTCTGCTGCTCCACATATGGAGCAATGGATTCAAGATGCGGGGGGAAAAAAGATTCACCTCAAGATTAGGAAGAACTTCCTGAGGGTAAGAGCTATTCAACAGTGGAAGATGCTGCCTCAGAGAGTGGTGGAATCTCCTTCTTTGGAGGCCTTTTAAACACAGGCTGCATGGCCATCTGTCAGGAGTATTTTGATAGTGTCTTCCTGCATGGCAGAATGGGGTTGGACATGGTGGCCTTTGAGGTCTCTTCCAACTCTATGATGGTATGACCATCAACCTCTGTTTAAAAACCTCCAAAGAGGGAGAGTCCATCATCCTCTGAGGCAGCCTTTTCCACTCTTAAATGGTTAAGAAGTTCTCCCTGGTGTTTGAGTGGAATCACTTTTCCTGTAGTTTGCACCCATTGGTTCATGTTCTATGGTGCATCTACACTGATAGGAACATCCAGTTTGCCTTACCTTTGGGTTACTCCAATATACAGAGATTACGGGCTTGTCTACATGACTGCCACACACCGAGGCAAGTATGGGAGAACTGTCCACACAGTTTCCCTTTCAAATACACCTTGGTCTGATAAACTGCAGCATGCCAGCATGGCATAGTAATTTGAATCATAGAATCATAGAGTTGGAAGAGTCCACAAGGGCCATCCAGTCCAACCCCCTGCCATGCAGGAACTCAAAATCAAACCATCCCTGACAGATGACCATCCAGCCTCCGTTTAAAGACCACCAAAGAAGGAGACTCCACTACACTCCGAGGGTGGGAGTCTTGGGAGCCCCAGGTTCAAATCCTCACTCACTCATGAAACCCAGTGGATGGCCTTGGTGAGTCATACTCTCCCAGCATCAGAGGACAGCAATGGCTAACTCCTCTGAAGAAACTTGCCAAGAAAACCCATGATAGGTTTGCTTTAAGATTACCATGAGTCAGAAATGATTTGAAGGCACACAACAAGAAGAAGTGTGGCCACATAGCCATGGCTACTCTGTTTTTCACCCTCCCTCTATGCATGCGAATGTACATATTTCTGAACTTGTACCCCACCCCTGGCCCCACACAGATATCACTATGAAGCACAGCCCACACAGACACACAAATGCACAAATATTTGGGTTTTCCACTCAAAACTGGAATATATCCTGATTTTCTCCTCTGAATTAAAGCCCTAGGGCACTGAAAAGGCCCCAGTCATTCAATTGCCTTTTTGACTCTTGTCATTGCCCTTCTTGTCTTGTATTTTTGCTTGTTTTATTATTTTTTTGTGATTCATATGTTTTAATTGATATCTGATTTAATATTATTTTAGGGGTGGCAGGGTGGGTTTTGGAGTTTTAGACTGTATTTTAGGTTTGACAGAGGGGTGGGGTATTAATAATAATAATAATAATAATAATAATAATAATAATAAGTTGTTTGGAGCACTCACTGTGAAAACTAGAGACCATTTTATTTGGCCCGTGTAGACATGCCCCTGAGCCAGTGTGGTATATTGGTTTAAGTGCTGGACTCTGGAGATCAGGGTTTGATTCCCTGCTTGGCCATGGAAACCCATTGTGTGACCTTAGGTGAGTTACATACTCTCAGCCCCAGAAAACCATGTGATAGGTTCAGCATTGTATGTTGGAAATGACTTGAAGGCACACTACAGCAACAATAACAATGCACGCCCCTAGTCTCTGGAGCACAAGAAGTCTTCGCCCTCTTCAACATGACATCCTTCACATTTAAAAATGTCTGTCATGTCCTCTCATAAGTCTTCTTTTCTCCAAGCTGAACATACCCAGCTCCCTAAGTAGCTCCTTGTAAGGTACGGTTTCCAGAACTTTGATCATCTTGGTCACCCTTTTCTGTACACATTCCAGCTTGTCAATATCCTTGATTTGTGATGCCCAGGAATGGATATAGGATGCCTCTACATGAGGTCTGATCAAACCAGAATACAGTAGAACTATTTCTACTCTCCTTGATCTGGACATTATATAACTTGGATCCCCTGTGAATACCAAAATCTGTGGATGTTTAAGTCCCATTAAATACAGTGGCATAGTAAAATGGTGTCCCTTATATAAAATGGCAAAATCAAGATTTGTTTTTTCAAACCATGGATGCTTGAATCTGTGGATAAAAATATCTGTGAATATCCATGGCTGACTATACACCTATTGATGCAGCCTAGAATTGTATTGGCTTTCTTTAGCCACTGCATTACACTGTTGACTCATGCTTACCTTATGGATTTAATGTAGAGGTCGGAATTGTGTGGCCCTCCAGATGTTGGACTGAAACTTCCAGCATTCCTCAGCACTGGTTATGCTAACTAGGGCTGATGGGAACTGTAGTCCACAACAACCAAAGAATACCCCAAGGGCTGCCTAAATCAAAAGGTATTTTCTTGCCAGCAGAATGTACTAAGTCCCAGTATGCAGGGGATAGTATTCCATCCATTGCCTCTTTGTTTTAGTTGCAACCCAGATCATTCCTTGGGGCACCAAGAGATGTCTTAAATCTCTCCCTTCCCTTGCACAATGGGCAACAATTTGGACACACAGTGATCTCTTGGCAGCCCCGCAGAAGCAATATTTTTTCCAAGGTTGAAACGCTCTTGAACAATTCCTTTAATGGATTGGGGACAAACAGGCTTTCCATCAAGATTAAAGCTCAGCATCTCTCTGCGTTCCCCTGTCGTCTTAGACAAACGTATTTATGCAGGGCCAGTGTCATCTGCTATTTATGTCTCTGTTCTGCGGCTACCCTGGGTTGTTTTCTTCCTGGGCTGGCTGATGGAGTGAGAAATTGGGCTTGAGGCTTGCTAGGCCTTTGTGTGCCTTGTTTGTTAGCTGATCTTCTGCACCAGTGCTTCCTTTGCCCATGATGCAAATGAAACACAATCTCTTTCCCAAAACCCCATTACGATGTTGTGGTTGCAGTGTTGGGTGTACATATAAAGGAGTAATATTCAGAATTGCCAAGATCACTGAGCTGGTGTGGGCTAAGCAGGCTTCTTCGGCGGGATCTATTGTCTAGCAATGCACTTGCAAAGCTAAACAAAGTAAGCAAAACAAAAACACATCAAACTTAGAAGGGAACCTAAGACCAAATTCAGTGGAAAGAGCAGGGGTGTAGCTAGCAGGAAGACAAAATGAGGGTGTTCTTTTATGTCAATAAAGTGTATCTCCTTCCCCAATGAAATTTTCCCTCATATCCAAAATTTCTGGCACCACAGTAACTTACAACTTCAATGTAGCATTCAGAAATAGAGTTTGGGGCAATAAAGAAAAGGGGTAGGCAAACAGTGTCTGCATGCAGGAGCAGTATGATTTTTGTTTTTGTGGTTAACTGCCTTTGCGTTGGTCTCGGCCCATGATGACCCTATGGAAGAGACATCTCCAGACCTCCCTGTCCTCTACTGTTCTGCCCAGCTCCTGCAAACTCAAATTTGTGGTTTCTTTAATAAACATCTAACATGTGGCCTTCCTCTCTTTCTACTTCCCTCCACATTTCCTAACATTAGTATTTTTTCCAGCGATTCATGCCTTCTCATGATGTCCAAAGTACGACAGTCTAAGTCAGGGGTAGGCAACCTTTCCCTTTAAGGGCCGAGAGACTTCATCTCCCAGAATCCCAGGAGCTATTGGCCAACATGGGACTATTGGCCAACATGGCTGAGGCTTCTGGGAGCTGAAGTCCCTCGGCCCTTAAAGGGGAAAGGTTGCCTACCCCTGGTCTAAGTCTTGCCATCTTGGCTTCTTGGGATATCTCTGGCTTGATCTGTTCTAGGAACCATTTGCTTGTCCTTTTGGCTGTCCATGGGATCCTCAGCACTCTTCTCCAGCTCCACATTCTCTCAAATGTGTTAATTTTCCTCCTATCTTCCTTCTTGACTGTCCAGCTCTCACATGGTAATAATGAATATGACGGCTTGTATGATTCTGACTTCTGTGCTGAGTTGTATATCTTTGCATTTTAGGATCTTTTGTAGTTCTTTCATAGCCACCCTCCACGTTCTTAATCTTCTCCTGATTTCCTGGCTGCAGTCCCCGTTCTCATCAATGTTTGATCCCAGATATGAGAACTCTTTTACTATTTCTATGTCCTCTTTGTCTAGTTTGAATGTGTGTAAGTTCTCTGTGGTCATTATTTTTGTTTTCTTTATATTCAACAGTAAGCCTGCCTTTGCACTTTTTCCTTGATCTTCCTTAGTAGTTGTTCTAGGTCTGTGAGGTTTTCTGCTAATATTATTGTGTCATTAGCATATCTCAGATTGTTGATATCTCTTCCTCTTATTTTCACTCCTCCCTCTTCCATGTCCAAGCCTGCTTCCCTTACAATATGTTCTGCATATAGGTTGAATAGGTAGTGTGATAGGACACAGCCTTGTCTGACTCATTTGCCAGATAGGAACCATTCTGTTTCTCCTTATTCTGTTCTGATAGTAGCCTCATGTCCTGAGTACAGATTCCTCATCAGGACTATCAGATGTGTTGGCACTCCCATGTCTTTAAGGGTGTTCCATAGCCTTTCATGATGTATGCAGTCAAAGGCTTTGCTATAGTCTATAATGCATGTGCTGATTTTCTTTTGGAACTCCCTACTATGCTCCATTAGCCATCGTATATTTGCAATGTGATCCCTGGTGCCTCTTCCTTTCCTGAACCCTGCTTGGACCTCTGGGATTTCTTTCTCCAGGTGTGATTGGGGTCTATGTTGTAGTATTTTGAGCATACTTTTGCTTGCATAGGAGATTAGTGCTATGGTTCTATAGTTGCTGCAATCGCTTCTGTCTCCTTTTTTGTGGATGGGAATATATATTGATCACTTCCAATCTGTTAGCCATCATTTTGTTTTCCATATCTGTTGACATATGTTGGTTAGCACTAGAATTGACACTGTCAGTGTGGATTGCAACAGTTCTATTGATATATTATCTGTTCCTGGAGTCTTGTTTTTTTGCCATTTCTTTTATTGCAGCGTCCACCTCAGTTTTTAGAATTTGGGGTTCATCTTCATATGGCTCTTTACTCCATGTTTCCTTCATGTTGTCATCTCTTTTATATAACTCTTCTGTGTATTGCATCCATTGTCCTTTTATTCCTTCTTGGTCTTGAATTATGTTATTTTTATTGTCATAGAGCATCCCAGTCCTTCATTTGAACTTTTCCTTGATTTCTCGAATCTTGTGGAATAGGTCTCTTGTTCTTCCCTTTTGTTGTTGTCTTCTATTTCTCTACATTTGTCGTTGTACTAATTTTCCTTATCTTTGTGCACTAGCCATTGTACTGTTGCGTTCATGTTTCTTAAGTTTATTCCTATCTCCTTTTTGTTTTGTTTCTCTTCTTTCTTTTATTGCTTGTAGCATTTTATCTGTCATCCATGGTTTCTTCACTTTCCTTTTGTCTGTTGGAAGTGTCTTTATGCATTCTTCTTTTATTATGTCCCTGGCTTCAGACCAAAGCTCTTCCAGTTCACGATCTATGGAGTAGCTAAAAAAGCCAAGGTGATTCTTGGGTGCATCAATGGAAATATAGTCTCTAGATCAAGGGAAGTCATAGTGCCACTCTGTTCTGCATTGGTCAGGTTTCACCTGGAATACTGTGTCCAGTTCCGGGCACCACAGTTTAAGAAGGATGTTGACAAGCTTGAGCATGCCCAAAGGAGGGCAACCAAAATGGTGAAAGGTTGAAGTAGTCAATTGCCTGAAAATAGTATTTTAAAATGACTGTCCATGATTGCCTACGATTTGGGGTCAGACTAGATCTGGGTCCCCTTGCATGGGTCCCCAAACTATGGGCCTTCCTACTGGCCCACGCGCCACCCTGCCGCCGCTGCCGCCAATTTTGGAGTTGGAAGCCAAAATTTCATCCGGAGGTGCACACACACGTGTGCATCCGCCCCCCCGGAAGATCTGGGGGCCAGCGAACCGCCCCCCGGATCAAAAGGTCCGGGGACCCCTGGACTAGATAATCAACTAGAATTCTGAATGAGACTTAGAAAATTTTCTTGCTTAACTGAGTGGTTTTTTTTTAGCTAAGCTATGTGCTCTGTACTGCAATTAAGGTTGCATTGATAAAGCCACAGTCTTCTTGTACTGTAAACATTTTCTACATAGGATTCCTATGTTCTGAAAACAATGTCTGCTTAGCAAAAAGTGCTAAATATTGTGAAACTAACTGAACCAGAGACGGAGGGGGAAACTAGAGAGAGAAAGAGTTTCCTGTTGTTGTATGCCTATAAAAGCTGTTCTGAATTTGGGTACGATGCTCTCTTTGCAATCATGCTAGAGGTCCGGTGTCGTTATCAATAAATTCCCATCTTCTGAATTTCAGCTGGGTCTCTGTGGTTATTCCTGCCTACCTGAGTACCTGTTACCTGCTTCAAGGTCTGGAAACCACCAAGCCCTATGAAGAGAGACTTAGGAAGCTGGGTATGTGTAGCCTGGAGTAGAGAAGCTTAAGAGGGGATATGATAGCCCTGTTTAAATATTTGAAGGGATGTCATGCTGAGAATGGAGCAAGTTTCTTTTCTGCTGCTCCAGAGATTAGAACATGAAGCAATGGATTCAAATTACAGGAAGACATTCCACCTCAACATTAGGAAGATCTTCCTGACAGTAAGAACTGTTTGACAGTGGAACACATTACCTCAGAGTGTGGTGGAGTCATCATCTTTGGAGATTTTTAAAGAGAGGCTGCATGACCATCTGTCACATGGAGGGCTTGCATGGGTTTTCTCTGCATGGCAGAAGGGGGCTGAACTGGATAGCCTTTCAGGTCTCTTCCAACTCTATGGTTGTATGGGGTGAAACAAACTGGAAGTAAGAGCCAGCTCCCTGGGGGCATGCCATGTTATTGTAAGTTGAGCAGAGTAGATAAATCTTTGTGGAAACCTCCATTGCTGAAGCCTTCCTCCGCTGCGAGTTGATCTCCATGCCGGTCATCTCTGGTGCTGACCTTACCACTTAGGAATGCAGCCTTCCCATTAAACAGACTGGAGGCAGAAGATAACTCTAAAGAGGCACATTTTATTCTCCAGTTGCAGTAAATGCAAACTAACTATTTACAAGTAGAAAACATCAGCAGGCAGGAACAAAAGAATGATAAGAGCTAACCAGCTAACCAGCAGAAGAAAGGAAAAAACTCCACCCCCAAGCTGAGGGCTTAATTCATTTGTGGACACTTGCTAAACAGCCTCAAAGTCCAGCCTCTTCTTGTGATTCATAGTCACATGGACAATGGTTGTCACAAAACATGATGATCTAATATGTTTACAACTTGCCTTCTGTGTTCCCAGACACACACTGTCCTTGACTATCTCCTCTTGTGATTGTTTTCGTATTCCACCTGCAGGCAAACTTTCCCATGTTGTCATTTTTCACACATCTGTACATTTCCACACAAGTTACATTTTCCAACATGGCATTCAGACAGCAGCATGCCCCCAGACCACCAGGAAACCGTATGGCTGACCACACGTGTAGCGGCTGCACAACGTTTCAGCAACGCAGTGTTAACATGTGCTGTGCTACAGAAATGCTGAAAATCCACCACTGCCATGGGAAAGGGGCCTTTTTCCCAATGCATAAAGGAGAGGCTTTCTGACGCTTCTTTTTGTGCTAGGAAAACGCCAGGTTGGGGGCACGGCATGTAGTTGCTGTGGCCCCAACCCAGCAATCAAAGGGGTGGTGTGACACTGCTCTTTCAGGGCCATCTGATTCTGTGAAAAGAAACATTCCCACCCTGTTTCCACACTGACCTGGTTAGATGATGCATGGGACCAAAATGGGCAAACCATGGGTCCAATTCTTTGTTCCAGGATGATTCTCCAAAGAGTCCCCATGTGCTCCAAATCAAACTGAAAATGCTGGAGAATCCAGAACAGGAGGAAAAGCATCAGTGGATGGGCAGAAGAGGTCAGGAGATGCCCTGGGCTGAGCAAGTGGATGACCTCTTCCTGCCCAGCAATTCCAACACCTTCCTCAGCCCTGTCACTGTTTGCACCATTCCTCTGGCACATAGTGCATTTTCACAGGACTGGAGAAAGGAAAGGAGGGTAGTGTGCCTGGACAGTGCTGCCAATATCAGCCCATTGTGGGTGCTGCTTGTGCAGACAGCTCATCTCACAATGGATTTGGAAGCCCCAGTGGTAAACTGGGTTTTCCCATCAGGGTGGACACAGCCAAAGTGACCCAGGAGAATCAAGCACAGCAAATAGAAGACCTCTAGGTGTGAATGACTTTCAGTGTCTCGCTCTGTGCAGTGATAGAAATCTGGGGAACTCCCACATTGCTCAGGGGAGCCCAATTCCACCTAGAGAGCAAATATCTTTTTGAATCCTCAGAGTAATGTGCACAGTGCCCTGAAGCAAGAGTCATTAAGTTGAAAAATGTGCTGCCCTGCTAATTCTGTGCAACTCCAGATGGGACAGATCTTGCAGGAGATTGTGGTATTTGTTACAGTAGTCTCTCTCTCACTCTCTCTCTGTGTGTGTGTATGTGTGTAAATATCAAGCTGCAACATTTTATTCCTGCCCTTAAGGTTGATTAATGTTTATTCTGAGACATTTTGGAAAAATGCATCCCCTTCTCTTCTTCTCATTTCCTTATTCATTTAAAGAGTTATAGTGTGGTAAAGCATCATGGAAATGACACTTTTGCACTATAACTCTCTATTGCTATGAAAAAAAATTATAAAAATTCAGAAAGAAGAAAAGTTGTGCTTCAGACCAATGGCATCCCTAGGGTTGGTGTCACCAGGTGCAAGAACCCATGGTGTCACACACTCCCCATTGACCTCCTCCCATTTCACATCATACAGAATCCTTAGTGGTGCTTTTTTGCTCTAATGTTACTTGTAAATCGTAATTCCCATATATCACTGAATGTACTGTTAATAGTTGTCACATAAACAACTAGCACAATTAAAATTGTACCTTCAAATTACAATATCATATGCACAACCTAAATGTATTTACATATACACAGTGAAGTTTTGGCTAAAACCAACCTATCTCTGGCACTACCTCCTCCCATATAATCCCCCCCCCTGCACACTCCGATCCTCTGGGAGGAATTTGCTGCAGCCAATAAAAACTAGTCTGTCAATGATCTCCCAGAGGTCATTTTTCGGCTACCTCTCCCAGATTATGGAATGGCCTGCCGGACGAGATCCACCAGATCACCAACTTAAACAGCTTCAAAACAGCTGTGAAGATGGATCTTTTCCGGCAGACCTTTCTTGACTAGATCTCCCGGCCTCCAGAGTCCCATTATCCCTACTTGGCTTGCTGTCTCTATTCAGTCCTTTACCGCCAATTAGGTTTTTTATTTAATTTAAATTGTTTTTAAGTATTATGTTTTAATTCTATCATTGTTTAATTCTGTTTTAAGGGATGGGAGGGTTTATGGGTCTGGGACTGTATTTTACATTATATTGAGTTTTAATGATGTAAGTTGCCTCGATTGTCTGACAGAGGGGCGGGATAGAAATAAAATTATTATTATTATTATTATTATTATTATTATTATTATTATTATTATATGACATTTTTAAAGAAAAATTAAAATGTAATTTAAAAAATAAAAATATTTTTTTAAATTTGAAATTTTAATTTTAATAAATTCTGGGGCCTCTCCTTTTTTATTCCCACTGAGGTTCACCCCACTCCCACCATCTCTTAAAGCATTTTAAAGGGAAGCTGGTGAATGCCACAGCCTGTTTCTGCTAAAAGGTAGGTGTTTGAGAAGCAGTGGTGTCACCCCCCCTTTAGGGTGTCACCTGATGCAATCCGCAACCCCCCCCCCCCACACCCCTAGTGACACCACTGCTTCAGACCATAGGACCAGCTTAGCATTTTAAAAACTTTGGAAGAACTCCAGTGCAGATCCAAGAAATTGCTACAAACACCCCCTCAAAAAAAGGAAATGAGAGTAAGTGGAGGTGATAACTACTGGCAAAACTCAACCATCTATATTGTGAGAACTCATGTTTCTGCAAGAACCCATTGTGGCTGGAGCTGATCACTTTTTTATATCATTGGTGGATAATGGGATAGCCAAGTGTCTCTCCTCTTTTTTCTAAATTCTTTTAAAAGCTGGATATTCCTGTATACGCAATACACGCTTCTTTTTCTGTCACTTACAAATGTCCACACACACCCCTTTTATTTCTGCAGATTTGTTCCTCTGTGATTTATCCTTAGACCCTTGGCTTTTCTCACAATTTGGAGAGCTCCAGAAATGCTGACCCATAGCCTCTCCCCTTTCAAGAGGACACACTGAAGCTGCTGAGGTATCTGATGTTTTTCCTTCTGGATTTCTTCTCTTGTCAGCTTGGCTGTTCTCCTGAAATTGGTGCCATCCATCTTGATAGTCCACAAATCCAAGTGACATGCTGAGTGCTTTCTACTTTGAGACCAGGCGACCTTTTGGACAGCATCGGCAAAGATTTTCCAAAGCAATTCTTCTGGCTGGGGGAACCAGTCCATAGGAAACCAATACATGCTTTCCATAGCCGGATGGTGGTGGTGGTGGTGGATGTGTGCATGTTCACAATCCACCACCTTTTTTTTAAGTTTTAAGGGGGCAAAATGTGGCAAAATTGCCCTCCAGACCTGCTATGTGCCATCTGGAGTAAATAAAAAAGGGGATCTTGGATACCCTGGGGGCCACAAAACAGTCCAGGGATCACATTTTCCCTACTAGGATTTATAAGGTAAGCCTTTATGCTATGCATGACATTGTCCAAAACTTGCCAAAGCAACCTCAAATCAAACCCATCTTCCTGTTATCCCAAGGAATAGCTCTCTTTCACTCCTTTGATATCAATTTAATGTTAAAAGGGATGTTTTGGTCCCATTGCCACTTAGGGTACCCAATGCAAGGAAAATAGCCTGCCCAAATAAGGAGATCTGGTGGGCTCAGCCTAGGGCACTTTGACAAAATAGATCCATTGAGGCTGGAATCTGCATAATCCCTTCACACAGGTGTGTGATGGTGGGCAGTACAACAGGTACTTGTCAGAAGGTTGGGAATCAAAGAACACTTCCCTTTCAAGATGCCACCTCTTTGCGTGAGACATCTGAATTAATTGCCTTTCCAATTCCACACACTTCGAGCCATTCTTCCTCCTGGAAAGATCCATCCAAACTCCTGAGAAACAATTTCAGGACACTGTTCCTCCTATAAATATGACCGTTTGGGCAATGTCAATTCAGTCTCAGTTGAGCTCAGACAGCCACCCTGTCCATTTCTCCCCTGACTCCTCAGCACACATGGGCCTACCCAGTTCCTAGGCTTTGTGCTGAGCCAGACTCATCCATCTCATCCCCTGACTCCATGCCTGAAGAGGGTAAAGCATCACCCTCGGCTATATCCTCCAATCTCTATCCACTACCACCTTTACATTGTTAGTTCTTGTATGTGTGTGAGAGTGAGCATCTTTGTGTGGAAATTGATTTCCCCTTTGTTGTTAAAACCAAGCTAATTTGGAATCTGAAGATCTCTTGTTTTGGAATGATTATACCTAGGCTAGACCCTGGCTTTTAAAGTCTTACCCGAAGCCCTCTCACTGCTTCCTATTAAACTAAATTCATTTCTCTATTGAATACAATTGTGGGAACCCACCTGGGACCCCAGAATTTTGGGTAACCTACCTTCCTTCCTTCTTTTTCTCCTTCCCTCAAATCTTTTCTCTGTCCCTAAGTTTCCCTCCCTCCCTCATTTCCTTCTTTCCATCCTGCTTCCCTTCCTCCCCATTTCCCGTTTTCCTTCCTTCCTCCCTCCTTTCCTCACTTCTCTCTATGCCTAATTTCTTCCGTCCCTCTCTCATTTCCTCCGTCCCTCCCTCTCTCCCTCCCTCCCTCATTTCTTCCCTCATTCCCTCCCTTGGAGTTGATGTGCAAAACAGCTGGAGGATCAAAGGTTGAGAAAGCCTGAGTTAGGTGGACTAATGGCTTAAATAAAAAACAAAAACAAATAAAAAGTCAGTACAAGACAGCTTCTTGTTATTATGTTCAGCTGCTCCATTTCTCTAAGCCACAAGAAGTTTCAAGATGCAGCACTTTATTCAGGTTGTAGTTTCCCTTGGGCCAAAGGTTTTCAGCTTGGGCCCACCAAAGGTCTTGGACTTCAGTTCTTAGACTATCTGATCATTGATCACACTAAATGCAAGATACATAGCTGAGGAAAATCACATTTGAAGGCAAACAGAAAGAAACTGCAAAAGAAAGAAAGAGAAAGAGCAAATCTAGTCTAGTCTAGTCTACTCTGATCCTACAGGGTTGTGCCAAATGATTCACAGGGAAAGAACAACTCTGAGGACCTTTTTGAAGGAGAGAATGGATTCCTCTTGAAGGCATGTCAGAGAATTTTCCTGGCAGAAGAGGCTGTCAAAGTTTCATCCTCTCTCCAGAAAAAAGTCTCACTCTGTTACTCTGCCTTCTTGTTGAATTGTATATTAGTTTTGAAAGCTGGTGTTTCCTGAGAATGAATTTGCATTATCGGGCAGATGGATAATTCACCTCCTGCAGAGGTTTAATTATGTGCCCATCTCTCACCCCTTGCCACATTTCTAATCTGAAACCACCCAGCTGTAGCTTTCAGCCCTTGGTCCTTGTTATGTTTTCTGCTGCTAATGTAGCATAAAACATCTTTGGACTTTATAGGAGCACAGCTCTCTCTGTGTGCAGAAAAGCTCCCCTCTCTCCTTTGCCTTTAATAGGGTTTCTTTATATCTACATCACCCACCCACCCCAACCATCCTTTTCATTTTAATTCTGACAGCTATCTCCTCTTTCCCCTCCTGGAGCCATGCTATAAAATACAGCCAGCTCCCATCACTCTCAAGAGCATGGCTATATATTCCTAAACACACTGGCTGGCATCCTGCAAATGAATTATGCTGGCATAAATTAGAAGTATGGTCTAAATACCCTAAAAGCACCAGATCTCACCTGATCTTGGAACCTAAGCAAATTCAGCCCTGGTTAGTACTTGGATGGGAGATACCAATGAATACCAGGTGCTGTAGGCAATATTACAGAGGAAAGAACTGGCAAAACCACCTTTGAGGATTCCTTGCCTAAGAAAACCCCATGAAATTCATGGGGCCTTATCACATGGGGTCTGAAGCAGAGCTAATCCAAAGGGCATCCACAGCTAATACATATTATTTCCCCGTGTTTATACACGACGCTGCCCCAGAACACGGAGCTAATCCGTATTGTTTCCCCGTGTTTATACACGACGCTGCCCCAGAACACGGAGCTAATCCGTATTGTTTCCCGTGTTTATACACGATGCTGCCCCTGAACTCGGCAGAACACGGAGCTAATCCGTAAGGAATAGGGAGATTTTGACATTCGGTTTGTCGGGGAAGTACAAGGGAGCCTTCGCATTCAGTGCGCAATGGTAGGCGGGGAGAAAATCCCAGCGAGGGGAAGGGATTGCCTTGGCAAAAGGCAAACCGGATTGGAGAAAAGAAGGAGAGGAGGAAGGAAGAGGGAAGAGGGAGGCGATCTCTCTCGCATTTTCCCCCACCGACACGCCACTGTGGGCTGCCTTCCCTTCTCCAGTCCTCCAGCCCTCCTCCCCCTCCTCGGTCCCCTTGGCTGCCTTTCCTCCCGACTCCTTCCTCCCATCCTTGCCATCCACATTCTGCGACGCCGGCTTTTGGGAGCCTTCGTATTAATTGCGCAATGGCCAAACAGGCGATATTCCGTTCATTTCGCTATAGAACTGAATTTATTCCTACTTCGGTTATTTTTCGTTTATACTTCGCTTCGTGGCCAGCGTTTGATAAGGTCCATAGGGTTGCCAGATGTTTACAGGCAACTTGAAGGGACACACACAAGCAATGGTTCCCAAACTTTGATCCTCCAGGGGGGTTGGATTTCAACCTCTAGAAGTCCCAGCCAGCTTGGTCAACAGCCAGGAATTCTGGGAGCTGAAGTCCAAAATGCCTGGAGAACTAAAGTTTGGGAAACACTGCACTAGTCCACTTCCCTCAACTACAGTGTAATATAGTAGTTTGAGTGTTGGACTACGACTCTAAAGATCAAGATTCGATTCCTGCTTGGTCATGAAACCCACTGAGTGACCTTGGGCAAGTCACATGCTCTCAGCCTCAAGCGAATGCAATGGCAAATCTCCTCTGGACAAATCTTGCTAAGAAAATGCCATGATAAAGTCACCTTAGGGTTGCCATAAGTCAGAAATTACTTGCATTCAACATACAACACACACACACACACAGCATTAGATCGCTTCAGCAGAGAATACTAACTATAGATTCCAGGATCCCATTCATAAGGTCACCATACATTGAAGTTGACTTAATGGCAACTAACAACAACACACATTGACTCCCCACTCAATAATAATTTCACTGGCTGTGCTTTATTTACCAATAGGATTCCAGCCATCATTTTTAGCTGCTGAAGCAAACTCAAGGAGAAATTCCTCTTAAAAACAAAATTAAACCCCACTTGTAGTTCTACAGACCTTCAGGACAGAGGGTCTCAATTCAGGTCAATGTCCAATTTTTTAAATGAAAAGCCAAACTGCAGCTGAGATCCTCCATCAGGAGAAGTGTTTGCATCACATAGCTCCATCTTGATAGCTCCATCACCTGATGTTTCCCTGCACAAACTCACCTTGTCAGCTATGCAGCCCTTTCCAAAGACATGGCCATTTCTGTGATGTTTTGGTGAGCAGGGAGTGAGGGGACATGCATCCAGCTATTTTCTTGTAACAGGTACCAGTAGAGATCTTTGGGATGGCTGGGAGATTGTATGAGGATGATGCCCTTGTAGTGCTTCCAGCTACAGGTTGAGCATCCCTTACCCAGAAATCTGAAATGATGCTTTGTGGCTTCGATTTTAGAATATTTTTGATTTTGTAATACACTGTGTTTGTTGTTGTTGCGTGCCTTCAAGCCATTTCTGACTTCTGGCAACCCTAAGGCAAACCTATCATGGGGTTTTCTTGGCAAGATTTGTTCAGAGGATGTTTGTCATTGTGTTCCCCTGAGGCTGAGAGCATGTGACTTGCCCAAAGTCACCCAGTGGGTTTCATGGCCAAGTGGGGAATCAAACCTTGTTCTCCAGAGTCATAGTCCAACACTCAGACCACTATGCTATGCTGGTACAAGTAGCGTAATGCTGTACTGGAAAGCACTACAACACTGGAGAGGCATGAGTATCAGTTAAATGGTGGGAAGTGTGAATTCACACCAAGCTCTACACTTGGATTCCCTCCATTTCACAGATCCTCATGTCTCTGTCCAGCCACCTCTCTCTCCAGCCTTGCAAATGCAGTACAGCTTCACACTACTGCATACTACTTGTATTTCCAAATCTAAAAAACACCCCAACTCCAAAATACTTCTGGTCCCAAGCATTTCAAATAAAAGATGCTCATCCTGTACAAGGAAATATCTGATCCACCTGCTATCTGACAACACAGAAATGGCCATGTTGGGATGCTGTGCTGCTTACAAGGTAGGGCTTTTTTTTGGTGGTGGGGGGTTGTTATTGCATGGTCAGAACAGGATTCCAGCCTACAAAATGACCACAAAGGGGGGTTGCAACTTGTAAGTATGACTTGTGTGTTTCTGTGTGCACAGAGCTTGAGACCTGTCAACTTATGGTGAGCCCATGAATTTCATTGGATTCTCTTAGTCAAGGAATCCTCACAGGAGGTTTTGCTAATTCCTTCCTCAGGAACATCACCTTACAGCATGTGGTAGTTGCTGGAGGTCTCCCATCCAAGTCTAAGCAGGACTGACCCTGCTTAGCTTCTAAGATCAGTGTGTGTGTGTACATCTTCAAGTCACCTGTTAACCTATGGAGACCTCATGAATTTCATGGGGTGTCCTTAGGCAAGGAGTCCTCAGAGATGGTTTTGACAATTGCTTTTTGAAATGTACAGCCCCTGGGATGCATTGGAAGTCTGTTATCCAAGAACTAACCAGGGCTGAGCCTGCTTGGCTTCTAAGATCAGGTGGAGTCTGGTGACTTTAGGGAAATCTATACTGTGGTGATAATACTTATATTGTGTTATTATGTACCTTGAAGCCGACTTATGGTGACCTCATGAACTTCACAGGGTTTTCTTAGGCCAGGATTCCTCAGAGGTAGTTTTGCCAGTTCCTTCCTCTGAAATACAACCTCCAGCCCCTGGCATTCATTGGCAGTCTCCCTTCCAAGTAATAACCAGGGATGACCCTGTCTAGATTCCAAGATCAGATGAGATCTGGTGCTTTTAGGATATTTAGACCATACGTCTGACTTATGTCATCGTAATTCATGTACAGGATGCCAGCCAGTGTGTTTAGGAATATATATAGCCATGGTCTTGAGAGTGATGGGAGCTTGCATCTGGGATTCCATAGTGGTCTCTCATTCAAATACTCTCCAGGGCTGATTCAAAACTCAACAGGATCTGGTGTCTGGATAATATTTAAGCCCTTTGGAAACCACTACAATTCAAGGGGCCTTTGCAGACTGCTAGAAATAGTGCAAATTGAGTCCACTTTAACTGCGCTGGCTCAGTGCTAGGGAATCATGGAAATTGTATTTTTTTCTGAGACACTTCTCTGTCAGAGAGCTCTGGTGCCACAATAAACTACACTTCCCATGATTCCCTAGCACTGAGTCAGGGCAATTGAAGTGGACTCAATTTGCACTATTTCTGGCAGTCTGCAAAGGCCCTAAGTTTCCTCATTATACTACAAATACCAGGGATACCATAAATTGGAGCCATGACAAAGTGGTATTAATGTAAGTGTGAGTATGGATACAAACTTGGATCCTCTTCTTTTCTCACTCCATCTCTGGCTGTCTCTGACTTTGTCTGAATTCTTGCCATCCTAAGAGTGCTTCTCCTCTTGCAGTTTACTGGGAAATACCTCCAAGGCTGACTCACTGACCATATAAATGAAATTTGCTATGCAATTCACAGATATGTCTCGGTGCCAAGATTGGCTTTTTTGCTTAAGTGGTTCCGTAAATGAAGGGGGAGCTAGAGAATAATTTTGATTTACTTGGTGGACTTTGGCTTGAAGGGATAATGTCCTTCCAGCAACTTGGTTTCCACGCATACAGATCTCTATTACAGTCATCAACCATCTACAGTTATGAACTAAGGCAGTACAAAATGAACAGATACAAAATGGCCAGCTCAGGAGAATTCCAAGGTATGTGTAGACAGCATCAGAAACTTAACTTTCTGCAACAAGAGACCCATGGGAGCCTATTAGTACTAATGAAATTACTAAGGTTTATAGCAAGGAGTTCCAAAAGGGATATAAGGGATGCAGTGGCTCAAGCAGTTAAGACACTGACTCTATTGATTGCAAGATCGGCAGGTTGGCAGTTCGAGGCCCAAGTGCTGCATGATAGAGTGAGCTCCAGTCATTAGTCCCAGCTTCTGCCAACCTAGCAGTTCAAAAGCATGCAAATGCAAGTAGATAAATTGGTATCACTTTGGTGGGAAGGTAAACAGCGTTCTGTGCAATCGTCCTGGCCCCATGATCACAGAGTAGTCTCTGACAACACTGGCTCTTTGGCTTAGTAACGAAGATGAGCAGTGCCCCCTATGGTCTTGACAATCTTGTGAACAGGGAACACCTTTACCTTTACCATTTTTCAAGAGAAATCAACACATGCTTTATAGAATATAGCAAAGCCTTTGACTGCATAGATCATGAAATGCTATGGAATGGCCATAAAGACATGGGAGTGCCAACACATCTGATAGTCCTGATGAGGAATCTGTACTCAGGCCAAGAGGCTACTGTCAGGACAGATCACAGAGAAACAGAATGGTTCCCAATTGGCAAAGGAGTCAGACAAGACTGTGTCCTATCACCCTACCCATTCAACTTATATGCTGAACATATTGTAAGGAAAGCAGGCTTGGACATGGAAGAGGGAAGTGTGAAAATAGGAGGAAGAAATATCAACAATCTGAGATATGCTGACGACACCACAATACTAGCAGAGAACCTCACAGACCTGGAACAATTACTAAGGAAGATCAAAGAAGAAAGTGCAAAGGCAGGCTTACTGTTGAACATAAAGAAAACAAAAATAATGACCACAGAGAACTTACACACATTAAAATTAGACAATGAGGAAATAGTAGTAACAGAGTTCTCATATCTGGGATCAAACATTGATCGGAAGGGGACTGCAGCCAGGAAATCAGAAGAAGATTAAGAATGGGGAGGGTGGCTATGAAAGAACTAGAAAAGATCCTAGAATGCAACTCATACAACTCAGCACAAAAGTCAGAATCATAAAAGCCATTGTATTCCCTATTACCGTGTATGGATGTGAGAGGTGGACAGTCAAGAAAGAAGATAGGAGGAAGATCAAATCCTTTGAGAGAATTTAGTGCTGGAGAAGAATGCTGAGGATCCCATGGACAGCCAAAAGGATAAACAAATGGGTCCTAGAACAGATCAAGACAGAGATATCCCTAGAAGCCAAGATGACAAGGCTTAGACTGTCGTACTTTGGACATATCATGAGAAGGCATGAATCGTTGGAAAAGACAATAATGTTAGGAAAGGTGGAGGGAAATAAAAAGAGAGGAAGGCCACATGCTAGATGGATAGATTTTATTAAAGAGACTACAAATAAGAGTTTGCAGGAGCTGGGCAGAGCAGTAGAGGACCTGTGTGTGTGTGCGTGTGTGTGCTGGAGATGTCTCATCCATAGGGTCACCACAGTTAACAACAAACAAGCAAAAAAAAAATTGTAGTGGTTTGAGTATAGGAGTAGGGCTTTGGAGATGGGAGACTGATTCCCTGCTTGGCCATGGAAACCTTTTGGGTGACCTTGGACAAGTCACACATTCTCAGCCCAGAAAACACTGTGATAGGTTTGTTTTAGCATTGCCATAAGTCAGAAACAACTTGAAGGCACATAACAACAGCAACAACCAACTGCTTCCAAGTAGAAAAGACTAACACATTTTGTTGTTGTTGCAAATAAATAAGGGAATACATTAAAAGCAGAGCCCATATATTGCCTCAAAGAAGAAAGGTGGAATAAAAATTACCAATTTGCCTAGGAAATTTGCAAAAATTATGGTAGTACAATGAAAGCAGAGCCCAAGTGGTCCAGATTAGGCACACTCTCTCAGCCTCAGAGGAAGACAATGGTGACCAACTGCCTCTGGAAAAAAAAACTGGCTAAGAAAACTCTAGGAGAAAATCACTATAAGGACATCAGTGGAGTGTGTGAGAAAGACGATGAGCAACCAATCCACTGGGTGCTCATTTCTAGTGTGCTCCGCACCCCCATGCACCCCTATTGACACCCCTGAGAATCTGCACAGCATTGGTTTAAAAACTTACTCACACAGTACTTTGAATAATATCCAAGGGTAGCTATGTTGGCCACGTAGCAAGTACAATAACATCCAAAATCCACCAAACAAAGATAACTTTATCAGGCCAACCAAATGCAAAAAATACACGTTGCAGGCTTTTGAAGCTTCACTGGCTTCTTCACCAGGCAAAGATGTTAAAAATCATACAGGAAAGGGGCAAAAAATTCAGATGATGTTAGTCCCAAGCCTGCATTTTATCTACATGTGGCTGTTCTTGGTTCAGATGGTTCTGGAAAGAAAGTCATACAGGTGAGTGCCTCCTGTTCTTTCAAAAACGCACATAAAGTAGGTTTTTTTTTTTTCATTTGGTTGGCCCAATAAAGATATTACTGTTTGGTGGATTTTGGATGTTACAGTCTTTTGAATGTTCCCAAGCCAAATGCTATACAATAGGCAAAGAAACTTGGGCTGACTGAAGCTGCAGCCTTTGCCAGTTTGAATACTGAGTGATTTCCTTTCTGTGCCAAAAACTAAACTGTTTTTCATTTCTGTGGGGAAATCTGTGCAGTTTCCAGAAAACTACTGTACTCATAGAAAAGCTGAGCAATTCTCCATCAATGCAGGAGGGAAAATCCCCAAGTATCCCAAAGTTATGGGATAAATAGCTGTTTCATTGTTCTTGATGTCCATTGTTTACTGGAGGGGGAAAAAATGAGATTTACTAAATAATCTCTTCCATAGCATGGAGCCATGACAGTTAAAGGAACAGTCTGCCCTCCACATCCACAGATTTTTATCCATGAATTCAAGCATCCACAGTTTGAAAATATTTTTTTAAATGTATAAATCCCAAAAAGCAAACTTTCATTTTGCCATTCTAAACAAGGGACACCATTTTACTATCTAATGGAACTTGAGCATCCACAGATTTTATTATCCATGAGGGGGTCCTGCAGAGGGTGACTAAATGTCATAACTGCAAAGGTACTGCAAAATGTAGGACATTCAAGAAAAATGTAGGACATTCCAAAATAAAAGCTAAAAACACTCATATAAATGAATGTTTCTTAGGGGGGTTGCAGACTGCCAGAAATAGTGTGAATTCAGTCCACTTTTAGGGTTAGGGTTAGAGTTAGGGAACCATGGGAACTGTATTTTATTGTGGCATCAGAGTTGTCTGACAGAGAAGGCTCAATGTCTCAGAAAAATAACAGTTCCCATGATTCCCTAGCACTAACCCTAACCCTAAAAGTGGACTGAATTCACACTATTTCTGGCAGTCTGCAACCCCCCTAAGTCATGCTCAGAATGGAGGACATTTTGGAATTCCTCCTGGAGAGAAGGCTGAAATGCAGTACATGTCCTGGAAAAGGAGGACATCTGGCCACCCTGGGACCAGAACCAAGCCCTAGTGGATACCAAGGGCCCACTGTATAAAAATGTTCCAGTTATGTAGTGGGGATGCACCTCAAAGCTCAAGGGAACTGCTTAGTGTTGTCAGACTGAAAATTGGAGAGACCTCTTTAACACAACTGTTATGCCTGTGTAGGAGAGGGAATTTCAGCAATTGTTGCTTGTCACATAAGGAGGTAACAAACAACAACTGCTGAAATTCTCTTTTCTGTACAACCAATAAAGGTACAGTGGCTCATTCTAGTTTTCCCTTTGGCAATCCAAGATGTGACCAGAGATGTGCCACATTTGTCTTGGAAACAACAGAATGAGTCTATGTGTACTGTTCTCTCAGAACAGCAAAGATCATTTGATGGGATCTTGGAAGTCCAAAAAGAAAACCCTGCTGGCTTTAGACAAGCTCCAAAGTCTGGGGACCAGGGTTCAATTCCTAGCTTGGCCATGAAACCCAGTGGAAGACCTTGGGCAAGTCACATGCTCTCAGCCTCAGGGAAAGGCAATGGCAAATTTCCTCTGAACAACTTGCCAAGAAAACCCTATGATCTAAGTTGGAAACAACTTGAAGGTACACAACACACACACACACACAAAGATATCAAAATACAGGGTCTGCATGCAAACAAAACATCTGTTTCTCACTGAATGTTGTTGTTGTTTAAAAAAGTAAATTACAGAATATTTTAAAGAACTTTAGGGAGAAAACAGTGTGATCGCTCTGAAAGAATAAGAAATGGGACTAATTAAAGTTTAGAGGTATGACCAATATATAAGAGGTATGACAAATATATAAGACTGTAACAAAGTACAGGCCCTGTTAAAATAAGATGTAGAATGGATTAATATATATGATGTGTAACAGATAAAGATGAATATGGAAGACTTTATTAAGGTCGGGAGGAAAAAGAAATGGAGAATGTTAAATCAATTATGAATAATAATAAGGATGATATATGAAAGTCAAAATATTAATCAAAAATTATTCAAAGTAAAGGAAGGGAAGTCTTATTTTATGTTTGTAAGTTATGTATTATGTTTGTTTATGTTATATTGTTGTTTATTATATGTATAATGTGTTGTATGTTTTTTAATTTATGGAAATAATTTTTAAAAAAGCAAATTGCAATAAGGAAGAGAGTTCATTATTTCTGGTACCTATAGTATATGGATATAACCAAGGTTTAGGTATATTTTAAATAGAATCCTCAGATTTGTCCCCTAGAAGTCTAAAGAGACACGAGTTTATAAGAGTGTTGGATGGGAGATATGTTGGAATTTAGAGCCAAAGGAACTAATTCACTATGCATGAAATTAAAGCAACTTCAATAATTTTGGAACATGGCCCTAGATTTGACACAAACTCCATATGCCTTGCCAAATGTACTTCTATCCTCTTTTTTTGAAAGATTAACAAAATGTAGTTTGGATCTGTTTCTGCCCATGTCCATAGTTGCATTGCACTAACAAACAAGTTTTTAAAAGACTTAAAATATTGTGAAGTCGTAGGCTTTCATGGCCGGCATCCATAGTTTTTGTGGGTTTTTCAGGCTGTGTGGCCATGTTCTAGAAGAGTTTCTTTCTGACGTTTCGCCAGCATCTGTGGCTAGTATCTTCAGAGAAAACTGAATTGGAGGAGCATGGGTCTGTATATACTGTGAGACCCTGGGTAGGGAGGAGTGGTTCCCAGGTGAACTGTGTGTTCTGTGTTGAATAGGTATTGTTCTGTTAATGGCCTAACTTCAGGGTATGCAATCAAGGGTATTGTCTGCTATTCCCATGTAAACCGTGTATTGTTCTGTGTTGAATAGGTATGTTCTGTTGTTAATGGCATGGCTTCCAGGTGAGGATATGCAATCAAGGAGATTGTCTGCTATTGTCTGCTGGGAAAGCCCCTGACCCTGGTTGGTTTTCCATTTGCCTTTGCTGAGTGCTGAATCTCTTATTTTGTAGGACTGGTAGCCATATCTTGTTTACTTTAAGAGTTTCTTCTTTCCTGTTGAAGTTGTCCAATTTTTTGTGGATTTCGATGGCTTCCCTGTGCATTCTGACCTGATAGTTGTTGGCATGGTCCAGAATTTCAGTGTTTTCAAACAGCATTTTATGCCCAGGATGGTTTATTATGTGTTCTGCTACTGCTGATTTTTCTGGCTGGCCCAGTCTGCAGTGTCTCTCATGTTCCTTGATTCGTGTTTGGATACTGCGTTTGGTGGTCCCTATGTAGACTTGTCCACAGCTGCATGGTATGCGGTAAACTCCTGCAGCTGTGAGAGGGTCTCTCCTGTCCTTCGCTGAGCGCAGCATTTGTTGGATTTTCTTGGTTGGTTTGTAAACCATTTGGAGGTTGTGTTTCCTCACTACTTTCCCAATTCTGTCTGTGACTCCTTTGATATATGGTAAAAATACCTTCCCTTTGGGTGGCTGCTTGTCTTCAGTCCTCTGGGTTTTTCTGGGTCTGGCAGCCCTTCTGATGTCTGAGCTGGAGTAACCATTTGCCTGTAGAGCCTGGTCTAGGTGCTTCAATTCCTCTTCCAAGAAGTGGGGTTCACAGATGCGTTTTGCCCGGTCTACCAGTGTTTTTATTGTGCTTCTTTTTTGTCCTGGGTGATGGTTAGAGTTCTTGTGCAGGTCTCACAGTATATACAGACCCATGCTCCTCCAATTCAGTTTTCTCTGAAGATGCTAGCCACAGATGCTGGCGAAACGTCAGAAAAAAAACTCTTCTAGAACATGGCCACACAGCCCGAAAAACCCACAAAAACTTAAAATATTTCCAGAAATGTCTCTAAATTGTATTTGTAATATGTTATATTTCATAGAATCCTGGAGTTGGAAGAGACCTCAAGGGCCGTCCAGTCCACCCCGCTTCTGCCATGTAGGAAGATACAATCAAAGCATTCCCTGTAACAGATAAGCATTGTATTTGGGTTCCCTGCCAGCAGTGCCAGAATCTCCTTTGAATGTTTGGGAATCATGTAGCTCAAAAGGAGCCATGTGAGAGGTGAATAACTTAATAGGATCTTTTTACACCTCTTTATACCCATACTTACTGCAAAGAAGGACTCCAGTTTTGAGTAAATAAGACGGTTTATTTCGAAAATGTGCCAAGAAGCATGCAAACCTACAAGAACTGTAGGATTAGAGAAAGAGCATTTGCTGCAGCCCAAGAAGCTTAATTCTATTTAAAACGACATGTGATAAGCTCCTCAGACAGCACCTGAGAGTATACTGGGAAAATGAACAAAAATAATTGGGGTCAGGGTGGGTTATACCAAAAAACCTGGCCTCAGGGTATATGTTGTGTTGTATATGTTGTGTACCCAAAAGCTTTGATGATCTTCCTAAAGAATGAACAAACTGGTCCAGAAAATGTAACGATTTTTAGAAGCAAGGTATCAATGCACTGATACAATCTGAAACAATCCTTTGACGACCAGAGAGGCATGTAGAAACGTCAAAGAAGGGAAACAGGACAAAGTCTCTGTCTGTTTTGACAAATGTCTTTCTTTGTTTCCTGCATTTCCTTTCCCACAGGAAATGCAAAATAAGCAGGCAGGAGGAATGTGTTATGCTTAACATAACCCAACAATGCTTGTCCTTTTGTTCTATCTAAGCCTGGCATGCCCTGGTCAGCGTGACTGCAACACTGGTCCATTTCTAGCTACCTTGGGTCATTGTGATTCCTATTACATCATTATCATGACTTCCAGTCATGGCCCATGCTAGATATTAATTGTGAAAACCCTTTATCTAGCTGGAGGAATAGAAGGATATACTAACACCATCCCACTTCTTTTTAAAGACCTCCAAGGATGGAGACTCCACCACCCTCAGAGGCAGCAGTGTGTTCCACTATCCAACAGCTCTTACTGTCAGGAAGTTCTTCCTAATGTTGAGGTGGAACCTCTTCTCCTGTAGTTTGAATCCATTGCTCTGTGTCTTTGTTTCTGGAGCTGCAGAAACCAAGCATAATCCTTCCTCAGTATAACATCCCTTCAAATATATAAACAGGACTATCATGTCCCTCCCTTAACATTCTCTTGTTCTTCAGTGGGCTTGATGGTTTCCAGAGCTTTCACCATTGTAGTCACCCTCCTCTGGACATGCTCCTGCTTGTCCACATCCCTCTTGAATTGTGGTGCCCAGAACTGGACACAGGATTTAAAGTGAATTGCCTCATCCCTCAAATGGAAGTTAGCTTGGAGCCAAAATTGATTAGTTTTCAACATCAAGAGGCAGTTGCCTAAGTCCATCTCTGTATGGGTGGATGGAGGGAATTCCACCCAGCTAGAATCATAAAATTCTGGAGTTGGGAGGAACTCCAGGACCACCCAGACCAACCCCCTTCTGACATTCAGGAATTCACAGTCAAAGCACTCCTGACAGATGGCCATCCAGCCTCCATTTTAAAACTGTCTCCAAAGAAGGAGACTCCACCACCCTCAGAGGCAGTACATTTCGCTGACAAATAGTTCTTATCATCGGGAGGTTCTTCCTAATGTTCAGGTGGCATATCTTTTCCTGTCATTTGAATCCATTGCTCTGTGTCCTGGTCTCTGGAGCAGCAGAAAACAAGCTTGGTCCATCCTCAATATGACATCCCTTCAAATATTTAAACATGGCTCTCATATCACCTCTTAACCTTCCCTTCGCCAGGCTAAACATACACAGCTCCCTAAGCTGCTCTTAAGTGGTGGTTTCTATATGCATCAGGATATGTTGTGTATCAGGACCATTGTGCATTGGGACTATTGCACAATGGTCACATTATTGGCCCTGTCTATCCCATGTTCCCTTTGTAAGAATACACAAGCAGTGTACAGCATTAAAATTCACCTTTACATAGCTCAGTTTATGATGACATAAATACCTAACCTGATGTCAGTCACATCTTTAAAATCATTAAAATGCTCTTCTCTAGCTCTGGATCTTTTCTGTCTTCCTTCTACAAAATTGGATCCACCCCTCTCCATTAACCATCACCACTACTTAAGAGCAAAAAATTGAAAATCCAGTATTAAAGCCATCCCTGTGTCAAGTTTAGTCAGTTGCAAGCAGTCTATGCTCACCCAGCCAGGTTGACAATCAGCTCTCAGTGGAAATTCCCATTGGGATTTGTAGCTAAATCCACTTTGTGCACACACAAGAAAAGCTCTTTTGAAAAGCACTCCAATGAACTAGTTTCTGCATCTTTAAATAGTTCTCTGTGTGTCCCAAAGTCGAGGATGAACCTCAGAAAACCAATGAAGCAAATGGAATCAATATTCAATTTCATGGAGATAATGCAACAGTAACATAACCAAGCAACATTTATCAGAAACTCAAATAACATTAACAAGTAGCAAAGCGGGTGCTGAAGGTCTTGCAGCATGAAACTCCAGTGCCAAACCAACTGCTGATGTTAAACAGAATTTGAAGTCGTGGGCTTTCATGGCCGGCATCCATAGTTTTTTGTGGGTTTTTTGGGCTGTGTGGCCATGTTCTGACGTTCTCTGAAGATGCCAGCCACAGATGCTGGTGAAACATCAGAAAGAAACTCTTCTAGAACATGGCCACACAGCCTGAAAAACCCACAAAAAACTATTAAACACAATTGGCCGGGTGAAGTGGGACGAATAACTATGAGCCCCAAGTCCCACTGTAGGGAGAGAGGCAAGATATAAATCCAGCAAATAAACAAACATGCTAGTAAATGGATTTCTTAGCCTCATTTGTGAGAGTGATGGGAAGAAATGGGAACTACTGTTTTTTGCAGAATCTCCCTCTGTTCACTTTAAACCCAGAACATTACCCAAAGGGCCTCCTCACTCCCAGAGGAGCTTTCATTGAGTCCAATGACTTTCATGTCATTATCGCAAGATCACCCATATAAGCCCCTCATTTTAGGTAGTTTGTTGTTAACTGCCTTTGACCTTGACTCATGGTGACCATGTGGATGAGACATCTCCAAGACTCCCTATCTTCTATTGTTCTGCTTAAGTCCTATAAATTCATATTTCACAGAATCATAGAATTGGAAGAGGTGGAAATTAATGCTATGGTCCTATAATTGGTGCAGTCTTTTTTGTCTCCTTTTTTGTGGATGGGGATGTATATTGATCATTTCCAGCCTATTGGCCACCATTTTATTTCAATATTTGTTGGCAAATTTTAGTTTACAGTTGAATTGACTCTGTTTGTTTAGTTTGAAGCAGTTCAGTTGGAACATCATCTGTTCCTGGTGATTTATTCTTCCTAATTTCTCCGAGTACAGTTTTCACCTCATTTCTTAAAATTTGGGGTTCATCTTTGTATGCCTCTTCATTTCATGTGTCATTTATTTTTCATCTCTTTTATATTGCTCTTCTTTGTGTTGCTTTCATTGTCTTTTTATTTCTTCCTGATCTTGTAGTATATTCCTCCCTTGATCATAGACCATCCCCGTCCTTGGTTTGAGCTTCCCTTTGAATTTACACTTCCCGCAGTTTATATTGTTCTTTTTTTAACCCTCACTCTACAGATTCTGTCATCTTGTGTTATATGTTTCAGGAGGGTCTCCAATGCCAAAATAACAGAAAAAGTGAGATAAGACAACACTTTCTCGTCCACTTTTGTATTTCAATGAAAAAAAGTGAGAGGGAACACTTTCTGGTCCTATTTTTAATACTTGCATTGCTCTTGTTGCATTGCCATTTACTAAAATCTGGGCTTTTTCAGTTGAGTAGATTTGCTTAAGGAATATCTCTGCTCTGATGCATCATTTGTAGCTGTTAAAAATGGCTCATTCATGTGTGTGCCTCCAAGTTGCCTGGCTGAGACCCCATGAAATTTTCTTAGGCAACCAAAGATGGTTTTGCTAGTTCCTTCCTTTGAAACAGAGCCTACAGCACCTGGCATTCCTTCTCAATCTCCCATCCAAGTACTAACCAGGGTTGATCCTGCTTAGCTTCTGAGATCAAACAGGATCTGGTGCCTTTAGGATATTACTTCCAATTACATATTTGTAAATTATGCACAGCTGTTTTTTCAAGATCAATGGTGCCTTTAGGATATTACTTCTAATTAAATATTTGTAAGTTATGCGCAGCTGTTTTTTCAAGATCAGTTATTCCCTCCTTGGCAGAAAAGAAATCCACTTGTAAAATACTTTGTAAACCTATGCTAAGTGGTATCATCTGATCAAATGTGGGGTTTTGGGAGTGGGGGTGTTTCTGTATGAGACAAACATCAGCACCTGGACTCTCTTTTCTGACATCTGTTTCCAGCTGTGAGTTATTTCAAGAAGCAAGAAAATCTGGAATCATTTGTGGAACACAGTCTGGAAAGAATATTAGACTGTATGAAGAGTTGAAACAGCTCACATACATAACGCTTAACTATCCTCCTCAATTTTTTTTTTTTAAAAATTAATTATCCAAAATTGTAAGATCTCAGGCAAGTTTAGACTTCTGACTAAACCTGTGGTATCATAGAATCATAGAGTTGGAAGAGATCCCCCCCAGGTCCAACCCCATTCTCCAATACAGGAAGACACCATCAAAACCCTCCTGACAGATGGCCATCCAGCCTATGTTTGAAAAACTCCAAAGAAGGAGACTCCACCACCCTGTGAGGTAGCGTCTTCCACTGTCAAACAGCTCTTATGGTCAGGAAGTTCTTACTAATGTGAAGGTGCAATCTCTTTTACTGTAGTTTTATTCCATTGCTCTGGGTCCTAATCTCTTGAGTAGCAGAGAACAAGCTTGCTCCATTCTCAAGATGACACCTTAGCTTAAGTCATTGTATTTCCTATTACTATGTATGGATGTGAGAGCTGGACAGTTAAGAAGGAGGATAAGAGGAAAATCAACTCATTTGAGACGTGGAGCGTCAGAAAGAATGCTAAAGATTCCATGGAGGATTTACATAATTCACCCTAGACGACAAGGAAATTGAAATAGTTAACAATTTTCCATACCTTGGATCAAACATTGATCGAAACAGAGAGTGTAGTCAAGAAATCAGAAGAAAACTAGTTATTGTAAGGGCAGCCATGAAGGAACTAGAAAAGATCCTAAAGTGCAAAGATATACAACTGGCCATTAAAGTCAGTATCATCCAGGCTATCATATTCCCATCACTATGTACGGATCTGAGAGCTGGACAAGGAAGAAAGTGGACAGAAGGAAAATGAACTCATTTGAGATGTGGTGCTTCCGAAGAGTGTTAAAGATTCCATGGACAGCCAAAAAGACAAACAAATGGGTCCTGGAGCAGATCAAGCCAGAAATCTGCCTGGAAGCCAAGATGACAAAACTCAGGTTGTCGTACCTGGGACACATCATGAGAAGGCATGAACCATTGGAAAAAACAATAATGCTAGGAAAGGTAGAGGGAAGTATAAAGAGAGGAAGGCCACATGAGAGACGGTTGGACAGAGATTACAAGTATGAGTTTGCAAAAGTTGGGCAGAGCAGTGGAGGACAGAGGGTCTTGGAGATGTCTCATCAGCAGGGTTGCCATAGGTTGAAATTGACTTAAGGTCAGTTAAAAACAACAAAGTCTCCATTCTGATTAATGACTGAACCAAAATATAAAAAGTCTTGAATTATTTCAATATAGTCATCCAGTCTAGTACTTTAAAGTTGAGGCCTAATTTCATGTACCGGTATATTTTTTCGTGTGCATGCACATGGTTTTAACTGTTTTAACACAACAGCAGCCAAAAGAAATGGATTTAGGACCTAAATTGACACATCACATAAAGTAAAGAGATTTTGTAGCACCTTTGAGACCACTATTTTGCTACAAAACCTCTATAGATAGTTATTCTTCAGACTAACACAGCTATATCTTTAAATTCTACATCTAATAAAGAATAGACAAGAAAATAGAAGCAGGAAGAATATGGATAATTGTTTAGTGATAACCTTTCAATAATTGCACATTACATATACATTCATTTACTTACTAACTTATTCTGTTTGTTTGCTCTTTAACCGTTCCAGCTTTTTCTGTGATTTCAGCTTGTTGAGCTGTTTAATATGCTTTTGTCCTATTAAATTAGTTTATCATTTTAAATTTGGAATTGTTTATCTTGTTTTAATTGCATACTGCCCCAAGATCTCATGACTTGAGGACAAGGAGAGAAATGTTTTAATAAATAAATAAATAAATAAATAAACATTTAAACCCCATTTAAAATATTACAGGGGAAAGTTTCACAGAGAATGTTTTTTACTGCACCGAGGGGAAAGAAAATTAAATGTCCTTGTTACATCTCAAAGGGAATGTACTATTTAATTTAATAATCTAGGACAGTTCTTCCTCTAATAACAGTGCCTCATTGGCTTTACTGTGTTTTTTATCTTCCCTTCCCCAAAAAATATTTTAGCAGGGCACTTTGAGATTATGTTCTGTCCATTTATTTCATTTTGCAGTCACTGTATTTTCTGGTTTGTCTGTTGCATGTTAACACACTTCTGAAAGACGTTAGACTCTGTCGGGACTTCTTAGGCTGCATCTACACTGTGGAATTAATACAGCCTGCCATAGCTATGGAATTCTGGGATTTGTAGTTTGGTGGGACACCAGAGCTCTCTGACAGGTGAGGCTAAATATCTCACCAAGCTGCAAATCCCAGAATTCCAGAGCACTGAGCCATAGAAATTACAGATGTGTCAAAGTGCTTTATTTCTGCAGTGTATATTCAGCCAGTATCTCACTCTCTGCAATCTCAGAAATTTGGGGAACTCCCAGATTGTTCAGGGGAGAACAACCCCATGTAGACAACAAACTTCCTGCTGAATACCTAAGAGGAATATGTGCAGTGCCCTGGAGCAAGAGCCATTGAGTTGCAAACTGGCTAAATATCTCAAATGAGTAACATGAATCAGGCCCAGAGTTGTATCAGGGTGCATCTGCACTGTAGAAATAGTGCAGTTTGACAGCACTTTAACTGTCAAAGGGAATGTACTATTTTACATAATCTTATATAATCCTGGGGTTTGTAATTTTGTGAGGCAAAGGTATTCTTTTGCAGACAAGGCTAAAGGCCTTAGAATGATAAATTCCTAGAGCTGGAAGGGACCCTAAGGGACCATCCAGTACAACCCCTTTTGCTGTGCAGGAATATGCAATCCAAGCCCTCCCTGTGACAGATGGCCATCCAGGCTCTGGTGAAAAATCTCCAAAGGAGGAGACTCCACCACTCTCCAATGTATCTACGTCTTCCACTGTCAAACAGCTCTTACCATCAGGAAGTTCTTCTTAATATTTAGGTGGAGTCTTTTTCCCTGTAGTTTGCATCCATTGCTCCGTGTCTCTTGAGTAGCAGGGAACAAGCTTGCTCAGTCCTCAAGATGACACCATACCAAGCATAGTTGTCTTTTCTAATCATTTCTTCTCATGATATGGTCGAAGCATGATAATCTCAGTTTAGTCTTCTTTTCTTCTGGGATGCTGTTGCATGCATTTATTTGTCTTTTTAGCAGTCCACAGTATCCTCAGCACTCTTCTCCAGCACCACATTTCAAAATGAGTTGATTTTCTTCTTATTCACCTTCTTCACTGTCCACCTTTCACAACTATTCACAGAAATGGGAAACATGATGGGATGGACCATGCTAATTTTAGGAGATTATCACACGTCACTAAAAAGGGTCTTACCCTGCCTGCATTGAAGTCTAATTGAAGCTTAATTCAGGCTGCATCCTCATTTTATCACATGGCTTTTGGCCCCAAAACCGCAATCTGAGTACATCCCCACTCCAATGCAGGTCCTTTCATTCACTTCGGTGTCCGTTTTCCAAAAGTTGGAACTTTCACTTAGACTTCAATTTGGGAGGGGTAAGACCTTTTTAAAGACGTGTGATAATCTCCTTAGTATTCAATGATACATCTTACACTTGAGTACCATACATTTCTCCCAGTTGAAAATCATTTTGTTAGTTTTGGTCCAGCTTTCTAATCTGTTAAAGTCATTTGAAGTCTGATCCCATTCTCTGAAGTATTAGCTATTCTTCCTAATTTGGTGTCCTCTGCAAATTTGGTAAGTATGCCCTCTATTCCTTCATCCAAATCATTGATAAAGATGTTGAATTGCACTGGGCCCAGGATAGAACCCTGTGGCACCCCACTGGTCACTTCTCTCTGGGATGAAGAGGAGCCATTGCTAAGCACTTTTTGGGTTCGGTCAGTCAACCAGTTACTAATCCATCTAACAGTTGTATGGTCTAGCCCACATTTTATTATCTTGTTTACAAGAATATCATGGGGGACCTTGTCAAAAGCCTTACTGAAATCAAGACATGCTATGTCTACCACATTCCCTTCATCTAGCAAGCTGGTAATTTTATCAAAAAAGAGGTCAGATTAGTCTGGCATGACTTGTTTATGAGAAACCTATATTGATTTTGCGTGATCACAGCATTCCTTTCTAAATGCTCTCAGACTCTGTTTCATGATCTGCCCTAGAATCTTTCCTAGTATTGGTGTCAGTCTGACTTGGTGATAATTATTTGGGTCCTCTTCCCCCCCCCTTTTTTTTTAGATGGGGACAATATTTGCCCTCCTCCAATCTGCTGGGACTTCTCCTGCTCACCTTGTAAAACTACAAATCCCAGGATTCCATAGGACAGAGCTACCACACTTAAGGCGATGTCAAGCTGCATTATTTCTACAGTGTAGAAGAGGAATCCCTAATAGCCAATTCATCTGGGCCAGATTAGGGCTTCTATGATCAGTTCTTCTTGGGATCAAACTGGTCCCTGCATTTTGTGTTGGTTACATTTTCTGAACAGTCTTCAAAGGCAATCTATTAAAGAGAGCATTCTGCAAATGCGCTCACTGTTGGGACAAATACAGCCTTTGTACTGTTTCATAGTTGGGCTCATTCTCACTTGCATTTGAATCACTTTGCAAGTTGCATTGACACCCGGTCTCTGAACTGATTCAGGCCAATGCGTAAATCCCACTATGGAAGCATATTATTTCATTATTCCATGAATTTATGTCTTTTTTGACACGATTGTCATTCCCACTTGATTTGTGCCGCTGTCACTCAAATTGCATCATTGGTGGAGAGGAGGAGGTCTCTGCTCAGGGGTGCATCCGCAGGGACAATGCTGCTCCTTTCCTCCTCCTTGGCAGGCAGCAGGAGCAAGTCCAGCAGTGGCAAGAGCAGCAGCAGGAGACCTTAGTCCTCCTCTTCTTCCTCCACCTTTGCCTTCACCGCTCAGCCAGTCTCAACAAGAGGAAGAGCAAGGCATATCCAGAGAAGAAGAAGCCTTGTCCTCCTTGGTAATGAGGACATTGGGTCACCCTAGTTATGGGGTTTGACCCAAGTTAAAAATTTTGGGGCTCCATCCCCTCCACACACCTGTTGGTGTTTTATCCCACTCTCATAACCATCATTTAAGTGGAATGACTGAGGAAATGATTCCAGATCAGGGTGGCCAGAGGTCGTCCTCCTTTCCCAGGGCACATCCTCCATTTGCACCTTCTGTCCAGGAGGAATTACAAAAGGGTCCCCCATTTGGAGAAGGACTAAGAAGCATGAATTGACATTTATATGTGAGTGCTTTTAGCGCTAGAGTCCTTGCGCTCGCATTTAAGGTTGGCATCGCATGAAGTCACTGGGAGCCCAATGGCAAAGGATTTGGAGCCACTGAGGGAGGGAGAAAGGGAGGGGGAGAAAAAAAGAGGAGAGATGACAGAAGAGAGAGAAAAGAGTGGGGTTCTTTTCCTAGCCAAACCTTCAACTCAAATGGAGGACCTGCCAGCAAAAATGGGGGACAACACATACACACACACCCAAAAGCTAAAAACACAAATATAATTCATGCTTCCTAGTCATGCTCAGAATGGAGAACATTTTGGAATTCCTCCTGGGGTCCTGGGAAAGGAGGACAACCCTGAGGCTACCCTATCGCAGAGTTTTCTTGGCCAATTTCTTCCGAGGAGGATTTGCCATTGCCCTCCTCTGAGGCTGAGAGAGTGGGACTTGTCCAAGGTCACCCAGTGGGTTTCCCTGGCTCAGTAGGGATTCAAACCCTGGTCTCCAGAGTCCTAGTCCAGCACTCAAGGCAGTACACCAGCCTGGCTCTCCACTCAGATGTAAATCCCCCTATTGCAATGGTACTTACTCGCAGGTAAGTGGCTATTAGTACTGCAGTGTTGGATTCTTTAGGAACCCAGAGCTCACAGAGGGGGTTTCCCTAGCTAAGCAGGGATTTGAACCCCGGGTCTTTTGCTGGCCAGCTCTCCCAGGGGTTTGATGAGCCTGGGTCGAGGGGTGTCTCTCCTTGCTGCTGCTGCCATTCAAGCTAGGACCAGTGACCTCCAAGCGGCCTTCTCCTTGCCAAGTGGCCAGCCTTGGCGGGGCTGCACCGGGACTTATGAATGAGGCACATATAAAGCGATCAGCAAATTGCTTTAAATACTAGAGGGAGTGAGCCCTAGGTATGAAGCCTGTTCCAACATTCCTCTGCAGAAGCAAATGGTCATAACCCTCTATCTATTTCAGCATGTTGAAGGTGCTTTTTCCTTAAGCCACCTATGCTGGCAAGCTGACAAAAATACTCCATGCACTTGTGACATTAAGAGACACCCCAGAGAGTCCAAGTTTAAGTGTTTCTTCAAACAATCCTTCTGGCTTGCAACTCAATCTGAAGTTCATGGAATAGATCTGTTTGAAAAGGATGACCCCATCACTGAACTCTTTTGAGACTTATTTCTTGCACTGTGGCTAAAATTGCTCAGCTCCATCAAATACAACCTTCATTCCACTGCAGAGTCCCCAATATACTGATGGGAACAAAGAATTATTATACTTTGACCAAGGGTGGTCAACTGCAGCATGCCAGTCAGCCAGGGTTTTCATTTTTATTTTTTCCCCTGGGACATTTTGGAGGCCACATGGATTTTTTTTTTTTTTTTTTTTTGGCCAAAAGATAGACCCAACATCACCAAAACCAAGAAACTGGAGGTGGTTGGAAGTCTCCTTCTACTTGTGAAAACCAGTTCTTTTTAAATAGTAAAAGCACCAAAGTTTTCTACAATGTGTTTAAAAAGTGAATTAATCCCTTGAAAGTGAATCAATCACAATGAGTTAATTAATCATCCTAGGCCCTTATCACATGGGGTCTGACGCAGAGCTAATCCAAAGGGCATCCACAGCTAATACATATTATTCCCCCGTGTTTACACACAACGCTGCCCCAGAACACGGAGCTAATCCGTATTGTTCCCCCGTGTTTACACACTACGCTGCCCCAGAACTCGGCAGAATACGGAGCTAATCCGTAAGGAGTAGGGAGATTTTGACATTCGGTTTGTAGAGGAAGTACCTAGGGAGCCTTTGCATTCATTGCGAATTGGTGGGCAGGGCGAAAATCCCAGCGAGGGGAAGGGATTGCCTTGGCAAAAGGCAAACCGGATTGGAAAGAAGAGGAGGAGAGGAAGAGGGAAGAGGGAAGAGGGAGGCGATCTCTCTCTCTCCATGGGCTGCCTTCCCTTCTCCAGTCCTCCAGCCCTCCTCCTCCTCCCCGGTTCCCATGGCTGCCTTTCCTCCCGGCTTTTTGTGACGGGAGAGAAGGGAGCCTTGGTATTAATTGTGAAATGGCCAAAAGGGCGATATTCCCTTCGTTTCGCTATGGAACCGAATTTATTCCTACTTCGGTTAGTCTTCGCTTTTTCTTTGCTTCGTGGCCAGCATTTGATAAGGTCCCTAGAAGCTACAACAAGAGGCAGTTCAACCCCAGGGTGCTGGAAAAAGTCATCTGGGAAGTCTGGAGGGTTGAGCGCTTCCAAAAAATATATCCTGTATGCTTTCCAGGGCTACACTTTGCCAACCATTTGCTTATAAAATAAAAGGAGGGAACAGATATAGTACATCCTCCTACTGCCTCTGATCCAGGATGTATCCATACTGCAGAATTAAAGCAGTTTGACATCACCTTGAAGTGCTGTAGCTCCATCTTACTGAATACAGGGATTTGGATGCAAAGGGATCTTGCATCACCTTTGAAATTAATTATGTGAAAAATGTTGTGGCAGGAGGTTTCATGGATTTATAAGCTTATTGCTTGGTTTTTGAAATTGGTTTACCTCTATCTGGCTTAATCTTAATTCGGGTGCCATCCTGATTTTATCAGACTTTTTTTCCTACCAAATTTGTTGCCCAAATACAGCCCGGGTCCATCCTTGCTTCCTCTCCTCCTTTCTCAAATTTGGCAATGCCTTGCAATAAGGTTTGCCTCCCATCCCCAAAGGGGCATATTCACACATAAGCCACACTGACATATCACTAGCAAGATGCCAGTCTGCCTGTGAAATACCACCAGCATCATTGGGCTCTGAGCCATTTGGACTCTGAGCCATTTGCTCCAGCTGAACCTTGGATCATTTTGCCTTGCATATGGTTGGGCAACTGGGGCTTGTATTCTGCAATTCTTTATGCAGGTCCAGTGTTCACAGATTCTCATATTTTTATAGCTCCATCCGGCCAACATAAATTTTGTTGTAAGGTCAGAAAATAATACACAGCATCTTTAGTATTACAGTCAAAGGAACAACTATGAAACATAACTTTTTATCATTGTCTTTCTATCCCAGGTAGCTTTATTATTTATGCTGCTTTTATTTCTGCTTTCATTTTTTAAAAATGGAAAAATAAAACGAAGATTTAATCAAAATGTGCTTGTTTCTGTTGTGCATCATCTTTATTACCTGAGTTTAAATCATTCTCTTCCAGCAGGACTACCCAGATTATTTTTAAATTATGGTTTTAATGTATTTTTTGATGGATTTTAATGTGTATTGGTTTAATATGCTTTTAGATATATCTTATATTTATAAAACCATACACATGTTGTGTTATTTGTTGCTGTTCCTTGGCTTGATCTACAGGGCAAGGCAGGTAGAAATACAGGAAATATTATTATTGTTAGTCTGTAAGATTAAGGCATTGTATATATCTTTTGTATTAGGATATATATTTCTTTATCTGTAATTAATTTCATTTGTTTGTGGCATCTATGGACATTATCACACTGGGGAAATCTGTTGGTTAATCCACACAAATCCCAAACAAAAACTGAATTTGCGCCTCACAATTTCACATGACATTGCACAGAAACTGGTCAGAAACTGGACAGAAACTGGTATTATCCGAGATCTTTTTAATTTCGGGAGTTTAGAAGAAATGCATTTGTGAAATTACAGTAATTTCGCATTTACTGTAATGTGAAAAGCAAATACGCACGGACAATTCTCTTTTAAAACCTGGAGGAGGGCCAAGAGGAGGAGGAGGAGGGGCCTCCAGGGAGGGAGAGTCCTGGGTTCCTTCTCAGTGCCATGCAGGGAAGGGAAGGGAAGGCAGCCCAGAAGAGGGAAGTTTGGGATGGAGGAGAAGTTTGGCATTTGGGATAGAGGGAAAAGGAGGGGAAGGAAGGCTTCCCTCACAGCAGCTGTGGGGGGATGTGGGTCCAAGTGTGGGATGTGCTTGTGGAGCAACTTGGAAATCCATCTCACCATGAAGTTCTGCCCTGTAGGTCCTACAAAGGGGAAAAGCTTATGGGGGGGGGGGGCATGGGAGCTACCTCCAGTTTCCCCCTCTCCTGGGCATCATCCAAGGCTCTGGCTCTCCCCATGGAACACACAGCCAGCCCTCCCTCCCTCCTTTCCTTCCCTCTCCTTCCATCCTTCCCTTTCCTCCTCCTTCTCCTCCTCCTTCCCTGCCAGCTCTGCCTGTGATCCTGCCCTCTTTGCCCATCTCCCCAGCAGCTGACAGCCTCCAATGCCAGGAAAGGAAAGAGAGAAAAGGGAGGGTGAGCCATCCCAATCCCTCCCTTGCCTAGGCTTGCCTTGCCGTGCCTTTCCAGCCTCCTCCTCCTCCTCCTCCTCCTCCTCCTCCTCCTCCTCCTCCTCTCGAGAGGTCCTAATCCCAACGGAAGGGGGTTAGGACCTGTGCAGGAGGACATGACCCCAAATGGAGGACAGTCTGACATTTCCTCCTGGGAAATGGAAGACCCGCCCTGGAAAAGGAGGAGTCTTGTCACAAAACACACCCATTTCCAGTACATGTACAGGTTCTTTTCACTTGTGTATGAAAGTTAAAAACGTCTTTTTTTGCTTTTAACTTAATTCCGTTATTACTGTAATTACATGTGAAAAGCTTTTGCACAATTAAGCTCTTTTTTCGCTTTCTTTTCAGGATGTTTCATTTCCACTTTATTATCTCTTTAACAACAAAACTGGCCCACGTGTGATAACGTCCTATGAGATGTAGAAGCTTATCACATTAATTTTAAAACTGTCCTACCTGCTCCAGATTAAATTTTAAAGCGGGCAGCATCCTGATCTTATCACAAGGATTTTGCCCTGAAATTGCCAGCTGGTCTATCCTGCCTGGGTCCATCCCCGCTCCCAGGGCTGCTCCAGCAGCCATTTTCTTAAGCTGGAAAACTCCCAGCTTCGAAAAGAGGTGCACTGAGCACCCCTGGGAGCAGGGATGGACCTAGGATGGAGCTGGGTGGCGATTTTGGCGGCCAAATCCTTCTGATAATATCAGGATGCCACGTGCTTTAAAATTTAATCTGGATCAGGTAAGCCGGATTTAAAATTAATGTGATAAGCTCCCTAAATTCTTAGTTGTTTGTTGAATACTCTATATACTACATTAAAAAGATACATAGGCTGCCAGTGTGGTGTTTTGATTGAGTGTTGGACTACAACTCTGGGAGATCTGGATTTGAATGGAAATCCAATATTTGCCCTTGGCAGTGATGCAACTAGGGTAGATGTCATCCGTGTGTAGTAACCCCTGCTGGCATCCCTAGGCTTGGAGCCACCAGGCCAAGGGTCCTTCAGAAGATTTGGTTGCTGTGAAAGAGAAAGGCTCAAGGTCTACTTGCCACTGATGGCTGGTGGACAAGAGCACCCAATGAGACTATCCTTGTCTCAGGCCATTCTGGTCTAACCCTAACCCTCAAAGGGGTCAAGGGACCACTCAGTGAAGGGAGAGACCTCCACGAGTTCTTGAGCTCAAGACCCCAGAGAGGAGGCTGTCTGAGACCAATCCCATGGATGTGATTATTTTTTGGATACCCCTGCTGGAGACTGAAACTGAACAGTGGGAGTGGAAGTCCAGCCCCACTGCAGCAGAGAGAATTCCTGGAAAGCTTGGACACTTGGCCCTTTCTGCAGCTCAGAGCTGCCAATATGTCATGAGTACATTGGGCCACTAAGAAAGCGAGGCTGGCCTCCTTACTGCTTACCAGAAGGTGGATCAGGAAACCCAGAAGAACTGTCAATGTTCCAGTCAAGATGCGGAGTCAGGAAGCAGACCAGGTCTAAACACAGCAAGACTAACAAGGCAAAGTGCAACCAGAGCAGCTACAGGCAGCACAAAAAAATAGTGTTGCACTGGCAAAGATTGAAAGGTCAATGCTGCCCTTAAATGGCTGTACCTCCAGCTTTTTCAGCTGCCCTGCATGAGTAGAGACAGCTGTGCCTGTTGGCTTAGCTGTGCTCCTTCCAGGACTCTGGCATCAGGGCCTGGTCTTGCAAAACCCCCAGCAGCCAGAAGTCTCATCCTGCAATGACTTACACAAGTGGACCCTTACATATGCTGACAACATCCCAGCCTGCTTTCTTGTTGCCTTCTGGTGGGTTGACTGGGTCTTTCTCAGGACTTTCAGTCTCCAGGAATCACAATTTACACATGGAGAGGTGCAGCAGTACACACAAGAAGGTAGTCTCTCCCCAGCCGTGCACCCTCCATCCCCCAGGGTGTCACCTGGTGCTGTAAACATCCATGGTCCCCTTTCAAATGCCCCTGGACCTTGGGCAAGTCATGCTTTCTGGCAGCTGCAGAGGAAGGCAATAGGAAACTGCCTCTGAAGAAATCTGACCAAGAAAACCCTTTAATAGGATGGCTGTAAATTGGAGCACTTGAAGTACTCTGGAAGACCAGGTTTGAATTCTTGCTTAAATATGGAAACCTATTGGGTAACCTTGGGCAAGTCACATTCTCTCAATGTTACCAGAAGATAATAGCAAACCTCAGAATAAATCTTGGCAGTGAGAGCCAGCATGGTGGTGTGGTTTCAGTGCTGAACTAGTACTCCAGGAGATCAGGGTTTAAATCCCTGATCAGCTATGGAAAGCACTTAAGTGGCCTTGGGCAAGTCATACTCTCTTAATCTTAGAGGAAGGCAGTGCTGTCAAACCTGCATCAAATAAATCTGGCCAACAATGTTGCTATAAAGTCAGAGGACCAGGCACTTTCATTCAGAAGGTCATCATAAGTTGAGACCAGCCTTACAGCAAATAAAAACAATATCAACAAATGCAGAGCCAGCGTGGTGTAGCGGTTTGAATGTAGGACTACAACTCTGGAGACCAGGGTCTGGTTCCCCACTTGGCAGTGAAAACTCACTGGATGACCTTGGGGAAGTTATACACTCTCAGACCCAGAAAACAATACAATAGGGTTGCTGTAATTCAGAAACAGATCAACGAATGCACAAAACTGCGAAGTAGGTGGCCTCTAGCCAGCATCACTAGAGATGGGGAAAGCTGGGAGCTGAAAGCTGACAGAAGAGAGAATCATCTTGAGATGTTTCCACAGCTGGGCTCTCTGATGGTTGTAGACCTCAGCTACTTCACAAGCCTGTCCTATGTCCCGGATCCCACCACTCCTATAGAAAATTCTGTGTACCATTCTGGTTGGGTTTTGTGTGTGTGTTTTTGTTTTTGTTTTTGCTCATGATAGGTTCACCTTAGGCTCTCCATAAGAATTAGAGAGGTGAAACTATAATGTAAAAGCAAACATCCTCTTTAGGCTGCATCCACACTGCAGAAATAATCCAGTTTGACACCACTTTAACTGTCATGGCTCAGTGCTAGAGAATTCTTGGAATTGCAGTTTTTTGTGGCACCAGAGAAGGCTAAATATCTCACAAAACTACAAATCCCAGGATTCCATAGCACTGAGGTATGGCAGTTAATGTTGTGGAAAACTGGATTATTTCTGCAATGTGTGGAAAACTGGATTATTTCTGCAATGTGTCTGCAGTCCTTACATCCAACCAAGATCTCCTTTTGGGTGCGTGCCTCTTGTATAGAGAGCTATCCTACCTAGAGTCCAAGCTGAGATCCAGCTCAGAGATAAGGAATATGTCTCTCTCTGGAAAGAGGGGGTGGTGGGAATACAGCTACCTCCTTGGGATGCTGATCTCTTTACTCTTCAGTAACAGAAAAATGGGTGGGTTGTGACCTCTGTCACTTAAAAGATCAACTGTGGGGGAGGAACATTAGTCACTGTGTGGTCAGTAAATAATTCTGACCTCTGTAACAACTAAAAAAGTGAGTTTTAATGGCCCATAATGGATTGCAGGCTATAAGTGATAAAAAAAACCCAGAGCAAACAGTTGAAAACAGATATCATATATTAAACACATATGTAAAGTGTAATGCCCCAATGCAACAGTACCAAAACATTGCATTACCAAACATCCCATGAGTGTTGTTGTTATTGTGTGCCTTCAAGTTATTTCTGAATTATGGAGACCCTAAAGTGAACCTATCATGGGTTTTTCTGGGCTATTTCTTTCAGGAGTTTGCCATTGCCATCCTCTGAGGCTGAGAGAGTGTGACATGCTCAGGGTCACTCAGTGGGTTTCCATGGCTGAGCTGAGAATCAAACTCTGGTCTCCAGAGTCATAGTCCAATGCTCAAACCATTACACCATTGAGTAGTAAGCCTATAAATACAGTCTCTAATAATTACCCCATAACAGACATCCTTCTAAAAATACCACCTGTGATGATAATTGACTTACACCCATTTTAAATATAACACCAATATATAAGCACCAAGATGGAATTCAATATATAACACTAATGAAGAATAAATAATATAGCAATTAAATGAGCAAATGGATGTGTTCAACAACCTCAAACAGCCTGTGTTGATAATAAGTTAATAATGGTTCACATTTACAGAATACAGATTTTGAATAAAACTCTGTCAACTTGAAACACAATCTGTAGAAACAGATGATAAACATGAGCACACTCTATGGGATGCTGGCAAGAATTCCAGAAGATGTTTGTTGGTGACCATTCATCTTCTGAAGCTGTTCCAGTGGTCTTCTTCAGGAAAACAGATTTAAACAATGGACATGACTTTGGAGAATGTGAAAGACAGTATTATATCTCACAAGTAGAGTAATTAATATTTGCAAGCAGAAGGTGAGCAACAGCCAATCTCACACCATCTAGCAAAGAAATAAATTGAACTTAGTCTTTGTTACAACATATGAAGTAGGTATACTTATAAATACTAAAGGTTTCCCAGCATCTTATGGTGAGAAGATCTACAACTTGGGCTCTTCAAACCTGGAAAAGAGAGCAAGAGAGATCTGCAGACTACAAAATGGAGGAGAAAATAACAAGCAAATGAATAGATGCAGGAAGTGAGATAATGGGTGTATCCACGCTGCAGAAATAAAGCAATTTCATAGAATCCTAGAATCCTAGAGTTGGAAGAGTCCTTAAGGGCCATCAAGTCCAACTCCATTCTGCCATGCAGGAATACACAATCAAAGTTTGATGCCATGGCTGTATCCTACATAATCTTGGGATTTGTAATTTGGCAAGGTAGTCAGCCTGGTCTGTCAAAGAGCTCTGGTGCCTCACCAAACTACCGTACAAATCTCAAGATTCTGTAGGATACAGTCATGGCAGTTGTCAAACTACTATAATTCTGTAGTGTGGATACACCCGATAACATGACACAAATCTATTCTGTTCCTGAAGTCGTAGAGAGATTCGCAAACTAGCAACTACTAAGTAGAGACATGCTAAGGCTACTATCACTAGCATGTCCTACTTTCCAATGACAGCAGGTGATAACAACAAAGTTGGATAGCATTCCCCAAGGGTACGGTTTTCATTTCTCACTTGAATGGCATGCTTGCTTCTTGACTGCTCACTTTCATATTCTGTTGGATTTATTCCTACATCATGCCACTATGTGCTTTTGTAAACTGTATCTTCTAAGACCCTCCAGAGCTGAAAGTGATATCTCCTGTTCTCAGTGGAGTCCCAGAGAAAATTCCCACAATCCCTGTTTTAATCCTTCACACTACTGAAACAGCATCTTGTCACACAGATTAATCAGTGTCCAATATCTGGCAACAACTGGGTTGCACAGTCCATTATATCATGATTTAATGTTGCATCTCATCTGAGGACGTGGTTGTTGTCTGCACTTCTTTTTCTTTTTGTTGTTTTCCCGTCAAGGCTGGTGAGATGTTCTCATTTCTTTGTTGATGTCTCCCATCATTCATCAAGATTGATTTCTTTGTATTGCAGGCCTGAAAATTGCTTGAGGTTTGTCATCTCTGTTGTATGAGAGAGTTGTGCAGGTGAGGGGTGTGTGTGTCACAATAGACCACAAGCTAAACACAATTCAACAGTGTGACACAGCTGCCAAAAAAAAGACAATACAATTCTGGGCTGCATCAACAGCAGTATTGAAGAGCATCATTAGGGGGCGCAGAGGGTGCGGACTGCACCAGGTGACAAGCTATGGTGTGTGACACCACTGCTCCCCCAAAATCTGCCTTTCAACAAAAATAGACTGCTGCATTCACCTGTGTCCCTTTGTTATCCCAAAGATCACCCCTTCATGCACCCACTATAAACTTGATATTAAAGGGGATATCACAAGGCTCAGAGCCTGATGGGAGCCCCAGTGCAGAACAAGCTACTTGACAATATAATGAAATCCAGGATCATATAAGGAGTTCCTTTAGGCTCAGCATGGGAGTGCTTAGCCCATAGCCCAGAGGGATCTGCCAATGATCAGAATCTACAGAAGCCCCTCATTGATGATAACAATGATGTCTTTGATATCTATGCTTGCACTTAAACAGAAGTTCAAGAGTATCTCCCTCCAGAAGAGATACGCTCTTGTCTATGAACATCTGCATGAAGGATTGAGTGATTCTCAATCTCTTTGCTTTTCTCCCACCTGGAAAATCCATTCAAGTCCTGAAATTGCCCTGGGATAGGTCTTGTCCTATATATGGGCACACTTAGGCAATCTCAATTCAGTCTTGGTTGAGATCAGGCAGATACCCTGTCTGTATTTCCCTTTACTCTTTGGCTAACCCAGATCCTAGGCTGCGTACTGAGCCAGATTCATTGCACTGTGTCCCACAATTGGAGCTCCGCACCTGAACCTGATATAGTAGTGCCCTCTGCTAAAATCTCTACCCCTTTATATTGTTAGTCCTTGAATGTATGTGTGAGAGAGTGTTCTTTTGTGAACAGTTTTATTTCTAAATAAAAGCCATTTGGAACTTGCATTCAGGAGTTCAGTTTTTTGAAACTGTTATACATATGTCTGACCCCGGCTTTAGTTACCTGAAGCCCTCTCTCAGCTGTCATTTGAGCTAATTAAATTCCTCTATTAAATATTGACTTAGGGTGTCCTCTCAGGACCCTGGCATTTTAGGTAACACCTTTAAAACTCTGGAGCTCAGTGAGTGGGACAAGGCTCAGTGGGAGGAGAAAGGACAGGCACCAGGGATTTTTAAGAAAAGATATATTTAAAAATATTAAATTAAATTAATTAAAACTTATTCATTTTACATTTTCTTTAAAAAACAAACCATGTCTAACCAAATGATATGACATTTAACCACATGACACGATGTATATTTAAATACATTTAGGCTGTGCATAGGATATTATAGTTTAAAGGTATCATTTTAATTTTACTAGTTATTTATGTGTAAACTATTGTTGCCATTACATAAGTGATATATGGGAATTACAATTTATGAGTAATATTAGTACAAAAAAGCATTTCTAAGGATTCTGTATGGTGTGGTATGGAGGAGGTCAATGGCGGGGAGGTAACACCATAATTTACCACACCAGGTGACACTAACCTTAGTGAAGCCACTGCTAGTATTATTGTTGTTGTTGTTGTTAGTAGTAGTAGTAGTAAAAGTAGATGTGTCCTGCCTTTCTCCCAAAATGAGGTCTCAAAGCATCTCACGATTTAAAAAATAATGTGTTGCATGCCTCCAAGTCATTTTCGACTTGTAGTCACCCTAAGGTGAACCTATCATGGGGTTTTCTTGGCAATATTTGTTCAGAGGAGGTTTGGCATTGCTTCCCCCTGAAGCTGAGAGAGTGTGACTTGCCCAAGGTCACCCAGTGGGTTTCATGGCCAAGCTGGGAATCAACCCTGGTCTCTACTCAAACCACTATGCCATACTAGCTCTACAGTGTAAAAAAGCACAAAAAGTGCATATTAAAATAGAATTAAACTATTCATAATATTAAAGAAGTCAAGCCTCCAGTTAAAAGAATAAAATGCAATTAAAAAGGCAAGAATGATAAGGAGAAGACCATTTTGGCCTCTCTAAGAAGGGAGATTCAGTGTCACAGGCAGCCACCAAAAAGGCCCTCACTTCTATCCCTTCCAGACATGTTTGTGATGATGGTTGATGATAATGGTGGGACTGAATCAAAGTTCTTACCTAAATGTCTTAAAATTCAAGTGCGTTCATATAGGAAGGTACAGTTTGTCAGATTTTCTTTGTCCATGCAGGACTTTATAGATCCTGTCCATCACTTTGAATTTTAAGGTATAATCTGGGGAGAGGGAATCAAAGACAGAAGGTCTTCAGTGTTGGCCACCTTTCCGCTGGTATCACGGTTGTTAATCTCTGGGTCCATAACCTTTGTATTGGAAGCCCACATCTTACAATTAATTTCAGAAATAAAACACTCAAAACCCACGAGAAACAGGATAAGTTATAGATCAGTGGCTAGCCAAACCAGTGTAGGATAGACACCAAATGTCCAGGAGTGATTTTAAAAACTTAGCAAAAGTGTCCTTCATGCCAAAAAATATGCCCGGGCGCAATAAGTTTTTGAATATTTTTGCAGAGGTATGATAGGACGATGGAGGGGGTTTTAACATGTCCCCTGCTAGCTTTTAACAATTGGACACCCCTGCTACACTGAATCCATCATATATAATCCACACACTCTTAATTTTCAGAGAGACACAATAACAAATGTTTTTAACAGAACTTTACCATTCTGAGCAAGGTAAAATAAAAGACAATCTGATGCAAATGGGAAACATTATTAAACTCAAGATACAATTGTTAAATTCTAATAAGAATATAAAAGATCACTGTGCTAACATCTGCACACAATAGAAGAGGATATTAGCTTATCCCAACCTTTAGTGGAACAGAAGTCTTCTGTAAAGAAAGGAACAATGCTATTAAAATATAAATTAAAGAATTTTAGAGTTTTAGAATTAAAGAGTTTTAAAGATTCCATGGATTGCCACAAAGACAAATAAATGGGTCCAAAAGTGAATGAAGCCCAAGTTCTTCTTAGAAGCCCAAAAGATCAAACTGAAGCTACTGTCTTTTGAACACACCATGAGATGACATATAATAGAAAAGCTGTTAACATTCAATATTTTGTTGGTTGATTGTGGACTACAACTCTAGAGAGGACAGTCCTTTCTTCAAATCCTTTCTGACTTTTCTGACTTATGGCAACCTTAAGGTGAATGTATTATGGGGGTTTCTAGGACTGAGAGTGTGTTACTCACCCAAGATCATCCAGTGGGTTTCCTTGGCTGGGTACAGAATTGAACTGTCATCTCTAGAGTTATAGTCCAATGTTCAAACCAGTACATTACACTGGCTCTCATATTTATATTTATATTTATATTTATATCACACTTTTCTTCCAGGATAGGACTCAAGGTGGCTTATATACAGTGGAAGGAAGTAGGCAACCACACTATAAAGTGGATTGACTCCTTCAAGGAAGCCATGATCTGGGATTAGAACTCTAGCCTCCCACTCCACCATAGAAACTGGACGAGACAAAAAAAATTGATTTGGCACAACAGTAGCTATCATATCACCTCTTAACCTTCTCTTCTCTAGGCTAAATATACCCAGCTCCCTAAGCTGCTTTTCATAGGGCTTGGGGGTTTCCAGATCTTTCATCATTTTGGTCACTCTCCTTGCCTGCCAGGTAGCTCATAGAATCCTAGAGTTGGAAGAGACCTCAAGGGCCATCCAGTCCAATCCCCTTCTGCCATGCAGGAAGACACAGTCAAAGCCCTCCTTGTGACAGATGGCCATCCAGGCTCTGCTTAAAAACTTCCAAAGAAGAAGACTCCAACACCTTCCAAGCCAGCATATTCCATTGCCCACTGATTACTAATTTTACTCTCGGGCAGGCAGGTTCAAGCACTGGGCTCTCTTTGCTCTCTGCAGTGATGATGCCAGAGCCCTACGATGAGGAGCCATCAATGTCACCTCCGGACCCAAGTCTGCTCTTCCTCCTCCATCTGCCTCCTCTGTCTTCCTCTAGCCCTGCCCCAGGGCTCCATCCAAGCAAGATCCACAGCAAGGAAGCAGGGAGGACTGGGAAGGTGGTTGAAGTACTTGCCTCCTTTTCTTCCTCCTCTGCTCCCTCATCCACACAGCAGCAGTGCCTGTGGACCTTCTGCAAAGCCAGTGTGGCCAGCCAAGTACCTCTTCTGCCACTGCCTCCTCTTCCAAATAGGACAGAGAGCAACTTGTCTTGCCCCCATCTTGCCTTCAGGTGTGCACCATAAGAAGGCACCCTCTGCAGATTGATACCACAAGTGCACCTAGGGCTGGCTTGGCACCCCCTCTGATGGTGGTGACACTATCATGGTCCACACTCCCTGCATCTGCTTAGTGACGCCACAGCTTTAGATCCTTTGCTATCTCCTAATACCACCATTTTCCTCTGCAGTCCTTCTCAAAATGGCAACATGGTGTGACCATGCCCTTTCCAGTCGGCTGATTTATGATCATGCTCAGGTAAAAGCAAAGTGCTGCTGAACAGAACGGCCTAGAATCATACAATCCTAGAGTTGAAAGGGACCCTAAGGGGCCATCCGGTGCAACCCCTTTTGTTGTGCAGGAATATGCAATCCAAGCCCTCCCTGTGACAGATGGCCATCCAGCCTCTGTTGAAAAACCTCCAAAGGAGGAGACTCCACCACTCTCCGAGGCAGCAGCATTTCCAACTGTTGAACAGCTCTTACCATCAGGATCTTCCTCCTAATATTGAGGTGGAATCTCTTTTCCTGTAGTTTGCATCCATTGCTCCATGTCCTCATCTCTGGAACAGCAGAAAACAAGCTTCCTCCATCCTCCATATGAGATTCCTTCATATATTTAAGCATGGCTATCACATTACCTCTTAACCTTCTCTTCTCTAGGTCCCTCATTTGCTTCTCATAGGGCTTGGTGGGTTTCAGACCTTTCACCATTTTGGTCACCCTCCTCTGGACACACTCCAGCTTGCCAACTTCCCTCTTGAATTATGGTGACCAGAACTGGACACAGGATTCCTGTGCTGTGTGACTCTAATTTACTTCTCAAGGTAAGCAAAAGGAATAAACACACCTTGATCCCCACCACCCCTGGACACACTGCAACTTATGAATCACTTTTGCACAATAACAGCACAATCATGTTTACTGAGTTTGCTGTTTTTAGTTTTAGATAATTTGAGGCCTAGGTTTGCACTTAATGATAAACAGTCAACTTTAAAAGGTACCACACATTAGCATCATTTATGATGACCCTCATTTGAACTTCTTTGGGGCATGGTGTGCATGACTCTTGGTCCCTTGCTGGATCTGTCTAATACTACATTTCTACAAGGCTCCACCATTTCATTTTATATGTGGAGAAAAACTTCCCTGGATGTTATTTTGCATTGCTTGCTTGCCATAGGTAGAGGATATTGAGCCCTCAGTTTGAACCACAAGCAGAGATGGGGATTACAAAATGAACTCATAGATAACTAGCTAAGCAGGGTCAGCCCTAATTAGTACTTGGATGGGAGACCAACAACAACTACCAGATGCTGTATTTCTGAGGAAGGAACCACCTTTGAGGATTCCTTGCCTAAGAAAAATGTGTGAAAATCATGGGGTCATCATATGTCAACAGGCAACTTGAAGACACACACACACTAAATTATGAGTTTGCTCGGGGGGGGGGGGGGGGGGAAGAATCCAAGATTTTGAGTTCTGGATATTAGTTACAACTTTATCCCACCTGGAACAATGTGCCCAAAAGAACTGCATTATAACATGGCACATTATATTGATAAAGCTAAATATGATTTATATTCTTTTTCTTTTTAATTCATTCCTGGTGCACTCAAAGCATAAGGAATCTCCTTGCAATTTTTCACAACTTCCTTCCTACACAGGTCTGTAGGGAAAATGCATCATTGTTCAGCATCACTGGCCTGGTTCAAATTCTTATTTTCTACCCTGGCTATTCCTTTTTAACAGAACACCTTGATTGATAAATCCCTCTGATTTTCCCCAATGGAAGAAGTGTGACAAGAGGGTTTGGGGGTGCTAATGAGATTCAGCACTTAGAACTTTATTGCAAGGACAAATATTCAAGGTCTTAATTTAGTTGTTTTAGAAATGAGCTGTCAAGTTTTAAAATTCAAAATGCTTATCTCCTGCTCAACTTCCAATTTCCTCAATTTTAATATCCCCCAGCACAAAAAGCTGGGGACAACCCAACACCACCACTCCCCTCAAAACCAACCCAGCAAGCTCAGGAAGGGAAGATAACAACAACAGCAACAACAACAACAATAATGTATACCTATTTCTCCCCAAGGTTCGAGGTAGAATACAACACAGAAATATGATATATAACTAAACACATGAAAACATTGAAACACATAGTTTAAAACTAAACATAGGGTTAAGATGACCATTACATATTAAAATCATCCAGACATAATAGTACATTATACTAATTGAAAATTTGTGGTTTAAATTTGTCTAGGTAGACCTGGTGGAAGTGATAGGTCTTTAGTACTGTTTTAAATTCAGATAGCATGTTTAGCTGTTGAATCTCTGCTGGCAGGTCATTCCATAATTTGGGGCTGGCTAATGAAAAAGTCCTCTGGGTGAGAGTTACCAGTCTAGTTCCTGCCAGTTGGAGTAAGTGTTGCCCAGAAGACCTGAGCATACAGGGTGGATTATATGAGAGGACGTATATCAGAATATCAGAAGGGATTATGAGGCTTTGGGTAGGAAGCTGAAAGAGCTGGATGCACAGGTTGCTATCTCATCTTTTCTCCCAGTTGATGGGCATGGTCCAGAAAGAAGAGGAAAATAACAAATGTGAATAACTGGCTCTGTAGATAGTGCTGCCAAGAACAGTTTGGATTCTTGGATCATGGGCTGCGGTTCCATGAGGGTGGACTTGTAGCAAGAGATGGGCTGCATCTCACACCAGTTGGCAGAAACATTTTTGCCAATAGTCTCAAAAATTTGATCAGGTGGGCTTTGAACTGAGTTATGTGGGGAAGGGAGACAGTATCTTGGAAGGTATCTTGGAAGGCAGGGGTACATCATGGGCTGGAGATAATAATAGTCAAAGTATTATAGAGGGAACAAGGCAAATGATGCAAGGCCCAACAGTGGGAGGCAAAAAAAAACCCCCAAAAAAACCCTAACACAGGCAGCAAGTGGGGAGGACGCATGCTCTTAGATGTCTCTACACTAATGCACAGAGCATGGAAAATAAACAAGACAAACTTGAACTCCTAGCACAACAAAGCAAATACTATATAATAGGCATCACTAAAGTCTCATGACTGGAATGTAGGAATAGAGGGGTATAACCTTTTTTAAGAGAAACAGGCCAAACAGGAAAGGAGATGGAATAGTATTATATATCAGGGATGTTTACACCTGTGAAGAGATCCAGGACTTAAATTCTGGAAATCAGATGGAGAGCATCTGGATAAAAATTAAAGGGGAAGGAAACAACAGGGATGTTATTGTAGGAGTCTACTACAGACCCCCAAGTCAGACTGAGGAATTGAATTATGCCTTTTTAGAACAGATGACCACACATGCAAAAAGAAGAGATGTAGTAGTGATGGGTGACTATCCAAGGCACCCCAGATTTTACTGTACAGAAGCCAACAGTCTCTCTGCTTTGGCAGAAGCAGGGGCAAAAAGAGGACTTAGAGGGCAGCAGTCCTTGATTCCCCCCCCCTCCCCTTACAGTGGGACACAAACATGCAATCCTCATGTTGTACAATGACCTAGGTTGGATAGCATGGTGTTCTATGTGCATAAACTTTATCTGTGTGCAAATATAGCTCTGGCTCACTGATTGCCCAACTTTGGGAAGTTTCATCATCTTAGTCTTCTTGCAACAAAAAATAGCTTTTAAGTGTCAGGTGATATTGATGATCACAATCCCATAAAATCAAAGCACTGGACTTCATTTCCATTGTCTGAGTTACATAAACGTAATAAGATGTTTGCTCAGCTCAGATGAGGAAGCTGAACTCCCAAATAAAAGCCTTCATTTGAAATGCAGCGAATGCCAAGGGAGGATTGCCTTCCCTACAAATTGAGTTCTTTGCAAAGGGAACTGATGAATATTTAAGCCTCTTCTCCTCACATTAGACAGTTCCTTTTGATAAAAAAGCAAATATCTGTCTCATTAAAGAGCAGAATCATTTGGGTTCTCCATGAATCCCAAATGAGCCCTGACAGAGAAACAGAGAGAGAGTTCAAGGGAAAGTAACTCTTCCAAAGCTCTTCCCAGTTTCCAAAGTCTCTGTTACCAACCATTACTATTATTATCATCAGTTTCATAGTCTACAAGGTGTTTTGAGATGACCACTGGTTCTGTCCTAGAAACTATCGGAGAATCTAGAAATCAGTGAGGTGTTGTTGGGTACGATAATTTGACACGTTCCAAGCAATTGTCACTTTTTGTGATTGTGTCTATGGAAATTTCATTCAGCTGTTTCCTTAAGTCCATTTGGAATTGCTCTTCCCACTGGGACCACATGTTTTTCTCTTCTCAGAGGTGCAAGATCATAGTTTGTAGGTCTCAATATTTCACAATTATTTCCCTCCCTTTCTCTTTGATCTGTCATTCCCTGGAATTACCATATGTACAAGCCAAGTCTTCTTTGGGCCTTTACAGACCGCCAGAAATAATGCAACTTGAGTCCACTTTAACTGCCCTGGCTCAGTGCTAAGAAATCATGGGAACTGTAGTTTATTGTGGAACCAGAGTTCTCTGACAGAGAAGGCTCAATGTCTCAGAAAAAACTACAGTTCCCATGATTCCCTAGCACTGAGCCAGGGCAATTAAAGTGGACTCAAGTTGCATTATTTCTGGCAGTCTGTAAAGCCCCTTTGTCTGAAACACAGTTATGTTTGGCACATCATGTTCCAATTGTTTATTAGTTTGAAAATCCTGTAAGATTTTTCACCATTTTCAATAACTATCATCAACATCATCTTTGTCATCATCTGCTGGAATCTTGTACTTCCTTTCACACAATATAAATTTGGATGCACTTAATTAAGTCGCAGAGATACTAAGAAACCTGGTTACTGAACTGAAAAGATGCATATCCCAATGTGCATCAGAAGTGCCTGATGTGCACTAGAACACCCTTATCCTGTTGAACGTTGGTCCCTTTGCTGGCTCTGCTATGCAGTTACAAAGCATGAGCCCTTTACTGAATCCAGACGATGCAGATCTCCACAATTCTATTTTCTGCATGCATTAGTCCACATACAAGCAAGCAACACCCCAATGAGATTCTGTCCAACATTATTATGCAGGACAGATTTTGTTGTTAATTGCTGTCAAGTCAACTTTGACTTATGGTGACCCTATGAATGGGAGACCTCCTCCCATTCAAGTCACCCTATCATTACCAGCTTTCCTCAGGTCTTGCAGACTCAGGGCAGCTATTGTGGCTTCCATGATCAAGTCCAGTGGCATCACTGGGGAGGGGGTTTACAGGCCGCACTGGGTGACACCCCAGAAGGGGGTGACACTGGTGGGCCCCCACACCCTGCAGGCACTCCTTGGACTCATGAGAGTGTCCCATCTTCCGGGGGGGGGGGGGACTTCGGCCTGGCCCGGCCTGGGTGTCACAGCCCCGGAAGTCCTGCACAAAAGTCCCACTCCCAGTAGTCCCACTCCCCACACCGGGTGACACCTGGAGCAGGATCCCCACTAAATGAGTCCATCCATCTCCAATGAGGTCTTCCTCTTTTCCTACCCTCTTCAAACTTATCAAGTATTATCATCTTTTCTAGGGAGTCATGTCTTCTCATGATATGGCCAAAGTACATCAGTCTCAGTTGAACCATATTGGCTTCTAGGGAGAGTGCAGGCTTGATTCGCTCCAGGACACATTTATTTGTCTTTTTAGCAGCCTGCAGAACTCTCTACCAACACCTTATTTCAAAGGAGTTGATTATCTCCTATCCGCTTTCTTCGCTGTCCAACTTTCACAACCATATATAGAAATGGGAAATACGGCAGTATGGACCATCCTAACTTTTCTATTCAATGGTATATCTTTACACAGGACAGAAGTGAAAACACACAGTTTAAAAACTTCCAACTCATAAATGAAAACATCCAAAACCCTATTACTAAAATGCAATTACATTGTCCTACTACACCTGTCCTGCTTGACCTATTACACCCTCCTTCTACTGAATCCTGACATTGTGGATCTGGTGGCATATCTGCCCACACATTTGCCAGTGTGTCTGTTCATTTGTATGCCTCTTTGCTGACTTCTCCCTTCCTCCATTTCATGGGACCTTATCACACGGGGCTCAATGCAGACAGAATCCAAACGAAATCTCGACCTAATACGTATTATTTTTCCGTGTGTCCACATGACGTCGCACAGAACCCCAACAGAACCCTGACAGAATACGGAAAGAACCAAGATCTTTTGAATTTCGGTTTCTTTAGGAATTACAATTGCGCGACGGGAATCATTTCGCTTTTAGTGTAGGTATGAAAACCCAATACGTATTGGGGAGCATTTCCCTGCCTGTGCTCCAAGGAGGACCTCCTCAGAGAGCCGGCTCTCTGGAGAGGACCTCCTCGGAGCGCGGACCCTGCGCGGGGCCTCGCTCCAAGGAGGACCTCCTCAGAGAGCCGGCTTGGGAAGGGGTGACAGCCGAAGCTGTATTGCGCATGTGCTAGAAGAGCATTTCTAGCACATGTGCGGGATTTTCTCACTTGTGTGTGAACGGCAAATACGGTTCCTGGGAGCACTTTCCTTAAAAGCGCAATGAAGGTAATTGCGTGTGATAGCCATTTGCGTATTGTGGGGTTTTATCCGGTTTATTACTGGATTTATTCTTATTTCACTTTATTATCGCTTTGTGGGCCACGTGTGATAACGTCCATGTACATGTCTCTTTTAAATCTCAGTTCATCTGAAAGTAATTTGTGTATCCACCCTGGTTTGTCTAGACACTTCCTAATTTTCTGTCTCATTGGAATTGTTTGCATTTCAGAAATTGTCTTTATGAAATTCCTACTCATCACGAACTCACTACCCACTGTAGAAATAATGCTAAGCACCTCTGAGAGATGGACTTCTAGTTTCTAGTTTCTACACTCCCAACAAAGGAGATTCCTTACAATAGACTATATTCCACTGCTCAAAAGCTCTTGCCATCAGCCAGTTCTTTCTAATATCCTTTCTTGTAATTTGAATCCTTTGGTGTGGGTCCTACCATCCAGAGCAGCCGAAGAGAAGCTCACTGTCTCTTCCACCTGACACCCCTTCAGATGCCTAAAGATGGATGTATCATACCTCATCTATAGAACTGGAAGGAATGGCAAAGATCACCCTACTCCCTGCATGCACAAACCACTTCAAAAGATGGCCAAGCAACCTCTGTTTAAAGACTTTTGAAGTCATAGAGAGAGTCCCCCACCTTCCAAGGAGGTCTACATCCCATAGGAATATAGTGTCTACATGGAGGGAAGTCTTAGGTCCAAAACACACTGCAGAAATAATCCAGTTTGAGACCGCTTTAACTGCCCTGGCTCAGTGCTAGAGAATCCTGGGAATTGTAGTTTATTGTGGTGCCAGAGCTCTCTGACAGAGAAGGCTAAATGTCTCACAAGACTACAGTTCCCAGAATTCCTTAGCACTAAGCCAGGGCAGTTAAAGCAGTCTCAACCTGGATTATTTCTGCAGTGTGTTTTGGACCTTGGTGCTTAGTGACTCAGCTTTGGTTAGGCCTCACCTAGAATCCAGTTTCCCGTTCTGGGCATCACAATTCAAGAAGGATGCAGACAAGCTAGAACAAGCCCTGAGGAAGGTGACCAAATGGGGAAAGGTTTGGAAACCATCAAGCCCTATGAGCAAAGACTTAAGGAACTGGGTATGCTTAGCCTAGAAAAGAGAAGGGTAAGCAAGGGCATGATAGCCATGTTGAAGTATTTGAAGGGATTCCATATTGAAGATGGAGCAATCTTGTTTTGTGCTACTCCAGAGACTAGGACATGGAGCAATGGATTCAAGTCACAAGAGAAAAGATTCCACTAAAATTTTAGGAATATATTTTTTACTCTAAGAGCTATTCAACAGTTGGATGGACTGCTTTGGAAGGAGGTGGACTGTCTATCTTTGGACATCTTTAAACAGCAGTTGGTTGGGCATCTTAAAGGGATGCTTTAGTTGTGCATTCCTGCATAGCAAGGGGGTTCGCCTATGTGCCCCTTCTGGTCCCTCCCAGCACTAAAAATCTCTGGTTGTATGATTTTAAGAATCCGTTTGACAATTGTCAAGTTGTTGTTGTTGTTGTTGTTGTTGTTGTTGTTGTTGTGTGTCTTTGTTTCCAATTTATGGTGACCCTAAGGTAAAATATCACTGGGTTTTCTGGGGACGAGGGTGTGTGACTTGCCTAAGGTCACCCAGTGGGTGTCCATGGCTGAGCAAGGATTCAAACCCTGGTCTCCAGAGCCAGAGCCCTGTGCTTAAACCACTACATCTCGCTGGCTCTCTCATCAAATGGTATTGATCTCTTTTTGAAAGAATCATTTTATCTCAGCGAGGAAAGAGATGGCAGTAAGGAAAGCTCAGGCAGGTTAGAGAGAGCAACATTCACTGGAGATGGAGAGAGAGAGACCAGGGAAGATAGAGCTGCTGGAATAGATAAAATGCACCCACTGGCCAAGCTTTCTATCTGTGATTAAAATTTATGAGCTGTGGTTACTTCAAAATGGGGAACTACAGCATTAAGACAGGATCTGAACCTGCAGCCTGGGCCATCTCTACAGTTCTGCAATCATTCAACAAAGATTGTTATGGATCCACATGTTTTCAGCTGCTGCAGAAACTAGAACTTAAGACAATCGATCTAAATTTCAAGAAAAGAGATTCCACCTAAATGTTAGGAAGAACTTCCTGATGGTAAGAGCGGTTTAAATGTGGAATGGACTCGCTGGCTGGGTGGGTTTGAGGGAGTGGATTGCTCTTCTTTGGAAATCTTAAAACAGAGATTGGATGTCCACCTCTTTGTGAATGCCTGCATGGGCAAGAGTTTGGATAGATGGCTCTTGTGGTCCTCTTTAACGTTATGATCCTGTGATTCTAAGATCTCTTATTCCCCTGGCCCACAACTTAGTATAAGTGATATGTAAATTATTTCCTCCTCCTCCTCCTCCTCCATACTCTGAATTTTCCCCAGAATTGGGACTTATATAAATGCCCTTCTACAGGAAAAGGTTTTCTTCTTTCTGCCAAGCCAATGATATAATAAATTAATTCATATCTGTATTCGGTAGTTCAGTAATCTGAGCCCCCCCCCCCCCCCCCCCGGGACTCCTTCTCTCTAGGGGGTGCATCTACACTGTAGAAATAATGCAGTTTGACACGACTTTAAGTGCTGTTGCTTCAGCCTAAGGCATCATGGGATTTGTAGTTTTACAAGGTCTTTAGCTGTCTCTGCCAAAGAGTGCTGGTTATTTGTCACCAAACTACATGTGACAGAATCTCAGGATTCTGTAGGAAGGAGCCAGGGGATGTTACAGTGGTATCAAACCGCATTACTTCTGCAGTGTAGATGCACCCAGCCTTCAAGCAGAATTCACTATCACTATTTTTGGCCCACAAATGGAAATTTGGCAACACTGGTTCAATGCAAGTTTAGCATAAACTGAGTTAATATTAGCAAAATCCTGTTGCTCCTGTCTTTTCATATCACCAATAATTGATTTCTGCACTTCAAAAGCAATGTAGTTTGATGCCACTTTAACTGCCAAGGCTCCATCCTACAGAGTCCTGGGATTGTAGCTTACTTTATTTCTACCATGCTGATCAGTAATTTCCAAACTTTGGTCCTCCAGATATTTTGGACTCCAGTTCCCAGAATTTCTGACAGTTGGACAAGCTGGCTGAGGCTTCTGGGAGTTGAAGTCCAAAACACCTGGAGGACCAAAGTGTGGATGCACCCTAGATCAGGCCCAGAGAAAGTAGAGCAGCATCTCCATGGGGCAAGAAATATGTCCCTATGATGGATCGAGAGGGAAATGCCGTTGGAGAAATAACATTTGCAAAGGGGGGAAAGTGGAGAGAGGAAGACTTAAGAAGCTGGGAAACACAGAACTCATTCTCACTGGCATTGAAAAGGATGGCTTTGGCTTCCAGAAGGGGAAACCCACAACCGTCGCAGTCTCAGAGAGTTCCCAAAGGCGGCTACGTGAGAAGCAGTGACTCACAAGCTGCCTGCTAAAAAGGATTACAGTCCAGAGGCAGGCTGCTCCAGCGTGGGTGTAGCGTGAAATATGACCAAGGCCATTTAGCCTTAATTAAAAGCTGTCAAAATGTGAGGACAGACGTGGTTCCACCACTCTCACTCGGCGTTTCCTCTGCATTGTGCACATTTCGTCCTGATGTACAGAAGGCAGAGCATCTCCCTCCAGTAGCATGTGGCTCTGTCTGGAATAATTTGTCCTGAGGAGACAGGACAGGAGGGCTCTCCTTCTTGCACTGAAAATGGTTGAGACAGAAGACACTGCAATGCTCCTGGACCCATTTCAAGACTTGGCCCAAAGTCTCCCTGCTTTGAGAAGCCACAGTGGAAAAGGAGCATTTCCCATCAAAAATGGACAAAAATGCACCCAGTCTTGTCCAGGTTTGGAAGCTGAGCAGGGTCAGGCCTGCTTAGTACTTGGAGGGGAGACTGTTACAGGTGGGACTGATTTGGGGTGCATTTGCACTATAAAAAAATAATGTACTGTAGTTTGACACCATTTCAATGGCCATGGCTCCGTCTTACCGACTCCTGGATTTGTTGTTTGTTGAGGCACCACCACTCTTTAATAGAGAAGGCTAAAGACTCTGCAGAACTACAAATCCCAGGATTTCATAAGATGGAGCTACAACACTTAAAGTGATGTTGAACTGCATTATTTCTGCAGTGTAGATGCACTCTTAGTTGCCAACTTTGAGGCCTGAAAATATACCTATAGAGTACATATAGAGTATAACTATATGTTAGAGTACAACAATATGTTATACTGTGTATATTTCCATATATAACATACAGCACTATAATATACAAGAGAGCCAGCATAGCATAGTGGTTTGAGTATTGATCTACAACTTGGAGACCAGGGTTTGATTCCCAGCTCGGCCATAGAAACCCACTAGGTGAGCTTGGGCAAGTCACACTCTCTCAGCCTCAGAGGATGGCAATGGCAAACCCCTTCTAATGAAACTTGCCAAGAAAACTTCATGAATCAGCTGGTGCTAGATGATCTGGAAATGAAATGCAAGAAGCAAAGACTGTGAGAAGTGTGTGGAAGCTTAAAATGTAAGCCTCAAATATCTGGGGGGAAATACTGTTACAGTAAGTCTACACAATGTAGTGCTGATGACAAGTTGGACATCCCTAGGTTTGGTAAACTGATTAATTGTTGCAGTTAGGATTTTAAGAAAATGATTGTGACAACTGAACTACTTGGTAAACTGTGTTTTCTTAAAGAGACTATGAACAGTAGCAATCTGTGAGCTACCTTAGGTTCCTCCGGGGAGAAAGGTGGCATATAAATGAAAAAAATAAATAATAAATAAACAGTAATAGCTGTTGTTATATCATTAATGGGGCTTCAGTATACTTGCCACTACTAAATAAGGTCCCATGTCTTAACGTTTGCAGCTTCTTAAGGTAGCATTGCTCACTGCAAGCCCTTGGGAATAAGAAATAAAAAGGTAAAAATCACGCACAATAAATTACCGTAATGCATTTCAAGAGTTGTTTGGCTTCTCAGCCTAGAATAAATTGCTGCCGTGGCAGAGCTCCCTGGCAGTTTGGTCAGGAGAGTTATGAAAGGTGGCTAATTTCTTTTCAAACAGGAATTGTTGACATCTAAACAGCAAAGAAAAGAAAAGAAAAGAAACAAGTGAGCAAGTGGGGAAGGGGTGCAATAAAAAAGCATGAACATCAAGGACTATGTTAACAAGACATAGAATCCTAGTATTGAAGGAGACCCTAAGGGCCATCCAGTCCAACCCCCTGCCATGCAGGAAGACACAGTCCCTTCTCACAACTACAGTAGTCCTGAAAGGTCCTTACTCAAATTCTGCTTAAAGATCTCCAAAGAAAGAGAGTCCACTGCTATAAAATCATGGAATTATAGATTGGAAAGGACCCCAAGGGTTATCTAGTTCAACCCCACCTCATAGACTCCAAGAGTTGGAAGAGATCCCCCAAGGTCATCCAGTCCAACCCCATTCTGCCATGCAGGAAGACAGCATCCAAGCTGTCCCTATGACAGCTGCCTATCCAGCCTTTGTTTGAAAAACCTCCAAAAAAGGAAACACCACCACCCTGTGAGACAGCAGCTTATTCCACTCTCATGCATTTCTTGCCATCAGGAAGATCTTCCTAATGTTTAGATTGAGTTTGAACTCATTGTTCCATTGCTCCTATGTTTTGAATTCATTGCTCCATGTCCTAGTCTCTGGAGCAACAGAAAAAAGCTTGCTCTATCCTCCATATGACATCCTTTCAAATATTGAAACATGGCTATTATGTCCCCACTTAACCTTCTCTTTTCTAAGCTAAACATACCCAGCTCCCTAAGACACTTCTCTTAGGGCTGGGTGGTTTCAATACCTTTCACCATTTTGGTCTTAAAGGAGAATCAATTCATCTGAGATGTGGTGCTGGAGAAGAATGTTAAGGATACCATGGGCAGCTTAAAAGACACCTTGAACAGATTAAACCTGATCTCTCCCTGGGAGCCAAGATGACCAAATTGAGGCTGACTATATCATGAGGGGGAATCGATCATTGGGAAAAACAATAATGCTAGGAAAGGTGGAAGGAAGTAGGAAGAGAGGAAGACCACATATCAGATGGATAGACTCAGACAGAGAAGCCATAGCCCAGGGCCTGCAAGACCTGAGCAGCTGAGGACAGGTGTTTGGGGTTTTTTTAGCATCAAACTCACCATGTCACCATGAATCAAAGTCAACTCGAGGGCAGTTAACAACAACAACAACAACAACAACAGTCACTTCCACAAAGGGCTCATTCATACTATGATTTAAACCAGGAGTCGGCAACCATTTTGGGGGTGGGGCCAGTCCTCCTGTCCCCCGATGCCCCCCGGGCTGCGGTGGTGCACGCGCATGCACGTGTGCGCGTGCACTACCACCGCCATGGTGCGCTCTCAGGAGGGCTCCCTCGACCACGTCGGGCCTTTCCAGCGCGGCCGCGGGGGTCCTCTGGGGTGCCATTTTGTGTTCCAAAATGGCACCCGGAGTCTTGGGTGACCTGTCCCATCGCGGGGCAGGACGGGAAAGGTCACGCGAGACTCCGGGCGCCATTTTGGAACACAAAATGGCACCCCCGGAAGACCCCTGTGGCTATGAAAGACGGCAGCAGCGGTGGTGGCAGGACCGGGCAGGGGCCAGTCGGCAGGCCTCGGCGGGCCGGGTGTGGCCTGTGGGCTGTAGGTTGCCGACCCCTGCTTTAAACCATTTTGCAGATCAGCTTAAACTGGTTTATATGTGCCATGTTCACACTTGAACCAATTTTAGATCTGACTGTGTTTGGTCTGTATCAGGGTGAATCAGTGCAATTCCAGAAGAATCGGCTCTTTTGGAAATGGATCTTTAAAATTTCTTTTAAAAAGAGAACCAGGGTGAACAAGTGTGAACGCATTACTGATCACTTTCAGGGCACACTGGAGGGGAGGGACAATGGGCAGAGAGGGTGGGCAGAGGGGTGGTACCCATCCCACCACAGGTCTTGGCAAACCACCATTTTTTCCCTCTCAGCACTGCTGTTGGGCTGCCGGGGGGGGGGGCATGGTGCGGTGTGGGTTTTTTTAAAAAATTTTTTTGACAGTTTCTGCAAACTGTCACATTTGTGTGGGTTCATGGGAGGGAGTCATGGGTGCCATGGCAGAAATTCTCCCCTGGTATGCATGGATCCATGTGTGTCTTAGAGGATTCTCCCCTGGGATGCATGGATCCATGGGTGTCATAGGGGAATCTCCCCTGGGATGCATGGCTGGCATTAAGGGTTGAAGGGGGCTGAAGAGTCAGTTGGGGGGAGCCAAACATAAAAGGAGCTAAGGCAGGGAAAGAGAGAAAGTGTGCTTGCGTGCATAGCATGCTGAACTAGGGAAAGTGGGGAAGGAAGGTGTGTGTGTGTTTCTGACTGCTTCCATAGAAACAAAAATCATCTGATTCTAGCAGCCCATTCCCGGGCATGAAGAGAAAGGAGGGAGAAGGAGGAGAAGGAAGAGTGTGTGCATGCTACACACACACACATACATGAACACATACACACAGAGAGGACCATGGACATAGTGACAGCTGATGCGCACAGCCACACCTCTGAGTGCTTGTGTCTCCAGAAACACACCCATGTGCATCATATGATTAACATTAAAAAAAAAAAAAAGACCTGGGATGGATTGTATACATCCGAGATTGAGAATCCATTTTGTTGGGATACAAAAGTAAGTGTGAACTTGAACCATGTTAAATGGACACAGAGGCATTCGGTAATGGAAAATGTACTGGGAACGTTCTTCCATTTCAAATCGATTCTGCAGTCCTGGATAGATGTGACTCAAAAACTAGGTTTTTTGCAAGTGTGAATGAGACCAAAGGCAGTACGTGTTCCCATAAACTGTGTCCTCTCTCTGTATCACTCCATTTCTCTTCCTGTCTGCTGTCTTATGTTTCCTGCTATATTCCATATACATTGATACAGTTCGGAGGCACCTTTTGAAATGTTTCACATCTCTTTGAGTGAACAGTAAAGATCTGCATCCCTATTTGCATTCCCATGTGGTTTTTCAACCATCCAGTGAAATCTTTTGTTGCTGGCCTCCTGGTTGTCCCAGCATAATGGGGCTCAAAGAAAGGGTGACTAGTTGAATTTACAGCAGCCAATTGACACAAATTCACGTCAGACTCAGGTCACTCCAATTACTCGATTTGGACTCGACTCTGCAACAAATGATGATCTACCACACCACCTCCTTTTTTTCTATTAAAGGTTGGCTCCTAGATTGGGAGTTGACTTCATATTATCTTGTAAGGACTTGAGACTCGACTTGAGTCTTGAAGGTAGAGACTTGAGGCTTGGAGTAAAAGACTTGAATGCATCACTAGTTTAAGGTCTGGAGTTATATGAGCACAGAGCAGCCCTCCATCTCTGGAAAAATCCTACCCCCATGAGAAACACACACAGCGAGACCCATTCTGCTTCTATGTCATGGAGACAGGGTGACATCCCATGGATTCAATTGCTGTAAAGTGCCTAAAGGCACTGCAGCTTGTCTCCGGTGCCTGCTAATTTATGAACGCACTCTAATCTCCATAAGATTAGGAGCGTAATTAATGATAATTAATGAAGACATTAGTTTTCTGCTAGCTGTGATAATACCTATTCAGAGAGACAGGGACTCTGTTGTTTTCCGTTTTCAAAGAAGCAGAACCAGCCAATGGAAGAAGAAGTCAACACAGTGTGTTCAATGGAATTGCACTTAAGAAATATATATACATCTGATGATGATGGATTGCCAGGACTGTCCCATACCTTGAGATTTCAGGGCCAAACTCTAAGCTCTAGGGATCACCCCTTGTGGTTTCATGAGGGTTTTCTTCATTGAGGAATCCTCAGAGGTAGTTTTGCCATTCCTTCCCTGAAATAGAGCCTACAACATTCCCTGGCAGTCTCCCATCCAAGTAATAACCCTGCTTCACTTCCAAGATCAGACCAGATCTGGTGCCTTTATGTTGGCAGCATAAGCTTTCACAGACTTAAATCTATTTCTTCAGATGCATGAAGTGCTTAGGAACAGACCTTTATAATCAGGCTGTGTGTGTGAATAGCAATAGAAATGCAAAACATGTGGGTTTGGTGATGAGGTGACAAGTTGTTGGATGACACAGGCAGGAGGAAGGATGTTGCCTAAAGTCAAGGTGAGCAGATAACCAAATGAATGGTGGAGGGAGTTAGTGGAATGTAGTGTGATGCTAGCTGGGAATTAGAAAGGAGATTGGACAAAATGGACAAGAGAGCCCTCAATAGGCTGGGGTGTTAACTAGTGTTATAGTAAGCACAGTGTGCCATAAAACCATTGTCTCTGTTCAACCCACTGTTGATGGACTGGAGCTTGTGGATATGTTCCAGTTCTGCTGCTTCTCTTTTCAATCTTCCTTTGTAGTGTTGTTTTCGTTGCTGTTGTTTGAAAACCACAGTCTTGAGGTCTGAGATGGAATAATGCAACTGATTCACCCTGATGTATTTAAGGAATACAACCCCTCCCCAAAGCCTGAACATTCCAAAGCAGACTTTCTAGTCAATACCACAGGTGAATGTTGAGGAGAGACTTCTTTCCTTTATGTAGTGGAGGCAAACTCAACAGGAGAAAAAGAGGAGCCAACAATGCATGCATGGGTCTAAATACCAGATGCTAAGCAATCAGACACCTGGCTGTCAAGGCCAAACAGCTATAAGTCTCCCAGCACCAGAGGAGAGTCCTCATTGCAGACACATCAGTGAGATTCTCATGTGTTTGACAGTCTTGAATTCCTGATCCCTTGGGCCAGCTATAAGGTATAGAGTGGCCTCTTGGTATCCACTGAGGTTTGGTTCCAGGACCTCCTGTGGATCTCAAAATCCATGAATGCTCAAGTCCCATTAAATACAATGGCATAGTAAAATAGTGTCCCTTATATATTACTTCAATAATTGAGGGTCAAACTGCAAGGGATGAGGCTATTAGTCTCACTGAAGTTACAAGGCTGAGCACAGATTCACCCATGAAGACTTTTGCATTGCTGTCTGTTGCTCTATTGACTTCCGATGCTGCTATACTTAGACTAGTTCACACATGTGCACAGAAAGCTCTAGGGTTCCCAGAGCTCAGGTCCTGGGCCTTCTTATCCAGGCCTCAGAGTGATTGGGAGGAATATTATAAAGTGTCAGAAAAATCCATAGGAGGGCAGAATTCTTCTTGGAGGGGAGCAATGCCCTCAGTCCTCTCCCCCATAGCTACATCCCTGGTTAGAATTGAGATGGTTTGGCAGATGGTTTTAGCTACACTTCTGAGCAGTGGTATCACTCTGATTGGTGCCCAGAACAGTGGTGTCACTAGGACTGGTGTCACCCCGTGCGGTAACTCATGGTGTCACTGCTCCCCAATTGACCTTTTCCCACATCACTCCAAACTGGATCCTTAGTAATGTTTTTTTGCACTAATGTTACTCATAAATCATAACTTATGTAACAGTAATAGTTGTGACACAAAACAACTAGCAAAATTAAAATTCTACCTTTAAATTACAATACCATACCCACAGCCTAAATGTATTTCATGGGGTTAAAGTGAACATTTAGTAAAATGATGGTTTTAAAGAAAAAATTAAACGAATACATCAGGAATACATTCTTCTAGAACATGGCCTCATAGCCCCCCAAAAAAACCCCCACAAGAATCTATGGATGCCGGCTATGAAAGCCTTTGAGTTCACAGCTGTGCCAGAACTTAAACAGTAAGCACTGTGTCTTTCCAGCAGTGGCTACTCTGCACCCAGCAGCTGCTCCAGACCCTAAATGGAAACTGGCACAGCTGCTGGGTGAGCAAGAAAGGGCATCAGCCTCCTTTCTTGCTCCCCCAGCAGCCACACCAGATCCTAAATGAGCCATCCAGAGGGGATGGTACCGCAGCCTCCAGACAGCCCATTTAGGGTCTGGTGTGGCTGCTGAGCAAGCAAGAAAGGAAACTGATGTCTTTTTTCCTTGCCCTTATTTGCTTGCCCTAAAGTCCCACAGAGTGTACACCCACCTCTGGCATGTCACCCAGTGTATTTTGCACTCCCTCCAACCCATAGTGATGCTCCTGCTCCTGCTCCTGAGGGCCACAGAATTTCGATCCATGCTGTGGGTAACAAAACATGTTGGAAACAAAGTGAGAACTGAAGATTGCAAGATGGGGGGCTAGGGTTGAGGAGTGGAATTCCCAAAGGTTTCCAGTCTGCATCCCAAATGAAGGGTGAGCAAAGTGCAGTCCTAGGGTTGTATGTGGCCCCTGAGATCATTTTTCTGGCCCTTGGCCCTTCAAGACTCCCCAGGCTGCCTTTTTTTCCCCCCAAGGGTAAATGATCTCTCCTAGAAGAAGAAGCCAATCATTCTTTAAATAGGTTGTGGGACACCTTGAGTTATTTAAAATAAAAAATGACCTGTTTTTCAAAATCAGAAGTGGACTCCTGGGCAATTCCATTTTTCAAGGGGGCATTTTGGACAGTCCGTGTTGCTCCACAGGGGCCCCAGGGCAGAAAATTAACCCCTGGATCCACCACAGGGGCCAAGCCTTGTTCCAAACAGCAAAGAAGCATCACAATCTTTTCACCCATACAGCTTGTTTCTCTTTTTAACCTCCTGCTCTTTCCCTTGAAGAACGGCGCCCAAAAAATGTCCTACATTAGAACAAGTGGAACTCTCTTTTTAGATTTTTGTGTGTGCCACATTCTCTCTATTTTAAACCAGAGGTTCTAGGGAAAGAACATCCTGACATATACAGTTTCTTAGGCTATCAAACAATGATTCTAAATTGCCATATTTCAGGAGGATATTGACAAGCTGCAACATGTCCAATGGAGGGTGATGGTTAAAGTTGGTCAAAGGTTTGGATACAGACCCTAGGAGGCTTAGTAGGAGAAGAAAAGTCAGAGAGGTGACATGCTAGAGCTATCTTTATGTATCAGAAGGGATGTTATGTACAAGACAGAGGACGTTTTCACATTGTCCTCCTAAAGCCGGCTGGAGCCATTCCGGAACGGGTCGTGCCGCCGATTCCGGAATGGCTCCGCCGCCGAAAGGCTAATTCCGGTTGGACAGCCGGAATTACCTTTATGCCGCTTCAGCCGGAGTTATCTTTGGTTCGTCCGGAGTGACGCCGGACTTAGGGCTCCGTGTGTTTGAACACACGGAGCCAAAAGCCGGCCGGACGCAGGGATGACACCGGAAGGGGCGGGGTTTGCCGCCGCGTGTGTGTGAACACACGGGAAATGGCACCGGAGCGAGGCCGGCGGGAGGCCGGCTAGCGTCCTCCTTTTGCCCAGTGTGAAAACGTCCAGAGTTTGTTTTCTGCTGATCCAGAGACTAGAACATGAACTAATGAATTCAAATTACAAGGAAAGAGGTTCCACCTAACCTTTAAGAAGAACCTCCAGAAATGTAACATAACTTTAGGTCTACTTGCTAAGTAGCAGAGGTGCCAAGAAAATCTGGTTGCATCTGCACTGCAGAAACAATGCAGTTTGGCACTGCTTTAATGACAACAGCCCAATGCTATGGAATCCTGAGTGTGCAAAACCTGAACAGGTGGTTGAGGATAGGGTAGTTTGGAGATCTCTCATTTTCATAGGGTCACCATAAAAACACCATTAAAAAAAAAACTGCATTAAAGACCATTCTTTCCAGCAGGATTATTCAGATGATTTTACATCTTAAATCACAAATTTTAAATGTATATTGTTTTAATATGCACATGTCTTGTCTGTTCTTTTAATTGACATGTGCTTTTAACTGATGTTGTGTTTTAACTGATGTATTTGTTGGTCTGTTGTCGTTCCCCACCACGATCCACAGGAAGAGATGGGTAAGATTATTATTATTATTATTATTATTATTATTTAGTCAAAGTTGACTTGACAGCAGTTAACAACACTGAATGAATGAATGAATGAATGAAGAACAGAGATGCTAAGAGATGCTGCAGAAGTATGCTTTTCCCTGAGCTACTGGGAAGAGAAAAATTTTCCCTCTTTCTCCCCCCCCCCCCCCCGACTTGAATTAAATGAGTGCAAACTACTGGAAGGTATGGTTTCAGGAATTCTTTATGTAGAACCTTTTTGCTGGAGAGCTCTAGTACTTCCCTAAACTACAAACTCCAGAGTTCCATAGGATGCAGGTATGGTAATCACAATACAAACATAGTGCTTTAATTGTGTACTGTGAAAGAGCCCTAGAGTTGCAGAGCACAATTAATGCACAACTCCACATATGTAGGTTTATGCTATACAGCTCTGCTGTAGGATTTTAGCTGTTGCTGATTCAGGATGGTAATGATAATGGTGGCAAAACAATATGCATTTATAGAGCAGTCTCTTTCCATAATATTCAGATGTATTTCACTTCAGAAGCTGTGGTATGGTCTGAAATGGGAGCATCTGTACATCCCCTTTGCATAGATGGGTAGCAGAAGCAGAGGATGGGGAGATCATGATCTGTAGAAGATTTGGAATTTGCAATTGGTAGATAGGAGACTCTGCCAATTTAGCTCTTTAAATTAAGCTTGCTTGCTGGAATTTGAAGCCCAGCCAAAGTTTCATGAACACAAGGCCAAAAAAGTGTGTCTTTGTTGTCTCTGCCATATTTTCCATTCAATGCACTTTAATTTTTATAAGCTATTTCTTCCTGATAGATGGAAATGGCACTCTGCACAATCTTTGCATACTGATCCTGTGGGTCATTTAAACTACAGCAAAATACATTACATATGCTCAGAGGGCCCTTGCCCTGAAGTGGCATTCTGAGCTGGAAAGGGCTGCAACTGTAGGCCTCTCCAACGTTTCATTTGGTACTGAAAATTGGCACACATCCCTGCTATATGATAAAAGGTTATTGGTGGCAGATGGGTGCAGCAGGTGGTCTGCAGAAGAAGAAAGCATCCCAGTCTCTTTGCTGATGGATTCCAGCATCCTCTCACAACACACTATAGAAATTGGCTCCAAAATAATAAATTCTACCCAGGGCTTACAATCCAGATACCTGTGACTGTATAAGGGGTCTCTTCGGCTGGTATACTTCTCTTCCCCAGAGCAAAGCCAATGGAAGATAAATCGCCATCAGGAAATGAGAGAGATGGTACTGAATCTCTCAAGCAGAGGTAATGAGTAGGCAAGGAAGAAACTGAACAACAACCAGCCTCACCAACTCATCCACACACACAGAAAAAGATGTAGCAGGGGAAACAAATGTAGTCTTCTTTGCAATACAAATAATCACATCTTTACTTTAAAATACTTTGTATATAGTCATGGAATCATAGAATCCTAGGGTTGAAAGAGATCCCTAGGGCCATCCAGTCCAATTCCCAGCCATGGAGGAATACACAATCCAAGCACTCTCTGTGATAGATGGCCACCTGGCCTCTGTTTAAAAACCTCCAAAGAAGGAGACTCCATCACCCTCCGAGGCAGCAATGTCTTCCATTGTCAAACACCTCATACCATCAGGAAGTTCTTCCTAATGTTTAGGTGGAATCTCTTTTCCTGCAGTTTGAATCTGCTACTCCATGTCCTAATCTCTGGAGCAGCAGAAGACAAGCTAGCTCCATCCTCAATTTGATATTCCTTCCAATATTTAGACATGGCCATCATGTCACCTCTTAACTTTCTCTTTTCCAGGTTAAACATATCCAGCTCCCTCAGCCACTTCTCAGAAGGCTTTATGGCTTACAGACATTTCACCATTTTCGTTGCCCTCCTCTGGACACACTCCAGCTTATCCACATCCTTCTTGAATTGTGGTGCTCAGAACTGGACACAATATTCCACATGAGGTCTGACCAAAGCAGAATAGAGTGGTATTATTACTTCCCTTTGTCTAGAGACACTACACCTCTATTGATGCAACCTAGAATCGCATTGGCTGCCACATCACACTGTTGACTCATGTTCAACTTGTGGTCTACTAGGACTCCTAGATCTCTTTTACACGTAGACATATTAAACCAGGTGTCCCCTATCTGTTTGTTAGGAGTTGAGACTTCACTTCATCAGCTTACCTGATTCCTCGTTGTTGGATTATAATTTTAACTCTATTGTTATGTTTTAATTTTTTTCTTGGTTTAATCTTGTTTTAAGGGGTTGGGTGGGTGCATTACGGGAGGAGGGAACGTTTTAACCTGTTTCGTTTTAAATGTTGTAACCCGCCTCGATTGCCGCGCAGAGGGGCGGGCTATAAATAAAACTTATTATTATTATTATCCTATATCTATGCATTTCATTTTTCCGCCCTAAGAGCAGTGTACCTTACGTTTCTCCATGTTGAAGTTCATTTTGTTAGCTTTGCCTAGTTGTCTAATCTAATATATATCATTTTGAATTTTGATCCTCTCCTCTGGGGTATTAGCTATTCCTTCTAATTTGGTGTCATCTGCAAATTTGATAAGCATGCTCTCTATTCCATCATCCAAGTCATTTGCAAAGATAATTAAATAGCACTGGGCCCAGGACAGAACCCTGTGGCACCCCACTGGTCACTTCTCTCCAGGATGAAGAGGAGCCATTGCTGAGCGTCCTTTGGGTTCGCAGCAAAACATGTTGACTAACATCCCCAAGCAGAACCAAACAAAGGAATCCAAACTGTGCAGATATGACTGATCTCTCCTAGTAGCTATGAGAATGGTATAAGCAGGTTGGTGAGGACAAGTTTACCCTTTGTTCCCATCTGCCGGTCCATTCCCATCCTTGAACTACTAGGCTATAACACTATCTAGCAGGGCCAACTTAGCACAAAATGACTCTTCTTTTTGCCACTGGACAGCCGTGAACATTTAGCCATACTGCGGCTGCTGAGGACTCCAGAACCCATCTGCCTGGATTCTTGGGGATTGGTTCAGTGCAGTGTTTTCCATGGAGAAAGGATAGAATGCATTTTGGACATTTTCAGAGGCAGCCCATTCCTGGAGTTGGATTTGGAAATCTGATGTTTGCAACCCTAGAACTGAGAAAGGTGTTTGGTAAACCCTGTTTCCAGGTTTTTCTGTGCTACTTCTTCTTAGGAGGAGCTCATCTGGGAAGGGCTGCCCCCATTTTCAAGGTTTCCCTTGGCCGTTCTCCTCAGTGAGCCTGGCATTGATTAATGCCTTCGCAGTGGAGTGACAGTTCAGCCACACAGCTTCATCCATCATCCGTGGCCCGGTTCCTCCGAGGTTTGGCGCCCCTAACAAACTGTCACCAAACCACGGGAGACATTCTATTCCTTGGCATGTCCTCCATGCTGGAAGGGGGGGGGATTGTTCTAGTTTTGCTAATGCGAATGTGGAGGGGTGGGGTAGCAAGGCTGATCTCAGAGAACTTGAGCATCATGTTCAGTTCAGAAAGTGGGAAAACCAGTTGCATGGCTTATTGGCTCTATGGGCCATGTTGCAAATAGAGGCAAAGGGCAATTCCCACTTGCTAAACTGCTATTCCTTTTTAAAATTGTCATTTCCTACTAAACCAAAAAATGATAGGATGTAAAAAGCTGTAAGTAATAGCTGTAAAGGGAGAGGAGAATTATTCTCTCTCTACTTTAGCTGCAGGGAGGTGCCATGGAAAGACAATGTGATAAGGACTTCAATGGAGCTTCCTTCCTTCCTTCCTTCCTAAATGGCTCCTCTGTTTTCCCCTCCTTCCAACCCCATGGAGAAAAGCATTCATTCTGCTGAAGAAATCTGGCCAAGAAAACCCTACAAGAGATTGGGGTCAAGATGAAGATAGGAACCAGTGGGGTGTTATGGTTTGGGTATCTGACTAGGACATTAATCCTATGCCCGCAATGCAGAAATAAAGCAGTTTAACTATCATGGCTCTATCCTGTGGAATCCTAGGATTTGTAGTTTGGTGAGATTTTCAGCCTGGTCTCTCAGCCTAAAACATCCCTTTTGATATTGAATAAGAAGAGGGGTGCAAAGGGCTAGGCCTTGGGGGTAACATTTATTATTATTATTATTATTATTATTATTATTTGGAATAGAGAAAATGCACATCAACAAAAGGTTTCTTGCACACACAAAAAAAATCCATGTGTTTCTCTAAAAAAATCCTCTGAAACACTTCTCCCAGTGCTATTTGCGTGTGTGTGTGTGCATGCACACATGTTCACACCCACATGCACACACACCTTGTTTTTCATTCATGTCACAACAGAGGTGATCCATTTGAAATAGCTGCCTGAAGAACTCATTGCATGACATTTGTTCACCACAATTTGTATGCATCATGCAAGCCAGCAATATTCTGTTGGATGGCATTCTTGCTGCGCCAGAAACCCCCATCCTTAGCTTCATGCCTATAAAGCTTTGGTGCTTGGCACATACCCAAGTGCCTGAGCTAACCAGCCCATTTGATGCCATCCCAGCTTGTATAAAGATACAGCACTGCCAACTTCCCCGTAGCAAGTGGCAGAGGTCCCATTGGAAGGCTGGTCTCCCAACCCATACTGAAATGTGGGCTCCAGACCTTGGATGGTTTTGCTTGAGGTTCCCTAGATACTGATTTATTCCCACATTTCAGGAAAGCTCTGGAAGTGCAGAATTGAGATGTAGGGGTGAGCAGGAATTAGCCAGTGAAAGGAAGGTTAGTAGAAAAGGGTTCAGGGATTCAGGTACAAGAGTATTATGGTAGAAAAGGGTTAAGAAATTAGAATTAGGAGGGAAGAAGGCCCATTATTTTCTTCTACATGGCACCTGCACTGCAAAAATAATGCAGTTTGACACCACTTTAACTGCCATGGCTCCATGCTATGGAATTCTGGGATTTGTAGTTGTGTGAGCTATTTAGCCTACTCAGTGAAGCTGCATATGCACTGCAGAAATAATACAGTTTGATGCCCTTTTAACTGTCATGGCTCCACTTTATGGAATCCTGGGATTGGTAGTTTGTTGTGGCAGCAGAGCTCTGTAACAGAGAAGGCTAAATATCTCACAAACCACAAATCCCAGGATTCCATAGCATGGAGCCATGGTTAAAACGGTTTCAAACTGCACTGATTCTGTAGTGCAAATGCAACCCTAGAATGCCAAGAAAAAAAAAGATTTGCAAGCGTTTCTTTGTTAGAGCAGTTTCTCTGTCACAAGAATTGTTCTTGTAATGTGCCTTCAAGTTGACTCTGACTTATGGTAATTAAAGTTTTCTAAAAAAATTTCAAAAAGAAATATCCCAAGAACTTAAAGAACATCGTAAGGAGTCAAATGATAACCTTAATAAGGGTCTTAATAAATTTGAAAAAAACATTAGAGGAACTTACTAAGGACATGACAGACTTGAAAAAAGAGCAAAACAACATCAAACAAAAAACGCAGTCACTGGAAGGTACTGTAAAGAGATTAGTAGAACAACAAAAATTGGAAGAAAACCAAATTTTGATTCAAGAACTAAGATACAGAGAAAAATGCCTGAAGTTTAGAGGGCTAACCGAAATAACTAATGAGGACCTATATATAAGAATAATTCCTGCGTTGGCAGGATTCTTGGAGATAGCAGAAGAATATCTTGATATGGAAATTGATAAATTGTTTAGGATCAACTCAGAAGCAGCAAGAGAGAAGAATTTACCACGTGATGTGGTTATTAGATTTGCTAGATCAAAGATACATGATGAAGTACTCCAACGAAGTTATAAAAATATTCTGCAGATAGAGGGCCAAACAATAAAAATCTACAAAGATATACCTGCTATGATTTTGAAGAAAAGGCAAGATTACAGACAGCTGACTCTGTTTTTGACAAAAAATAATATCAGATATTCATGGGACAAGCTGGAGGGTATAGTTTTCAAATATAAACAAAAAAGGCTCAGAGTAAACACTAAGATAAAAGCAGAAGAGTTCCTCAACAGAGTAAGAAAAGATAAGGAAAAGAATCAGGAACCTCAAAGAACTGATAAAGACAGTCCCGATCAGAGGGATTTGGTGAAGAAAGATAGGGATATCCTGCAAGATACGACAGATGAAGTAATCAGTGTAGGTGGCCATGGTAAGGGAATTTCCTTGTAATTAAAAGGGGCATAACATCGAATTGAATGGTGAAGTTGTATTTTAAATTTAGTTACGGATTTACCTTGTTTTTTGTTTTGTTTGTTTTTTCCTTTTTTTGTTTGTTTGTTTGCTTGTTTGTTTGTTGGTCTGTTTGAGTGATAACATTGTAATAAAAAGGAAATGGATAAACATCTTGGTTTCTTCTCCTGGAATGTAAAAGGGATAAATACAACACACAAGAGAAATAAAATTTTCTATTATTTAGAAAGGGAAAAATTGGATATAATCTGCTTGCAGGAAATAAAAATCAAAAAATGTGATAAATATTATGTTAAAAATCCTAAATTGGGGTTAAATTTCTGTTCATTACATGACAAGAGTAAAGCAGGCGTAATTTTGTATGTAAAGAAAAATATACCGGCTAAGGAAATTTGTAAGGACAATGAAGGACACTATATAGTTATTGAGATATCTTTGCCTTATGGCAAAATAATGATAGTGGGTGTCTATGCCCCAAATACAGACAGCAAGAAATTCTTTAAGAATCTGCACCATGAAATTGGGAAATATAACTATGAGAAGATTCTGATGTTGGGTGACTGGAATGGGGTGTTAGACCCGAGATGGGATAGATCAATTAATATTAAACGGAATAAAAACCAGGGTAAACTACCAACAACTTTTTTTCGAATGAAAAAAGATCTGGATCTACATGATGTTTGGTCTACAATGCACCCTAAGGAACCTGGATTTACATATTATTCAATTCAACATAAATCTTATTCAAGATTGGATATGTTTTTATATTCATCTTCTTTATTTACAAAAATTAAGGACATGACTATATTAGCTAAGATTGAGTCTGATCATAACCCAATTTTGATATATGTGACAACTGGTTCAATGCAATTTAACTGGAGGTTAAATGCAGACCTTTTAAGTGATGAGAAAATACTGAATGAGATGAAGGAAGCTATCCGAAATTACTTTAAAGAAAATAGCTCCCCTGAAATACATGCAAAAGTAATATGGGACGCACATAAGGCAGTGTTAAGGGTTTTTTTTTTTTTTGAAAAAGGCTAAAGAAAGGAAGCTGTCATGTAATAAAGAATACAAAGATATGGAAGAAATAATAAAGGGATTAGAAAAGGATTTAATAATTGATCCAGCTTCGCCAGACTTGTATAATAAATTAAAATACTGGCAGATAAAATATGAATCTATGATAAAGAACGAATTAGATGAGAGACTTATGGTAATTAAAGTTTTCATGGCAAGATTTATTCAGATGAGATTTGTCATTGCCTTCCTCTGAGCTGAGAGTATGTGACTTGCCCAAGGTCTCCCAGTGGGTTCCATGGCTGCGTGGGTGTTTGAACCCTGGTCTCCCAGATTCCTAGTCCAATACTTAAACAGCTCTTATTGTCAAACGGCTTTTACACTCATGAAGTTCTTCTTAGCATTTAGGTAGGATCTTCTCCATTTATTTATTTACAGCTGCAAAATTGTTTCCTCAACGCTCAGGAAACTTAGGAAAGCTAACACTCAAACTACTGTGCCACAGTGGCTCCATATATTGTATATTCACTATATTGTAGAAATACTAATTAGCACCATTTTGCATAGTATTCATACAGTATTGTTACTATTCTTGTTTGTCTTCAAGTCAATTACAACCTATGGCAATCATCAGGCAAATCTATCATGGGGCTTTCTGAGTCTGAGAGTGTGACTTGGCCAAGGTCATCCCAGAAAGTTTCTATGGCCAAGTGGGGAATCGAACCCTGGTCTCCAAAGTCATAGTCCAATACTCAAACCACAGTGTCACACTGGTTGTTATTTATTGTACAAATACTATACTGTTCCAATACTATTTTGCACAGTTTTTATCCAGTATTCATATTGTATTGCCTTAGGTCCTGCATAAGGGAAAAGGTGGGATATAACTTAATTAATAAGAACATTTGGCATTCCAGAAACTGTGTTTTTTGTGCAATAAATTTCCATTACATAATTTCCATTACAAAACTTGACTGTTTCCAGAACCTTGTGTGGGTTGGTTGTTCCAGACAACTGGGGTTTCCAAACAGCCAGCAAATGTGCACCAAATAATAATAACTACTACTACTACTATTACTACTTATGAGTATCTGGAAACAATAGGGTTTTCCCCCCTCAAAAACATGAATTTTTTTTCTACCCCACAATTTTTGTGCAAAAATTCCACATGCGTTTTTGCACAGAATACATCCCCAAAACACTTTGGATTGTGCATATTCAGGGCAAGAATTGTGCAGAAATATTTGTTTTCCACCACAGTAGGTAGAAAATTGTGGAAATGGTTTGTCCTCAGATGCAAGGGTGAAATAGTCAAATAGTATTTCAGCCACTAAGTGGTTGGTGCCAACTTGGTAGCGATTGTGACACTTGCCACTAGATGGCAGATAAGGCTCTCTTCCAACTTTTAGGCAGAGCAAGCCGCTTGCTTGAAGTTGGCAAAGGTGGCATCCTCCTTTTCAGATGGTGATGTGAAAAATTATTCTTTCCAGCCCAACATGTTAAAAGTCATCCTGGCTTCTAGGAAGACTGGTTGGGCTTCCTCAACCCACTCTTTGGATTCGGAGACTCGGTTTCAAAGAGCGTGGAGAAGGCTATGCAGATCTCATGCCCATCATTTTCCTCGGATGACGTCTGATCAACCTAAAATTAATAAGGAAATGAGAAGAAAGGGACATGGGAAGGAACAGGAAATAAAAACCTTGATTTGATTTATGTGTGATGTTAAATAAAGCTTGCAAAGTCATTCTGTGTTATATAGAATATATATTTCAAGCAATGAAGAAGAAGAAGAAGAAGCAGCTTGAACTCCGGCTGCAACCCCAAGGCTGCCTGGTACATTCCCCAACCAGGCCAATGGTTCCTCAGGAACAGATCAGGTTACTGTAAAACAAAAGCTCTGGCCTCCTTGACACCAACAGTTGGTGGACCAGGCCACCCAAAGGGACTGTATTCCAGACTGTTCAGCTCTATCTGCCTTATTCACAACTCCTGACGGGATCGAGGCACCATTTAGTTATGGGAGAAGCCTCCAGGTGTTCACCATGGCATGCCAACCGCATTATGGCTAGCCTTCTTGCCACCTCTGGATGGGTGGACTGGATTCTTCCCCATCCCTTCAGGTTTCTTTTTTTAACTTTATTTTTTAAAACTACATGAGACGTAAAATATACTGAACAATATCAAATAGTCATAAAACTTAATTTTCAAATATACATATTTACAATTGACTTCCCAGGTTCATCCAGTTTGTATAAAACTTTTCTCATTTAAATGTTATTGTCTTCACTTCAAATGCAATATTTATTCCAGATCCTCTGTGTGTTAAACCAACAAAGTCTATTATTTTTTATCATTATATCTAAGTTTGGGGGGGGGGGAATCAAAGTCCTTACAGATTTGAACTCTCCTTCTTACAGTATAGCAATATTGGGGCCCAGTCCTGTTCTACTTTTTGCGTATTTTGTTTATTTAATCTAGCAGTTAGTACATCCATACTCATCATTTCTTTAAAGCCCTAAATGGCTTGGGTCCAACCTATCTTCGGGATCGCCTCCTCCCAAACAATCCTCCCCACGCACTCTGGTCCTCTGGAAGGAATTTGCTGCAGCCATCAAAATCTAGGCTGTCTGCAACCTCCCAAAGGGCCTTTTCGGTAATCACCCCCAGATTATGGAACGGCCTGCCGGACAAGATCCGTCACATTACAACGCTAAACAGCTTTAAAAAGGCTGTTAAGACGGATCTCTTCCGGCAGACCTTTCCAGAACAGACTTCCCAGCCTCAGGAACTCCCCTATTCCACCCTTTCCCATCATGGATCCTGCCGCTACTCTGTTTGCTTTATCATATTATTGTTGTCTGTGACCTGGTTTTTACTGTATATCATTTTAATTAAGATGTTTTAATTGCTTTTGGTTTAATACTTTTTTAAGGGGTGGGTGGGTTTGGGGCTTCTTATGGATTTATACTGTATGTAATTTTAATTGTTGTTAGCCACCCCAATTGTTCACAGAGGGGCGGGGTACAAATTATTATTATTATTATTATTATTATTATTATTATTATTATTACCTGTATTATTATTTTCCAGAAAACAGTCTTTAATTGAGGGTATCTCTCTTGTTTTCCTTTTTTTTTTTTTTTTTTTGCTAGTACTAGTCTTGCAGCTGGTATCATATATAATAATAATCTGCCACAGTTCTTTTCTATCTCTTTTGAGGTCTTGTTTATCATATTTAGTAGGTATATTTTGGGTAGCAAATCATAAATTATTTTGAGAATCTCACACATTGCTGTATGGATATTTTCCCAATAAGATCTAATTACAGTACAATCTCTTCAGTTTTTGAGAGTCCCGGTTTACCTGTAGAGAGGTGCAGCAGTACATTCCACACCAGAAGGCAGCCCCTTTCCACCTGCAATCCAGGTGACACCCCCCTCTGAGGTGTCACCCAGTGTGGTTTGAACCCCCCCGAAACCTCTAATGACACCCCTCAGTCTAATCTCTTGATAGTAGTGCAAGAATTCCACATCTGAAGCATCCCTGACAGGTGGCCATCCAGTCTCTCTTTTAAAACCTGAAAGGGACATCTACCATCTTCTAAGGGAAATTCTTTCAAAAACCTGGCCCCTTTTAAGCAGAGGCTGGATGGCCATCTGTCGGGGATGCTTTGATTGGGAGTTCCTGCATGGCAAGGGGGTTGGACTGGATGGCCCTTGTGGTCTCTTCCAACTCTATAATTCTATGATTCTATGATTCTATAACATTTACATCTCCTACAGAACTGCATAACTGGCTAGACAGCAGTACATGCAAAAGGGATCTAGGAGTCTTAGAGGACCACAGGCTGAACAGAAGTCAGCAATGTGATGCAGCAGCTAAAAAAAAGCCATTGCAATTCTAGGCTGCATCAATTGGAGGATATCTAGCTGTCTAGTTATCTAGATCGAAGGAAGTGTTTTGGTCAGACCACACCTGGAATCCTGTGTCCAGTTCTGGGCATCACAATTCAAGAAGGATATGGACAACCTGGAGTGTGTCCAGAAGAGGGCAACTGAAATGGTGAAGGGTGTGGAAACCATCAAGCCCTCTTAGGAGGAGCTTAGGGAGCTATATATGTTTAGCTTGGAAAGGAGAAAATTAAAGGGTGACATGAGAGCAATGTTTCAATATTTGAAAGGATGTCATATTGAGGATGGAGCCAGCTGTTCCATAGACTAGGACACAGAGCAATGGATTCAAGCTACAGGAAAAGAGATACCACTTAAACATTTGGAAGGAATCCGTGATGGTGAGAGCTGTTTGGGAGTAGAATGCTGCTGCTTTTGAGTGTGATGGAGTCTCCTTCTTTGGAGGTTTTTAAACAGAGCCTGGATGGTCAGCTGCTGGGAATGCCTTGATGTATGGCACAATGGGGTTGGACTGGATGGCCCTTGGGGGTATCTTCCAATTCTATGATTCGTGCAGTTTCTTCTCCCAGCCTTCTCTTCTCCAAGTTGAACATGGCCAGCTCCCTCAGCTTTTCCTCATAGGGTTTGTTTTCTATGAAATTGTAGAATCATATAGTTGGCAAGTTCCTTCATCACTGTCCTTCCAAGTCCTAGTCTTCTTCTGATTTCTTGAATACTGTCTCCATTTTTCACTTATGAATGAGCCAAGATATAGAAAATCTTTAAATATTTTAGTGAGTTTTATCAAGTCAGTTCCTTTCATGGAGTGTTTCATAAATCCACAGAGTCATAGAGCTGGAAGAGACCCCAAGAGGGTCTATCCAACCCCTTGCTACACAGAAATACACAAATAAATGTAAGCCTACTCCATGGCAGTGCAGGCAGCAAAGAAATTATTTTTTGTTGCCACCATTGCATCTGCAGGGAGCCATCCAGCAGAGCTGTTCTGAGTGGTTCGAGGTTTGTATTGTATTATTTCTGCAGTGCAGGTGCAGTCCCAGTTCTGGGGAGAAAGAGCAGAGCAGGGAGGAGGTGGAGATGGAAATGGAGATGAAGGACTGCACAATATAAATAAGATATAATCGCTGAGATTCTGTCTTGTGCTTTTGATGTGTAAATTTACACTTAAATAGCTAAACAGGATTCACTACACATATTATAACTGGTTAACACCCCAGCCTCACAAAGGTCTTGGTCTGTTCATTATACCTCCTTTCTGGTTCCCAGCCTGCACACACCACATTCCCAAAGTCCCTCCACCATTCATGCAGTCATCCACCCACCCTGGCCTTAGGCAACATCTTTCCTCCTGTTTTTTGGTCCTTCAAGGACCATAGTTAAAACTGAACTTGTCACCTCGTTACCATATCCACATGTTTTTCATTTCTATGGCAGATTACAAAAGTCTTTCCCGGGTACCAGTTCATTCCATGCATCTGAGGAAGGAGACCAAGTCTATAAAATCTTATGCTACAACTTATTTCACACAGTCTCAAAGGTGCTAAAAGATCCTTTTGCATGCTGATATTTTCCAGACTAACAGGGCCATGCCTCTGAATTTTGTCCTCATGTAGTTACATGGTGGTTGTGCTGCATCCGCCCTTCTGTTGAATATGCCAACTTTCTGCCACCAACTGTGTGTCTGCCAGTGCAGCTGCTTCTTCTCCCCTTGTGCAATGGGCAATGCAGAGCAGTTGTTTTTGCAATCCCAATGAATCAAGTGTGACACTGAAGGCTTTAACAAAGAACTGCACGACATCAGAGAATGTTCCACTGCTTGTGAAACATTTGTACTTGCAGTTACAGATGAGGGACTCCACTAAAATAGCTAAAATAAGTACAGTTCTTTGCATACAGAAAATCATAGAATCATAGAATCTTAGAGCTGGAAAAGATGCCAAGGGCTATTCAGTCCAACCACATTAAGCCAAGCAGGAAGACACAATCCAAGCCTGCCCTGTGACAGATGGCCATCCAGTCTCTGCTAAAAAAAACCTCCATAAAAAGAGACTCCACCATCCTCCAAGGCAGCACTGTCTTTCACTATCGAACAGCTCTTATTGCCAAGACATTCTTCCTAAAGTTTAGGAGGAATCTCTTTTTCTGTAGTTTGCATTCATTGTTCTGAGTCCTATTCTCTGGAGCAGCAGAAAGCAAGCTGACTGCATCCTCAATATGACATCCCTTCAAATATTTAAACAGGGCTATCATATCGCCTCTTAACCTTCTCTTCTCCAGGCTAAATCTATCCAGCTCCCTAAGCTGCTCTTCATAGGATTTGGTGTTTTCCAGAACTTTCACCATTTAGGTCATCCTCCTCTGGACATGCTAACATGGGATATGACACCAACAGGATTCCAGCACAAACTATTTTCTTTAAGGTAAAATTTTGCTACCTTAACATGCTTCTAGATCTTTTTCTGCAGCAAATGGAACCAATGCAATTAAAAGGATTTCACAGTTGACCTACTTTTCTTGTTCTCTAAGGCTTGCAACCAAGTAGCCCAGCAACAAACACTGGGACACACACACATGGAATACACAAAGCCATGCTTTTCTACATATAGATTTATTTTCAATCTGGCAGGTAGAGGTGACGAATTGCTTCAGCATTCTCTCTTCGCTGGTGTGTAAATCCCAACAGTACAGCTGGACAGCTGGACAAATCTGTTGCCACTGCAGCTTTGTAAGCAACAGGTATCCAGGCCAAAGATTCCTGGTCCTTTCACTTCCAGTGCTCTACTAGAACTTAGAAAAGTTATATGTTTGGACAACAACTCCCAGAATCTCTTGCACAGGCTAGAGAGAGTAAAAATAAATGTAACTTTTCCAAGTTATGTCCACTATGATCTATTCAAGCAGTGGACAAAGGACAACTCCAAAGTTTTGTCATGTGGCTCTCCAAACAGTGTATTTCCCTTCTTGGAAGCTTTGAGGAGAGACACTTCATCTATTAAAAATGCATTGTTTAACATGTTTAAAATTCTCATTCAGACCTATTCAAATCCTTTTATTCAAACCATTTAAAAGCCGTTTATTCTATAAACCATGACTTCTATCCAGACTCATTCATTATTTGTTTCTTATTGTTGTTAATTTGCTATTTTTGGCAGTCCACAAGGCCTTTAAAAAAAAAATCTCAGGAGGAGTAAAATGGCCCATGAATGTTGCCCATCTAACTTCTCTGGGAAGGATTTTGTGTCCTGGGATTTGTAGTTTGTTATAGCACCATAGCTCTCTGAGAGAGATGGCTTACTATCTCACAAAACTACAAATCCCAGAATTCCACAACACTGAGCCATCACAGTTAACGTAGTGTCAAACAGCATAACTTCTGCAATGTAGATTAGGCCTTTGTCTAACATTAGGCCTTTGTCTAACATTCGAACCACTGGACAACATTAGCTCAGATTTCTTGGCCAGATTATATCAGAGGAGGTTTGCTATCACCTTCCTATTCAGCTGAAAGGTCATGCAAGCGATTCCTATGGCTGAGCGGTGATTTGAATCCTGGTCTCCCAGAGTCCCAGTCTAACACACAAACTACACCACCATACTGGCCCCCATGTTATTTACCCTCAGCCTGTGTTGTCCTTTTCTGATTTTATATACAGCTCTTGAAGAAGGCCATAAAAATACACACATGCTGGAACCCACTGGACTTTCTGGCTAGCAAAAGAAACATCACTTGAGCCTCTTGAGACATGTCTCTGGTTTCTTCTGTGGATTTCACTGGAGGGTCCCTGGGTTTGGCTTCATTCAGCAGACTTTGAGCCAGAGGTGGCCTGTAGCTCCATTGCTTGGGGACAGTGATCCTACTCTGACAGGGAACTTTCCAAGGTGCTGATGTTTGTAGCACTGATAAAACCCAATGCAGAGTAACTGCTCAGAAGCAACATCACTTCCAGTTGCCTTTTGCAGCTGAAAAATGCTCAAAAAGTGCTTGGAAGGTTAAAAGGCAAAATGCTGCATCTGTGCAAAATTTGGGGCAGTTCAGGGGTGGAAGACAGTCCAAAAACTGCCCGTTTTTTAAACTGAAAGAAGGTTCAGGAGTCTTTGAAGGATAGCCAAAGAAAGCCAGAATGACATAGTCAATGATGATGATGATGATGATGATGATGATGATGATTTCTAACCTGCCTTTTTTCCCAGGCTGGGCCTAAAAACAGCTTACAATGATTTAAAAAAAATTGTTCAAAGCCCACAAAATGCAAAAGTTAAAACACAATCAGAAAATAAATAAATAATATAAAACCAGGTTAAGACATATATTAAAACATATCCACCCATATGGCAATTAGCCATCTCCTGCGCATTGTGTCAGATGGACCTTAGATCCTTTCTTATCAAAAGCCTGTCAAAATAGAACAATCTTTGCTTGTCTGCAAAAAGAAAATAGGGAGGATGCCAGTCTAACTTCTCAGGGAAGCACTTTGTGTCAGGACAGATGTTGGACTATGGTGTTGGACTATGGTAGACCAGGGTTTGAATTCCTATTCCACCATGCAGACCCACTGGATGGCTTTAGGAAAATCACAATCTTTCAGCCCCAGAGGAAGGCAAAGGCAACCCCTGCCCCCAAACAAATCTTGAACAAATCTCAAAAACCCAATGAGAGGGTCACCTTAGGGTTGCCATAAGTTGGAAATGACTTGAAGACACACCACAGCAACAATGGAGGGCTTGCTGGAGCTGAAAACATGAACTTTGGGAGTTGCATGAGCCAGATAGACTACAGCCCAGGGATGATACTGGGGGTAGGTGATCATTTTAGCCTGAGTTTTCCTGCCACTGAGAATTTGGTCCACTTCTGCCCATGCAAACACAAGAGAAACCTATTATTGCAAGGAACTGCACTCCACGCAACTTGGTGAGGAGAACACAGGAGGCATCATTCTATCCAGAAACAGTTCAGAAGATTTATGCATCCAAGAGCTTTTGCTTGAGATCAGTGTGGGATGCATGTTCAAGCAGTACTCGGCATGTATTTCCTTTCAACGTTGCCATGCCTTTTTCAGTGGAGGTGGTTGTACTTGCCTACAGCTCCCACAGTATCCTGCTGATGCAGGTATTCAAGCATTTGAAGCTTTCCCCAGCTTGGAATTACAGTGACAGAGGAAGCTTCACCAGCTGAACTTTCTGTCCTGTGGGCTCCTCTTGAATGAAGTCAGAGGTGCAAATCCAGTGATTTTTTTTTAAAGTTTGCAATTGTATTTCCTGCCCCAACAGCTGGGAATTTTGCATTCCAGTTGGAAAACAGCAGCTGAAATGCCCCTGATCAGCTTCTCCACAGGGAATGCCTTATGCAACATGCAACGCTGTTTCAAAGGAGACTGAATCAATAGGCTGCCACTGAGGGAATAAGGAGGCAGTTGAGAACTTCAGTGAGAACAAGGTGGGTTGCAAGAATGAAAAAATTTCCCTCTCCTAGAAAACGCCATATGTCACTGAAAGGAAGGAGAGGATTTTTGACAGCTCAACTGTTGTTGTTTTTTTTTTTTTTTAAATATCTTTAGTAAACTGGAACACTTTTCAATGCAATGCAGTTAAGGAGCCCACCATAGAGAAATTGATTACTCTTGGAGCCACTAAATGGCTTGGATGAACCAGGATGCTGTCATGGTTTCAACAGGAGTACAGTATCTAGACTGGGGGATGTAATAGTACCACTCTATTCTGCTTTGGTTAGACCTCACCTGAAATACTGTGTCCAGTTCTAGACACCACAATTCAAGAAGGATGTGGACAAGTTGGAGTGTGTTCAGAGGAGGGAAACCAAAATGGTGAAAGGTCTGGAAACCCCCAAGCCCTATGAGGAGTGGCTTAGGGAGTGGCTGGGAAAGAGAAGATTAAGAGAAAACATGAAAACCGTGTTGGAATATTTGAAGAGATGTCATACTGAGGATGCAGCAAGCTTGTTTTCTGTTGCTCCAGAGACTAGGACATGGAGCAAGGAGTTCAAACTATAGGAAAAGAGAAGAACTTTCTGAGGGTGAGAGCTGTTTGACACAGGAAGACACTGCATGGAAAGTGGTGGACTCTCCTTCTCTGGAGGTTTTTAAACAGAGGCTGGATGGTCATCTGATCCAGGGAGTGTTCAAATGGTGTTTTCCTGCATGGCAAAAAGGGGTCGGACTGGATGGCCCTTGGGGGATCCCTTCCAACTCTAGGAGGATACTATAAGTCTATGTTTCTATGGTTCTATAAAGATTAGTCAGCAAAACGTTCATATAGTCAGAAGAGGTACAGAACAGACATATATCTAGCCACTTCAGTAATTTGAAATGATTTATGGAGAAGGCCATATGGGCTGGGCAGCCAAGAAGCATGAGAGGAAGGCTCTATGTCTTTAGGGTAAGAGCAACATTAGCAAAGTCTGGACACAAAGCACAAGCCTCCCACCCCTTCCTTTTAAAGGTGTCTTTAATTTGCCTTTGATTTTAATGCAACAAAGAAATTTAAATGACTAGAAAGTAGGAAACTGCAAGCCCTGAATTGATTTGCTTGCCACTACAAATTTTGGCAAGTATCTGGCAAAACTTTTGCACTGATGAAAGAGCACAGCAATAGCTTTGCTAACAAGGGAAAAGGTTTCTGATACTCTCCTTGTTGTTTCCACTGCTGAACAGCTCTTGCAGCCAAGTTCTTCCTAATCTTTAGGAAGAATCTCCTTTCTTGTAATTTGAGTCCACAGGTTTGGGTTATAGTCTCCCTAGAAGCAGAAAACAAGCCTGCTCCACTTTCTACAAGACATTCCTTCAGGTATTTAAAGATGGTTATCATCACCTCTCAGTCTTCTCTTATCCAAACTAAATGTACTCAACTCCCTCGATCTTTCCTCATAGTGAGTGTGGATTCCACTCCTTTGTTAATTTTGGTTGCCCTTCTCTGGACATGTACCAGCTTGTCAAGAGGTGGTCAACCAAGGTAAAAGATCTGAAAGCTAAAAGATAAATAAACCATTTATTTATTTATTTATTTATTTATTTATATCCCACCTGACATCTGAGGATCTCAGGGCAGGGTATGATAAAATCAATCTTAACAGTTTAAAACAAATAGAATAATCTGAAGGGTAAGGGTACATTAAAGCATTTAACACTTAAAAACAGGAGAGAGTAAATGTGGTTGTGCTACACCAGTCTTCTGATGCATGCCAATACTGTGTAGTTGTGTTTTCTGACACTGTGCAACCCATTGTGTATCTGCTCATGTGCTTACTTCAATCAATCAATCAGTTTCTTTATCTATATCTATATCTTCTTCTCCAGGAATAGGGAAAGCAAAACTGCATGTATTGAAAAACACACAAGGTAAGATTAAAATAATTCAGTTGGTCCTCCATATCCACAAGGAATTGGTTCCAGGGCCCCAGGAGGACACTATATAATCTGAAGATGCACAAGTCCCACTTAAAATTTATATACAAAATGGCTGACCAACCAGCCATGAGCCAGATAGTGCAACTGTGAGTGATGAACAACTCCCTGCCAATTGTTCCAGCAACTGTGGGCACTTTGAACCAATGGAGATATGGCAAGGACCACAGCACTGCACTCCCAATCCCCTCTCAGCAATGCCATTTCTTCAGAGAGATTTGTCAAAGGCATTATGCAGATTCTGATCTTAATTTATCTATCCTGGCTAACTGCCCTTGAGCTTCCCCAATGCTGAGCCAGAAGGATCTATGCCACAGCTAGTTTCCTGTACTGGAAGTGCCCTTTTGGTTACCTGCCTGAAACACCCCTTTTTAATATTATATTGATATCAAAAGTCAACTAGGGGTGAAGGAGGACTGGACCTAGGGGTAACCAATGTGGGTAAAGGAATTTACAAGTGTTCAAAACAGGGACATCATGCCAGATGTTGACACACTTCTAAAACTGGCCACACAGGTGGCCTTAAATCAGCTGAAATACCTTGTCACTACTCAGAGGAGGCACACAACGCTTGCAATCTAAGGACATTATCACACGGGGGAAATCTGTTGGTTAATCCACACAAATCCCAAACAAAAACTGAATTTGCGCCTCACGATTTCACATGACGTCGCACAGAAACTGGTCAGAAACCGGACAGAAACTGGTATTATCCAAGATCTTTTTAATTTTGGGAGTTTAGAGGAAATGCATTTGTGAAATTACAGTAATTTCGCATTTACTGTAATGTGAAAAGCAAATACGCACGGACAATTCTCTTTTAAAACCTGGAGGAGGGCCAAGAGGAGGAGGAGGAGGGGCCTCCAGGGAGGGAGAGTCCTGGGCTCCTTCTCAGTGCCAGGGAAGGGAAGGCAAGGGAAGGGAAGGCAAGGAGAGGGAAGTTTGGGACGGAGGAGAAGTTTGGCATTTGGGATGGAGGGAAAAGGAGGGGAAAGAAGGCTTCCCTCGCAGCAACTGTGGGTGGATGTGGGTGCAAGTGTGGGGTGTGCTTGTGGAGCAACTTGGAAATCCATCTCACCATGAAGTTCTGCCCTGCAGGTCCTACAAAGGGGAAAGGCTTATTTGGGGGGGGGCATGGGAGCTACCTCCAGTTTCCCCCTCTCAATCTCTCCCTTGCCTCGGCTTGCCTTGCCTTTCCAACCTCCTCCTCCTCCTCCTCCTCTGCTCTCTTGAGAGGTCCTAATCCCAACGGAAGGGGGTTAGGACCTGTGCAGGAGGACATGACCCCAAATGGAGGACAGTCTGACATTTCCTCCTGGGAATGTCTCAGACTTCAGATGGCATCTCTCCTCTCAATGACTGTCTCAGAGCGGTAATGGATTGGATGAGAAAAACAGATTGAAGTTGAATCCAGACAAAACGGAGGTACTCACGGTCACAGGCCCGAAACCATATTTGGGAATACAGTCTCCAGTCCTGGATGGAGTCACAATCTCCTCTAAGGACTGTGTTCGCAGCTTGGGGGTACTCCTTGACTCGTTGCTTCACATGACTAGTCAGGTGAATGCGGCGGTCAGGAGTGCCTGTTATCAACTTCGGCTGATACGCCAACTGTGCCCTTATCTGGACATGAGGGACCTAGAAACTGTGGTACATGCCCTGGTAACCTCACGTCTGGATTACTGCAATGCGCTCTACATGGGGCTATCCTTGTGCCTAACCCGAAAACTTCAACTGGTACAGAATATGGCAGCCAGGCTGATCACAGGAACATCAAGGAGGGAGCACATAACACCTGTGCTCAAATCCCTCCACTGGCTGCCAATTAGTTTCCGGGCACAGTACAAGGTGTTGGTGTTGACCTTTAAAGCCCTACATGGCTTAGGTCCATCTTATCTGCGGGACCGCCTCTCCCCATATGATCCCCCCCCCGTGCCCTCCGGTCCTCTGGGAGGAACCTGTTACAGCCAATAAAAACTAGGCTGTCTCAGACCACCCAGAGGGCCTTCTCTGCAACTGCTCCCAGGCTGTGGAACGGCCTGCCGGATGAGGTCCGTCTTATTACTACTCTTGCTGCCTTTAAAAAAGCAGTAAAGACGGACCTCTTCTGGCAGGCCTTCCCGGAATAATCTTCCGACCTGAGGGGAGATGGTTTCAACTGTCCCTTATCTGTAGCTCACTTCATTTTTTGATTGTATTGTTTTTTGTAATGTTTGTTTGGTTTTAGACTGTATTATGTTTTAATCTCTTAAAGTTTAATCTTGTTTTAGGGGGTGGGAGGGGGGTTATGGGGATAGGCTTGTTTTAACTTTGTATGTTTTAAAATGTTGTAACCTGCCCCGATTGCACAGCAGAGGGGCAGGCTAGAAACAAAAATTTATTATTATTATTATTATTATTATGATGATGATGATGATGATGATGATGATGCAGGACCTGCCCTGGAAAAAGGAGGAGTCTGGTCACTAAACACACCCATTTCCAGTACATGTACGGGTTCTTTTCACTTGTGTATGAAAGTTAAAAACGTCTTTTTTTCGCTTTTAACTTAATTCCGTTATTACTGTAATTACGTGTGAAAAGCTTTTGCGTAATTAAGCTCTATTTTTGCTTTCTTTTCAGGATGCTTCATTTCCACGTTATTATCTCTTTAACAACGAAACTGGCCCATGTGTGATAACGTCCTAAGTAGACAGGGAGGATTGTGCTAACCCAGGATGCTTTTGCCCATGTTGCTTTGCAGGCTTGCTCTCCCTCTGCACTGAAAATATGGGGTAACATTTTCCTTTAGGCAAAAATGGATCAAGAAACCACACATACACACACACACACCAAATGCTCCTAGGCAATCTTTACAGAAGCTGGAACATTCATTTCTGGCAGCAGAAAATGCTTCCTCATGCAATGCATAAATAACAAGATGTGGTGATATTGACTAACAGCTTCCACAGCTAAAGGAGAAAGCTAGATAAATGCATGGGAGAGAGAAATTCATTGTGAGTCCTACTCACACAGGAATAGCCAAAGCAACAGGGCCTGGGAAACATTTGCCTCCTGAATGTGAAAGCCTTTGTTGTTGCTGCTGCTGCTGCTGTTGTAGTTTTGCTTCAAGTTGTTTTTAACTTAGGGTGACCCTAAAGCAAACTTATCATGAAGTTTTCTTAGCAATATTTGGTCAAGGGGTGCCATTCATTCCCTGAAGCTGAGAGAGTGTAACTTGACCAAAATCACTTAGTAGCTTTCCATGGGTGAGTTAGGATTTGAACCCTGGTCTCCAGAATCGTAGTCCAATGCTCAAACCCAGGACACTACCTTAGATCTCTTGTGACAACCTATAACTCCCATAATCCCTTACCACTGATCCTGTGGGACAGGGATGATGAGAGTTGTAGTCCCATATACCTCACTGTCCAAGGGGTCCAGAGCCCTGAGCTATATGGGAAGCTCAAGTGCCAGAACTGGGATCGCACAGCTAGCCAGGTGCTGTTGGGCTGTAACTCCCATCACCCCCAGAAGCAACATGGGAGCTGCAGTCCACCAATACTTAAGAGGGCTACATAATTCTGATCCCTGAAATATGGAATAGGGTATTGTATTGCAATGAAGGATCTCTTGAGTCATTATATTTTTAATATTCGCTGCTGCTTTTCACTGTGTCTGAGTGCAGAAATATTTGTTCTCCTGTTTGTATGTGTATGCACACACAGTTGGGGTAGCTAGTACCCTAGAGAACAATATCAGAATTCAAAATGACTTTAGCAAATTATAAAGCCAGGGCAAAACTAATACAGTGAATTTCAAAAGAGAGAAATGTAGGATACTACACTTGGTTAGAAAAAAATAAAATGCACACATATAGGTTGGGGGATACCTGGCTTGACAACAGCACATGTGAAAGGATCTAAGAGTGCTAGTAGACCACAAGTTGAGCATAAGTCAACAGTGTGATGCAGCATAGAATCATAGAATTATAGTGTTGGAAGAGACCACAAGGGCCATCCAGTCCACCCTCCTGCCATGCAGGAACTCTCATTCAAAGCATCCCCAACAGATGGCCATCCAGCCTCTGCTTAAAGACCTCCAAGGCAGGAGACTCCACTACACTCCAAAGCAAAGCAAAGCAGCTTCATTTATATACCGCTTCATATCGCGCTATGGGATGTCTAAGCGGTTTACAACTGTAAGCTCATTGCCCCCCAACAGTCGGGTACTCATTTCAGCGACCTCGGAAGGATGCGGGAATGAGTCTAGCCTGAGCCCTGGCTAGTATTGAACTTGCAACCTTGTGGTCTATGAGTGAGTGGCTGCAGTACAGGCATTTAACCACTGTGCCACCAGGGCTCTCCAAGGGAGTGTGTTCCACTGTCGAACCGCCCTTACTGTCAGGAAGTTCCTCCTAATGTTGAGGTGGAATCTCTTTTCCTGGAGCTTGCATACATTGTTCTGGGTCCTAGTCTCTGGAGCAGCAGAAAACAAGCTTGTTTCCTCCTCAATATGACATCCCTTCAAATATTTAAACAAGGCTATCATATCACCTCTTAACCTTCTCTTCTCCAGGCTAAACATCCCCGGCTCCCTAAGTCATTCCTCATAGGGCTTGGTTTCCAGACCCTTCACCATTTTAGTTGCCCTCCTTTGGACACGCTCCAGTTTCTCCACATCCTTTTTGAATTGTGGTGTCCAGAACTGGACACAGTATTCCAGGTGAGGCCGGACCAAAGCAGAATAGAGTGGCACTATAATAATAATAATAAAATTTATTTATATACCGCCCAATGGTTGCCCAATCTGGGAGGTTTACAAGATAAAAACAGTTACAATAAGCAACATAGCCCTCCCCCCCTTAAAACATTATTAAACAGTAATATAATTAAAAAACATAAAACAATATACAGCAGTTAAAATAATAAAAACCATAGCAGCTAATCTCATTGCGGCACTGCGGGGGAACCAAGGTTTAGATCAGGGGTAGGCAACCTTTCCCCTTTAAGGGCCGAGGGACTTCAGCTCCCAGAAGCCTCAGCCATGTTGGTCAACAGTCCCATGTTGGCCAATAGCTCCTGGGATTCTGGGAGCTGAAGTCCCTTGGCCCTTAAAGGGGAAAGGTTGCCTACCCCTGGTTTAGATGAAGGAAGTATTACTTCTCTTGATCTAGACACTATACATCTATTGATGCAGCCTAAAATTGCATTGGCCTTTTTAGCTGCTGCATCGCACTGTTGACTCATGTTCAACTTGTGGTCCACCTGGACTCCTAGATCCCTTTCACACATAGTCTCATTCAGCCAGGTGTCTCCCATCATATATCTGTGCTTTTCATTTTTCCGCCCTAAATACAGTACCTTACATTTCTCCGTGTTGAATTCCATTTTGTTAGCTTTGGCCCAGCTTTCTAGTCTGTTCAAGTCATTTTGAATTTTGATCCTGTCTTCTGAGGTATTAGCTACTCCTCCTAATTTGGTGTAGTCTGCAAATTTGATAACTACGCCCCCAATACTGTCATCCAAGTCATTGATAAAGATGTTGAATAGCACTGGGCCCAGGACAGAGCCCTATGGCACCCCACTGGTCACTTTTTTCCTGGTTGAAAAGGAGCCATTGTTGAGCACCCTTTGGGTTCGGCCAGTCAACCAATTACAAATCTATGTAACAGTTACTTGGTCTAGGCCACATTTTACCAGCTTGTTTGCAAGAATGTCATGGGGAACCTTGTCAAAAGCCTTACTGAAATCAAGATATACTATATCTACAGCATTCCCTTCATCTACCAAGCTGGTAATTTTATCAAAAAAAGAGATCAGATTTGTCTGGCATGACTTGTTCCTCTGAAACCCATGTTGACATTTTGTGATTATAGAATTACCTTCCAGGTGTTCACAGACTCTCTGTTTAATGATCTGCTCCAGAATCTTTCCTGGTATTGATGTCAGACTAACTGGACAATCATTGTTGGGATCCTCTTTTTTCCCTTTTTGAAGATGGGGACAATGTTTGCCCTCTTCCAGTCTGCTGGGACTTCTCCTGTTCTCCAGGAGTTCTCAAAGATTATTGCCAATGGTTCCAATATTACATTTGCCAGTTCTTTTATTACCCTGGGATGTAATTCATCTGGTCCTGGAGACTTATATTCATGTAGATTAACCAGGTGTTCCTATACTATCTCTTTACTTATTCTGTGCTGAAATTCTCCTGTTCTGTCATCTGCTCTATTATCCTCAGGTTGAGCACCCTTTGCCTTTTCTGAGAAGTCTGAAGCAAAGAAGGTGTTGAGTAATTCTGCCTTTTCTCTGTCCCCTGTTAACTTTTTGCCATCTTCCCCACACAGTAGCCCTATCATTTCCATCTTCTTCCTTTTGCAGCGGACATACCCAAAAAAGCCCTTTTTATTGTTCTTAATCTCTCTAGAAAGCCTGAGTTCATTCTGCGCTTTAGCTTTTCTGACTTTACCCCTACACATGCTAGCTATTTGTTTGAATTCCTCTTTGGTGATTTCCCCATTTTTCCATTTCTTATACCTGTTCTGTTTGTAACGTAGTTCAGTTGAAGTTCCTTAGTCATCCATCCTGGTTTCTTGAGGCACTTCCCATTTTTCTTCCTCATTGGAACTGTTTGAAATTGTGCCTTCAGTATCTCCTTTTTGAGAAACTCCCATCCGTCTTGAACTCCCTTCTCTTTTAGTATTCCTGACCATGGGATCACTCCCAGTATTTCTCTAAGGGCCTAAGCAGACTGCCAGAAATAGTGCACATTAAATTGAGGCACTGCCCTGGCTCAGTGCTATGGAATCATGGGAACTGTAATTTATTGTGGCACCAGAGCTCTCTGACAGAGAAGGCTCAATGTCCCAGAAAAAAAATACAGTTCCCATGATTCCCTAGCACTGAGCCAGGGCAGTGCCTCAATTTAATGTGCACTATTTCTGGCAGTCTGCTTAGGCCTTAAGTTTATTGATATCAGCTCTCCTAAAGTCTAGAATGTGTGTCTGACTATGCCTGGCTTCTCCTTTCCACTGTATAATAAACTCCAGGAGGACATGATCATTCCTGCCTAAGGATCCAACCACTTGCACCTCATTAACTAGGTCTTCCCTGTTAGTTAGGATCAGATCCAAAATAGCTGACTCCCTCATTGCCTCTTCCACCTTTTGGACAATGAAATTGTCTTCGAGGCAAGTGAGGAATTCTCTAGACCTTGAAAATTTTGCTGAGTTTGAATTCCAGCAAATATCAGGATAGTTGAAGTCACCCATCACTACTATATTTCTCCTTTCTGAGTGTGTGGTCATCTGTTCTAGAAAGGCATCATCCAATTCCTCTGCCTGAGTCGGGGGTCTGTAGTAGACTCCCACACTAACATCCCTGTTGTTTCCCTCCCCTTTAATTTTTATCCAGATGCTCTCCACCTGGCTTCCAGGATTGATGTCCTGGATTTCTTCACTGGTGTAAATATCCCTGACATGTAATGCTATTCCTCCTCCTTTCCTGTTTGGCCTCTTTCTCTTGAAAAGGTTATACCCTTGTATTTCTACATTCCAGTCATGAGACTCATCCCACCAGGTTTCAGTGATGTCTATTATATCATATTTGTTTTGTTGTGCTAGGAGTTCAAGTTCATCTTGCTTATTTCCCATGCTCTGTACATTAGTGTAGTGACATCTAAGACCATATGTCCCCTTTACTTGCTGCCTGTGCATGTTTTTTTGCCTCCCACTCTTAGGTCCTTGCACTGTTTGCCTTGTTCCCTCTATGACAGTTTGACTGTTTTTTCCAGTCTTCCAGAGCACTGCCTCCCTTCCCCACATAACTCAGTTTAAAGCCCTCCTGATCAAATTCTTGAGACTGTTGGCAAAAACATTTTTTCTAACTGGCGTGAGATGCAGCCCATCCCTTGCCAGAAGTCCGCCCTCGTGGAACCGCAGCCCATGATCTAAGAATCCAAATCGTTCTCAGCGACACCATCTGTGGAGCCAGTTGTTGACATCTGCTATTTTCCTCTCTCGTCCTGGACCATACAGTCTTATTATTTCAATCCATTGGTTCATGTATTCCAGGATGCCAGCCTCAATGTTAAGAGAATTTCTCAGCTGCAATATTCCAGTGGCAGATGGAACCAATAGCCAAAGAGATCACCAGCGGCTGTCCCTAGGTCTAAGGTTTTGGACTCCAAACCTCAGGGCCTTAACTTGCAACCCTAATTAATTCAGAACTTGCAACCCTAATTTATACAGATATGATATTTGAGTGTTTAGATTGGACTATGACTCTTGAAATCAGGGTTTGATTCCCCATTCAGCCATGGAAACCCATGGGGTGACCTTGGGCAAGTCACACACTCTCAGCAGCAGAAAACATCATGATAGGGGAACACCGTAGGGTCACCATAAGTTGGAAGTGACTTCAAGGCAAGCAACAACAAGTGACATAAAGTCTTTGCAGCTCCATCCTTGTCCTGGGGGATTTTTTCTTTCAAATATTAGAATTTTTGTGTATGTGTCACGAGGCACTATGGTTGCTGGAGGTGGAGTGGAAGCCAGTTGCTTGTGAACTCTCTGATATTTGCCTCCACCCAAGCTTCACTCAGGAGCCGGTGTAGTGTAATGGTTTGAGCATTTGACCTGAGTTCAAATTCCCTCTCAGCTATAGAAATCTCCAGATTCGTAGTCCAACACTCAAACCACCAGCTGGCTCTTTGACAAGACTCAAGGAGACTTACAAAAACACAGAAGATTATAATAAAAAGATACAATTGAAAATATACAAAATTATGATTAAAACACTATTAATTACCAATAGAATTACCAGCAGTACAAACATCACTTTCATAGGAAACTCACTGGGAGATTCTAACTCAACATGCAGCCAGGATCTTGCATTGAGGGAGAAATGGGCAGAGTGTCTGCCTGTGTCCACCCAAGATCAAATTGGCACTGCCCCTAAAAGATATATTTATAAAGAGAAACAGGACCTGAGGCATTTTCCTGGAAAGGATTTTTCCAGGAGGAAAAATGGCCATAGGTTTGGGGGGGGGGGGATGGAAGGGCAATCAGTCTAGTTGCCCCACACAAAATAGTGTCATTTCCAGAAATAAGTGCTCTTTGATTTCCAACTTTTTGGCAAGTACCTGTTGTCAGGGATGATGGGAGTTGTAGCTCTTCACCTCTGTCTCTAACTCACCACCTTGTTATGCAGCAGAGCTGACCAGCTTTGATCAGTGGTTGATGCTTCTTTCCCAAGCAGCAGAGTTTCAGAGAATAGGCTGAAGACCCTGACAAACTCTCCAAGCCTTCTCTCTCTTCTTCCTGAGATGTCTCCAAACTTCTCCAGGATTCTTCTGGCTCTTGTATCTTCCCTCAAGACACCAGACAACTCAGTAGTCTTATATAAAAGATCTACTTTATTCTACTATATACATAAATACAATATGCCCTACAAATCACAATCTCTGCACTTCACAATATCTCCAAAACTACTCCACACTATGCATTGGCAAACATTGCACTTATAGCCATTGTTAGTCACCACCCACTAGTCAGTTTCCACCCAATGGGTGTGTACATTCATTTTGATTGGTTTACATGGATCATCCCATACTTAAGACCAACCCAAGTATTTCATCATTTTACCTTGACTACTTAATGAATCTCAGGTGTTTGCAATCTACAACAGGTGTTTTCAATATACACTCTATAACTTTGTCCTTGGCTCTCAAGGCTTCCAAATTACATTATCCTTTTCACCTGTGTAGCTTCATGATTGTTCCTGCTTAGTCACTGTGACTATCACATACATATTTTATTTCTATTACTGTATGTCCCATGTTGCATTTTCCTTAACACCTGGTGCTTCACTCATCATTACACACCTGTGTGAGGGGCTATGCAGCTTCCAGCCTCAAAAAGACTTATCCTGTCTATGTGAGCTGGCACTCCCAAGCCAAGTCTTCTGGATCTCCATATTTGGGCAGGCTATTGTTCGCGCAGTGGCTCAAGTGGTTACAACGCTGACTCTGTTGATTGCAAGATCGGTAGGTTGGCAGTTCGAGGCCCAGGTGCTGCATGATGGGGTGAGCTCTTAGCACTAGTCCCAGCTTCTACCAGCCTAGCAGTTCAAAAGCATGCAAATGCAAGTAGATAAATAGGTACCACTTTGGTGGGAAGGTAAACAGCATTCTGTGCAATCATGCTGGCCTCATGATCACAGAGTAGTCTCTGACAACACTGGCTCTTCGGCTTAGTAACGGAGATGAACACTGCCCCCATGGTCAGACATGACTTGACAACCTTGTCAATGGGGAATACCTTTACCTTTTCCTTTATTGTTATCCAGTGTTATCCAGTGGCTACATGACCAAACATCTCTTTTAATATCAAGCTGATATAAACGATTGACTAGGGGTGAAGGAGGGCTATCTCATGCAGTTAGAATCTTTCAGAAGTGCTTTAATTGTGTGTTATGGGGTTGGACTAAATGCTCTTTGTGGTCCCCTCCAACTCTAAGATTCAACAATACTAATGTGCAAATCTACATGCTGAGATTTACATGTTGCAACCCTAATATAGAATCTCAATGGATACATAAGCCTGCAGTATGGATACAATGTCTTACTATGACCACTGAAAACAGAGGGAAAGTTCCTTCCCACTGCGGAAAGATAATCTTTTTCTTTAAGCCAGTCGGCTGGGAAGTCAGACATACTCCTGGCTCTTCCAAGAATGGGGGAATCAGCTTTTGATCACTGCAGACATTTATTTTTTTTCTTTTGCAAAAGCCTGCCGCCTCCCCTGAAATGCTACCTTCTCACTGCTGCCAGCTTCTGTGGGATTAGAGTCTAATCATCAGAGAGAACTGGCAAGAGCCTCAGGAGGAGTGATGGAAAAGGAGAGTGTGTAGATCTCCTCCTTCCCCAGAGATGCTGGGCCCTTTGAAGTGGATTTCCATTGCTCAGCCTTTTTAAGGGAAGCCTTGAGTCCCTGCAGCAAAGATTAGCTTCCCAAAGGTGTGGGAGGCAGGTTTGGAGGAGAGAGGATGGCAGGCCCTGCAGCTATTGTTGTTGTTGTTTGTGTGTCTTCAAGTTACTTCAGATTTATGGTAACCTAAAGGGATTTTCTTGGTAAGATTTATTCAGAGGGGGGTTGCCTTTGCCCTTTGCCTTTGCCTTTGCCTCAAATCCCAGCTTGGCCATGAAACCTACTGGGTGACCATCATCAAGTCACACGCTCTCAGCCTCAGAGGAAGTCCATAGCAAACCCCATCTGAAGAAATCTTGCCTAGAAAACCCCACGATAGGTTTGCTTTAGGGTTACCATAAGTTGGAAATGATTTGAAGACACACAACACACACACACTTGAGTCTCATCTGAAAAAAGTGAGATATAAGTTAAGTGCATTATTATTATTATTATTAGTGACTTTGGGCAAGTCGTACATTCTCAGCCTTAGGGAAAGGCAATAGCAAACCTCCTCTGAACAAATCTTGCCAAGAAAACCTCAGGATAGGTTCACCTTAGGGTTACCATGACTTGGAAATGACTTGAAGGCACACCACAACAAGCAACAATTAAAATGTTCAACTGATTCAATAGGGAACTTGCTCATGCATGGGGCACCAACAGGATTCCAGCTATTATAATTCTGTGGTATCTTCAGATTTTGTTGCACAAGGAAAATACAGAATTTTACAAGTTGGGCCAGCTCAACAAGACTCATTATAAAATGCACAAGGTATCAGGTGGACTTTAGAGTTCCGCAGAACTCTTCTTCACATTTGATATTACTCCAAAAAGAGAAAAAGAGGTATTTTTTGCAGGTGACTTGATAGGAGTGCAGTCTGCACATAGTTATAAGATATCAACCATTCCTAGGAGATGATAACTGACTGTATCGGAGAGAAATTTCTCCTTTCTCCTTTGCCTTGGCATACCTTGCTAACAAGTACAAACTGTCCATCTTCTCCTGTCGGTTTTATTCCAGTATTTATATAAAACCTTCCAGGGCAAAGTCCTCCCAAGGTGACTCCTGTAAACCCATTTTAAAACACAAGAAGTCATTTAAAATATATATAAGAAAGTTTAATGACACACAGAAAACCCAGGAGCAGTTTAATGTACTATAAAACCCAGCTCACAGAGCTCTTAATAACATGCCATTTGGCACAAAGTGGTTCTTCAGGGCTATTTAAAAGCAAATAGGCAGGCTGCCTTTGGGAGGTAGTTTGGCAAAATGCAAAATATTTTCAGAGGCCTATGGCTGGAAGTCCGGAAGCCAAGGAGAAGAGAGAGTATCCAAAGAGGGAGAGGATGTTACATGTTCACATGAACAGACTACGGGAGAGGAAATGTCCTCATAATTATAGAACAAGTGTGAACTGATTTTAAAAAATCCTCAAGAGCAATAATGTATCTGTAACATCAGCAGCACCAAAGTATGCATATACACTATTGCAAAAAACATAGTCAAACATTCTATGAAAGTGCAATCATACCTGTTATTTCACGCCAGTGTCTCCAATTATAACATATTGAAGTATTCACAAACTGCTATTACCGTACTGATGAACCTATGGCACGCATGCCAAAGATGGCACGCAAAGCCATTTTCCCTGGCACAAGGAGTGGGAAAGAGGAGGAAACGGTGCACGCCTGATCCTCCTCCTCCTGGCCGTCCCAGGCCATCCCAGGGAGGGGGCTGGGGGAGGAGGAGGAACAGGCACGTGTCTGTTCCTCCTCCTCCCAGAAGGCCTGGGAAGGTGCAGGGTTTGCCCAAGGTCATCCAGTGGGATTACATGGCTGAGCCCTGGTCTCCAGAGTCATAGTCTATCACTCAAACCACTACACTATGCTGGCTATTGCTCTACTTCCTTATATAATAATAATATATTATATTATTATATATTATATTATATATATGACTCAGTGATTCCTTGAATGAGAGACCTTCAAATTGTCTCCACAATTAAAATATTCCTCATTCTATTCAGATATTGAAATAGAATAGGATCCCACCATGTCCAATTCGGAGGAGTTTGGCTTTGTGGGAGGAGGGCACACACACACACACACACAAAAACCTCACAAAGAAAGGGTTCACGTTTTTTACCAGGGTAGCCATGAGCATTGGTGAGGATTCTCATTATCAAACTTGTGGCCATCTGCTTCACGTGGCTGTGCATTTTCGGTAAAGGGAGGGAGAATAGATGCAAATTTGTGCAGGAACATGAAGTCAATTAAGCATGCGAATGTGCAAAGTGTTCACATGGTACACTTATGCATAGACTAGCCCCAGGTCCTCCTGTCATCCACAGCTCTGCTCAGGGCTTGCGAACTCAGAGCAGCCTTTGTGGTTTCCTTGATGGAGTCTATCCACCTGGAATAGGGTCTCCCCCTTTTCCTGCTGCCTTCTACCTTTCCAAGCATTATTGTCTTTTCTAATCAGTCCTGTCTTCTTATGAGGTGTTCAAAGTACAATAGCCTCAGTTGAGTCATTTTGATTTCTAGGGAGAGTTTAGACTTGATTTGCTTTCTTGTTCCTCTTCTATGTCATCATGTTGGCTTCACCATACGGAGACCCTATGGATAAGAGACCTGCAAGTCACCCTGTCATCAACCACCCTGCTCAGCTCTTGCAAAGTCATTGTGGCTTACTTGCTGGAGTCCATCCATCTGCAATCTGGTTTTCCTCTTTTCCTCCACCTTGCCAAGCATTGTTGTCTTTTTCCGTGAGACACATCATGTCATGATATGCCCAAAGTACAAAAACTCAGTTTAGTCATCTTAGAGAGTCATCTAAGAGAGTTCAGGTATGATTTGCTCTCAGACCCATTCATTGGTCTTTTTAGCAGTCCACAGTATCTCCTAAAGTTTCTCAACCACCATATTACTTTTGTTGTTCATTGCCATCAAGTCAGCTTTGACTTATGATGACCCCATGAATGAGAGACCTCCAAGTCACCCTCTCACTAACATCCCTGTTCATGTTTCGCAAATTCTGTGGCTTCCTTGATGGAGTCTATCCATCTGTAATCTGGTTTTCATCATTCCCTGCTGCCTTCTACCTTACCAAGCACTGTTGTCTTTTCTAGGGAGTCATATCTTCTCATGATATGTCCAAATTACAACAACCTCAGTTGAGTCCTTTTGATTTCTAGGATGAGTTCAAGCTTGATTTGTTCTAAGATCCATTTCTTTGTCTTTTTAGAAGTCCATGAGATCCATAGAATTCTTGTCTAGCACCACATTTCAAAAGAGCTGTTTTTCCTCCTCTCTTCTCTGTCCAGCTTTCACACCCATAAATAGAAACCATAAATACTGTGGCATGGATAATCATCAGTGGCCTTGGGCTTTACAATACCAGACATGTACTAGGATGATCCCTGTGCAGCTTTGTCCTCTGACCGTGCCCTGGACCACCATGGAATGGGATTTAGGATCCAAAGTGGGGGTTGTGATGGGGTTGGGGAGATGTGGGGGTACAAGACACCACTTTGGTGGGGTTGATCCATAGCTTTTGTGAGGATGCCTCATCTCTGAAAGGCTGAGCTAGCCAAGCTTGCTTGAGGACCTCATTATGGTTCCACTGATAAAAAAGAATTGCTTTCCCCATTCATCTCTTGACTTGTTCCCACTTGAGAGAGCTGGATGTTTGGATCGATATTGGTGCTTATGAGCCTAACATTGAGCCAGAAATGGATGCAGAACCTCAGCTGAACAGCGGCTCGGTAATCCACATTGAGAGATGCTGAGCACGCAGACAAAGAGTTTGCAGTAGACACGCTTGATCCCCAGATTTCCCTAGCTAATAGCTTCAGGTTTGGAAATCTACAAGGATAGGAGCAGCCTCCAGCCCCAAACTCCAAAAAGAGTAAAACAAAACCCCACTGGGATAAATTCCTTTGCAGCAAGGAGGAGTTGCTCTGGTAAGATTTTTAAAAAATCCAGCAGGGCTCATGCAGTGATAAATACATCAGGGCCTCCCTCTCTGTGGCAGTGAAGACAGAAAAATGCAGGATGTTTGTCAGGCTGTCCATGGGGTGCCACTTCTAAGGCCGCTCCGCAATTGATGTGGAGTGAAAGGCATTGATTGTAGCATGGATGTGCAGGCTTGCAATTTTTGCTTCCTCTGCTCTCTCTCCCCAGCAGATTCACAGAAAGAGGAGAGTGGCTTTTCCTTGATTGAAGTACAGTAGAGTTGGAAGGGAATCCAAAGGTCATCTGGTCAAGCCCTCCCTTCTCAGGCAGGAACTCCACAACTAACAAGGTATTTTTGAAGTAATAGCTGTGCATCCAAATTGACACTCATGGTGCATCTACACTGTAGAAATAATACAGGTAGGCACCATTTTAACTACAATGGCTCCATCCTACAGAATCCTGAGATTTGTAGTTTAGTGAGGCACCAACACTCTTTGGAAAGGAAGGGTAAAGCTCTTGTAAAACTACAAATCCAATGATTCCATTGAATGGAGCTACAGCACTTAAAGTGGTGTCAAACTGTATTATTTCTACAGTGTAGATGCACCCTGAGCCCTCTCTTTAGGAGATCTCGTTGGAGGCCAATGGACACATATCTTTACATCAATGAACCATGTGATTCCCATCATTCTTGCAATGCCTTCTGCAAGTCATCACAGCCCAATTTTTTTTACATACATACTTTTGCAGTTCCAGATCAGTTGTGTATTTTATTTTATTTTATTATCTTTTTAAAATATTTATTTACTAAATTGTTGTGATTACAGGTAAGTTTCAAACATCTATACATTTTATACATTCAAACACTCCATAAAACACTTACATCCTACATCGTAATATCCAACTTCCATCTTCATATCTTCTTTCTTAAGCTCTTGAGTATTTCTTAAGCAAATTAATTTATTCTTCCTTATATGTCCTTTGTTACCGTACAATGCACTATTTCAATTCAATAGTTGCTTCTATTAAGACTGAGCACCTTAATCCACCATCATCTTTATCTCACATCTTTTAACCACTATATCCTGAACTTCTTCCCTACATATCTTAAAATATACTAATACATCTTAAGATCAAATCTTCCCCTTATTCATGCACTCCATCCACAAATCAATTGGACCATCTCTCCTTGCAGTAATTCATTAGACACTCCCAATCCTTTTCCCATCCTGTTTTATATGTGTTATTCATAAGCATTGTCAATTTATCCAATTCCATCATTCCTATCCATTTTGTTAACCATTCGTCTGTTTTCAGAATATCCTTTTCTTTCCATTTCTGGGCAAATGTTATTCTAGCTGCTGTGACTGAATATAGGATAAATTTTAAGTGCTTCTTATCATCTTCCCCTTCTACTATATTCAGTAAGAAATATTCAGGTGCCATTCTAATACGTGTCTGCCATATTGTTTGAAGAGTTTTGTGAATCTCTTTCCAATATTTCACTGCCAATGGGCATGTCCACCATATAATGATCCATCCTTCTTCCCGCATTTCCAACATTCTCTCGTCTCATGGCCTTTAATTTTAGCCACTTTATTTGGTGTTAAATACCACCTATGGAGCATTTTATAAAAGTTCTCTTTCAAATCCATACATAATGTAAATTTTAAATCTTGGCCCCATGCTCTTTCCCATTTATCTACCTGCACCTGATATCCAATTTTTTTTTACCATTTTATCATACAGTCTTTCACCACTTCTGTTTCTAGTTCTATTTTCAATAGCAGCTTATATAATTTTGCTATAATGCCCTTTGAATCCTCAAACAAGATGTCATCTAGTTCATTTTTATCTTTGGTAAAGCCCTCCAATTTAAGGTCCATTTTAAACCTTTCTTTCAACTGGCGACATGTGAACCAATGGCAATCTAGTCTTTTTTTTTCTATCTCATTGCTTGATTTCAGAATTGGTGTCCTTCCGTCCCAATCTATTATTTCTTGATATTGTAAGCACTCTTTTAGATGTGTTTTGAATCCAATCATCCAAGCCTCTTGAGGTGATATCCAGTTGGTAGTGCACTGTACATCTTATTTTTGACTTTTGTCCACACTCTTAATAAGGCCTTTCTGATTAGGTGATCATTGAATTCTTTATGCACCTCCGCTCTCAAAGATACTGTTGTGTATTTTAACCAATTTCTCTGAGCTTTTCCAGGGATTTTTCTTTTTTTTAACTGAGGCATTTTCTGGTGCATGCAGAATAATAATAATAATAATAATAATAATAATAATAATAATAATAATAATAACAACATGCTATTTGCAGAATTAGCTGCAATAAGGGAATCTTAAAGAAGGAAGGAAGGAAGGATGGCGACTTAACTGGAGTTTCTACTTCTGACAAAAGTAAAGCTTTTTGTTTTGGACTATGGAGATTATTACAGCACTAATTAAACTGGCTTACCTGAGCCAGCTTAAAATTTAAAACGGGTAGCATCCTGATCTTATCACAAGGATTTTGCCACTGAAATCACCACCCGGGTCCAGCCCGGGTCCAACTCCACTCCCAGGGTCACTCAGCACACCTTTTTTTGAAGCTGGGAGTTTTCCAGCTTAAGGAAATGGCTGCCGGAGTGGCCCTGGAAGCGGGGATGGACCAGGGCTGGACCTGGGTGGTGATTTCTGCTTTGATCCTGAAGATTCAGGCCCATGGCCTCCCTGATCGAGTCTAACCATCTGGCATCTCTGTCGTTTGTGAGGCCGCAGGCTTCTTTCTGAGGCAGAGAACACTGAATTTCTCAATAATTTCTTCTCTTTCTACTGCCTTCCACCTTTCCTAGCATTATTGTCTTTTCTAATGACTTGTGCCTTCTCAGGATATGGCTGAAGTACAATAGTTAGAATCATCCAAGCCATTGTATTCACCATCACCATGTATGGATGTGAGAGGTGGACAGTGAAGAAAGGTGGATAGAAAGAAAATCAGCTCATTTGAGATAATGTGGGGCTGGAGAAGAGTCCTGAGGATCCCGTGGACAGCCAGAAAAGACAAACAAATGGCTCCTTGAACAACAGATCAAGCCTGAACTACCTCTAAAAACCAAGATGATCAAATTGAGGCTGCTGTACTTTGGCCACATCATGAGAAGGCACGACTCATTGGAAAAGACAATAATGCTAGGGAAGGTAGAAGGATGTAGAAGAGGAGAAGGCCATATGCTACATGGATGGACTCTATAAAGGAGGTCATGGGCGTGAATTTACAGGACCTGAGCATAGCAGGGGAGGATAAGGAGGCTGGGACAGCGTCACCCATGAGTCAAGGTGGCTTCAAGGGCAGTTAACAACAACAATCGTAGTCTGAACAAGACATGCCTCTCTGTTCTTCTGTTTCTCTGTCTTGGTCCCAGAAACTAGGCATGACACTTTGCTTCTCAAATGTTGCCCTCTCACCTCTCTGCAGGAATGGCCTCTTTCTTGGATTCACTAACTTTCTCCCCCTTTTGGCAGCCATCAAGGAGCGGATTTTGACACTTTGGCATCCATTTCCACTGGCACCTTCAAGGACAGGCGATCAGGACAGTTGCCTCCACCCCTTGCAAATGCTTCCGCCCTTTATCTTGTCTCTGCATATCCAAAGATACTCCCCCCCCCCCAATCCCCAAGTTGGCAATAAAATAACCGAGATTGTGCAGGGATGGGGGATGGGGAAGACCAGGGGAAGGAGATAAGAAATTGCCGGATGACAAAGGAGATCTGACAAGGCATGTCATATAGGGAAGAAAACTTAAAAGAGGCAAATTAAACTCTTCTTCAGAGAGAGAGAGAGAAATAAAAAATGTGCCAGGGAGAAAGGGGGGGGGGAGAGAGTAATACAGCAAAGGGGAGCATAACTGTTTTCAAAAGGCACCTTTATCCACCATCATCATCTCAGCAGATGATTTGGGGAGGAAGGGAGGAGAGAGGATTAACAAACAGTTGATTCCATAGTGGAAACTTATCTCCCATGCCTTCCTTCCCCTCAATGTCAATTTAAAGATAACTTTTTGGAAGGAGAAGACAGCAGAGTTGCCTACCTACAAAGCAAGGGTGGGACTCATCTGGCCCTTCTGAGGTTGTTGGACTGCACCTCTCAGTATTCCTTGCCCACTGGCAATGCTGGGAAGGGATTGCTGGGCCTTTCAATCTAGCAATTTTTGGAGGTTTGCTCTAGAGAGACTGATCAACCCTACACTTGCATCTTCTGGCTGACCTTCAGTGTTGTTGCCATTGGAAAATGTTTCTTCAGCACAGGGATAGCATACTGGGTCTTAATTCATGTAGTTTGACACCACTAACTGCCATGGCTCAATGCTATAGGATTCTGGGATTTGTAGTTTGGTGAGATATTTAGCCTTCTCTGTCAGAGAGATCTAGGGTCTCAACAAACTACAAATCCTGGGCTTCCATAGCACAGAGCCATGGCAGTTAAATTGCATTAACTCTCCAGCGGAGATGCAGCCTCTGTCCCCTGCTGATATTCTTCTATTTCACTGGCCCTAGCAAAGGTTACGTACTTGTATTTTAGAGAAGAACGCTATTGTTTATTGTGCTTTACTTCTTTTGGGAACTCTGAAACATACAGTTCTGTCAAGATAAAAGATGTTATTAACTTGTAGGAGCTGAGAGAGGGCTTCCCTTATTAAACAGAAGGGGGGGGGAGGAGAGATGACATAGCAATCGTCCAAATGATAAATAATTATTTTTTAAAGTCATTTTCTGCTAACAGTAAAGGCATTTAGTGTTCTGAATAAGGACAAAAAAGCTGGCATGGAAAGGAAGACATGTTATTTAGGACTAGCAAAACACTTTCATTGTGTATTCCTGCCTGGAAGGGGGTTGGATTAGATGGCCATCATGGTTCCTTCTATCTCTCAAGATTCTGTTACTCTGTGATTCCAAATATTATGCAGGGAAGTGCATTGGGAACTAGGTGATCCTGTGGATCTGTTTCTCAATTGCAGGGTTTATAACTGCTATGCAAGCAAGTTCCCCAGTGCTACAAAAATGTTCTCTTTCTGGGGCAAGAAAAGATTGATAAATGCTTCCCACCCAGGGCAAAGAAAGTACAGGTCTATCCCAGTTAATTTACATGGTGGTGGTGGTAGTAGTAGTGTGTCTTCAAGGCATTTCTGACTTATGGCAACCCTAACAGGAGTCTATCATGGGATTTTCTTTGCAAGATTTGTTCAGAAGAGATTTGCCATTGCCTCCCTCTGGGGCTGAGAGAGTGTGGGTTTCCATGGCAGAGCAGGGACTTGAACCCTGGTTTCCAGAGCTGCAGCACTAAAACCACTACACTATCCTCTCTCTCTCTTGCAAACACACACACACAATGGCTACAGTGAAGCCCTCTCCCAACTTGATAAGCAATAAGTTACCCTTTGCATTCAGGTTTTCAGTGGCTCAACCTGAAGCTTTGGAGAACTGTGCTCAGTTAAATGGCCACTGTGAAGACTTTACCACACCACCCTGCTGTTCTGCCACAATCGCAGTAGTTTACAAATGGAACCTTAGCAGTTTGGGATAATTTCTGATTACATGTTTCCTCAAAATAGCCCTTTGGTGATCCATGGTTGCATGATCTGTTTTCCACATGGCCAAACACCGCCTTCCAGGAGGAAGGGGAAAAACAGGTGATCGTGGCAGCCGAGTACCTCCCAAAGACAGTTGTTGTGTGGATATGTATACAGGACCCAGCATTGGAAAGGTGTTGACAGCCAAGATCACTGCAAGGGGGAGCAGAACCATGACCATTCACACCACATGGCTGCCTGAAAAACAGAACTGCAGGGGAAGGGAGTTATCGCACAGAAATAATATTAGTCATTGTTTTTGTGCTGCAAGAGAGATTATTTGCAGTTTGGAACTTATTCAAAACTGGTCTCCCAAATTTAAAATGGTATTATAATGCAAATCAATTGAGATACATTATAGATGGAAATACAGAAAAGGGGGAATTAGACTTGTTAGAGATGGAAACAGAAATAGAGAAAAAAACTGGAAAATATATATATTTTAGGGATCTTACCATGAAAGAAACAAAAGAAATAGAAAACCCTTTTTAAAAAGAATATATTAGAGATGGGGTGGGGGGGGGAAATATAAAGAAAAATTAATGACTGCTATCACACCATTAACCCCAGTAGTAATGATGGAAAAATTTCCAATAAATTTAAGGAAGGAATTAGGGAAAGAGTTAAGGAAGCAAGAAATATATAGGCTAAAAGATTGAATGAAGATAATGAAGGATAAAGAAAAAACAAAGGAGAAACTGCAATGTTCAAAAATAACCTGGTTTAATTGTATTCAGTTGGAACAATGGCCAACTCTAAAAAATTTTAGAGAATATACTAAATTTGAACAAATAATCAGGCAAAGAGATAGTATGGAGGAAAACAAAAGTTTGAAAGGTATTACAAGTGAAATTTATAAATTGTTATCAAAACATGGCAAATGTATGGCAAATGGCAATTAATGATAAGTTAACATGTGAAATTAAGATTTTAAAAAGGACTAATGAAGAGGAATGACTTTGAAGCAATATGGAAGATATTTGTATAAAAGCTTCCAGTAAAAGAGGAAGGTGGTTTACTTCCACATGAAGAGTTACAATTTTGGAGAGTAGAATAACATGAAGATATTAGGGAGTGATGGGGAACACTTAATTATAAAGATAAGTTAATTAGTGCTAAATTAATAGTATTACACTTTAGTGGAATTATGAATAGTATATGGCAAAAAGAAGATAGAAATAAGAATGAAGATATCATTTTAGAAGTATTAGCTAACACAATAAGAGAAGATCAGGAAATAAAGGGAGTCAAATTGAAAGGTTATAACTACAAAATCAAAGCTTTTGCAGATGATCTAGTATGCTTTTTAGAACATCCATTGGAAAATGTAAAAATATTGAATAGATTTTAAGAGTTTGGAAGTGTGGCAAGATTTAAAATAAATCAAGAAAAACATCAATCTTAATGAAAAATATGTCAAGAGAAGAAGAGGACAACTTAATGGAAACTACTAAAGTACAAAGAAAAATTAAATATTTGGGTATATATTTAACAAGAAGGAACACTGACTTATTCGACAATTATAATAAAGTTTGGTTTGGTTTGAAATTAAGAAAGATTTAGAAATTTGGACAAAATTGAAAATATCCTTTTTGGGAAGAGTATCGATTCTAAAAATGAGTATACTGCCAAAATGTATCTATTTCAAAATCTGCCAATAATTATTAATGACAATTGGTTTGATAAATGGCAAAAAGAGCTAGCCAATTTTTTATGGGAAGGCAAAAAGGCAAGATACAAATGGTCGCTATTATCAGAAGCCAAAGAAAGAGTGGATGTGCACTACCAAATCTTAAATTATATGACTATGCATGATGCTTAATATGGATTGAAGATTGGGTAAGACTAATAGATGAAAGAACATTTAATCTTGAAGGAGAAAATACAAGATTTGGCTGGCATGCATACATGTATTATAACAAAGTAAAAGAAAACAGGGATTTTCATCATCAGTATGTAAAAAGATCACTCCTTAATGTGTGTATGAAAATCAAAAGAAATGTCTATAGGGGAATACCAATATGGGTATCTACCCAAGAGGCATTCTTTTCTTGGAGTAGAAATAAGGAAGAGGCATGGATAAGATATGAAGATATCTTATCACTAGGGAAAGATAAAGAATACAAGATAAAAACAAGAGAACAGCTATAGAAGGTGTGAACAATAATTGTTTTTATATAAATCAGGGGTAGGCAACCTAAGGCTCGGGGGCCGGATGCGGCTCCCTGAGGCCTTTGGACCAGCCCCAGGCCAGTCCTGCCTCTTCCGCCACCCGCCGCCGCTGCCACCCACCATGATGATATTGATTATTGTTGTTATTACTTGTTCTTGGAGTTTTCTTGACAAAACCTCCACAGGGGGTTTGCCATGGCTTTTCTAGGGCTGAGAGAGTGTGCATGCATATTTTTTAATTATTTTAAAATTATTTTTATATTTATTTATTTATTTATTTATGGTGCTTTGGCCCCCCCCAATTGTTTGAGGGACAGCAACCCGGCCCCAGGCTCAAAAAGGTTGCCTACCCCTGATATGAACAATTAACTGAAAGATACAAAATGGACAAGAAGATTGTAGGTATTGAAATGGACAGAAATGAATTGGATGAGCTATTAATACAAAAAGGAGAGCATAGCAGATCTTGAACACAAGAGAACTAGAACAAGAAACAGTCAAACAAATAATAATAATAATAATAATAATAATAATAAAGTTTATTTGTATCCCGCTTATTGCCAGACAATCCAAGTGGCTTACAATACAACCTGTATAACATATCTCCAAAAAGAAAAACTGACCCACCCCCTAATCAACCTCTACTGCGTTCCTCATCCATCAACAACTGATGGGTATTATATAGGCCAAAGATATAGGTAAAATATTGAATTTCAATCATGGGAGAAAACATGGAATGATACAAATTCACTCTATGTCAAAACTACAAAGGAAACTTTATAAAAATGATGTATCGTTTTCCCCAACAAAACTAAATGCAATATATAATGCAGGCAAAATAAATTGCTGGAAATGTCAAGAGAACATTAGATCATTTTATCACATATGGTGGAAATGCCCAAGGGCAATAAAAATATTGGAAAGAAATACACAGTATGATCTCAAAGATATTACAGATATACCATTAAATCCAGAACTCTTCTTACTAAACATGATGTATGACTTAGAAAAAGATGTGGAAAAGAAATATAAAAGAATACTACTATATAACAATTGCTAGAACTCTCTATGCTAAATACTGGAAAAATGAAACCTATTGAAGAATGGTTAGTAAAACTTGGATATGGATATTTTAACAACGTTAATGAATGATAAAGTGACAAATAAAATAGAAGAAGAATGGGAACTACTAAAAATATTGAAAAACAAAGTGGCCAGATTTGAAGAATATTGAAAAATAAATGGCAGGAGCAACAATTCGGAATTTGGAAATATCACAACTAAGAAAACTCAAGAAACATCTAACTGATACTTTCATACAGATTTGAAAAGTAGTAGACAAAAAAGGGAGGGGAAAACTAACTATGAAAAAGACAGAAAGAAAAATATAAATATAGGTACAGTGACCACAAGATCAAATACATTGATAAGAAAACCTAGGATATTAACTGATTAACTGAAAAAAGGCTGAATGCAAGCAATCAGGATGTAATGATGGAAATATGTGTTGTGTTTACTGTGTTACCTTTATTAGTTTATATGTCATTGTTTATGTTTAATTGTTGATGTTGATGTAAGGTGTGTATGGAATATATGTGTTTATTTTAACTATTTAATAATTAATAAAAATTAAAAATAAATAAGAATGAAGATATCAATAATGATTTCATGTGTTTTTTCTAATTATTGGTTTAATTAATATTAAATTGTTTGATATGAATAAAATTCAGATAAAGTAATTAAGAATGGATAATTAATGTGATTTATTACATATTGTATGTGGAATATTATGTATAAGACATTTTTAAAATATTATTTAAATATGTTATATTATTAATAATAAAAATATTATTTTAAAAAAGGAACTTACTCAAAACCAAATTTGCATGTAGTATTTGAACACAGAATTTTCTGTTCAGGAGACAACATTTTCTGCACAGAAAATGCCTAGAATAATTCATGAGTGGTGTGAAGCTTCTTCCAGGAATCTTCATGTCACTGTCTGTCAACACTAGAGAAACACTCTCTTTTACTATTTAAAAAATATTTGTTATTTTCCCCCATCTCTAAATAAGGCTAATCAGGATCTACTCCTTGGCCATGAGATTTGGCATAAATCAGAGCTATGCATTAATGGTGCTATGTGACCCTTTTAGGATCAACAGCAACATGGCTCAAGTGAACCAAGATATTAGTTGTGCAACCAAATGCACAACCAATTTTGCAATGTCCATCCGAGTACAACATATCTCCACATGTGTACACAGTGCACATTGAACTTGCACTTATAATGATCCATTTTTATGTGCATGGACTCTATATGTCCAATTCTTTCTCTGCAACTGTGAAATGAATGGCAACATTCCATCTCAAACAAAAATGTCCAACCACTTCCACAAAGTAACTTACACATGTGTAGGACATTAAGAAATCAAAAGACTAGGACTCTGAAGGGCAGCTATGAAGAAACTAGACAAAGAGCCTGAAGAGCAAAAATATATTGCTGAATACCAAAGTTAGGATTGTTCATGCCATCATATTTCCCATTTCTATATACGGTTGTGAAAGGTGGAAAGTGAAGAAAGTGGATAGGAAGAGGAACAACTCATTTGAGAGTGGTGCTGGAAAAGAGTTCTGCGGATACTGTTGGACTACCAATAGATGGGTCCTAGAAGAAATGAGGCCTGAACTTTCCTAGAAGCCAAGATGACGAAACTGAGGCTGTTGGACTTGGGTCATATCATGAGAAGGCATGGCTCCATGGCTTCAGTATGATAATGCTTGGTAAAGTGGAGGACAATAGGAAACCAATTACAAATCCAAAATTATAAAATGAGAGACTTGGAGGTCTTTCATTCATAGGGTTTCCATCAGTCAAAAGACCTTATTGCACAGCACTTACAGGAATGGAAAGGAACGGAATGGAACAGGACAAAAATGCATGTTACTGCACAGGTTCTCCTATGCAGTAACATGTGTTTTTGTCCTATTCCATTCCTTTCCATTCCCGTTCCTGTAAGTGCTGTGCGATAATAGTCTACTTGGAGACAGTTAACAAGCGCAACAAAGATGTCAACAGGATTCTGGCCCTTGATGTCAGATGTAACAGAATGATCTGTAAATGCTTCAGGGAGCATTTGCCGTCTGCACGTGCTCAGGGGCCCTGCAGCTCTGTATATCATAGGCCCTAGTCCCAAATCTGGGGCATGAAAAGTGACATGCAGAGAGAATAATATTTGAATTTGCATCTCTTAATTCTTTCCAAGTTGTGGCTTTAAGTGCAGCCCAAACAGAGGCTGCAGTTTGACACATAGACACAAACAAACACGTACACACCAAGCCTGCCTCTTCAGCCAGTTCATTATCCCTTATTTACAAATGCTGCACAACAGGTTGAAGGGCAGAGTGACCTTCCCGTGCTGAGATGCCCTGCCTAGAAAGAGCTTACCCGAAGCTGCCTATATGCCTACCCAATCTCATCTCCTCCCTTCCCGAGTTCCCATCTTGGCATTTCACCCACTCCTTGTCTGAGTTAATATTTGAATTCTCTTTGCATTGGGGTTTTTCGGCAATCCAGCGAACAATTAACCTGACAAAAATGCTTGTTTCACCACACTTACTCCAGGGGGCTTGACAAGAAAAGTAATTTTTCTTTGATTGAATTGGATTTAGGCAGGGTGGCGGAGGGGGGGGAATAACTCCCAGGGTTTGCTGGAGAGCTTTCTGTGTGAAATCCAGGAAATTGCCTGCCTTCTGTTTCATTCCTCTCCTTGCAAATCTGGATTATAGGGCTTGAGTTCACACTGATTTGGGCATTAAGCAAAACGCCAATCCAGAGCCCAGAAAAAAAAAAAGCTGCCAGTTGTGTCCAGTGGTACTATTGCCATTTTAAATTGCCTCTCAGTAGCCCACTCTTGAAATGCAAACCTCAGCATTGCTGCACATTCATAAAGTAATAGAATTTTAGAACTGGAAAAGGCTACAAAGGACACCTTTTCCAACCCCCTGTCATGCAGAAAGATACAACAGAATCACTCCCAGAAGATGCCTTTCCAAACCTTGTTTGAAAACCTCCAAAGAAGGAGACTTCACCACAGTCAAAGGCAGCAGCATCTTCCACTGTTGAATCACTCTCATCAGGAAGTTCTTCCTAATGTTGAAGTGGAATCTCTTTTCCTTTAGCTTGAATCCATTGCTTCATGTCCTTGTGTCTAGAGCACCAGGAAACAAGCTGGCTCCATCCACAATATAGCATCCCTTCACATATTTAAACATGGCTCTTATGTCTCTTTTTAACCTTCTCTTCTCCAGGCCAAACATACCCAGCTACCTAAACCACTCCTCATAGGGCACTAGACTCCTATTGATATAGCCCAGAATTGTCTTGGCTTTTTTGGCTGCCACATCACACTACAGACTCATGCCTAGGTTATAGTCTCATAAGACCCCTAGATCCCCATTAAAATACATTTCAAAACACTTTCCTTGGTGTGAAGTAATAAATGAACCCAAATACAAGTACGAAGCTGTCAATCAGAGGACAGGTTCATATAGTGCGCAGATGGACAAGATGTGGCCATGAAGCCACATGTGGTCCATGGCATTTGTGTGGGGTTTTTTTTTCCAATTGTTCTAAACCTTTCCAGATTCTCTGAAAAGTGCTTTTTCTGGGTGAAAAAAAGAGGGTGAATTGATTCTCCTGCAAGCTTCATTTCACCTTTTAGACAGGTTCCAGGCCTTTCCCTTGTTGTGGATCATCAAAATATTAATTAGGACTGAGAGGTGATGACAATAGCCCTCAAAAAATTGGAATGGGTATTGTGTTCCTGGTCAATCAAAAGACAGATCAGGGAATAAGATTTCAGCCGGTGCTGGATGAGGTTGCACAGTCCCCCTGAAATCTCTGGTCCACAGCTTGAGCATACTCCTGGACTCAGTCCTGAGCACAGATGCCTAGGTTTTATCAGTGACCTGGAGAACAATTGCAAAGTTAAAACTAGTGTGCCAGCCATACCAATTTGTGGAGATATCAGATCTGACCACAATGACACATGTTTTGAGTACATCATATAATTGCATCCCAAAAGCTCATGGACTACCACATTGAAGAAGACTGTTCTTGACCACTTTTAATCATTCTCCGTATTTTTTTTATTAATGGGTATGCTTAATTCTCTACATAGTTTAGTCATATTTTAACTTTTCTCTATTTTAATGACACAGAACTTTATGACTCCCTCTTCTAGCTTTGAAGTCTTCTTGAACCCCAGGGCTGGGAAAAAGACAGGAAATAGATCAATCGATTGAGTGATTTGATTGATCAATCAATCAATGAAGGACCTCCAGGGGAGACAAGAAAAGAAGTTGATAGGAGCATATTTGTCTGTGCCAGGTTGTTCAGAATAGCTTGTTATTGTTGTTGTTGTTGTTGTTAACCACCCTTGAGTTGATCTCAACCCATGAGAACCCTATGGTTGTGACACCTCCAAGACTCCCTATCCTCCACTGCTCTGCTTAGTTCCTACAACTTCAAACCCATGACCTTATTGATTGAGTCCACCCATATAGGATGCAACCTTCCTCACTTTCTGCTTCCCTCCACCTTTCCTAGCATTATTGTTTTTTTTTCCAATGAGTCATGACTCCTTATAATGTGGCCAAAATATGAAAGCCTCAATTTGGTCATCTTGGCTTCTAGGAGATTTCTGGCTTGACCTGCTCTAGGATCCATTTTTTGTCTTTTTGGCCATCCACAGTATCCTCACCATTCTTCTCCAGTACCACATCTCAAATGAATTGATTTTCTTCCTATCTGCTTTCTTCATTGTCCAAGTCTCATATCCATACATGGTAACAGAGAATACAGCGGCTTGTACTATTCTAATTTTCATGCTTAGTTGCATATCTTCACATTTTAGGATCTCTTCTATTTCTTTCATAGCTTCCCTGCCCATTCTTAGTCTTCTTCTGATTTCTTTACTGCGGTCCCCACTCTGATCAATGTTTGATCCCAGGTATGAGAACTCTTTTACTATTTCTGTTTCCTCACTGTCTGGGTTGAATTTATATAAATTGCTACTTCTGAACATCTCTCATTTGGGTCATAATCAATTTAATTTCTCCACAAACAGCAAAACCAGACAGATTGTGTTCTCAAACAGAAGGTCTGGCTGACATTTTTAGTCGTTCCCTGTTCTTCGTGGTCTTTCTCTCCCCCTCCCACACCAGAACAACAGAAAAAAAGATGAAAGAAAGATGGCTGGAGTCCTGTTCATGCCTTACACATTTGTAAGTTCCCCTGCAGGAGCACTTAAAACATTTATGTCTGACGTGCAACATCTTTATTCTTTTCAAGGTTACAAAAACTATGCAAAAGCATCTATGCATAGATAGAGCTAGGTGCTTCCATAACACAGTGGGTTCTTGTGGCTGAGTAGGGATTCAAAACCAGGTCTTCAGAGTCCTGGTCCAACACTCAGACCACTACAACAGGATGGTCTGATTCACTCTTCACAACCCTGATATCAGACTTTGGCCTTATTCATCATCTATCATTTGAAAGTCAGAAATTCCTCCCACTTTAGATACATCTATTTTATATGTTATGAATATATATTTCATAGATACCAACATCAAGAAAATATATTTTTGGAAATATGATCAGTTTATAATAATATGTGTCGCTAGCCTTTGTTCATAATCCTCTGTACCATCTCTTTCTTTTTATCCTTTTACCTTTTCTTCTTCTTTCTTTTAATTTTCTTCCTTTCTTTGTAATTATATATTCAAAAAGATGGTGTTAATTTTTAAGCTGTTTTAGTTTCCTGGTTTGTTCAATATGTCCTCATTCTATGCAAATTATGTTTTACTATTTTAAATTTTAAATTGTTTTAATGGTCAAAATTTAAACTGGTTAAATTGATTTTACTTGCATGCCAGCCTGCGATTCCATGATATAGGGCAGGATATAAATATTTAATTAAATAAATAACAGACATTTGGTAGAAACACAAAATGTACATTAATGAACAGAAGAGCCCCGGATGGGTCCCAATCCAGTTCCTTTTGGCTCAAATCTGTTTTCGGTTTCCAGAAGAAAGTGTTGCCAAACCTGCCCCCAGAAGGATGAGATGAAATGCCTCCAGATTCAATAAACATTATTGTAGTAGCCACAGATGAAAGGAAGATTGGTCAGGAAGCAATTTCTGTGGCAGCCTCTTTAATGATTAAATGATCTTACCGATACAGATGAGCAAAGCCACGATCATCATTTTTCAAGGCAGGCTTCTCGGTTAATCGTGATGGCTGCATCCATCTTTTCTCCAAGAGCTCTGTGTCCATTTTCCCCAGAGTTTTGGCATTCAGGAGAACTCCCACTTCCTTGTTGAGCAGTGGAAATGCACACATACGCTCCAACATTTCATAAATGGAGACCAGGACACATATGGCTGACCAACATCAGAGCAAGGTCAAGATGGCAAGAGTTATGAATGAAGAAGGACAGACTGGCTAGGAAAGGCTGCAGCAGTTTGCTTTTGTGTAATTGGTGATTCCCTGTTATCTACAAATAAAAGTACATTTGGATTTTGCATCCTGGAATTCTGTTTCTTGGAACTGCTGTACCCAGGTGTGATCCCTGTTTTTAGTTGCCCAAAGCCCTCTCAGCCACTTTAATTGAGCTAATAAAATTTCCCTATTAAATATTGGTTGTGGGTGCCTTCTGCAACCCTTGTAATTTGTGTAATAGTGGATTAATGGCCATGAAAGCTCATGCTGAAATAAACTTGTTAGTCTCAAAGATGCTGCAAAATTCTATTTTCCTATTCTCCCCCCCCCCATTTCTTCATACACAATTCTTCTCACACACAAACATTTTCTTTTTATTCTGTGATTGATTAGCAACACATTATCTTTGGAAACAAATATTATAAGCCACCAAAAGCCTCCAGTGACCAACATCCAAAGGAATGCAAAGCAAGCAGTTGGGGGCAAACAAAATATTCTTTTTATGAGGTTGTAAGTGCTGTGGAACCCCTGGTAAAAACCTCCTGAGAGTCCTTTGCTTAAAGGTCAAAGAAGAGACATAAAGGATCAGCAATAACCTAGTTGTATCATATAAGTGACAAAGAAAGTACAACTCAGTTCAATGACAAGCATGCATATATAGGAGGGTTGCAGACTGCCAGAAATAGTGTGAATTCAGTCCACTTTTAGGGTTAGGGTTAGAGTTAGGGAACCATGGGAACTGTATTTTATTGTGGCATCAGAGTTGTCTGACAGAGAAGGCTCAATGTCTCAGAAAAATAACAGTTCCCATGATTCCCTAGCACTAACCCTAACCCTAAAAGTGGACTGAATTCACACTATTTCTGGCAGTCTGCAACCCCCCATAGTCTCCCCCCAAAAAAACCACAATGAAGTTCTTAAGATTCATTGTCTTCCTGGTGATACAATTTTAGGGATAGGGGTGCACCTTCAAGTCATTTGTGGAGACATGAAAGTGAAGAATCTGTCACTGGGTTTTCCTGGCAAGTTGATTCAGAGGAGATTTTCCCTTTAAAGCTGAGAGTGTGTGACTTGCCCAAGATCACCCAATGAGTTTCCATGGCTGAGTTGGGATTCAAACCCTTGTCTACTAGAGTTCTAGTCCAACACTCAAACCACTACACCACACTGGCTCTCTGGTACAATTTTAGCATCATATCTAAGCTTCTCCCATTCACCCTTGTTCTCAGCAATCTAACAGCTAGTTGTCTCCAAGGCTCAAAAGAGGCAATTTTCCTGTTAATTGTGGTTTCAGGATTACAAGGTGACCGAGTTAATCCATCAGCTGCAGTACTAGCAAGCTGCTAACCTTTCCCCTTTCGCCTGCTCACACAGCATGAGACATTGCAACATGGACTGCTTAGGTTTAAGCCCTTAATTTCGGCTTCAGTAATTCCTCTCGTAGTTTAGAAAGGCCTTTTTCTGTTTCATTTTTGTGTTTTGTTTATTGGTCAACCAAAGTCAGAATTACAGAACAGGCTTTCTGGACAGAGGGGGCACTTATAGTATTATTTGGTGACTGAGGCCAGAATCTTTTATGGCTACAACCATCCTGAAGGAAGTAAAGCATGGGTGAAATAGACTGCGCAGAGCTGGCAGATTTTGGCTAGCATGCTCTTGGTGACATAGCCCTGTCCAAGTTCTCTTTCACACAAGGCTGTACTTTTCAGGCCATTGTGCAATGGACAGATTCAGTTCATGCATGTCTAAGTGGAGTTCCACATTTCACGTGGGCCTCACTCTTATCGTTAATCACAACTATCATAGAGCCATTGGATCCACTAGATTCACTTTCATGTTTATTCACTCTTCAACAATTGAGTTAAAGGATCTCCTCTAGTTGTGGCTAACCCATGGGATTCCATGACAGCCATCATGGTGTAGTGGTTTGAGAGTGGGACTAGGACTCTGGAGACCTGGGTTTGAATCCCGGCTCAGCCATGGAAACCCATTGGGTGATCCTGGGCAAGTCATTCTCTCTCAGCCTCAGAAGATAGCAATGTCACACCCCCTCTGAAGAAACCTGCCAAGAAAACCCTATGATGGGTTTGCCTTAGGTTGCCATAAGTTGGAAATGGCTAGGAGGCACACAACACAGTTGTGTATTCTTGGGAGCTATGTAAAGATCTGTCAGTGTCTTCAGTGTCTTAGGAGTTTATCACACGGGGAAAACTGGAAGTTTAAACAGTCAGAGCCCGTGGTTATCCAGCATATTAGGCACAATTGCACAAATGGTTTTCACATGATGTCTCACACAAACCTCTTAGAATCCAAACAGAAAGTGACATGAATCAGGGAATAGTCATTTTCAGGAAGATACTGTGTTTTCATTTCCATTTCATTCACAAATTCACTTTCTTTGCACAATTGCTGTAATGTGAAAGCTATTTGTGGGGATCTGAAAGGAACAGCTGGTGAGAGAAGGCAGGAACGCAGCAAGAGCGAAAGAAAAGTTTTCTCTTTCCTTTCCTACTTCTTTTGGGTAATGTTCTGTTCTTTTTACTCAGGTTGGATACCATTTCTTGCAAAGTAAGGGCAGTACAGTATGTTTTTATAAAGAAAATTGTGTAAATAAAATTGTTTATTTTTCTGGGTGATTTCTGGTAATGCAACAATTTCTTCTGTGCACACAGAAGTTATTTCCAAACCATCAATGGGATTTGTCCGCATCTGTGTGAAAACCAAATGCACTTTCTACCCACTTTCTCGCATTAGTAATGTACTTTTAATGTGTTGTGCTCTGCATGTGAAAATCATTTGTGAAAATCATGCTTTTCCGAGATGCAGACACTTTAACCATTTTCAGGATGTGATAAACTCCCTACTTGGATTGCAAAAATGACCACTGTGTGGTATTACTTCCTGTTACATGAAAACAATGGATGGGCACTTAAATTGGGACTTTATTACACCAGCCTGCTGTTCCATCAGAATTGCACTAGTTTAAGATTGGAAGCATACTGCGATGGCATCATTTCTTATCACACTTTTCTCCATCATAGCATTTTGGCAATTCATTGTTGCGTGATGTTTTCTTCACTGCCAAATGCCGTGTTTCAGGAGGAAACGGGGAGACAAGTGATCCTGGCTGCTAATATGTACACAGCAGCCAGGTCTAGGAAAGTGTTGGCTGCTGCAATCCCTGTTCCACCCCCTTGCAAAGCATGGGGCTGCTGTGTGCACATTCACACAGCAACCCCACACTTCAGGAGGAAGGGAAGGACTAGCAATCACAGCAGTCAGCATTGGGAAGGTGTTGACAGCTGAGATCACTGTGAGGGGGGAGGGAGAGGAGAGGAGGAGAGGAGCAGAATCACAGCCACACACTCTGAGATAATCTGACTGACCCAGACAGATTTAGGACTTTATCACCCTAGCCTGCTGTTCCGTTACAAGAATAAAAGCATACCCATTTGGCATAATTTATTATCATGCTTTCCCCCATGATAGCACTTTGGTGATCCATAGTTGCATGATCTGTTTTCCCAGGGTGACTAGATGTCCTAACTGCAAAGGAGGACAAGACACCGCAAAATGTAGGACATTCAAGAAAAAATGTAGGGTATTACAAAATTAAAGATAAAAACACTAGTATAAATATAAATTCATGCTTTTTAGTTGTGCTCAAAATGGAAGAAATTTTGAAATTCCCCCTGGACAGAAGGTTGAAATGTAGAATATGTCCTGGAAAAGGAGGACACCTGGTAACCATGTGTTTTCCACATTGCCATACACTGCCTTGTGGGAGGAAGGAGGGGAATGAGCAATTGCGGCTGCCAAACATCTCTCAAAGGTGGCTGCTGTGTGAATGTGCACACAGCAGCTGGCTTGGAGAAATGGTGGGCAGCTGTGATTGCTCCTCTTCCCTCCTCATTAACACAACAGCCCCACACAAGCAATGGTGGCCACCAACTGCCTCCTGAAGCTGGCTACTGTGTGAACAGGCATATGATTTTGGGAAGGTATTGGTGGTCAAAACCATTGCAAGGGAAATGTGAAGGGAGAAGAGAAGCCGCAGAATCATGGCCACTAGGAATGCCTGGGAAGTGGAACTGCCACAGAAGGGACCTATCACACCAGGGCAGTCATAGAATAGCAGCAAGATGGAGATCCTATTGACTGGTTTTGCCTGTTAATGAAAAGGTGCACAACAGTCAAAAATGGCATGCAAGGCAACAGTGGAACAGACATGACATCATGTAGTAAGTACCATCCATAGACATTTTCACTCTGTTGAAATTCCACTTTATAGCTTCGTGTGATAAGATCTTTGGTTACACAGTGTTGCTATTCAGCAGAATTCAAAAAGGGCATTGACAAGCTGGAGTGTATCCACAGGAGGATAACTAAAATGATGAACGGTCTGGAAACCACCAAGCCCTATGAGGACTGCCTTAGGGAACTGGGTATATTTAGCTTGGAGAAGAGAAGGATATGAGGTGGAATGAGAGCAGTTTAAATATCTGAAGGGATGTCATATTGAGGATGTAGCAAGTTTGTTCAGAGAATAGGACATAGAGCAATGGATATAAGCTACAGGAAAAGAGATTCTGCCTCGACATTAGGAAGAACTTCCTGACAGTAAGAGCTGTTTGACATAGGAAGACACTGCTGCCTCAGAGAGTGGTGGAGTACCTGTCTTTGGAGATTTTTAAACAGAGGCTGGATGGCCATCTCTCAGGAGTACTTGGATTGTGTAGTCATGCATTGCAGGGAGGTGGGCTGGATGGCCTTTGGGGTCTCTTCCAACTCTATGATTCTAGAAGTGTGCCATAGCACAACCACCATCTAATTGTGTAAGAGTAGATTTATCCAAACATGTATGATGCATGCACTTCATTTCCATCACCACTGCTAGGCGATCCAGGAAAATATACAGCCCATCCCAGAGAGTCGCAAAATGATTGGAGCCTGGGGCTGCTGACCTGCTCAAAGTGCCCTCCCTTGTTATATTGATCAGGCTTGATTGATTTTAAATGTCTCTGTTTCATCACCTCCCTGAAGGCTCAAAGCAGTTCACAAGAATAAATTTAAAATCATACAAATGAAACACAGAGAGTAGGAGAGCGGGGATGGAAAAGAAATCCACAGCCAGCCTGAAATACCAGAGACCTATCACACCATAATAGCATTTTATTCCACTATCATTCCACTTTAACTGCCATGGCAACATTCTGGGGAATTCTAGATTTGTAGTTCAGTCAGGCCCAAGAGCTACCTGGCTGAGAATTCTAAATGCCTCTCCCTAAACTGCAAATCCCAGGATTCCATAGAACATTGCCATGGCAGTTAAATGGGAATAATGACACAAAGAGTGTCGTGTGATAGGGCCAAAACTATGCATGCAGGTTGCCTCAAAAAAGCAAAGAATCTCTCAAATGAATGCACGGTCTGTGCATGTCTCAAACTTGGCTTCAGCCTAAATCCACGTAGACAGTAAGGTTGTTAGTCTTTCATTCAAGCCTAGGCATAGAGTGGTCTTTGTGGGGATGGATGATAAGCCTTCCACCAATTCCCCAAATCCAATATTGTTTTTTGGGGAGTGCTATTTTTGCCTCCAGCCACACAAAAAGCCTCCCAAAGTGTGAAAGCACTCAAAACTACTGCTACCCCACCAACTGCTGTTTTCCTCTGACACCATTTTGAGAAGGGCTTTGGAGGAAAATAGCAGTATCTGGCTTTGGTGTGTGTGAGAGAGAGAGACCCTTGATGGGTTAGGGGGAGAATTTTGCCCCTAGCCCCTCACGGTATTCCTCTCTGCTTTAAAGCAAGAACAGGCAACTGTGTCCCATCAAATATTTTTTTAATTTGCTATTCTCTTGATCCTCACCACTAGTTATACTTGCTACTGCTGATGGAAAATGCAGTCCAGCAGCACCTTGAAGGCCACAATTGTCCACACCTGTTTTAAGGTTCCACAAGACACTGGTGTGAATTCTAAAAATAACCGCACACACACATTGCATCTGCACTGCAGAAATAAAGCAGCATGTTTTTGGTTGTTAACTGCCTTCGTGTTAATCTCGACCCATGGCGACTCTTTGGATGAGCCATCTCCAGACCCCTCTGTCCTCTACTGCTCTGCCCAATTTCTACAAATTCATATTTGTGGTCTCTTTAATAAAGTCCATTCATCTAGCATGTGGCCTTCCTTTCTTTCTACTTCCCTCCACCTTTCCGAACATTATTGTCTTTTCCAACGATTCACGCCTTCTCATGATGTGTCCAAAGTACAACAGTCTAAGTCTTGTCATCTTGGCCTCTAGGGATATCTCTGGCTTGATTTGCTCTAGGACCCACTTGTTTGTCCTTTAGGCTGCAGCATGACACCACTTTAATTGTCACGGCTCAATGCTATGAAATAATGGGATCTATATTCTGGTTGCCATGAACTGGGTACAATGTGAAGGTGGTTAACTACAACAACAATAACAATGTTTGGTTGGACACCAGAGCTCTCTGACAGAGAAGGCTAAATATATCACAAAACTACAGATTCCAGGATTCTGTAGCACTGAGCCATGACAGTTAAAGTGGTGCCAAACTTCATTAATTTTTCTGTGCAGATGACACCACATGCACCCATTCCAGCATGACCAGCCTGCATGCATTAAAAGCCTTTCAAAACATTGTGAGTCTGGATTGTGGTGGTCAACTGTCAGGTTAGGTGGTACAACTAGAAGCCACATTCCCTCTCTACTGCACCTCCTGATTCTCAGCCTCAGAGGACAAATCTGGAAGTGTTCCAGCTCAAATAGCTTGTAATGAGCATAAAAAAAAAGAATTTATATGCATACCCATTTGGACTGTTGCAATATTTCCTATTAGAACGGCAAGTCAAGGGAATCCAAGGCATAAATTATGGAAAATGGAATTGCTTGTCAATGTTGCCTTTCAAATTTAAGACTCCTTCCTTCCCTCCCTCCCTTACTTCTTTCCTTCCTTCTAGCCTTCCTACTTTGATCTCTGCTAAAATGCATGAGCTTGGAACTCTGCTGACAATGGGATGTTAAAGAACTATGCAAGAAATGTAGAGTCCAGGAGACTGGAGTTTTCATTGAGGTTTCTGTGTGCCACTCTGTTCCTTCTCTCTCCATTTTGTCTGGTATTTTCCATTTTGCTTGACCTACATGATGCTGAAATCAGCTAAAAAGAAAGACCTTCCTGGACCTGTAATTTATTGTTGTTGTCTGATTTTAAGTTGACTCTGATTTATGGCGATCCTCTCAGTTTTCTTACCAAGGTCTGTTCAGACAAGACAGAGGTGCTCCTGGTCAGTTGGAAGGTAGATCAGAAAACACATTTGCTCCATCTTCAATGTGATATCCCTTCAATATTTAAACATGGCTCTCATGTCACCTCTTAACCTTCTCTTCCCCAAGCTAAACATACCCAGTTCCTTAATTCGCTCCTCATAGGGCTTGGTGTTTTCCAGACCTTCCACCATTTTGATCACCTTCTTCTGGACATGCTCTAGCTTCTCAACATCCATCTTGAATTGTGCCCAGAAATGGATACAATATTCCAGGTGAGGCCTGACCAAAGCAGAACAGAGTGGTATTATAGTCGCCCCTCGGCATCCGTGGATTTGCCATTCGCAGATTCAATCATTTGCGGATGTGGCGCAGGGGCTTGGGGTTGGGGACAGAGGGAAGGAGGAAAGGAAGGAGGGAGGACTTGTCACATTGTTCCTTCCTTCCTTCCTTCTTTCCTCCCTCCTTCCTCCCCATGTGAGGCTTCTGCCCTGAGCTTAGCCTTGGGGACAGAGGCTGGAGACCCATCAGCCACAGGGAGCTGGCACAGAGATTTGGGTCTCGGAGCCTCTGCCCCCAACCCCAAGCTCCTGCGCTGGTGCTGACTCCCTGTGGCTGATGGGGCTGCAGCCTCTGCTCCCAAAGCTAAGCCCAGGGAAGTCTCACAAGGGAAAGAAGGGAGGAGGCAGGGAGGGACGACTTGTCCCATTGTCCCCAATGGCGGTGCGGCTGCATGCATGCACCACCATTGGGGTCAATGGGACTTGAGCATTTGCAAATTTTGGTATCTGGGCGGGGGGGTGGGGGAGGCCCGGAATAGATCTTCCGCAGATAGAGAAGGACAGCTGTATTGTTTCCCTCAATCTAGACACGATACTTCTATTGATGCAACCTATACTTGCATTGGCTTTTTTAGCTGCTGCATCACACTGTTGACTCACGTTCACCTTGTGGTCCACTAGGGATCCTAGATCCCTTTCATAGGTACTTTTGTCAAACCAGATGTCCCCCATCCTATACCTGTGCATTTCATGTTTACTGCCCAAGTGTCTCTTTACTGCCCTACTCTGCCTCTTTTTAATTGGAAAAAGTGACTCTGGTCTTTGGCTTTTGTGGAAAAGTTGACCATACATGTGCATGAATAAAATAATAGCAATAGCAATAACACTTACATTTCTATACCATGTTATAGAGCTGAGTAGTCTGTAAGTTGTTTAAAATTATTAGCCAATTGCCCCCAACAAACTGGGTATTCATTTTACCAACCTACGAAAGGATGGAAGGCTTAGGGGGAATACAGACCAGCCAAAAGGGCCGGCCTGGGGGTGGAGTCGGGGTATGGTGACTGCACGCCAGCCGCCCCGACTCTGCCCTGATGCTGCCATCACGCCGCCTACGCAAACAGATGGCAGGTGGCATCAGGGCGCTCCCTTTGTGCAGCATTCACACATGCTGTGCCAAAGGAGTGCCAAAAAGCTGTCGCAGGAAGGGCGGCTTTTTGCCACTCTAAAAAGGAGCGGCATTTGCCAGCACTTTTTAGAGCAGCAAAGTGCTAGATTGGGGGCACAGCGTGTGATTGCTGCAGCCCTGATCTGGCACTCCCAGGGGCAGCATGGAGCCACCCCTTAGGGGCCGTCTGTACAGCCCCATAGTCAACCTGGAGCCATCTGGAATCAAACTCACAACATTTCCTCCCCCCGCATCTCTCTTTGCCCATCTTGGCGGCAATTGCTGTACAATCTACTGTTATTTACTTGTTTACTTCTTTTTGTTTAACTGATGTTTTAATCATCATGTTTTTAATGTTATACTGGTTTAATTTATTTTTAAGGGATGGGAGGGTTTGGGGACTTTGTATTGTATTTTAATATGTTGCACAAATTTTAACTACTGTAAGCCGCCCCGATTGTTCATCAGAGAGGCGGGGTAAAAATAAAATTTATTATTATTATTATTATTATTATTATTATTATTTTGGCTGCAGTACTGGCATTTAACCACTATGCCACAAAATAAAATAAAATAAAGACCAACCACATAATTCACCCTGGCCTCATTCATGCTATGTTTTGAACCAGTTTGGAAAATGGTTTAAAGGGGGGTGGTTCACACTTGCTCCAGTTTTTTCCAACCCAAATTTTTTTTGGGGGGGGGAAATCCCCCTTAACCCAGTTCTGTTGGAACCGAGGCATTTGCAGGGTCTTTTCAAAAGAACCAGGTTATTTTAGGGAGCCGCCAATGGGAACGCACTGCCGATCCCATTCAGGGCACCCAGGAAGGAGGGACAATGGACAGAGGGTGGGCAGAGGGGCAGAACACATCCATCCCACAGATCTTGGCAAACTGCCATTGTTTTTCCCCTGCTGGTTCCATGGGTGAAGATACCGTCTCTTTAAATCCTATGAATTCAAATTTCCTGCCACTGTCAAGTGGTCCCTTTAAATCACCAAGCATCTGTTTTCCACTTCTGCCAGTGAATTGGTTCCCTTTTCCATGTTGGCCAGAGGTCGGGGATGTGGGGGAGTGGATGTTCCTTGGGGGTGCATGGTGCAGTGTGGTTTGTTTTTTTTTTAAAAAAAATACTTTGATGGAATCTGTGCCCCGTTGCATTTGCCTGGCTTCACAGGGGTTTGTGGGTGCCATGGGTAGATTTAGGGATGCTATGGGGCATTCTCCCCTGGCACGGATGAATTTGTGGATGCCATGGGGAATTCAGGCCTGGCATGGGTGGATTCATAGGTGCAATGGGGGATTCTCCCCTGGCACGGGTGGATTTGTGGCTGTTTATTGTTGAGCAAGATCTGCAATACATCACAGTGATCAAGGTGCTCATCAATTGATTGACAGTTTAAAAAAATTACTGGCTCCAATCACCATTTAGAATTGGTTCAAAAATTAATGTGGGTTAAATTGCCATGGTCAGCTTCGATCATGGTAAGTATATTCTGAACATCTATTTGGTGTTGAATCACTTCATCAGTTTGAAACGATCCAGTGCAAAAATCGGTTCATCATGTAGTGTGAATGAGGCCCCTGTGGAACATGGGCCTACTTATCCATTATCCATTAGTCTGACTATAATAGCAGACAATATTCCCCACCTCTTTCACACAGTAATTTGTGGAAAGATTTACTTCCTAATTTTTAAAGACTACAATTAATCCAGGAGGATGTTCTGTTTTGTGTGTTTCTTGCTGTGCATCTTATGGTTCTTTTTAGTTTTCATTTAAAAAAGAAGAAAAAGCAGTTATATGGTTATGGTGCTGCATGACTGTTGTGCCGGCGACAATGTTGCACAAGCCAATACAAAGCTTAACCTGTCTATGAAACAGCACCACATACACAACTCCACTTTGACTCAATGTTGACATGACCCATTGGGCAAAAGTGTTCAGCAGTAGCTCCTTCCATAAGGGACCTTATGGATTCGTAAGACACCAACAGGATTCCAGGCAAAATGTCTTGCTGTTTTCACGTCACTTATCCTCACAATCCCCATGTGAAGTTCAGGATAGGTTAAAATATAAAGCTACCCAGTGAGTTTCATACCTTTCAGCATGGTTCTCTGTCCTAAATTTTAATCATATTTTCTTACTAGCCAGCATACATCCTATCCTAGAAGAAAGCTGGGGTATATATTCAATCAATCAGTCAACCAATCAATCAATCAATAAAATAAAAGAATCCTTGAGCTGTAAGGGAGCCCAAGGGGCATCCAGTCCAACCCCATTCTCCCATGCAGGAAGACACCATCCAAGCCCTCCCTGGAGGGTAGTGAAGTCTCTTTCTTTGTAGGTTTTTAAACAGAGGTTGGATGGTCATCTGTCAGGGGTACTTGGATTGTGTGTTCTCACGGCAGTGGGTTGGACTGGATGCCCCTTGGAGTCTTTTCCAACTCCAGGATTCTATGGTTCTACTGCCTTTCCATTTTAGTTCCCCACCCTGCTAGATTCACCTCTTTTGGCACACCAACTCATGATGGAGAACGAGGGATATGAAATGCCTTGGAAAGGAAGATTTATATGGGAGATGTCCTAGAAGAGTCATACCCTATTGCTAGCGTTCCTGCACTCTCCTTGCAACATGCTGTTGCAGACGCATTGCCAGGAGCAAGCGCTGACCTGCATAGATCTGGACAGGAGCATTTATGGGCCTGACTCACTGCCAAGTCTCACGTCTGGGAACATGAGGCAATTTAAAAACTGTCATTTTCTGTGGGGATTATGGCTTTGTTATCAAGGGAGACAGCACTACGTGGGCACCGTGCCCTTGAGGGGAAACGGGTCACTGCAGCAGGAGGGGAACCGTGCCAAGCTGAGCTGGGGCTGATGGCCTTAGTTCTCTGAGGTTTGTAAGAAGCAATCGCTGGACAAGGTCCTGCTTTTCTCCCCTTTTTAATGCATGGATCCTTCCTTGGAAAATGATGAGAGTGTACTTGTTAGACTTGGCCTTATGAACTGTATAACACGATATGATGAATCTAAATCAATGATTCCCAAACTTTGGTCTTCCATGTGTTTTGGACCTCAACTCTCAAATGCCCCAGACAGCTTGGCCAACAGTCAATAATTCTGGGAGCTGAAGTCCAAAACATCTGGAGTTTGGAGAACCTCTGAAAAACCATACAATCAGAGGATCAAATTAAACCAAACAGAATTGAAAATGCTTTTACATTGTTTTCAATCACTGCTGCTTTTAATAATTGAATGTTTATTTTAAAAACTATTTATTTACCAGCTATTAGTGAACTATTTACTCTTAATTATTTTCTGCTGTTGTTGTGTGCCTTAACTTGTTTCTGACCTATGGTGGCCCTGAGGCTGAGAGCATGTGACTTGTCCAAGGTCACCCATTTGGTTTCATGACCAAGCTGAGAATTGAAGCCTGGTCTCCAGAGTCATAGCCCAATGCTCAAACCACCAAGCCATAGTGGTGTAGGAAAAAATCCAAGAATCAAATATAAAATGAAGATTAATTTGAAGAGTAAATCTTAAAATGGATTAAGAATTCTAGCTAAAATATGTTTAAAGAAACTAAGATTTGTATTAGATTATGATTAAAAAGACAGTGATGATGAAATGAATTTTTACAAAATGATGAACAGTTGCTTTAGAATATTCCAATTTTAATATATGGACAGTTAGTAGATTTGGATTGTGTTATGATTATAAAGCCTATGATTATAAAATGAATCCTTATAAAATAGTTATTTTATATAGTTATTGTATAGTTGTTTTAGAATGTTCTTACTATAATATATGGATGGATAATGGAAATAGATGTCGGATTAATGTGAAAATATGTGTACAAAATGAAGATGACTATAAAATGAATTTTTATAAAATGATACATGCTTTAGAATGTTCTAACTATAGCATATGGAAGGATAATGGAAATATATGTGGCCAAAATGAATATATGTGTGGCTAAAGGGAGCCAGTGTGGTGTAGTGGTTTGAGCACTGGAACTATGACTCTGGAGACCAGGGGTCATATCCATCTCAGCCATGGAGACCCACTGGGTAACCTTGGGCAAGTGACACTCTCTCAGCCTCAGAGGATGGCAATGGCAAATCCCCTTTGAAGAGATATGACAAGGAAAACCCATAACAAGTTCATATTATTATTATTATTATTATTATTATTATTATCCCACCCTCCTCCCAGCATTTCAATGCATACAACAACAACAACAACAACAACAACAACAACGGAATTGACTTTTGGGTTATGTTGTAATTAAAATGATGACTGGGGCCTGTTATAGGGATCATATAACTCCCTTGTTAAAACAGCTTCATGGGCTACTGGTTTGTTTCTCGGCACAATTCAAAGTGCTGCTCATGACCTATACGGATCAGATCCAGAATATTTGAGGGCCTGAGCAGAGGGACAGAAAAAAGCAGCTTCTGAAAACGGGTTGAAACCCCACTAAAAGCAGGCTGAACACCCATGGGCTGAATGCACCATGTGGCGTCAAACTGTGCTATGCAGTTGTGTGTATGTTTTTGTCGCCACCCCACCATATATGCACACTATTGCACAAACACACCATCTGTGATCTAATTACTTCTCTCTTTCTGCCCAGATGCCATTCCATTAGATGCTGCCCTTATGACTGGCCATACAATCACTTATGGGATGCACTGCCTGTACAATGCATCAATATATTGGTGTGCCCAGTGATACATTGGCAAAGTACAACCATGGAGGCCACTCATACATGCTCCCTTCACTCCATGACCCCTACCGGACTCTGGTTTGTGTATGTTGTAATTACATCCATGGCGTTATTGGTGACCACTTCTTTTTTGCTTTACTGCAATCCCATACTGGCACTGGCCCATTTATATGCCGGTGCAATGACACACCTTTTCCACCTTGAGTCAGAGTATTGTAGCCAAGAGTGTTATTAGGGGAATTTATAATTAGCTCAAATTACGAGAGGGGCTGGCTACGACAGCCCTGTGGATATCGCCTCCCGATATGTATACCGAGTAGACCAGGGGATTTGAGAAATGGAGCAGAGACAGGCTTCTCCAATTAATATCCTAATTTATTAATAACAAGGGCAATACGCACAATGCACAAACATACACACACTCATACATGGCTCAGGAAGATCAGGGATTTGCTTGGGAAAGGTTTTGAGGCAAAACTACGGGTGATACTCATTACAGATGAAGTTTTCTCCAGGGTCCAGTTGGATGAAGTGGCATGAGACACAACCTTTCTGATAGTTCGGGATGAATGGAGGTGCTGGTAACTAGATCAGAGAACAAAGTGATGCAGGTTTCCCCTGAACTCAGACTAGTGACACTGAGGGAGAAATGTAGGGGTTTTTAAGGGATAAAACTAGCCGCAGGGTAAAGGTGAGGTAATCCGGTCTGGCAATATTCATGGGGAAATGGGAGAGGATTAAGTCATTAGCTGGCCCATCAGGTGAGACATCTAGGCCGTTATCGCCCATTCTTCTGATTATGGAGGTGATGATGGTCCATTTGCAACTCCCACACTATCTGCCTGACTATGGGGATTGGGGATTTTCCTGTCTTCCAAGTGACCTGGGCATGACCTCTTTACCTTACCATGGAGGCACTTGGGGTTCACTGGAGAGTGCATCTGGGACCATTTGGAATTCATACAACACCAAAATTCAGAAAAATGCACTTTTGGTAACACTATCATAAGCCTCTTTTTGCTCTGGTTTTTAGCCTTGGAGTGTGGCTTTGCTACCTTTTCTATCCAGTTTTGACTTGTGCGTCATCTAAGCATCCCACCTTGAAAGCGGTTAGAAGCCACTTTATTTGACTGGTGTGGACTACGCCTGAACATCTCCATCTCCCCATATGAGTCTGCCAGAGTTTTAAGATCTACAAGGGAAGGGCATTCCCTCCACCGTCCTAGGCTCGATCAGTGAGGACCTAAGAGAAAGAGTCTTCTCGGTGGCTGCTCCCAACCTCTGGAACACCCTTTCGCAGGAGGCTAAAATGGTACCCTCTGTGCTTTCCTTTCACCAGCAGGCAAATACCTTTTCATTTAAGCAGGCTTTGAATGTGTAAGCAGGGAAGTGTCTGACTGGGACATGTTTTGTTTTTAAAAAACTTTTTTAAAATTACTTAAAATGTATTACTTAAAATAACACCTTCCATACAATACAATACAATACAATACAATACGTAAACAACACATACTTACATAAATGCCATCAATAACATATAGATATATATTTTATCTTGATTTTCTAAAATGGTATGATATTTCGCCCCATTTCCACCTACATTAGTGAATTATCTTAGTACTTCTCATCTAACCTTGTTTAATTTGTTTTTAATTTAATTGAACTCCCTTATTTGAATTATAATTTTTGTTGTTGTTATTTTCTACCCTTTATTTATACTCTCTGTTGTTTGTCTACACACTTTGTTCCTCGATTTCTTTTTTTCTTGCAAACATACGAATTAATTGTCTGAATGTCAGGCCATACTGTTTTCCAATATTGTTTTCTGACCTTTTAAAAACTTTTGTATGTTTTAAATGATTTTATGTATTTAACGTGTGGATTTTTAATCAGGTTTTAAAAAATATATATTAAGTTTTTAAAATTTTGCTTTCTTTGGAAGCTGCCTTGGGTCCTGCTCTGGGAGAAAGGCAGCATACAAATTATTTGATGGTGATGAAAATGCTCCCAACCCACCCCTAGAGAGCCCAGGTAGGCCCTGAGAGCCTCCAAAACAGCCCTGAAGGGCATGGGCTGTCCTTTCCCCTACCTAGAGTGTGCCAGGGGCTGAGAGACCCAAGCTCCATTTGTGTAGCCCAAAGCTCCCTGGCACTATCACAAAGTCCCTATCTCCTCCTTTAACTTTTCCCTGGTGATTTGGGGGCAATCTTTGGCCTGGAAATGGCCAAGAAACCTGTCACAACAAAATAATAAGCAAACATGGTCATTTGCCTTCCTTTCCCAAAGCCCAGAAAAGTCTCAGTGTAACATTTTGGAAAACTGGTGAAAGACAGCATGCTACAAAAGCTTATGCTATAACTTCTTTTGAACAGTTAGGGGCTCAACAGACGGCCTCTAAGTGGCAGTGTCCCACCTCCCCTTTCCTTGCCGGATAGGGGCTGAGGCAACTGCATGCCATGGTCCCGATCTGGTACTTTGCCACTCTAAATGCCACTCCTTTTTAGAGCGGCAAAAAGCCACCCTTGCCACCACGGCGGCAGCTTTTTGGTGGTCCTTTGGTGCAGTGTGTATGAACGCTGTGCCAAGGGAGCACCCTGACGCTGCTCGCCATCTGTTTGGGGGGACGGCATGAGGACAGCATGGGGGCAGAGTAGGGGCAGCCAGTGTGCGATCACCACGCCCCCACTCCACCCCCAGGCCAACCCTTATGGCCAGTCTGTTTTGCCCCTCAGTCTACTTCCTCAGATGCATGGAGTGAACTGATGCCCAGAAAGGACCTTTATAAGCAAACAGTATGAATAGCCATAGAAATGCAAGATTATGGGTACGGTATACAAAGGGATCTTATCAAATTTTTGTGACTAATTTTTGTAAGCTTAGTCTCCTTCCTCAGTTGCATGGAGTGAATGAATGCCCAGGAAGGGCCTTTATAAGCAAACTACATGAATAGCACAGAAATGTAAAACGTGTAAGTATGGTGATGAAGTTCAGTTTGACCTGTGGCTGTTGACGAAAAAGGCAGGAAGAAGGAAGTTGCCTAAGGCCAGGGTGGGTGAATGTCCATATGCAGGGTGTTCTGGAAGGTGGTCTGTGCAGGCTAGGAACCAGAAAGGAGATCATGATAAACTGGGCAAGAGCATCCTCATGAGACTGGGGTGTTAACTAGCATTTTAATATGTGTAGTGTGCCAGGAAACAATTGTCTGTATGCAACCCACTGTCGATGGACTGATATTTGTGGATATATTCCAGTCCAGCTGTTTCTTTTTCCAATCTTCCTTTATAGTTTTTGTTGATGTTGTTTTTTATTGAAAGACCCCAAAAGATTGAAGCAGGAGTGATGGTAACAATACTACTGGATTCTCCATTGAGTGCAGCCTTGGAGTGGGTGAAAAACTCCCCTTACCCTCACAGTTGTCCATTCATGTGTGTATATGTTGTGCCTTCAAATCATTTCTGACTTATGGTGACCTATCATGGTGGTTTCTTGGCAAGATTTATTCAGAGGAGATTTGCCATTGCCTTCCCCTGAGGCTGAGAGCATATGACCTGTTGAAGGTCACCCAGTGAGTTTCATGGCCGAGCTGGGAATCGAACCCAGGTCTCCAGAGTCATAGTCCAACACTCAAACCACTACACCACACTGGCTCATCCACGTGTGCACTATACTTTTACTAAAGCCCCTGTGGGATCCACTCTGATTCAAGACAGCAGGATCTTAAGGAGAGACACATGTTCATGTGGGTTACTCCCTTCTTCTCCTCTTCCTTCTCCTTCTCTGAAAACTGGCCCAAAATTCTGCAGAGCTGTTGTTTCTGCTGCCCAGACCTGGATAAATAAGGGTTTGAGCATGCACTTGCAGCATGAAAGGAAAGCTTCTGCAGCTTCAGCTGGAATCAGATAGCTCTCTGAAGAAGGAAAGTCTCTGCAGGGACACAAGAGAAGAGAGGAATGGCAACAGCAGTGATCAATCTTCTGCCTTCAGGGCAGATGCTACTCAATCACAGCTGGGATCAGAGACTGAAGCTCCTCTCTGGCTCTTCCAAGCCACCCAATCGACCAGTCAGTGGCTCGGCTCATAGAGCAGGGAGTTTCTTTGGATCACTGCAATCTTTTAAGGGGGAATACGTGAGAGGAAGGGGCTATATGTGTGTGGTAGGTTGTTGCCATTGTTTTAGTGTACAATTGGGGAAAATGTGCAGTTTTGGAAAGTGATCATTTGCAGAAACCTTGTTGGCCATTTAACAAATTTAAAGAAAAATCCACCAAACAGGGATACCTTTATTGGCCAACTGAAATGCACAATATACTTGTTGCAAGCTTTCGAAGCTCCACTGGCTTCTTCATCAGGCAAAGTGTTACAAACCAAACAGGAGAAAAACAATTGGAGATGTTAGTCAGATGCCTGCATTTTGTCCTTTCTGTCCTTAGTTAAGATGGTATGGGGAGGGTATCTTTAGCAGGCAGGCCTTTCCTCCTTCTGGCCATGTGACAACTGGGAGATTTTCAAAGTCCTGGAAATTTAAAGTCCATTTGTTTGCGTCCTAGCACTGTGTCAGTTCCTTTATACTTGCAATTGTACTTTGCTTTTGACTCTTGTGTCACTATCAAATCCAGCAGTTAACCAAGTTCAGAAATTCAGGCTTCGGTAGTTAAAATATAGCAAACCTTATTTCAATAACTATTGGTCCACACTAGAGACAGTCGTTGTAAGAACTAAACAGCAAGCATAAACATTGCTTGATTAAACATACATATTTTCAAAATATTGGTTGGCTGTATTTCATTTGGTTGTTCTTGTTGTTGTGTGCCTTCAAGTCATTTCTGACTTATGGTGACCCTAAGGCCCTATTATGGGGGTTTTCTTGGCACAATTTGTTCAAAGTAGGTTTTCCTTTGCCTTCCTCTGAGGCTGAGAGCATGTAACCTGCCCAAGCATTTGTCACCTACTTAAAACAACTACTCATTTGTCACCTACTCAAAACAACTCTGGTCCTCTCTTTTCCCATACCACCCCCTCACTGTTCTTTCCTCAAGCTTCTTCGCAACTGAATAATAGTGGCCTACCTCTTCTATTTTGTTATCATATGACCCGATGGCCATTCACTTACATTAATTATTCCACTGCATATCCCATCGCCATACCTCAGCCTACCCATAAATTCATGGAAGGTAAGATGCAAAAGCAACATCTGATATTAACACACCATTCTCCCATGCAAGAATACACCATCCAAGCACTGTCTGGGACAGATGGCCATCCAGCCTCCAAAGGAGACGCCACCACTTTCCAAGGAAGTGTCTTCCATTGTCAAACAACTCTTGCTCTTAAGAAGTTCTTCCAAATGTTTAGGTGGAAACTCTTTTCCTGAACTTTGCATCCGTTGCTCTGTACCATACTCTTTGAAGCAGCAGAAACTAAGCTTGCTCTATCCTCAGTATGATATCGCTTCAAATATTTAAATATGGCTATCATGCCACCCCTTAACCTTCTCTTCTCCAGGCTAAACCTACCCAGTTCCCAAAGATGCTCCTCACAGGGCTTGATGGTTTCCACCATTTTGGTCGTCCTCCTCTGGATATACTCCAGCTTGTCCACATTCTCCTTGAATTATGGTGCCCAGAACTGGACACAGGATTCCTCCAGGTGAGGCCTGACCAAAGCAGAGTAGAATGGGTACTATTACATCCCTCAATCTAGACACTATACGTCTATTGATACAGCTTAGAATTGCATTGGTGATTCCCTACTGCAATCATTGAATTCATTGGATTTATCTACATATTGGGTCACCACTCAGATGACATATCTATTTGCCATTGCCATCAATTGATTCACTGGGATTGCAAAAGTAACCACTATACATTATTGTCCATTGCACGAGGGGACATGAAGTGACAGGCACATGGGCAGATACACCATTTATTTTACAATGTCAGTATTCAGCATAAGCTGGTGCAATTTAGCAGAACCTGGTGCAAGCATAGGTATACAGTAAGCAAGTATAATGTGGGATCCCAGATATCTATGGGAAGGCTGAAATCTGCACATTAATGCAAGAATTTCCATCCTTCTTCCCAGCCTAAGAGGCACACTGCCTCTCATACTAATGGTCATACTTCACCATAATAGCTAGTAGCTGCTGATAACCTTATCCTCCATGAATTTGTCTAATCTCTCTTTAACCCTCATCTGGGCAGATTATACATGAAAAAAATACATTGAGTGATTAAGTGCATATCCCTTAATCTGAGAGTATTTTCTGACTCTATGGGAATCCCAGTGTGTTCCAGGATATTAAAGAATCCTATGGCTGGAGGAGTACTTGTGATTTGAATAAAAATATAAAAAGTGGTTGCAATTTTTCAGAGGTGGAATAATGCACTTGAAGAATCAAGGGTATTGTTTCACAGTTGCCAAACACTCAGAGTCAGGGGGAAATGTGTCTTTGAGAGATGTTTTGAGCAGCTGTGATCTCCCTTTTATTTAACAGACAAAAATAAGTTACTAACACACATTCTGCATTTATTTATTTATTTATTTATTTAAAATAGCATTGTTATATGGCAGGTGTCTGAAACTTGGGGATCAGAGCTGAAATGCTGGTGACAAGGATGGAAAGAATATTCCAAAAATATTCCCCCCAAATGGTCAAAATGTGTTTCTTTAAGTGTCAGGAAACCCAGACAAGGGGTGCAGCTACACTGTAAAAAAAACGCAGTTTGACACCACTTTAACTGCCATGGCTCCATCCTACACAATCCTAGGATTTGTAGTTTGGGGAGGCATCAGCACTCTTTGGCAGAGCAGGTTAAAGACTCTGTAAAACTACAAATCCCAGGATTCCATAGGATGGAGTGACAGCACTTAAAGTGGTGTCAAACTGCATTACATCTACTATGTAAATGGAGAATCCTTGGATGGATGAGAATCCACAGTTTGGGAGCTATTCTGCACAAAATTTGCATGTTTTTTTAAAACACTAAAACAGCATTATTATTATTATTATTATTATTATTGTAGATAAGACTGTTTTATATTAAGAAAAATACATTTCTACTTCTACAATCTTACTACTAATATTATAGCATGAGAGCATCTCTGAATGGCTGCTTAATACTGAGGGGAACAGCTTCTCCCATGTGCATAGATTTGGCAACGGGTAATTTTATTTACATTTTTTATTTGGCTTTACAACAGATCAATTGAAAATTAGCCAGTGATTAATATATGCAACATAGCATGTGGATATATCTTTCTGTGAAGACCAGATTTGTGTTTCTTAAGTTGCAAGTTGGAACTGAAAGTTTTTTTTAACTGACTCAATTATAAATTGCAGCATCTGAACATCTAATCTCTGCACACAGTGAAGACTAGTTTTTTATACCCCAAAACCTGTCCAGAGATGTAATCATCTGGATCAAACCTAGCCAGCAAGACATGGTTGCTGGCACTTTGGGGACATTCAGGAAAAGCGCCTGGCCATTTTACTGCAAATTACCTTGTTGGATAATGTGAAAAGGCAAATGCATAATAATAATAAAAAAGGCAGACTTTCCCCTTAAGCAGAATTTAAGAGTTATTCATGAGCTGAAAGAGAAGAGAGAGACCCGGTGCTCAGTGAAATAAGATGGTGAGATGGCAACATGCTCAATTACTTTATGCAGTTCTGTTCATGGTGGCCAGGGGCTAGAGTGAAGCCTATAAGGATAAACACAGTCTCTCAAAATGTGTGCCTGGTGGCCCTCCATGTCTGTGGGGTGGTAAATCCTCTTCCAGTTTTAGCTAGCTTAAAAGAAGCTATCCAAAGTATATAAGCAATAGGTTTAGCATGTTGGGATGTGGTGTTTTAGTGGTTAAGATGCCAGTTCTGATGATCAGAAGACCAGAAAGTTGGCAGTTCAAGGCCCAAATGCTGCATGATGGGGTGAGCTCCTGTCACTAGTCCCAGCTTCTGCCAACCTAGCAGTTCGAAAGCATGCAAATGCAAGGAGAAAACTAGGTACCACTTCGGTGGGAAGATAAACAGTGTTCTATGCAGTCATGCTGGTCACATGACCACCAGAGTAGTCTTCGGACAATGCTGGCTCTTCGCTTTACTAACGGAGATGATCATCACCCCCTACAGTCAGTTACGACTAGACATTTATGTCAAGGGATTACCTTTACCTTTTACTTTAGCATGTTGCAGAGGTCCCTGGTATGGATTCACTTCCTCACTGACTTGAGACAACCAGCTGCTTCTGGTTCTTTCTGTTATGTAAGACCCAGTTCATGCAGACTGAAATCTTGTTGCTGTCTTGCACATGCATAGTTTCCCCTATAGAAAAAGTTGGGAATTTTTGTCCACTGCAAAGCATCCACATTCACTTTAAGATTTTCAGAAGCAAAATTGTGTGTCCAGTGCTTTTTTTGCATGGTTGTGTTGTGACGAGGACATGGCCCCGGCCGCAATGCCCCTGCCACCAGGCCACATGCTTCCTGATAGTTCCCAGAGAACAGGGTGCCCCTGGTAATAACATATCAAGGTGTCCCAGCCAAGCCAAGCCAAGCCAAGCCGGCCCTCCTGTGCCACAGCCTGTCTGAATGGCCCACTGTGTCCTGTTTTTCCCTTGAGAGGCTAGCCAAACCCTCAGTCCAGAGATACAGCGTTTCAAGCACTGCAAGCTTATCTCACCAAGTCGTTTGTAGCAAAAGCAGTGGTTGTATAATCCAATCCATGTTTGCTTCCATCAGTCCAGTACAGCAGGCTCAAAGGGAAAATCCAAAAGAGTAGTCCAGGTCCAGGCAGAGTTCCAGGCAACAAGCAATCAGTCAAGGTACAAGGCAAGGCATCACCCAAGCAAGATGGATGGTTGTCAGCCATGGTGGACCACGGGAGGTGCAAGGATATTTATAGCATGTCTGGATCTCACAGGTGTTCCCTATTAGGAACCTGCTTCCTATTTTACTGCAGAGAAAGCCATCAAGAAATATGTCCATTCTGGTCTCCCTGGGAAGGGAGTTCCAGCATCTAGGGGCAGCCACGGAAAAGGCACTCTCTCATGTTCCCACCAGTCATGCTTGTGATGGTGGTAAGATGGAGAGAAGGCCTTCCCTGAGGATCTCAGAGCCCCAGCCGGCTCATAGATGGAGATACAGTCTGCCAAATATCCTGGACTTGAGCCATATAGGGCTTTAACATTCATCACCAGCACTTTGAATTGTGCCTGGAAACAAACTGGCAACCATGTCAAGGTTCACCCCTCCAGGAAGGAACAGAGCCACTGTAAAACAATACCCCCAAGTCCCATCCCAGAGAGGTGGCCCAGAAGGATATCATGGACGATGGTATTAAAAGCCGTTGAGAGGTCCAGTAGAACTAACAGGGACACATTGTCCCATCTAGGTTTCAGAATAGCCCTGACATAAAAAGATGGCGGTGGAGAGAAGGAAGAAAGAGCTGTGAAAACATTAACAATGTAAAGTCAGCCCAAATTATGGAAGGAGCAATAAGGGTTGCCAGATCTTAGAACCTGGCCAAGATTCCCATTTCTCATGGGTCATGTCTAGGGGGGAGCAAGAAGGCAAATTCTCTAAGAGAGAAGAAAGAGCTCTGTGGAATTATCCAGATCAGCCAGTAAAGTAGGAGCTTGTTACAGTTTGCAATGTTTAACTCAGGGGTCGGCAACCTACGGCCTGTGGGCCGAGTGTGGCCCGCAGAGGCCATGGGACCGGCCAGTGGCCGGCCTCACTGCCGCCGCGCCGCGTGCGAGCACGAGCACCATTTTTGCATCCAAACTCATGCACGCTCCCCTGGCCCCCGCGCCATTCCCCCCCCCCTCCCGGCCCCCCGGCAAGAAAGGTTGCCAACCCCTGGTTTAACTGATTTGTTGCTGCAACTTGCAAAAACTCTCCAGAGAGTTTCTATATTTGTTTAATTAGCATCCCTTCCAGTTGTAGTTCTGGCGTTTTCCCTTCACTCTGCTCTGCATCCACCTTCTCACAGGCCAAAAGAAGTAGCTTCTGGCTGTGATGGAGGTGTGCTGTTTATATGATGCATGTCTGTAACATGGCCAGAAGCTGCACCGAGGCCACGCTCTGGTCCTTTACACCAGAGCAATAAGGAGCCAGGATAATTCGGTTCCTGGAGGCACGGATTGGGCCCAGCAGTCACAATTTGCTTTCAGAACAAGCCGTGTGGTTGCCCTGGATCCAATCTGCTTGTGGCCGGAGTGGTCTCAGGTCGCATTTTCCCAGCCATCTGCTTTGCCCATTAATTAAGTTTTCCTTATCCCATCTCCTTCAGTAAGTGAGAAAGAATGATCACCTCAGTTCTTCTCACCTCAGTTCTTTAGCTAAGAGTTTTCTCTTAACGTAGAACCTGAAAATATCACACACCCCTCTGAATAACAAGCTGCAAGCCACTGTTGGTTATTCTTAACTGCCCTTGAATTATGGTGACCCTGTGATGAGACATCTCCAAGCCCCCCCCCCCCATCCTCCAGTGCTCTGCTCAGGTTCTGCAAATTCATACCTGTGACCTCCCTGATTTAGCCTTTCCATCAAGCACAGGGTCTTCCTTTCTTTCTACTTCCCTCCACCTTTCCTAGCATTATTGTCTTTTCTAATGAGTTATGCCTTCTCAGGATGTTTCCAAAGTATGACATCCTCAATTTAGTTATCTTGGCTTCAAAGGAGAGTTCAGGCTTGATCTGTTCTAGGAACCTTTTGTTTGTCTTTTGGACTGTACACAGCATCCTCAACACTCTTTTCCAGCACCACATCTCAAATGAGTTGATTTTCCTCTTATCCACTTTCTTCACTATCTAGCTCTCATATCCATACATGGTGATGGGGAATGCAATGGCTTGGACAATTCTGAGTTTAGCGCTCAATTGTATATCTTTGCTCTTTAGGATCATTTCTAGCTGTTTCATAGCTGCCTTTCCCATTCCCAGACTTTTTCTGATTTCTTAAGTGCAGTCCCTGTCCTGATCTAGGTTTGATCCGAGGTAGGGGAACTCTTTAACTATTTCGATTTCCTCATTCTCTAGGTTGAATTTATGTAGATCCTCCATGGTCATTGTTTTTCTATTCTTTATGTTCCACATTAAGCCTGCCTTTGCATTTTCCTCTTGAACTTTCCTTGGTACGGTAATTGTTACAATTCAATGATGTGTTTCCACTAGTAGTATGGTGTCATCCACATATCTTGTGCAACTGTGGTTGATGCTTAACGAATAACTCTTAATGACATTGCCAAGAAACATCCTTCTGCCTCATGTTTTGGCCTGGAAACCATGGGATCTTGGATGATTCTGTACTAGCAACCCTAGGGACAATAACTTTTTGTGGATTAACCCTCAAGAGATAACCCACTGGTTTTCTTTTTTAAAAAAAAAAACAAGCCTACACTCAGCCTGACATTAACAATTAACAGAATTTTTAACTCCAGCAGGACACCAAGTTCAGATATTCAGGCTGCAGTTGTTAAAACTCAATAAACCTTTATTCAAAAACTATAGATCCCATCCAGAGATATTCATTGTCAGAACTAAACAACAAGAGTTTGTATTGCCCAATTAAACTGTATACAGTTTCAGATTCAAGGCTAGCTCAATTCTCATTCATTATAATTAATAAACCCATTTGCCCCTCTTATTCCCATACCTTCCTTTTGGTGTTGTTACAGTTCAGTGTTGTTCACAGGCTTCCAAAACACACACTATAGAAATAATCCAGTTTAAGACTGCTTTAACTGTCCTGGAATTCTGCTAGGGAATTCTGGGACATGTAGTTTTGTGAGACATTTACCCTTTCTGTCAGAGAGCCGGGGTGCCACAATAAACTATAATTTCCAGGATTCCCGAGCATTGAGCCAGGGCAGTTAAAGTGGTCTCAAACTGTATTATTTCTGCAGTGTGTTTTAGACCTTGGACAACCTTGAACAGGCTTGATTCATGCTTGATCCCTTTGCAGTGTTATCTCATCACATATTTCTCAAGAGCCATTTCTACTATATAACCCATCATGCCAGCTTCCCAATATTTTATGGTAACTTCCCAATATTTTACGACATTATTAGGCTCTTGGAAGGGGGGTTCTTTGGGGAAGAGAAAAAAAAAACCAGAAGAAACAATTGGACAACAAGAGTTTTTCTCCTTGCTGCTTAAAATTCAATGAGTGAGTCAGGCAGGATAACTATGCAATTAAAAATTTATCTGGAAGAACCCTTGGCTTCTTTGGATTATGAAAATGGTAGCATGCAGAGAACACTGTGAGTGCTTTTAGTGAGACAATCCTCAACAACAAGAAAGAATCATGGTTCATTTTTGAGGCTGGCTGCTGGGGTCTGAGAAATCTGGATGGAGAGGAAAGAAAAGAACATGTTCATTTTCTGCTGTGCAAGCATGGCCATGGAAGCAAGCATTCAACATAATCATTTGTAAACAAAACAAAACCCTTCATAAAATTGCAAACTTGTTAAAGAAACCTAGGGCTGAATGCTGTTAGTTAGTCCTAAACAGAATAAAACCACTTAACTGCTGAATGACAACTCAATACTTACACTAATCTCATTGATTCAGAATAGATTCATCCTATTCTGTTTGTGACTAACCAACATGATTCAGGTACATGTAAACATAAAGAAGGAAGCATAATCATTTACTCCATGACTAAAAACAGAAAACAAAGTTGAGTAGCACCTTTACTGAGACAGCTATATATTATTATTATATACTTTAAAAAAGCAAGTTCTTCTTCTTGAGATGGCAATGAGGGAGAAGGAGAACAAAATATCTAAAATCATCCCGCTCGGGTGTTAAAGCCACAGGATCTGCAGTGAGGATGTAATTTTGTTCTCAAAGTCTGCAACTAGCAATTTTGATTTTTCCCCCCTTCTCACTGTGAGTTTTAAAAGACTATTCACAGTTTAGGCCAGGGGTAGGCAACCTAAGGCCCGGGGGCCGGATGCGGCCCGCCAAGGCCTTTGGACCGGCCCCAGGCCAGTCCTGCCACCGCCGCTGCCGCCGCTGCCGCCAACCATGATGATATTGATTATTGTTGTTATTACTTGTTCTTGGGATTTTCTTGACAAAATCTCCACAGGGTTTTTGTCATGGCTTTTCTGGGGCTGAAAGAGTGTGCATGCATATATATTTTTAATTTTTATTTTTTTAAAACTTTTTTTAAAAAAAATTTTTTTAATTTATTTAATTATTTATTTTTGGTGCTTCGGCCCCCCAATTGTCTGAGGGACAGCAACCCGGCCCCCGGCTCAAAAAGGTTGCCTACCCCTGGTTTAGGCCTTAATCTGCTCCAAGGAAAAGAATGACACATGTTTTGTGTGGACAAATAATATTTCTATGCAAAGAGGATTATTTTCTATGTACAGAAAGTTCTGTGTGCAGAATATTTTCTAAGCATTGGATACTATTTCTGATACACATAATATTATTTTCTGCATAGAAAATATGTACGGAAAACAGTTTTCTATGCAAAAAAAAAGGGGGGGTGACAAAATTTTGCAGGTTAGAATCTCTATCATGGACTACATTGTCTGCCTTTACATATGTACTTAGCTGCATAGCAGAGACACTGAGAAATCCTGTTAGTGAATTGTGAAGATGCATAGCATACTTCTCCATCCACAACAAAGGAGACACAAGAGACAGCAGCAACTATAGAACCATAGCACTAATCTCCCATGCAACTAAAATCATGCTCAAAATTCTGCAACATAGACTCCAAACACACATGAGGGAGAAATCTCAAGGTCCAAGCGGGTTCAGGAAAGGAAGAGGCACCAGGGATCACATTGCAAATATATGATGGTTAATGGAGCGCACCAGGGAGTTCCAAAAGAAAATCATATGCTTTATAGACTATAGCAAAGCCTTTGACTGCATAAATCATGAAAGGCTATGGAACGCCCTTAAAAATATGGGATGCCAACACATCTGATAGTCCTGATGAGGAATCTATACTCAGGACAAGAGGCTACTGTCAGAAGAGAACACAGAGAAACAGAATGGTTCCCAATTGGCATATTTTTAATCTTTTACTGGAAATTATGTTTTAGAGATGTTTTAGTATTATTAGCTATTTTTAATCATGTTATTAAAATAATGTTTAATTCTTTTTCAGCCATTGCAAATGAATGTTTTAGCTTTGTTGTTATTGTTTTGTGCTTTCAAGTCACTTCCAACTTATGGGGACCCTAAGACAAACCTATCATGAGGTTTTCTTGGACAGTTTTGTTCAGAGGGGGTTTGCCACAGTTGCCTTCCCCTGGGACTGAGAGCATATGACTTGCCCAAGGTCACCCAATGGGTTTCATGGCTGGCCTGGGAATCAAACCCTGCTCTTCAGAGTCATAGTCCAACACTCAAACCACTGTGCCATGCTGGCTCTCAATGTTTTAGCTTACTCTTTAGTAAACTATTGTAAGTTGCCTTGAATCCCATCTTGGGAGAAAGGCAGGATATAAACTCAATAAATAATTTAATTCAACAAACAAATGTTGTGGAAGGAATTGGCTTTTGTGACATCTGGGCCACAAACTGTGTCCACCAGCAGGCCATTCTCCTTGAGGTCTGAGTAGGTTAGCCAAGTTATATGAAGTTTGAGGTTGTAATGAAAAAGCTTTGGGAATTTGCGAGGGATCTCTCCTAACCAGCAAGGGACGCTTCAATGCATATAATTAGTCAGCGCATGGATAGGCTGCACCTTGTTTAAAAAGGGAAAAGGTGTCTATTGAGCTGATAAGAAGCCCTTACCAAACACAGTTTCTGCTTACTCTGTGTCTAGGGATGAAATCATTACTATTTCAAAATGACACCAGAAGTGGAAGGAGTGGAGACAGGAGCAGGGGAGAGGAAAGGTTCAACAGGCAGATTCTAGCTCCCTGAATTAATTTTGCATATCACACTATAGCTTTATTTGTATTGGATTTTCCAGCAAGTAATCCTCGGATTACAAAAATACCACTCTGTGCCTAGTGCATACAAAACATAGGGAAAGATGGACTTTGCCCAGCTCCAAAAATGAGATTCAGGCAAGCCATTTCATAGTGTCAGTCAACCAAGTGGAAGGTGCAGGAATATGGAATGGAATTGGCAATTAAATAGAAATCCATACAAAGGAGATCATCAATTTATAAGCTTATCGCACAGTGTTCTCGTAATGTAATGGGTACGTAATGTGAACAGAAGGGAACGGAACGAATTTTATCGCACGGTATGATCCTCATCGAGTTCCCATTCCCTGCTCTGACAGTCCCTAGCCCGTTCCAACAGGAAAACTGTAAAAATGCATCCTCAGCCAGCAAGAATACTTACAGACCATTCCAGATGATGTGTGTGCGATAATCCTATCTGGTCTCAATCTGTCCTCATGTTCTGATTGGCTAAGACAACCCCCTCCCCTTCCATCCTAGAACGTCCACAAACTCAACTCAACTCTTCTGGTGTTGACGCAAGGAAGGTACCACAAGTAATTTAAATAATATTTTTTATTTTTGTAGATTGCATTGCGTTGTGTTTACGATAAAAAACAATGAATGCTCACTACCTAAACCTCTCTGTAGCATTCTTTCCAATGCAGACATAGGGGTTTTTGCAACAGTGAATGCATGAATAAGGATGGCTGAGGAACTACTTTAGTGCCGGTACTGGTACAACAGTAAATGCAGTGTGATAATATATGTTCTCATAACGTTACTATTGTGTTATCAATAGTCTAATGGGGTAACACCCATTCCCATATCGTTACATTCGAGGGAGTCGGTGGGAACATTACAGGTACTGGTGCAATAAGCTTATTAGAAACACCAGAAGCAGGAAAGAAGGGAGGAGAGGCAGGGTCATGGGCTGCAACCTGATTACCTGGTCCACCAGCTACATCTCCTGGATCCTCCAAGAGTCCTTCAACTTCCCTGAACTTTTCTCAAGGACTGAGAAGAGCTTTGGTCAACTGGTACAGATGGACCATCAGTCAGAGATCAGGATGTGAACAGGAGGTCTAGAAACCAAAAGTCCTCAGAGGAATGGTGGACGAAGCTGTGTGTGTTTTAGCCTGGAGAAGAGAAGGGTGAGAGATGTTGTGATCAGCCATTTCTAAATACCTGAAGGAATGCCTTGTAGAAGATAGAATAAGCTTATTCCAGGAAATAGGACACAAACCAATGGGCTCCTGTCCCCCCCCCCCAGAAAAGGAGATTCCAATTAAACATTGATAGAACTTTCCAACAGCAAGAGTTGTCTGCCAGCGGGATGGACTACTTCAGAAAATGTGGGTAGAATTCAGATACATATCCATGTTAGTCTGGATTGGAATATCAGTCTGCAAAGGAATCTTGTAGCACCTTTAAAAATAATGTGCAAAAAAAGTTGTAGCATAAATTTTTGTAGAGCTGGTCTACTTCCTCTACCCTCTGTGCACCTGAGGAAATAGACCAAGTTTGCAAAAGCTTCTGCTACAACTTCTTTTGCTCAGTCTCAAAGGTGCTACAAAAATCCCTTTGCATACTGATGCCTCATAAAGTGTTGGACACTTTTTCTTTGGAGGGCTATGAACAGAGGCTGAGTAGCCACCTCCCAGGAATGTTTTAGGTCTGGATTTCCCACACTGCAAGAAGGTTGAAGTAGATGCTTTGGGGGCAAGGATGTGCTTAGGAGAGTGTGAAGAATCCGGGCTGCACTGGTGACACCCTAAGGGGGGTTATACCACTGTTTCCCAAATGTCTGGCAGAAATGAACTGTGGCATTTGCCCACATCCCTTTAAAAACCTGGAACCCAGCAGAAGAAAAGGCATGAGTGATGTGAGGTTCAGTGCATGGAGAAAGGAGAGGCCTTGTGTGGGGTTTGTTTAAATTACTCTTTTAATTTTTTCTTCAAAAAGGTCATATCTTACCAAATTTTAAGTATACACGTAAATACATATAAGCTGTGTATATGATATGGTAATTTAAAGGTATACTTTTAATTTTGCTAGTTGTTTGTGTCACAATTATTGCTATTACATTCAATGATATGTGGGAATTATGATTTATGAGCAACACTAGTACAAAAAACATCCCAAAGGATTCTGTATGGTGCGGTATGGGAAGAGGTCAAGAGGGGAGGATGACACCATGAGTTATTGCACTGGGTGTCTTCAGCCCTAGTGATGCCATTGTTTTGGAATACTTCCAGCTTTTACCTGCCCAACTTCTCCCATTTACTCATCCCTAGAGGACTCTTGCGGCACCTTTGAGACTAACTGAAAGTCAGAGGTTGGTAGCATGAGTGTCAGGGTCCTCTTGATGTTCTCCTGTCATGGTTTGTTGTTTGTTATTTTTTATAGAGAGAATTATAGTGATGTAGTTGGGAAATTATGTTGTTGTGTTGTTGGGAACTTCTTCTTATTGTTTGGAATGATTTTCAGTTAATTTCTGGGAATAGGAGGTGGAGCTGGTGAGGGAAAATGAGAGACATAGGATGTTACCAAGACTTCAAGGTTGCTGTCATAGGAAAGGAATATGAAGGCAGGGGGGTAATGTATGAAGGGGGTTATATGCTTGTGGTTAGGTCTTTGAAACCAGTTCTAGCAAATGTTTGTCTACCATGCTGAGCTACTCAATAAATCTTTTCTGGTTCACATGTGAAGTCTGGTTATTGAGTAAATTAGAGATGCAGGCATCACAATGAGCTTTCATAGACTTGAGCCAAATTCCTCAGATGCATCAGGTATTTCCTTACATGCACCAGAGGAAGTAGACTTGAGTCTATGGAGATTATCAGATGGGAAAAGGACACCCCTGGCCCACCCTTTTCCCATCCTTTTCTTGTCCTTTCCATGTGATCATGGGAAGGACTTTCACACAACATTGCTGTTATCCAGACATTGTCCTGTCCAGAAAGCATGAGTGAAAGCGATCGCATGAAAGCCTTCCATATGATGTCACACTGATTCTGTCATTGTCCCAGCATTGAAGTGGAATTGTTCTGGTATTTTGTATTAAAGGGAGTTCACGTTAGTACAATTCCATTTCGATGACAGGATAATGACAGGATCAGTGCTACATTATGAAAGGCTTTCGTGCAATTGCTGTCATAGATGGAATAAGGATGGGAGATTGATCCTGACCTTGTCCCATCCCAGTTTGATAATCTCCTATGAAAGCTCATGCTACCAACTTCTTTCAGTTAGACTCAAAGGAGCTGCATGATCCCTTTGCATACTGATTTTCCAGACTAACGCAGCTATGTCTTTGAATTCATTCCTAGGACGTTATCACACGCGGCGGCAAGAAAGCGGCATGGAATCAATCCAGAACCATACCGGAATAGACCCCGTAGCTTCAGACAAGAAAGCAGCATCATTCCGGTATGGTTCTGGTCGCAGCAGATGTAATTCCTCAAAAAAAGAGGAATTGCAAAGAACGGGGATGATGCAGCAATGCGCCAGGGATGGCACTGGATGGGGCGGGGTTTGCTGCGACGTCGTTTGAACACAGGGGCAAAGGATCCGGAATGGGACGGGGATGCGCTGGGGATGGGACTGCTTTAGACCCCGTGTGATAACGTGCCTAGAGGTTCCATCATATGCTTCTTGGTGGTCAATCCAGATCAGACAGGAGATGTTCCAGAATTGCTCTTGGAGTCATAGGGGTTGGGAAAGAATTGGGAAAGCTTCTTATCAAGGAGAAGGCATTGCTACTTTTCTCCTCCTCCGTCTCTGGGCAGATGAGGCCTCAGTAGTCTGATTGCCTCCAGGTCTCCAGCCTGTGCCACTGTTAGAGGTCTTGTGTTTCTTCTCATGCCTGTCCCTCTCATTCCCTTCCTCTCACTCACTGGTGCAATGTCATCCCCTTGGTTTCTGGTGGCTTCTTTCCCCTCCCAGACCATCCTTGCATCAAGGACAGATCAGCTAAAACTCTTCAACATTTAATAACACAGAATTTTGGATGTTGTTATTATTTTATTTGAAATTCACAATTTTCCCAATGGATGTCAAAAACCATCAAAAAACTAATGATACTACCAAGAAAGACCAAAATGTAGGCAACATAGCAAGGACCTGAAACACCTTCTTTAAGATGACTTTGTTTGTTTGTTGTTGTTGTTGTATGCCTTCAAGTCATTTCTGAATGATGGTGATTTGAAGGCAAACCTATTATGGGGATTTCTTGGCAAGGTGTGTTCAGAGGAAGTTTGCCATTGCCTTCCCTTGAGAAAGTGTGACTTGCCCAAGGTCACCCAGTGGGTTTCATGGCTGAGCAGGGATTCCAACTTTGGTCTCCAGAGTCATAATCCAATGCTCAAACCACTGCAACACGATGACTAGACTCCCATCAGTTTGCAGCATCTGCCCCTGCCTCATCAGTCCAATAGATAGATAGATAGACAGATAGATTAACAGACACACACAGAGAAAGAGAGAGAATCTCATTTCAAGTTGTCAGCGAACAGGACAAGGTATCTGTTCCCACACTTCTTCCCTATATCATATTGAATATGTGAGATTCATCACTCAACACATCTCATTCTTTACTCCTTTTCTTAATCTTTTTCTCTGCCCTATTAAATTCTTTGTTTCCCCTTTCCATTTTTTAAAAATACAGGGCATCTCCTGCAGTCTCAATGGCTGTGATGCTCAGGACCACTGGATGGTGAATATGGGCCAAAATATCTTTCAACCAGGGGTGGGGAAAAAGACAGACCTCTAGATGCTGTTGGACTGCAACTCCTAGCCACCCTAGCCATTGGAACAAATGGCAAGGTATCATGGAAAGTGCTGTCCAGCAAGGTAGGAAAGGAGTCATAAGTCAGTGCTAGGGCACATTCATTGCCCGTCAAAGGTTGATGCTGGTTGGAGTGATTCTAGAAGCCGCAGTCTCAAAAAGTAACTTTTTCAAACTCTCCTTGTATATCAAGTGTAAAGATGTGATGACTAAATGAAGGAGCAGCTCTAGGATTCTTCATCACATTAGCTTGCTTGAATCTCCATGTCCAGAAGAAACATACCTCTTGTGCCTTGATATTAGATATTAGATGTCATAGAATCCTAGAGTTGGAAAGGACCTCAAGGCCATCCAATCCAGCCCCCTTCAGCCATGCAGGAAGACACCATCAAAACACTCCCTGTGACAACTGGACATCCAGCCTCTGTTTAAAGTCCTCCAAAGAAGAACACTCTACCAGTTTTCAAGGCAGCAGCAGCATCTTCCACTATCAAACAGCTCTTACTATCAAGGAGTTCTTCCTAATATTTGGGTGGAATCCTTTTTCTTATAATTTGCATCCATAGTTCCACGTTCTTGTCTCCGGGACAGAAGAAAAGTGACTAGAGCTACAGCACTTAAAGTGGTGTCAAAATGCATTCTGGTTATGTAGACTGAGGGTCTTGTTCTTAATGGGAGAGGCTCTGAAGATGAGTTTTGAAAAGGTAGCACAAAACCATCTCAAACGCACAAGGATCCCCCAAATCCCCCTCCCTTTCCTGCTCAGTTCTCCCTCAAAATGATGCAGAAGATTTACCATTTTAGGTAAGCCCCAAAATGATATTCCAGGTAATTAACTTGACCACTGCATGGAATATGGTGAGAAAACCCTTGTTCTAAGCATCCCCTCTAATTGCCATTTAAAGGCTGTAGGAGGAGATATTAATTATAATTTTTAAACTATTTAAGCTAGAGCTTGCTGGAGGATGAGAACATCTCCCCAGCTTTTCAGTTAAAATGCTGCTTCCAAACAGCCTCTTCCTGGAGGGCTAGTTTAATGCGCTCCACATTTTTGATGTGTGCTACACATAATCATAAGAGCTGAAATGGGCCACAAAGGCCATGTAATCCACCCTGTGCCCAATGCAGGTATACACAACTAAAACATTCCCAGAAGATGGCCATAAAGCTCTTATGGTTTTATGACCCTTTTCACTACCCAGCCTCTGTCTCTTCCACTCACTTGCCATGGCACCTTGCAATGAAAGGGGTTGGCTAGTTCTGCCTCCACATGAGCCACCACTTTACAGCTGGAGCTCACAAAATTTCCCTATTTGGAGCTGGCTTCCCACATGCAGAGCTGGTCATGTGATGAAGCTGTGCTGTGTGGTGGCCTTTGTGATTTAATCTGAAAATGAAAAGGAAAAAAAAACTTTACTGGCTGGAGAAACAGATTAAAGAAGGGATTAAGGCAGAATATGCATTGCATGATGGAGCTCACATATTTAATAGGATGTTAGAAAGAGATGTAGGAACAAGCACTTATCCTAGCCAGCAAGAACAGAAAATTAATAGTGTGTGTTCTGAGTGTGCATTCCGTCTGACTGTCTGCCCTTGTTGAATTCACCTTTGGAAATTACGGCTGAGATTTTGCATTGGAGTTGTTTGGTTAAATCTCTGCATCAGGAATCTTGTGTTGATTGTGCTACCTTAACCTTGTGTTGAATGGCAATGTCATTCAACTAAATGCACAACTCAGTGCCTAACTCAACCTGCATGCACATATGCAGCCCACCGCACGTGTAAATCCACTTCTGCGACCTTGAATTTAACACAGACGTTAGAATCATAGAGTTGTAGAGTTGGAAAAGACCACAAGGGCCATCCAGTCCAACCCCCTGCCATACAGTTACAGACTGGATAAAAATGTCGAATTACTTCTGTATGACACCAAGAAGATTCCTGTCCAGTTATATATTGTCAGGGATGATGGGAGTTGTAGCTCTTCACCTCTGGCTCTAACTCACCACCTTGTTATGCAGCAGAGCTGACCAGCTTTGATCAGTGGTTGATGCTTCTTTCCCAAGCAGCAGAGTTTCAGAGAATAGGCTGAAGACCCTGACAAACTTTCCAAGCCTTCTCACTCTTCTTCCTGAGATGTCTCCAAACTTCTCCAGGATTCTTCTGGCTCTTGTATCTTCCCTCAAGACACCAGACAACTCAGTAGTCTTATATAAAAGATCTACTTTATTCTACTATATATAAATACTATATGCCCTACAAATCACAATATCTCCAAAACTACTCCACACTACTCCACAATATACATTAGCAAACATTGCAATTTATAGCCATTGTTAGACACCACCCACCAGTCAGTTTCCACCCAGTGGGTGTGTACATACATCTTGATTGGTCCACATAGATCATCCCATACCTAAGACCAACCCAAGTGTTTCATCACTTTACCTTGACCACTTAATGAGTCTCAGGTGTTTGCAATCTATCACAGGTGTTCTCAATATACCTTCTATAACTTTGTCCTTGGCTCTCAAGGCTTCTTAATTATATTATCTTTTTCACCTGTGTATCTTCCTGATTGCTCCTGCTTAGTCACTTTGACATTCACATACATATTTTTATTTCTATTACTGTATATCCCATGTTGCTTTTTCCTTAACAATCCCCTCCGAAATAAAATATTGTATGTGTCTTACAATGTCATTCCAACCATTTGTGTCAGTCTTTCATGTTTTTCCGCCGTCAATGCTTTTGTGAACAAATCTGCTATGTTGTGTTGTGTTTCTATATATCTCAGTTCTATTTCACCCTTCTGAACCATGTCTCGGACATTTTGATATCTTACTCCAACATATTTTGTTCTGTTCTTCAAATTTTCAGCTTCAGCCATTGCTATGCATGACTGTGAATCTTCCAGAATTTCTACTGGTATCTTGTAACTTTCATTTAAATCATTCAACAATTGCTGAACCCACTGTACCTCATTCACTATCTCATTTAAAGCTGCGAATTCTGCTTCAGTCGTACTTAACGCTACATTAGTTTGTTTTCTACTTCTCCAGACTATTGGACTTTCACTGTATTTAATTATCATTCCTGTAACTGACTTCTTGTCTCCTAATTCTGACGCAAAAGAACTATCCACATAACAATCTAAATCTGAATTACTGTTTCTAATTACCAATTTCTTATCTAAAGTTCCTTTCAAATATCTTAATAAGTGTTTTACTGCTGTCCAGTCTTCAATTTTTGGATCATTAACTCTTCTGGACAATACATTTACAGCATATGAAATGTCTGGTCTGGTGTGGCAAGATATGAATTGTAAAGATCCTATTATGCTCCTGAATAAAGTCTTGTCTTCAAAATCTCTAGTTGTTTTTTCAGATACAAAACCAATTGTCATTGGAGCTCTTACTATTTTAGCATTTTGTAATCCACACTTTTCAATCAACCTTTCAATTTTCTTTCTCTGACTTAACAAACAATGTCCTTCTTCTGTCCATTCAACACCAATACCTAAATAAGACTTTAATAAACCTAGATCCTTCAAAACAAACTTTTTAGACAACTCTTTTTTTACTGATTCAATCTCCTGTCTTGACTTTGCTGCCACGCACAAATCATCTACATAGATCACTAACACTATGTCTCCTTTTGTATAGACACAAGCATCTGCAATGCTCCTTTTGTATTCTAGTTTAGCTAACTCTTCATTAATGCACAAATTCCATGCTCTGGCACTTTGTTTTAACCCATACAATGCTTTCTTTAATTTATAAACTTTCTGACTACCAATTTCTTCAAAACCTTGTGGCTGCTCCATAAATATCTCTTCATCTAAACTAGCATTTAAGTAGGCTGTTTCAAAATCAAAATGTTCTACAACTAAATTTCTTTTTGCTGCTACAGCTAGAACCATTCTCAGACTTTCTGGCTTTGCAGTTGGAGAATATGTCTTATCATAGTTCTCATACTGCTGTTGTGCAAAACCCTTAGCTACTAACCTTGCTTTATACTTAATACTTCCATCTGGCATTTCTTTCTTTTTGTATACCCACTTACAACCAATTACTTTCTTGTCCTTGGGTCTATCAACTATTTCAAAAACATCTTTATTTACCAGACAACCAAACTCATCATCCATTGCATCAATCCATCTTTCCTGTTCTTCTCTAGACAAACTTTCCAACTCTTCAAAACTTTCAGGCTCTTCCACTGCTAAACAAGCTCTTGCATTTGTCACAACAAACCTATCTGGAGGCTTCCTAACTCTGTGACTACGTCTGGGAATAAACTCTGCTGATCTGCCTCTTTCATCCTCACTTTCTGTACTGGGAGTTATAGTTCTATGACTAAATCTCTTGTCTTCAGTCATTCTAGTAGTAATAGGTCTAGATTGTGTCTCATTATCTGAAGAACTATCACTGCTGCTAGTGGATGCTTCTGGCTTAACTGAAACCCCTCCGTTTCCTGAAGTTGGTTCAGTTTGTGTTTCTGGCTCATTTGAACTTCCTAACCTCAAGAAAACTTCTTTATTGGCATGCAATTTGTCCCAACCGGCATGTCTCTCGAAATTTGCAGACCTAGAATACTGCACTTCTTTTCCACCCAAATGAAACTTGTAGCTATTTCCTGAATAACCCAAAAACCTAAGCCTTTTACTTTTGGGTTCTCCTTTCTTCCTGAAACAAGCTGGAATGTAAACATAAGCAAATTGTCCAAAGACTCTCAAATACTTGTAATTTGGCACTCTCCCATACAATAACCTGTAGGGAATGTCTTCAATTTCTGAATGATACAGTCTGTTATTAATATGTACTGCTGTCAAAGTTGCTTCCACCCAGAAACTATCTTTTACCTCTGCATCTGCCATCAAACAAACAGTTATCCTTTTTATATCTTGTATTTTTTTCTCCGCTAAACCATCTTCGTTAGGACAAGCGGGATTAGTAGTTTCATGTCTTATTCCCACCTTTTGAAACCAATTAAACAATTGATTACTTAGAAATTCTCCTCCTCGGTCAGTAACAATCAGCTACTCTAATATCAAATTGTCTTTCCACCATTCTCACCCATGCTTTTAAACTTTGCCCAGCGTCAGATTTGTTTTTCAATATTCTTACAAATGCAAACCTTGTAAACCTATCAATGATTACTAGGTAATATTTGCTTCCCCCTAAAGATAAACAATTAGCTTGGGCAACATCTGCATGTACAAACTGAAATGGTCTTTGAGCAATTCTTTTGGTTTTCTTGGCTACTGGAAAAGCTCTGACCTTTACCTGATTACATACAGTACAATCTAAGTGATTTTTGCATTCAGCAACTTTTAAATTTGGACACATACTGATTAACTTCTTTAAACATTTGAAACTAGCATGGCCAAATTTTCTGTGGAGTTCATGTATGCAGTCTTTGTGAATTGGACTATTGTCTATGTTATTAGCATTTTCAACCCTGTAGCTATCAATATTGTCCTCCAAAAAATAAAGTTTATCCTTTTTCAAGCCTATGCCTCGCAATTTCCCATTCAGTTTTATCTTACACATGTTCTTTTCAAAAATGACTGTGTAGTCTCTGTCTGTTAATCTGCTCACTGATAACAAATTATTTTCTAACTCCTTTACATGTAACACATCATTAAAGTTTTCTTTTAGCCCTGGAATGTAAACTGTACCCATTTGATTTACAGTACTGAGCTCTTTCCCATCAGCTAAAACTACAGCATTTACATTAGCTGATTTTCTATTACTTATCAAATTAATATTGTTACACATTGAAGATGATGCTCCTGAGTCAATCAACCATTTACAATTAGTATTTTGTTTTTCTTTAATCATGGTTGCAACCCCCTTCTTATTACCACTGTCCTTCAAAAATGGAGGTTTGGACTGCTTTTGATACTGCTGCGGCTGCCATCTGCTCTCTCCTTGCTTGCTTCCCTCAGCAGCAAATTGTTTACATTGTCTCTGTAGATGACCAATCTTTTTACAATAAAAACACCTCCGTTGCTCCCTTGTAGAAGCTGCTTCTTCCTGCTTTCGTAGATCAGCCGTTGTTTGTTGTTTTGGCACAGTCCTTAAACTTGCTGAGTCACCCTGCTCAGACTTTCTTCTCAAGTTCTCTTCCAATATTCTGGCAACAATTAAGTCTCTGTTCAGCTCAGCTTCTGGCAAATTTTGCAAGCTATTTGTAATGTTGTCCCAAGAAGAGTCTAGCGATTCCAGTAAAATGTAACACTGCTGCTCTTTGCTAATTTCCACTCCTCTCAGTTCAGCTTGCACAAATAAATCTTGCATTGTTTTTAAGTGTTCTATCACACACTGTCCTTTCGTCATCTTTTGTCTGTAAATTCTTTTAGACCAAAGCATTTTTGCAAACGCAGTTGAAGGAGTGTGTAATCTCTGCAAAGTATCCCACACATCCTTGGCGGACACTTTATCTCTTACGTCGTTAATCAAGTCTTCTTCTAGCATGAGATAAAGACATGCTTTTGCTTTAGCGTCTCTTTCTCGAGTGGCTGCATTAGCATCAGCTGCCAGCCCTGTTTCAACTGTCGACCACAGAGACTCCTTTATTAGTAGAGATTGGGCATATATTTTCCAGGTAGAGTAGTTATTTCTATTTAATTTACTAAACTTTAGTATCTCCATCTTAATTTGTGCAGTGACTCAATTTGACACAGTCCTTCTGAGTATGCACAGCAGACAAAATACAAAATGATTTACTCACAAAGCTCCACAAAACTTTCTTCCACACTCTGGAACTTTCAGCTTCTGTGGATGCTGGTTGCTCTAGTATCTGGGCCCATAACCCATGTCAGGGATGATGGGAGTTGTAGCTCTTCACCTCTGGCTCTAACTCACCACCTTGTTATGCAGCAGAGCTGACCAGCTTTGATCAGTGGTTGATGCTTCTTTCCTAAGCAGCAGAGTTTCAGAGAATAGGCTGAAGACCCTGACAAACTTTCCAAGCCTTCTCACTCTTCTTCCTGAGATGTCTCCAAACTTCTCCAGGATTCTTCTGGCTCTTGTATCTTCCCTCAAGACACCAGACAACTCAGTAGTCTTATATAAAAGATCTACTTTATTCTACTATATATAAATACTATATGCCCTACAAATCACAATCTCTACACTTCACAATATCTCCAAAACTACTCCACAATATACATTAGCAAACATTGCAATTTATAGCCATTGTTAGACACCACCCACCAGTCAGTTTCCACCCAGTGGGTGTGTACATACATCTTGATTGGTCCACATAGATCATCCCATACCTAAGACCAACCCAAGTGTTTCATCACTTTACCTTGACCACTTAATGAGTCTCAGGTGTTTGCAATCTATCACAGGTGTTCTCAATATACCTTCTATAACTTTGTCCTTGGCTCTCAAGGCTTCTTAATTATATTATCTTTTTCACCTGTGTATCTTCCTGATTGCTCCTGCTTAGTCACTTTGACATTCACATACATATTTTTATTTCTATTACTGTATATCCCATGTTGCTTTTCCCTTAACATATATATGCAAAGTACATTGCCTAAATCATAATTTTAGTTCCAGCTAAGTTGAGCCTTATTTGAAATGAGGAGCTGGAGAAGAGGTCTGTGGATACTGTAGACTGATAAAAGACAAAATAATGCATCCTAGATCAAATCAATCCTGAACACTCCTTAGAAGCCAATGTGAATAAACTGGGGCTGCCATACTTTGGACATATCATAAGATGATGTGACTCCTTAGACAAGACAGTAATGTTTGGTAAAGTAGTATGTAGTAGAAAAAAGTCAAGGCTGGATTTCTGCAATGAGTTCTACATTGGGGTACCTTTATAATAAGTTTGGAAACTTCAGTTAGTTCAAAACACAGCAGCTAGATTGGTTGATGATACATCTAGGAGTGAGCATATCACACCAATATTAAAATTGCTCCATTGATTGCCAGTTAGTGTCTGAGTAAGGTACAACCTTTAAAACCTTTAAATGGTTTGGTTCCAGGTTACCTATGGGATTGCCTCCTCCCACATAATCTACCCCATAAATTCAGGTACTCTGGGGAACATCTACTTTAGACAGCCAGGACTAGACTGACAACTATCAGCCAGAGGATATTTTCATTGGCCACCCTGAAACTGTAGAATGGCCTGCTGGGACAGATTCGATAGTTAAACATGTTGTCTGAATTTAAAACAGCATTAAAACCTATCTCTTCCATCAGACCTACCCAGTTTTTTTTAAACATGAATATTAAATTGGTATATTTTAACTGGATGATTTTAATGTGTAATGGTCTTTTTAATCCTGTGTCTATATATTTAATGGTCAATTATATATTGTATTTTAATCTTTGTTGTACCCCACCTCAAGCCTTGGGAACAGATGGGTAAGAAATAAATTGTTATTGTTGTTGTTGTTGCTATATTGTCAGGGCTACCCTGTATCATATTTGCCTGGCTGAGAATAGCTATAGAAATAATACTGGAAAACATTTGAAAACTGGTAGCTGTGTTTCTCAAGTGTTGAGAATCCCTGATGAGTAGAACACTGGACTGGTGAGAATCAGTCCATAATTTGCCCAAAATTCTCTGATTGTGTTTTGCACACAGAAAATGTGGATAGAAAATGTATTTCTGTGCAGAAATGTTCAGTTGTGCAACCTTGAAATTCTGCACAAGGGGACAGAATTAATATTTCTTGTGCTGATTTGCAAAAGTGCACAACTGAATATCCGCTCCATGTACTCAGGTTCTCTGGGGAACATTTACTTCAACCACCCAGGACTAGATGGGCAACTGTGACCCAAAGGACATTTTTGTTGGCCACCCCTAAATTGTAGAATGACCTGCCGGGGGAGACTTGACAGCTAAATATGCTGTCTGGATTTAAAAGAGGATTAAAGACCTATCTCTTCGAGCAGGCCTATCCAGTTGATTTTAAACTATGAATTTTAAATTGGTATATTTTAAATTTTAATGTCTGGATAATTTTAATGTGTCCCATGTTTATGTGTTTTAACTTAATGTGTTTAAAAGTTGCATGTGTTTCAATCTATGTTGTACCCTGTTTAGACAGGATCCTAAAGTGTAAAGGTATAAAGGGGAGTACTAAAGTTAGGATTGTCCAAGCCATAGTCATCCCTATCACCATGTACAGATGAGAGCTGGACAGTAAAGAAAGTGGATAGGAAGAAAATCAACTCCTTTATAGCAATAGCAATAGCAAGTACATTTTTATACTGTTTATCAGTGCATTTAAGCACTCCCTAAGCAGTTTACATTGTGTAAACTAATTGCCCTCAACAAAGTTGGTTCTCATTTTAGGGACCTACGGAAGAATGCAAGGATGAGTCGACCCTGGAGCCCTGTAGGATTGAACTCACAACCTTGTGGCTGTGAGTGGCTGCAGTACTAGCATTTAACCACTGTGCCACCAGGGATCCTTTGAGATGTGGTGCTGGAGAAGAGTGCCGAGGAAAACATGGGTTGCCAAAAAGACAAACAAATGGGTCCTAGAAAGATCAAGCCTAAAATCTCCCTGGAAGTCAAGATTATCAAGCTGAGGTTGTCATACCTTGACCACATCATGAGAAGGAATGGCTCACTAGAAAAGACAATAATACTAGGAAAGGTGGAGGGCAGGAGAAAGAAAGCAAGGCTGCATGCCAGATGGATGGACTCAATCAGGGAGGACACGGGTCTTACAGGAACTAGGCAGAGCAGTGGAAGACAGGGAGGTTTGGAGATGTCTCGTCCACAGGGTCGCCAGGAGTCAAGGTCAACTTGTTGTTGTTGTTGTATTGTTGTTGTTGTGCCCTGGTCACCTCCTGCAATTTCAAGGCAGCTGTGGCTTCCTTGACTGAATTAATTACATCACACATCTTGTGGCTGCAAGATCTGAGCTGGGGAGTTGATGATCTTGCAGGTCTCTCATTCAGCATAAGACAAAATTGGCTTGATGGCAAATAACAACAAAGAGTAGAGTCATTTAATCAGCTGAGTTTATCTGCTTACTCATCATTCAAGAACTCATTCAATGGGAATAATCAATAGGGTTTTGGTTTAAAAACTAGAATGAGAATAATGGGCTTGTCAATTAAAATTACTTGGTAGTGCCTGTGATCAGTTAAAATAAACAGGAAGGAATCATAGAATCATAGAATCATAGAGTTGGAAGAGACCACAAGGGCCATCCAGTCCAACCCCCCTGCCATGCAGCAAACCACAATCAAAGCATCCCCGACAGATGACCATCCAGCCTCTGTTTAAAGACCTCCAAAGAAAGAGACTCCACCACTCTCAGAGAAAGTGTGTTCCACTGTCCAACAGCTCTTACTGTCAAAAGTTCCTCCTAATGCTGAGGTGGAATCTCTTTTCCTGTAGCTTGCATCCATTGTTCCATGTTCTAGTCTCTGGGGCAGCAGAAAACAAGCTAGCTCCCTCCTCAATATGACATCCCTTCAAATATTTAAACAGCACTATCATATCACCTCTTAACTATCTCTTCTCCAGGCTAAACATACCCAGTTCCCTAAGTCGTTCCTCATAGGGCATGGTTTCCAGGCCCTTCACCATTTTAGTCGGCCTCCTCTGGATACGCTCCAGTTTTTCAACATCCTTTTTGAATTGCGGTGCCCAGAACTGGACACAGTATTCCAGGTGGGGCCTGACCAAAGCAAAATACAGTGATACTATGACTTCCCTTGATCTAGATACTATACTTCTATTAATGCAGCCTAAAATTGCATTGGCCTTTTTAGCTGCGGCCTCACACTGTTGACTCATGTTCAACTTGTGGTCTACTAGGACTCCTAGATCCCTTTCACACGTAGTCTTTTTAAGCCAGGTGTCTCCCATCCTATTCATTTTTCCACCCTAAGTGCAGTACCTTACATTTCTCTGTGTTGAAATTTATTTTGTTAGTTTTGGCCCAGCTTTCTAATCTATTAAGGTCATTTTGAATTTTCATCCTGTCCTCTGGACTATTAGCTGCCCCTCCTAATTTAATGTTATCTACAAATTTGAGAAGCATGCCCCCTATTCCTTCATCCAAATCATTGATAAAGATGTTGAATGCACTGGGCCCAGGACAGAACCCTGTGGCACCCCACTGGTCACTTCTCTCCAGGATGAAGAAGAGGAGCCATTGCTGAGCACCCTTTGGGTTTGGCCAGTCAACCAATTACAATCCGCCTAACAGTCACATTGCCTAGCCCACATTTTACCAGCTTGTCTGCCAGAAAATCATGGGGGACCTTGTCAGAGGCCTTACTGAAATTAAGATATGCTATATCTGCAGCATTCCCTTTGCCTACGAAGCTGGTAATTTTATCCAAAAGAGAGAGAGAGAGAGAGAGAGAGAGAGAGAGATCAGATTAGTCTGCCATGACTTGTTTCTCAGAAAGCCATGTTGACTTTTAGTGATTATGGCATTCCTTCTAAATGTTCACAGACTCCCTGTTTATTTATCTGCTCTAGAATCTTTCCTGGTATTGATGTCAGACTAACTATTCCCCTTTTTGAAGATGGGGACAATGTTTGCCCTCCTCCAGTCCGCTGGGACTTCTCCTGTTCTCCAGGAGTTCTCAAAGATCATTGCCAATGGCTCCGATATTAAATTTGCCAATTCTTTTAATACCCTTGGATGTAGTTCATCTGGTCCTGATCCTGATATTCATTTAGATTAACCAGGTGTTCCTATACTTCATCTTTACTTATTCTGTGCTGCATTTCTACTATTGTGTCCTCTACTCCATTTTCCTCAGGTTGAACACCCTTTTCCTTTTCTGAGAAGACTGAGGCAATGAAGATGTTGAATAGTTCTGCCTTTTCTCTCTCCCTTGTTAGCATTTCACCATCTTCTCCACATAGTGGTCCTACCATTTCCTTTTTCTTCCTTTTGCTATGGACCTACCCAAAAAGCCATTGTTATTGCTCTTAATCTCTCTAGCAAACCTAAGCTCATTCTGTGCTTTTGCTTTTCTGACCTTCCCCTTACATGTGCTAGCTATTTGCTTGAATTCCTCCTTGGTTATTTTCCCCTTTTTCCATTTCTTCTATATGCTCCATTTAAAACTTAGCTCAGTTGAAAGTTCCTTAGGGGCTCTGGGCCACCCCTGCTAGCCGCAGATCAGGGCCACGGCAACTGCATGCAGTGGCCCCAATCTTTCCTCTTGCTGCTCCTTTCAGGGGCGGTGAAAGGCCACCCTAAGAGCCAGTGTGAGGCTCTTTAGCGCCCTTTCCAGCGCAGCGTGTTTGAATGCTGTGCCGGAATGGCATCCTGATGCCACGTGCTGTGCGTAATGGTGTGCAATGCCAGGATGGCGTCGGCGTGGGGTTGGGTTGGCCGGCGCACAGCAGGTCCACCCCATCTGTGCCTCCAGGCCGGCCCTTTGGGCCGCTCTGCAGAGGCCCTTAGTCATCCATCCCCAGTTTCTTGAGACACCTCCCATTTTTTCTCCTCATTGGAACAGTTTGAAATTGTGCCTTCAGTATCTTCCTTTTGAGAAACTCCTGACCATCCTGAACTCCCTTCTCTTTTACTATTCCTGACTAAGGGATCACCCCCAGTACTTCCCTAAGTTTACTGAAATCAGCTCTCCTAAAGTCTAGAATGACTATGCCTGGCTTCTCCTTTCCACTGTATAACAAATGGGTTAGAGGAAAATTGCTTCAATTAGAAATTCAACAAAATCTGGCCTCCCTGGGCATGTAAATTTGTAACCATCCTGATTGCTGCAAGAGTACAGCCAAAGGCCATTGATCTCCATTAAGACATCTGAGGAGGTGGTTTGTAATTGCCAAATGCTCATGCTAAAATAAACCAGTGGGTTTTAAAGATGCCCTCAGATGCCTTTTACAAACGAACACAGCTGTCTCTTTGCAGACCGCTACCAAGCGGCAGTTAATAAGTTAACTTTTTTTTTTTTTTTTTTTTTGGATTACAGAAACAGAAGCCAATGAGTTGGTCAATACTATCAAAGCAAACTCCAAAACTCCACAGATGGGCAACAATCTAATTAGGAGCAAATGCAATTTCACAGAGAGCCAGCATAATGTAATGGCTTGAGTATTGGACTAGGAAGTCTGGAAAGACAGGATTTGAATTCTCAGTCGGCCATAAAAACCACTGGGTGATCTTGAGTAAGTCACACACTCTCAGCCTCAGAGGATGACAAAGGCAAACCCCCTCTGAAGAAACTTGCCAAGAAAACCCCATGATAGATTCACCTTAGGGTTTCCTTAAGTCAGAAACAACTTGAAGGCACACAACAGTAAATAATAATTTCGCAACAGTTTACAAACTTCTCCAGGATTGATTCAGATTAGGTGGTTAAAAAAAGAAGAGGAAAGGATGGGATCTGGATGGGATCTGGAGGGAAACAGCATAGAAGTTCCAAAATCTGTCTTGATGTGTTAGCTATAGGGGCTGCATCTGCACTGCAAAAATAATGTAGTTTGACACTGCTATAAGTGCCATGGTTCCATCCCATGGAATCCTGGGATTTGTAGTTCATAGTGGCACCAGACATCTCTGACAGAGAAGGCTCACACTCACAAAACTACAGCTCCAAGAATTCCATAGCATTGACCCATGACAGTTAAAATGGTGTCAAACTGCATTAATCCTGCAGTGCAGATGCAGCCGAAGTCTGCAGTTCAACCAAGTCCAAGATGGAGACTGCAGACTTGGGTGGAGATTCTGCATAGGAGTTGCTGTTATTTACATCCCATCTTTCTCCCAACGATTGGACTCAAGATGGCTAACAATCTGTCTAAAACAATATAGATTAAAATTATACATTTTTGAGAAAAGTCTAAATATAAAGTTATTTTACATTTATTTTTCTTTGTTTGACTTCAAACTGTTTGGATTATGTTTCTGCTTCTAAGGAAACTGGTATCACCTTTGGACTAGCTTGGCTTTTGTTCCCTGGTCATCCTCTGTGGGCTGAAGGTGTACACTCTTGGATGGTTGCCCACTCTAAGAAAAGGACATCAAATGGGCACTAATGATTCTGGAACCTGTAGTCCAAAAAGGGACATTTGCCTGAATTCTAGGCCAGTTGCTGTCTATGGCTTGTCTGTTAAGAAAGACTACCCAAAACAGCAAGATAAATCCATGGTCATTTCAGTTGGCCATGCCTTTTAATGGCAACTGAGATGGAAGGAGTTCTCCAGGGGGAAAGTACTTAGGAAATTGCCCAAGCATAGATTATGGATTGTGCCAGAATAAATTGGTGAGACTTTACAAGAGAAAACTTTTCTGATAAAGGTGTCATGGGAGACAAAGAAGTTATGATCTTCCTTGTCATTGCAATGAGAAAGTGATGGATATTTTTGATCAGGTGCCTTGATGAACCACTTCCTTCTGAGCAAATTCATTCCAAGGGGACAAGAAACTTGCTAAGAAATTGCTTTGTGTTCCAGAATTGGAGGGCTGATTAATCTCTAATGCCATTTCATTATTGATGAATAAGTCATATCAAGTACGAGGTATCCAATGTCACTATTATTATTAATACCGAAAGACCTCCTGATGCCATAGTATGGTGGCAACAGCTCCATATTTTGATTATTCACTGTGGAATCTTTTAAGAGTGACACTTCAGTAGGGATGTTCAACTCACATCTCTAAGAAGGTCATTGCATCAATTGTCATCTTCAGTGTTGTATCTTTGATCAAAAAGGGCCACTTTGCCCAAAGGACGCTGGCAGCTGAAGAGGCATCATGCACTCTGCCTTGATGGAAAATGGTTCCCAGCTCATTTCAAGGGTGGTCCATCCATTTATCTGAAAAACAGTCAACTCTAGTGATGTTTCTGCTATGGAATCCTGCACTGACCAAGAAGGGTTGGATATTTTACGGGTTGTGGATGTAGTGTTGCTGTTAAGCAATAAAGCAGTAAAGATGGATCTCTTCCGGCAGGCCTTCCCGGAATAACCCTCCGGCTTGAGGGGAGATGGTTCTACCTGTCCCTTTCCTGTGGCTCGCTTCATTGTTGTTTGTTATTGTCTTGTTGTATTTTATTATATTGTATTATGTTTTAATTTTCAATAGTTTAATTCTGTTTTAAGGGGTGGGAGGGTTGGAGATGGGACAAGGAATGTTTTTAAATTTGTATGTTTTAAAATGCTGTAACCCACCCCAATTGCTGAGCAGAGGGGCAGGCAATAAATAAAAATTGTTGTAATAATAATAATAATAATAATAATAATAATAATAATAATAATAAGCCTAGGAGGACACCAAGATCAGAAATCCAGGCTTCAGAACTTAAAACTCAGAAAACCTTTATAAAGAAACTATAGATCCAGTCCAGTGTCTCTCATTGTCAGAACTGACCAGGAAGCATTACAATTGTGTTTTTCTACATTCTTTTCAAATTGTGGTGCCCAGAATGGGACACAGGATTCCAGATGAGGCCTGACCAAAACAGAATAAAATGGCTCTATTACTTCCTTCAGTCCAGAAACTGCACTCCTATTGATGCAGCCTACAATCATGTTGGCATTTTAAGCTGCCATATCACACTGTTGACCCATGTTCATCCTGTAGCCCCCTAAGACTCCTAGATAGCATTCTCATCTACTGTTCTCAAGTCAGGTGTCCCCCATCCTATATCTGTGCATTTCATTTTTTCTGCCTAAATGTAGTACCGTATATTTCTTCCTATTGAAATTAATTTTGTTAGTTTTGGCCCAGCTTTCTAATCAGTTAAAGTCATGCTTGCATCCCTTCTAGCATTATCTCAGCACCTGTGTCTGAAATCACCACAATTTAGCCATACCATTTTCACTCTACAATCATCAGTTGCCTATGCAGCACTTGACAGTTAAGTTATGCACCTGATGATATGATGCATATGCACAACAGCAGGGGTCCCCAAACTACAACCTGCGGGCCGGCCCTGGCCCGTCGAGGCCTCCTTACTGGCCCGTGAGGCCTCCTACGCCGCTGCTCGCACGTGCCGCTGGACACCGTTTTGTATTCCAAAATGGCGTCCAGAGTCATGCGCATGCGCCCAATGTTGTGTGCGCATGTGCATGACTCTGGGCGGCATTTTGGAATGCAAAATGGCATCCGGCAGTGCACGCATGTGCACGCGATGCCGTGCACATGCGCATGACTCCGGGTGCCATTTTGGCAAACAAAATGGCGCCCACCATCGCATGAGCATGCGCACTACTGGGGCACCATTTTGGCAAACAAAATGGCATGCGGCCAGCCCCCTGGAACATCTGGGGGCCGGTGAACCAGCCCCCGGATGAAAAAGTCCGGGGGGCCCTGCACAAGTGTATGTGTGTCCACATTTGGTTTTGTGTTCAGTTGCTCCATACTGCCTTTCAACACAAAAGTTGGGCAGTGCAATGAATGAATATCTCCATATGCAGAGATCTATGCTATGCAATCTCAATGCTAGGAATGGAAAGATTCAGGGAGTGGGGACAAACAGACCATGGTTAGAAGAGTCCTGGACTGATGAGACTCCTGACTTACTCTGTACAAAATATGTACATGGTTGTTTTCAGAAGAAAGTAGCATTTTCATTACAGAAGCACATTTTCTTTAAAGAAAATATTTTCATGATGAAATATGTTCTTTTCTGGGCAAATCAACCACCTGAAAATTTTCTGCAGAGTAAGCCCCCAATTACAGAATTTTCTGGGCAGGAAACATTTTCTGCACAGAAAATAATATTTGTATGCAGAAAGATTATTTTCTGCACAGGAAATAACTAATTCATGCATAGAAGATTCTGTTCTCTGAACAAAGCATCTATGCAGAAATTTTGCACAGAATAAATCTAAATTATGAATAAGCTTCAGAAAGTGTGTGTTTTTTGGAGACTGGCTCACAGCGGGAAGAATGTTACTAAAATTATTTATTACAAAGAAGAAAATTAGTGTAGCATTGCATCCCTACTCAATGAAGGACGTTATTTTCTGCTGCTCCAGAGACCAGTACATGGAGCAATGGTCAAACTATAGGAAAAGAGATTCCACCTAAAAATTATATGGTTAAAGTGAAAATTCATGTTGTTAAAGTGAAAATTTAGTAAGATGCAGTTTCTTAAGAAATATGGAAATAATATATTGTAATAATATGTTTAAATAATATAATATATTCAATATATTTAAAATAAACAATATATTTAAAGTAAACAATATATTTAAAAATAATATATATATTTAAAAATATTTAAAAATGAAAAATTAAAATTAAATTTTATTTAAGGGGGGAACCCTGGGGCCTCACCTTTCTCTTCCCACTGATCCCCACCCCACTCACACCAGGGGCAGATATGAAAGAACTGGACAAGATCCTAAAATGTAAAGATACACAACTAAGCATGACAGTTAGAATCTTACAAGCCATTGTATTCCCTATTGCCATATGTGGATGCATGAGCTGGACAGTGAAAAGTGGACAGGAAGAAAATCAACTCATCTGAGATATGATGCTGGAGAAGAGTGCTCAGGATACCATGGATGGCTCCCCCCAAAATGGACACATCATGAGAAGGAAAGACTCATCAGAGAAAACAATTATACTTGGAAAGGTAGCAGCAGTAGAAAGAGAGGAAGGCCACACACCAGATGGATGGATTCTATTAAGGAGGCCACAGGTTTACCTGTGACCTAGGAAGAACCATGGAGGATGGGGAGTCTTGGAGATATCTCATCCACAGTGTCTCCATGAGTCAGGATCAACTCGCAGGCAGTAAACAACCACCACCACCTTTTTCACCTTCATATCCTTTAGGCTTTTTGTATCCTTTGGCTCAGTGAAGATCTCTGGAGACCCCAAAAGCCTGCAGACTTTGATGACTCCTAGAAAGATATCAGTGTAGGGAATGAAGATAATTAAAGATCCCACACCCTCAAAAGATCAGCATTGCTGTCTGTGCATTGCACTGTATCATATTTTCAGTAAATGAGAGCTACCCTGAATAGCCTGAATCTTGATCCTCATTGCAGAATGGCCATTGTGTAAGACGGACGTTGTAAAAGCCCCATTCTGCCTCTCTCTTTTACTGCAGCCCCATTGAGGCAACTTATATTTCAAATGACCCACAGCCTCCCCTCCCATCTGTATACTCTGTCCCAGGCTCTAAATCCACAGCCTGCAAGGAGCTTTGTCTTCTCCCCCGCAAGGCGTACATCTCAACAGCAAAAAGGTTTTTATGGCATGAATAATGGGTGTACTAAGCTGCTAAAATAGAGTTACGAGTGGATTTTGAAGAGCGTTGCAATTGGAGCCTGCAGCCAACTGGTATTCTGCTCTGGTGCATTCTTCGGACAATCATGTTTCAGGAATTGTTGTAGTCAAGGAACTTATCATACTATAATGTTATAGTGCTATGATTTCACTTTAACTGCCATGGTGACATCCTATGACATCCTGGGATTTGCAGTTTAGGCAATGGAATTTAGCATTTTCAGCTGGAGAGCTCTTAGGACTCTTTAAACTACAAAGCCCAGAATGCCACAGGATGTTCCCAGCAGGATATAGTGCTATAACAGTGTAGTGTGCTAAGGTTGACCATGGGCAGGTCATGCTCTCTCAGCCTCAGGAGAAGGCAATGGCAAACATCCTCTGAACAAATCTTGCCAAGAAAACCCCATGATAGGTTTGCCTTACGGTCGCCATAAGTTGGAAATGACTTGAAGGCACACAACAACAACAACAACAACAACAACAACTGCTGAGGACATAATTGGAGGAGCCCCCTGAGGGGTTTTCTATCATACATGAATCCACAACTAAAGCATTCCTAAGGCTTAACCTGTACTGCAGAATTAGTGCAATTTCACACCACTTTAATTGCCATGGCTCAATGCTATGGATTTCTGGGATTTGTAGTTTTGTGAGATATGTAACCATCTCTGTCAGGGAGCTCTCCTGCCACAACAAACTACAAATCTCAGGATTCCATACCATGGAGGCATTGTGATTAAAGTGGTGTCAAACTGAATTATTTCTACAGTGTGGATGCAACCTAAGAGATGACCACCCAACTTTTAAAAAAAGATTTCCAAAGAAGGAGCATCCACTACCCTTGAAGGCAGTCCATTCCACTGTCAAACACTTCATATTGTCAGGACTAGGTACGAGGGGGTATCGTAAAGTAATAATTATCACCCGGAAGTTATTATGGTACATTAATGGCATTTTGTCAGTGTCATCATCACCAAGTGATTTTTTTTCCTTTTCTCAAAAATGAAAAATCCATTGCAAGGCTGCCAATTTGACAACACAGATTCAAGACATGGGAGAGTGGTTTAAGGCTCATTCTGCAGACTTCTACAATAATGGCATCAGAGGGTCAAGAAATGCTGGGGAAAATGTACACATCTGGACGGTGACTACGTAGAGATAAGTTAACAAATACAAATCATAACAAACTTTCTGTTAAATTTTTTTAAAAGTGATAATTAAAACTTTACTGTAGTTTATTGTGGCACCAGAGCTCTCTGACAGAGAAGGCTCAATGTCTCAGAAAAAAAACACTACAATTCCCATGATTCCCTAGCACTGAGCCAGGGCAGTTAAAGTGGACTCAAGTTGCATTATTTCTGGCAGTCTGTAAAGGCCCATAGTAACACAATATGGATGTTATCTCTACAGCACACACTTCCCTAAAGACACCAGATCCCATCTGATCTTGAAGGATAAGCAGGTTAAGCCCTGGTAAGTACTTGGATGGAAGACCATCAACGCCTACCAGGTGCTGGAGGCTATATTTCAGAGGAAAGAACTGGGAAAGCCATCTTTGAGTATTCCTTGCCAAAGAAAACCCTGTGAAATTCATGGGGACACCACAAATCAACTAGGAATTTGAGGGCACATACACACATTCTAGAAGGCAGTAACAGAAGATGAAGACCTCATTCCAGATGGATGGATTCCATCAAGAAAACCACAATGGCTGCCCTGAATCTGCAAGACCTGAGCAGAGCTATTGATGACAGAGTGACTTGGAGGTCTTTCATTCATATGTTGCTGTCAAGTCGAAGTTGACTTGATGGCAGTTAACAACAACATTCCTTAAAAAATTTTCATAAGAGCAGAATAATGACCAAGATCTTACACCAAGAGTAGTTTTAAATTAACAGAATTATACGATGATTGTGAATTAGTGAATTGCAACATTGCAGACCTGAAGGAGCAAAGCAGTGTGGAATGCACAACTTCAATGTATAATACACTTCTGTGTGTGCAATGCATATGCACAATACAGTCTGTATGTGTAATGTTCAGTGGCACCCCATGTGCAAATGCAGACGCCTACCTTCAGTTGAAATTTGCAGAAGCAGAATTGTGTATGTGGTGTCACTGTGAATTGAACATGCAGACATGCATTGTGCATTCTGGATGATAGGAGGTGCAACACAACTGGTGAAATATTGGCTTCGAGCAATGAGCAGATGTCTGGTGTGGAATGGGTTGCCAAGGTTGTTCCTGTGGGGAACTTGGTACAGGGGAAGAATCAGGAGGTGAGCCCTGGGAAGTCAGAATGTTTTGATTTGCAGACGAATGGGAAAGTCTGAAAAACTGTTTGAAGTGAAATGTGTTTTTAATATGCTGTATAATTGAAAATGATTTGGTCCTGACATCATTGCTATGCTGTGATCAACTCAGTCTTTTGACTCTGCTGAAGCATGTATTTCTGAACTGAAGTAAGCCAACAAGTGACAGTTGCAGTTGTGCATTCCACATTTTTCCCCTTCAGTTGCACAGTGTCTCAATCCACTAATGCATTTGTCTGCTCACTCTGAGAGTGTAAAATTGCACACTGTCTGCAGGAGGATGGCTCTTGACCCACTTTTTCATTTGCTTGGCAGCTGGGAAATGTGCCTGAGAAGATGCCCCAACTATTGGGGAGAGGAGGAGAAGAGAGATCCACATGTCCTTCTCTTTGGAGAAGCATTTATTTCTTGCCATCTTCACAGCACAAGATGTTTAAGGCTGAGGCCTTACATTGCCCAGGGTAGCATAGGAGTTCTGCAGGTGGAACTCCAATATGACTCAGGATGTATGGATTTTCTGCAATAGACCCCCCTCCCCATGGCCATTCTGTGCCTGCTGGAGACCAGTGCTTGGAACAGAGGAGTGTCTGGCTATGTGTCATATCCAGAGGCAGATCGATAACACCGTCTGCCAACTTATACCAGAGTCTTGGTAGATGATGTCATCCATCTGCATTTGGCTAAGGCATATAACCAAATACGTCTCCAATCCCCGCATCTTCACCAGGCATGGAATGGCCAGTAAAACCATGAGTCCTGGGGAGGGTGGATTTGTCTGTGCATTTCTTTTTTCTTTTTGCCTAAGTATAGTAACGTACATTTGTCCTTGCTGAAATTCATTTTGTTTAATCATGGAATCATAGAATCATAGAGTTGGAAGAGACCACAAGGGCCATCCAGTCCAACCCCCTGCCATGCAGGAACTCCCAATCAAAGCATCCCCAACAGATGGCCATCCAGCCTCTGCTTAAAGACCTCCAAGGAAGGAGACTCCATCACACTCCGAGGGAGTGTGTTCCACTGTCGAACAGCCCTTACTGTTTGTTTTGGCCAAGCTTTCTAATCTATTAAGGTCATTTTGAATTTTGATCCTGCCCCCCCCCCTCCTAATTTAGTATTATCTGCAAATTTGATAAGCATGCACTCTATTCCTTCATCCAAGTCATTGATAAGGTTTCTTTGGAGGTTTCTGAACAGGGGCTGGATGGCCATCTGTCACAGGGAGGACTTGAATTGTGTCTTCCTGCATGGTAGAAGGGGGTTGGACTGGATGGCCTTTGAGGTCTCTTTGAACTCTAGGATTCTATGATTTTATAACCTCAACTAGAATATTGTGTCCAGTTTCAGGCATCACCATTCAGAGGATGTGGACAAGCTGGAGCATGTCCAGAGGGGGGCAGCCAAAATGATGAAATGCTGGGAAACCACCAAGCCCTCTGAGGAGTGGCTTAGGGAACTGGGTATGTTTAGCCTGGAGAAGAGAAGGTTAAGAGGAGATATAATAGCCCTGTTTAAATATATGAAGGCGTGCCATATTGAGGATATTGATATTGTCATATTGAAGGCTCATTAGAAAAGACAATGGTGCTAGGGAAGGTGAGGTAGAAAGAGAGGAAGACCACATGCCAGATGGAAAGACTCAACCAAGGAGACCACAGGCTTGAAGCTGCAGGACCTGAAGAGGGAGGTGGAGGATAGAGAGGCTTGGAAACGTCTCATTCACAGAGTTGCCATGAGTCAAGATTGACTTGAAAACAGCTAACAATAACAACATATTGAAGATGGAGCCACCTTGTTTTCTGATGCTCTACACAGAGCAATTGATTCAAACTACAGGAAAAGAGATTCCTCTTAAACTTTAGGAAGAACTTTGTGATGATAAGAGATGCTCAACAGTGGAAGATGGTGCCTCAGAGAGTGGTGAAGTCTCCTCCTTTGGAGGTTTTTAAGAAGAGGCTGGATGGCTATCTGGCACAGGATGGGCTTTGATTTTGTCTTCCTGAATGGCAGAAGTAGGTTGGACTGGATGGCCCTGCAGGGATATATTCCATCTCTAGGATTATGCTTTCTCACTGCCATTGTCTGGTTTTCAAAGGTTTACATTTCTAACACTCTCTTGGGTTTGTTTTTGGACAGGCTGAAATATCTCTTTGCCATGCTAGGCTTTCCTGGTGACTGGAGAAAGGGAGATGGAATGCTAGTCTGTTTGTGGGATGCAGAAAATTCAGGTGGATCTAGGAGGGGAGATTCAACAGGATGAAAAATGGGGAGTGGGTTGAAGAGAGGGATCCAATTTTAGGGATGTTGTCAAGGGAAGGAGTGTGAGGTTTCAGCAACAGATTGAAACAGAAGGGTGTGAGAAGAGGAACAGCAGACGGTGTGCTGGGCAACAGTGTGGATGGTGGGTGGAACCATTAACAGAAACCTAGCTCTGAGGCAGAGAGACAAGATTGCTGATGGAGGTAGGTTTCGGAAGGCTAGTTTCTGACATGTTCCATTTCAGTTTGATGAGATGACAGCCGGGCTGAAAAATCTGAAGGACAGCTGGTGCAATGCAGAATCGGCTACTCTGCTGTCCTTCATGTTTTCTTCATTCCCCAAAGGCAGGGAAACTCAATGTGGCATGGCCAGGGACATCTGAGGCTTTGGGACCGCCTGTAGTTTGATTGTTTGATTGATTGATTGAACAAATACACAACTGAAGCATTGGCTGGGATCCTACGTGTGATACTGGCATAGTGTGAATCTGCACTCATGTAGTTGAATGAAGGTTGCACTATACTAGCCTACTGCTGGATACTGAAGTTGTGCAACTGAATGAATGTACCTCTGGCTCTCTCTCTCTCTCTGTGTGTATATATATATATGTATCTTCAAGTCACCTGTTGATTTATGGCACCCTCATAAATTTTGATAAGGTTTCTAAGGCAAGGAACATCAGAGATGATTTTGCCCATTCCTTCATTTGAAATATTACCTCCAGAAACTGTTTACTAAACTGCAAATCCTAGGATCCCATAGGATGGAGCCAAGACAATTAAGAGGAAGGCAATTTTGGTTGCTGTTGTTGTTGTTGAAGTTGAAGTTGTTTCTGGCTTATGGCAACCCAACGGTGGTGAACATGTCATGGTGTGTTCTTAGCAAGTTTCTTCAGAGGGGGATTGCCATTGCTATCCTCTGGGACTGAGACAGTGTGACTTGCCCAAGATCACCTAGTGGGTTTCCATAGCTGAGCTGGGATTGAAACCCTGGTCTCTAGAGTAGTAGTCCAATATTCAAACCACTACACCCTGCTAGCTGTCCAATGTTGGTTACACAGTATAATAAAACACAGACTTATCAGAAGTGGTTTTGTCAGTTCTGTCCTCTGAAATAGAGCCTCCAGCAGCTGCTCTCTAAACTGCAAATCCCAGGATCCCATAGGATAGAGCCAAGGCACTTAAAGAGGGATGCAATGTCAGTTATGCAATATAATGAATGCACAAAGGAATTCAAACTTTTGAGTGGGCTTTTATCCCATCTGTTTACAAAGCAAGAACTGACCTTGACCATTCCCACCCATCTGCTCATTAATAACTCCATGAATCATAAATAATATTTCCACCCAGCATCATTAGTAGTACCACATATCCCATTATCCAGTCTTGCAAAATATTACAAGGCACACCAAACCCATAGCTAGCAAGCATGGCAGGAAATCTGAGGAACTATGATCCTGACACCCACTGGGGATTATATCTCAGTAGGCAGGTCGCTTGTATAGGAGATGATGGTGGTCCTTCTTAGGTTGCTCAATGAACAAATGGAGCTAAATGAGACTCACATCCTACCAAAAATGCCCAGGGGGCTGAGAAAGAAATGAGTTCCTCCTTCTTTTCAAGTTAGGCCTCCTTGATGCCCAGCACAGGACAATCCCAGCCAGGACTGAAATAAATCTCCATTCTGTTGACCTTTCTGAGTGTCCTTTTCTTTAAAAAAATGTCTGGGCATTCTCTTCTTCGCAGGATCATGTCTGCCACGAGAAGGCAGCAGACAGCAGAGCTAACACGGCATGAATGCAGATGAAGAGCCAGGTGAGGCTGATGTCTTTCACTTCTCTCCTTCTGCTCAGTATTTAATGGGAAGCATTGATTTCCCACAGAGAAGATTGTGGTGGGGCTGAGCAACGACACACCATGTAGTGATTATTGTGGTCACAATGTAATGAGGAAAATGGAACAATATATACGGTCTTACCCATTCTTAACAGAGTCTTAAGATGCTAATCCTCCTTTTCTCCACGTGTGTTTGCTACCCAGGGATTTCCTGCATTTTTCATCTGTAGCTTATTTTACTTGGGTTTTATTTTATTTTTTAAGTGCTTAGCTGTTACATAGCAAGGATCTGCAGGAGAGGAAAATGACACTCCTTGTCAACCTTTTCAGACCACCTTGAATCCCATTTTGGGAGAAAGATAAGCTATAAATTCAATAAATAAATCCTGGTTTCTCTTTGTAAATGTCTAAATTAGAGGTGAGTAACTGCAGGAATCCAAAGGCGAAAACAGGTATATAGTGTTCAGACTGACACAACTCTATTTTGCTTTGGTCATTTGTTGTTGTTAACTGCCTTCGCGTCAATCTCGACCCATGGCGACCCTATGGATGAGACATCTCCAAGACCCCCTGTCCTCTACTGCTCTGCCCAGCTCCTGCAAACTCATATTCATGGTCTCTTTAATAAAGTCCATCCATCTAGCATGTGGCTTTCCTCTCTTTCTACTTCCCTCCACCTTTCCTAACATTATTGTCTTTCCAATAATTCATGCCTTTTCATGATGTGTCCAAAGTACGACAATCTAAGTCTTGTCATGGTGGCTTCTAGGGATATCTCTAGCTTGATCTGCTCTAGGACCCATTTTTTTGTCCTTTTGGCTGTCCATGGAATCCTCAGCACTCTTCTCCAGCACCACATCTTCAGTGAGTTGATTTTCCTCCTATCTTCTTGACCATCCAGCTCTCACATCCATACATGATGATAGGAAATAGGATGGCTTGTATGATTCTGGCTTTTGTGCTAAGTTGTATGTCTTTGCATTTTAGGATCTTTTCTAGTTCTTTCATAGCCATCCTCCCCATTCTTAATCTTCTGATTTCCTGGCTGCGGTCCCCATTCCGATCAATGTTTGATCCCAGATATTAGAACTCTTTTACTATTCTATTTCCTCATTGTCTAGTTTGAATGTGTGTAAATTCTCTGTGGTCATTATTTTTGTTTTCTTTATATTCAACAGTAAGCCTGCCTTTGCACTTTCTTCTTTGATCTTCTTTAGTAGTTGTTCTAGGTCTGTGAGGTTCTCTGCTAGTATTATGGTGTCGTCAGCATATCTTGTTGATATTTCTTCCTCCTATTTTCATTCCTCCCTCTTTCATGTCCAAGCCTGCTTTTCTTACAATATGTTCAGCATATAAGTTGAATAGGTAGGGTGATAGGATGCAGCCTTGTCTGACCCCTTTGCCAATTGGGAACCATTCTGTTTCTCCATGTTCTGTTCTGACAGTAGCCTCTTGTCCAGAGTACAGGTTCCTCATTAGGATTATCAGATGTGTTGGCATGTCTTTAAGGATGTCCAATAGCCTTTCATAGTCTATGCAATCAAAGGATTTGCTGTAGTCTATAAAGTACATATTAATTTTCTTTTGGAACTCCCTACAATGCTCCATTAGCCATTGTATATTTGCAATGTGATCCCTGGTGCCTCTTCCTTTCCTGAACCCTGCATGAACCTCTGGGATTTCTCTTCCCGTGTATGGTTGGAGCCTATGTTGCAGAATTTTGAGCATGATTTTTCTTGTATGGGAGATTAGTGCTATGGTTCTATAGTTGTTGCAGTCTCTTGTTTCCCCTTTTTTTGTGGATAGGGATGTATATTGATCACTTTCAATATGTTGGCTATCGTTTTGTGTTCCATATCCATTGACATATGTTGGTTAGGACTAGAGTTGACTCTGTCAATGTGGATTGCAAGAGTTCTATTGGAATATCATCTGTTCCTGGAGTCTTGTTTTTTTTTGCCATTTCCTTTATTGCAGCTTCTACCTCAGTTTTTAGAATTTGGGGTTCATATTCATATGGGTCTTCATTCCATGTTTCTTTCATGTTGTCATCTCTTTTATATAACTCTTCTGTTTATTGCATCCATCATTCTTTTATTCCTTCCTTGCCTTCAATTATTTTATTTTTATTGTTGTAGAGTGTCCCAGTCCTTGGTTTGAACTTTCCCTTGATTTCTCGAATCTTGTGGAATAGGTCTCCCATTCTTCCCTTTTTGTTGTTGTCTTCTATTTCTCTATATTTCTCATTGTAGTCATTTTCCTTATCTTTGTGCACTAGCCGTTGCACCGTTGCATTCATGGTTCTTAGTTTATTTCTATCTCCTTTTAGTTTTGTTTCTTGTCTTTCCTTTATTGCTTATAGCATTTTATCTGTCATCCATGGTTTCTTCATTTTCCTTTTGTCCAAAAATAGGGGTGGGCTCAGTTTCTGGAAATCCCAATGGTAATTCCCCCATGGGACTTTTTTTACATGAGAAAGTCCAAAGGTTTTTGTTTGTTGTTGTTGTTTTGTGTACAGAAAACCATATCTTCTCAGCAGAAAACATTATTTGTATTTGAAAACAAGACAGTATTGTTTAATTTTAATGTTTATGCATTTGTTTTGTGTCTGTGTGAAAAATCTCCCAAAAACATCATCCTCAAAAATTGCAGCTTTTGAAGATTTTTTTTTTTCAGTGATGGTGCTAAATTGCAAAATTATTTGTTTTTTTCCTGTGAAAATAAAATTTTGGGAGATTTACCTCCCTAGCAATTTAGTTATTGGGTTTCTCAGCAAATCATCTACCAATTTGGTAAAATTAGGAATGGAACAAACATTCAACAATATTTGAAAAATTGTTGAGATACCCAGTTTACAAGAATTCTTCACTGTTCAGGATTTATTCTGCACAAAATATGCATGTGTTTGTTTTGCATAGAAAATAGTATTTTCTGTGCAGAAAACAGTATTTCTGCATAGAAAAATTTCCTATTCAGAAAAGCTATTTCTTATTTATTTTATATATTTTATTTTTATTTCAAGGATTTATATTCCACTTTCCCCCCACAATGGGATTCATTTTCTCATGCCAAAAATTCTGCAATTGGAGATCTGCTCTGCACAAAATTTGCACATGGTTGATTTGCATATAAACAGCACTTTCTGTGCAGCAAGCAACTTTTTCTGAACAGCAAAACAAATAATATTTCTACACAGCAATATTATTTCCTGCATAGAAGAAACTGTTTACTGCATTGAATATATATATATATATATATATATAGAGAGAGAGAGAGAGAGAGAGAGATTTCTGTGCAAAACAAGCACATGTGAATTTTGTGCAAACTAAGTCCTAAATTCCGAATAAGCTTCAAAAACTGAGCTCTTCACAGGCTTTCTTGTAATGGGAATAGCTAAAATTACTCATTTCTTCTTTGAAGAAGAAACTTAGGCTGTATCCACACTGCAGAAATAATGTAGTTTGACACTACTTTAACTGCCATGGCTCAATGATGTGGCAACAGAACTCTCTGACAGAGAAGGCTAAATGTCTCACAAAACTACAGTTCCCAAAAGTGAAGCATAAAAGAGGATCATAGGCTTGACCTTTGCATGTTCTTTTTGGAGCCGAGGTGTTCTTCAGTGGAAAAGATAGCATGATTATAAAGAGATGTGCAGCTGGCTTGAGGCCATCCCAATCTCAGAACTGATGAGGGCACTGCTCTATGAAAAAGGGAATGAGATTCTGCATCACAGTCTATGCTGTGTAACTTGTGATTCCTGCTACATTGCAGAGATGCAACAAAACCCAATTAGTGAATTGTGAAGATGCATATAAGGGCACCAGCAAAAGTGCTCCAATACACATCAGGGACACCTTATGTGCGCTAGGCTCTTCTGATGCATTTTGGGCTCTTCTAGTGCACATTGGGCAATTCTGATGTGCATTCAGCACTTCCAATGAGTGTCAGGCACTCCTGTTATGTAGTTTTTTTGTGGGTTTTTCGGACTGTGTGGCCATGTTCTAGAAGAGTTTGATGTTTCACCAGCATCTGTGGCTGGCATCTTCAGAGAATCTTAAGAGATGCCAGCCACAGATGCTGGCGAAACATCAGAAAGAAACTCTTCTAGAACATGGCCACACAGCCCGAAAAACCCACAAAAAAATTATGGATGCTGGCCATGAAAGCCTATGACTTCACTCCTGTTATGCTCCATACATTTCCTAGCTGATGTCCAGATGCACACTGGGGAGTGTCCCAATGCACATTGGTGCCCATTTTTTATTGAGCCATGTGCATCAGTCACTCCACCATTGTGTCGTGGATGCCTGTACAGTGGACCCTTGGTATCCACCAGGCTTGGTTCCAGGACCCCCATGGATACCCAAATCTGTGGATGCTCAAGTTCTATTACATGTACCGGTAATAGCAGTCTAAAATGGTGTCACTTTTATAAAATAGCAAAATCAAGGTTTGCTTTTTGAAATATTGCCTTTTGGAACATTTTCAAGCTGTGGAAGCTTGAATCCATGGGATAGCGAGGCAGCCCCTGGACAAATATTAATGTTGCAAAGCTGCTGAGTTGTATTTGCCATACATGTAGGTCTGCTTAGGAAGCTATTAGTCCCACACTAAATGCCAACCAAGATTCTCACCCATCCTATAATCCTAGGGAGAAACAAAAAGGGAGACGGCATCCCCTTTCAGCCTGGGAGTATCATTGTAATGTCTCAAAAGACAGTCTGGTTGGAATACTTTCAGGGACAGGTATTTTTCTGTTCCAATCTCAAAAAGGGAAGGGTCAGCACCTCTCCTGAAAAGCCAGCTGAAGCTTATTGGAACAAGCTCAACATGCATGGCTGGTGGTCATTGGCTTATGATGCTGCATAACTACACTGGGCCCTTGGTATCTGCTGGGGTTTGGTTCCAGGACCCACTGTGGACAGCAAAATCCATGGATGCTAAAGTCCCATTATATACAGTGGCCTAGTAAAATGGTGCTCCTCACATAAAATGGAAAAAATCAGGGTTTGCTTTTTGAATTTTTAAAAATATTTTCAATCCATGGATGCTTGAATCCATGGATAAAAAACATCCATGTATATGGAGGATCAACTGTATTTGGTTTCTTTGCACACTTTCTTTGTTTTTATTTCTGTAACCGCTTCCCCCCATGTATCTGTAATCAGTAAATCTATTAAGAGCTCTGTTTCACTTTTCAGTGTAGCTCTTAAACCTGATTTGAGCAGGACCTGAGAGGATCACCTGACTGATCATTACAAGCACCTTGGGTAGCTACTTTAAAGTTCAGATTAAAGCCCAGAGTGGATTCAGCCGCACACTGTCAAAAGAGCCACCCACTGCCACTGCTTGTGTGTTGATCCTGTCCCTGCCCCATTCAAGGTGTCTCTTCCCTTAGATTTCTCTGGGTTGTAGAATCAATTGTCTCAATGCTTACTGAATGTCAGTGTGAAATTTTGAAGGGTTCTAAACTTTCCTCAAGCCCAGGGAAGGGTAGGGAACTCTGTGACTCCATCCTGCACTTACCTTGCCAGATGGAAACACGGGTGCTTGAGCTGGTGAGCAGATCTGGTCCTCAGAAACAGTCTTTATCTTGGAGCTAGCCGTTTCAGAACTGCCAGGATGCCACAACCTCGCATGGTCCACTCATGGGACTGCTTGCCCTGAGTTTCCTTCTCCACTTTTCTTTCTGCTCGTAGAATCACAGAATCTAAGAACTAGAAGGATCATCCAGTATATGCAGGAACACACAAAGACTTCCCTGTGACAGATGGCCATCCAGCCTCTGCTAAAAATCCTCCAAAGAAGAGGATCCCACCACCCTCTGGGGCAGCAGCATCTTCCACTGTCAAACAGCTCTTACCATCAGGAAGTTCTTCCTAATGTTGAGCTGGAATCTATTTTCCTGTAGTTTGCATCCACTGCTGCATGTCCTAGTCTCTGGAGCAGCAGAAAACAAACTTGCTCCATCCTCAATATGACATCATTTCCAACATTTAAACATGGCTCTCATGTCCCCTTATTTTTCTCTTCCCCAGGCCACTACACACCCCCAACTCCCTAAGCTGCAGTATTAATGAAGTTTAATGCCACTTTAACTGCCATGGCTCAATGCTATGGAATCTTGGGATTTGTAGTTTGGTGAGTAGTTTAGCCTTCTCTGAGAGCTCTGGTGCCACAACATAGGACAGAGCCATGACAGTTAAAGTGAGGTCAAACAACATTAATTCTGCAGTGTGGTAGCCCTGGTAGTCTCCATCTGCCTGCCCGAGAACTGAGGTCTGTTGAAGGAGCCCTCCTCCATGTCCCACCAGCTGGGGAAATGCACTGTGGAGAACATGGGAGAAGGTCTTCTCTTTGGTGACACTGGCTGTGGACCTCCCCAGCTGCTTGCTTGGCACCACCATTGAGATCAATGCAGTTTAATCTTATTTTAAGGGGATGGGAGGGTGGGATTATGAGATGGGGGAATGACTTTTAACTCTGTTCTGTTTTTAATCTTGCTGTACCCCGCCCCGATTGCCATACAGAGGGGCGGGTTATAAATAAAAATTATATTATTATTATTATTATTATTATTATTATTATTATTAAGTCAAAACCTGGCTTTTTATTAAAGCCTTTGGGCCTAACTGATTTTATCCAGGCTGCACACATCCTATCCAGAAGCATCATTAGGGGGGTGCAGGGAGTGTGGATCACACCAGGTGACACCAAAAATGATACCTGCTTGGACCTTCCTCTGCCTTTTGGTTGCCAGATGCCTGGGACAGAGGAGGATGAGGAGCATGCACATGCCCTTCCTAGCTGTTCCGTCCTGGGCTTCCTCTCCAAGGAAAAAGTCCGGGAAGGAGTAGCTGGAAGGGAGGGCAGGCAGACTTTCTTCCTAGAAAAAGTGTCCCTCTCCCTACCCCATGCCACCTATTCACAAGTAGAGTGGCATGGGGCAGCAAGGTGGGAGGCATCCTTTTGACCACACCCCAAAGTCCTGCCCCCCCCACCCCAGGTGACACCCTGGCCAGGGACACCATTGATGCTATGATTCATCTATTTTAAATTGTTTTAACTGGCTTTACCTAGATGACATTTTTAACTGCAAAACTATTTAATAATTTTAATATTTTATTGTTATTGTTTATTTCTTTAATTTGATTTTGTTGTGTACTTCCCTGAAATCTTTAGGTATGGGGCAGGATACAAATATCTTGATAATAATAAACACCTCTATGTGGATGTACAAAAAATTTCCACACAATTACAAACCCTATCTGCAGAAACTTTATATGCACGTAATCCATGTAAATTGACAAGAGAGCCGTGTATAAATATCTGAAGGGTTGTCATACTGAGGATAGAACAAGGTTGTTTTCTGCTGCTCCAGAGACTAGGACCTGGAATAATGGATGCAAACTACAGGAAAAAAAGATTCCACCTAAACCTTAGGAAGAACGTCCTGACAGTAAGAATTGTTCAACAGTGAAGATGTTGCTGTCTCAGAGGGTTGTGGAGTCTCCTTCTTTGGAGGTTTTTAAACAGAGTCTGTATGGCCATCTGTCACAGGGAGGGCTTTGATTTTGTATTGCTGCATGGCAGAATGGAGTTGGACTGGATGGCCCTTGGGGGTCTCTTCCAGCTCTAGGATTCTATGATAATGATAGCCCATCATCACCATGTCTGGAAGCCTTGCCCTATGAGGAGCGACTTAGGGAGCTGGGCATGTTTAGCCTGGAGAAGAGAAGGTTAAGAGGGGACATGATAGCCAGGTTTAAGTATTTAAAGGGATATCATATTGAGGATGGAGCAACCCCCCCCCCCCCGTTATTCCCCAGACTAGGACATGGAGTAATTGGTTCAAACTACAGGAAAAGAGATTCCACCACAACATTACTAAGAATTTTCTGATGGTGAGAACTGTTTGACAGTGGAAGGCACTGCCTTGGAGAGTGGTGCAGTCTCCTTCTTCAGAGGTTTTTAAACAGTGTAAAGTTGTGCTTTTCAGATGCTTTGTCAAACATAGAAGTAAGAGAGGGGGTCATGGCTGGTGGACAGAGCTTCCTCCCCGTTGGGGACTTTCAGGTATTATATTTGTACCAAAACACAACAGAATCTCAACCTGTGGAACTTTGTCTGTGTAGACTCCTTCACACATGCAGATCTATGCATGCTGACTGCCCTTCTTTGTGAGAATGAATGAATAAATAAATAAATAAATAAAAGATTTGATCATAGGAATCAAATATTACCCATGTATAAACAGTTGCCCAAGATTTTACAGTAAGGAGACAGAGGATAACTTTAGGTCCATTGTTATTCAGTGGTTGTGCAACAATGCCTTGTTTGTGAACCGTGGTATTGTACAACCAAATGTGCACTGGCACCTGCATGTGTAATGCACAAATATGCACATGCCATGTACATGTACAGTTTGCGTCTCCATGTGTGTTGGCCATGTACAGCACTGCTTTCACAACCTTGAGCTGAATTCTTTCCATTAGAAGAAAACGTCCAACCGCTTCAGTCGGTTGGTAAGATGCCAACAGGACTCTGGCCAACAGGAAATAGTTGTCTTGGATGTCACATCTTAGATTTTGGAAGAATTGAAAGATATAACTGTATTAATATAGAAAATCAGTATGCAAAGGATCTTGTAGCACCTTTGAGACTTTGCTTTCTCTCTGTTAGTCTCAAAGCTGCTACAAGATCCCTTTACATACTTTGATTATGGTGGAACATTAAGCCAGGAGGAGGGGACCTGTGGCCCTCCAGATGTTGCTGAAGTGCAACTCCCATCCTTCCTCCCTATTAGCTTTGTTAGGTGAAGGATGCCGAGTGCTTCAAGTAGCTACATTTGGAAGGCCACGTAGGGCAACCCCTGAAGAAGGCAAAAAGTCCTTCTAGGGATTTAGCCAGAATTACTTGCCTATTTTGAAAGCTCATCAAGAGGAAATGATGATTACGAAAAGGAAGGAATGGGGTCTGGGTGCTTGCGGCCAGTGAACTTGTTTATGGTATTAATGTGAATGTTGAAGGAGTTGTCTCCCCCAAATAGATTCAGCACTTATAAAGTTTTGATAAAGTACACTGGCCAGGATACTTCAGGAGTAGCCAGGAGTATTCTGGCTCCAAAGCTGTCCTTAATGCCTATTACATGAGCATTTTGCAGCAATTCACATGCACCCAGCATCACAAGTCACTCCCTCCAGTCCAGATAGTGCCTTGGATTTTCTGGGAAGATCCGGAGTGAAAGGTATGTTTTAAAAAGTGTATTAAGGGAGGGATGACCCAGATTTGCTGCAGAACTGGCCTTCTCACGTGAAGACAGTCTGCAGTGGAATTGGCCCATTTGTCCTGCATTATTAGATAGGGCAATGCCAGGCAAGGGGAATCTGGGTCATTTGGTCCATGCAGACATGCCCTAAAACTCAGACTATGTTTGAACCCTCTCCACTGACATGAGGCACCTCCGTAGCCATCCCCGAGTTATGAAATGACACTTTCCTCCACATCCCCAAAAGTCTCTTATTTTTCTTCACCAGCTTCTGCATCACAAACTAAGTTGGATTCTCCAAAAGCAAATGTGTTGTTGTTTTTATTTTTTTAAAGACAACACCTTTATTATGTCTTTATTCCTGTTAGATAATAATTCATTTATTATAATTCTTATATTTTTAAATAATTATTATTTATTATGCAGAGATGATCAATTCCTCCCTCCCCCTTGATCACAGAGCAAACAGTTTTGCTGTATATATATATATACATATATATATATACATATAATGTTAATGGAGTCCTGATTGAAAATATATACTTGGTTTGTCGTTTCACCCCCTCTTCGCTCGGTGTGTGGGTGTGTGGGTGGGTGTTCTGTATCCTAAAACATCGCAACAGGCAAGGTCTTCCCATCCTAAACCGAGGGAAAGGTTGAGTTCCGAACTCGTAGCCGCTCCTTGGAAGCCCCTGCCTGGTTCAGTTGGTTGCTGTCGTCTCCGTGAGGGCTCGCTGGGCGGGATGGGCGGGTGGGCAGGAGTCGGATGCAGGGGGCAGGGGGACGGTGGTGGCGGCGGCGGCAGCGGTCCTCTCCGCTATGTGGAGTCCTGGTTGACCACTTTGCCTCCGTTCATGGTGGGTGTTCCTGAACTTTTCCTGGAGCGGCCTTGTTTCTCTCCAATTTCATGCAGGGAAGGCTCTCTGTACATGCACACTGCAAAGAGGGAAAGAGAGAAGGAAAATAGGGAGCAAGTGTTATACCCAGAGCACTTAAGAGAGGCATGCAAAAAACATAAATGAATGTCATGCTTAGACTTGGGTCCCATCTCCAGGATATCTCATTATGTACATGCAAATATTAAAAAAATACTTAAAAAAAAAAACAACGAAATCAAAACTCCTACCCGCCCCAAGCATTTCAGTAAAGGGAGATTCAACCTGTATGTCCATTGCACAATGGACAAAAAAGTACAACCCCATGTGGAAGGGAACTCATACAGAAGCAAGATGCCAACAGGATTCTGGCTAAAGGCATTCTCCAAAGAAGAAGAAAATACATTTAGAAATATCTGGGGAAGGGGGCAACTCTGCCTAAAAAAAGAAGCCTGTGCCGCATTTTATTATGGGTTAAATTTATTAGGGTTTGAAGGTTTTTTTTCTTTCTGCTTTTGCTACAACAGGCTAACAGGCTTTTTTTGCAGAATGCACTCCTTTTTGCAGAATGCACTCCTCTTGTCTCTCCGTCTCCTTTCCCAGAAAGCTGTTTTTTTTCCCTCTCTCTGCCTGTAGAGAGCCCCCATCCTCTCCTTTCAAGCCCAGGCCTTCCCAAAACAGGGGGTTCTGGACACTAAGAGATAAGGCTCTTGAACCCCCCTTCCTCTCCTCATGTTCTGTTTCAACCGAGAGCTTTAGATGCAGGGTGAACAAAGGTGGAGTCCCAGCTCATGGTCCCTTTGCCGCTTGGCATTAATTCAGTCGGCTGTTAAGAAGGCAGGAAGGTCAATCTTCTGCCCGGCTTTGTCTTATCAGAGCCAAACAACAGAGCAGCCTGGCCGCTGTGGAGCTGGTAGACGCAGGCACCTTCAAATGATCCGGATCACCATGGCTTTTGATCTGGACTGTCTGCAGCAAAGAAGCAACTCAACCTTTCTAGTTTTGAGCCAAAGCAGAGCATGGCCTTCTAGGTTGACTTAAGATCAGCTCTGGGACAGACGGAATAAGGCAGGAGGCTGTTCTTCCCAAGTGGGAGGGAATCTAGAACTTCCCCAGGCCTGGATTGGGGGATTGGGGTTGAACAGCATAAATCCTGACATATGAAGTTATGTTGAATGGTAACACCGTGTAACCTAGTATGTAACCGGACATATAAACCTATGTGCGTGTGCATTCATGCACCATGGCACCACATGAACAACACCACTATATGCATCAATGCATGACTTGCCTGTACATCCCTGAAACACAGTGTGCCATGTGCACTGGTGCACAGTGCACAACTGGGACCAATGGCATCACATGGACAACTTCCTTTCTGGGACCTTAAACTGGATGTGGATATTCTGTGTCAGACAAAAATGTCCACAGTGTAGTAACAGTGCAGTTTGACAATACCTTTAAGTGTTGTAGCTCCTTCCTGTGGAATCTTGGGATTTGTAGTTTTACAAGGTCTGTAGCGTTGTTTGCCAGAGTTCTGGTGGCTCACAAATCCCAGGATTCTTTAGGATGGAGCCATGGCAGTTAAAGTGGAGTCAAACTGCATTATTGCTGCAATGCAGATGCACCCTTAGACATGCACAAAACAACAACAGGGTTCCCCAGCCCTTATCCAGGCCCATCATATGCTATAACACAGCCCAATGGGTGTATGGCATATATCCTTTGGGGCAGAAATCTGCTGGCATCTTTTACATGTGTACATTCCCCTTTGGAAGTAGTTGAGCATTTTTGTCATGGAAGCCGAGTTGTGTATGTGGGGCCAATGTGCATGTGGATGAGCATTCACAGCCAATGCATTTCCCTCTGCACTTGCTGAATACGTCCTCCCCCATTTCAATGTGCATATGGTTCTTCGTTTGGTTGCATAGAATTGCTATTCCACAGAGTGCTCACGTAGCATAATCCATGTGCCACTCTGCCTGCTGGGATTTATGCAAGCCACATGTTAGCTCATGACCTTGGAGTCTGCCATGGGTGGAAAGGGAGAGAGGCTGCTATCACAAAATGGCTGCCACAGAGTGGAGTCACAGGGCACCATTTCACAGAAGCCAAACTAAGCAGATTTAGAAAGGAGGCACTATTTCTAGAACTGAAGTAGAAGCCTGAGATGAGGTTGGAGTCCCCAAACCTTGGGCCCAACAGTTTTCAACTCTAACTCATAGGTTCACAGAATGCTAGAGTTGGAAGGGACCTCCAAGGGCCATTCAATCTAACCCCATTCTGCCATGAAGGAAGGCAACATCAAAGCCCTTCTTGTGACAGATGGCCATCCAGCCTCTGTTTAAAAACCTCCAAAGAAGGAGATTCCACCACCCTCTGAAGAAGCATATTCCGCTGTTGAACAAAACCGAAACCTTCTAAGAAGGCAAGTGCACACACGTGCTCTCTCTTTAATGAAATAATGAATTATTTCTAAAAAGAATTACTCAATGAACTTTTTCATTAAAACAATGAAATAACTGTTGCTTTCATTTTTAATGAAATACTCAAGCTTCCCCCCCCCCCCCCCCGTGGCTACAGAGGGTTGGATATGAACCAATAGATCCAAAGGACAAGGGGGGGGGAAGGTTATACCTAAACATTAGGAAGAACTTCTTGACTGTAAAAGCTGCTCCACAGTGGAAGATGCTGCCTTGAAGGGTGGTAGATTCTCCATTTTGGGGGGTCTTTAAACAGAGGATGGATTGGCATTTTTCAGGAGTGCTTTAGTTGTGTCTTCCTGCATAGCCTTTGAAGGGACCTTCCAGCTCTATGATTCTTTGATTCTGTGACCACTAGACCATTAGAGGCCTCTAGTGCAGTAAAGTTCAGTGGATTACAGTTCTTTAGCCTGACCTTTGTGGTTCTTTCCAAATCAATGATTCTGTGAAATTATAACATTCCACCTAAGTATTAGAAAGAATGTCTTGACTGTAAAAGCAGTTTGAAAGTGCAATATTCTGCCTTGGAAGATGATGGACTCTCTTTCTTTGGAGGTCTTTAAACAAAGACTGGATGGGCATCTCTTGGGAGTACTTTAGTTGTATATGTCTGCATGGCAGGAAGTTGAACTAGATGGCCTTTAGAAATCCCTCCAATAACTGTATTCTATTCTACTGATTTTATTGTGCCCATATTGCTTCATTCTTTCTAGCAATCGATTTTGTTATATCAGGGTTTTTTTTATTATTGTAGACCACACTGGGATTATTATTTTATGAAAGAACAATGGCACAGAAAATGTCCAAGGCTTTCTGGGTACCAGGTGTCTGCCAAACTAGCCATAACAGAATTAGAGAGTTGGAAGAGATCCCAAGGGCCATTCAATCCAGCCCCATTCTGCCGTATAGGAAGTCACCATCAAAGCCCTCCCTGTGACAGATGTCTATCTAGTCTCTGTTTAAAGACCTCCAAAGAAGGAGACTCTACCACCCTCCGAGGCATTAGCATCTTCCAGTGTTGAACAGCTCTTAGTGTCAGGACGTTCTTGATAATGTTTAAGTGGAATCTCTTTTCCTGGAGTTTGAATCTGTTGCTCTGTGTCCTGGAGCAGCAGAAAAAAAGCTTGCCCCACCCTCAACATGACATTCTTTCAATCATGGTTACCATGTCACCAACAAGTTTCTTCCATCCTCAATCTGACATCCCATCAAATATTTAAATACGGCTATCCTATGTCTTCTCTTGACTTTCTCTTCTCCAGGCTAAACATACATCCAGCTACCTAAGCCACTCCTCAGAGGGTTTGGGGGTTTCCAGACCCTTCACCATTTTTTTGTCCTCCTCTGGACAAATTCCAGTTTCTAAACTTCCTTTTTGAATTATGGTGCCCAAAACTGGACACAGGATTATTCCTGTTGAAGCTGGCCAAAGAAGAATAGTGAGTCTATGACTTCCCTTGATTTAGACACTACATTCCTATTGACTTTGCTACAGTTGCAGAAAAAGGAGGGACATGGTTTAAAGCAGCTTTGGGCAACTGTAGCAGGGCTGATGCCCAATATTCTGTGCTAGAGACCTTCCAGGGACCACATGGAATGCCAAAATGGCCCTTTAAAAAAAAAAAAAAGGGGGGGGGAAGAAAATGGATGTGGCTGAAAATCCATTTGTGGTTTTGAAAATTAACTAAATATCAACAATGCAGCAGGAGGGGCTGCGACCTATTTTAAAGATGATTCTCCACTCTCAGAGGCTTGTAGGTGAGCCAGAGAAAGTGTGTTAAAGGGCTGGAAGAAAAACAGCCTTGGGGGCCACATGTGGTTTCTTCCCATTTTTTTTTTTTTTTTTTTGCCATGAAACCTTCCTACATGCATCCACCGCTATTTCCTGTGAAATACCTTTTCTATCCTCTTTCCCTCTTTGCAGAGCCGCCATCCTAAAAAGTAATGTTTCCAAGCTTTGGCTCATGCTACGATGAACATCCCACAGTGCCAAAACGATTGAGATGCCCACTAGGGTAAAGAGGCCTCACCCAGCCCTGAGTCCTTCAGGCGAACCTTGCCTCCTTTTCTCTCCTCCCACTGAAGAGCAGATGGCTCTTTAAAGAGGACAGATATGCCAGTACATGGCAGCTAGCAGGGCTCTCAGTGGCATCCTGAGCCAGTTTATGGGGCTACAGAGCATTTTATAATTCCAGGCTGCCACTGAGTGCTGAGTCTTTGAAAGGCACATTAAGTTCATTCAGGGAAGACAGTTCCTGTTTATGAGCTTTTTGTGCCACTGGAACTTAACTGTGAACATCCCTCTTTGCTTCAGAAGATCCTGGAGCATTTGCTGTGGGTGAATCCAAGTAAAGGAAATCTGCAGCAATAAGCATGCTTGAGAGAATCAGCGTGGCGTAGCGGTTTGAGTGTTGGACTGTGACTCTGGAGATCAGAGTTCAGTTCCCCACTTGGCCATGGGAACCCACTGGGTGACCTTGGGTGAGTCACACATTCTCAGCCCCAGAAAACCCCATGATAGGTTCCCCTTATGGTCACCATAAGTCAGAAATGACTTGAAAGCACACAACAACATGGTATGCTGGGCATTCTTTAAAGCAGGTCTGCACAACTGGTCTTGAGACCCACTTTGGGACACATGAAGCACTAAGAATGGCAAAAAGAAAAATCTCAAAATGGGATGGAAGTCTACTTCTGGTTTTGAAAAATGGAGGTGGTGGTTAATGATAAATGGGACAATATTCCAAAGAAGGAACAACGCATGTGTGCTGAAACGCAACTTGGCGTGGACAGATTAGAGTCACGGTGTTGAATCCAGTTAACTGACTGGCATCCCATTGGCGTTTTGCGGACACGTGTGGTTGTACATCATTGGCCATTGCGTAACAACCAAATTCATTTCACAGTTGCCTAAGTGGAGTCCCACAAGTGTTAACTTTTGGACATGTAGCTGCCCATTCTTGGATTGTGCATTAATACTTATCAGTGCCATAATCTGTGTAGGTAACTACTTGGTTTTTTGGGGGGGGGGGTTGTTTTTTGTGTGTGTGGGCACATCATCAATTCTGGCACCTCCTCAGAGATCAAAGGAAAGGAGGGTCACCACAGAGATTAAGTCTTTTGATGTTGTTGTTGTGTGCCTTCAAGTCCTTTCCAACTTACAGTGGCTCTAAGGCTGGGTTTTTCTTGGCAAGTTTCTTCAGAGGGGGTTTGCCACTGCCATTCTCTGAGGCTGAGAGAATATTACTTGCCCAAGATCATCCAGTGGGTTTACATGGCAGAGCTTGGCAAGTCACACATGTCTAAAAGATCATCCTGCAATCTAGCGTATGCCATCAGGCAGCAAGAGGAGATATAGGCCTTTACAGACTGCCAGAAATAGTGCAAATTGAGGCCACTTTAACTATCCTGGCTCAGTGCTAAGGAATGATGAGAACTATAGTTTATTGTGGCACCAGAACTCTCTGACAGAGAAGGCTCAATGTCCCAGAAAAAAAATACGATTCCCATGATTCCCTAGCACTGAGCCAGGACAGTTAAAGTGGCTGCAAGCTGCATTATTTCTGGCAGTCTGTAAAGGCCCATAGTCACCAAATGCAACTGTCACCATGGGGAGCAATCCTTCGGAAGTTTGGCTGGAATCCTATTAGTGTCACAGATCTGTGTGAGTTCCCTTGCACGCACAAGCACACACACACACACACACACACACACTTGTACTTTTGGGGCCATTGTGCAATGGATACATTCAGTTCATAGTTGCATAAGCAAAGCTTGGCAGGTGTAACCATTTCACAGGGATCCCAGTCTTATTCTTTATCCTGACTAGAGTTTCACTAACTCTCTGTATAGCTGCAACCCCTGGCCCTGCAGATTGGAAATCAGAGATCGGCTCAGATGTGGTGGAAGAGCCAACATAAGGTGAGCTTGGGTCTGTTGGGCTAAACCTCCCCAGCCCCCAAGAGCCATGTGAATCACGTGGATTTCCCCATGTGTTGATTCACCATTCAATTACTGACTGAATGGGTTTACTTTGGGTGGGTTAACCCACAGAATCCCAGCCATGCAATTGTTCATTACTGGGTGGTGTGCAATTATCTACTAGTGACTTCTTAATGTACCACTTGATTCAATGGAATTGATCAAAAAGCCACCATACATTATTTTGCACCATCACACAAGGGGATGATGGGCAGGTACACCATCATAAACTGTTCAAGTATGGTATCTTTGTTTTCTCCTGCAGCAGGGAAAGAACCATAAACATTATTTGTCTCTGCATACAGAGGTGTATAGATGAATATTTATATACCTTCTCAGTACTATACTTTAGTTCATTTTGTACTTTAATTCAGATTTTAAAGGCACTATCTAGATTGAGGGAAGTAATGATGCCACTATATTCTGCTTTGGTCAGACCTTACTTGGCATACTGTGTCCAGTTCTGGGCACCACAATTCAGGAGGGATGTGGACAAGCTGAAGCATGTCCAGAGGAGGGCAACCAAAATGATGAAAGTCTGGAAACCATGCCCTATGGGGAGTGTTTTAGGGAGATGGGTATGTTCAGCCTGGAGAAGAGGAGGTTAATAAGGGACATGATAGCCATATTTAAATATTGGAAGGGGTGTCATATTAAGGATGGAGGAAATTGTTTTCTGATGCTCCAGAGATGAAGACCTGGAACAATTGATTCAAAGTATAGGAAGAGATTTCACCTGAACATTAGGAAGAACCTCCAGACATTAAGAGCTATTCGACAGTGGAAGATGCTGTCTTAGACGGAGTGTGGTGGAGTCTCCTACTTTGGAGGTTTTCAATCAGAGGCTGGATGGCCATCTGTAACAGGGAGGGCTTTGATGATGTCTTCCTGCATGGTAGAAGGGTGTTGGACTGGTGGACTGGATGGCCCTTGGGGGTCTCTTCCAATTCTATGATCTAAGGTGATGAACCCTATTCCCACCAAACAGGTTCAGTACCTTAGAAAGCACCTTTAATGTTCACATGAAAACTCAGAACAAATTCACTGCCCTTCTAACATGGGAACCACCAGGTACCTCACTGGTGCTCAGTCCAACAGACTGCAAACTGCTAGGACACTCTGAAAGTGGTCATGCTCAAAACCCAAACATTTTGACTATCTGATCTTTAGCAAACTCTATTTATAGGGTTGCTTTTTAAAGAGAGGATATGAGAAAGACTGCAAAGCCCTTGCCCAAAAGGACCAGGTTACGTGATGCAAAGCAGACTGGAACGCTGTGCCAGAGGAGACAGGAAGAGGCAGTCTGGAAGGCAGGGTTACCACAGTATCCTCCAATATCACTGCTTTCCTGAATCCCTCTCATCCAAGGGGATGACAATATCTAACTCCATGACATTGCAGGAAGTAGGGCTGCTTTGGTGCAGCAATGACCTTGAGGATGCAGCAGAAGGGGGGGCTTTATGACATACAGCTTGCAGCCAGCTTAGAAACTGTCACTCTTCCTCCCTTCCTTTCTCTCCACCATCTGTTTGAGGGGATTCAAGAGAGGCCCCCTGACTGTTTCCTGGACAGAGACAGTGCCCAAAACCTGTTTATCACAGATGTTGCTGGGTGTGCATGTGGGTTGGGATAGGCAGAGACAGAAAGATGGCATTCTGCTAGTAGAAGGACAAAAAGCGGAGTCTCCTTCTTTTGAGGTTTCTAAAGAGAAGCCAGATGGCCATCTGTCACAGAGAATGCTTTGATGGGGTCTTCCTGCATGGCAGAATGAGGTTGGACTGGATGGCCCTTAGGGGTCCCTTCCAACCGTCGGAGAGAAACCTCGAGCGGTGATCTGTAGTGGGAAGTCCTAGGAAGCCATTGGCACAGGGCCAGAGACCACAAGTGCCTGGGAATTGAGAGTGCTCTTCCATCAGTTCGATGTGGTCACAAAGTTTAAGGTTTTCCACATGCCATCTCCAAAACAGGGTTTATGTATTTGATTTATATGCTGCCTTTCTCCCAAGGTGGTTCACAGATAAAATCAGTTTAAAAATTTACAATTAAAAACAGCTTGTTAAAAACAATATAAAATTGCATTAAACATATAAAAGCTGCAAACATAATTATACACACTGAATAAAAGCTCCTTGATAAAGATTATAGATTAAAAGCCTGCTTAAATAAAAATGTCTTTGCCTTCCAGCAGAAAGAAAGCAGGGCCAATCTTCCTGTTTCTCGTGTCCTCACCAAGCGAACCTGGGATGCTGATGGGATCAACACAAAGCCTTCCACTAGAGATTTTAGCATTCTTGCAGGTTTGTATGGGGAGATATGGTCCTTCAGATAGTCTGGACCCAAGCCATAGGGGGCTTTATAGGTCATTACACTTTGTATTCAACACCTTGGATAGTTCCTTTACAGTTCAAGGTAAAATCCTAAATCAATTCTCAGCATACCACTCCCATGGGCATCTCCAGCCATTATGCCACTATTTGGAAAGAGACAAAAGGGAGGTTCTGGAAACTGCAGACTAGCCAGCCTGACCTCCTAAGGACATAAGAAGAATCGTGGTGGATCAGACCAAAGGTTTCTCTAGCCCAGCATTCTGTTCCCACAGCAGCCTCAAAGGAAGGCCAGAAATGGGGCAGGAGGGCAACTTCACCCTTGAGAGTAGCCAAGATCCTAGGGTGCTTGTTGTTGTTGCTGCTGTTGCTGCTGTTGCTGTGTGTCTTCGGGGGGTTGCAGACTGCCAGAAATAGTGTGAATTCAGTCCACTTTTAGGGTTAGGGTTAGAGTTAGGGAACCATGGGAACTGTATTTTATTGTGGCATCAGAGTTGTCTGACAGAGAAGGCTCAATGTCTCAGAAAAATAACAGTTCCCATGATTCCCTAGCACTAACCCTAACCCTAAAAGTGGACTGAATTCACACTATTTCTGGCAGTCTGCAACCCCCCTTCCAGTTGTTTCCAACTTATGGTAACCCTAAGGCAAACCTATCATGGGGTTTTCTTGGCAAGTTTCTCCAGAGGGGGTTTGCCATTGCCATCATCTGAGGCTGAGAGAGTATAACTTGCCCAAGGTCACCCAGTGGGTTTCCATGGCTGAGCTGGAATCGGAACCCTGGTCTCCAGAGTCTTAGTCCAACGCTCCAACCACTATGCCATGCTGGCTCTCCACTGTGCTACTGTAGTACAAATCTGTACTCACACATTTAAGTGGTGGTTGCACTACTACTATGTATACCATTAGTAGGGGAGCAGTATGTTGTGGAAAGATGTGGGATCAGGGTCTTCTCTTCTGTGGCACCCCAGTATTGGAATACTCTCCCCAGGGGCCCAATTGGCAACCATATGACAGTCATTCTAGACTGGAAATATGGATGCTTATTAAAGTCTCTGTGTTCTACTTGATTTTACACAAATACACACCCACAGAGTTTTAAAGTGATTTAATCAATTTTAGGGTCTACACAGACTGGCCAAAAGGGCCGGCCTGGGGTTGGAGTCGGAGTGTGGTGACCACACGCTGGCCACCCCAACTCCTCCCCCATGTCATCCTCATGCTGCCGGCCCAAACAGACGCTGCACAAAGGAGCGCTGTGCCAAAGGAGCACTGAAAAGCCGCCGCCACCACGGCAAGGGCGGCTTTTTGCCACTCTAAAAAGGAGCAGCATTTGCCAGCTCTTTTTAGAGCGGCAAATCTCTGGATCAGGGCTGCAGTGTGCAGTTGCCTCGGCCCCAATCCAGCGCTCCCAGGGGCGGCACAGAGCCACCTCTTAGGGGCCATCTGTAGAGCCCCTTAGTCTAACTTCTTTTAGCTTATTAAATATATTTTGGCCCTTTAATAACATTTTTATGGAGTACATTGTTTAAAGTGTTAAGTTGGTTTTACTATGTATCACCCTGAGATCTTTAGATAGAGGGTGGGATATAAATGGCTATCAAAGAAAGAAAGAAAAAAGAATGAACAAAAAAAAAAGAAGACACTGACAATGTTCTTGCTGTTTTTGCAGTCCCAGTGACTACAATGAAGGCACTGATGAGTAGTTACTTGTCTTCCAAGAAAGTTGAACTTTATGTGCAACAGTTACCGTATTTTCCAGAGTATAAAATGACTTTTTAACTCTGGAAAATCATCTCCAAAGTCAGGGGTCATCTTATACACTGGGTAGAGGAGGAGGAGGAAGAAGACGATAGGGCAGGAGGAGGAGGAAGGCCAGGCAAGAGGAAGAGGAGGAGGAGAAGGAGGAAGAAGACGATGGGGGGGGAGGCAGGAGGAGGAGGAAGGCCAGGGAAGAGGAAGATGAAGAAGAAGAGGAGGAGGAGGAGAAAGAAGATGACGGGGAGGCAAGGCAGGAGGAGGAGGAAGGCCACGGAATAAGAGAAGGAGGAAGAGGAGGGAGAAGACGATGGGGGGAGGCAGGAGGAGGAGGAGGAAGACCAGGGAAAAGGAAGAGGAGGAGGAGGAGGAGGAGGAGGAGGAGGAGGAGGAAGATGGGAGGAGGTGGGAGGAGGAGGAAAAAGGGATGAAAAAGAGGGTTGAAAGAGGTTGAAAAAGGGAAGAAGGAGGAAAGGAGGATGAAAAAGTAGTGGTGCAGGAGGAGGAGGAAGAAGAGAAGAATGAAAAAGTGAAGGATTGAAGAGGAGGGGGGGCTGTCCCGGGGGCAGTCCGTGGGGTGTGTGGTGGTGCCCCTGGATCCAAGTGTTCCCTGTCCGGAGCCTGTCCCCCCCCCCCTTCTCCTCCTCCTCCAGCCATCCAGCCCCAATGGAGCCCCAGGAGGCGCCTGGAGCTGGGCAGCAGCAGGAGCAGCATCCTCCAGAGCCAGGCTCAGGCCCCTCCAGGGATGGATCAGGCTCCCTCCTCTTGGCCAAGGAGGATGAGGAGATCCATCCATCCCACTCTCCTTGCATACACTTTCCTGATGGGGAGCAGCCTAATGGTCCCTTAGGTCAGGAATTTGGGGAGGTGGCATTCTTCTTATTGCTGCTGCTGCTATTTGTTCAGAAAGGGTTTGCCTTTACTTTTCCCTGAGGCTGAGAGAGTGTGACTTCCAAGATTATTGTTGTGTGCCTTCAAGTCGTTTCCAACTGATGATGACCTTAAGGCAAACCTATCATGAACCTATCATTTCTTGCCTATGTGTTTTTTCAGACAGGGTCTGCCTTTGCCACCCTCTGAGGCTGAGAGAGTGTGACTTCTAAGACTGTTGTTGTTGTTGTTGTATGCCTTTGAGTCGTTTCTGACTTACGGCAACCCTAAGATGTGTTTGCTTGGCAAGGTTTTTTCAGAGGGGAGTTTGCCATTGCCTTCTCCTGAGGCTGAGAGAGTGTGACTTGCCCAAGGTCACTCAGGGGGATTCCATGGCTGAGCCAGGATTTGAACCCTGGTCTCCAGAGTCATACTCTGATACTCAAGACAGGGTGACCAAATGTCTTCAATGCAAAGGAGGACAAGTCACTACAAAATATATAGGACATACAAGAAAAAATGTAGAGAAAGCTAAAAACACTAATATAAATGTAAATCCATGTTTCTTAGCCGGCTCAAAATGGAGGATGTTTTAATGGTTAAAATTGTGACTTTTAACCTTATCATGGGGTTTTCTTGACATGTTTCTTCAAATGGGGGTTGCCATTACCATCCTCTGAGCCTGAGAGTGTGTGACATGCCCAGGGTCACTTACTTGGCCGCAAATTGTACATATCCCAGAATGCATCACCTAGTAGTATATTGGCAGTCCTTCCCTTCAACACTTTCTCATTTCCCCCCAACCATCTCATTGCTGGGAGATGGAAATAATTTTTAAAGCAGCATTTAAATCTGGACTATTTTTTTTAAAAAAGTAAGGTCCAAAACACACTGCAGAAATAAATGCTAGGGAACATGGGAGCTGTAGTTTGTTGTGTTTATAAGTGACAGTTTTCCTGCTAAGTACCTGCATGCCATAAGCATTTGAATTAACATTACCATATTGAAATCAAATCTGGTGGGGTTTTTCAGTTTTTATTTGGTGTGTGTTGGAAGAGGGGTCATCTTATACAGCAAGTATATCCCAAACTCTATATTTTAACTGGAAAAGTTGGGGGTCGTCTTATACGCCAGAAAATATGGTATGCTTGTGAAACTCCACTTATACAAGTGTGCACAGAATTTGGATGTTGTGCAATGACTAAAAAGTGAAATTGCATGTGAAAGGAAGGTTAAGTGTGCTAAAACATCAACAGGACATCAATTTCTGTGTCTCCTAGTAAATGATAACAACAACAAATGATTGTTGACAGAGGGGCAGGGTATAAATAAATTTTATTATTATTTATTATTATTATTACGATAAACAAAAGCACACTGGCTCTGATACTGGAGATGTTATATAGCCATCTCGCTGCATAATTCCAGTGGCTTCTAGTTTTATGAGTAAAGCACGGTATGGAAGTGCACCTGACAATTTAAAGTCCTGCAACAAAGAAGGAAGGACACTTTGCATTTTTAAGGTCTGTTTCCACAAATGGGATTACCCTCTTTTTACCCAAAAATAACTGTGCTTAATTGCTAGTGGGAAATATGCATGTCATACAAACACACCTTGGTCAAGACGTGACCAAAATGTAATAAGAGCCTTTGTCCTTGACTGTGTTTTGGATCAGCTCTGAGGATCAATACTGAATCCTTTGTTATAGGGACATAATTTGTATTGCTTAAGCCTGTTGTTATTGCATACATTTTAATTTCAGCAGTTTGTTAAAACAAACAAGCTGGAAAGTCAATGTCTCCATGATCAATATAAATGTGTCTTCTTTTCCCACAGTCTGTGGGTCAATCCCACAAGTGTTTCAAGGTGAGGTCCAGCAAGTAGGGTCTGAGATCTCTTGCAAGACCACAGAGGAGGAACAACCCAGAAAAAAAACCCTCCCAGGATCTTCTGTGACATCTTGGCTAAATATCTTGTATTACCAAAGCCTGTTTTAAGAGTGGATTTAAGTCCTTGCCTTCACCTGGAACCTGTGCATGTTGCAATGGATCATGACTTCCATAGACTGTGGGGTGTCTTACACATGTGTCAGATCCTGTGTGAAAGCAAGTTAGCATTTCTGACTGATGTGGAATGATACAATGAATTCAAGGTTGTGGAAGTGGTATTGTGTATGTGGTGCTGTTCTGCATGCAGCTGCACATGGGATGCTCATGTGGGTGTGAATGCATATGACAGCCAAGATCGTATGTCAGACAGGTGGAATGTAACACTTTCCCCACACCATTCTGGGTCCTCACTGGTAGCTATCAAACCTGTTACCCCATGATCTGGCCCCCTGCACCCCTCATCTTTTTCAATATCAAGTTGATATCAAAAGGGATGTTTAAGGCATGTAGGCAAGAAGGCACCTCCAATGTAGGAAACTAGCCTTGCCATATAAGGACATCTGTTACCATAGAAGGAGATATGATAGGTTCAGCATGGGGGAAGCTCAAGAGCACATGGCCAGAACAGATCCACCAAAATCAGAATCTGCATAATCCCTTCATTGATAGGAGTGATGGTGTGAACAGAAACCCAAGTATGTTTCCCTCTGGAGGAGATACTCCCAGAGACATTTGCACTGATTGTCTGGCCATTTATAAGTTCCCTTCTCATTCTGGAAACTTCTTCTTAATCCCAAAATCTTCCCCAGGATATGTTTTGCCATAGAAATATGCTGGCCAAGACACCCTCTATCCGGTCTTGTTCTTAGTCAGGCAGATACTCTGTCAGTATCTCACTTGACTCCTCAGCATTGCTGGCAGCTGCTGAGCCACCTTCATCTCACAGAATCTTCTGATTAGAACTTCTGCTTCTGGAACCAGTACAGTATTACCCACTTCAATCTCTAAAGTCGCTATTTGCTACCACTTTTTATATCGTTAGTTCTTGTGAGTTTGTATGTGAATGTGCTTTTGTGTGAGTGGTGATTCCCTTTTACAAATAAAAATACATTTGGACCTTGCATTCTGGAGTTCTGTTTCTTGAAACTGGTGTACACAGGCTTGATCCCTGCTTTTAGTTGCCCAAGCCCCAACAGCAGCTTCAATTGTGCAAGTAAAACTCCCTTATTAAATATTGATTGTGGGTGCCCTCTTGAGACCCTGGCATGTTTATTTGTTTTCTGGCTGAAAAACAGATTTGCCAATATGCAAGAAAACCAGCAAAGAATTAAAATATAATTGTAAGAAATCTGTGCAATTTTCACCCAGAATCCTCACCTTCTGAATTTTTTTCAGGAAATTATTCTGTGCAGAAATACCTGTGTGTTTTTCATTTAGCATTGTGTAGTTTCCTACAAAAACAAAAACCTTTCCCCACACAACCACATATGGATTTTTTGTGTGTGCAAAGTTGCTCTTTAAAAAGCCAAAACCAGCTATCTTGGACAACAAAAATCTTACATAACAATATTCTTGCACAAAGCCCCAGCAATCTTCCACAAACAACAGCCACATTGTTTTGTTATGCAAGATTTTTGGTAGTGCAAGGGTTTGGGGGGGGGGGGTTGGTCTAAGGTTTGTATTGTTCAAGATTTCTGGTTGTGAAAGGTTGCTGTTTTTGCATAAAAATCAGCCGTCTTGCACAAATTGTGCAAAATTTCACAAACCCCATGCCCCCCCCAACAAAACCTCACAAGAAAACAAAACCTCACATTTATTTCTGCATCAAATAATTTCCAGAAACACTTTGGATGTATGAAGACTGTGTGAACTGTACAGAAATGTTTGTTTTCCTCACAACGGGGAGAAAAAGGCCAAAATTATTCATCCTCACTTGCTAGGACAACAAAAGCTACATACTAACATGCCTATATTTGGTGTCTTGGTTCAGCTGCACAAACTTGCCATTCAACACAAAGGATGAGTGATGGGGCCATTGGTCTGGCTTTGCCTAGCTGTTCCCAAAATCCACAGCATGCCAGAACTCCTCCCTGCCCTGTGCCAAAATAATGCACACTTAGCATGGACAAGTAACAAGCTGGAGCTCTTCCTACCTTCTATGGGTTTTGGTACAAAATGTGATGATGGTTTGGTCTTTTTCACCCGGTTCCCCTTCATTATCTGCCCTTCTTTATTGAGTCCCAAAAACCAGGCTCTCCCCGATTCCTGCTGCCGGTACAGCGTAGAGGAATAGATAACGTAGTAGTTTTCAAAGACGGACTCCTTAAATTTGCACTCTGGTGTGAAGATGTCCTGCAGCAAGTGGGACAGGAAAGAAGAGAAGAAAGAAAAGAAGGGATTAAGCTCAGGAGTTGTTTAGAAAAGTAGCCATGAGCCAAGAGATAAAGCTGTGCAAATCTGGGTGTAATCTCTTTAATGAAGAGCAAATAAAATTAAAAAGGAGGCAGCCCAAGAAGAGGAGAGCTCAGGGAACAGCAGCTTAAAAGGAAGGCTTTAAGAGCATAAAGCAGAACACAGAGACACTGCAGTGTTAGTCTGGAATATCAGCATACAAAGGGAGATTGCAGCACCTTTGAGATTAACTGTGCAAAAGAAGTTGTAGTATTAGCTTTTGTAGACCAAAGGGCCTCGGCAGACGACTAATAGAGTCGTCTTCCGGGCAGGGAAGAGGAGGGGCAGCCGCACGAGCGGCGCCCCTTCCTCTCCCTGAGGTTGCCCTCGGAGTCGCTGGCCCTCCGGGGATGACCTCACGCCGCGGCGACCGTACGCGCCGCGGCGGAAAAGACAGCGAAAGTGCGCCCGCCGCTTTTAGTGCGCACTTTCGCTGTCTTGAGGAAGGAGCGCTGATTTAGCGCTCCTTCCAGGGACGCTGCCAGTGCGCCGAGGTGCGGAGGCTGCGGCCCCGCGGCGCGCCGGCCCAGGGCGTCCTGGACGCCCTCGTCTGCTTCCCCCCTAAGTCTACTTCCACAGATGCATCAGATGCAGGGTTTGAGTCCATGTTTTCTATCTGAGGATGCTGCTGCACTGCAGAATTAAAGCAGTTTGCCATTGCTTTAACTTCCATGGCTCCATCCTATGGAATTGTGGGATTCGTAGTTTGCTGTGGCATCAGCACTTTCTAACAGACAAAACTACAAATTGCAGAATTCTATAGCATTAAGCCATGGCAGTTAAAGCAGCATCAAACTTCAGGAATTCTTCAGTGTAGATGCAGCCAAAGTGCTGAACTGATTTTGCGGAGAGGGAACAGCACCTTGGATAGCTTGGATGATGATGATGGTTTATCACAAATGTGCTAAACTGGAGTGGGCAAGTATAAAGTATGATCTGTAGGCCCAGGACCATTTCTGTGACCCTCAAGGGGTCAAGAATATATATATTTTAAAGGTACCAAATCCCTCCCATTCACCAAAAGGTCCCCTTGCTATTTAACCTATCAAATTTGCTGTAACTCTCAATTGATTCCACTGAAATAAAGGTCAAGCTCCTTCGTCAAGTATACAGAATGCAATTTCCCACTTAGAGCTACATGCCAACTGTGCATTAGTGAATCACAAGTCTGTGCAAGTGAATATACAAACAAAAGTGAAATGCACGACTGCAGGTGCAATGCATATTTGCAAACAAAATGTACAAATGGCACCACTGGCACAACTCTATTTCTCTGGCCTTCAACCTTAATATGGACTTTGCATTAAAGAAAAATGTTAAACTGTTTCTAGAGGGGAACTTACACACATATATGTCATTAAATGGATCTCATTTTGGGGAGAAAGGGAGGAAATAAGTGCAATAAATAAAATACAGTCAGCCCTCTATATCCATGGATTCGTTATCCACAAATTCAAGCATCTACGGCTTGAAAATATTCAAAAAATTATATGTATTCTAAAAAGCAAGCCTTGATTTTGCCATTTGATATAGAATCATAGAATCACAGAGTTGGAAGAGACCACAAGGGCCATCCAGTCCAACCCCCTGCAATGCAGGAACTCAAAATCAAAGCATCCCCGACAGACACCATTTCACTATGCCCTTGTATTTAATGGGATTTGGAGAATCCATGGATTTTGGCATGCATGGAGGGTCCTGGAATCAAACCCCAGTGCATACCAAGGGCCCACTGTAAAATAAAAGGATGCTGGCCAAATTTGCATTTGTCTAAGGCTCTGCACAGAAATCTTTTACCAGAAACCAATGTGTGAATTAACTTAGAATTCAACAAACAAAACCCTTTATTTATTCTTTAGAAAGAATGATTCCACAATATTTTCAATTCCATTTTCCCCCATTATGGAAACCATGCTGGAACCAGAACATCATTAAAAGAAAATAAAATGTTAAAGAGGGTTGCTCTAAAGCCCCAGGCCCCCTGATTAAAATGGACAGAAGCCAACTAATCACCTAATGTTACATGGGAGAATAATCTACCGATTAAAGATGGAAAGCCTACAAATGGATTTACGACTAAACAAATAACAGCATTCCAAGCACTTTCTGATATCAGGACCAAGCAAAATGTTTTGTGATTGTTTGCCCTAAGGTGACTGTTTTGTAATATCGCACACATGTATGTTGCATTGTTTCAATGTTGTTGTTTTTTTATTGGTTTTAACTATGCTATTTTAAACTTATGTTTTAATGTTGGTAATATTTAATTATCTTTAACTTGCAATCAGTGTTTTAGTTCTGTCTTTTAAAATTATTGCAACCCGTCTTGAATCCATTGTGGGAGAAAGGCGGGATATAAATCCTTGAAATAATAAATAAATAAATAATGCGATCTATCTATCTATGGGTTGAAACAGATGGCCACAAAGGGGGATTTTGAAGCCGCCCCCACCCAAGATGCTGTGGAACTACAGCAAACACATGCCATGGTCCCAAAGATGCCCTCCACCGCCAGCCCAAATGGGAGCGGAAAATATCCACTCCTTTTTTGGACGGATCTGTGTAACCTGGGGGCAGTTTCGCCACATCTTCTGGGCGTCTTGGGGATGTGCATCACCTAATGGCCATGCACCCAAGCCGCACAAAAGCTGGCTCTTTCATCCCGTCTGTTTGGACCCTATCTCTCTCTCTATGGCAAAGGTAGCAACTATTGGTTATAGGTGAACCAAAAAGGAGGAGAAGGGGAAGAGAACTGTTTCATTCTCACCAACTCATCTTCCAAGACCTTGAACTTAATGTGAACATTCAATTCAAGGGGATGGTGACCAAAATGGCGAGAGGTCTGGAACCCACATTTGTGGTGGTAAATGTGGAGCGGCTTAGGAAGCTCGATACGTTTAGCCCAGGGAAGAGAAGGTCAAAGGACACATGATAGCCATGTTTAAATATCTGAGGAGATGTCATATTGAAGATGGAGCTAGCTTGTTTTCTGCTGCTCTAGAGAACAGGATGCAGAACGATGGATTCAGGCTATAGGAAAAGAGATTCTGCCTCAACATTACGAAAAACTTCTTGACAATGAGAGCTGCTCACAATGGAAGATGCTGCCTTGGAGTGTGGTGGAATCTCCTTCTTTGGAAGTTTTTAAACAGAGGCTGGAGGCCATCTGTCAGGGGTGCTTTGATTGTGTCTTCCTGCATGGCAGAATAGGTTTGGACTGGATGGCCCTTGGGGGTACCTTCTAACTCTATGACTCTATTGTGCATTTGGCAGAAACGTCCAATGCCTTTTGCAGCACATGTAAGCCACCAACAGAACCCCAGCTGTTAATGACAAAAAAGCCATGGTTGATGTGAGCACTGGTGCATCAAAGGCCCTAAGGGGAAAACCAGATTGCTCACGAGTGCACTTGTGTCTTGCAGATGGAGAAAATTTGTTGGCTTTTGGATGTCTCAGGCTCAGGAAAAGTACTGTCTCGCCCTCATCAGCTTTTGGCTCCCCTGTTAGCTGGTTGATGAACATGCTTCAGTGTTTAATTTGAACATTAAAGCAGCTCTCTGAGATGTCTTTTTTGTAGCGCAATGATGTGAATCGTCTCACTCGCGCATTCCAGGTTTGTTATTCATACTACAGAACTGCATTGATCTGCATCAGTGTGCATATCTGTGAGTTCAGTTGCTCACATGTGCAAGCATTTGAATAAAGATTGAGTCAATGATGTAAATGCATTCAGAACTCCTTTTTTGGTATGCCGTGTTTTATCCTATTTGGGAATATTTGCATCGGTTATCCATACTTCCGATGATGCAGATCTTTTAAAAAACTTGGGGGAATGGGATATTGATTATCCCGGATTAAGTGGGTTCTTTGGCAATGCCCCCCCCCCCCTGTAATCGAGTACATTTGGGATGCATATGAACAATGGAGATTTAACCCGGATTCATCCTGGATTATTTTCACAGTGCGACTAACCCCCAAGATTCTGAACCCATTGGAGGAGGATAGGATACAGCAGCCTGAACAGTGCCTTTAAAGTTCAGAATGAATCTCAGAGTGGATTCATCCTGTCTCCCCACTGGCCATCCACCACTGCCTTCATCAGTAACAGGACATCAACACTGCTGCTGCAAGGAATGTGTGGCACAGCCAAGCCACAAAGTAGGCTGTGCCAAAAATCATACCTAAGAGATTTTCAGTGACAGCATACCAATTTGCAGGTTTAGTCATTGCAACCAACCTGAACCATGTGGAAGGCAGCAACTTCTCCAAGGAAAGGGTTTTCCTGTTGGGACTGTGTCTAAACAATATAGGGTGATGAATACAGAAGACCCATAAATAGGGGACGCTGCATGATATGCAATGGATTGGACATCTGGAGTCAGGGAACAAGGTGAAGATAGCAGTGTTGAAACATAGTTTTCCTTCTTTAGGAAATGCCTTGTATTTACAGCTCTCTTTTCCTCCCCCTGAGCATTAGAATTAAAACAACAACAAAAATACACATTTAAATGAAATAAATGCTCCCACTGTCAGTTTACAGAACACCCTCAGTTGGGTGCACATGTAATTTTAAAAAAATAAATGTATTCACTTGTATGTTATAGTTTTGTGCTGCATTTTGCTATGAGTGAGTGTACTGTATAAAATGTTAATATGATTCCACCAGCTTAAGTATGTTTTTTTTATACAGCTGTACCTTAGTTGTGGGGGTGCGTGTACAATGTAACCCTTGAATTGGCCTGGATTTTATTATTTTTTAAAAAAACAATAAAACTACTGTATTTAGATATTTTAATTTCCTGCTGTTCTTTGTGCACTCCAGACTTGTTGCCAGCCTTAAGAAAACAACAACATATGCCTATGGTGCTGTCAACCATTGAAACATTTTGAAATGATTAATCCTGTGCTTTTAAATCAATGTATTGTTTAATGAAATGTTAATACATTTGCATCTTTTCCAAGCGCTATGTTCCCTGATAAGGGAGCCATTTTGCAGCTGAACTCATACCATTCTGACTGGGTTCTGCTGCATTTTTTTCCCTGTGCCCTTGTTTGAAAAGAAAAATAGAAGGAGCAAGAGAAGAAAAGATCTGTGAAAGAAAAAATAGAATGTATTTAGATGGAGAGGGAAGGAAGGGCTCTTAAACTCCATAGAGTTGGGTAAATCTTAAAATCACAAATATGTTTTCCTTATTATTTTTTCATTCACTCCGTAGAAACTGGTGGCTTCCAGGTCAGTGGGGTGGTGAATCTGTCCTAGATTTAAGTCTGAACTTTAAAGGAATGGTATATTTCCTCACTACCACCCCGACATAAAAGCCACCAGATGTTGCTGGATTAAGTGTTTAAAGGCTGCATACAGCCTTGTCTACCCTATGAAAGTTTAGTAGAGTCCAATGAGCAGCTTGAACTGACTTCACCAACATGGAGTACATTTTCTAACACCCTTTCCCTGAGACAGATAGACAGACAGACACCCATCCACCCACAACATTTGGAACCCATCTCCTGGGAGAAGTGGGAGTTGCCTTGACCTTCCCCATGTCAGTGGGACATTTTAGACTGAGCATTACAGGAAATGTTCCAAGTACTGAGCTCTACCTTTCCCAAATGGGTCTAGCAACATGGAGAGCTCTTTGGATAGTCTGGGTTTTGAAGAAGCTCTCCTGTGCCACAAAATACATCTAGCACCTTAGACAGTTCAGAAAAAAAACCCAGCCTGGCATCCTACTAGTGACATATGTAGTCGTAAGTACATCTTATACTTGTGTACGGTAAATCCAACCCCCAATATCTGCAGGATCAGTAACTGTGGTTTCACTTATCTGTGTCCAGGGGAGAGGGGAGGAGAATGTCTCTCTAGGCATCTTGAGGTCCTCCAGTGTGACTCTATAGTCAACATCTAGCAGAGGTTGACCATCAAGTCACATTGTAGGACCTCCAGATGTCTAGAGAAACCACCTCGCTAGGTATCTGGAGCTCCCAAAGAGTGACTTTATGGTCAACTGCCATCAGAAGTTTGCCATAGAGTCATGCTGGATGACCTCCAGGTGCCTAGAGAAACTACCTCTCTAGGCACCTGAGATCTTCCAGCATGACTCTATTGTCAAGTTCCAGCAGAAATGTAGCATTTGCCATTATCCATGGTTCTCACAATCTGTGGTAAGTCTGAGAACATAACCCTGCAGATATAAGGGTCAGACTGTATATCTTTTATTGGTCATTGTGGAGGTAGCTATTCCTTTCCTCAATCTACTATGACCAAAGCCAACCTACCCACCAGAACTCACAGTGTATCTGTAATAGCAGCCCCTAAACACCATTGCATTGCTGGTGAAGAAGGGAATGGAGAAGAAACTGACCATGTTCCAATAGCAAGACATGGACTGATAACATCAATTTCTGTGACTGGTGGAGGACCCCATCAGGTCACTGTAGAAGTCCTCAATCTACATCTGGCTAAGAGAACACATCTAGATGCATGTCATACAGCCCCCTGGTGTCTCCACCAGCCACAGAATGGCAATAGGAGAGTGCTTTCACAACAACACAGTTCTGGGGCTGGTGACAGGGGAACAATGGCAGAGTCCTGCATGTGATGTTCTTACATGTGACCCTATAGGGTCTTGGTCACAGAGTAAATCCACCACTCCATTCACATGGGAGCTACCAGTTTTCTCAGACCTCATCTTGGAAGGTCTAGGGATAATCCCAAATTGTTGTGATAGTGTAGATAGATCCTTCTTAACACACACACAAACAGCAACCCAATCCCCCCTTGCCATCCCAAAAGTCCTAGCCCCAATATTCAGGTGATCTTTTTGGATGAAAAGAGGAAACACATGAAGTACAAAATGAAGAAAGAAAATGCTGGCGGGTCACAGCTTGAGACCTAGCAGGTATGGGATCATTTGAGGCTGATGGGATATTAAAAATGCACATCTCTCTTTCTCAACTTAGACTTGCATTGTTAACATGCAAGTCAAGTCTGTCTTAACCCAAATCCATCCAGATGGCTTGTATTGCAACACCCATAAATCTTCAGCCAGTTAGAATGATTGCATTCTTTTTCAAGCTCACCATTTTTTAAAAAGAAAATCAGAGAAGTTTATAATTCCCTCTTCACCTTACACTGAGAGAGGTCACCCAGTAAATGCAGTGGCAAAACAACACATACACCCTTTCTGTTGTAAGGAGCCCTGTTCCTACACAAGTTACCTTGCAGAGCTTAAGGGCTTCATGATCTCGACTCCAAAATTACAACTAGGATATGCAATCTTCTCTTGCTTTGTTTTAATATCCTTGGAATTAAACTCTAAAAATTTAACTGGGGAGAGTTTGCAGTTAAACTTAATTGCCAGGGATGGTCTGGAAATTGAAATGCGTTAAAATCCCTTTTACAGGTAGAAGGTGCTGAGAACCACCTTTCCTCTTTGTCTCTAATGCGAGACTGCCAGCTGTTTTGCCGATACCTCCAAGAGAGACACGGCTGTTGTCTATGGTAAAAAAGCTTCCATTGATGCCAGCCCAGCAAGGGAGCAGTTTTAATGGTTGCAGATCCAAATTACAGCACAGACGTCTAGAGAACAAGGGTGGGCAAACTCAAGTCCTGTGGTCCCAATCCTGCTACCTGGAGGGGTTGTCAGTGGCTTCTCTGCCAGGGATAGGACCTTATCCCACGCTGCTCTCAAAAGTGGCAAGAAAGCGATATGAGCATCATTCCAGTACTATAGCGTTAGTATAAATATGGCGCTAGCGCTATAATAGCGCTGTGGATCACCTCGCGCTATTGCAATGCCCGCTGAAACCGACATTCAAAAGAATGTGAATGATGCTGCATTCCGAGCAGTTTCTTGCTGGATTCTGAGCGACGTCGTGGGATCACGCGGAAAACTATAGCGCTATAGCGCCTGATTCTTAGCGGATTCTGAGCGACGTCGTGGGATCACGCGGAAAACTATAGCGCTATAGCGCCTGATTCTTAGCGGATTCTGAGCGACGTCGTGGGATCACGCGGGAAGATATAGCGCTATAGTGCCTGATTCTTAGTGGATTCTTGCTGCTTTTGGCCCCGTGGGATAAGGTCCATAGAGTGCACCCAAATCTGGATGTTATTCCAGACTTTAAAGGAACTATTCAAGGTACTGAATCTTAAACACCTCAGATCAGCTTGGCACCTTGATAGTTCCTTAAAACTTTGGTCTGAAGCCTGGAAGAACCTGGGCCACTGGCCTTCACTGGATCTGAAGAACTATTCGCTTTGCACTATGTCAGAGTCATGGTGGGTATGCCTAGAAGTCCATCTTTTGATTTTTGCTGTTTGTCTGTTTTGACAGAGTCAGCATGGTATAGCGGTTTCAATGTTGGACTATGACTCTGGAGACCAGGGTTTGAAGCCCTGTTCAGCCATGGAACCCATGGGGTGACCTTAGGCAAGTAAAACTCTCTCATCCTCAGAGGAAGGCACTGGCAAAAACCCCTCTGAACAAATCTTGCAAAAAAGTCAAAAAACCAAAACACAAGGCAAAAGTAGTTCTGCCAATCAAAACATTCAGATGTAGATCTCTTTTATAGTTCAGAATAGAGCCCTGAATGAATTGATGACATCCTAGACATGGAAACTGTCAGTGCCACTATCACCTCACCTAACAGAAGAAAACCTGATCGGAAACATGCCCTTCAGAATGAGTAGGACTGGAGAGAAAGTTTGAGAGATTTCCAGCAGACCTATCCAGATGATTTTTAAATTGTGCATTTTAAATGATGATTATTAAATGTGGATTTTGACTCCTTGGCACATGCAGGCCAACCTAGATCCAGAGGCTGTGTGCTGAGCCAGACTCACTTCAGCATGTTCTCCCAATCAGAGTTCTGTGTCTGAACCTGGTACAGTACTGTATTCCTCTTTGTTAAAACCTCTAAAATCTAAATGGCTAACAACTACTACCTTTACATCATCAGTTCTTAAACATGTGTTCTTGTGAGGCTGGTGATTTTCATTTCCAAACTATTTGAAACTTGCATTCTGGAGTTCTGTCTTTGGCACCGTTATACACAGGCCTAACCCCAGCTTTTTAGTTACCTCTAGCAATTGTCATTGGAGCTAATTAATTCCCCTATCTGAATATTGATTATGAGTGCCCTCTCAGGACCTTGCATTTTGGGTAACACCATGGTCCTGAGACACTCCTGTACATTGAAATCCCTCCGTATGAACAACCAGGGTAGATTCCAGCATGACAGCAAATTCAGAAAACAAAAGTGCCGGGTTATGTGGCAGGCTAGCATATGCACAATGCCAGTGAACAGCCACCTCTAGATACATACAGAAGGCTGCTAGGTGGGCCCCTGGCCAGGTAGACACAACCATGAAGGAGGAAAGGGTTCTTTTCCCATTAGATCTGTCGGCTTGGGCTGCATCTGCACTAGAGAACTATTGCAACTTGACACTACTTTAACTGCCATGGTTCCATGCTATGGAATTCTGGAATTTGTAGTTTGGTGAGATATTTAGTCTTCTCTGTCAAGAGAGCTCTGGTGCCACAACAAACTGCAAATCCCAGGATTCAATAGCATGGAGCCATAACAGTTAAAGTCGTGTCAAAGTGCATTATTTCTGCAGTGCAGATTCAGCTCTTTTCTCCTTGTCAGACAGAGCTATCCAGGTGCTGTTAACATGGATTGCATCTTTAAATTCTGGGCTAAAACCAGATTCGCCAAACCAACCAAGAAGGGAAACTCTCTGCATGTAAGCCTCTGGAAGCCCCACAATAGCTTCTGTTTCAGTCTTAAATTCCATCCTCAGGGTTTTAGGGAAAGGTTTTTCTCACTGATTCCTTTGCTCTCTTCCTTGCCATTGTGTGGCCTCTCTGCTCTCCTTGAAGCCCAATTTATGAGCTGTCAGAGGCAGTGCTGTGAATTCAATTTTCTCTGTCACTAAAACTTTCACACACACACACACCACCCTTGCCGTTGTGTTCAGATTATTAAATTTTTGACAACTCACTGACAGTGCAGCCATGGTTGGCCAATTAACTGCTGGCCTTTGGGTGCAAAAGCCATCTGTGTAGCCACAGGATGCTTCTCCTGGGTTGCCTTTGGGATTTGGAAGCAAAGAGAAATACTATATGATGAGATGCTTTGCATGGGACAAAGGAACTGGTAGCAGATTTTTCTTCTTTGGAGGTCTTTAAACAAAGGTGGATGGCAATGCTTTAGCAGTGGACTGCTTCATGGCAGGAGATTGAACCAGATGGCCCACGGAGGTTCTTTCTAACTGTTTGGTAAGAATAATAGAATCCTAGACTTCCCTTCTGCCATGCAGGAAGACACAGTCAAAGCACTCCCTGGGACAGATGTCCATCCAGCATCTGTTTAAAAGCCTCCAAAGGAGACTCCACCACTCTCCAAGGATGTGTATTCCACTGTTGAAGAGCTCTTACTGTCAGGAAGCTCTTCCTAATGTTGAGCTGGAATCTCTTTTCCTCTAGTTTGTATCCATTGCTCTGAGTCCTATTCTATGGGGCAGCAGAAAACAAGCTTGCTCCATCCTCCGACTTTGGGAGGTGGTTGGCAGCTCCTCATAGGGCTTGGTGGTTTTCAGACCTTCCACCACTTTAGTCGCCCTCCTGTTGAAGACACTCCAGCTTCTTGAATTGTGGTGACCAGAACTGGACACACTATTCTAGGTGAGCTCTGACCCAAGAAATTCCTGGTGAGTGAATTGGTGGGCAATGATGGGTCAGATCCATCTTCTACCCCTCTCTTTAAGTACTACCTCAAATCAGTGTTAAACAGCTGTGTTAAACAAAAGAATGATAATGTCATTTAGAAATGTTAATCGACCTGAGCAAACGGCATCCAAAACGGCACCCTCTCACACCCGAGATGCTTTTGATTTCCTAATGCAACTTTTCATCCTGAAATAAATGGTGTTGCTCCCCTCCCCCCTTTGCCCAAAGCAGATATATATATATATTCATGGCAGTTGAATATATATATTCAACTGCAGTATCATTATGAGATCATAGATCATAGGTTATAGATCATAGAATCATAGAGTTGGAAGAGACCACAAGGGCCATCCAGTCCAACCCCCTGCCATGAAAGAGACTGTTCCCAGGGCAAAGCTGCCTGTACGTTTCGGAGATGGGAAGGAGAACACTGCTACAGGAAACTGTCAATTTGCTGAAAATGGTGGTTACCAAAGAGATGAATTTTTCTGAGGTGGTGGCAGGAACGGAAGAATGCCAGGAATGCCAAAACCTATATCAATAATCCCCACTGGCTCCTTACAGTATGGCTTATTTTGTTTGGAGGCTTCTTCCGAGGAGAGAGCCAGCATGGTGTAGTGGGCTGACTGTTAAACTAGGACCCTGGGAGGCCAGGTTTTGAATCCCTGCCCGGCTATGGAAGTCCACTGAATGACCATGGAAAAGTCACACTCTCTCAGCCTAAGAGGACAGTGATTGCAAACTTCCTTTGAACAAATCTGGCCAAGAAAACTCTAGGAGAGGCACCATTGTGTAGTGGTTTGAGTGCTTGATTAGGAGGATTCTGGGAGACCAGCATTTGAATCCCCACTCAGATATAGAAAACCATTGGGTGATCTTGAGCAGGCCGCAATATCTCAACTTCAAAGAAGGGAAGGGTGAAACCGTTTCTGAACAAATCAGGTCAAGGAAACCCTTAAGAGTCACCATAAGGGAAAAATGACTTGAAGGCACACAACAACATCTTCCATGGCTCTGACTTGATTCAGGAGGCCTGGCACACATTAGTTCCAACTAGACCAGACCCAATGAATTAATGGGATTTACTGATATGTGTACTTGCTATTCAGAAACTGATTCAACACTACTGCTCTAGTTCACGCTAACTGATAGAATTTAAACTTCTGAAACTTTAACATTTTTAAAACATATTTTCAACATAAACTAGCCAGAGATCTGATGATACAGCGTAACTTACAATCTCTTTTCCTGTAGTTTGAATCCATTGCTTCATATCCTATAATCTGGAGCAGCAGAAAACAAGCTTGCTCCATCTTCAATATGCCATTTCTTCAAATATTTAAACATGACTATCATGCCATCTCTTAACCTTCTCCTTTGGAGGTCTTTAAACATAGGTTGGATGGGCATCTCTCGGGAGTGGATTCCAACACTGGCAGAGGGTTCAATTACATGGCCTTTGGGTCCTTTCCAACCCTACAATCCTTTGTTTCTGTTCAGTGCCATAAGAAGGGTTATTTTGTGTTCAATAGGCTGGTATGGATGGATAGAAGCAATCAAGGAAGCCATATCTGCCCTGAGTTGGCAAGAACTGGGCAAGGCTGTTCACAACAGGGCCATTGGGTGGTTTCTGATTCATAAGGTCACCTCTAAGTATGTTGTTTGTTGATAGCAAACAATGACAACCATCCAGATGCAGAAGTCCAGCCTGTATATTTGCTTCCCCCCTTCCTACCTAACTGTAAAGTGAAATCACTTCCCTGCCACTGGCCTCCTACAAGACCCCAGTCTCATCTCACACAGAGAAAACAAATGAAGCCAGCAAGTTTGTTTTGCTCCTTCTCAAATTTACTTCTTTCAGCATGCCTCCTGCCAATCTTGGGGATATAGCAAAAGAAAAGACAGAGTACTCAAGCTTTTTTTTGAAATTCAGTGTCAATTTCTTCTGCTTTTGGACAAGCAAGAGCACCATCTGCTTCCCCTAGAAAAGGATTTCTCATCCGATTGTCTGTCTTTCACCTTCTCTCCTTTACTTGATGCCCCGCCAGCTCTTCCTTTACCCAGCAAAAGGCCAGATGTGCCTACAAACTCCCCTTTGAGCTGGGACGAGGATTCTGGCACTTTCCCCAGATTTCTCAGATACCTTTCTTCTCTAGTTTAGGGACAGATCTTCTGTTACTATTTTAATAGGCCAGGAATTTAGAGTTTTTCCTAAAATCCACCCCCCTCTTTTTTTCCCTTGTGGAAAATGGGAGGGAAAACACATCATGTAAAATTCTGGATAGTACAAAGGGTTTAGTGTCAACATCTTCTCCAAAGCACACACATTTTCTTCACAGTGAGGCAAGCAAAGCCAAGGTCATTTCAAAATGCATCTCTGCCTTTCAAATGGGATCCCAGGGAATCAACTGTCCTAGCCTTGGCAAAGGGTTCTGTGTGGTTTATAGAATCAAATAACAACAACAACAACATCAACAACATACACAACATACCAAATGAAACCAGACGATAAAACAGAACACTAGAAAATGCTAAAATATTAAAATACACTAATATACTAAAAACAAAATCCTCATCAATCGCTACCCATTTCGACCACCTTAGGCACACTCAGCAACTCAATCCAGCAAATCGAAGAGGAAGGTCTTCAATCCTTTATGAAAGCAGGTGAGATCTTTCTCCGGTGCAAAGGAAGCCTGTTCTACAAATGTGGAGCCAGATCCTGAAATTCTTGCAGCCTTGACAGATCCATGGGCATTGGTGGAACCACCAATAATCCTTTGCCTTTAGATCTTAAATTCCTAGATGCTACATACCATGTTAGCTGAGCTGCAGGATACTGGGAGAGGTTAAAGCGCAGAGCTTTAGTGAAAGAAAGAACTGCAAGGGCACCAGCTGTGCCCATTCCTGGAGATGTCAGATCTGTCTACGATGGTACATGCCTTAAATTATATCCTGTTTGGATATACTCTACATGGGACTGTCTTTGGAAACTGTTCAGAAATCTTGGCAGGTCCAAATTTTAGCAGTTGAACTGCTAACTGGGATTGGTTACAGGGGTCATTTAACTCTCCTATTAAAATATCTTCTCTGGCTGCTGGTTAGCATTTCTAAGTCTCACTCCGTAAGAAAAGTGTGATATAAATTAAATAAATAAACAAACAATAAAGTGTGTTGCACATGTGGTGTTGCATAGCAGGTATATGATGGGTTCCCCAGCTGATAGATCTACATGGAAAGAGGTTCCTGAAGGCAGAATAATATGAGAATCAAGGCTCTGAAACACCCAAATAGATACTCTTGTATGGTAACTTTCCCGTTGGAGTTGGTTCAAGCTCAGATAGGTATACCAGCAACTGGGAGATGGGGCCTTGGATGTGGTGACATCCTGTGGCTTCCATTCCAACGTTGAGGTAAATGTGAACTTCTAAGTAGTTGTACGAGGTACTGAACTAATTCCAGTGAGTGGGTTTCAGCACTCTTGAGAGAGCTCTTAAATGTCAGGCTAAACAATGGATTCTCTGGCCCATTGGCATGAAATCCACTGATACACACTGCTTGGGTGTTGAATATTAACATTGTCTGGGCCAAATTACTAATTCCATCCTCATTACAGAACACTGTGTGTGTACATAAACCAGCAAACTACATGTCATCACTCTCAGTTCATATGCATTGAAGGGTCCTCCGATTAGCATGATTCGATTCTCTTCCCTCAGCTGTGCTGAAGGGAAGATTTTGGAAAATCCTCTTCTCTGGAGGCAGGTGCCCTTGTGGCTCTGGACAAGTCAAACTGGCGACCCATTTTGCCTTTTAAATTGTGATATTAGGAAAACGTTGTATTGAATATGCCCTAGTTAAATTGACAGGACGTTCCAATTCTTTTTATATTTCCTTCCTACTCAAGGGGACTTCGCTTTCCCTGTATGCCTAGGAGAAATTAGAAGATTAGGGCTGGTGAATCAAGGATTTAACTTTAGTTAAGGAAAGAAATGCACTTCTGTCTCAAATCCTGGCAGACCAGAATCTGAACAGAATGGGAGTCCTGATATATCCTAATGTAGTTTGCCAAGGTGACAAACTGTAAAATAATAATCATACTACAAAATGCATGTGCTTGGAAAATTCCATCAATCTAATAAACAAGATAAAAGTTTTGACTTCTAGGCATCAGTTAGCCATGTACAACCTCCTGTAGGGTAAACAACCATTCCCTGTCCTTGCTGCACAACCCAATCTCTTGGTGTCATTTGTTGTTTTGTGACAGCAAGTTGTTTCCAACGTATGGCGACTCTAAGGCAACCCTATCACGGGGTTGTCTTAGCAAGTTTCTTCAGTTTCTTCAAAAGTTTATTTTGCCATTGCCATTGAAGCTGAGAGACTGTGAATTGCCCAGGGTCACCCAGTAGGTTTACATGGCTGAGCTGGGTTTCGAACCTTGGTCTCCAGAGTCATAGTCCAATGCTCAAACAACTACATGATGTCATAGTGAATTACATCTATCATGTAACCTTCACGGTGTCAGCTTGTTCTTCTATAGCAGTGGTTCTCAAACTTTGGTTCGCCATATGTTTTGGAGTTCCCCAATCCCCAGTCAATTTGGCCAACAGTCAGGAATTATGGGAGCTGAAGTCCAAATAATCTGAAGGACCAAAGATTGGAAACCACTGTTCTAGAAGAAGACCAAAGTATATAATACCATTTTGCTAGGTTAGCTCATTTCCCCTGCACTCCTCTCTAAGGAAAATGCATCCATTACTTTTAATGTCACTAAATTTTGTACTGGTGCATATACAATTAGACAAGCCTGCATACAAGCCATCACCCTCCTCCATTTGGAAGTGTAATCTGTTATACTCCTTATCCTGTCAATTCATTTTAATTAATTGTGTTGTATGCTTTTTCTTCTATACTGCTAGCAATAGATTGTAATAAACACTGACTATCTACCCTACGTGGGTGTAAATCATTCAATCAATGAATAAATCACCTTATTTATACCCCCACCTTCTTCCCCAGGCTGGGATCCAATGCAGCTTACATGATCAAACAAGAAGGAAGAAATAAAATCACATGTCGCAAAAAGCACATGAAATTTAAGATGAGATTAGAATTAAAGCACAGACATGGTTTTAAAACTCTCTTAGCCTTTTAAAAAAATTGTTTAAATTGTTTGACATGTTTTCCTTGTGTTCATTGATGCTAATTTGGAAATGCTAAAATTATTTATATCAGGGGTTGGCAACCTACGGCCCGTGGGCCGGGTCCGCCCCCCCGAGGCCTCTGGATCGCCCCCCGCCACCCCCATGCCCGCCATTTTGTTTTCCAAAATGGCGGCCGCGACTCGTTTGTGCATGCAAGCACTCCTGTGCATGCACGAACAAGCCGCGGCCACCATTTTGGAAAACAAAATGGTGACCACGACTCGTTTGCGCATGCGCCGAGTACTGCACATGTGCAAAAGAGTCGCAGCCGCCATTTTGTTTGCCAAAATGGCGGCCGCAACTCGCTCGCGCATGCGCAGTACTCCAGAAGTACTGTGCATGCGTGCACACACGCCACCACCACCACCCCGGCCCGCGGAAGACCTGGAGGCCAATGGACCGGCCCCAGGTAAGAAAAACTTGCCAACCCCTGATTTATATAAACAGAATCATAGAATCCTAGAGCTGGAAGAGACCCCCAAGGGCCATCCAATTCAACCCTCTTCTGTCATGCAGGAAGATAATTTTCAAGCATTCTCTGTGACATATGGCCCTCCAGCCTCTGTCTAAAGACCTCCAAAGGAGGATATTCCATCACCCTCTGAGGCTGCATATTTCTTTCCGAATATTGCCAAGAGGTTCCTCCTAAAGTTGAGTTGGAATCTCTTTTCCTCCTAATGTTGAGTTGGAATTTCTTTTCCCTTTCTTCTCCAGGCTAAACATACCCAGCTCCCTAAGCTGCCTCTCATAGGGGTTGGTGGTTTCCAGACCTTTCTCCATTTTGGTTGCCCTCCTCTGGACATACTCCAACTTGATCACATCCTTCTTGAATTGTGGTACCCAGAACTGAACACAGTATTCCAGGTGAGGACTGACCAAAGCAGAATAGAGTAGTTCTATTACTTCCCTTGATCTAGACACTACACTCCTATTGATGCAGCCTAGAATCACTTTCTAACTCTGGGGACTGGGGTTTCACTCCCAGCTTGGGCATGAAAACTTGGACAAGTCACATTCTCTCGGCCTCAGGGATAGACAATGGCAAACCTCCTCTGAACAAATCTTACAAAGAAAACCCCATGATAGATTCACCTTAGAGTTGCCATAAATTTTAAATGACTTGAAGGCACACAACAACAACAACACAGAATTGCATCGACTTTTTTAGCCACTGCATCACACTGTTGGTTCATGTTCAGCCTGTGATCCAGTAAGACTCCCAGATCCCTCTTGCGTGCTGTCAAGCCAGGTGTCACCCATCCTATATCTGTGAATTTCATGTTTACTACCCAAGTATGGTCTCCTACATTTCTCCCTATTAAAATTCATTGTTTTGTTTGCCACCTTGACATAGGATAAAAAGGGTGGGAGAAAATATTTTAATACATAAATAATAAAGCCATTTCAAACAGCAATCTTTCTGGCTTAAGAAGCACTCCTGGTAACCTGGGCTGTGCAATCCACTTAGTACAAACATGCCCTCAACTGGGTGGCTCCTGTGTGAAGAGTTGATTTGGGTTGGAAAGCGCTGTTTTGTAGCTCAGAGTAGGAGAGCAACCTGGGGGTCTTTGTTCCTTCCTGACACCACCCTCATTCTCTCCCCCGCCCCCCGGATCCATTCCTGAGAAGGGGGTGTCTAGCTCAGTAGGAGCAAAGCACAGGCAGCATTATGTAAAAACCATTAATATTCATGCAGAAGCTGAGGAATCCCATTTCAGCAGCTTCAATATCAGCATTAGCATTTGTGCTTTTTTGTCAGCAAACCTGAATTGATTTTCTTTGGCTCAGTTTTTAACCTTTGAGGGAAAGCCAAGGTAATGAATTTGTGTTTACTGGGCATGTGTGTGCACAAGAGAGGGAGAGAAAAGAGAATGACAGCTCCCCACAATGCAATGAACGTGATCAAGAAAGAAGGGAGTTGGCGTTATGTTCCGAAGTCAGTAGGGTGCCAATTGTACCCTGTGGCATTCATTTTCTGCCCTATTAAATGGAGAAAGGCATCTCTCTCCTCTTAGCAGAGTTGGGGAAACATCTCTTCTTTGGATTATAGGTACCAGAATCCACCACTGTCCCACTTACTGGTACTTGAGAATTTCTGGGAGTTTTAGCCCAGAAAAGAAACATTTCTGAGCTCCGAATTTTACATGGCATCTGAACATGGCATGAATCTTACATGGCATCTGAACATGCCTGTGGTTAATTTTTGGATCATGTCAAGAAGTAACTCAGTAGCTGACTTAGTAACGCGGGACACAATCTTTTATCAGGGTTGTGTGGTGTAAATCCTCACATACACAGTTGTGTGTCAATTGTATTATGTGACCCTTGTGTTGAATGCCATTGCTATGCAAACCAGTGTGCAATTGGATATGCAACCAGATGTGCAAATGAATGCACATCTGCATGTACAATGGTACTGAGTGGGCAATGCCACCTTTGTGACCTTGAAATGAATGTGGGTATTTTGCACCACAAAAATATCCAAACACTTAGATATAGGAACTTATGCATGAGTAAGACAGCAACAGTTTTATGGCCCTTGCCTCACAATTCCAATGTCTCCAAATAAGTTATCTACTTAAAAACAAGTCTATTATAAAAATATTTTCCTAGCACATCTCCAAATGTTGCAGCTAGTAAAACCAGCATAGAACTGATTTTGGAACACAGTATCTAGTCGTCCCAAATACTCTCAAGGCACCAGATACCATCTGATCTTAGAAGCTAAGCAGAATCAGCCCTGATGAGTACTTGGATGGGAGATCACCAAGGAATACTAGGTGCTGTAGGCAATATTACAGAGGAAAGAACTGACAAAACCACCTCTGAGGATTCCTTGCCTAAGAAAACCCTGAGAAATTAATGGGGGTCACCCCAAATCAACAGACTACTAAGACACATATATACCCAGTATAGCACAGGGCCTAGATACCCTAAAGGCACCATTAGATCCCATCTGTTCTTGGAAGCTAAGCAGATCAGCCCTGGTTAGTACTTGGACGGGAGACCACCAAGTAATACCAGGTGCTGTATTTCAGAGGAAGGAACTGGCAAAACCACCTCTGAGGATTCTTTGCCTAAGAAAACCTTACAAAATTCATGGGGTTGTCACAAGTCAACAGGGGACTTGAAGGCACATGCACAGAGATCTTTTCCACAGGTTTGTACAAGTCAACAGGTTTTGTTCTAAACATGAGGCAGTATCTAGCATTTCCGGGGAGAATAATTAATGACAGCTAATAAATGTTTAGTATCAACTGCACTAGAAGATGTGTGTCTACTATCTCCATGGATGCACAAACATTTCCTAGGTTTCACATCAGTTTCAGTGGCCTTGAGAGTCAGCCTGCTTCTCCTGATCAGCGGCAAACAAATCACTCTATATCAGGGGTAGGCAACCTTTTTGAGCCGGGGGCCGGGTTGCTGTCCCTCAGACAATTGGGGGGCCGAAGCACCAAAAAATAAATAAATAAATAAATAAATAAATAAATAAATTTAAAAAATAAAATAAAATAAATGCATGCACACTCTCTCAGCCCCAGAAAAGCCATGGCAAAACCCCTGTGGAGATTTTGCCAAGAAAACCCCAAGAACAAGTAATAACAACAATAATCAATATCATCATGGTGGGCGGCAGCGGCAGAGGCAGCAGGAACGGTCTGGGGCCAGTCCAAAGGCCTCGGGGGGGCGCATCCGGCCCCCGGGCCTTAGGTTGCCTACACCTGCTCTATATGAACAACACACACACAGCTGCTTTAAATTCCACTTTAGGAAAAAGGTGAAATAGAAATCCAATAAATAAATAAAATTAAAACCTACAGCCATACATTCATCTCAAATGTTGAAAAAAATTCATCCCACCATCTACATGTGATGTACAGACAGAAGTGTAATATTATTTATACAGACACTGGGACCAAGACTAATGACTCTTCCAACTCTATGATTCTATGATTCTATGACTTGAATCAATCAATTAAGTTCCATATGTGGAAGATAATGGACAGAGGGAAGGAGAAGACCCTCTTTCATTCTAGATATAAACCAGAAAAACACACACACAACCCAATGCAACAACCATACTTTAGGAAATAAGAGCATATTTGGTATGAAGTATGCATGGAATGCCAAAGGTTTCAAGTTCCTCCAGCAGGAATCAATATTCCTAGGTTACTTTCAGGAGAGGAAAAAGATCATGTAGGTTCTCAAAAGATGAGATGCAAAATGTATTAAGAAAACTGTATTTTTCTTTTTCTTCTTTTTTAAAAAGAGAAACTGTCCAATCATGTTGGGATGGCACGAGGAAAAATCACCAGCCCATCTGAGAGTTCTCACATCCAGAAAAAACAGCAGCAATTAACATAGAACCATATAGAATCATAGAATTGGAAAATGCCCCCAGAAGCCACCAAGTCCAACCCAGTGCTCAGTGCAGAATTTCCAGCTATAGCATTCCCAGCAGTAGGTAAGCTGTCTGACCTCTTTCTGAAGATGTCCAGAGAAAGTGACCCCATCACCTCCCTAGGTAATGGGTTCCACTGCCAAACCGTTCTTACCATCAAAAAGTTCCTTCCCAAGTCCAATCAAAATCTACTGTCCTGTAACTTCACACCATTAGACCTGGTCCTACCTTCTGGGGCAGCAGAGATCAAACCTGCACCCTCCTCTCTGTGAGAGCCCTTGAAATACACATGCTGATTATGAACTATAAATCCCTGTACAGCTTGCGTACAAACTACCTGAAAGAATATGGCTGATAATGTAAACCCTGTAATACTCCACCTATGTGGTTCCATGATCCCCGCACTCCCCAGTTTCAGGAAGATGTCAAGTCCTGGAATAAGCCACCGCTGATATTGATCAATGGGAAGGGGAGGGACCACAAAAAAGCAGCTGGTCTCAGCTCAGAAGGGGAAAGAATCAAGGATACATTTACAAATAAAATGCACTTTTTCCTTCCCTTGGGGTCCAGAGCAGTAGCATCTTCATCATCTGAATTGCCCTCCCCTCCCACTGAGAAGAAGTGATGGTGACCCCTCTTAGGTTTTGACAGCTACCAGTGGCTTGGATGGGGTACAAAAGGTGAGATAACAGCTCCCTGCACCCCACCCCAAAAGAAATATACATGTACATAAGTCACACTTGTACACACATATGTCACACTTGTACACACATATGTCACTATGTGGATGCTGCCCCAAATCTCCCTACAATAGCCTGTCCCAAGTTTTAAGATCCTTGGTGTAGTCATGTCTGGTAAGGACATGGGTGAGGGTCTTCTTCAAGGCTGCCTACAGGCTGTGGAACTCCCTTCCACTGGAGGCTAGGCTGGCCCCTCTCTGGTCTCCTTTCACCAACAGGTCTTCAGTTGCTGACTGGCAGTTGAAGAAGGGTTTTTCAATGGGATACTATGCTTTTATTGTCATAATTATGTTTTAAATGCTTTAAAACTGTTTTAAGTAGGTGTTTTTAGGAGGATTGCTTATTTAATAGTATACCTGGTGTCTTACACATGCCTAAGTTCCCTGGGAAAGCCCCTGGGAATTTTTATCTTCTTGTGCAAAATGCACATTGAGTCCAAGGTTGCAGAAACAGAGTTTTGCTTCCAGATGCACATGAAATGCACACTGCATATTCAGGAATGAATTCAGCTGCACATCATTACCATATTATTTATTTAATATGCTGCCTTTCTCCTGGAAAGGGACTCAAGGTACTCACACTCAGCACAATAGTACAATACAACCAATGCATAGCTCATCCTGCTATACAACTCTGATGTAGGATCTCAGCTTATGATTCTATGAAACAGACTCAGAAATACAAAGATTCGCACTTAGGAGGTGGGAATACAAAAAGGACTGAGAAGCACCTTGCGTTGAAGGGACAGCTGTTCTAATCCACCTTAATCCCAAGTGAGACAATCAAATCCCTCTGCATGCCCATATGTACATAGCCATGTACTACCTTCACATAGGCAGCATCACTCCTTCTTAGGCACACATCGCCCCCAAAGCAGCTGCCTCTTCCCACTTCAGCTCTATGGGACCAGAGTGGAGGTAAACAGATATGGTATCAAGAAGCTTAGGCGTGCAAATGAAATTGCATCCATGTGCTCTCAAGCCAAGCCAAGGGCCTCCCCCGCCTAGAAAACTGTGAAGCATGGATAATTTCAAACACTGCCCACAAAGCTATCAAGTCAGGCAAAAGACTCATGTCTCAAAGAGAGAAAGAAGCCTGAATCAGCTGCCTGCCTTAGATATGAACACTGGAAAACTGTCAGCCCACCATGTAAGCGTGGAGGGACTGCACATCAGATCCTGACAATAACTCCAGGCGACTTACCTCTATGGTGCAGTGAGCACACACAGGCTTATCTGGTCTAGTTGTAGGCATCAGCACCTGTGCGTGGAAGCAATGCTCCATGGTCAAGTGCACAAACCTTTCCATGAAAGAGTCCCAGATTTGGTCTCTGATATATCTAGTTTTAAAAGATCCCAGTTACCTGAAGCTCAGAAAGACCCATTCCAGACTTTGGAGTTCATCAATCAATATTGGCAGCTATGGGTCGGATGGAAGACAGACCCACTCCAACAAAGGGAAACTAACTCTGTAATAGGCCATGTGTCATAACCCCTTTTGAGAGTTCAGTTTTAGAAGACAAAACAGATCTACCACAGCCATGCCATCCTCCAGCTTAATCTGACAGCCACCTGAGTTCTCCAGAGAAGGAAGAGGTAAGAGTGAAAGCTCTAAGTCCTCGGGAAAGGCAAAGGCAAAGGTGTTGGCACAAACCCAGTCCCTCCACCGCAGGCAAAGTGAGAGGCTGCGTGCACACAGCTGGAAAACACCCTCTTGAAATACAGTCTGCAAGCTAAATGGGGCTGAGTCGATGGGCTTTTTAAGTCAGGGATCTTCCCCCATTTGATTTGTTGGAAGCAAATTTGATTTCTCTCTCAGCCTACATCTACTGTGAAATATGGCCTAGTGATTTATGACCCTGGACTGCTTCTTGACTCCAATATCTTGCTACTCCTACTTGGACTCTGTTTTGATTTACAACTCCTGACCCCAGATTGTTTGTTATTGGACACCATTTGTTCCTTCTGCTACTGCACTTTTGGCACTCTGTGTTCTGTTGTTGCAGCATGAGAGCAGGACACCATGTGCCTCACCTTCAGCAGACCCTGGAGTACTTAGGGAAGCACATAGGCACATTTCTCCAATGGGGGAAAAAGAACTCTCAGAAGCAGGGCTGGGAAAGATCTCCCTTCCTTTCTCTGCTTGATGGCTGGGGGAGCCACCATTGATTAGCATTCATCTAGTCAGACCCATGGCCACATTCTCTACAAAGTAGCTTTGCATGTTCAGCTAAACCCAGGACAAAACATTACACAAGCCCTGTCTATTTTTAGCTTTAACTCATCCAATAACTAGAAATTTTATGTTGGTATTTTATGCATAAGACAGTTGCCCTACAGAAGAGACTGGACATTTTTGTCCAAGGAAGTCCAGCCATATCTAGCTCAGGATTGTAGATGTTGTACCTGTACTGCCACAGAGCACACTGATGTCCATCATGCATGGGCATCAGACATCTATGTATGGTTGCTCATTTGGTTGCTCAATATAATGCACTTGTAAGATGGTGTTGCACAACAACTGCATAACTCTGTCAGTATAAAGTTACACTACGTCTCCTTGATGAAGGATCCTAGTGACACTATATTTTTAGACATATTCCAAAGTATTTCTAGTTATGGCCAGCATCTAATGGAAATGTTGAACTACACTGCCCACACCCTGGATCGTACCACTATGCATCATTCCAACACACATGTCCATTTTCCTTAGTCAATAGTTCCCACTCCCCAATCCAAGTGTATTACTGGATACATCAGTTCTCTGAAAAGTATAACTGCTTAAGCAGTGACTATGCTGGCCTGTAAACCTGCACAACTATAATTAGGATATGATTCTTGTGCTATGTCCTAAAAGGGTACTTCTTTTGGCATATGTCTTGATCAGGATTCTAGCCAAATGACACAACACATAGAGAACCTTTTTCCTGCACAAGCTACATTACAATGGATAGAATTCTGCTGGTGTCTTATATATTTGTAAGGTCCCCTAAGGAATGGCTGGACATTTTTGTTCAATGCTCAATGTCTGTATTTATTCCATTTGTCCACACAATGCAGTTGTGCATATGGATGAACCAATGTGATGCCTATCTGCCCCTGCCAAAACTGAAAGCAGTAGTGTGGGCCCTCAGTATCCACTGGGGAGTCCCATAATACATAATGGTGTAGTAAAATGGTGTCTCTTATATAAAATAGCAAAATCAAGGTTTGCTTTTTGGATTTTTTAATGTGTGAATGTTTTTATACTGCAGTTGGTTGAACCTGTAGATGCAGAATGTGTAGATCAGGAGTAGGCAACCTTTCCCCTTTAAGGGCCGAAGGACTTCAGCTCCCAGAATCCCAGGAGCTACTGGCCAACATGGGACTATTGGCCAACATGGCTGAGGCTTCTGGGAGCTGAAGTCCCTCGGCCCTTAAAGGGGAAAGGTTGCCTACCCCTGAACTGGTGCATCCAGTTGCTCAGTGTTGCTATTCAACATGAGGGACACACAGCATAACACACAATTCTTCAAGTGAAGATTTATTCTGTGCAACCCCAGTTTAGTATATCAGTCAAAGCTTCCTTCTCCAAATGAGAATATTCTGCAGCCGGAGGTGGAACTCTTTCTTGTATTGCTCCAAGATATCTGGGCGACCAGATTCCACCACAAGCACAGACAGAAGATGTTTCCATGCCATGCAGTGAAATACACAGTCACATAATGCAACCATGAGGTGGGGACAATGGTATGGTTTTCCTTCTACACCAGTTCTACTGAGGGCAAAAAGAACAACTGAGGGCAAAAAGAAAATACCATGACAGGTTTCCTTACGATACACACACACTTTCTCCTATACCAGGATTTTCACCTTGTTGTGGGGAGGGGAGAGCAATTCACACTGGTAGTTGTCCATGTTGAGAAGGAAAGTGTTCTGAGTTGGAACTACTGTAATTCCAGACCTCTTCAAGATGTCATTGGGTACCAAAAACTGTCCAACATTGAATGAGGCAGATTAAAGACTTCCAAAGAAGGACAGTCCACCATGCTTTGAGGCAGTTCATTTCACTGTTGTCAACAGACCACTACTTGATTCACTGGGATTACCAAAAAAAGCCATTATGCCCCCCCCCCCCCATTGCACAATGGGAAAATTAGCAGGCAAGATGATAGCTATGCAATTGGTTGCACAATGTTGGTATTCAGCAGAAAGCTGGTGGAGCAAAACATCAACACTTAACAGCATGGAGATGAGACAATACGGAGCAGAGGTTTACCACTCAAGGGAGGGTCACACAGTCATCTATCAGCCACAGTAGTTAAACTGTGAACCCACCAGAGGTGGTTGACCTCTGAATACATGATGCTGGGGACTAGCAATAGGGAAAGGTCCTCAGTCACCACTAGGCTTCCTCGCTGAGTTCCCCAGAAGCCTCTGGTGTTGGCATGTGTGAAAACACAGCACTTTGGTTCTGATCTAGTCAGGCAGGCCTCATATTCTCACTTGAATTTTGTTTGCAGTCATCCAACCATGGTGGTGGAAGTGCTGATGTGGCAGCGAATGGGCAGAGTTTGTACAGCCAGTTGCATGAAGTCTTTGTGTGTGCATAGGGTTGAGAGTGCACTGGAAAGCATGCAATGGAAAAGCAGGTCAATTTGAACTCTGGCTGGGCAGAATTGGCTGGGAAGACCTTCCAGGCAACAGGAGGAAGCTGGTAGGTTTCCAGAGGAGGGCCACTGAGATAGCCAAAAATCAGGAACCCACATCCTTTGAAGAACCACTGAGAGAGTTGGGTATACACAGTCCAGAGAAGAGAAATGATATGATCCAGTCTCCTGTAAGTATCTGAATGGATGTCCGGAGGAGGATGGAGCAAGTTTGTTCTGTGCTGCTCCAGAAGGTGCAGTCCAAACACTGGGTTCAAATGAAAAGAAATGAGATGATACATTTAGAACATCTAGGTCAGCGATGGCAAACCTTTTAGGCACAGAGTGCCCAAACTAAATGGTCTTCTAGTACTGGGTGCTACCCCATGCTGGAGGCGGGACTTCCAGGGGAACAGGACTTCCAGGGCAGGAATTCTTCCTCCCCACACCTTCCTGGGCCCTCAGCTGCCTCTCCGGAGGCAGCTGAAGGCCTGGGATGGCTGGGAGAAGGAGGAACCTTTTCCTCCTCTTCTCCGCTTGGCATGCCAGGGAAAATGGCTTCATGTGCCATCTTTGGCACTCATGCCATAGGTTCGCCAAAATGGATCTAGGTGGTAAAACCTGTTGAATAATGGAATAAACTCTCTTTGGAAGGTGAGAGATTTTCCTTTGTTGGGAGTTTTTAAACAGAAGATGGATGGCCACCTTGCAAAGGTGCTTAGCTATGAATTCCTTGCACTGGCAGAGGGTTGGACTAAATGACGCTTAGTATATTTTCCAACTACATGATTCTATAAAGGGAAGGAGTGTGGTGTGAACATTGCATGGAGGATAGTAGGTTACTGGTATACCACCTTGAGTTTGGGGGTGGGCTCTAAAGGCTAATGATCTGAGTATGCCAATGGAGGGAACTGTATGACTCTCCAGATGGTATGCAAATGGATCTTGTTGCACCTTTGAGGTTGTGTGAAAGAAATTGTAGCATGAGCTTCCATAGACTAGGCCTGCTTCCTCAGATGCATGGAGTGAACTGGTCCCCAGGATGGATCTTAACAGACTGCTTGAATACCCATGGAAATGCAAAACCTGTGGGTATGGTGGTAGTTGAGGGACAAAAGCAGGAGGGAAGACACTGCCTAAGGACAAGGTGGAGGGAATTTTGGAATGTGATGTGTGCTGGCTGAGAACCAGAAAGGAAATGTGATCAACTGGCCAAGAGTGTCCAGTGTTATAATGTGTGTAGCAGTGTGCCAGGAAGACTCCAAATGGTGTTGGACTGCAACTCCCAGTATTCTTCACACTTGGTTTTGCTGGCTTGGCCTGCTGGGAGTTGCAGCCTAGCAACATCTGGAGGGTTGTACAGTTCCCACTCCTGCAGCGTATAGGGCAGGCTTGGAAAAGCTCCTCTTTTCAGATGACAATTCTAGAAGCAGATAAGAGGAGCTGTGGTCCAAAAAAATAATAACTGCCAAGCAAACAATCAACTTTGTTGGGAAATATAGCAGAGGGGGATGAGAATGAGGCGGGGGGATGCCCCAAAATGATCTTGACCAGCTGAGAAATGGCTGAACTTTTCTCCCCTCCCCCTCGGCTGAAAGTGGTTCAACTGTGCTTTGAAACCCATCCTCTCTCTGTCTCTGCCCCAATTAATGGTGATTCACACACGAGAAAAACCTCCTCACAAGTCTCAGAATAGTTTTGTGCTCATCTCACAAGACGGACGAGCTGCAATTTGCCAACCAGGCTCCAGTTCTGAAAATGCCCCAGGGATTTAGGTGTCGGGGTTTGGAAGCATTAATAATAATAACAACGGCGGCAGAAAGCCAGGCTTGACTTACTACAGTTATTAATTGATAAAGGCAACCGCTTTACCAGACTAACCGGCACTACAACTGGACAAGAATGACAAAAAACGGAGACGTTTCCTGAGCAAAGGAACATCTTGGTGGCCTTAGAGAGGAATGGAAGAGAATAAATATCCTTCAGAGTGGATTAGTACACACCTCTCCCAACAAGGTCAATGTTTTCCCATTGAATGGTGCACTCCAGACAGTATAAAGACAAAACATGTGCATCTCAGACTAGGAAAGAAGAGAATATTGGCAATTGTTCATTACAAGGTTGGAAAATGGCTATCCCATCAGTCAGGAATGCCTGCTGGAAAGAGCAGTCATCCAGAGAGATTTTTCAGCAAGCTGCTCCTGGTATTTGATGTCCCATAATGTTGCACAGGAATTATTCTGGGGAGTAAAATATTTGAGCCAAGATCCTACAACGGGAGCTAACTTTACAATGACGTACCTACATCTCTGACACAATATGCAACCCTTCTGGTCAACTGCCATGCAGGAAGGCACACACAACATCTAGCCTTAGGCTGCTCCTCTGCTCAGTGCACAGTAATACCCCAGTATACAGTAAAAGTAACACTTTTAAACAAAGTGCAGTTTGAGTTTCCCTTATCCAGAATCCCAAAAACTGAACTCTTCAATAATCCAAAACTGTTCAAGTGGGTGGCTGAGACAGTGACCCCTTTGCTTTCTGATGGTTCAGTGTATGCAAACTTTTTTTTTTTAAATCAGGCACAAAATTATTTAAAATATTGTGTATAAAATTACCTTCAGGCTATGCACAGAAAGTGTATATGAAACATAAATGAATTTCATGTTTAAACTTGGGACCCATCTCCTAATAATAATAATAATAATAATAAAATTTATTTATATACCGACTGGTGGCAAGCCAATCTAGGCGGTTTACAAAGCTAAAACACATACAATTTTAAAATAATATAACTCCCTCCCCCCCCCCTTAAGAGTCAATTAAACTACATATCAGTTAAAACTGAGTACAATACAATTCGACAAAAACAAATTAAAATTACCAACCAAATAAATAAATAAACCCCCTGCGATTTCAATTCTAAAAGGGGCTGAGTAGGCAATCCTGAGAAGAAAGAATCCAAGGTCCGAGAATCCCGAGGCTCGGTATTTAATCTGGAAAGGCCTGCCGGAAGAGATCCATCTTGATAGCCTTTTTAAAGCTGTCCAAAGATGTTAATAGACGGATCTCATCCGGCAGATCGTTCCAGAGCCTAGGGGCGACAACAGAAAAGGCCCTCTGGGAGGTCACCACAAGCTTGGATTTTTGGAGCTGTAGGAAATTCCTCCCAGAGGACCGGAGAGCACGGGGAGGATTATATAGGAAGAGGCGGTCTCTGAGATAGCTTGGACCCAAGCCATTTAGGGCTTTAAAGGTGATAACCAATACCTTGTACTGGGCTCGGAAACCAATAGATATCTCATTACAGTGGGTCCTTGGGGAGAGGTGGCCAAGAAATAAAATTAATAATACAGTGGTCTACTGGTATCTGCTAGTATTTAGTTCCAATACCACCACCACCACCTTGTGGATACCAAAATCTGTGGATGCTCAAGGCCCATTAAATACAATGGTATAATGAAAGGGTATCCCTTACGTAAAATGGCAAAAGCAAGGTTTGCTTTTGGAATTTATATGATTTCTGAATATTTTCAAGCGATGGATGGTTCAATACTTGGATTTAAAAAATCCATGGATACAGAGGGCTGTATTTGTTATTGTTGCGTGCCTCCAAGTTGCTTCTGATTTATGGACAGTCTATGTCAAACCTATCATGGGGTTTTTGTGGCAAGTTTCTTCAGAGTGGGTTTGCCTTCTTCTGAGGTTGAGAGAGTGGTCACTCAATGGGGTTTACATGGCTAAGCCGGAATTGAACCCTGACCTCCAAAGTCATAGTCCAACACTCAAAGCATATGCAAATATTCCAAAATCCAAAAATAAAATAAAATATCCAAAATCCAAAACACTTCTGGTCCCAAGCATTCTGGATAATCTTGTAATGGGAAAAAAGCATTAGTTTGTATTTCTGGGTGACAAAGCACAGGTACATTTGGGTTGCCTTTCTGAGATCACTCTGTTCTTGGTTGTATTTATTTTTTGTTATAATAACTTTATTCCAAATTTTAACACATAAGTATAGCCAAACAACCCCCCCTTTTTTTTTAAAGGACTTCTGCTTGCTCTCTATTTGGTTTCTTAGTTAATAATATTTACCTCACCCATTATTCTTTTAAATTCCTTTTCTAATCTAATTATCATAATATTAATATCAATTGACATTCCGTCCATTTACTTTTCAGAAACAACAAAAAGAAAAATGCACTTCACACACACACAAAGACATGGACAAGAAAGATAAAATTTCAGTTGCCTAACTATCACACCCCATAGCACTGATATCCCTTTTTGGTTGTTTAATATAATATATAAATGGTTTCCAATTATCTGCAAATATTTTCAATTGTTTTCTTTTCATCAAGGTAGGCAGTTTGTCCATTTGCGCCCTCTCTATTACTTTTTCAAACCAATCCATACACATTGGGATTTCCCTAGTCTTCCACTTTCTCACTAGAACTAATCTTGCTGCAGTAATTCAATAATTCTATATTTCTGTTCCTTACTATTTTCTAAATTTATCATGTTTAGTAGGTACAATTCCGGTCTCAGTCCGATCCTCAAATCCCCATATTTTTTGTATTTTTTAATTAATTGTTCTTGGTTGTCTTTCGGAGATGTGCCATTTTACTTTAATCCCAGAGTCCTGGCTGAAGAACTGAGCAAGCATACTTTCTGGGAGACTAGAACCAACCAGTCTATGCATCAATTTGTTTGTTGCAAATGCTTTTATGAAGTAGAGCCCAATTTGTCAGACGCATCAAGTGTTATCCTCAGCTGGCAGATTATATATTAGTATAGTGGATGGAGGGGAGGAATGGTAAGTGGTGAGAGCAAAGGACCATGAAATGAGAGAAGTATAGTTGGTGACATTTCTCTGTAAAGATTGTTTTGGCACCACTCCACAAGAGCTTATGCAACAACAAATCTATGACTCTATAGGGTGCCACTGGGTTCCTTGTTTTGCTTGCAAGAAACCCCTCTGGAATTCATCACTTGCTGGGGCATCATGATTTTTCTGGATAGATATACACAGACAAGGAAGATGGCAGCTGTGTGACTGAATTAAACAAGCAGAGAATCTGCCCAGCATACTCAATCCATCATTTGTGGTTTCAAAACAACGCATCTTTCGTCCCCGAAAAGGGAGCTGAGTAACATTTCAGAAGCTCTTCCTTGGTGTGTTTTGTCCTTATGTAGTGTAGTGGTTTGAACCTTGGACTATGACTCTGGAGAGCAGGATTCAAATCCCAGCTTGGCCATGGAAACTGACTAGGTGACCTTGATCAAGTCACATTCTCTCAGCCTCAGGGGAAGGCAACGGCAAACTTCCTATGAACAAATCTTGCCACAAAAACTCCATCATATGTTTGTTTTAGGGCCATATGTTTGTTGAAGGTATGCAACAAGAAGGATGTTTATGGTTCGTTAGGCACAACATAAAAGGCCTGCATAATTCCATAGTCCTTCCCACAATTTGGAGAAAATCAAACTATGGGTATATCCACACCACGCAATCATATCACTTTTATACCACTTTAATTGACTGCTGCCATACTGCAGAGACAAAGCACTTTGACGCTGCTTTAACTTCCATGGCTCAATGCTATGGAATTCTGGGATTTGAAGTTTGGTGGGGCACCAGAGCTCTGTGACAGAGAAGGCTCAATTTCTCAAAAAACAACAAATCCCAGAAATTCATAGCACTGAGGCATGGCAGTTAAAGCCGTGTCAAACTGCATTCATTCTGCAGTGTGGCAGCAGCCATTGGCATGGCTTCACCCTCTGGAAACCTGGGATTTGTAGTTTGGTGAGATCCTTGTATACTTTCCTAGAGAGCTTTAATGCTATAGTTCAAAGGAGTGCAATAGAGAATTCCAACTCCCTTGGTGGACTCCAGATTCCAAGTTTACATAGGATGGAGCAATGATAGTTAAAGTTTAATAAAAGTGTTACAGCTGTGCAGTGTAGATGCTCCCATGAATAAATGGCCTTTTTAAGCAGTAGATTCCTGAATGGCAGGGATGAAATGGTTCATAGAGTTCCTTCCAGCTCTAGGACTGAATGCACACCCAGTGTTTGTACAGATGGAAGAATGCAAAATTTCCTGTCCCAAAATTTCTTTGAGAAAGAGAGATAGTATTCTTTACTTAAATGTATTGAACTAGTATTGACACCAATCATCTCAAATGAACTTGGTGTCACATATCAGTAAATCCATAGTCATGTAAACAAAAATATACTATAATTGTAGTGTCACTTAACAATAATTCAGTAAAATATGTTCACAGAGATATACCTTAAACATGTCAATATAAATAATGTACAATATCTACCAGTAAAATAATTATCTTGTTTAAACCATCTACTCTCATTTTATTATTGTCTATTGTCAACTTCCCACAAGGTTGTGTGGAGCTTGCCAATTGCAAGATTTTCCAATTTTTTCTTTCTTTAGCAAAAGTTGTAACCTCCTGGTCTTGAAATTTCAAGGGTTGGGCATTTGTGTGTTGAAAATGCCATTCTGCCCAGAAAATATTTGTGACAGGAGGAACAGCACTGCAAACTGGCAGGTTGTTATGTAATAATACATTGCAATTTGCTGCTTGTCCAAAATCACACACGGTGGGTGACTTGCAAGCTAACACAATCTCTGCCAACTCTACCTGAGCCTGGGTCTGATCAGGCTGGAGAGAAAACAGTTTGCACATTTCCACCCATTGGTATTTAATGCCAACCTGAATTTGATGGCAGCCACTCTGTCCACAATCTGCATCAAAAGAAAGCCTAATAAACCGTAGGGTGTCTAAACAGATAGGAAAAACCATTGCCATTGGCAAAACAAGGGTTGCATAACACAATACATAATTCCTCATACGGAGATTTAAGCTGAGCAACCTGATGCAGGATCCCAGCACTGAACCACAATCCTGACCCGTCTCAACACATATGGAAGGTTGCACAAAATTCTTCTTTTGAAAGAAGCACAGCATTTGTGTCAGGTCTCATTCACGGAATCCAAGGAAATGAAAGCAGAGGAGTCAGATTTAGGAAGGCCTCTGGCTCCCAATGAGAGCTTCACCCACACCCCAAATCTCAGCTGTTTGGGGGCTGATACAGCTGGTGAGGAACTTGAGCAACTCAACTCACATCAGTTGGAGATCAAAGGCACTGAGGTGACACTCCCATCATCCCTGCAATGTCATCAAGACAAGGAGCAATGGCGAAGGAGTTAAACACCTCTTAAATAAATCGTACCTCCCCATATGAAGCTGCCAGAGTCCTAAGATCTACAGGTGAATGCTTTCTCTTCATCCCACGGCCATCACAGACATGCTTGGTGAGGACATGAGAGACAGGGCCTTCTCAGTGGCTGCTCCCAACTTCTGGAATTTCCTTCTACAGGAGACTAGTCTGGTCCCCTGCCTGCTGGTAGGCAAAGCCTTTTCTCTTTCAGCAGGCTTTTAATGAGAAACAGAACGTTTCCCAATTAGCAAAGGGGTGAAGGCAAGGCTGCATTTAATCACCCTATCTGTTCAATGTGTATGCAGAATATATCATACATAAAGCAGGTTAGACACAGAAGGAGGAGTGAAAATAGGAGGAAGGAACATCAACAATCTAAGATACGCAGATGACACCATACTACTAATAGAAAATATCATAGGCTTGGAACAATTAGTAGGAAGATCAAAGAAGAAAGCACAAAGGCAGGCTTAATGTTAAACATAATGAAAACAAAAATAATGACCAAGGAGGATGTACATAAGTTCAACTGAGATAATGAGGAAATCAAAATAAAGATTTCCCATACCTTGGATCAAACATTGATCAGGACAGGGACTGCAGTCAAGAAAACAGAAGATTGGGACTTAGAACTAGACAAAATCCTAAAAACATATACAGCTGAACACTAGAACCATAAAAGCCATCATATTTCCCATTACTATGAATGGATGTGAAAGCTGGACAGTGAAGAAAGCAGATAGGAAGAAAATCAACTCATTGGAGGTGTGGTGCTGGAAGAGGGGTTGAGGATACCATGGATGGCCAAAAAGATAAACAAATGGGTCCCAGAACAGATCAAGCCTGAACACTCCCTGGAAGTCAAGATGATCAAACTGAGGCTGCTGTACTTTGGCCACATCATGAGAAGGCAGGACTCATTAGAAAAGACAATAATGCTAGGAAAGGTGGAGGGAGGTAGAAAGAGAGGAAGACCACCTGCCAGATGGAGGGACTCTATTATGGAGGTCAGGGGATATGAATTTACAGGACCTCAGCAGAGCAGTGGACGATAGGAAGTCTTAGAGATTCTCATGACTAGAGGTCAGCTTGAAAGCAGCTAAGAGGACCTTTTTATTGGGATATCTTATTTACCTTTTAAAATTTGTATATTTCTTTTAAATGATTTATTTTGTTTTATATGGTATTTTAATTGTTTTAGAAATTTTATTGTAAAAGATTTTTGACTGACTTTGTCTGAGAGATGCCTTGGGTCTCACTCCTTCCAGGCCATAGATTTATTTGGATTCTTGACGTCTGGACTGGCTGAAGTTTTATGTCATTTTGTCATTCCTTTATGGCTCCGGGTATCATGACTACTGGCTTCTCCTGGTGGATTCTGGAATGGCTGAGACCTCACTACTTTGCCTCCCTTCAACCTTGAATGCATCTACACTTCAGAAATAAATGCAGTGTGACACCACTTTAAGTGCTGTAGCTCCATCCTATGGATTGTGGGATCTGTAGTTTTATAGGGCATTTTGTCTTCTCTGCCATAGAGTACTGGTGCCTCACAAAACCATGAATCCCAGGATTCTGTATGATGGTGCCATGGCATTTAAAGTGGTGTCAAACTGCATTATTTCTACAGTGTAGATCAGAGATTCCCAAATTGTAGTTCTCCAAGAGTTTTGGATTTCAGTTCCCAGAAGCCCAAGCCAGCTTGGTGAACAATCAGGAATTCTGGGAGCTGAAGTCCAAAACATTTGGGGACCAAAGTTTGAGAAACACTGATGTAGATGCATCCCTTGGTGAACTCTCTTGATTATCTGAGTCTGATCTGGACTGGCTTGACTCCTCCATGAATGCTTCTCCCTCCTGCAATCTGCTTCTTCTGGAACTCGCTGCATTTAGACACACAAATGTGAGATTTTAGACTTTCTTTCTTTACCCGTTTTTCCCATTCTGATGGAGCTCACACAGCCACCAAGACTTTGATCTCACAGGCTGCAATGACCAGATAGCATTGTTCATTGTCGAGAGAGAGAGAGAGAGAGAGAAAGGCCAGTCCTCTGAATTTTTTTACACATCTCAATGCCCTTTAACAGCATCCGGCACAAGGGAGTCTTTATTCTCATCTGCTTGAGGTATGGCGGAGGCAGGTTATTGAGTTACTAAGGCTAGGAAACACCCGGGGACACATTTCCCCTTTTCATTTATTCACTGCAAGGTAAAGGCCAGGTTAAATCAATTCTGCTTCTTCTGTCTCCTTGCTGATTCCACAGTTGCAGAGTCAAGGAGCCGTTCATCGGCTTTGATTGCACCAACTTGCCAAGGCTAGTCCCAAATGACCATTCAGCCAAGAAGAAACCAAGAAAGGAAAAGCAATTGTTCCTTTTTAGTTTCCTTCCATCCCATGTTATTTTAATAATCATGGCAAACGTGGCAGGAGAGTGAAGGAGTTGAACATTCTGAATCTTGGCAGGCAGTCAATCTCTCTCTCTCTCTCTCTCTCTCACACACACACAATTTATAACTTTCCTTTTGCTTTTTAACCTCATTTTCCAACTTGCACTTCTGAGGAACTCCGGCACTTTCCTGAAGAGTTTCCCACTCAGGGATGGCTGACCAGCTTGAAAGATTAGTTGCTTTTCTCTTCCCAATGCAAATCTGTCACTTTCAATCCCTGCTATTTAGGGTGGAGGCCAAGGGGTCCAAGCCATTGGCTACTGGTCCATGCTGCATTTCCAGGAGAGAAAGAAAGAATGGTAGCCAATGGGCCCAAATATGGTACCAGTCCCTGGTTCATCAGAAAGAAGTAATTTCTGGTCCCCCACATGAGTCGGGTTGAGATACACTGTTTTGGATAGCAATAAAGGTGTACAGGAACCAGGATTGATACAGTCAAAGACCCAGGAATCATAATATAATGAAATCACATAGTTGGAAGAGATCCCCAAAGACCATCCAGTCCAACCCTGTTCTGCCATGCAGGAATACACAATCCAACCACTCCTTGTGACAGATGGCTATCCAGCCTCTATTTAAAAACCTCCAAGGAAGAAGACTCCACCATCCTCCCAGGCAGCAACTTCCACAGTTGTCCTGGACTACAGCCAGCCTCAGTTCCCACAGCTGCTGCTAGGAATGGGGAGAATAAGCAACAAACAGCAAGGCAAGCTACAAACCTTCCTGTAATCGAAGCACAAGCAAAGCACAGTCCAGAATGCAAAGTAGTTAGTCAGTCTAGGGTCAAGGCAGGCAGCAATCAACAGAAGTCCAGTTCAGTCCAAGGTCAAGGCAACAGGGTTCCACAAAGCATGAAGCAAGAGGCACAAAGCAGGAGCCACACTGACCATAGTCTCACAAGAAAGCTACAATAAATGTTGGCACTGAGGAAGCCTTTTGCTGATGTTTAAATAGCCAAATCCTACCTCAGTGCCAGCTGAGGCTTGTTGAGGTGCAGCTGCTTCTCGGCCAGCCTCTTGGACCTGCACACGCCAGCACTTTCAGCTCTCCTCTGCCTAAAGGAAGGTACTGGCCCAGCTGTACCTTCCTGATTCTCCCCACTAGGCAGCTGAGCCTCCAAAGGAGTAGCACTAAGACCTGGCTGCTCTGGGGCTGGAAGAATGGGGCTTGGCTCAGGCAGATCAGAAGGAGAGCCAGGTGGAGCCTGTATCTCTTCCTTCTCTGGAGGAGACCCATCCTCTGAGTCCTCCTCATGGCTGGCTATGACAACAGTTGAACAGCTCTTACCATCAGGAAGTTCTTGCTCAGGTTTAGCTGGAATCTCTTTCCTTGTAGTGTGACCCAGTAAAGCACCAAAAAACAATCTTCTTTCAGAGCTTCAAATATTTAAGCAGGGCTGTCATATCTCCCCTTAACCTTCTCTTCTCCAGGCTAAACATATCCATCTCCCTAATCTATTCCTCTTAGGGCTTGGTAGTTTCCAGACCTTTCACCATTATGGTTGCCTTCCTCTGGACATGCTCCAGCTTCTCAACATCCTTCTCAGTGCCCAGAACTGGACATAGTATTCCAACTGAGGCCCGACCAAAGCAGAATAGAGTGTGACTATTGCTCCCCTTGATCTAGACACTAGATTCCTATTGATGCAGCCTAGAATTGTATTGGCTTTCTTAGTTGCCGCACCACACTGTTGGCTCATGTTCAGCTTTTAGTTCACTAAGGTCCTGTACAGACCGGCCAAAAGGGCCGGACTGGGGGTGGACTTGGGGTGTGGTGACCACACGCCAGCTGCCCCGATTCTGCCCTGATGCCACCATCACACTGTGCGCCCCATTACACGGTGGGTGGCGTCAGGGTGCTCCCTTGGCACAGCATTCACACACGCTGTGCCAAAGGAGCATGGAAAAGCCACCACCATAGTAGCAAGGGAGACTTTTTGCCACTCTAAAAAAGAGCGGCATTTGCCAGCTCTTTTTAGAGCAGCAAAATGTTGGATTGGGGCCACGGTGTGCGGTTCCCACGGCCCCAATCCAGCAAGGAAAGGGGAGGCAGGACACCACCCTTAGGGGCCGTCTGTTTAGCCCAAGACTCATAGATTATTTTCCCATGTACTTTTTGATGAGTAGAGACATGAACAAAATAAACTATTATATCACGTGGCAAGTTTCTCTGCCTTGCTACTACAGAGTTCAGACGGTAAATTCTGTCTATCTCAAATTGGAAATGTTGTTCATTTTGTTTCAAGAATTGTGCAATCTTTGGAACTATAGTGTCCATAAGATTTTCATTCTTTTCTTCCACCACTCCTCTAATCTTAACACATTTTCCCCTTAATTTTTGCTCCCATAATGCACTTTCATCAAGTTCATGTCCCTTGTCCTTTCTAATATCCTCCAGTTCCTCACCCAATCTGTCATTTCTCTTTTCTAAATTGTCAACTTTATGTCTTACCTCCAATAATTCCCCTGTTATTTTTTCTAGTGTATGATTAAATCCCTGTAATTCAGATCTTATCTCTTGCCTTATCTCAGACTTAAAATCTTTCATTTCCCGTTTCATCTCAAATCTCAATTTCCTCATCTCCTCCAAAATCATCTGAGTAGGAACTGAAGCTTTAGGCTGCTCAATTGGGGGGTTGTCTTGGAAGTTGGGTTTGACTCTGAGCCTTGGCCATCTGGTTTCTTGACATCATCTCTCCTTAAAACTTATTCCCTTCTTCTTTTTCTTTCCCACCTTCCCTATTTAACTTGTTTTTTTACTTCTCTCCGTACCTCGATCTTCCTTATCTAGTATTTATCTTTCTTAGTTTAATAGTTTATTTTGTGTGAAAGCAAACACGGGATCTACTTTTAAAATACCACAATGAATCCCCCTTCGAGGGAAATGGAAGGATTGTTCACATTTTCAAGGATATGCCCTCCTGACTTTTGAAAAAGAGGAAGGAATACACATTCCTAACAGCATTCCTCAGACAGGAAAATATTCCCTATTGTTGGGTTCAACCCGAGGGTTTAACTTTTTTGGTACAAAAAGAGAAAAATAATAATTAAAAATGTAAATGACGCAAGGAGATTTTGGGATCTGGAGGAAAGGAGGAAAAAGAGAAGAGCAGAAGAGAAGGAAAGGGAAGAAGAAACAGATCAAAGGAGAGATGATAGAAATGGTCACGCAGCAGGAACCTTAAGTGAATTAGGGGAAAGTACAGAACTGAGAGATCTTGGTGCAGAAAATTGGAGATATAGAAGTGAGTCTGAGAGACTGGGTGACGAGGACTTAGGAAAAGATACGAAGTAACTAGTGAGGACAGTGGAGAGGGGGAATTAGAGGTAAAAGAAGATAAAGATATTGAAATTGGTTAAATTGGGTTAATAGGATAATTGAAGACTGATTGTAGATTTTGGTGGAAAGAGAGAGGTGGATGGATAATAAAAAATTCATAACATGGAACGTAAAAGGCTTAAACACACCGCAAAAAAGGAAAAAGGTATTTCATTATTTACAGAAACAAAGATGTGATGTTACCTGTTTACAGGAAACGCATATTAGAAGCGAGGATGTTAAATATTTAAAAAATTATAAACTGGGTAAAGAGTATGTATCGGCTGTATGTATTCTGCCTCCTTTTTTCCTCTCTACTCAGAGTGCAACTGCAATGCTCTGGACTTCCTTTAAGGGATTTCCTTTTAGGTTTATGGGACTGGGGCAAGGGTTTGTTTAGAAAGGCATGGTATCAGGGAATGTGCAGAATGGCAACCTCGCCTTCCAACAGGGCAGGCAAGCAATGCTTCATATAGCAGTCTCAAAATTTCACACAGCCTAAATACCCTCAAGGTACCAGATCTCATCTGATCATGGAAGCTAAATAGGGTCAGCCCTTGTTAAGACTTGGGTGGGAGATTATCAAGAAATCCCAGATGCTGTAGCCTCTATTTAAGAGGAAGGAACTGTCAAAACACCTCTGAGGATTCCTTGCCTAAGAAAACCCTACAAAATGCATGAGGGTTGCCATAAGTCGAGAAGTGACTTGAAGTCTCTCTCTCTCTCTCTCTCTCTCTCTCTCTCTCTCACACACACACACACACACACACTAATAGCCAATAATAATCACATAAAATCACACGGATACACCAGTTATACAAATTAGCCTATCACAAACCGGCACAAATTCCAAACTACTCATCCCAACATTTATTTCTTTTCAACAGTGGGTCTTTTCCAAACTGGTCTAAGGAAGCACGTTTGTGAAATAGCTCCTTGGGTTTTGCTGGTTGTTCTCTCCTCTGTCTACTCATCCCATTATTTGGGAGGACTGTTTGCAATTTCTTACATCTGCGTCAGGGCTCTTCCAACAGAGTTTATTAAAAAAAAAAACACAACCAAATAACTGGAGGCCTATTTAGCTGAGATAATTCTATGGTTTGAAGTACAAAAAATTCTCATTGCTTTTTAAATTTTTAGAGTCATCGCATTATACTGCAGAAGTGCCATTCGCTGTTATACAAATGTTTAGGAAAGAGGAAAAGATAAGGAAACCTCTCAGAATTAAGAAGAAACCCACACCATTGTGGGGATCAAATTTTGCAGCTGATATTGGTACAACATAAATGCTGTTTGGCATTTTAAAGAAACTCTGAGAATCACAGCAACAAATACTGCAACCTCCTCCTCCCAAAACTTCACAGGTCTAATTTCAGAGTTGTTGTTGTGTGCCTTCCAAGTTCTTTCCAACTTTTGATGACCCAAAGATAACCCTATCATGTGGTTTTCTTGTCAAGATTTGTTCAGAGAAGGCTTGTCATTGCTTTCCTCTAAGGCTGAGAGAGTGTGACTTGCCCATGGTCTCCTAGTGGGTTTTACAGCTGAGCTGGGATATCTTCCTTTTAAAGAAATATATTGTTGATGATAACCAGAAACTTTTTAAGATGCCCTATTCTGCTGGCTTCAAGCCTGAACAAGAGATTTTTAAGTGCAGAGTTAGATATTCCTTCTGGGGCTTAAAAAATTAATTGCTCTTTACTTCTCTGAGATAAAACAGAACAGTAAGCAGCATGCTAAACAAAAGAAAATAAAAACAAACTTGATCCTCAGAGGGTTTTCCACATGGACGCACGTGTCTAAAAGACTCTCAGCACTTGCTTGGAGAGCGAAGGCGCAAAGAGAATACAGCAGACTATCAAATCACACACTGAAAAATCAAAAAGCTATTCTGTCTTTTGCAAACCAGAATCAGTATTTGTTACAGCTAGAAGGCAGCTTCAGGTTGAGGTGGGCAAGCCAGAGGACACCCACTATGTCCACAGTTACCGACCCTTACATGTTATCATATATCAGAAACCAGCAATATTTAAGTCCCATAAAATTCCTAGTAGCACCCTGGAACTGCAGGCAATCTTTGGAACATTTTATCATGTTCAGAGGATATTTATTTCTTCCATCTGCAAAGGGACTGAAAACCACTTGCTCTGAAAGAAACTGCAGTGATGGCTACACAAATGAAGGATGATAAGGAAGGCCAAGACTCTACACTAGGGTTGTGTTTATCGGCATGTCAAGTTTTTGTGCATCAAGGGCGATAGGCAACTCTTGCACTGAATGACAGCACTGTGCAGCTGAAATAAGACAACAAATGTGCTACTCAATTAACAACCAACTATGCAATGCCCATTGTGAGCAATGGCCATTCATGTATTATGCACATGTGCTTCCAATACATGTGTATTGTGTACAATGTGAAGTGAACATCCATGTCCACTGCACAGCTGCATAAACAATGCCGCTCCATGCACATGTCCAATTTCTCAATTTTGTATATAATTTTATTAACACAAATACTATGCATCTTTTGCAATGAGCAAATTACATATTTAACACAAACACTACATCAAATTAAATTGAAACATTCAATATATCCTACATTGTATGTTAAATGGTGCTTATAACAACCCATCTAGTCTTGTCAGTATTTCTTTGAATCCATTTTTCCCCCCTTTCCCTTGTTATTCTTTCTATTTACATGACTTTCCCCTTTGTTCTAACCCCCCTCCTTTTTTGTTGTTGGCTGTTTATTTCTTGTTGGTTTTAATTTCTCTTTACAATTCTCCCTCTAATTTTTCTCTCACTTTCATCTATCTATCTACTGGTCTTTCTTCAAATGGTGTTTTTTAAATGTGTATTTTTCCTTCCAAAATAGTAAAACTAGTTTCCATTCTTTATCTACCTTCTGTATAGATTTATATTTAATCCAATGTGACAGTCTATTCATTTCTATCATATCAGCTAATTTACCCATTCATCAGCCATAGGAGGATCTTGAGATTTCCATTTCTGTGCATACATGGTTCTTGCAGTCGTGATTATGTAAAGAGTTATTCCCCAGATTTTTCAATTTTGAACTGAATGCTGATGTTTTGCATTGGACAGAAAAGTCCCACAACTTCTGAAAGGGATGTTATATATGCATAAACCATAATCAAAAATCTAGTTCTAGTAAAACCAACAGCCTTTTCACGGCATGAACGAAAGCTCAATTTCCCTGCAATGCAACCCTCCATATGAAGAAATCTAACACAGAGAAACAAGGACAGTCAAGAATTAAAATTCTGTCTGGGTGCTCTCAATGGCAGAAGTCACCTCAGTAGCAGACCTGTGTTCATAAGGAAGAACATACAGAGCTTGGAAAAGGTCACCTTTTGGACTACATATCCCAGAATCCCTAGCTACCATGGGATCTGTAGTCCAAAGGGATAGCTCTTCAAAGCTCTAACAACATCTAAATGGCACCTTCTTTACCTCCTGCTAATAAATGATCCTAATAAAGAGCCCTTTGCATCCTGCTAATAAATGTTCTCTTCAGCGATACCTGCGGAAGAAAACAATGGAGATACTACACTGTGCTTCTGTAGCGTAAACCTATACTCACATAGTTACAAAGTGGTTGTGTTGGAGGCTCCATCTGCTGAATACCCACACTGTGCAACTGATGGTATATCTGCCAATGTGTCGATTTAGTATTGCATTGTGCCATGGGAAATAATGCACAGTGGCTGTGTCCACAACCCAAGGGAATCAAGGGAGGCATTAAAGCCACATGTAGATAGTTACACACCATCCAACAATGTGCAACTGCAACAAGAGCTCCCATTTTTGAACTACAGTATCACCATTGGTCATGGCTTAGGGAGCTGGGTATGTTTAGCCTGGAAAAGGGAAGGCTAAGAATGGACATGATAGCCATGTTTAAATATTTGAAAGGATGTCAGATTGGGGATGAAGCAAGCTTGTTTCTGCCACTCCAGAGACAAGGGAACGAAGCAATGGATTCAAGACAGAGGAGAAGAGATACCACCTAAGCATTAGCAGGAACAGTAAGAGCTGTTTGACAGTGGAAGATGCTGCCTCAAAGGGTGGTGGATTCTCCTTCTTTGGAGGTGTTTAAGCACAAGTTGAATAGACATCTGTCACAGGGAGGGCTTTGCTTGTGTCTTCCTGCATGGCATAATGGGGTTGGACTAGAAGGCCCTTGGGGTCTCTTCCAACTCTCCGATTCTGTGGGTCCACCCCACCTGAAACAGGCCCATTCAATCAAGCATATAACTCCCTTGTTGAAACAGCTTCATTGGTTACCAGTTCATTTCCAGGCACAATTCAAAGTGACGGCCAATATTGTTTTAAATGTAATGATTTTAAAACCGCATGGATAGATTTTAATTGATTTACTTCTGTGAGCCACCTTGGGTCCCACTCTGGGGGAAAGGCTGCATATAAATAAAATAATTAATCAATCAATCAATCAATCATTGAATGATGAGACAACATGCAGGTAATTCCAAGTGATTCAATGGCTCTACTCCAGTCATGATGAGCAGAAGTACTTGGGTCCCTGTGAAATGGCTGCACTTGAAATATTTTATTTATGCAGCTCTGAACTGAATGCATCCTTTGCACAATGGCCCATAGGGTACAACCACCATGTACAAGGGAATTCACACAGGTGTGTCAAACTCACAGGATTCCAGCCCATCTCTTGGTGGATTGTGCCTGTGGTGCTTTTTGCTGCCAGGGAAGTTCAGAATACAAGACAGCTCAAGTATGAGATACAATGTGTGACTTAATGTCTCCTTCGGCCCCTGAGGAGTTGGAAGAGCAAGATTGATGCTGTGCCCACAAAAGGGCAAGTAATTACCCACATGGTATAATATATTTTACAATTAAAAGCCACATGCACAGCAAAGGCTGATTAGAAGTCATTCCTTTGACATCTGATTGATGGTAACTGCCAGGAAATGAAATGGGTACTGTATAAACTGGAGATAAATAGCACTGAAGTGGCAGAGGGGGCAGAGAGTGACCCATTGCCCTCATCTCAGAGTGCCAAGGTGACCAAATGTAAAAAAATATGGGCGCTCAGCCATCTTCTCTTCCCAGCTGGACATTTCTTGCTCAGGAGAAGAGAAACCATGCATGCCCTGGTGCAGACGTTGGCATCTCTAGACAAAAGGCTCAGGGCTGCCAGTCCTCTGCCCCTTGAATAATTCTCACCCAGTTGAACCAACAACCTTAATGTGATTTTATTTCAGCAAATGCAGTTTTTCATGCATACTTTTAAAAAAGGGCCTTGCTATTGTGTGCCTTCATTTCTGACTTATGGCAACCCTATCATGGGGTTTTCTTGGCAATGTTTGTTCAGTTTTGCTCTCCAGCTTTGTAATCCAGCGCTCAAACCACTATGCCATCCTGGCTCTTAAAAAAGGCCTACACCTGTTTAATGATACTAATATTATTATGTATTAATTATTGATAATATTAATTAATATCATGTCTTCCTTCCAAAATAGGTCCCAAGGCAGGTAACAACTCAGATTAAAACAAAGTATAACTGCATAGCAATCAATAAAAAAGTTTTAAAAAGCATTAAATAAAGAATCCTATTAAAAACATGAGAGCCAGTATGGTGTAGTGGATTGAACAGAATATTAATGATTAATTTCTTAAACAGATTTAGGCCTTTTTTGTTTGTTTGTTTGTTTGTTTGTTTGAGAACTAGGGTAGTGTAGTAGTTTGAGCATTGGACTATAAGAAGTTGAAGGATTTCCCGGCTGGCATCCATAAGTTTGTGTGGGTTGTTTGAGCTGTGAAGAATGTATTCCTGACGTTTCCAGAGAATGAAGATGCCAGCCACAGGTACAGGCAAAATGTAAGAAAGACATTCTTCTAGAACACGGCCTCACAGCCCAAAAAACCCATAGAAACCTATTGGACTATGACTCTGGAGATCAGGGTTCGAATCTCTGCTTGACTAATGAGTAAGGATATATCCACACTGAAGAAATAAAGCAGTTTGACACCACTTTAATTGCCATGTCTCATTGCTATAGAATCCTATGATTTGTAGTTTTGTGAGATGTTTAGCCTTCCCTGTCAGAGAGCTCTGGTGCCACAACAAATTACAAATCCCAGTATTCCCTAGCATTGAGCCATGGCAGTTAAAGTGGTGTCAAACTGCTTTACTTCTGCAGTATGACAGCAGTCAAAGTTAGCAAGAAAGCCATTTCAAATTGTTTCCTGCATTCTTTTCAGGTCTGTATTAATGTTGATGTAGTGGTTTGAGTGATGAACTACGACTCTGGAGACCATGGTTCAATTCCCATCTCAGCCATGGAAACACACTGGGAGACCTTGGGCAAGTCACACTCTCTCAGCCTTAGGGGAAAACAATGGCAAACCTCCTCTGAACAAATCTTGCCCAGAAAAGTCTGTGATAGGTTTGCCTTAGGGTTGCCATAAGTAGGAAATGACTTGAAGGCACACAACAACAATGTTAAAAACACAGATTTAAAATAGTTGAAATGTCGTTTAAAACATATAAAAGACAACAATGCAATGAAATCCTGGGATTTGTAGTTTGTTGTGGCACCAGAGGTCTCTGACAAAGAAGGCTAAATCTACCATTTCCAGTATTCTATAGTACTGAGCCGTGGCAGTTAAAGTGGTATCAAACTGGATTATTTCTGCAGTGTAGATGCAGCTATGGAGAGGCATGGGCTGCATCTGCACTGCAGAAATAATCCAGTTTGACACCATGCTAACTGCCACAGCTCAGTACTATGGAATGCTGGGAACGGTAGTTTTTTTGAGCTATTTAGGCTTCTCTGTTAGAGATCTCTGGTGCCATGGCAAACGGCAAATCCCAGGACTCCATAGCATTAAGCCATGGCACCAGAGATCTCTAACAGAGAAGACTAAAGTGGTGTCAAACTGGATTATTTCTGCAATACAGATGCTGCCATGGTCTTTTAGACTCAAGACATGTGGATACTCTCTTTCTAGGCCCAAGTCAGAAACTGTATATCCCTGTGCTTGGGCATGTCCACTACAGTAGTATGAGGACAATGAGGAATCCCTCCATTAAGGTCCAACCTTAAGGTCCACTTAAAGCTTGACGAAGTGGAGCCGGCAACCCTAAGTGTCTCCCTAGATATGATCTTCTTGGCAAACTCCCCAACACGTGACTCGATTCGGGTGCTAATGAAAAACTAAAGCTCTTTAGCAGAGCTTGGAAATAATGGCTTAGTATAAAGCGAGTTCACTGGGTTTTGCATAGAAAAGGTTCAATGCGTGTAGCGTTTCAGGGAAATGCTAATGAATTTTGACTCATTAGTGGCTAGCTTAGCCAATGATTGACATTTTCAGGAGCCTTGGTGATTTAAAATTACCCATCTCTGCAATGTCAGTCTATGATTCTATGATTCTGATGCATACATGAATCTTTGTGTCCTTTTCAGCAAAAGCTTCACTGTAGGTCAAGGATCTCCTTGTCTTTCAGACAGCTTTCCGGTTGCCCAAGACTGAAGTCAGTGGTGCTTACTTTTTGAGCAGACATGTATAGTTTTGTACTATGAGTTAACTTTTAAAAAGTACACATTTGCAGCTTTGACTTTTACGAAGTTGATTAATATGTTCTTTCTAAGAATCTCTAGGGCCTCCAGCACAACTCTATGGTCAGGTCCACCAGAATTTGCAGTGGAGGACCTAAAGATTCGTAGAGAGAATACTTCTCCAGGCATTTATAGGTCCTCCTGTGCAATTCTATGGTCAACATTATGAAATCTTAGACTAAGAGATGGAAAGTTAGATGCTGGTATATTGGACTATCTGAACCTCCCCCTTATAAAAGTAGAAAGAATATTTGGAACATGTACCAGTCAGCGGTGTCAGGGTTTTGAGTTATTTTCCTGGTTTGGCTGAAATGATTTGACTTTGCAACTTGCAACTTTCCATCTTTGTCTGCAGGGCAAATTGGTCCTTTATATAGTGATATCCTTTTGCCCTAGAACTCCTGAGTTAGAGTACAGTTTTTCTTTAACATACCTCTTTGCACTCTTTTTCACATGTCTTACCTTGGCTAGTTCTTCACTGGGTTTGCAAATACCAGTGGAATTCCCCAGCAACGTCCCAATGTGTTGCTAAGGGGTAATAAGTTAATCATTGGGTGGTAGTAGCAAAAAATTTTTAGGTAAGAGGTGGTCTCAAGGGCACCCATCCAGCTCAGCAGGAGTGGAGGGGGACACGTAGAGAACCACCACAGCCACACATTAAGGACTTTTTAAAGGACCTGTGTATCTATTTTCAGGCGCAAAAACATTCTTTCTTGATGATCCTCAGAGACATCCTCCTCCAACCCTAGATGCTACTTCATTCTACACTTTGGTTTGCTTTCCAGCACTTTCCCACATGATATTCCTCCTTCCTTTAAAACCAGTGTCAGTTTTCCATTTCCCTCTACAGTGAGATGCACCATCCCTTCTTTCTTCTTTTGCCAGCTCATGCCCCCAACCCCACTCCTGTGTTTTGCACCGGCTTGATGGGATGCAGAACCCATGAGGGTTTAGCCTCCGCATAGGCACATGCACAGGGAGGACACCCACGCGCCACTATCAATAATACATCTCCCACAGAGCCCTGCTCGACCTCTTAAAAGGGAAAACCCTCACTTTCTTGAGGAGGGAAGGCAGCGAAGATGCAGCAAGCTCCACTGTCCGCCTGTCACCACACATTCCCATCAAGAGAGTGATTTCTGCAGTCTGGAAAAGCTTTTAACACAATTGCATGAGCATCAGGGACAGAGATCGAGAGCATGGCAGAGAGAGGAAGGCTGGGATACTGGGGAGATGAAATGCAGGCAGAACCAAAGGATGGGGAAGAAATTCTAAAAGGACTGTTGTTGCTACTGTCGTCATCATCATCATCATCATCATCATCATTGCAATAGCATGTACATTTATCTACCTCTTATCAGTGAACTCAGTACTCTCTAAGCGGTTTATAATAGCAATTGTAAGCCAATTGCCCCCAACAAGCTGGGTATTCATTTTATCGACCTATGAAAGGATGGAAGGATGAGTTGACTTTGGAGCCCTGAGTTTGAACTCACAACCTTGTGGCTACAGTACTGGCATTTAACCATCTAACCTTTTCCTCCAAATCAAGATTAAGGATTAGTTAGTTTAAGGATTAAAATATCTGCATTATACAACAGGCCCTTGGTATCCACTGGGGTTTCATTGCAGGACCCACCATGGATACCAAAATCCATGGATTGTCCAGTTCCATTATATACAGTGGGGTAGGAAAATTGTGGCCCTTATATAAAATGGCAAAATCAAGATTTGCTTTTTGGACTACTTTTTTTTTAATATTTTCAAGCTGTGGACATTTGAATCTGTGGATGTAGAATCTGTAGATATGGAGGGCTGACTGTGGTGAAATCATACCAAACGTCAACACTGAAATGGAATGAATCAATTAAAACCATTAAAAACAACTTCCATAATATGGCAAAATAAAGGTTTGCTTTTTTTTTTGGATTATTACTTTTTAAAAATATTTTCAAGCCATGTATGGTTGAAAATCTGTGGATATGAAAGGCCAACTGTAGTTAAAACTTTCTAAATTAATATTGGATTGATGGAATTAATCCATCACAAGCATTAAAAACCACTTAAACAATTTAAAATGCTTACAAGCCACACAGCACCCTAACAAAATCCTTTCTTGACAACACTGGGATCCCCAAAGACTGTCAGATTAAAAAAAAAAAGTTATGAAAAGAGTTTGAATGCCTGGGGGCAGCCATGGAAAAGGTCCTGTCTTGTGTCTGCACTGCAGAATAAATGCAGTTTGACACTACTTTAACTGCCACAGCTCCATGCTATAGAATTCTGGGATTTGTAGTTTTGTGAGAGATTTAGCCTTCTCTGTGAGAGCGCTTTGGTGCCACCCCCCCCCCCAAAAAAAAAAACACCCCACAAATCCCAGGACTCAAAAGTATTGAGCCATGTTACTTAAAGCAGCGTCAAACTGCATTATTTCTGCAGCAGAGAAGCAGCCTGGGTTGTTCTCTTCTCTGTTCTCTTTCTACCAGCATGGAACAACCTTTTTATTTAGACATGAATTTTGCAATTCCCCGGTTGTGCCAAAGGAGCTTTCAATAGGGTGTTGAGTTGTGCATTTTTTATCCTTATTGCTAGGTTTTAAATGTTTACAGACTGCTTTAAATGAGTGCTGTTTTTAATGGGATAGCTCATTTAATTGTGTTTTAACTTCGTTTATTATCTATCAGCATTGCTTTGAGCTGCACTTTGTTTTAATCTATGCTGGGAGATGCCTCATTGCAATCCATGTGGAGAGGAAGGTGGGATATTATCCATAATTAGTTAATGAATTAAGATTCCACAAAGTTGTTTCTAAAAGTCTTCACACTCTAGGGTTTTTAAAAGAGGAAGAACAGGTGTAGGGGTGTGTGTGTGTGTGAATTTAAGGCTTTCCATGATATTGGATGAGGACCTACACTGGCCGCAGGGTGACCAGATGTCCTCCTTTTCCAGGACATGCCCTACATTTAAACCGTCTGTCCAGGAGGAATTTCAACATGTGCTCCATTTTGAGCATGACTAAGAAGCATGCATTTATATTTATATGAGTGGGTTTTTTGCTTTTATTTTGGAATGGTCTACATTTTTTGAAGATCCTACATTTTGCAGTGCCTTGACCTCCTTGCACTTAGAACATTTAGGGCCTTTGCAGACTGCCAGAAATAGTGCAAATTGAGTCCACTTTAAGGGTTAGGGTTAGTGCTAGGGAATCATGGGAATTGGTTTTGTTTTTTTCTGAGACATTGAGCCTTCTCTGTCAGAGAGCTCTGGTGCTACAATAAAATACAGTTCCCATGATTCCCTAACCCTAACCCTAACCCTAACCCTTAAAGTGAACTCAATTTGCACTATTTCTAGCAGTCTGCAAAGGCCCTTAGTCATCTTGACAGTGGGGTGATGCAGCATATGTTGCCCAGAGGTACTTATTAGTTGTATTGCACAAACCTTGTGCTGAATGGTAGTGATGTACAGCTGAACCAAGGCACCAAAGGTACAATTGGATGCATGAAAATGTGCTTGTGTTTCCAACTGCAGTGTCGTTCCATGTGCAATGCACAATGCACATCATGCACAATGGCACCCACATGTACACCTCTACATCCATGACCCTGGAGTCAATGTGGGCATTCCTCATCAGACAGATATCTCCCATTCCTTCTGTTGGGAAACTTTAAGTGTAAGACATCAACAAGATTTCAGCTTGAGCAGAGCAGAGTATTATTATATCTTTCGCAGTATCACATTATTTGACAATATTCTGTATCAGCTACTTCACTGGTGTAGATGCACCCTTAGTTAACTTTCTTGGACCGATCTTCTTCAAAGTTGACCAAAACCTCATTCACTTGTAATCTAATTGTCAGAAAAATGTCCCACAAAATGTAGGACACTCAAAAAATGGAGGGCATTACAAAATAAAAGCAAAAAAACCCACTCATTTATCATTAAATAAAAGCATCATTCATAAGGGGAGAAGGAGGCCCATTCTGCCAATGATCAGGTGATTTATTTATTTATTTTAAGGGGTTTATATCCTACTTTTCTTCCAAATTAATGGGATTCATGGCAGCTTTCAATAATTTAAAAAGTTAGAACTGAATGAGGTTTATGTCAAGGTTTGTTTTTTGTTTTTGTTTTTAGAGGGGGGAAGAGATTGGGTCAGGAGAGGTCCCAGTATACTTTAATTTACAGACTGCTTTAAAATTAGTGCTGTTTTTAATGGGATAGCATTGACTTTTTGGCTTCATCTGACTTGCAAAATCTGACTTCACAACTGCAGCACAATTGCAGAAGACCCTCTGGCCAGCCCTGAATTGCACTGATGATGATAATGATGATGATGATGATGGCGGCGATGATGATGATGATGATGATGATGATGATGATGATGATGATAATAATAATAATATAAAAGATACACCACCAGGGCTACCATGTTGCAGAGTTTTATGCCCACATACACACAATCACTGCAGCAATTATCATTCTGGAAAAGTCTCAGTCGCTGCCACATAAAGGGAAGAAAATGCAAAATCATTTCATCTGACTCTCAACGTATTTGAGTGTCCCACGTTGCCCATCCTCTAACTCCAATTCAGCTTAAATTGGCCAGTGCTAAGGTTTTTTTTAAAGGAAAGAAGAAAATATTCCATATTATAAAGATGCATAGCAATTGGGAAATATTTTCTAAGATAAAAAGAGGCAGACTTTCAATAAAGAGGAAAAATTAGTCCAAGGTTGAGCTCATCTGAAATGGTATTTATCTCACTGGAATGGACCAGTTCCTAACTGGAGAAATCTGAAGGTCCTTCTAGATAGAATCATGTTGATGTTTTATGCAAATGCATAAAGAATTGTGCCTTGTGCAATGGGGAATAATGCTCAGAGGTTGTTTCTGCGGCCCTAAAAAATCTAGTGCAACACTGCAGGCCCTGATCAGCGATTACTAACAATGTAATTGTTTTTGTGGGGTTTTAGTGCTATGTGAAAACAGGGAATGAGATTCTGCATCACAGTCTATGCTGTGTAACTTGTGATTCCTGCTACATTGCAGAGATGCAACAAAACCCAATTAGTGAATTGTGAAGATGCATATAAGGGCACCAGCAAAAGTGCTCCAATACACATCAGGGACACCTTATGTGCGCTAGGCTCTTCTGATGCATTTTGGGCTCTTCTAGTGCACATTGGGCAATTCTGATGTGCATTCAGCACTTCCAATGAGTGTCAGACACTCCTGTTATGTAGTTTTTTAAGGGTTTTTTGGGCTGTGTGTCATGTTCTAGAAGAGTTTCTTTCTGACGTTTCACCAGCATCTGTGGCTGGCATCTTCAGAGAATCTTAACAGATGCCAGCCACAGATGCTGGCGAAACGTCAGAAATAAACTCTTCTAGAACATGGCCACACAGCCTGAAAAACCCACAAAAAACTATGGATGCCGGCCATGAAAGCCTTCGACTCCACATTAAACAATGTAATTGTTTACCAATTTCCTTTTAAAAAGAAAGCAAGTAAATTTCTTCTCACTGTGAGAAATTCCTTGTAAACTGTATCATTTTCAAAGACTATTAACAGTCCGGGACTTGTTCTGTGCAAAATTCACATGCGATTGTTTCCCGTGGGAAACAGCATTTTCTGTGTGAAACATTATTTTTCTGCACAGAAAATGCTTTTGTGCACAAAATAGCCGTGTGTCAATTTTGCGCAGAGAAACTCCTCAAATGAAGAAATTTCTGGGTAAGAAACATTTTCTAGGCATAAAATAACATTTCTGTACACAAATTTTATTTTCTTTTTTTCTAATATTTTTTTTAATTATTAAAACAAAGAAACAACAACAACAAAACTTTCTTAACCATCCATACAACAACTCATAGGATTATATTAACATTGTACAAAACTAAATATGAACAACATACATTTCCACATTTACTTTAAACTTACTCTTAGTGTGATTTGATTTTTTAAATGCCCAATCTAACCACAATTTGGATAAACTAGTAATTAATTATGATAAGCAGAAAGTAACACTTCGGTTCTGAAATTTTATTTTCTGTGCAGGAAATACTGTTTCCTGCACAGAAAATGCTGGTCCTTGTGCAAAATTTCTTTAAATTTAAAATTTATTTATTTATGTATTTGATTTATATCCCACCTTTCTCCCAAAATGGGATTCAAGATGGCAAAACAAACGTATGAATTTTGCGCAGAGTAAGTGCTGAGCTGCCAACATTTTAATCGATACAGAATTCTTCTTGCCTGGATTTTTCACTCAAAAAAACATGTTTTTTACCATTTTAAAAATAGTTTTGAATAATATTCCCACTCCTAATAATCCCACACCATTCAAGGATGCTTAACTCCATGCACAATGAATATATTTTTGGAACTCCGCTTATGCATCTGCAAACTGAATACAGGTGCAATTCAATAGTCAAAAACAGACAACCGCATGTGTAAAGGAACTTAACAAGTGTACAAAACAATTAACCAGTGTGTAATATATTAATATATAATAACAATCCACTGTGATGCTATCAACAACATAAATATGGATACCCAAAAGGTGAGCCATGACAAAATTGCAGTCATAGAGTAGATTGCCAACTACTTATTACACAAACTATAGAAACACACAGAGAACTACTAACATGGTTTGTGAGAACATATGGTAATTCAAATCCACCTTAATATAATGCACGAATCCTAGCAAAAAAAGTAAATAAATATTCAAACAAAAATAACAACCAACAACCAGAAATCTGTAGGTCTAAACATCTGGTCATGACATATATTGCAAACAGATGTAAAAAGCAACTGTGGGTGCATCTACATTGTGGAAATAATGCAGTTTGACACCACTTTATGCACTGTAGTGCCATCCTGTGGAATTCTGGGAAATGTAGTTTTACAAGGTCCTTAGCCTTCTTTGCCAAAGCATGCTGGCAGGTCACCAAACTACAAATCCCAGGATTCTGTAGGATGGAACCGTGGCAGTTAAAGTGGTGTCAAACTGCATTATTTCCATAGTGTAGATGCACCCATTGTCTACTCATATCATGATCAGACGAAACACATAATTAATTCTGTTCCATATCAAACTCTTATCAAACAAATTGGGATACTTTTAAGCAACAGCTTATCTAACCATAGACTTATGCGATGCAGCAGCTAAAAAGGCCAATGCAATTTTAGGCTGCATCAGTAGAAGTATAGTGTCTAGATCAAGAGAAGTAATAGTGCCACTCTATTCTGCTTTGGTCAGGCCTCACCTGGAATACTGTGTCCAGTTCTGGGCACCACAATTCAAAAAGGATGTGGAGAAACTGGAGCGTGTCCAAAGGAGGGCAACTAAAATGGTGAAGGGTCTGGAAACCAAGCCCTATGAGGAACGACTTAGGGAGCTGGGGATGTTTAGCCTGGAGAAGAGAAGGCTGAGAGGTGATATGATAGCCGTGTTTAAATATTTGAAGGGATGTCATATTGAGGAGGGAACAAGCTTGTTTTCTGCTGCTCCAGAGACTAGGACCCGGAACAATGGATGCAAGCTGCAAGAAAAGAGATTCCACCTCAACTTTAGGAGGAACTTCCTGACAGTAAGGGCGGTTCGACTGTGGAACACACTCCTTCCTCGGAGTGTAGTGGAGTCTCCTTCCTTGGAGGTCTTTAAGCAGAGGCTGGATGGCCATCTGTCGGGGATGATTTGATTGGGAGTTCCTGCATGGCAGGGGGTTGGACTGGATGGCCCTTGTGGTTTCTTCCAACTCTATGATTCTATGATTATCTATTCTAGACAATAGACCTATCAAGACATATCTAGACAGGAGACTTAGACATCACAAGGTTCTCTCATGAAGAAGCCTGGGTGGCTAAACCGAGACTACTGGACACATCTTGGATCATTAGAAAAGACAATGATGCTGGGCAAAGTACGAGGTAGGAAAAGAGGAAGACCACAATACTTGAGTCAAACAGGAAAGCCATGGCTGCCCTGGGTTTGCAAGACCTGAGCCGGGATACTGACAACCAGAGCTCTTGGAGGTCCCTCATTGATCGTGGTGTCAGAAATTAAAGCTGACTTCACAGCAAATAACAACAAAGTCATGATATCAGAAGACTTGGAAGGCCAGCTAAGAAAGAACTAGGTGAGATCTTCAGATGTAAAGATATAGCACTAAATACCTAAGTCAGAATCATCTGGGCCATCGTACATGTGATTTCTATGTGTGGTTGTGAAAGCAGGACAGTGAAGAAAGTGGATGGGAAGAGAATCAGCTCATTTGAAATGTTGTTCAGGAAGAGACTTTTATGAATACCATGGATTGCCAAATGAAGAGAAACAGAGAGCAAAACAATCCTGAACTCTCATTAAAAGCCAAAATGACCAACCTGAGATTATCGTAATTTCAGGAAATGACATGTCTCATTGGAAAAGAGGATAATGCTGAGCAAAGTAGAAGGTATTAGGTGAAAAGGAGATCCAAGACCACATCAGTGGGTGCATCTACACTGTAGAAATACAGTTGTCCCTCCCTGTTTGCGGACTTCCCGTTCACGGTTTTGAGTTTCTGCAGATGGCAAGCCAGGAGGGACAAAATGGCGCATCCTACGGCACACATGTGATGTTACGCATGGGAGCATACCGCCATTATAGTCAATGGGGCTTGAATAGCTGGATTTTTTCCATTTCGTGCGGGGGGGGAGGTTCAGGACGGATCCTTGTGAACAGGGAGGGGTTACATTTTGTAATGCACTTCAATACCACTTTAACTGCCCTGGATCCATCCTACAGAATCCTGGGATCTGTAGTTTTGTGAGGCACCAGCACTCTTTGGCAGAGAAGGCTAAAGACCTTGCAAAGCTACAAATCCAAGGATTCAATAGGATGGAGCTGCAGTACTTAAAGTGGTGCCGAACTCCATTATTATTATGCAGTGTCGATGCACCTAGATTCAATAAAGGAAGCCATAGCTGCCTTGAGTTTGCAAGACCTGAACAGGGCTGTCAATGACCCTAGATGCGCATGGAAGTCTGCCATTCACAAGATCACCACAACCTGAATCTGACTTGATGGCACATAACATATCATGAGGTTACCTATTCAGGGCTAGCCGCGTTGGCTATGTAGAAAAATACAATGAAAATTTAAAATCTACGAAAGAGCAATATGTTTATTGACCAACCAAAATGCAGGAAATGCATCATGCAACAGAGTGCAATGCACAAAATCCTTATTTCACTTTGCATAGAACTGTGGTCTGTGACTTGTACTTTGAGGATGAGTCCTATGACCAGATAAATTCCCAGCTGGTAGTCATCAAGAGCTCAGATTTGATTCCTCTTGAAGGGAAGAGACTGGGAGGGATCCCACAGCCAGGGTGACCCGACATACTCTTTTTCCAGGACAAATCCCACATTTCAACCTTCTGTCCAGGAGGAATTCCAAAATGTCCTCCATTTTGAGCATGGCTAAGAAGCCCATTGAGTAACACCACATTTGCTGTTCTCCTTGGAAAAAATGTGTCTGCTTGGTAGGCTGTCCTTGTTGCAAATAGGGAGACAGGGTGAATCCTTCTAAAGTCCTTTTTTTCCTAGGAGCAGCAGCAGACGAGACTCACACTCAGAGTTCAGGGTAAATTTGTTTCTCGAAGGAGGGAAGACCAGCAAACATGTTAGGCAATGGGCTGCTTGAGAACACAATGCAAATGTTGGAGGGTTTTTCCTCCCTCAGTTTCAGTACAATGGACAAATGAAAAGGATAATCTAACTGTCAAAGGTTTGTTGCTAGTAAAGGACAATCTTAAGCATTTGCCTTGCTCAGAGTTCTATACATATATTGCAAGCCAACGAGGCATTTTAGTGAAGATATGTTCATCAAAAAATATGGTTGAATACATAATAAAATACGGTATGAGTAACATAGCTATAAATATACCATATGGAATGAATATATATTTATATTAGTGTCTTCAGCTTTTTTTGCGGGGGGGGGGCATCCTACATTTTTCCTGAATGTCCTACATTTTGTAGTAGCTTGTCCTCCTTTGCAGTTATGACATCTGGCCACTCCGTATACAGCAAGGATGCCCCTAAAGCCATTTTTGGTGTCCCCTAGTGTGAGGATGTGGGACAGGACCTTCTCAGATGTGTTACCACATTTGTGGAATAACGTCTCCTTTGAGACCAGATCGGCAACTGCATTCGTTCCAGCACCAATTTAAAACCTGACTTTTAATTCAACCTTTTGAGACCTCAGGATTTCATCCAAATCTGTGCATACGGTGCTTTAACTTTTAAAATGACTGAATTTGAAACTGATTTATGGTTTTTATGATTTATTTGTATTAATTTATGGTTTTTATTTTTATAACTTTTAGGATTTCATTCTTTCATAATGACTTGAAGGCACACAACAACAACAAATATAATATTATATAATATATATTATTATATAATTTTGTTTTGTACATGACTCTTGCTCAAACTATGTATCCTTGCTCCAAATTTCATTTTTTGCTTTCTTCCTCTTGTTTCCCTGGGACAGTTATTCTCATTCATGGAAACCAGGACTCTTTTCAGTGCATGTAACATGAATTTCAGTATGCAGTTTTAAACTTGTTTTCTTATCTGCAATGTTTTACATCAAGGGGATGAGAGCAGATTTATGAATAAATGCAAATGAACTGGACTGTACAGAGAGAGTTTTAATTTGCCTTGCGTCTGGAGCATAAATCTCTAGTTGCAATGGTTCCAGGAGGCAAAGCTGCATCCAAAAGGATACTGAGAATGTTCATTTTGGTTCAGTGCTTTACCAAATATTTGAGTCTTTCCTATAATAAATGGCCAAATAAACCAGCTGTGTTAGGCTGAGCACTCAGCCTCCCTTTCTATCCACTCAATAGGGAGTGGTAGCTAAATGATGATGTCCATGTCAGATGGATGGTGATTCCAGCTCAGGTTTTATCCCAGACCTTGGATAGCTCCTTTAAAGCCTGGGGTGGATTTCCACCCACCTGGATTGGATTTGCCAACATCCCCCACTCATTTAACTCCTTGGTAGCTATTGCTGGCATGTTTATTTAGTAACTAAAATATTTCTCTCTCTCCATCAGCTCTGGGCATATTACAATAAATAACAGTACAACTGGTCTAAGCAATTGAAAATTTAAAACAATGCAAACAATTTAAACATTCTAAAAATACAGAAGAAGATGAAGATGAAGAAGAATTTTCTAAAGAATCATAGTTGGAAGATACCTCCAAGGGCTATCCAGTCCAACCCCCTTCTGTCATGCAAGAAGACACCATCAAAGCCCTCCCAGTGACAGATGGCCATCCAGCCTCTGCTTAAAAACCTCCAAAGGAGGAGACTCCACCAGACTTCAAGGCAGCAGCATTCTTCCCACTGTTGAACAGCTCAACCACAGAAAATTCTTCCTAATGAATCTATGGCTCCATGTCCTATTCTCTAGAGCAGCAGAAAACAAACTTGCTCCATCCTCAATATGGAATCCCTTCAGAGATATTTAAACATGGCTATCATGTCCCTCCTGCCAGCTCCCTAAGCTGCTCCTCATAGGACATGGCTTCCAGTGTGCATCTCTCCAGATGTTTCTGGTCTACCTCTCTCATCAGGCCAAGTCAGCGAAGGATTATGGGAACTGCAGTCCAAAACTGTGGTGAAGGATTATGGGAACTGCAGTCCAAAAAAAAATCTGGAGGGATGCAGTTGTCCATTCTTACTACACACCATCCAACACCCTGTTGGTGCTAAATGTCAACTCAGCATCGGTTGTGGCAGGGGTCGAGCAAAAAAGTGCCAAGGGGCAGGCGCTAAATTAAATAATGCAGCATTGGGGGCCCAGTTTTAGCAGACAACCTTGAAAGTACAGAGAAATTGTACCCGTCACTAAAGAGAGGCTTGGATGAAAGAGTTTAAGCACAACCTAGAGAGGGAAAAGCCTTCTGCTAAGACAGGCTATGGGGATGGTTTATTACCATGCAAAGCAATGGAGCAGAAGAAAGAAAATGAACAAGAGAGGGAATGAAAACTATCAGAACAAGACATAAGCTGGGTTTTTTTTTCAATTTTGGAGTGTTAAAAAAAACCCACATCAGGCAAGACATATCCAGTGTTTGCACAATTCTTTCCTGTTGCCATTGGCTTCAACAGTTAAATTACAGCAAAATGAAGCCCTAATGTCTGCATTTTCAGCAATGAACGGCGCAACTTGAATATGTTCTCTCTCTCCCCATCACCACCACTTGCACACATTTTCCCCTCTTGGAAGGAAGATGGGATTTTTTAATATTGCAGATGGCACTCTCTTCGCTTTCCAAACCACTTCCACTAAATAATTTAATTACACTTTGCCTACTCAAATGGAATGCTACGGCAGAGATAAGTGGCAAGGGATGGCATGTCGGAGGAGAAAGAAACAACACATCTGATTTTTAACAAAAAGAATGGGACATCTGAGGTCTGTAACTCTGGAAATATCCATTATTTCTCCAGCTTAATTTTTTTTTAAAAAGGCAGCAGAGGGATTTGCTTTCTTTTAACGTAAGCAGCCCATTCTTAAGGACAGCCAAGCAAATACACTGTTTGACCCTACAGGCTTGGCCCTATCACATGGCCCTTGGCCCTCATTGCGTAGTCCTATGTGTGTGCCTGGACCTTTTAGTCATCTGCTGACTTATGGTGACCTCATGAATTTCATAGGGTTTTCTCATGCAAGGAATATTCAGAGGTGGTTCTGCCAGCTCCTTCTTCTGAAATAGAATACATCACGTGGGATTCCTTGACGGTCTTCCATCCAGGTCATAACCAGGTCTGACCCTGCTTAGCTTCCAAGAACAGATGGGATCTGGTATCTTGAGAGTACTTAAAGGTAAAGGTATTCCTCATTGACAAGGTTGTCAAGCCGTGTCTGACTGTAGGGGACGGTACTCATCTCCGTTACTAAGCCGAAGAGCCAGCGTTGTCAGAGACTACTCTGTGATCATGGGGCCAGCACGATTGCACAGAAAGCTGTTTACCTTCCCACCGAAGTGGTACCTATTTATCTACTTGCATTTGCATGCTTTCGAACTGTTAGGTTGGTAGAAGCTGGGACTAATGACTGGAGCTCACTCTATCACGCAGCACCTGGGCCTCGAACCGCCAACCTGTCGATCTTGCAATCAACAGGGTCAGTATCTTAACCACTTGAGTCACTGCAGCCACATAGGCTGTGTAAAATTTTAAGACTACTATCTGAAGCTCTACTTGCCTGTCTGTTTGGGGGAGAGGCTGCCATCCAGCACATTGCCTGATGCCATGCCTTTCTAAACAAACCCTTCCTCCAGTCCCATAAACTTATGATTAAAGGAAATCCAGGGCATTGCAGTAAAGCTCTGAGTGGAGAAGAAGAGAGGAGACAGATTCAGGATCCAGCCCAGGGAAAGTCCAAGAGCACAAAGTCATAGGGGGGAAGCAGACGAGGGCGTCCAAGACGCCCTGCGACGGTGCGCCGCGGGACTGGAGCAGTCGCACCGCGGCGCACCGTCGGTGCCTCTGAAAGGAGCGCAAAAATAGCGATCCTTTCAGAAGTCAGTGAAAGTGCGCCCTAAAAGCGTCGGGCGCACTTTCACTGACTTTTCCGCCGCAGCGCGTGTGGTCGCTGCGGCGGGAGGTTGTCCCCGGAGCACCGGATGTGCGGAGGGCCAGCGGCTCCGAGGACGACCTCGGGAAGAGGAAGGGGCGCCGTGCGTGCGGCTGCCCCTCCTCTTCCTTGCCTTGGAGACGGCTCAATAAGCTGTCTGCCGAGGCCCATAGTCCTGGCTTCTATCAGTCAGTCCCAACTAGAGTACACCCATTGACTCAATGAGGCTTCCCTATGTTTTTACTCTGTTCTGGTTTTAATATGCTATGAACCTCCTTGAGCCCCCAAAAATGGGGAAGATGAGAAGAAGAAGAAGATTTATTTCTAGCCTGCCTATTTCCAAAAGGAATCAAAGCGGGATACAACATAAAAATAAAAGAATATAATATGAAAACAAATAAAAGTTACATAAAAAGCAATCCTCTTCCCAACCCCCAAATCCCAACATAAGATGAAATAACTTACTGTCTTCTCCATCATCAATTGTGGAATAGTGAATCAACTTGAGGGTCAGTTTGTATGATTCAATGGGTTTAATCTGAGGGGAAATTAGCAGTATGGTTCAGGCCTCTGTCTTTTTGCCAAAGAGCCAACCTACCTCTTTGGGTCTCTAGTTTCATCTGCATGGAGTAACTCTCTTTCTGGATTCCACACACCAGAGGTGAGTTCATGGGCAATGATCTTGCAACAGTGGACAATGACCAGACTTCAGGTGGCAACCTGTCTCCAATGCTGGGCACCCCAGATCAAGGATATTGAGAAGTTGGAACATGTCCAGAGAAGGGCAATTAGGATGACCAAAGGTCTACACACCAAGCCTTATGGGAAACGACTGGGGGAGACAGGGATGTATGCCTTGGAGAAAAAAGATTGGGAGGTGATATGATAGCTTCTTTACATATATGACGGGCTGTCAATTAGAAGATGGAGCATATTTAATGGAGCCTGCAGCACCTGGTATTCACAGACAGTCTCCCATCCAAGTACTAACCTGGGCTGTTTAGCTTCCAAGATCAGACTGGATCTGATGCCTTTAAGGTGGGGGTAGGCAACCTTTTTGAGCTGCGCCGGGTTGCTGTCCCTCAGAAAATTGGGGGGGGGGGGGAGCACCATAAATAAATCAATTAAAAAAAATAAAAAATATATGCATGCACACTCTCTCAGCCCCAGAAAAGCTATGGCAAAACCCCTGTGGAGATTTTGCCAAGAAAACCCCAAGAACAAGTAATAACAACAATAATCAATATCATCATGGCAGGGGGCAGCAGGGGGCGGCGGCAGGACCGACCTGGGGCAGGTCCAAAGGCCTCAGGGGGCTGCATCCGGCCCCCGGGCCTTAAGTTGCCTACCCCTGCTTTAAGATATTTAGGTGCTTCGCTAGCCCAGCATCCATTGCCAGGAGCCTGCAGCACATTTGCATAGCATAAATGTAAACTCACAACGTCACATAGGTTGTACAAATGTAATGCCAACCTCAAGAGAGTGATTACTGCTGAACAACTCTTTGCCATCCCAGGTGAAACTGGCAATAGTACTTCTTTAGGGTGTCTTTTGTTGCACAGTCAGTTGTGCATTTGGTTGTACATTCAGTTGCACAGTGTTGCCCATTCAACTCAAGGACTATGTAGCACAATTAATGAGTAACTCTACATGTTGAAATTTATGGTAAGCAGACCCAGTGTAGGATCTCAACCAAAATGCACACAATCTGCAACAGAATCCAGAGAGAAAAGGGTACAAAATCATTTGCTGCAATGAAGAAATGGAGGTGGGTACATCATGTTCAGGAAGAATACTCACATGAGATTCATGCTTATCCTAATGACTGTGAAGATTTAAGTCTCACTTGGTAATTTTTTGCACAAGGTAAAATATTCCCAGGAAACAAAGCACACACTCTGGAAGACAATAGGATGCCCTGTGAAAAATTCCTTAAATAAAGAAAGGTAGCACTAGTCTGGATTCAACCTGAGCCAGGTAGAAAAATATCCCCATGTTCCGCTCTTTTGCCTCCATAACTGCCCTCTTGTCACAACCTTCAAGGTGGGCCTGCACTACACATTTATAGAGGTTCAACACCACTTTGGCTGCATCTACACTGCAGAATGGCTCTATGCTATGGAATTCTGGCACTTGTAGTTTTGTGAGATATTTAGTCTTCTCTGTCCAAGAGCCCTAGTGCCACAACAAACTACAAATCCAAGGATTCCACAGCATTGGACCATAGCAGTTAAAGCAGTGTCAAACTCATTAATTATGCAGTATGGCACCAGCCTTCAATGATCATCCCTCAATCCTGTAGAATCCTGGGATTTGTATTTTGGGTAGGAGCTTAGAACCATTCAGTGCAGTAGTTCTGAAGCCTTGGTCAGCTAGATGTCTTGCACTTAAACCCCCTTGTTGGCTGGGGATTCTGGGATATGAAGTCCAAACCATCAGAGATCCCAAAGACTGAGAACCATCTAGTGCATGCCCTTGCAATACAACATTACAGCCCTCTGGCATCAAAGTCTAAGTTTGATGCCAGATCCTGGCATCCTTTGGGATTCCCTCCTTCCAGGTTACTGTGCATTAGGTTTACAACCTCAGTTGGCCTGGAAGTCCATCAACACACAGAACGGAGTCGGAAACCACCACAGCCATAATTCAACTGTGGAACGAAGCACGTGTGTGCATCTTAATAGCAGCTTTAATCAGGCAGCAATCAAGGGGAATCCAGTGAAGCATAAAGACATTACTAGCAAAGGAACTGCCCTGCTTAATAAATCAGCAAAAATCAATTATTTATTTTAAATGAGTCTCTGAAGAACATCCTCCTCATGACCTTCCACACCACTTTGAAGAAGCAACTATGCTGGAATTAGTCAAATAGGCAGCTTTTACTAAGCATTTTGTTTTTTAAAAATCTTACCCTTCCACCCGACCCACACCTTGCCTGAGCACACTACCTTCTTAATGCTCCGCAGAATTAATGCAACTATCCAAGTACAATGTAACCCCATAATTGACATATAATTGACATATAACATATTGATAATTAGAAATTGCATGATCATCTTGTAAAACATCAAAAGGGTACACTTCCTTGGCACTCATTAGTAAGGAGTATGTCATTTGCTGGTGCATGTTCTCCCACAATGCATTCCACTCTGCCATGCTCCATCACCATCTCCCCTTCAGCCATTCTTAATGGTGCCCTCAAACCCACCATCTGCATTGGCCCGTTCATTTTGCTTTGCTGTCCTGTACAGATTTGTTCTCGATTATGATCAATTTATATGCTAATTCAAGGTGGCTCCACTGAATACAGAATGTGTCCAGGACACTCAGAATACATCCAAGACCATTTACCTGTCATTGAAACATCAGCATCTGTACCTGTGAGGAAGTCTCAGGACTACGGCTAAGGTCCAAGAAACAATGGCCTAAATTCTGTTCTTAATCCTTACTAAAGTAGACCCATTCAATTGATGGGATTTACCTATGTGTTGACTCACCATTCAACAATTGATTGAATAAACTCTACTTGGGACTAACCAAGAGAATGTCAATCTATTTTCAGATCCAATCAGGAAGACCCATTCAATCAATGGTTTTTACTTATGTGTTGACTAACCATTCAACAACTGATTGAACAGGTTTACTCTAGTTAGAACGAAAAGGATCTCAACTTATTCTCAGCCCCAACCAATCAATGAGATTTACCTATGTGTTGACTCAGCATTCAACAACTGATTGAATAGGTCTATTCTAGTTGAGACTAACCAAGAGGATCTCAACCTAATCTCAGCCCCAACCAGGAAGACCCATTCAACCAATGGAATTTACTGATGTGTTCACTCTCCATTTAGGGCCTCGGCAGACGACTTATTGAGCCATCTCCGAGGCAAGGAAGAGGAGGGGCAGCCGCACGCACGGCGCCCCTTCCTCTTCCCGAGGTCGTCCTCGGAGCCGCCGGCCCTCCGCACGTCCGGCGCTCCGGGGACAACCTCCCGCCGCAGCGACCGCACGCGCTGCGGCGGAAAAGTCAGTGAAAGTGCGCCTGATGCTTTTAGGGCGCACTTTCACTGACTTCTGAAAGGAGCGCTATTTTTCAGAGGCGTCGACGGTGCGCCGCGGTGCGACTGCTCCAGTCCCACGGCGCACCGTCGCAGGGCGTCTTGGACGCCCTCGTCTGCAGTCACTCTACTTGTGACTAAACAAGAAGATGTCAATCTGTTGTCAGTCCCAACCAATCAATGGGATTTACCTATGTATGTTAACTCACCATTTAATTGGCTGAATAAGTCTACCCTATTTGGTATTGAGGAACAGCATGACAGGTAGAGTAGACCCATTCAATCAATTGGATTTATCTACATGTTTATTCACCATTCAACAACAGATTCAATTAGTTTACCCTATGTCAAAGTAATCAACAGTATTTGGGCCAAGGGATCTTGTAGCATTTTTTAGAATAATTGTGCAAAAGAAGTTGTAGCACAACATTTCATAGACTTGGCCTACCCTCTTGGATGCATCACAGGTAGTAGACCACAAGTCTATGAAAGCTTTTCAAAGGTGCTACAAGATTCCTTTGCATACTAATATTCCAGACTAACATGGCAATAACTCAAGAGTTACAGTCTCAGTACAGTATTGGGGTAAATGTTATGGAGGAACATTTTAGGTGTTTGTTTGAAGCTGAAAAAACAGGTAATTGAGACACATCCAAAGTGATCTGCATATGAGCAAGTATAGACAATGAAGAGGGAAGGCATACTGAAAGACAGTGGAGCCAGCTGGAAAACTCCTTTTGCCCATTTAACAGAATTACATCTTCATCTGGGCTAGCTGGGAAAGTTAGTTCTACAAGTTTGTGGCAAGCTGAACCAAGGAAAAACCAGCTGTGCATTGGCTAACACCAGTGCCATCACCAGCACACTTCCTTATCATAAAATAAGCCATACAAGTCCAAGTCAGATCTTGGAAAAGTTACCTTGATCCAGTGGCCATCCTGGGTGGGGGATTCTGGCAACTATAGTCTGAAAAAAGTCTTTTCTAAGCTCTATTTATATGGCACCCCATTCAATATTTATTTATAGTGTTGTAATCCAGACTTACAACATCATAATTACTGGAATTCACATTTACGGTTGTTGCACCATTACAAAGCCAAGTTTTTCCGAAGTGCAGCTAAAAAGGTAAGTTTTGAGGAGTAATTCTGCAGAGTGAAGGTGCTACTGTGAAGGAATGTTCTCATTGTAGCTACATTTTCCATGGCAGGAGATAAGCCATGCATATATCCAAAAATATACGGTCCTACTTTAATACAGTACAGTTTTAAAAGCAAACATTCAGTTGAAGAAATGGGAGACAACGGTGGAACAGTATTTCACTTATTGTTTAAGACAAACAACCAAGCCCAGACCATACAAGTAGTGAAATCCCCTCTATAATAATGGTCCCCTGATATTTTGGACTTCAACTCCCAGAATCCACTGTACTGGTCCTCCAAAACATCTAGAGGATCAAAGGCTGAGAAGCAAGCATCCTCCTTCTGTGTATAAAATGTATTTAATCCTGAAAATATCCTGCAAGAGTGTGATGATTTTCAGGGGATGTCCCCTGACATCGCTATTATCCTGTAATTAACCCTTGAATAAAGCGGCAAAATCCCACCACTTTTTATTCATGGGAAAAGCAACAGGATTTTGCCACTTAATTTATGGGTTATTTGCAGGATAATGGTGACGTCAGGGACGCTGTCTGAAAATCATCCCGCTTGTGAGGATATTTTCAGGATTAAATGCGCTTTATTCATGGGATTGTCTCCTGTGTGATAAACTCCCTAGTTTAAGGACCTGACTGAAATGTGATTTGTCTGACTGTAAGGCAAATAAGCAAGCCAAGAACACACTGTCAGTGAAATTCTCTCTGCACCAGTGGTTCCCATTCCCAACCATTAATCTACAAGATATTGCAGACGTTGGCACCCAGGATCCCTTCCCACTGGCCACACTGTATGAGGATTCTGGGAGTTGAAGTCCAAACCTTCTGGAGGACCAAAGGCTGAGAACCAACTCTTAGTTCAAGAACCTGACTTGGAGACTCTCTCCATGACCAGTTTCACTTCACTGACATCAAAGATGCACCGAAACCCTTGCAGGGAACTTACCGAGCTGTAGAGATACCCCTCGGCATTCATGGCCACGTAGAGGCCCGCCTTCACACCTTGGATGGCCACCACACGAAGACCCACCGGAATTAGATTGAAGAGGGCTGGAAGAAAGAAAAAAGGGAAGAGGAGGAGGGACACCAATGAGTCAGCAGCCATGAAGGAACGAGAAAGCATCGTCAAGTCCACCACCTGAATCCCAAGCTGGAAAGCATCACAGAACAGTCTCCTCTGTTCCAGGGGCATCACTGGGAGAGTGTAGGGAGTTTGGACCATACTGGGTGACCCCCCCTAAGTGGGGTGATGCTACTGCTCCCCAAATGTGGAAGGTGTGGGGTGAGGTATGGCTCAGAGGGCAGAGAAAGGAGAAGCCCTTTCATAGTCGCCATCAGCAAGTAAGGAGAGCATCTCCTTCTCCGTCCACTAAACCATGGTGGCCATGGACTCCTCCCCATCCTCCACCTCCCTTTCCACCTGGCCAAAAGCCCTTCCAGACTTGGTAGAGGCTTCCAGGTGGGCAAAAATGGGAGGCAAAGGAAGAGGAGGCAGTGAGGAGGCAGAGGTTAGCAGAAACATGGACCTGCTATCACTGCTGCTGCAATTACTCATCTCTTCATGGGTATCTGGTGGGCAGTAGCAGCAGCAGCAGCAGAGACAGAAACATCCTTATTTGATTCATTTGATGATAATGAAATGGAACGTGTCCAGAGGAAGGTGACCAAAATGGTGAGGGGTCTGGAAACCATGCCCTATGAGGAGAGACTTACGGAGCTGGGTATGTTTAGCCTGGAAAAGAGAAGGTTAAGAGGTGATATGAGAGCTCTTTTTAAATACTTGAAGGGGTGTTCAAATGGAGAATGGAGCATGTTTGTTTGCTTCAGCTCCAGAGACTGGGGCCTTTACAGACCTGCCTAAAGGGGCGGCACAAAACCACTCCTGGGAGCGGCAGATTGGGGCCACGGCAACCGTACACCGTGGCCCCAATCCCCCCTTTTGCCGCCCCCAAAAGAGTGGCAAAATGCCACTCCTTTTAGGGGTGGCCAAAGGCTGCCCTAAGAGCTGGCGCTGCGGCTCTTCCACAACCTTTTGGCACAGCGTGTGCACATGCTTCACCAGGAAGGTGTTTTGACGCCGCGAAGTGCGTGACCGGGAACACAGCGTCAGCACGGCATCGGGATTGAGTTGGGGCAGCTGGCGTGCGGCTGCCCATCCGAACTCCACCTCCAGGCCGGCCCTTTAGGCCAGTCTGCAAAGCATGGAGCAATGGATGCAAACTACAAGAAATGAGGTTCTACCTGGACATTAGGAAGAACATTCAGACAGTAAGAGCTGTTTGACAGTGGAAGACACTGCTGCTTTGGAGGGTGGTGGAGTCTCCTTCTTTGGAGCTTTTAAACAGAGGCTGGATGGCCGTCTATCACAGGGACTGTTTTGATTGTGTCTTCTTGCATGGCAGAAGCAGGCTGGATTGGATAGCCCTTGGGGGTCTCTTCCAACTCTATAATTCTATTATTCTATTACTGAAAATGATTTTGCTGTGGAGATGTTAAAACAAATTATCTGTACCAGGTGTCAAATATGCTAGGTATGCCGCTGCTGTTCCTTTCTCTCATGGGTTTACCCAAGGAGGTGGGAAACCACGGGGGAGCCAGGAGCTAGTTTCCCCCAACTGTCCCAGAACACACACACACACACACACACACACACACACAGAGCAAGCCCAAAGACCTCCATTTTCCTCAGCAGCACCTCTCAAAATTGTAATAGCAGCATCCTTGTCATTATTTTTGAGAGGGACTGCGGAGCAAAATTGGCGTGTTCTCTGTACACTTGATTAACTGTTCTGATTACTTTGTTTTACACTGCATTGTGTGTGTATGTGTTTTTAATTGTATTTTAGGATTGTATATTATTGAAATAGTTATAAACATTTTATCCTGTTTGCAAAGCACCATGTACATGGATGACACTATGTAAACAAATGATAATTATAGTAGCAGTAGCAGATGATGATGATGATGATGATAAATAATAATAATAATAATAATAATAATAATAATAATAATAATAGGGTTCTGTGATGCTTGTGGGTGTTAGGGGGTATATTTTTTGATGATGATGATGATGATTTACAACCTGCCTTCCTCCCAAATTAGGACTCAAGGTGAACTCATGGGGTGCACCTACATTGTAGAAACAATGCAATTTGACCCCACTTGAAGTGCTGTAGCTCCATCCTCTGGAATCCTGGGATTTGTAGTTTTACAAGGCCTTTAGCCATCTCTGCCAAAGAGTGCTGGCACCTCACCAAACTAAAAATGAAGCCATGGCAGTTAAAGTGGTGCCAAACTGCAGTGTAGATGTACTCATGATTTCATACATTTGGGGGAGCTTCCTGCATGGGTTTAGCATAGAAATTGCCTGAGAATCACACCAAACATTTTTAAAGGGGGGGGGTGGGGGGTGGGAGGCTTGAGGGATCTAGTTGGGACTTCAGAGACCACCTAGACAGGTCTCAGGGGCTGCATGCAGTCTGCAGGCTACATTTTTCTCATCCTTGGTTTACCACGTTTGATCCAAACCAAGGTCAGGAGCAAAGAAGAAAACTCCCTCGGGCAACAAACACAAAAATCCATAGCCAGCTCAATTCAGGCATTAATACAAACCTAAAAAGAATGCAGAAAAAGATTTGGAGCACTGAGCTTTTTGCTATCATAGGCTGCTGCATCCACACTGCAGAAATAAAGCAGTCTAACACCACTTTAACTACCATGGCTCAATGCTTTGGAATCCTGGGATTTGTAATTTGGAAGGGCCCCAAAGGTCTCTGACAGGGAAGGCTAAATAGCTCACAAAACTGCAAATCCCAGGATTCTGTAGCAATGAGACATGGCAATTAAAGTGGTGTCGAATTGCTTCATTTCTGCTGTGTGGATGCATCTTTATTCATTAGTATTTTAGCTTTTGCATTAAGAGTTTTTAGATTGTACTGTGTTTTTAAGGCCTTGGGTCCCATGCTGGGGGGAAGGATGCAATTTATTTATTTATTTTTAAATTAAAAATTAAGTGTTCAGAAAACAAAACAAAATAATGATTAACATTTTTTTTTAAAAAAAAATATGTCTGGCATTTGGTCCCAATTGTGTTTGCAGGTAGAGGACAGTGTGATGGGAAGCAGATAAGATGAAGTATTCAGCCAAAATACACAAAGAGAAAGACATATGTCTGCATAGGAATATGCATATGTATGTAGATGTGTCTGTACATATATACACACACACACATATAGACAAACACACAGAGGCATGTTTGCATGAATCAGAGTTGTTTTAAGTAATAAGCATAGATTAGGGATTTAACAAAACCTTGCAAATTAATCTTGAATAAGAAAGGCTGTTTTGGCAAGGACAAGCCAGTGTGGTGCAGTGATTCAAGTTTCAAGTCTAGGGATGCAAGAGACTAGCATTCGAATCTCTGCTTGGCCATAAAAACCTACTGGATGAGCCTGAGCAAGTCACACTTTCTCAGCCTTGGTTGTTTGCAAAGGCAAATCCCCTATGAACAAATCATGCCAAGAAAACCCTGCGATAGATAGGTTCACCTTAGGGTTGCCATAAGTCCAAAATTACATGAAGGTACACAATAACAACAATAACAACAATCCTATCAAATAAAGATGCATAATCCATTCCCATTTCCCCATTATTGTGCCTGAAAGATAACCCACTGTTGTTACTTATTACGTTCTGTGGTTCACCTTAGCCTGGGGTAGGATCTGAGCATCGGACAAGGACTCTGGAGACCAGGGTTTGAATCCCAGTTGGGCCATGGAAACCCACTGTGTGACCTTGGGCAAGTCACACTCTCTCAGCCACAGAGAAAGGCAATGGCAAACCCCCTCTGAGGAAACTTGCCAAGAAAATCCTGCGATACTGTCACCATAAGTCAGAAATGACTTGAAGCCACACAACAACAACAACAACAGCAGCAGCAGCAGCAACAGCAACAACAACGGGAGGCTAGGCTGCTACCCTCCTTGCTCTCTTTTCATCAAAACAGGTAAAATCCATTTTGTTCAAACAGGGATTTGGTGATTAATTGGTTGTGTTTGCATGTGTGTGTGTACGTGCCTTCAAGTCACAACTCCATGAATTTCACAGGATTTTCTTAGGCAAGGGATCCATCCTCAGAGGTAGTTTAGCCAGTTCCATCCTCTGAAATATAACCTCCAGCCCCTGGGATTCCCTGGTGGTCTCCTACCCAACGACTCACCAGGACTGACACTGCTTAGCTTCCAAGATTCAAAATACTGACTTTAGCATCCATGGTTTTTGATATCCGTGGGGAGTCCTGAAACCAAGCTCTGCAGATACCGAGGGATCCTGAATTGCAAAGATATATATAACTGAACCAAAGTCAGGATTGTTCACGTTACTGGTCCTAGCACAAGACCATTGTATTTCCAGTTTCTATGTACAACTGGGTATGTTTAGACTGGGTGACATGACAGTCATATTTAAATATTTGAAGGGACATCATACTGAAGATGGAGCAAGATTGTTTTCTGCTGCTCCAAAGACAAGGACCCAGTGCAATGGATTCAAACTACAGGAAAAGAAATTCTGCTTAAACATTAGGAAGAACTTCCTGAGGGTAAGAGCTGTTTGACAGTGGCATACACTGCCAAAGTGTGGTGGAGTCTCCTTCTTTGGAGGCTTTTAAACAAAGGGTGGATGGTCATCTGTCCCAGAAAGGGCTTGGATGGTGTCTTTCTGCATGACCAAAGGGGGTTGGACTGGATAACCCTTGGGGGTCTCTTCCAACTGTAGGATTCTAGGATTCTATGAGTTTCTATCAAAACATTAGGAGGACCATCTTGACTGTGAGAGCTGTTCGAGAATTTAAGGGACCCTCAGAAACTGAGGGACCCTCCTTTTTATGGGAAGATTTTAATGAGAGATTGGATGTCCATCCGTCAGGTGTGGTTTACCTGTGGATTCCTCCATGGCGGTGAGTTGGACTTGATAGTGCCTTCCAGCTCTAAGATTTTATGACCACATATATGCATATCCATGTGCACTGCACCCCTAAGTACAATGGCACTGCAGGCATGACTCTGCTTCCATAAACTGAGCTGAATACGGCTGCTACCTTGAACTGATTATTCATGGCTGAATATTTCCAACCACTTCCATTAGATGCCAAAAGGATTCCAGCGTAAAAGCACTGAAATATGAGCCTGCTACACCCATTCTATCTGGCTTCCCTGTACAGATTCCTATGGCTGCTTTTCATTCAATGACAAGAAGAAAAATAACAAAGACATGCATACGTCTCCTGTGCAACATTTACTTTTTGGTCTCAAATCTCATAATAGATAACTGGTGTGACACAGGTGTGAATCCAGAATTCTCTGCCTGGACATAGATGTGGATTTACACACACAAAAAGAGGAAGATTGTTGTTGTTGTTTTTAATCAGGAAAAGCAGCTCTTGGGTCATCTTCATTTGAAGAAAGCAGTATGGACGAGTCAACAAATCCAATTATGTGGGGAAAATTTCAGATTTCAAATGCCTGCAATTTTCAAAGTTTAAACCTTGAAAAATCAGTGCGAACAACAATCCTCCGAGTCTGACCAGAAGAGCAAAACTTTACTCCATGAAAAGTAGCCAGTATTCTTTATATAGAAATAGTCACAAACTTTCTTGTTCTGGATGAGAAATGGTGTCTCAACAGATCAAAACACACCAAAATAATAATAATAATTGCAAGAGTTTTCATATTTCAGTATTTTTTAAAAAAATGAGGGAGAATGGTTTGCAAAGAAAAGGGGTCTTTTTTGCACCAAGGGTGTGATTTTTTTTTCCCCCATGCAAATGAATTTTGTGTAGAAAAGTCCCACAAGGAAAAAATAAAGAAAAACCTGTCCCCAAAAGCTAGAAAGATCATGTAATGTCATCCCGAAAGGGAGGAAACTTTTGGAATTTTTATGCTTGCATGCCAGAGTGAGATAAGTGAAATATTTGCATCTCTAGTCTAGGCACATCAACTATTTCTAAACCTCGGGTGCTACAGCAGCCTGCCCAAACCTTGCAATTAACAAGTCTATTTATAAGCACTTTTGATGGAGAGAGAGGAGGGGGAAACTGGAGCACATCACCACTGATAATGAAGGTAAATGGCTGCCATCACTCATCCTCTGCCATCCATTTGTCTTGTGATGAAGGGCTGTCTCAAAGACTGCTGAGGACAGGAAAGATAATGCTCCTCAAGATCAACATACAGAATCTCGCTGTGGATGCAAGTTCCTCTACTTCCTGATGGTAGTTCACTAACCAAACCAACCACCTACCCGCCCATTCCCACTGCAGTTTCAAGCCAGAGCCTGGTCAAAAATTGTATACCTTGGTTCTTTAGGCTCTGTGTGTGTGTGTGTGTGTGTGTGTGTGTGTTCAAGCAGCACCCCAGTGGTGCTAAGGAGGAACATGGTGGCATAATAGTAGAATAATAGAATCACAGAGTAGAGACCCCAAAGGCAATCCAGTCCAACCCCTTCTGCCATGCAGGAATACACAATCCAAGCCCACCCTGTGACAGATGGTCATCCAGCCTCTGCTAGAAAACCTCCAAAGAAGGAGACTCCACCACCCTCCAAGGCAGCAGTGTCTTCTACTGTCAGCTCTTACCCTCAGGATATTCTTCCTAATGTTGAGATGGAATCTCTTTTCCTGTAGCTTGAACTCATTGCTCTGTGTGCTAGTCTCTGGAGCAGCAGAAAACAAGCTTGCTCCGTCCTCCATATGATATCCCTTTAATTATTGAAACATGGATGCCATGCCACCTTCTCTTCTCCAGGTTAAACACACTCAGCTCCCTAAGCCACTCCTCATAGGGTTTGGTGGTTTTCAGACCTTCAACCATTTTGGTTGCCCTCCTCTGGATACATTCCAGCTTCTCCACATCCTTTTTGAATTGTGATGCCCACAACTGGCCACGGTTTTCCAGGTGAGGTCTGACCAAAGAAGAATAACGTGATACTATTACTTCCCTCAATCTAGACACTATACTCTATTGATGCAGCCTAGAATCACATTGGGTTTCTTAGCTGCTGCATCACACTGTTCAGCCTGTGGTCCACTAAGACTCCTAGATCCCTTTCACACGTACTGTTGTCAAGCCAGGTGCCCCTCAACCTATATCTGTGCATTCATTTTTTTTCTGCCTAAGTGTAGTATCTTGCATTTCTCCCTGTTGAAATGCATTTGGTTAGTTTTAGCCTAATTCTTTAATCTGTTAGTGTCATTTTGAATTCTGATCCTGTCCTCCACTAATCCTTCATATACTAGAAGAGGACATGCATGAGATGACTGGTGGAACTACTAAGCAGGGAAGCTGAGAAGCAGTTTCTAGAGCTGAAAGTATTCATTTTTTGTTCTAAAGAAATCCACTGTATGGAGAGAAGACAGGTGATGGCGTAACCCCATTAGTAAAGGGGAGCTCAGTGAACAGGAGCTCAGCGAACAGAGAGAGGAAAACAGGGGCATTTTGCTTCTGTGTTTTCCGAGTGAGTTCAATGATAGGACCTGGTGTTCTTTGATGCTGCCTGTATGGGGTAAGAAAATATGGATGGCAAGGAGCTGCTGCCCTGAGCTGCAACATCTGTGTTACATTTGTTTTCTTTCCCAAGTATGCACAGGATTGCAAGCACAAGCTGGTTATTCTCCTGGAAGAGCAAGTGAAATAGCTTAAAGCCCATGTATCTACACACCAACCTGTCAGAGAGGATGAAACATCTTAAACAGAAGCTGGCTGGCCATCTCTCAGGAGTGCCCTTTCAGCACCTTTTAATCCAAAAACATTGTTAATTCTGTGATATAAAGCTGATCAATATGCACCCATTTCACTTTCCTGCCCAAAATGCTTTGGCTACAAATCAAGATCTGTTTTGGAAAATGGGCCACCAATTCTTAGCTCCTCCAAGCATATTTTAAGGCTAAGCCTCCCCAGAGGAGATGCATTAAAATATGCACCCGGTTGATGATGAATTTCAAATATTAGCAGTTCCTCCTTATTTAAATAGCAGCATTTTCATTAACAGTCCGAGGCTGTCTTGAATGTGTTGGAAGAGTGGCTGTTAATTCATACCACAGATGTTTGCCTTGCCAGATTCAATCAGCATTAATGTATTTTGCTACACCATAGTCCATAGAAACACCTTCTTGGATAATTTGCACACTGCTGACAGGCGTGGTTGTGCATTCCTTCCTTTATCAATTCCATTTAACCTCAGCAGAGAGGGGAGGGTGGGTTTGGGTTTGGGAGGGCTTATTATGAGATTTTATTGTTGTAAGCTGCCCCAATTGCTTCGGTAGAGGGGCAGGATCGAAATAAATTATTATTATTATTATTATTATTATTATTATTATTATTATTGACAACGTTGTTGTGGCATGCCCATCCAAAGTGTTCCTTCAAGTCAACTGACTTGGCTTTTGAATGGACTACAGGCACCAGAATGACCTAACCTGTCATACCATGAAGATGCTGCTCCACACTCAGGTGGGCTTTGAGTTCAGGTCAGTATCTTTTCAATTCAAAATGTGGATTGTGACCTATATGGATCAGGTCCAGGTTATATGAAGGATAATTTCTCCCTACAGGGGCCTGTCTCTGTCTCCAGATCTTCTGGGGAAGTCCTTCTCCCGGTCTCTCCCCAGAAGATATACATTGGGTGGAAACCCAGGAGACAGGGCCTTCTCCATGGCTGCTCCCAGGCTCTGGAACTCCCTTTCTAGAAAGGTTAGACAGGTGCTCTTCTTGCTCTCCTTCTGGAGGAAGATGAAGACCTTTCTGTTTTGGCAGACTGACTGCTCAGGAGGAAAAGGGACTTTCATGTTCTATGTTGTTTATACATGTTGATCTTTTTAGGGGATATATTTTTAATTGTTCTAATTTTAATAATAATTTAATTATATATTTTTTCCACTTTTGTATGATGTAAGTTCTTAGTTGTATTGGATTGAAGGCAGTGTGTTTTGGACCACAGCGGTGGGCAGGCTGCTGTAGCACCCAAGGTTTAGAATTACTTTATGTGCATACACTAGAGGTGCAAATGTTTCACTTATCTTACTCTGGCATGCACATATGAAGGAATCCAAAAGTTTTCTCCCTTGCGGGATGAGATGACAAGAACCTCCTTGCTTTTGGAGTCAGTGTTTGTGTGTTTTGCATTAACGGACTTTTCTGCACAAAATTGATTTGCATGGCCTTTACAAGCTGCCTTCAAACTCAAGGCTGCTCCTGCAATATTCTGGTCCTGGAACTGCCCCAGATTCCCACTGCTACCTCCGCACTCCAGGGTGATGCCCGGTGACTGTCTACATACATGCCCCTCTGTTGCCTCTGCAAGAATAAGTCGCTCCCTCTGAAGTTAGAAACAAGGTGCCAAGCATCAGTCACATGGCTGGGTACCTTTTTGTGACCTTAGACAGAGCAACTTGCACCAGCACCAGTGGCAGTGGGTGGCACAGCAGGAATGCGTGTATAGACAGCCGCCCGGTGTCACTATGGAGTGCTCTGGATTTTCCTGCAAATCCAGAGCAAGAGGCAACTTTTTAAAAAACCAGCTCATGGGAGGGATGGGCCAGATTCAGCATGGAACTGGCCACACAGATGAGATGGCTTCCCCTCCCTGACTCTCTTGGCAGGAGCTCAGAATCAGAAGAGAAGAGTTTTATTCTCCTCACCACCCCCAGACAGCAGCTGCAGCACTGGGGCACAAATATAAAATAAAATGCGAGAAGTAGAATGGAGCAAGGAGAGATTTGTTTAAAAGGGAAATGCTGACAGACAGGCAGGGTGCAAGGAACTGGTAGGGCTGCAATTTAACACTTCTCCTGTTCAGATACATGCAAGAAAGCAAAGCCACAAAGTGCTTGTGCAACAGGGCTGTGAGGCAAAGGGTGTGATTTATAATCAGCTGGCCAAAGGAGAGAGAGCGAGAAGGGACACAGTGAGAGAAAATAGAAAAATAGAAATGGACTGACTGTAGTCACTGTTTTCGTCCTTGGTTCCATCAATTGTCCCATCTGGGTGCATCTGCAGGAAATATTCCTGCTGGCTGAATAACCTTGTCACGATTCCTTTCAGCTGGGGTTCTGGAAGAAAGAAGAAAGAGGAGAACTAAGATCACCATCTGTCTTTCTAAGCCAAGAAGAATCTGCTTCATAACCTCTCGTCCCGACATTTCACGCCCTCCAACATTTCACAGAGGAAAAACTGGAACGCATGTGGCCAAGCAACATCAGATGGTGGTCAAGACGGCAAAGTTAACATTGAGGAAGAGCACACAAGCTGGGAGAGACTGCAGAGGTTTGCTTTTGCCTGAGCCTCCTGGGAAAGGCAAGAACCGGCTACCCCCTTTCCTCTTTCCCTGCTGAGTTAATGGAGTGGAAACAGCTTTTGTACTTTGAACTCAGTTTGAAGCAATAGAAGTAAGCATGAAGAGAGAGAGGAGAGAGAAATCAGGACATTTTCAAAGTGGCTGAAAAGTGGGGTACCAGAGGATTACCTTTTTAAAAGAAAAAGTCAATTTTTCAGACCCAGAATTAGACCTTATTTATTTATTCCATTTATATGCCACCTTTCTCCTGGCATGAGACCCAAAGTAGCTTGCAAAAAAGCTATAACCAGATCAGCTATAAGCCCAATAATAAGAAAGAGGAAACATGCTGTAAGCCACCCCGATTGCTCCACTGAGGGGTGGGATATAAATAAATTATTATTAATTTATAATTAATTTATAATTATTATTAAATAACAACAACAACAACAACAACAACAACAACAACAACATGCTTAAACAAAGTGTCATATTCAAACATGATTTTAAAAGTCTGGGGTTCTGACCACTTCTGGGGTTGTTATTGTCTCCGCTGTCATATTTCGCAGTTTGACCAAAAACAAAAACAAAACCCCCAAACCCCTGGCACCAGGATTGTCCATTCTGACTATAGTGGGCAGCTCTGGGAGGAGTCCTGTTGTGTGTTACACACATACAAGTTCCTTTTATACAAGTGGTTGTACTTTTTTGGCCATACTGAGTTCACAGTTGTGTAAAGGGAATTGCATAAGTGTAAACACTTCACAAAAGCCAGTGTGGTGCAGTGGTTTGAGTGTTGGATTATGACTCTGAGATTGGGGTTCGCATCCCCACTTGGCCATGGATATTCTGGCTGGGCACATACTCTGGGTTTGTATTGTATTTTAATGAGTTTTGTTATTAGTTTTTTTGTGGGGGTTTTCGGGCTGTGTGGCCATGTTCTGAAAGAGTTTCTTTCTGACGTTTCGCCAGCATCTGTGGCTAGCATCTTCAGAGTTTTGTTATTATTTGTCATTTTAAAAATCATTGATTTAATACTGTTTTAAGGGGGGGAGGAGGTTTGTTGTATATATCTGTGTTTTATGGATCTGTATATGTTTTTAAATTGTAAGCCGCCCAGATTGGTATTCCAGAGGGCGGGGTATAAATAATAATAATAATAATAATAATAATAATAATAATAATAATAATGGAAACCCACTGGGTGATCTTGGGTGAGTCGTACACTCCCAGCCTCAGAGGAAGGCAAGGGCAAACCCACCCTGAACAAATTCTGCCAATAAAACCCCATGATTGGTTCGACTTAAGGTTGCCATAAGTCAGAAACAACTGGAAGGCACACAACAACAACAAAAAAATTGACAGGGCTTGGGCTATAAATGCTGTGTAATTCAGATTTTAAAGTTTGCATGGAATTTTTAATACATTTTAAATTTTAATGCATAAATGTTTTAACTTTTAAAATTGTTTATTTTTTTAAAAAAATTATACATTTTAACACCTTTGTATAGTTTTTAAATTGTACTGTTTAAACTTGCCATTTGCTGCCTTGAGTTCCTGTATTGGGATAATGGTGGGATAAAAGTAAATAAAATAAATCTCATCATCAGTGTCTTCAATGTACCACTTGGTTCACCAGAAGCAGAGAAAACAGCAGGCACGTGCACAGATGTGCAACTGATCGCACAATGTCAGCATTCAGACAAAGATTGAGGTAGCTTTGTTACTACCACCGTAAAAATTTACACTATGCAACAGGACATAGGATCTCAGCTTGCACCTTACTTAAGGGGTTGACAACTGTGAAGGGAAAGGGGCCATTCCCACATCCCCCCACATCCATAGCAATGAAGTTTCGCCACTTCCACCCAGCATTTTCATGGAATATCTACTGGCTCTTGTTGTCATATGCCTTCAAGTCATTTCCAACTAATGGCAACCCTAAGGCAAACCTATCATAGGGTTTTCTTGTTAAGATTTGTTCCCAGAGGACATTTGCCATTGCCTTCCCCTCAGGCTGAGAGAGCGTTACATGCAAAAACTCAATTTTGGAGGGGTTGCAGAGCTCTACGCATGATAAGAGACGTAAACTGCCACATTCATGATGTCTTTGGTTGGATTCAGATGGTTTTTATGTCTGAAAATCTGCACATTTTTTTATTACTTAGACGGTTTAGGGGTTTTGGGGAAGGCTTCAGGGCCACACTTTGGGGTCCCAAGTGCTTCCTACAGTTGGACCACACGTTGCCCATTCCTGGCTTACATAGCAGAAATGACTTCCCTTGACTAATGTCTCCAATGATGCACAAGTCACTTGTGACAGTCACAACACGGATGGCGGCTGCGGTGCCTACAGTGGAGTTATCGCTCCACAAAGATGGCTGAATCACTCCCTGGAGCGACTGCATGTTTGGTTAACTCACTGGCTGCACACTGAGTTACAACCATTGTAATAAACTACCAGATGCACATTGTGCACACATTGTCTGGGTGCCAAAGGAAGTCGATTCCTCCACTGAACCAAAATTGGAAACAATGTTCCCCAAAATTTGGAATTTCCATCACTTGGCCTGAAAGACTAAACTTCCTAGACTAGAAATGTCTCCAAAGCAACATCTGTGGGTATGTTTTAATTCCTTCCTTGCCAGACACTTAATTCAGGGCCAAAATCAGAACTAAACTGGGACTGCATCTGCATCTGCACTGCAGAAAAAAATCCAGGTTGACACCACTTTAACAGCCATGGCTGAATGCTACCAAATCCTGGGATTTGTAGTTTGTTGCGGCACCAGAGCTCTCTGATAGAGAAATGTAAATGTCTCACAACACTACAGTTCCTGGAATTCCATAGCACTGAGCCTTGGTAGTTGAACTGGTGTCAACCTGGATTATTTCTGTAGTGCGGATGCAGCCAGGAGAGGGCAGGTCTGTAAGCATGTCTCTGCAGTGCAGAATTAATGCAGTTCAACACTGCTTTAACTGCCATGACTCAATGCTTTGGAACTGTGGGATTTGTAATCTTCTGTGATATTTTGCCTTCTCTGTCAGAGGGCTCTGGTGCCACAGCACACTACGAATCCTATGATCCCATGGCATGGAACCATGAGAGTTAAAGCCATGTCAAACTGCATTATTTCTGCAGTGCAGATTAGACCCAAGTCTCACTGGTTTCAGCCACGGACTTTACCTCTCTCATCTGCATTTTAAGAAAGTTTGCTCTGGAAAACACACCACTGCCTGCATTGGTTCTCAAATGGTGAGATGTGCCAGAAGGAATGAATAGGAAATCTCTTAAAACGGACAGAGACCATCTATAATTTGAAATTTAGAGAACAGGAGGAGACTCACATTACAAGAAAAGAGATTCCGGCTAGCTACAGGAAGAATTTCTTGACTCTAAGAGCTGTAAGGGTGGTGGAGTCCCCTCCTTTGAAGGTCTTTAAATGGAGGTTGGATGCCCACCTATCAGCAGGACTGTAGTTGTGGATTCTGCATGGCAGGGGGTTGGACTAGATTGCCTTTAGGACTCCCTACCAACTCAGTGATTCTATGAAGAAGTGCTCCATGCAAAGATTAGAAAGAAATTTAGCTGTGAATTCTACATGACAGGGGGCTGGAGTAGATGGCCCTTGGAGGTCCCTTCCAACTCTGTGATTCTATGAAAAGAGATTCCACCTAAAGGATAGGAAGAAGTTCCTGGCACTAAAAGCTGTTTGACAGTGAAACAGACTGCCTTCAATAGTGATGGTATCTCCTCCTTTGGAGGTCTTTAAATAATAGAGGATGAGATACCCACCTCTCAGGAGAGTTTTAGGTGTGTATTCCTGCATGGCAGAAGGGGGCTGGATTGGATGGCTTTTGCAGACCCTTCTAACTCCAGGTTTCTATAAATCCACAACTCTACAATTTGGTAGTTTCACTTCTGCTCTCCATCTGAAGTTGTCTGCCAAGTCTCTGATGTTGTCAAACACAGCTTTTAATTCTCTCTGTTATGTCATTCTCCTCCAGTGGTACACCAGTAACTTCATTCCAGGTTATTTATTCAGACATTTCTGCCAACTGCCGATGGCATCTCTGCTGGTAAACGTCTCATGCAACCGGCCTCCGGAACAGATTAAGACAATAATATTGTGTGAAGCTTATCCTTACAGGGCCAAGATGGATGTAATGAAGTAATGGTTAGCTGGGAGCAGCTTCTGGAAGTGATCCAGGGTGGGTGAGATGGAAGGGGATGGTTTCATGCTGAAGCTGAACATGATGCATCGACACATGGTTTTTTTCTCAGCTTTGCAGCTGCCACTGAAACATGGAGCTTGCAACCCTCTGTCTGCTTCAGGAGCAAGCATGGCTAAAACTGATGGGACTTACAGCCATGTGCATTGATGAGAGCTGGAGAGATGTTTCCTGGACACATTCCCCCAAAACATCTTTAGCATTACTTAAATGGAGCATGGACAGAGCCAAGGACATATCAAAAGGTACCACCAGAGGATTGTGACTCCACAAATTCTCTTTGCTGGAAGCCATTTTCTTGATATAACTAAAGCAAGGATTTTTCTTTCCATACAAACGGAGAAGGCTGGTTCATGTTGCAATCAGCCACAAATCGGTCTCTCCAGAGCTGGGAAAAGTTATCTGTTTGGGAGACTGAGGGTGCATCTACACTGTAGAAATGATGCACTTCGATGCCACTTTAAATACTGTAGCTCCATCAAGTGTAACCCTGGATTTGTAATTTTACAGGGTCTTCTCTGCCACAGCATTGTGGGGTTTTGGACTGCATGGCCCTTGGGGTATCTTCCAACTCTATGATTCTATGAAAGTGTGCTGGTGTTACACCAAGGTACAAATCCCAATAATCTGGAGCCTGGAGCCATGGCAGTTAAAGTGGTGTCTAACTGCATTATTTCTACAGTGCAGATGCACCCATTCACAGCCTTCAAAGGATGATGACACCACAGTAGAGATGGGGGAGAATGGCTTCAGGTATCTATAGCATGATGATGTTGTGTGCTGCAAGTCTTTTTTGACTTATGGCGACCCTAAGACAAACTTATCACAGAGTTTTCTTGGCATGTTTCTTCGGAGCGGGTTTGCCATTGCCATGCTCTGAGGCTGAGAAAGTGTGACTTGCCAAAGGTCACCTGGTGGGTTTATACTGCCAAGTCAGGATTCAAACCCTGGTCTCCAGAGTCATAGTCCAACACTCAAACCACTACACCACCTGGCTCTTATCCAGAGCATCTTAGGAGCTAAATATCTATAATCTATTGATCTATCAATCAATCAGTTAATCAATCTGAGTCTAGAGCAGGAGGGAGCTGGCATCTCTTAACATAATTTTCCCACCAACTCCATGCCATGCTCTGCACCGATGCCAGGTTTCTACTCCTTGCTGTTAAAACTCTCCCACACTCCACTACAGACTCTTGGTTCAGAAAGGTGCCATGGCCTGGCTTTCACTGGCTTTCAAAAGGAGGTTTCATTGCTGTGGGCTATGCTTTGATCTTTGTTGTTGTTGTTGTTGTTGATGATGATAATTATTATTATTATTATTATTATTATTATTATTTATTTATTTATACCCCGCCTTTAGCCAAAGCTATCAAGGCGGCTTACATTAAAAGTACAGCCCACATTTTATAACAATTATATAACCCCCCGTTAAAATTACAATTAAATTAAAATAATTTAAAAACTAACATTTACACAGGAACACAATAAAACAAAACACTAAAACAAAGGCACTAAAACATCCCTTATTATTATTATTATTATTATTATTATTATGTTTTAAATGTATTTTAGTTGCTTTAACTTTGTGTTTTTAATAGAATGTTGTGAAATCTTTTTCTTTTCTTTTGTTAACTTTGTATGAACAGGTGCTTTTTTATTTTAAAAAAGCTGTATTTTGTTTTAGTGGGTTGTAAGATCACTTGAGTTGGAAAAAAGACAGGAAAACAACAACAACAACAACAACACAGACATTGTTGTTGTATGCCTTCTAGTCATTTCCTTTTGCGATCCTAAGGCAAACCTTGCGCAGTGGTTTTCCATGGCCAAGCAGGGATTTGAACCCTGGTCTTTAGACTCATAGTCCAACACACACACAAACCACTACACACCACACTTGCATTGGGACAAATACAGGAATATCTCTCAGTTAACAAAGCCACTGACAAAGAAACTCCATTTTACAAAAATTTTAAATGCCTGCCCAGCCCCAATTTTCCCTTCTCATCCTGCATCTAGCCGGAAGATGTTTGTTTTTTTAGCAGCCTCAATTTGGGTAGAATGGAAAAAGAGAGCTGGAGACTTTCCCTATTGGATTGCAGCACCACCTCAGCATTACACAATACAATAAAACAACACCATAAAGCAACAGTCAATCTTACTGCAGCTGCACATGTCTGCCTACAACAGGCAAGGTAAACAGCAGCGCATCTCAAAACCCCTCACTGAGCATGCATGAAAAATAGCAAAACAGGGGGAAAAGGGGTGGGGTGGGAGAAGCCTGCCTTATCAGCTCACCCCAGCACATTAAAAAAAAAAGATATATAGATATAGATATAGATATATGGCTATCAAAATAGACATCATAAGAATAGTGGAGCCTAATGCATCCTCCCTGGGTGCATTTGGAAGAAGCTCCCAAGTGGTCTTTAGGAGGTTCAAATGTTTTTGTTTACTTACACAAAGCTTGCCTGACCTAGTTGTTTCTAATTGTTATGTGCATATTGTTAGTTTTCTATGGGGGGGGGGGGGGAATCGCTGAACTGACCTTCTTTCCATGTTATTCCCATCTCTGGTACCAATTTTTTGCTGTGTTTTGTTTTTTGTTTTTATTAAAGAAGTACTGTAATGCTTAGAAATACAGTCGTCTCTTCATATCCATGGATTCTTTATCCACAGATTCAAGCATCCATGGCTTGAAAATATTCTAAAAATATATAAATTCCAAACAGCAAACCTTGATTTTGCTAATCTGCATACGGGATATCATTTCACTATGCCATTGTATATATTGGGACTTGAGCATCCACGGATTTTGAGATCCAAAGGAGATCCTGGAACCAAACACCAGCAGATACCAAGGGCACCAGTAATGGGAGCTAACTTAACTTTGGTGCACCAGTAATGGGAGCTAACCCTGTGATGATTCACTATTCTGCAATTGATTCAGATGGGATTAATCAAGAGGATTTAGAATTCAGAGATATAGACACGTTAGTCTGGAATATCAACATGCAAAGGGACCTTTGAGATAGCTTCCTAGTACACTACACATATTATAACACTGGTTAACACCCCAGTATCATGAGGACACTCTTAGTCAGTTCATCACATCAGTTTTCTGGTTCCCAGCCTGCATGGACCACCTTCTAAAACTCCCTCCATTTCCATGGCTATTCATACAGTCTGCTTATAAAGGGCTTTCCTGGGCACCTGTCCACTCCATGCATCTGAGGAAGTAGACCAAGTCTACGAAAGCTTTTGCTATAACTTCTTTGGCTCAGTTAGTCTCAAAGGAGCACCAAGATCCCCTTGGCTGCCATACCCACAAGTTTTGCATTCCTATGGCTATTCACACAGTGTAATAATAAAGGTTTTTCCTGGCCACCCATTCTCTCCATGGATCCGAGGAAGGAGACCAAGTCTTCGAAAGCTCTCAAAGGTGCTACAAGATCTCTTTCAAAACAGAAAACTGTTTAAGTTGTTTAAATTGATTTCATGGCACCCTGCCCAGACATCCTCTGATATAGGTTTGGACTGAAATATTATAGTAAAATGAACTAACCAACAACATTACTTGTATTATTGCTGCATTTTTGCTGCTGCGTGTTTTTGTCAAAGTGGATTTAAAATCTTTTCTTTTCTTTTGATTTGATGTTCTTGTTTTCTGCATTCAAGCTGGAGCCGTCAGGTGGGGAGGGGGGTATTGATTGATGATTTGGCTGGCCACTGCACCACTGAAGCCGGAGAGAGGAAACCACTAGTAATTTGCTTAAATTAATTCTTCCATTGCTTGGTTGCTCAGCTGAGGAGTGGTCCTTGTGAATGTAGACCAGGGGTAGGCAACCTGTCCCCTTTAAGGGCCGAGGGACTTCAGCTCCCAGAATCCCAGGAGCTATTGGCCAACATGGGACTATTGGCCAACATGGCTGAGGCTTCGGGGAGCTGAAGTCCCTCGGCCCTTAAAGGGAACAGGTTGCCTACCCCTGATGTAGACTGTTCCAGAGTTCTCCAGAAACCCAGCTGTCTTCAAACCCATTTAAGCAGAAAAGGGACCACCCCCCTTCCACACTACAACAAAATTATAGTCGTCCCTCCACATTTGTGGATTTGGTTATTCATGGACCGTATTAGTATGTTCTGTCTAGGAATATCTAGGTCCTCCAGTGCAACTCTATGATCAACTTTAACCAAAAGTCTACTGAAGGACCTAGAGATTCCTAGAGAGAACCCTCCATTGGGCATTTGTAGCTCCTCCAGTGCAATTCTATGGCCAGCGTCTGGCAGATGTTGACCACAGAGTTGCACTGGAGGACCTAGAGAGGTGTTCTCTCAAGTAAAAACATAGTGTTTTTGTTATTTGCAGGTTTTCCACTTTCTTGGGGGTCCTGTGCCAATAATAATAATAATAATAATAATAATAATAATAATAATAATATCCCGGCTTTGGCCGAAGCTATCAAAGCGGCTTACATCTAAAAGGTCTCTTTCCATACTGAATTTCCAGATTAACATGGCTATGTCTTTGAATTCACCAAAGAAGAATATAGATGTGTAACCCAAGCTCCTATGTGAGAGTGTTTGCACCTTAAAGATCAACAAGGCTTACTTGGTGTAAGCTCTCATTGATTCCAGGCCACTTCATCAGATTGAGGACCCTGGCGATGCAGTGGTTAAATTCAGATACTGCAGTCACAACACTGTGAGTTTGATCCCAGGGCTCCAAGGCTGACTCAGTCTTCCATCCTTTTGTAGGTTGGTAAAATGAGTCCCCAGCTTGTTGGGGGCAATTGGCTAACACATTGTAAACTACTTAGAGAATGCTTAGTTCACTATGAAGCAGTACAGAAATGTAAAGTGCATTAGTAAATGCTATGCAACCAAGCAATCCACAAAATTTTATGCCAGATCAAATGTGTTCATCTTGAATTTACCACAAGACTCTTTGTGGGTCCTCTTTCCAGAATGTGAGCTCACGAGAGCTTTTTGTCCTTCCACAATGTGACTCCAAACGCATCTTTGAGTTTCTGCAACATAGACTTACAAATAACTTTGCCCTTTGTTAAATGAAATCACGGACTCCTTCACACTTCTATATCGTGAAGTCACAAGTCCCTTTGCAAGTCTGCAATAGGAGTTCACAATCTCCTTTGCACTTCTGTGGAACCAGCCCCCCCTCTGTGCTTTAGCAACATGTATTGTCCTCCTGTCCACCTGCCTGCATCAACACTGCAGAAATAATCCAGGCTGACATCACTTCAACTGCCACGGCTCAATGCCATGGAATTCTGGGACCTGTAGTTTTGTGAGAACATTAGCCTTCTCTGTCAGAGCACTTCAGTGCCACAACACACTACAAATCCCAGAATTCCACAGCACTGAGCCATGACATTTCAAGTGGTGTCAACCGGGATTATTTCTGCAGTGTGAATGCAAAGGCACTCTGTTTAGAGACACAAGCATCAACCACCCCCAGCTCCAGTTTGGAACCCAACCACCCTCCCCAATCTTCGTTGAACATACACAGCCCGTCCTCTCCCGCCCCCCGCACAAGAAACTTCTTTCCTTGCACTTACATTTTAAAGAGCAATTTCCTCCACCCACACTCCAGTTCCCCAGTCAAATGCGTCACCACAGGGGAGGAAGGAAAGGCAATCTGACTAAATGGCAGCTGCAGAAGAGGTGTGCAAGAATCTGTTATTTTGAGCCCTGAGACTGCCTTTGCAAAGCAGATCCCACGTTTCTTAACTGCAGAAAGAAATCCAAGTTGGGTGTCGAGGAACAAAAAAACTTGTTTGTTCCTTCATTCCTTCGGAGGGGCGACTATAATTCAATTGAGATGTGGTGCTAGAGAAGAGCGCCGAGGATACTTTGGATGGCCAAGAAGACCAACAAATGGCTCTTAGAACAGATCAAGCTTAAAATCTCCCTGAAAGCCAAGATGATGAAACTAAACCTGTCGTACTTTGGCCACATCATGACAAGACAATAATACTAGGAAAGGTGGGGGGAAAAGTAGAAAAAGACCACACACCAGATGGCTATATTTAAATAGGGAAGTCACAGGCATGAATCTACAGGACTCAAGTAGAGCAATGGAGGACAGGGGGTCTTGGAGATGTCTCATCAGTTGGGTCACCTTGAGTCGGGGCAACTCGTGGGCAGTTAACAACAACATCCAGAGGCTATTGAAGGAGATCATTCAGCGCTCTGGACAGCTCCTATGAAGTTCAGGCTGAAATCCTGTACGAATTCCCCATCCCAGAGACAGCAGCCACTGTCAAATGGCATCACAATCTCTCCACCAAACCTTCCCCAGCAGATGGCTGTGAAGATGACAAGGTCAGTGGTATAAAGGCAGAAAAGAAGAACCATGCAGTTGTTGGAGAAAAGATGCAACAATAACAAAAATGTGACTCAGAGATAGAACTAAGGCAGATCCTTTCCTTCCCTCAGGTTTTTCTTCTGTGGATGAAAGCACTGTTAGCTCCAGCAGAGGTTTCCTGCTCAGGTCTCTCTGCAAATTGCTGTGCCCATCGGCAGTGCTGCTGTCACAAAAAGGCAGCAAAAGAGCCTTAGAGACAAGCTGTGGAGAGAGAGCTTTGGCAATTTGCATCCTCCATCCGATGCAGGGGACGGACTGCAAGCCACAGCTGTGAGCATATCTGCAGTTCACGGGTGGCTATGACAGGGAGGGAAATGGAAGGAAATTCCACCACACCTCCTGAGCACTTGCGCATAATTGCAATACTATGGATGCCTCCAGCCAAAAGACATATCCAGGGGCAGTCATATTGGCCATTCAGCAAAATACAAAATACAACAACACCCAAAATCCAGAGAAAAGCAATACGTTTACTGGCGAACCAAAATGCACAAAAGATATCATGCACGTTTTCGAAGCTCCACCAGCTTCTTCATCAGGCAAAATATGTTTTTAAAATGGAACAATAGATTCAAGCTACAGGGAAAAGAGATTCCACTTAAACTTTAGGATGAAGTTCCTGACACTAAGAGCTTTTTGACAATGGAAGATGCTGCTGCCTCGGAGTGTGGTGGAGTCTCCTTCTTTGGAGGTCTTTAAACAGAGGCTGGATGGCTATCGGTCTGGAATGCTTTGATTGTAAATTCCTGCATGGCAGGGGGGTTGGACTGGATGGCCCTTGGGGGTCTCTTCCAACTCTAGGATTCTATGAAAAACCTAATAGAATTGATTTTTTTAAAACCTGTCTTTTATTATGCTTTGTCCATGGTCTAAAGAAGGAGAGCAGCTTTTTCATGCACCGAGATCCCCCAAACGAACCGAACTACAACTGAAACAACATCTGATACCAAATGTTGGCCTGTGTGACTCTGCCGTCGTTACCTTTCTTCTCCTGTAAAAAATTTTAAAATATCTTTTGCCTGGTGAAAAAGCCAGCAGAGCTTCAAAAGCTTGCATGATGTATTTTGTGCATTTCGGCTGGCCAATAAAAGTATTGCTCCTCTGTGGATTTGGATGTTTTTGCGTCCAGCCAAAAGGTCTCTCCTGTTGTGAGAATGGTGTGTCATGTTCTTTCTTCTGGTGTGATTGATAATTCTCATATAGGTCTAACTTGAGCAGACTAATAAATCTGCATTAATTTTCTTTCATAGGCAGGAATGAATAATTCAATCAATTTTCTCCCTATGGTAAGAAAGTCCCCAAAAACTGTGGAGTTTTAGAGGACAGTTTACTGCTTGGGAATTAATGTGCTCCAAATAAATAAAGAAATAAAGAAATAAATAAGAACACCCACATGGGATATTTTGTGCAAGCTCCCTAAACCATGATCAATGGCAATGTTGTGGTTCAAAAAATGGGAGCTCTTGTTGCAGTTGTGCATTCTTGGATGGTGTGTAACTATCTAACCGTGGCTTTGATGCCCCCCTTGGTTTTTAATGTTTCTTTGATCTCATTATGTATCAAGCTGCAATGTTCCAAAGCAAGCTTTTTCTGCTCACAACAGAAAGTGTGTGTTTTTCACCACAGACAATATGTTTTCTGCACAAAAAATGACATTTTGTGTGTAAAATTGCAACATTTCAGCATAATCAAATTTTGCACAGAAAAAGCAATGAACAATTAGGAATCTCACAGCATCTAAATTTCCTAACGTAGAATCCCAAAGGTCAGGAAATTCCCCCTTTTCCTTATGTTGTTAAGCCCGAGGCTGCATCTGCACTGCAAAAATAATACAGTTTGCTACCGTTTTAACCATCATGGCTCCACCCTATGGAAGCTTGGGATTTGTAGTTTGTGGGCACCAGAGCTCTCTGACGGAAAAGGCTAAATGTCTCACAAAACTACAAATCCCAGAATTCCATATCACTGAGCCATGACAGTTAAAGTGGTGTCAAACTGCATTAACTCTGCGGTGCAGACAAGGCCAAAGAGCCAACCTTACATAATTTGTTTTCAGCTATATTTCTTTTTAGTTTTTAAGTTGGATCCTATATCAGGAAGAAGATGGGATATAAATTAAATAAATAATACATTTGAAGGGGGCGGGCAGGGACACAATCAGATTTTAGGGGGGGGGGGGCTGGATAGTGCAAAACGTTTATGTATGAACTCTTGGTTTGGCCCAAGAAGGAGGTGTTGAGTTATTGGTTGAGTTCAGGAAGACAGTGATTGCTGGAGGTATAGAAGCTGTAATGAATTCTTTGTGGTGGAATTTCTATTATTGAACTTGTCTGTATTCTAGTTGTTTATATTTTATTTAAGATTGCATCCAGATGTTGCAATACAACTGAACAACACATGCAGAAGAGACTTCTGCCATAAAGTCCTCATGAGATGCACATAACTTTTGGGATATGTGTTTAATTAAGCATATACTTATTGTGTGTTGCTGTTGAACGTATATATATATATATATATATATATATATATATATATATATACACACACACACACACACACACACACGCGTTCAACAGCAACACAAAATAAGTATATGCTTATATATATATATATATATATATACACTGTAAGTCCCAATACATATGTTTAACAGCAACACAAAAAAAAGTATATGCAGGTTGAGTCTCCCTTATTGGAATGTTGGGGCAAGAGATTTGGATTTTGGATATATATATATATATAGATTTTGAAATACCTGTATTTACATATGCAGTCATAATGGGATATCTTGAAGATGGGACCCAAGTCTAAACACAAAATTCATTTATGTTTCATATACACCTTCTATACATAGCCTGAAGATAAAGTCCAAGGGTTGTAGAAGCAAGCAAAGGAAACCTAAGTGTGTAGTGTGACCCATCTTTCTCCCCCAATAGCCTTGACAACTGTGCAACCAGGTTAGCAATAGAGGAAAATTTACTTCCCTAGTTGGTCTATAGAATCATAGAATTCTAGAGTTGGAAGATACCCCAAGGGGTCATCCAATCTGACCCCTTCTGCCATGCAAGAAGACACAATCAAAGTACCCTGGACATATGGCCATCTAACCTCAGTAAATGCATCTGAGGAAGTAGATTTAATTTTCTTTCTTTCCGTTAGTCTCAAAGGTGCTACAAGATCTCTCTACGTACTGATTCTACAGATTAACACAGCTATATCTTTGAATTCAAACTCTGTTTAAAAGCATCCAAAGAAGGAGACTCCACCACACTCCACTGAAAATAAATTTTCACAGCCTTCATATCTTTTCTCAACCTCAAATGGCAAAGTTAATGAAAAATGCATGCAACAAGGTCACTTATACAAGTTAACTCTTTCACGCCACTGGACAGCTGTCAGTGTTTGGCCATGATGCTAACAAGGACTCCAAAACCTATCTGCCTGGTCATGACACTCCATTAGTTCAACCTGCATGATAACAGTTAGGGTGCAGCCAATGTTTTACTATGGACTAGATTTAATCTACACTATACAAATACAGTCAGCCCTCCTTATCCACGGATTTTTTTATCCATGGATTCAAGCATCAAGCTTGAAAGATATGGCTTGAAAATATTCCAAAAAAAAAGGTATAAATTCCAAATAGCAAGCCTTGATTTTCCATTTTTTATAAGGGACACTATTTTGCTATGCCATTGTATTTAATGGGACTTGAGCATCCACAGATTTTGTTATCCACAGAGGGTCCTGGAACCAAACCCCAGTAGATAACAAGGACCCACTGTAATCCAGTTTGACACTGCATTAACTGCCATAGCTCCATCCTAAGGAATCCTGGGATTTATAGTTTGGTGTAGCACCAGGGGTCTCTGACAGAGAAGGCTAAATATCTCACCAAACTACAAATCCCAGGATTCTGAAGGACAGAGCTATGGCAGTTAAAGCAGTGTCAAACTCCATTAATTCTGCTGTGCAGATTAGACTCAACAAGGTAACGTGAGCCATTTTTCAAGCAGGAACACAAGAGCTGCAGTAGTGAACGCAAATGCAAGATAAGAGCCAAACTGCTTTGAGCAATAAGGGAAGCATCCCTTTGAAAGATGTTTTTGAGACTCATGCAGCTGGCTCGAATACTGTTGGAGTTTCCTTCTGGGAGAAGAACATTTCTCAAATGATTTATTTGGTCCGGATCCAACTAATAGTCACCACCCAGATCTTGGACCAGCCTTACACCTTTTGGGAAAACAGCTGAGTTGTCATTTGCTTTAAAGCTATGATCCAGGGCTAGACTGCCCTGGAATTCCTTGTGGTTTCTCTGCCAGCCCTTTGGCTTCCTCTCCTGACTTCCAGCATTAGCCTTAGAATAACACTCACAGAATTGGAAGAGACCTCCAAGGACCATCCAGTCCAACCCCTGTCAGCTATGCAAGAAGACACCCTCAAAGCACTCCTTCTGACAGATGGACATCCAGCCTCTGCTTAAAAACCTCCAAAGAATGAGACTCCACCACTGTCCAAGACAGCAGTGTCTTCTACCGTCAAACAGCTCTTACCCCCAGGTTCTTCCTAATGTTAAGGTGGAACCTCTTTTCCTGTAGCTTCCATCCATTGTTCCATGTCCTAGTCTCTGGAACAGGAGAAAACAAGCTTGCACCATCATCCCTTCAAATACTGAAACATCAATATCATGTCACCTTCTCTTCTCCAAGTTAAACACACTTAGCTCCCTAAACCGCTCCTCATTAAGGCTTACTGGTTTCCAGACTTTCCACCCTTTTGGTTGTCCTCCTCTGGACACACTCCAGCTTCTCCATATCCTTTTTGAATTGTGGTGGCCAGAACTGGACATAGTAGTATGCCAGGTGAGGCCTGACCAAAGCAGACTGGAATGGTACTATTACTTCCCTCAATCTCAACACTACTTCTACTGATGCAGCCTAGAATCACATTGGAATGTATTGAGTAATCCTTTCCCAAAATGGTCCAACGTCCTGCTCCCAAAGACCACTTTTGCCCCACAGAGCAATGCCACGGAACATACTTGCTATGAGCAAGTCATTTTGGATCCCCACTCATGTTTATACAAAGGGTCTGTCATTTAAACAAGGAATTTTGTGATTAACCCTTGTAAATCAGGGATTAACCCTAAAAATCAAGGAGGAAGCTCTCCTTCTCATCGATATGTTAAACCAAAAGACAAAGACAGGGACAAAAGGTCACCTATCGCCAATTTGAGAGACAGCATGGTATAGTGGTTTGAGTGTTGGAGTAAGACTCTAGAGACCAGGGTTCGATTCCCACTCAGCCATGAAACCCACTGGGTGACCTTGGAGGTTTCTCTAGGTGCCATTGTATCTAATTTAATTTAATTTAACTTAAACAGCTCCAAAAATGCTGCCAACCCCAACTGCTGTTCAAGCTGTTCTGACTGTCTCAGTTTGGAAAGGACAGTTCTGATTAATCATCTGCTGTCCCGTCTTTGCAGTTCCTTCTTATAGGTCCCAGTTTCTTCTTCCTCCTCCTCTCACTTTCCCCCTTTATCCTCTGCTTCCTTTTGTTGCTGCAAATTGAGTTCAAAGGGCAAAAGGAGTTTGCACTCAGGTCCAAATCACACTGCAGAAATAATCCAGTTTGAGATCACTTTAAATGCCCTGTCTCAGTTCTACAGAATCCTGGGAATTGTAGTTTAGTGTGGCACCAGAGCCCTCTGACAGAGAATGCTAAATGTCTCACAAAAAGTACAGCCAACAGAATTCACTCGACTTCCATCAATTTCCATGCCATCCTTCCTTGAACAGCTCTCATAGGCATAAAAGTGTGTGTGTGTGTGTGCGTGTGAGAGAGAGAGAGAGAGAGAGAGAGAGAGAGAGAGAAAGAGAGAGTGTTGTTACTGGAGCTGATCCAGGTCCCCAGATGCTTTTCACTAGCCTTGTAAGTCCCATGCTATTCATCCCATGAAAGACCACGGATTTCTGAGCTCAAAGGATGATTCTGCAGTACCAGATTTTGTTTTTAAGCCACATCTCCACACAGCAGAATTGTCTTGAAGGCATGGAAGCATGGGGGCATCCCTCTTTCAATCAACAAGAAAAAGACAGAGAGAGAGAGATTATCAGTTCACTTTGTTGGGAGGCTGAGCATGCTAGAACTTGCCATCTGTTGGGCTTTTCTATTTCTCATATATATATTGATTGATTGCAGGGTAGAGCTATGCTGAGCTGGTGGGGAGAGTTGGACGTGGGGATGGTTTGGTTAGAGTGATTCAGAGAGATGCAGCCTTTCCAATCTCCTTCATGCACTTCTTGCTAGACCTATGGATGCAGAACGGTGCTCTGCAGTTTGCCAAGGGCTGCTGGTGCCCACTTTTGTAGCAGCAATCCCAGGAAGACAGGGGAGGGGGATGATTTTGGATGCACCCTGCATCATCCCTCCATGCAAATGATTCAGGCAGCCCCTAAATCCAGATGGAGATCTTCCAGTTAGACATTATATGTGTGTGTGTTGTGCCAGAGTTTCAAGTTGAAAATCTATTAATGTTACATTCATGCTTCAATGAACAAAACCTGTGACAGTGAAGTTCCTTTCCACAAAGTCTTTTTATGCCTTCCCAGCCCTTTTTCCCTCCTTGCCCTTGTCTAACAGGAGGATTTTTAGCAGCATTGGTACTGGGAGGTTGGTGAAGGTGGAACACAGATGTTCAGTGTCAGGTTGTAGCACTGTGCTTACTATAAATATAAAGGTTGAACTGGGGAAGAGCCAAATTCTAATCTAATCCCACTGCAGCCGCCCAAACCTGGCAAGGTAAGCAATGTCTACCTCCAGAGTCCCTTTCTGAACATGGTTGAACAGCAGCAGAAAACAGAGAAAAGGGGACAGCAGATAAACCTATCTTACCAGCTACATTCAGCATGTTAAAATCCTCACAGAAATTAATGCATTTCACCACCAAATTGGGAAATCATAAGAAAAGTTGAGGCTGGCATAAGAAAAAGCCATCATTACATACTTAAGCTTAGTCTACTTATGCAATACTTACATAACCTGGCTGTTTATTTTCACACTTGCCTTTTTCTAGTTTTGAATTTTAAAAAAATGCTGAAACATGTTGATTGTGATGAAAATAACAAAAATGGAAGCCCTCATTCTTAGTTATTCCATATTCCTTTTGTACTCCTAGCCCAGAAATCTCCATGACTGATAAATGGGAGGGTCACATAGGCAGTTGTTGTTGTTGTGTGCCTTCAAATTGTTTTCAGCTTATGGCAACCCTAAGGTGAACCTATCAGGCTTTCTTGGGAAGATTTGCTTGGGGTATGGATTGCCATTGCCTTCACCTGAGGCTGAGAACTTGTGGGCAAGGTCACCCAGTGGTTTTCCATGGCTGAGTGGGGATTTGAACCCTGTTCTCCAGAGTCGTAGTCCAACACTCAAACCACTATGCCACGCTGGCACTATAAGATGTTCCAAATAATTTGGATACACTTTAGCAAGCTAGTCACTTTAATTCTCCAGCACCAACACACTGTGCCCACAAGGGATTGCATCACACACACATACACACACTTCTGGGAACTGCAGGTTTCTCACACACCATCCCCAGCAATAACGCCTACACACCCAAGCCAAGAGCACAGCAGCGGAGGTGAAAGGACTGCTGCCAAATCTAAGTCCATCCCTGGGCATCAAGTGCCAGGGAGATACTTCTCTGTCTTCCTTTGAAAAAACAAAGCTGCCCCCTCCATTGCACAGTGTTGCACACTGAGACGCTTGAGGGCTCTTTGGCTAAGCCACAAATTCTGCACAACTTCTTGAGCAAGTAGACTCAAGTCTACGAAAGCTCGTGCATGCCAACAGCTTCTTTCTTTCAGTTTGCTTCAAACATGCCACAAGATCCCTTTGCATACTGATTTTCCAGACTAACACAGCAATATCTTTGAATTTGCAAACTGTGATGCTCATTCATTCTCATCCCAAGCTAGGACACATGGAGATCTCATTTAAAACTGGTCTTGAATAAGGCAGATTAAAGGAAGGGAAAAATGCCTTGGCGGGTGGTAAACCTTCCTTTTTCAGAGGTCTTTTAAGCAGAGGTTGGATGGGCATCTTCCAGGAGTGCTTTAGTTGTGGTTCTGTACACAACAAGCCTCTGAACTAGTTGGCCCATGAGGTCCCTTCCCAATTCTATGAAATTACAAGTTTCCACCTAAACATATGAAGGAACCTCTGGATGTATGAGCTGTTGGAAAGTGGAATATACTGTCTTGGAGGGTGGTGGGCTCTCCCGATTTGGAGGCCTTTAAACAGAGGTTGGGGGGGCATCTATCAGGACTGTTTTAGTTGTGTATTCCTGCATGGCAGAGGGTTGGATTAGGTGACCTTCCAAGTCTATGATTCTACACCACCTTATGCTTTCCAGTCCTCTCCCCCCCACCACCACCACCGGATCTGCAACCTGCCTGCCTGAGAGGGACTTTGTCCAATTTCGGTGGCCTTACACCTCTCAAAACCTCCCTTAACGGAAGGCTGTGATGCTCTTCCCTCCAAAGTTGAGAGGTAGCACCATGAAATGAGACATTGCAGAAGAAAGGTCCATCTCAAAGTTATGACTTGTGGATTCTGCCAGTGGCAGAGGAATGAACAAGATGGCCCTTTGGATACCTTCCAACTCTGCAGGAATGAAAGTAATATTCAGAAATATTTGAAAAACAGATGGAAAGGGGAAGGGAACCCAATGCAATGAAAAGTTTTACAGTTTGGAACTTACTGTTTGTGCATTGAAATCCAATATGGTATTTGAAGGCAGAAAATTATATTTTATTTTATTTTACGAACAAACAAAAATATTATTGTTGTTGTGTGCCTTCAAGTCATTTCCAACTTATGGTGACCTAAGGTGAACCTATTGCAGGGTTTTCTTGACAAGTTTCTTCAGAGGGGGGTTGACATTGCCATCCTGTGAAGCTGAGAGACTGTGACTTGCCTAAAGTCATTCAGTGGGTTGCCATGGCTGAGGCGGAATTCGAACCCTGCTCTCCTGAGACAGAGTCCAATGCTCAAACCACCACACCACACTGGCACTCTACACCATGCTGGCTCTATTCCCTGCATGATTTTGGGCACAGAACGCTGAACCCTTTTTTTCTAATAGAATTTGTCTAGAACTGTGAATGCATGGTTTTCAAATACTTTCTCACAGCAGAGGAAACACTGAGTAAATTATGTGTTCTCTTCTATGAGAATGAAACAAAGGAAGATTTACACACCTTTTACACACCTATTGTATGTCTGTGATCCCATCCTCTTCAGTTAAATGATGAGGGACAGCAAAGGATATATGGAAAGGCAGAAAAGGGAATTATTTATCATGGGGACAGAGAGGGGTGCAGCTGTTGGGTGTATTGCCCCCCCAAAATAAATTCTGGTTCCCCAATGAAATTTTCCTCCAATCCTCAAATTTCTAGCATTGCAATAACTTAAAACTTTAGCCAAATATTTAGAAATGCAATTTGATGCTTTTTTTTTTACATCTAAAATAGAATTAAAATGTGAGTAGTATCGAGAAAATATATATACTGAGCATTAACATTCTTAGGTTTGGGAAGTGGGAAATCAATTATAGCTTGTGTAAACTGTTAGCTGGAGAGAGCCAGCATGGTACAGTGGTTTGAATGTTGGACTATGACTCTGGAGACCAGGGTTCGAATCCCTGCTCAGCCATGGAAACCTTGGACACAGTCTCTCAACCTCAGAGGATCTGAACAAGTCTTGCCAAGAAAACCCTGTGATAGGGTCACCTTACATCAGAAAACTTGGAGGCACACACAAAGTGCTTGGAAGCACAAACACAATTCAACTTTGTTGTTGTTAACAAAGTTGTGTTAAACAAATGCACTTTAGGTGAAAGAATCGTTTATCCCAAGAAGAGAAAGCTAAGAAGTGATGGAATGAGATGTTTTTAAATATCGAAAGAATGTCATGGAGAAGGTGGAGCAAGCTTTGTTTCTGCTGCTCCAAAAGACCAGGACATGAACCAATGGAGTCAAATTATAAGAAAAGATATTCCTCTTAAATATTAGGAAGACCTCTTTACTGTAAGAGTGGAATCTTTAGCTTTGAGGAGAGAAGATGAAGAGGTGATATGATATTAAATATCTGAAAGGATAGACTGAACTTCTTTTCTGCTGCTACAGAGACTAGAACCAGTGGATTCAAATAAAAAGAAAGGAGACTCCACCTAAATGTTAGGAAGAACTTCTGTATTGTAAGAGTGTACTTTATATAGAGGTTAGATGGACCTCTTTTGGGATTGCCTTAACTGTGTATTCCTGTATGGCCAGGGCTTGAACTAGGTGATCCCTGTCACCTCTTTCAAATTAAATACATACAAAATCAAATTCAAATTATTGTATATACTCATGTATAAGTTGACCTCATGTATAAGTCAAGGGAGGGTTTGGGGGCCAAAATTATGGATTTAAACATAACTCCAGGATAAGTCAAGGGTAAAGCGTAGAGGTATGTAGAGTAGAGGGAGGTCAGGGCTTTCAAGACAGATTGCACTCTTGCCTTCACCAGGGAAAGATTCCATTTTCAATAAGAGTTAGAAGTACCAGATTTATATTGAGTCAACCCAGGGTTTTGAGGTTTGTTTTTTTTTTTAAATAACATTTTCAGACTTATACATGAATATATACAGCAAATGGATAATTAAAGAAGCCTGTTTCCACCTAAATGGTAGGAAGAAATTCTTGACCGTCAGAGATGCTTGAGACTGGTAGAGAAGGTAGTGAATTCTTTTGTTGGAGGTCCTTAAGCCTTTTTGGGGTGCTTTAGCTGTATATTTCTTTACGGCAGGGGGCTGGATCCCTTCCAATTCTATGTTTCTGTGATTCCTGCTCCAAGCTATCATGCAGTCTGTCTCAGAGCCTGCATGGAAATTCTTGAACAGTTTTGGCTAGTGATGCTGCATGTTGGAAAAGGGCCAGGAGAGTTTGCGAGGCTGCAAGGCTGACACTTCTGAGCCTAGAGAGAGGAGCCAGGAATTTAAAAGGGCATCGGACCAGGTTGAAGTGCCATGCCACCATATTCCCTTTGCTCTCCCCATTGTCAGGAAATCAGAAGTCAGCCAACCTCTGGAGAATGAATGAAGAGCAAAACAGGTAGAGATCCCAAGGATCATCTATTCCACCCCCCGGAAATCCCCAGCTAAAGCAGCCTTGCCTGATTGTTTTTATTGTTGTCGTTTTCATCATCATTTATTTATATAGCACCATCAATGGACATGGCACTTTACAACAGAATAAAACATTTAGAACTACTTCAATAATATAAAATACAAAAATACAATATTAGAATACAACACTAAAAATGCAATAGTACAATATAAATTATATTGCCCCCCCAAAAAAAAGCTACAGGTGACCACATAAGCTCTTCTTAAAGACCTCCAAAGAAGACAGCTTCTTCCACTATCTAAAAAAAAAACCTCTTGCAGTAAAGAACTATATATTAATGTTTTCGCTGGACCTTTTAACAATCATCATAAGCTGCCTTGGATCTCATTTAGGGAGAAAGGTGGGACAGAAGTGCAATAAATAAATAAATAAACAAACAAAGTACTTCCTAATGTTCAGTCAGAGTCCCCTTTCTTGCCATTTGGTTCTTTTCTTGCCATTTGGCCCTGCCTTCTGGAGCAGCAGAGAACAAGCTTTAAGTCCACTTTCCACCTGATAGCCCTTCATAGAGTCCAAGAAAGAGATGTTACTTGCCCTTTTTCTTACACAGCACCATAGAAAGGGACCACAGGGGCCAACCTAGTCCAGACCTCCCTTCCATGCAGGAATACACAATTAAAGCAATCCCAAGAGAGGCCCATCCAACCTGTCAATGTCAAAAAAAGTAAGTCCACCTTTTCTCTCCCTGATGCAGTCCATTCCAGTGTTCAACCCTCTTGCAGTAAAAAAGTTCTTCCTCTTTCTTTTAATTCAAATCCATTCTGGAGCAGCAAAAAAGACGCTCAATCCACCTTTTACATTACATCCTTTCAGATATTTAATATCACATCACCTTGGTATCATTTCTCCTCCAAGCTAAAGATTCCCAACTCCCTGAGAAATTCCCATAAAGCTTGAAATCATATCCAGGGGTAGCTCTGTTGGCCATACAGCAAAATACAATAACATCCAAACCCCACAAAACAGGGATACCTTTATTGGGCCAACCAAAAGTGTCCAAAATACATCATGCAAGCTTTCAAAGCTCCACTGGCTTCTTCATGCAGCAAAGGTATTAAAAATCATATGTGCCACAGGCCTACATGTTGTCGAGATGTTGCTTTTGTTGTTGTTGTTAGTTAAAACAATTTGGAGGGATGACCACAGCAGGCCATTTCTGCTTTTTGGTCATGTAGGCTCTGAGAGATAGTCGTGAAACCTGTGGCTCTAACACTGTCATTTTTTCTTCTTCTACTGCATGATTTTTAACACCTTTGCCTGATGAAGAAGCCAGTGGAGATGTGAAAACTTGCAACAACTGTCAGAAATAATAATAATAATAATAATAATAATAATAACAATAATAGTTGTTGATGAAACTGACTTGACAGCAATTAACAATAACAACATGGGAGTTACAGTCCCTTCCAAAAACAACTTTTTCAAGCTCAAGTAAACTCTACCCCATCAACCTTGGGCTCTACGTGAAGGTTGCGTAGGCTACAGTCTTATACAAGTTGCATTAAATTATAGTGCATGTTCCCAGACCTCAAGAAAACCTGACAAGCCTCAGAGAAGCCCCAATGCCTGGATGATGGGGATACTCTTGCTGCAGCTGAGCTGCTGGACCTGCAGCCGCGGCAGGGGACAGGTCTAGCCTGTTAAATTGACCCTGTATATATTGACAACTCCATCACAGCGAAGAAAATTAAAGGCCAGAAACCAAAGAAAAAGTCAATCTCTCACTACAGCAGGGAGGGGAAAGAGATGGTTCATGGGTGCCAAAAACCACTCCAGAGTATCTTGTTGCTGCTGATGTACTTATTATTAAGAAGGTGATGCAGTTTTTATTCCGATTGTTGCAGGATGGCAGCATTGCTGCACCCCACAAATAAAAAAAAAGGAGGGATGAGCAAAATGTGACCCAAGTGGTCCGTCTTTTGCATTATCCAGGCTTGTGTATAACCCCCAGCTGCCCCTTCTTGCCAATTTTGGGTTTTGAGATGGGGGGGCACATAGAAATTTAAAAGACTTCCAAAAAAAGATCAGTTTCCACTCCTGGAGGCCTCTAAAAGTGACTGTCGTTGAAGATGTTGGGTGCCTTCAAGTCATTTCTGACTTACGGCGAACCTAAGGCATACCTATCCTGCAGTTTTCTCAGCAAGGTTTGTTCAGGGGAGGTTTGTCATTGCCATCCTCTGAAGCTGAGAGGGTGTGACTTGCCCAATGCCACCCAATGGGTTTCCATGGCTGAGATGGGAATCAAAACCTGGTCTCCAGAGTAATAGTCCAAAAGTGATAAGGTAACTTAAAATATCTTCATGCCTTCCCAAACTGCTCCAAGGGAGCATCAAGACTGTACAACCATTGCAATTTCATAGCAGTTTAACTCTATCTCTGTCCCATACAATCCTGGGATGTGTAGTTTGGTACTTAACATTATTTAGTACATTTCCTTATCTACAGCACTGAAGCCTCTCTGACAAACAATTTTAAATATATCTACAAATTACAAATTGTAGATTCTATAGGCCTTGGTAGTTAATTAAGCCGTATCAAAGCACTATCATTATGTCGTATAGATACTCTTCCCCAGCTTGGAAATAGTGAATTTTGTGATTTACAGCTGATTTTCAACTGCAAATTACATTCCTGCTGTGGAAAAATAACCCAAACTGGCCTCAATTTCAGGATGCATCTGCATGGCAGAATCAATGCACTTTGGCATCACTTTAATTGCCATGGCTCCATGCTATGGAATCCTGAGATTTGTCATTTGTTGTGGCACCAGAGCTCTCTGTGAGAGAAGGTTAAATAGATCACAAAATTACAAACCCAGGTTTCCATAGCACTGAGCCACAGCAGTCAAAGCAGTGTCAAATTGCATTAATTCTTCAGTGCAGATGCAGCCTTGGTTGCCCACAACCAGGCAAAAGGGTGAGGAGCTCAGGAGCCCACCAGGTTCAGAAACGTGTGTTTCACAGTATCCTTGCTCTTCCAAAAAGGAGGAAAGGGACTGGGGTGGGAAGCTTTTGCACCCTGTTTTGTAATGTCTTTGGGAAAACACACAACCTTGCTCAGGTATTCCTGTTGGGGGAATGACAAGAGACTACTTTGATAGATGTGTGGATTGGGCCATAAAAGCACAGCACAGAGACGATGCAGAAGGAGCCCAGGCAGAAAAGAGATGACTCAAGGAAGGAAGCCAAACTACGTGTCTCAGGGAGAAAGACAGAGCCCCCCCCCCCCCCGGAAGGGATGCATTTTCACTGTAATAATGTAGTTTGACACCACTTTAATTGCAATGGCTCACTGCTATGGAATCATGGGATTTGTCGTTTGGTAAGGCACCAGCACTCTTTGGCAACAAAGGCTAAAGACCTTGTCAAACTACAGATTCCAGGACTCCACAGGATGGAGCTACATCACTTTAAGTGGTGTCAAACTGGATTATTTCTACCATGTAGATGCACCCAAGATCTCCCTTGAACCCAAGTGATGTACTACATTAGATCAATCTGTATTAAAAGTGTAATTCTAGAGATCAGAGGGAAGCTGGTTTTGTGGGCTCCCAAAGGGCCCCCCTCCCCGTGATCATGTGGGATTCTGGGATCTGTAGTTCAAAAATACTTTGCTCTGAGCTCAGAGAATGTCACTATATCCTACTCCTGGCACCATAACTATATAACTCATACACATGCATGCACACATATATATATATAATTATATAACTCCTGAAAAATACACACAGTCTCCTTCTTTGGAGGTTTTTAAAGAGAGGCAGGATGGCCATCTGTCAGGGGTGCTTGGATTGTGACTTCTTGCATAACAGAATGGGGGTGGACTGGATTGCCCTTGGGGGGTCTCTTCCAACTCTAGGATTCTAGATACACAAAAACAAAGAAGGAGGTCATTCTTTTTGAGCTGAAATTATAACACCATTCCGCAGATTGCTTCTGTTATCACGACCAATGGAGGGAGGCTTACACATGAGTAATGCTTGCTCTTCAAAAAACATCTCTCAGGAAGTGTGTAAGAAATTACATCTTAGAATTACAGATTCATACTGCTGGAAGGGGCCCAAGGGTCACCTAGACGAACCCGCGACCATGTGGGGATCTACCACTTAAAGCACCTCTGCAATGTGGCCATCCAAGGATCTCACAGCAAATGTTTCACAGCCTTGCACGAAAATGTGAAGCACACAATCCATGGAAACTCAATCCGTCTTTCCAGGCTGGCATGCAGAAGAGCAAGGTCTTTCTATCTCCTCCAGCATGCAAAATAGATTTTAGCCAAATGTGAGGGGAGATGCAGCTATGGATAGAAATAATATTCACAATGTTTTCATCATTGATAAGAAAAGGTTCTGAACACACTGGGATGTGCTGCTGAAAAAATGATCAGGCTCAAGGGTTTGGAGGTTTTATTTCAGTTTTGGGGATGGGGAGTGTTTGGGTTTTGCGGAGAGTTTTTTTTGTTTTTTAGGGCTGTTAGCAAAAAATATATACACAAAAACCATTGGGGTTTTCTTTTTAAAAACATCTTAATATCTTGTACAAAAAACTGAGTTCTGCACAAAATACACTGTTTTAAGCAAAATACACTGGATTTATTTTTATTTTTTGTTTATTTGCAAAACATGCACTTTTTGGTGGGGGAAAAAAATTTCCATCCCAATTTCCAAATTGAAAAACAAAAACAGAATAAAGGATTTTTGTACAGAAATCACAATTTTGTACAAAAACAAACAAACCTATTGTTTTTACAAACCTTTCACTGAAGTCTCAAACTGGAGAGGGGGAAAATCACTGAAAAAATGGGGGAAAATAGGAAATTCTTTGTTCTGGCAAGAGAATGTGAAACAAGGGCAGATTTAAATTTCTTGTGTTTACATGTAGGGAATATGTTTTCATATTCCACCTACACAGTAGATGCATGCTGTCTTTCAGTTACATAATAACTCATTATTAAGCCTTGTAATAACTATTCTTTTTTTTAAAAAAAAAAATAACTCATTTTAGTCACTTCCAAATTTTAGCAGCAGATCCGACACCAGCGAAATGTTCTGGAGAACCCCTTTTCTAACTCTTAAGCCAACACATGTTCAAGACCAAGCTTAACACCAGAGTCTGCATGTACATTGTAGAAATAATGCAGCTTGACACCACTTTAAGTACTGCGGCTCCATCCTGTGGAATCCTGGGATTTGTAGTTTTGCAAGGTCTTTAGCCTTCTCTGCCCAAGATTGCTGGTGCCTCTCAAAATTACAAATCCCAGGTTTCTGTAGGATGCAGCTATGGCAGTTAAAGTGGTACCAAACTTCTATAGTGTAGATGCACTTGGAGCTAATCTTCTGGGAATATTCCTGGGAAAGGGGACAGCCAGGGAATTTCCTTTCCATGTGGTCCTCCTAAGAGTGCAAAAGGTCCCGCATGCCGTTACATGTGAGGAGATGCATCATTGCTGCAGTGAGCACAATCCTAGCAATTTATCCAGATTGGCTTCAATAGGAGTGACCACCCATTCATGGCTTAGCAGGAGATGCAAATGGGTGCTAGCCTTGCAGAAAGTCTATTCCATCAATGCCACAGCAGGGAGTTGAAGATGAAGCACATTAGCCAGCGTCGCTAAACAGTTCTGGCTTGCATTCAAGAGATCTGGGAGAAAAAACACATGAAATAGCTTTCTGGCTCCAGGCACTTCCTTTGAAAAATCTGAAATCTGGAGCATCAAACACAAGCGGATGGAGCAGGAATATGTGGGGCAAGGGAAGGACTAGGGAAAACTCCTAGAACCAGCCCAACTATTTCGCTACTCTGTGCTAACGGGTTCAAGTACCAGAGCCGGCAGCTCTGGATTTAAGAAGAAAATAGGACTTAAGTGCAGATATGAACTGGCTTTTCAACACAAGCTCCAGAAAAGAGATTTCTGGAGCCTTGCTGAGAAATTAACTCCTTAAGCTTTGTCCAATGGTGGCAGTTGGTTCCCTTGTCAGTTGGGCATTGAATCCAATGCAAGCTTTAGCTACCTTGAAAAGAGCTCTCCATGGTGCTGAATCTATTTAGGCTTAAAGGTGTATCTACACCAGGGGTAGGCTACCTAAGGCCCGGGGGCCGGATGCGCCCCCCCCCCAAGGCCTTTGGACCGGCCCCAGGCCGGTCCTGCCGCTGCCGCCGCCGCCACCCCCCCCCCACTCACCATGATGATATTGATTATTGTTGTTATTACTTGTTCTTGGGGTTTTCTTGGCAAAATCTCCACAGGGGTTTTGCCATGGCTTTTCTGGGGCTGAGAGAGTGTGCATGCATATATTTTTTAATTTTTAATTTTTTTTAAAAAAAAATATTTATTTATTTATTGTGCTTCGGCCCCCCAATTGTCTGAGGGACAGCAACCCGGCCCCCGGCTCAAAAAGGTTGCCTACCCCTGATCTACACTGTAGACAAAATGCAATTTGACACCACTTTAAGTGCTGTAGCTCCATCCAGCATGATGTCATGGTTTGAGCACCGAGCTGTGACTCTGGAGACCAGGGTTTGAATCCTCACTCAGTCATGAAAACTCACTGGGTGACCTTGGGCAATTCACACTCTCTCAGCCTCAGAGGGTGGCAAACCCCTCTGAGGAAACTTGATAAGAAAACCCCATGATAGGTTTCCCTTAAGGTCGCCAATGACCTGAAGGCACACAACAAGAAGTACAAACCTATAGAATCATGGGATTTGTAGTTTTAGAAGGTCTTTCACCTTCTCTTTTCAAAGAGTGCTGGTGCTTCACCAAACTACAAATCCCTGGATTCTGTTGGATGGAGCAATGGTCGTTAAAGTAGTGTAAAACTACATTATTTCTATAATGTAGATCAATGGTTCCCAAATTTTGGTTGTCCAGAAGTTTTGGACTTCAGTTCCCAGAATTCTTGGCTGATGGCTAAACTGGCTGGGGCTTCTGGAACCTGAAGTCCAAAGCACCTGTGAATCACTGGTATAGATGGACCCTTAGAGAGCTCCTTTTCTTTTGTTCTGGTTGTGTTCCAAGTTATTTGTGACTTACAACAACCCTGAGCAGAACCAACACAGGATTTTCTCAGCATGATTTGCTCAGAGGGAGGTTGCCACTGCCTTCCTTGGTTGGTTATTACCTTTAAAAGTCTACATGGTTTGGGTCTCCTCCCATATAATCCACCCCATACACACATGTCCTCTGGTGGACATTTACTCCATTCAGGCAAGAGGCTGGCAACTGTTGGCCAGAGGACATTTTCTTTAGCTGCCCCTAGACTGTGGAATGACTGGCCAGAAGAGATTTGAGAGCTCAATATGCTGCCTGAATTTAAACATAGATTGCTTTAATACATATGTGTCTTGTTTGTTCTTTAAAAACTGAGGTATGTTTTAACTGATGTTCTATTCTTAAATGATGCAAATTTGTCAGTCTGTTGTTGTTCCCCACCTGGATCCATGGGGAGAGGCTGGTAAGAAATTATTATCATCATCATCATCATCATCATTATTATTATTATTATTAATTCCTCTCAGACTAAGAGAATGTGACTCGCCCAGGGTCATCGAACAGATTTCTCTGGTTTCAAACCTTGGTCTCTTACAGTCCTCATCCAACACTCAAACCACTAAACCAGGGGTAGGCAACCTTTTTGAGCCGGGGGCCGGGTTGCTGTCCCTCAGACAACTGGGGGGGCGAAGCACCAAAAATAAATAAATAAATAAAAAATTATTATTTTATTTTCTCAGCCTCAAAAAAGCCATGGCAAAACCTCTATGGAGATTTTGCCAAGAAAACCCCAAGAACAAGTAATAATAACAATAATCAATATCATCATGGTGGGCAGTGGCGGCAGAGGCAGGACCAGCCTGGGGCCGGTCCAAAGGCTTCAGGGGGGCGCATGCGGCCCCCGGGCCTTAGGTTGCCTACCCCTGCACTAAACCATACTACCTCTCTACCAAGAGCTGTCTGCCATGCAGAAACACCCAGATCCATCCCAACTCCGTGAATTAATTATATAGGTAGAAGTAGGAAAAGACCCCTGACCAAAGCCTGGACACCCCCTCCAACTCAGTGCAGGCAATGGCCAGAATCTTATACCCTATGCAAGTTCCCTCACACTTGTAGTTGCATTCTCCCAACTGTTGTGCAAAAGATGTCTACCATTTATAGTTACATAAGCAGATTTCCACAACAGTAAGTCAGGTCAACCCTGGTTAGTAGTTGGATGGGGAACTGCCAGGTGCTGTAGGCTCTACTTCAGAGGAAGGAATGGGCAAAACCACACCAGAGTATTCATCACCAAAGAAAAACCTAGAAAATTCATGGGGTCGCCATAAGTCGACAGGTAACTTGAAGGTACATTATAACACAATATACCTTATTTTCCTGCGTATAAGACTACTTTTTTACCTGCAAAATCTGTGGCTAAAGTGGGGGGGTCGTCTTATACGCCGGATATAAGGATAATGAGGATAGAGGTGCTAAAACTCTATATTTTGACTGGAAAAATTTGGGGGTCATCTTATACGCGGGTCGACTTATACGCCGGAAAATATGGTAGGTCTTAATATATAGGCCAAAAATGTAGACTCAGAGGCAGGATGAGTGAAGGTCAGAGGAATGAACATTAACAACCTAAGATGCGCAGACGATGCAACACTCCAAACAGAAAACAACAAGGACCTGCAGCAATTACAGAAGAAAGTCAAAGAGAAAAGTGCCAGGGTAGGCTTACTGCTGAATATTAAGAAAACGAAAATAATGACCACGGAAGATCTACAAGAATTCATCCCAGACAATGAGAAAACTGACATAGTCAAACAGTTCCTATACCTTGGATCAAATATTGCTCGGAAAAGTGACTGCAGTCAAGAAATTAGACGAAGACTAGAATTGCAAAGGGCAGTGCTGAAAGAACTAGACAAGACCCCAAAGTGGAAAGATATAACTCTCAACACTAAAGTGAGGGTAGTCCAAGCCACTGTATTCCCCATCCTGATGTATGGATGTGAGAGCTGGACAGTGAAGAAAGTGGAGAAGAAGAAAGTCAACTCATTTGAGATGTGGTGCTGGAGAAGATCGCTGAGGATACCGTGGACACCCAAAAAGACAAAAAAATGGGTCCTAGAACAGATCAAGCTTAAACATTCCTCTAGAGGCCAAGATGACAATTGAGGTTGTTGTACTGTGGACAAACCATTAGGAAGAATGAATCATTAGAAAAAATGATCATGCTAGGAAAGGTGGAAGGCAGTGGAAAGAGAGGAAGACTACAGGTCAGATGGATGGACTCAATCAGGACTAGACAGGGAGGATGAAGACAGGGGTTCTTGGAGATGTCTCAGCCATGAGACCTCAACTCACCATAAGCTGAGGTCAACTCAAAGGCAGTTAACAACAATAACAACATAAGTACAGATTTCCCTAAAGACACCAGATCCCACCTCATTTTGGAAACTAAGCAGAGTCAGTCCTGGTTAATACTTGGATGGGGGATTGCCAATGAACATCAGGAGCTATAGGCTCTATTTCAAAGGAAGGAACAAGAAAAACCACCTCTGTGGATTCCTGGCCTAAGGAATGGTTGTGCTACACCCTATTAAAAAGTCATGGGGTCACCATAAGTCAACAGAAGACTTGAAGGCACATTATAACACAATATATGTATTATCACCACAGTACAAATTTACCTAAAGGCAACAGATCCCTGTCTGATCTTCGAAGCTAAGCAGGATCAGCCCTGGTTAGTACTTGGATGGGAGACCGCCAATGAACACCAGGTGCTGTAGGCTATATTTCAGAGAAAGGAAACCAGTTTTGAGGATTCCTTGTTTAAGAAAAACCTATGAAATACGTTGATAGGCAGCATGAAGGTACATGCATGCACGCACACATCCATTTCCCATGGCCCTAAATCCTTAGCTGTAGCCACAGCAGTATCACTTAATCCACCAGATCTACCAACATGTTGGCTCACCGTTCAACCACTGAATCAATGGGTCAACGTAGTTGAATTTAGCTAACAGAACTCCAGCTACACAGTTGCAAATTCTTGGGTGGTGCTTAACTCTCCATGAGAGACAGCATGGTGTAGTGGTTTGAACAGACTACGACTCTGGAGACCAGGGTTTGAATCCCAGCTCAGCCATGTAAACTCACTGGGTGACCTTAGGCAAATCAAATTCTCTCAGCCCCAGAGAATGGCCATGGCAAACCTCCTCTGAAGGAACTTGCCAAGAAAACCCCATGACAGGCTTGCCTTAGGGTCGCCTAAGTCGGAAACGACTTGAAAGCACACAACAACAACAGCTTAACTCTCTATCCATGCTGTCAACATCCCATTTGACCTACTAAGATTGCAGAAACAGCGCTTGTGCCTTATTCCCCATGGCACTCGGGGAACAATAAACAGACACAGTGGCAGAGACACTACTGCTTGTGCAAGGTCAATATTCAGCAGATGTATGGTGTATCACAACCATTTTGCAACTACGCAGTTGTAGATTTACACTTCAAGCATGACACAGAATCTCAGCCAAGACAGCTTCTTAGGCGAGGTGTCTTCAGGATTGCTTCCCAGGGGTCAGCTACTGCTCCTGTAGCATGCTTGCCCCAAATATTTCTATTCAGAAATGTGGCAGTTGCAAGAGAAGCATTTTTGCTCCTCTCAAAGCCCCTTTGGGCAGGAATTAATTCTTCCTACCCACACTGGGTGGAACCAGCAAAAAGAAAAGAACACTTTTTGGGAATGAAAGGAATCTCCAAAACAAAAGGGTATTAGGTGGGAGGATAGATCTGGAAAATTCTGCACAACTGTGCCAAAAGAAAAGCAAAGGCGGGGGGGGGTGTCCTCCCAGGTTTTCTTACAGGTCATGGGGCATGAATTAGACAGGGAATCCTTATCTTTGTTGGGATCATAAAATCATAAGAATCCCATAGTTTGAAGAGACCCCAAGGGCCAATCCAGTCTAGCCCCATTCTGCCATGCAGGAAGACACAATCAAAGCACTCCTTGTAACAGGTGGCCACCCAGCCTCTGCTTAAAAACCTCCAAAAAAGGAGACTTGGGAGGGATCCCAAGCAGAGAATTGGGGTTATTAACAAACCCAAAGTGATTTCAACCAAATCTGCCCAAACCCATGGTTTTCAGTGGTCTTAAAACAGTTTTTAACCAATTTTAAGCTCCTTATTTAAACCAATTAAAGTCTACATTCATAGACTTTTCATCTGTTTCAGTGATTCTTAATATTTTGTGCTATTTAAAACAGTTTTATTGTATACCACCTTGAGATCCGGAATGCTATATTGTAATAATAATAGTAATAATAATATCAACAAAAAGAACAATGATGATACAATGAGAATAGTTACCAACAGGATATCATATCAATTCACGCCACTCTTTTTAAGATTGCAGTGGGCAACACCCAACAGCACGCAAGTGCATTTCTACTTCTGCAGCCTTGCTTTCCCTGTTCCCCCCTACATCCCAAAAATCTTTTCTGGAGGGTCGTCCAGCTCTCTGAAACCAATTTGGGTAGCCATCCAGAGCAAGACCAAGAAACTGTTCCATCAACAGTGTCCATTCCACTGGTGGACACACGCCACTATGTGTTTTATGCTACCAGCTTCTTAGAATGGTGCATGGATGGATTTGCCCACCTTCTGGTAAAAAGTATACCCATTTTACAGATTGAGAACAAGATCAGTGAGGGACTTGCCCAAGGCCACAAAGTGAGTCAGTGTCTCAGCTGGACACTGAACTGGGAAAACCTTGTTACTCCCAAGAAACATCTCATCTGTTCAGCAGGCCATTTTTATCCTCTCACCTCCCGCTGTTGTTGTGTGTATGCAAATCACTTCCCGTTGTTGTTGTTGTTGTTGTTATGTGCCTTTACCCACTTCCCTACCAACTACAGAATCCTGCCCACAATTACATTGCTCACAGGGTGACCAGATGTCACGCCACTAGCCGCAAAGGAGGACAAGGCACTACAAAATGTAGGGCATTCTAGGAAAATGTAGGATGTGACCAAATCAAAGGTCGAAATATTCCCAGAAATATAAATGCATGCTTCTTAGCCATGCTCAGAATGGAGGACATTTTGGAATTCCTCCTGGATAAAAGGCTGAAACGAAGGGCATGTCCTGGAAAAGGAGGACATCTGGTCACCCTGGATGCACATTTACTCATAAAATCATAGAATTATAGAGTTGGGAGAGACCACAAGGGCCATCTGGTCCAACCCCATTCTGCCATGCAGGAACTCCCAATCAAAGCATCCCCGCCAGATGGCCACCCAGCCTCTGTTTAAAGACCTCCAAGGAAGGAGACTCCACCAAAATCTCCAAGGGAGTGTGTTCCACTGTCGAACATCCCTTACTGTCAGGAAGTGCCTCCTAATGTACTCCGTAGAATAAGCTTTGCAGTAGGCTAAGGTGCACATCACCAGCCAGAACTACCCAGAGGTTTAGACCTCTGTTGCTCTACCATGCTAGCTAGTAGATTTTTGTGGCTAAAATGAGCCATCCTTGGGTTAGACTGAGCAATGAAACTTTGAAAGTCCCCACTTTAATTCAGATAAATTGACTTGGCGGGAGAAAGAAAAGGAAGGCAGAAGCATTTTTAAAGGTGTCCCAAAGGCCTGGCCAAAGGTCTGTAATGCTGAATTTTTGCGTCCTGACACTAAAGTTAGGTTCCAGGGCCAAAATCACGGGTGGTTTTGCATTACACATTACCCTGGCTTTACCACTTGACTTGCACTCAACAGAGAACGACAAAGCCCCAAATCCACAGCTAAGTGCAGCTGCATAATACCCATAGGCAAAGATCTCAAGCTACATTCAGATATCTGACTTTGGGGATGGGTTTTTGGAATATGTATATGCCATAGAACAGTATATCCCATGCCCTGATCCTAATGTTTTTAAATCTTCAACCAGAGTGTATCTCCAAGCACCCTCAATCCACCCAAGGATGAAGTGCTGTGAAAGGCCATGGTGTAACAGCTACTCTGGAGTAAGGGAGGCGGCTGCAAACTCTTTTGTCTTGGTTCAAGGCTTTCTCTGTGCCCTGAAAACAAAGCTATTACCAGACCACAACCCTTCTAACAACAGAGGCTGAGGCTGGTGCAGTTTCCCACTGGAAATCTGCACGTGTTCAGAGACACAGCTTTATTATTTAGTAGAGGAACACAAGAAGAACAGATCAACGACTCTCATCAAGCCAAGTGGCAGCTAGCCTCATGGAGCCTCCATGTTTAGCAGCATGATACCTCTGAATGCGCATATTTGTGGGGGCAAGGAGTAGCCACAGAGATATGGTTCTCCACTTGGCCTGGATCGATTACGGGGCTGTTCTTAAGCCCAAGACACAAGCTCAGAGTAGAAAAAGGCCAAACCTCAGTGATATGCAGAGCCTCCAGGTTCAGAGGCAGTCTACCCCCCCAAAAAAATTATCAGCTGCAGAGGGCAGGGATGGGAATAGCATGAAGAATGGAATCTGGGGGGCTTTCTAGCAGTCAGGAGGGGAGGAAAGAGGAAGGATGTCTACTGGCAGGCATTGATAAATAAAACCTCCAAGTTTCAAAGCAGTCTTTCACCCAGTGAACAGCTACAAAGGGCTGCAATGCAACCATGGGGCTTCCTGGAAATGGGAGGAGGGGTAAGAAAAGTCTGCCAGTTGGCCCTAGGCTGATAAATAGAACCCCATGTCTGGAAGCAGTCTACCTCCAGTTTATCAACTGTGCAGCAGTTGGTGGAATACCTCTATAGGGCTTTCCAGGCAAGAAATGCCCACAGGGGACCAACCCAGCTCCTGTACTACCCTGCTAACTCAGAGCTCTGTGCATGCTCACAGGCTACCCCTGCTAGGTCAGCACTCTTCGCATTCCTCAGGGGCCCAGCCCTGTGCTCCCCTTGCCGGGTCAGTGCTCTGTGCATGCTCAGAGGCCTCCTCCCATGCTACCTCTGCTAGGTCAGTTCTCTGTGCATGCTCAGAGGCCCATCCCCGCCGGGTCAGTACTCTGTGTGTGCTCAGAGTGTTACCCCCTGCTGGGCAGCAATGGCTCTATGTGCGCTCAGAGACCCACTCTGGTGCCACCCCTGCCAGGTCAGCGCTCTGTGCATGCTCAGAGGACTGTCCCTGTGTGCTCCCCTTGCCAGGCCAGCACTTTGTGCATGCCCAGAGGCCTCCTCCTCCCCTGCATCTCTGCCGCCAAGCCGGCTCTCTGTGCCTGCTCGGAGGTCTACCCGCCCGCCGGTGGTCAGCCCTGGCTGTGTGCCTGCTCCGAGGAGCCTCCGGTGCCAGCCCTGCCCAGCCCTGGCTCCTGACCTGGTCTCCGCCGGACGTGCCTCTTCCTGCCGCTGCAGAAGCGGACCTTGCTGAAGACGCCGAGGACGTGTCTCTCGCAGAGGGATCGCCCGTCTTTGCTGGGGCTGGAGCGGCGCTTGGAGGCGGACACGCGGTCGCTGTTGGACTCGCGGGCCTGGCGCTTCTGGCGGATCAGCGAGCTGGCGATGGCCGCCGCCATGGCAGGCAGGCAGGCTCCCTCCTCACGGCCCGCTAGCTAGCCCTCCGCCGCCGCCGCCGCCGCCTCATCGCCCCCGGCCCACCCCGCCGCCCATCCCGCCCGAGGCCAGCAAGAAGAAGAAGACCCTGCTCGCTCGCTCGCTCGCTCTTTCTCTCTCTCTCTGTTTCTCCCCCCCCCCAGCCCAAAGGCTGGGGGGAAAAACGCCAGTCTCTCTCTCTCTTGCGAGGGTCCGAAGGCTAGGGGCCGGAGATGCCCCGGTGGGATAGCAGAGGGGCTCCCGACGCCTTGGCCCTCGGTAGCCGCCCGGCGGAGCCCTCCAGAGCCGGGTCCGCAGAGCCCCCGGTTCGGATCCTGCGGCCAATGCAGGACAGAGGTTGCCAGGAAGAGGAAGAGGAAGGCGGGGGTCCTCGTCTCGGGCTCACTCTCGCCCCGGGAGCATCAGGCGGCTGGCACCGACGGGGCGGCGGAGGCACCTTGGGCCAGCATTGCCGCGGCGAGGCTCCGGGGCCGGAAAGATAGCCTCTGGGTGGCCCTCCTCTTCCTCGGCTTCTTCCCAGGCAGGGGCGCGCGGAGGAAGGAGGGGGGTGTCTTTTCCTTTGGTCCAGGCAAGGCGAAGGCTGGAGCGCCGAAACCAGCGGCGCCGTCTGACTTCCCGCTTGTTGCGGACGGAGAAGGCGGCGGTGGGGGGGGGGGGAGGCTGTTGGGAGGGGAGGCGGTCTCTCTCTCTCTCTCTCAGGCGCCCGCCCCGCTCCCTGGCCTTCGCCGCCTCCTCCGCCTCCTCCTCCGCCGCCGCCGCCCCCTCCGACGCTCCCCCTCCGAGGCGGCACGGCCTCCTGCTCCTGCTCCTGCTGCTGCTGCAGTGGCTGAACGGTGGCGGCCCCCGCGACGGCTCCCCTCGCCCAGCCTCATCCTCCCGACGCCACGGCGCTCCTCAGCTGCCGAGCCTCCCCCGAGCCATCGCCCAGACAGAGCCCGGCCTCCCTTCCTTTGGCTCCGGCGGGGGCCCCTTCCTTCCTTCCTTCCTTCCTTCCTTCCTTCCTTCCTTCCTTCCTTCCTTCCTTCCTTCGAGTCTGCTGTTGGCTCCGATCTGCCCCTTCCTTCCTTCTTTCCTTCCTTCCTTCCGCTGGGTCTTTTTGGTGGCCTCGATCTGCCCCTTCCTCCTTCCTTTTCCCCCCCCCCCTTCCTCCTTTGCTTCCTTCCTTTGGGACTGGTAGTGGTCCCGATCTGCCCCTTCCTTCCTCCCTTCACTTTCCTTCTTTCCTTCCTTCCTTCCTTCCTTTGGTTCTGGCGGTGGCCTCGGTCTGCCCTTTCTTTCCTTCCTTTGGTTCCGGTGGTGGGCCCGATCTGCCCCTTCCTTCCTCCCTTCACTTTCTTTCGTTCCTTCTTTCGTTCCTTCCTTCCTTCCTTCGAGTGGTGTTGGCTCCGATCTGCCCCTTCCTTCCTTCCTTCTTTCCTTCCTTCCTTCCTTCCGCTGGGTCTTTTTGGTGGCCTCGATCTGCCTCTTCCTCCTTCCTTTCCCCCCCCCCTTCCTCCTTTGCTTCCTTCCTTTGGCGCTGGTAGTGGTCCCGATCCGCCCCCTCCTTCCTTCCTTCCTTCCTTCCTTCCTTCCTTCCTTCCTTCCTTCCTTCCTCGGGGGTCCCCCTCAAAGGGCTACTTCTCCGGCCGGCCGAGGAAGCAAGCCTCTCAGGGGCGGGAGGGAAAAGCCGGCCGCCCGGACCCCCTGCCGGCCATCCTCCTCTTCCGCTCCTTGGCTCCGGATTGGCACGGCCTCTCTCTCTGAAACGGAGACGGGGGTCTTGGGTTCCAGTCCGGCGAAGGAGGCTAGCCTGGGTACCAGTGGCGAGGCTGGGAGGATTGCAGCCGCCTCTTCCTCCTCCTCGGCTCTGGATTTGCTTGGCCAAGGGAAGCGGGGGGGGGGGGGTCCCTGTGGAGCAAATGAGGAGAAGGGGTCTTGAGTTCCAATCCGGCGGAGGAGGCTGGGGCTGGGGCTGAGGGGATGGCCGCCGCCGCCTCCTCTTCCTCCTCCTTCTCCTGGTCCTTGTGCCGGCGCTGCTGCCTCCCTCCGGCTTCTACGCAATCCTACGTGACCCGGGCTTCGGATGAGAAGGGGCGGCGGGGACGAAAGGGAAGACCGAGCGAAGGAGGACGGCTAGCCTCTCCCCGGGAGCCCCGCTCCAAAAGGAAAGGCCCAGAAAGAAAATCCCAGCCCAACCCTCCCCTGAGCATGTGCAGAGCGCCGCTTTCCTCCCCCGAGTCTGGCGGGGGAACCCCCCATTGACGGGGCCAAAGGAGCAGGAGAAGGCACCGCCGAGGAAAAAGGAAGGCCAGCACCTTCCTAGGAGCGGAGTCGGTTTTTAAAACGGAGGACACTTCGGGATTCCTCCTGGGCAGAAGAAGGCGGCTGAGATGGAGGACATGTCCTGGGAAAGGAGGACGCCCCTGGTCATCCTGCGCTACGATAATAATGGTAATGACGACAGCAACGCACTGCAAACTGTAGTAGGGCATTGGAGGAAAATGGAGGACATGACCAAGGAAAGGCTCAAAACACTCCTAGAAATATAAACGCATGCTTCTCAGTCATGCTCAAAATGGAGGACATTTTGGAATTTCACCCTGGACAGAAGGCTGAAAAGGAGGACATGTCCGGGAAAAGGAGGATGTGTCTGGTCACCCTGCCAAAGGTCTCAGGGGACAGACAGGCTGTTGTTGTGTGCCTTCAAGTCATTTCTGACTTATGGTGACCCCAAGACAAACCTATCACAGGTTTTGAGGCTGAGAGAGTGAGACTTGGCCAAGGTCACCCAGTGGGTTTTCACGGCTGAGCTGGGATTTGAACCCTGGTCTCCAGAGTCCCAGTCCAACTCTCAAGCCACTACATCACACAGGCTCTCAGTCCTCATAGACATCATAATAATTGTGATAATAATAGTATTAATAAGTAGTAGTTTTGGTTGCAACCAGGACCTGGAGCAATTGCTGAAAAGTGTTAAGACAGAGCACAAAGGTAGGTTTAATTCTGAACATTGAGAAAATAAAAAGAATGACCATGGAAGACCTACAAGAATTCATCCTAGACAATGAGAAAATTGAAATAGTCAAAGAGTTCCCGTATCAAATATTGATTGGAATGGACACTACAGTCAAGAAATCAGAAGAAGACTGGGATTGGGAAGGGTAGCTATGAAAGAACTGGATAAGATCCTAAACAGAGTAAAGAAATACAGCTGAACACTAAAGTGAGGACTGTCTAAGCCACTATATTCCCCATCCCCATGTATGGACACAACAGCTTGACAGTGAAGAAAGCAGAGAGGAAGAAAATCAACTCCTTTGAGATAATGTGGTGCTGGAGAAGAATGCTGAGACAATCATGGACAGCCAAAATGACAAACAAATGGGTCCTGGAACAGATCAAATCTAAGCTCCCCTTGGAATCCAAGATGATCAAATTGAGGCTGTACTTTGGACACATTATGAAAAGGCCCGACTCATTGGAAAAGACAATAATGCTAGGAAGGATGGAGGATGTATAAAGAGAGAAAGACCCAATGCCAGATGGATGGACTCTGTGTAGGACAGGGGTAGGCAACCTTTCCCCTTTAAGGGCCGAGGGACTTCAGCTCCCAGAAGCCTCAGCCATGTTGGCCAATAGTCCCATGTTGGCCAATAGCTCCTGGGATTCTGGGAGCTGAAGTCCCTCGGCCCTTAAAGGGGAAAGGTTGCCTACCCCTGGTGTAGGAGGTCATGGGCCTGGGCTTGCAGGACCTGAGCAGAAAGGTAGAGAATAGCGGGGCTTGAAGACATTCATTTGTCTCCATGAGTTGAGGTTGACTCAAAGGCAGCTAACAACAACAAACAGAGCAGTGATGGGGGATAGAAAGTCTTGGAGATGTCTTGTCCAAAGGGTTGCCATGAGTCAAGATCTACTTGAATGCAGTTAACAACAACAACAGTAAAATTGGTTGCACACTCTCGCAAGTGTTACCACCTGGGGATTTGGGCCAATAGGAAATTCTGCCCAAGAATCTTGGAACCAAGGAGGGCTCATTGGATAGTGTGGCCCGTCCCAAGGAGAGTCACTTTTTGTAATCATGAGTGATTTCATTCAGAGGGTTTCTCAAGTCCATTTGGAATTGTTCCCAGAGTCACTCCTATCTCTGGGACCACAGATACCTTCTTCTCCCAGAGATGCTGACTCTCAGCCTGCAGGTCTCGATAGTTCAGTCTTTTATTATGGCATTTTATGATATCCTTGTTCTTGTCAGTGGCTGTCAAGTTGACTTTGACTTGTGGTGACTCTATGAATGAGGGACCTCCAAGCCACCCTGCTCAGGTCTTGCAAAGTCAGGGCAGACATTGTGGCTTCCTCGACTGAGCCCATCCATTAAGATATTTCAGCATCTGTAGATCTTGCTTCTGCTTCTGTTGTTGTTCTATTAATACCTGGTTGCTGAGGACATAAGAGAGGACCTTCTTGATGACTGCTCCTAGGCTTTGGATTCTACCCAAAGACCCATAAGCTTTTGGCGTCTTCATTTTTGACTTCTACCGAAGTAGAATTCTTGGGTAGAAGTTAAAAATGAAGACGTCAAAAGCTTATGGGTCTTTTTAAGATTTCAAGCTGATGAACAATTAGGACAGAATATGCCAGACATAACTGTGGTTGAGAAGAAGATGGGGCAGGGAGTGAAGATTGAGTTACAGACGTGGAAATTGTGGGAGACAGAAGAATTGAAGCTGAAGATAAGGAATATTTAGTTATGAAATATTGAGGCTGGCAAATAAAGATCCAGGTCTGCCGGGGAAAGAAAATAACAGTGGTTCCAGTAGTGAACGATGATCTGGGAGCAATTCCAAATTGGCTAACAAAACATTTGAAGGAAATCACCATTGACAGGATCACAACAGCACAGTTACAAAAAGCAACAATGCTTGGAATGAGATGCCATATTATTTGATGATAATTCCATTGTCAAACAGCTCCAGCTCTTGCAGTTCAGAAGTTCTTCCTAATGTCTCGATGGAATTTCTTTTTTTTCTTTTTTTGCCATTTGAATCTATTAGTTTGTGTTCTGGTCTCTGGAGCAGCAGAAAACAAGCTCACTCCATCTTCTACTAGGAATGTCATTCTTCACTATTTTTTTTTCCTCAAAGGAAACATCAAATAATTTTTATCAATGTTCTTCTCAGTGCAAGAAAGTCTTAGAAAACCATGCAGTTTCTGAAGCCTATTCGCAGTTCATGACTTCAGTCTGTGCAAAATTTGCATTGGCTGTGTTGCACAGACAACAGCATTTGCTGCATGGAAGTAATATTTCTAAAAAGAACAAGCTGTTCATGTACAAAAACTACTGCAATTGGAGATTTATCCTGCACAAATTTCCCACATGGTTGATTTGAACAGAAAACAGCTTTTTCACCATAGAATTTTTTTTTCTGTGCAGAAAATAGTGTCTTCTCCACAGAAAATGCAGTTTTCTGTATAAAACCACATGTGAATTTTGTGCACAATAAGTCTTGAATGGTGAAGATTATAATCAGTCCAGGATTCTTCTATTCAGGGTTTCTCAGTGCTTGAAAAACATGTTTTTTGACCATTTTCAAATATTTGTTAATATTCTTTCTATCCCTATTTTCTATATGACATCATTCAGGTATTTAGATGCATTGCCTCTGATTTCCTTTTGAGATGCCAGGCAAGAATAATTCTCTCTCTTTCTTTCTATATGTCTTTATTTTGCGGGGCAGCTTCTCCCCCAGCAGTATTTGGTGGAACAATACCAGTGAATTCACCCATGGGTTTAACCCAGGATTCACTAGTGTCTCCAAAGTGCTGGATCCTTTCTGCTATTAAGGGTCAGCATCATGTAAAGCTCCTCCAAACCCAGGGTGATTTGTTCCACTGATACTGGATCCACCAGGTACTTAGAAACAGAATCCTAGAGCTATCCAGTCCAACCTTTCTGCCATGCAGGAAAATACAATGAAACCCATCCCTGTGACAGATCGCCATATAGCCTCCATTTTAAAAACCTCCAAAGAAGGAGACTCCATCACTTTTTGAGGCAGTGTTTTCTGACAGCAAGGTCTTCCTAATGTTTAGGTGGAGTCTCTTTTCCTGTAGCTTGAATCTGTTTCTTTGGGTGCTGTTCTCTGGAGCTTCAGAAAACAAGCTTGCTCCATCCTCAATATGACAGCCCTTCAAATATTTAAAAATGGCTGTCATGTCCCCTCTTAACCTTCTCCAGTCTAAACAAACCCAGAGCATAGGCCTTAGTGGTTTCCAGACTTCACCATTTTGATCGCCCTCCTCTGGATACGCTCCAACTTCTCAATATCCCTCTTGAATTGTAGTGCCCAGAACTGAACACAGAATCCCAGACGAGACCTGACCAAAGCAGAATAGAATGGCATTATTACTTCCCTCGATCTAGACACTATACTTCCGTTGAAGAAGTACATAGATGGCTAGTATACAGTTGCAGAATGGTGCTTGCATAACACCAGAACCACTCTGCCAGCATCAAAAGGCCAGAGGAAGACATTACAAAAATCCCAACCTTTCTTTGAAAAATGATGGCTGATGCTATAAATGGATAAAAGGTGGCTTCCACGTTAACAGTTTTCACACCCAACATATCCTAAGGCACTCAGGCTTAGCCACTGTGAGGGAAAACCTTCCCACCCCCAACCCCAGTTTAACCAGCCCTTGTTAGAATGGTTCAGACTCTCCTCCATCTTCCGCATTGTCAAGGATGCTTATTAAGCAGAAATGAGACCCATACTTTATGTTTTATTAATATTCCATCATCTGCAAGGCAGCCCCTTTGTGCAGGGAGCCAGATAATTAAAATGCATGGTGTTTTGGCACTCCTCCTGAGTGTCTCAGCATGGGTGGGAGGTTTGGGAACCAGGCTCGGGCAAACCCTGAAATTACAGCATTTTAGCTCTCTCCTAAACACAGTTTCCTCTGCATTTGACTTCAATTGAGGTGGGAAATGGATATGTCACCTGACAAGCATTTCTACAGGCTTTGGGGGATTGTCAGATAAAGCAAACAAAATTCTAGCCCTGGATTCGGGGATTCTCACATTTGAAAAGTCCAAAGGAACTTGCTTTTAGTCTCTTGCCCCCCATGTCCCCATGGAGAGTAGTAATTTCCACTGGGACAATTAATCCATACCAGATTTTAGTCTAATCCAAGGTACCAGACCTATTTGGGTGTAGAATTTTGCCCCTTGGGTAGCTTCTTATACATTTAGGCCAAAATCTGGAGCATAACCACCACCCCATTGACACAGGAGCTGCCAGCCACCACTGCCCTTGAGCACTCCTCTACAGAAGGCAACCAAAAAAAGGAGGAGATAAACATATTTAAATTCATTCAGAACACATACCAGCTTCAAATGCTGAGGAAGAATCACCATGAACAAAAGAAAAGTGTTCCTCCTCTCCTTTGCCTCTGATATGGGGATGTAATGTGATTCTCCTAAAGATGTTTGAGAGAGGCGAAATGATGAAATCACTAAAGCCGTTTCCCACTGTTTAATAATAAATTCACACTCCTCTTAACAGCACCCCACTCTGTGCCTAGGAATCTTTTCTGACATACATCTGACTCACTGGAAACTTTGGCTGAGATTCTAAATCATGCTTGCATAGTATAAATTTAAACAGTGGTCATGATGCAGCAGCTTCTGCTAAATACTAACATTGTGCAACCAGTGGTGCACCTGCCCATGTACATCTGCATCTCATCCCCTTGTGCCATGGAGAATAATGCACAGGGATTGTTTCTGCAGTCCCAGGGAATCAAGGGAGACATTGAAGGCACACGTGAAGAGCTATATCCAAAAAGGACAAAGGCAACCAAAATGGTCATAAAATGACAATCAAGTGTGTAAGGGAACTTCTTGTTATGTCTTCTTTCTGGCTCCTCAGCTCATACACACTACTTTCCAAAACACCTTCCACATATGGTCATCCAGCCACCTTGGCCTTAGATAAGATCCTTCCTCCTGCTTTTGTTCCTCACAGAAATTAGAAGTGAACTTGTCACCTCACCACTGGACCTACAAGTTTTGCATTTCCATGAGGTCCTTCCTGGTTAACAGTTCACTCCATGCATCTGAGGAAGTAGACCAAGTCTATAAAAGCTCACTTCTTTTGCACAGTCCCAAAGGTGTTGCAAGATCCCTTTGTATACTGTTGTTGTTTGCTTTCAAGTTGTTTCCTACTTATGGCAACCTAAGGTGAGACTATCATGGGGTTTTCTTGACATGGTTTATTCAGAAGGGGGTTTGTCTTTGCCTCCCTCTGAGGCTGGGAGAGTGGGACTTGTCAGAGGTCACCCAGTCAGTTTTCATGACCAAGTGCAGATTGAAAACCTGATCTCCAGCATTCTAGTCCAAGGCTCAAACCATTATACCTACACTGGCTCTAAGAAACATGTGCATAAGACACCAATGGGATACCAGCCCCCTTTTCAAACACAGAGGAGCAGAGAGACAAGGAGAGATAGATCCTTCCCTTATATTGGGAGAAAGTTGCATATATTGGGAGAAAGGCAAGACAGAAGTAAATAAAATTAAATAATTTTAATAATTCCCCACCTTCCCTCTGTAGTCAAATGCTCTCGCCAACCTCAGTTCCTTCTGTTATTTGAAGCCCTGTCTGAGAGGAAAGGACTAAGGAGCCAGGCTTGGGAACCACCTAGCAGCTGGTAAGGAGCTATCCATGATGCTGAAGATCTTTCCACCAAAATAAGTTCAGCACCTTTGCTAGTAACTTTAACATTTGGGCTAAAACTTGAAGTGGATTCACTGACCTTTTGAGATGGGACTTGACCAGAGGATTCATACTTTGGTCTCCCAGGCCAGCCTTCAAAACACTACACCATACTGGCTCTTACAATTTATTCAGAGGAGATTTGCCTCTGCTTTCCTCTGAAGCTGAGAGTGTGTGACTTGACCAAGGTCACCCATTAGTATTCCATGGCCAGGTATGGATTCAAAACCTAGAGTTCTAGTCCAGCACTCAAAGCTGAACCAAGCTGCCTCAGACACGTCCATTGTTTACCTTAATCCATGCATCTTATTTTAATCCATGTGTGAGACCATTCAGGAGAAAGACAAGATATACATTAAAAAGAAAATAAACTCAGCTGCTACAACCTTGGACTGAATGTGGATGCACAACATCAGATAATAATGTCCAACTACTTCCACTGTCCTTCACTGCCCATTACCAGTCAAAGATATTTTTATTTTTATTCCAGCAGGCTTTTAAAAAGGAAAGTTTTTAAAGAATGGGCTGAGGGTGCTGCATGTTCTAGACTGTTTTAATTCCTTTTGATATTTTTTTTCTTTTTAAGTGTCATTCTATATCGTTTTAGTACTGTTGGTAGTTTGATCCCATTTTAATGTTACTTTTTGGTATCTTTTTAGCTGTATGGTTCTTGTTTTGTTTTTAAATTGTAAGTCACATTAAGTCACAATTTTGGGAGAAAGGGGGGGAAATGAGAAAGAAGGGGGGAAAAAGAAAGAAAGAAAGAAAGAAAGAAAGAAAGAAAGAGGATGGGTGGATGACGGGAATCTTGTTGGTTAGTCGCAACTAGAGTAGACCCACTCATTGGTAAGTGAACAGGTAAATACCATTGATTCAATGGATCTACTTTACGTATGACTAGCAACAGACTTCAGGCTAAATAATAATTATTATTACAATAATGATAATAATGATGATAATAGGGGACCTGTGCATGCACCAGACACCCCTTGTAGCCAATATAGTTCAGGACAGAATAAAGGTAAGAGTTTTCTTGGCCAAATTTCTTCAGAGGAGGTTTGCTCTTGCCTTCCTTTGAGGTTGAGAGTGTGTGACTCCTCCAAGGTCATCCAGTGAGTTTCCATAGCTTAGCAGGGATCTGAACCCTGGTTGGTCCTAGTCTAACACTTGAATTGCTAAGTCATGCTGGCTTAACTGGAAAAGTTACTGCCGGTCAACAGAAGCTCTTATTTCCCCTGAGTGACTTTTCATCACCCAAATCAAAGAGAGGTGTTGCAGAACGAAGCATCAGCCAGGCGAGAGGCAATCTCCGCAGCCAAGGAATGAGCCTGTCAGGATGCATTTTCCTCCAAGGGAATCCAATTGGGTTCATAAAGCCCCCAAATAGCATCTTGGGGATTTTTTTTTTCAGAAGAGGAGTGATGCTGCTTCAGAGAACACCCTGATTAGGTTGAAATGCAAAGGAAAAATGATATTGGAAAAGAGAAAGTTGAGGATGCTGGAGTTGGGGGAACCCCCATTGTGCAGTTGGGGGAAGACCAGGAGAAAAGTCCAACTGATAGCAGTCCACCTGGGGAATAACAATCATCCAATTGCCCCCTGACTCCGGCAATCTGAACATGCTGAACTGAACGTGCCCATTCACGACTGGACAAAAATGTCCAACAATACTGGACAAAGAATTATAGAGTCGGAAGGGATAGACAACTTCACAGAAGAATTTCTGCATGTTTAAGAATCAATAGCATTCCAGCCATTGACTTAATCTATAAAGACATTGTTCTCAAAGTACGGACTGTCCAGGCCACTGTCATCCCCCACCCAGCCACACTTGTTGGCACTATGCTCCAGAGTGGAATAAAACAGTTTCCCACAGGAGATGTTCCTGCTCCGGGTGATCAGATCAAAGCAAGCAGGAGATGTCCTGAGTGCTTTCCAGGGTAATTGGGATGCTTAATTAATTAAATGCAGGGGTGGCTGTTTGTGATGCTCCAGTCAATGGCAATGGGACTCTGCCAAGGGAGAGAGGCAGGCCAGGGATGCTTGCAAGGAAAAGTGGTTGGTTTTCTTAGCAATAAGTTAAGTGAAGATCCTACATCATACCTGTATAATGCAAATTAGTACTCTTGTACTGGCGTCCTGGTTGCGCTCCACTGCCCTTCTGCTGAATACCAGCATTATGCAACTAGTTGTACATCTGCCACAGTGCCTGCTTATCATCCCCTTTAGCAATGGGCAATAATGTACAGATGCTGTTTCTGCAATCCCAGGGAACTGAGTGGGACGACAAGGCACTGATGAATACTTATGCACCATGCATGAAGGCACAACTGCACATGAAATGGTTCGGCAACTGTGAACTGAATGTGGATGTTATGCAACAGCCACAAAACAACCACCACAGGCATAAAAGAAGTTACATGAACCTAAAACATCAAGAGGATGCCAGAGATAATTTCCCCTTCCCCACTCCTCCTCTCCTCACAATAAAGGAAGATGGAAGGCAACCCTGTGTCCTTTCACAGAATACAAGTATCCTAGAGTTGGAAGAGATCCTAAGGCTTATCTATTCCACCACCACCCCCTTCTGCCATCCACAATCAAAGCCCTCCCTGTGATGGATGGCCATCCAGCCTCTGTTTAAAAACCTCCCCAAAAAAGGGACCACCACTCTCTGATGCACCTCTTAACCTTCTCATCATAGAGCTGGAAGAGACCCCAAGAAGAGTCATCCATTTGGCCATGCAGGAAGACACCATCCAAGCCCTCCCTGGGACAGGTGGCCACCCAGCCTCTGTTCAAAAACCTCCAAAGAGGGAGACTCCACCACCCTCCGAGGCAGCAGCATCTTTCATTGTCAAACAGCTCTAACTGCCATGAAGTTCTTCCTAAGGTTTAGGCAGAATCTCTTTCCCTGTAGCCTGAATCCATGGCATTTTGAGACTGTCCATGGGGGCAATGCTACACAAGCTGTCATGCTATTACTTCACACTTCACCATGACCACCTCTGAGCCCCAGTGAACCTGAGGAGGCAGGTGTGCCCAGGACTCTCCTTGCAAGTCTTTGCCTCCAGCTGACAAGGAGTCAGTTCCTTGCCAGTTCTCACAGTCACCTCCATTCCAGACTTCCAGCTAACAGTTTTGTCTGATTCCACAGCAGCTTCTGTGCTTCTCTGCCATGGATCGATCAATCAGGAAGGGCTGGAGAAATGCCCACCAGCATTTCCTTGTCAGGGAGCCAGGAATGGATTCTTTACACTTGTTTTCCCTCATCCCACTTCTTCCCCTATAAATCCGGGACAGGTGAGAGCTATGGCCAGTGGTACTTCTGTGGCCCGGGGGGGGGGGGAGGTAGGGGCGGCTGCCAATTCAGCAAGCTGTCTGGAAATGTTATGAGAAAATGGAGGGTTTCATAGGCTGGTGGGTAGAGGGTCTCACTGGAGAGGGGGTGGGAACTCAGGGGACAGAAAGGATGGGTGTGTGTGACAAGGTTCTTAGTAAAACTGATTGGGCAAGGACAGGTTTTGCAGAAAGTGTTCTAGGTAAAACTGTAGGTAAAACTCTGTGCATGAGGCCAGAAAATTGGAAGAAAACAGGCAATTTACAAGAAGGGTCAGGAAAGAAAGATTGCCAAGGGGGTTCCCCAAAGAGAAGAGAGGAAGGGGGAAACAGCACCAGTGGCACATGAGAGACATGTGGACTCCATGTGAGTGGTGTGGTGCATGTTTTGGGGATACAGGCCAGCGGCCTAAATATTTTCTTTAACGTTTGGATTAAAACCCAAAGTGAAACCATTGCTCCACTGACACAGGGCCTGTGATCCATCTTTGCAACTGCATCACAGATGCTCTTATGTTTCCTTTGTCCTCCTTGGACCTAGAAGTGCCTCCAGCCACCATTTTTCTGAGGTGTCCTGGGCCAGCAAACCCATGTGCATGTGGGTGTGTTGTGTTGTGTTCATGTTGTTTCTGACATATGGTAACCCTAGGGTGAACTGAAGAAACTTGCCAAGAAAATACCATGATAGGGTCGCCATAAATTGGAAAATGACTTTAAGGCACATAACAACAACCACAAGGCGAACCTATTATGGGGTTTTCTTGGCAAGATTTGTTCAAAGGAGGTTTGCCATTGCCCTCTCCTGAGGCTGAGAGAGTGTGACTTGCCCAAGGTCATCTAGTAGGTTTCATGGCTGAGCTGGGAATCAAACTCTTATCCAGAAGTCAGCTGAGTTCAAATAAAAAGCCACCCCAGCCTCTTCCTTGCCTTCTAGCATAAGGAGAACCAGAGACAGCTGTATCTGGGAATTATTTTAGTGCCAAGCTGTGCCATCTGCGATGCAATGCTGACCTCCTGTGGCAAAGTGGAAGGGCTGCAAGAGGCATCCTCCCTCTGGAGGAGAGACTATCTCCCTTTTAGACTGTCTCCCTTTTGGCCCCATCAGATCCTTTTGAGCCTCTCATCCCTCTTCCAGGTACAAAGGAGAAACACACACTCAAGAGTTAACTGTTTGTGCCTCCAGGTTTGGGCTGTCCCATTTTAGCCTCCCTGAACACTTTTGCTCCCATCTGCCATTTCCTTTCAGGGAACCAGACACATTGTGGATCCAGGAATTGCCAAGGGTGGTCCTGAGGCCCCCAAACCTGCTTCTGTGGCCTTCCAACCCTCCAGCTCTCCAGACTGCCACTTTTCTGGCAAAGTGGAGGTGAACTACCTGTTCTGGAAGCCTTCAAGAGCAGCAAATCAAGATTTGAGCAGGATACAACCCTCCTTGAGCTTTTTAACAAAAATAACCCATAATTTTTTTCAAAACCAGAAATAGACTTCTGGCCACTTACACCACCAACACCAACCAATTTTGCAGTCCACGCAGGAGAACAATGTGGGGGGGGGGGGGAGAAAACTGAACCCCAGCTCCTTATGTTTGCCCACAATGTGAGCATGCACTCAGCTCACCTCTTGACAAGAGCCTGCATGGAGTTTTAATGCTGGACTGCGACTCTGAAGACCAAGGTTCAAATCCTCACTCAGTCTTTCAAAACACCCAGGTGACCTTCTTGAGCAGGTCACCCTCTCTCAGCCTCAGAGGAAGGCCAGAAGAACATTTTACAAATGATCCAGCAGAGTTCATAATGATGTTTAGGATTCATAATATATGTGCAGGTAATCTCACCAACCTGCATGTCGTAGGAAGACACAGACAATGACATCTTGAGGCCACAAGATGCCTTGACAGTCAAGGAGGGTGTACTATAAAGCCCAGAGTTACCCAGAAGTGTCATTGGGATGTACTAGACCGGGATAGGCAACCTTTTTGAGCCGGGGGCTGGGTTGCTGTCTCTCAGACAACTGGGGGGCTGAAGCACCATAAATAAATAAATAAATAAATAAATATTAAAATTAATTTTTAAAAAAAATTAAAAATATGCATGCACACTCTCTCGGCCCCAGAAAAGCCATGGCAAAACCCCTGTGGAGATTTTGCCAAGAAAACCCCAAGAACAAGTAATAACAACAACAATCAATATCATCATGGCGGGCGGCTGGGGGGCGGGGGGGGCAGCAGCAGGACCGGCCTGGGGCCGGTCCAAAGGCCTCGGGCGGGCCACATCCGACCCCCCAGCCTTAGGTTGTCTACCCCTGTACTAGACCAATCAGTGGACTTTGGTGTGTCACATGCAGGTTTCTTCCTGATATCAGGCTATGCAAACAATGTGTGTGTATGTTTTATACAGTTTTATACAGTTTGTTAATATCTCTTTCTTTCTCACACATGGATCACAATCTGAAGTGAATCTAAAAGCCCTATGGAAAGATCAGACCACAATGTTCCTATCTAGTCCAACATCTTCCATTGCGCAGTGACCAACCAGTGACCACAGTCTCCCTCTCTTATTGTTTCCCATCCCTCCTTCTTGGACAGGTAGATTGCCACAGAACCTGAAGTTCCATTTACCTGTCATGCCAATAGCCTCATCATCCACTACATCCAAGATCCTATCTCTGTAAACCTCCACAAATCAATTGTATACAACCCTCATGTTGAATGGCAACACTGCATATCTCAGTGCACACGTGAGTGTGGAATAAAATGAACAACTGACTGCACATCTCATGCACATCTGCAGAAGTATGCACAAATTAAGTATGGGCCTTTGCAGACTGCCAGAAATAGTGCAAAGTGAGTCCACTTTAACTGCCCTGACTCAGTACTAGGGAATCATGGGAACTTTAGTTTATTGTGGCACCAGAGCTCTCTGACAGAGAAGGCTCAATGTCTCAAAAAACAAACAAACAAACAAACAATTCCCATGACTCCCTAGCACTGAGTCAGGGCAGTTAAAGTGGACTCAATCTGCACTATTTCTAGCAGTCTGCAAAGGCCCTATATCTCCTATGCATGCACATCTCATGTTCATGTGCAGCTGCTTTCCAATGGCACCACATGTGCGACTCAGCTTCCATGACCTTGAGTGGAATGCAGATCAGTTTTGCATTGGACAAAAAAAGGTTCAACCATTTCTGCAGTAAGACACAAGATGGGGGACACCTGGCTTAATGAGACTATGTGTGAAAGGGATCTAGGAGTCCTAGTGGAACACAAGTTGAACATGAGTCAACAGTGTGATGCCGCAGCTAAAAAGGCCAATGCAATTAATAGAAGTATAGTATCTAGATCAAGGGAAGTAATAGTGCCACTGTATCCTGTTTTGGTCAGGCCCCACCTGGAATAGAAGCATCTTCTCTTTCCATAGACAAGAGGGAGCAGTAGGTCCAATGTCTGCACAACTCAGCTCTCTCGCCATTGCCCCCTGTGTCAAAAGCTGAGGAAGAAATATAGTCGATGCCAATTAGATAATGTCTGTGCTGACATCTTGTTTTTGGGAGATGAAAGCAGATATGAGTCAGGGGGCAGCCTAGGGTGCACGAGAGTGACCCCCAATATCTCTATAAACATCTGCCGTCATTCTTTCTGAGCCTTTGCCCTGATTTGAAACATAGACTCCTGTTAGTGGTGTGCATGTAAGCCATGAGTTGTCCTTTGGAACAAAATGTGGAACATGGGCCACGTGTGGTCCACCCAGGGCCATTGTGGTGGCCCTCAGAGGTCTTTAAAAACTTTTCAATGCCCCCCCCCCCCCATGATCTTAGGCTGCATCAATAGGAGTGTTGTATCTAGATTGAGGGATATAATAGTGCTACTCTCTTCTGCTTTGATCAGTTCTCACCTGGAATCCTGTGTCCAGTTCTGGGCACCACAATTCACAAGGATGTGGGCAAGGTGGGATGTGTCCAGAGGAGGGCAACCAAAATGGTGAAAGGTCTGAAAACCCCCAAGCCCTCTTAGGAGCATCTTAGAGAGCTGGATAGGTTTAGCCTGCAGAAGAGAATGTTAATGGAGTCTCCGTCCTTGGAGGTCTTTAAGCAGAGGATGAATGGCCATCTGTCAGGGGTGCTTTGATTTTGAGTTCCTGCATGTCAGAGGGTTGGATTGGATGGCCCTTGTGGTCTCTTCCAACTCTATGATTCTATGATTCTATGATACCTCCATTCCAGGGTTCATTGAAAATATGGGTGATTTCCCCGGGGTTGAAAGTAGTGGGGAGCAAAGGAACCCATACCTCCATATTTTTGTTGCTAATGGGGTCAGCTTCTGGCTGAAAGGTCACCCCCGAAAAGTCAGGGGTGTCTAAAGGATTTAGGACCACAAATGTTGTTGCTGGGGGCTGCACTTTTCCCACTCTCTTCTTACCGGCACTGAAAGAACCTTTTGTTTTTGTATCTCATTGGGCTGCAAAAGCACAGTCACAGATCACAATGTTCTCCCTTTACAGCTGTGTTGGCTAGTGTCATAAGCATGTGGGCAACCCAGACACTGAAACCAGGCAGAGCATGACCTGGTCTCTGTCACGTGAGCATGGCCATGTGTTGTTATTAACTGCCACCTAGTCAATTGCAACTTACAGCAACCCTATGAATGAGAGTGCACCAAGTATCCCTGTTATCAACAGCCCTGCTCAGGTCTTGCAAACTCAGGGCAGCCATTATGGCTTCCTGGATTGAGCTCATCCACCTATAATGGGGATTTTCTCTTTTTTTACTGCCTTCTACCTTACCAAGCATTATTATATTTTCCAGTCAGTCACATTGTTTCATGACATGTCCAAAGTACGAAAGCCTCAATTTAGTCATTTTAGCTTCTAGGGAGAGTTCAGGCTTGATTTGCTCCAGGACCCATTGATTTGTCTTTTTGGCAGTCCAGGGTATCTGCAGAACTCTCCTCCAGCACCACATTTCAAATGCATCAATTCTTCCCCCCCCCCCCCCCCCATCTGCTTTTTTCACTATCCTGCCTTCACTTGTCTGATGCAAAAACGGTTTCCAGGCCACTTCACTAAAAGTCCCAGAGATCTGGATGGGAGCCAACTGAGTCTGGCTTTCACTGGAGACCAGTAAGCCTCCAGGAGTTGCTGAAATAAGAACCTGGAATTCAATCTGCTTAAGAGAGCCTTTGGAGGGTTGCAGAGTTTCTCAAGCTTGGAGCTTGTGAATATTTACCTCTCTCTCATTCCTAGGCGATGAGTTAAAGAGAGAAGAGAATGTTAAGAAAGGACAAGATAATCATGTTTAAATATTTGAAGGGATGTCATATTGAGGAAGGAGCAAGCTTGTTTTCTGCAGTTCCAGAGAGCAATGGGCACAAACTACAAGAAAAGAGATTCCATCTCAACATTAGGAAGACCTTTCTTTTTTTCTTTTTTTATAAAATAAATTTTATTAAAACCTAAAAAAAACACATTCATAACATATATTTCACTTCTTGTAGTACATGATTATCACTTATCATCAGATAGTTGCATTAATTTCACCATCATAAATTATATACCAGATATATCCAAACCTTTCAAGTTGTAGAAGAGTATCTTGATTATCTCATTACATCAATTACTTATTAATCTATTAGATTCAATGTTATCATTCTTTCTAATCCATTATAATATCTTCCTTTCCCTTTCTACCTTTCTCCTGAAAACCTTCTATTCTCTTTCATCCTTAAGTCTCCTTATCTTTCTTACTCCTTTCTTACACCTTCTTCATTCTTTCCTTTTTCCACACCACTACCGAATATTAGGAAGACCTTTCTGACAGTAAAAGCTGTTTGACAGTGGACCACGTTTCCTCAGAGTGTGGTGGAGCCTCCTTCTTTGGAGGTTTTTAAGGAGAGGCTGGATGGCCATCTATCAGGAGTGCTTTGATGGTGCCTTCTTGCATGCAGAAGGGGGTTGGACTGGATGACCTTTGGGATCCCTTTCATGATTCTATGATTCTATAAAAGTGAGGCTCTGCTGACTACCAGCCAAAGTCAATTTCTGCCACTTGAGAGCTTAACTGCTCTTTGCCAAAGAAGTGGTGGCTGTTTGCCCCCATCTCAAAGGGATATGAATACACTCTGAGTTTAAGTCCAAATGTTAAGGCCTGAAATCTATAGTTAAGTCCCACTGACTCCATGGCATTTATTTATGTGATGGATCAACATGGAACCACTGATTCATTGGATCTGATGACCTGGGACCAGGCAAGAGGATTCAAGGCAAGAGGAGCTCTCCGAGGTGCTGAACCCTGCTTCTGCAACCTTGGACTGAATGAGGATGTTCTTCAGACTTAAAATATTCAAACTCTTCTGCAGGAGAATTTGGACACCAGTAAAGCATCCACAGTATTCTGGAGCATTAAAACACACACACACCTTTTTTCTGGTCCTTTGTTCTAAATAACATGGGGAAATTTTAAGCAATAAAATATTCTAAGGCTGAAGAAATATTCTGTGCAGCTCCAAAACTCATTTTGGGCATTTTTATGAAAGGACAGTTGGTTCAGTTCATCACAGGGTGACAAGGTGTCCTCCTTTTCTATTCCAACATGTCCTTCATTTTGAGCAGGGGTAGGCAACCTTTCCCCTTTAAGGGCCGAGGGACTTCAGCTCCCAGAATCCCAGGAGCTATTGGCCAACATTGGCCAACATCGCTGAAGCTTCTGGGAGCTGAAGTCCCTCGGCCCTTAAAGGGGAAAGGTTGCCTACCCCTGATTTTGAGCATGGTTAAGAAGCCTCAATTTATATTTATATAAGTATTTTTAGCTTTTATTTTGTAATGTCCTTCATTTTTCTTGAATGTCCTACATTATGTGGCATCTCATCCTCCTTTATGGTTATGACATCTAGTCACTTTGGTTCATGGTCTTACCTCAGTTTACCAATGCTCCTTCCTACAAAACCACTGGAAATCTTCCACAGACACATCTAAGCAATTGGTTTTAAAATGGATGCAGGGTCAGGGAGCGACTCTTGCTGTGATGATATCTGCAGTTGTTGCACCTTGTCATTTGATTTTTATAATCTGCAGTTCTATGCAGGAGCTGAACAGGATGGCCGTGCACAGCCTCCAGAGAGAATATGAAATATATACATTTCAGTGCAACCACTTTCCATTCAATCTCAATAAACAAATAGCTTAATGGAAGAACTGCATTTCTCCAGGTATAACATTTTTTGAGCTTTAGGCACTTGGAAAAATGAAACAGCTCTCTGTAATAAAAAATACTACCTTGGGAAATCTCTCTCTCTCTCTCTCTCTCTCTCTCTCTCACACACACACACACACACACACACCCCAAATGCCTAACTGTGCAGAAAGATTGGTGTATGCTGATATTTGATCATTTCTATTTCTGTCCTCTAAAAAAAAGCAAAGTTGTGCCATCTGGTGGCCAGAAAGGAAGAATAACTGCAGCAAAAAAATATTGAACTGAGGTCTATAGAGAAATCAGAAACAGGAGTTGTCACCGAACCATAAGATGCAAAATCCAAAAATGCACAGAGCTTAGGTGAACAATGCAAAGCAGGAAGACTGAGACCTGTAGCTGGGTTAGCTATCCTGGGAAATGCAAATAACCTCCTTGCATGGTCTTTCTGACAATTCAGGTGAGCAAAAGCTGAAAAGATCTCCACGACCTTGCACTTGGCTTTCAAAAAACAGGGATGGGGCCTTGTGGAAGTGCTGGCTTTTTAAAGAAGGACAGAGGAAAGGGTTGGAGATTGCATCCCTGAATCAAACCCTGCTCTGGGTCCCAGTCTCTGGAGCCTCACAAAACAAGCTTTACTCAATCCTTAGTATGACATCCCTTCAAATATGACTCTAATGCTCCCTCTTAACCTTCTCTTCTTCAGGCTAAACCTACCCAGCTCCCTAAGCCATTCCTCATAGGGCTTGGTGGTCTCCAGACCTCTCCCCATTTTGGGAGCTCTCCTCTGGACACACTCCAGCTTCTCCACATCCTATTTAAAATGTGACTCGCTGCTCACCTTGATAACTAAGCAGCAACTCACCCATGTTTGACCATAGAAAGGGTGCCTCAGGGAGTTGGGTTGAACTGAGACCCATAAAAAGTCTTAGGGATCCACAGAGGTGCCGTTTGTCCACCTCTTCTCTGCATTGGCTGGCAGTGACTTTCGTTTGCAACCCTTTTTGACTGGAGACACTGCCCAGAACTGAGCGCAAAGCATGGGCTCTCTCCAGGATGTAGAAATTATTATTTTCAGCCACTTAGATCCCACCTTTTCCCCTAATATTGGGACTCAAAGTAGTTTACAAATTATTAAAATCAGTACAGATTAAAAACATACAAAAATCAGTGTGTGTGTGTGTGTGTGTGATTTTCTTAGAGTTAAAACTATTTGAAATTCATTGAAACACAGAGGTTTAAAGCCCATCATGTTCATTTCCTCTTTTGTGAGGCACCTTGGGTCCAATTTAGGAGAAAAGTGGCATATACCGTAAATAAAGTAGATGAAGTAAATAAATAATAGCTTGGCAGAATGGGAAAGTTTTCACTTGCTTGCTGAATGAATAAAGAGTGCAGCGTATTCTAAAAGTCCCCTTTTCCACCTGAGCAACCAGTCTTCAAACCAGAAACCTGGAACAGAAAGATCTTCATCTCCCAAAAGAAGGAGAGAGCCATCCTATCCTCCAAAAGAATGGAGAACCAAAGTCTAGGAGCAGCCACTGAGAAGCCCCTCTCTCTCTTGTTTCCACCAAACTGGCCTGAGAAGATGATGGGGCAGAAAGAAGGGACTCTCCCAAAAACCTTAGAGCTCCAACATGCTTACAAAACATACTTCCAATTCTCCCAGTTTGGCAAGGACAGACCCTATTAATCCTCTGCCATCCTACTTTTTCAGCTGCTTCTAAAATGTCCAGTTTCTTGCTTCTCCTCCCACTTTCCCCTTTTGACCTCAGTGAACCAGCATGGTTTGAATGTTGGACGATGTCTCTGGAAACCAGGGTTTGATTCTCTGCTCTGCCCCTGAAGCTCACTGGGTGACCTTGGGTAAGTCACACTCTCTCATCCTGAGAGGAAGGCAAAAACAACTCTGAACAAATCTTTCCAAGACTTCATGATAGAGTTATTTTAGGGTCACAATTAGTCAGCAACATCTTGAAGGCACACAACAACAATAACAACAACCTCAGTTTACTTCAGTTGCTTCAAACTGAGTTCGAAGTGCAAAGGTTGTTTGCACTCATTTAACTCCATAAGAAGGAAAGGAGAGGAGGGAGCAGAATCTTGCCCTTCCCAGGCTGCATCTGCATTGCAAAAATAATGCAGTTTGACACCACTGTAAATGCTGTGGCTCCATCCTATGGAATCCTGGGATTTGAAGTTTGTTGTGGCACCAGAGCTCTCTGACAGAGAAGGATAAATATCTCACAAAACTACAATCCCAGAATTCCATAGTAGTGAGCCATGGTAGTTAAAGTGGTGTCAACCCGGATTATTTCTGCACTGCAGTCGGCTCAGGCAAAAGCAAACAAATGCAGACTTTCATAGTTTGCGTGTCCTTCCTCATTAATAACTTTAGCCATCTTCATCCATACTCTGATGCTGCTTGGCAACACCTGCCCTGGTTTTCATCTGTGAAATGTTGAAGGGAGATACAGTCCTTCAGATAAGCTGGACCCAAGCCATATCAAGGCCTTTCCCTGTACAATCCACATTTCTCAGAGAAGAACAGCAAATGCATTAGACAATGGGCTTGAAGTGGAAGGATTGTTCTAAAGCTTTTCAAAAGCTTTAGAAAGCTCCTCTAGTGTGCAGCTGGAACAGGGTGCTGAGCAGATTTCAATTCCAAATTCAATTCACCTGGATCCAATACTGCATCCAATTCTGGGCACCACAATTCAAAAAGAACATTGAGAAGCTGGAGTGTGTCCAGAGGAGAGCAACCAAAAGGTGAAAGGTTTGAAAACCTCCATGTCTTATGAGGAGAGACTTAGGGAGCTGGGTATGGAAGAGAAGCTTAAGAGGGGACATGAGAGCCCTGTTTAAATATTTGAAGAGGTGTCATATTGAGGATGGAGCAGGCTTGTTTTCTGCTCCTCCAAAGAATAGGATCCAGAGCAATGAATTCAAACTATAGGAAAAGAGATTCCACCACAACATTAGGAAGAACTTCCAGACAAGTAAGAGGTGTTTGAGAATGGAAAACGCTGCTGCCTCGGAGAGTGGTGGAGTGTCCTTCTTTGGAGGTTTTTAAACAGAGGCTGCATGGCCATCTGTCCGGGGTGCTATGATTGTGTATTCCTGCATGGCAGGGGGTTGGACTTGATGGCCCTTGAGGTATCTTCGACCCCTATGATTCTATTATTCCAATTCTCAGGAATGCAGACTGAAAATGCAACCTGTTTGACTGAAATAGCAGTACAGAGGAGATGCTGTTTTTGTGTTTGTGGCTGGCAGTGCCACAGATTGGCCACTGGGGGGTGCCAAATCTCCACTCTACTTCCCACTGGAAATGGGGGGGGGGGCAGATGAAGAAGAGGATTCTTGCACAGCTGCAAATTGAATGCTGGTAGCAAACCTGTAGCATAGACTCATAGAATCATAGAGTTGGAAGAGATCCCAAGAGGTCATCCAGTCCAACCCTCTTCTGCCACGCAGAAAGATACAATCAATGCATGACAGACATCCATCCAGCCTCTGTTTGAAAACCTCCAAAGAAGGAGATTTCATCACTCTCTGAGGCAGCAGCATCTGCCACTGTTGATCAGCTCTTTCTGTCAAGAAGCTGTTCCTAACGCTGAGGTGGAATCTCTTCCTGTAGTTTGCACCCATTGCTCCGTGTCCTAAGGCCTTTACAGACTGCCAGAAATAATGCAGCTTGAGTCCACTTTAACTGTCCTGGCTTAGTGCTAGGGAATCATGGGAACTGTAGTTTATTGGGGCACCAGAGCTCTCTGACAGAGAAGGCTCAATATCCCAGGAAAAAAATACAATTCCCATGTTCACTGGCACTGAGCTTCAAGCTGCATTATTTCTGGCAGTTTGTAAAGGCCCCTAGTCTCTGAAGCAGCAGAAAACAAGCTTGCTCCATCCTCAATATGACCCCCCCTTCAAATACTTAAACATGGCTGTCATGTTACCTCTTAACCTTAATGTTAGTGGAATGCAAACTCCTTTTGCATTGTGAACTCATTTTGCAAGAATGGAAGCATCAGGAAGATTTCATAATATTGAGGCGGAATCTGTTTCGACCTCAGGTGGAAAGGTGGCAGTTCCTTTCAACACTGAACCAATGCATGCTGCTCAGTTCTGACAATGCACATCACTGGACTGGGTCTATAATTTCTTAACAAAGGTTTTCTGAGTTTGAACTGATGAAGCCTGCTTTTCTGAACTTTGGTATCCTGCTGTATTTGACAGGCTGCCAGTCAGAGCTGACAGCATTGGGCAAACAAGATATGGGAGATCCCTGTCAGGAGGTACCCAGTTCATTCTCTTGTGGCATCTTTAGGCTACAAAAAAATTCCTCCTGAAACCTTGGAGAAGATTTTGAACATCAGGTCATCCAATAAAGGCTGTCCCTACAGTTTATAGGTTGGACATGCAGGGTAGCCAAGACTGCTTTTGTGGCTGCCTAGACCAGGGGTAGGCAACTTTTCCCCTTTAAGAGCCGAGGGACTTCAGCTCCCAGAATCCCAGGAGCTATTGGCCAACAAGTCTGAGGCTTCTGGGAGCTGAAGTCCCTCGGCCCTTAAAGGGGAAAGGTTGCCTACCCCTGGCCTAGACTCTTCCTTGAGGAGAGCCACTGTTGTGCAATGGTTTGAACTCTGGACTAGCACCCTGACAGAGACCATGGTTCAAATCATGCTGCTTGCCACCTAGACAATCCTAGATCATGAAGACCAAGGGGCTGACTCAGAATAAGGCCACTTTGTGTACTATGAAGGTCCCTGGGTTCAATACCTGGCAACATCTCCAGAATGAATCCTGCCTGCTTGAATGTCCCAACAGCTATTGTTACCAGCCAGAGCTGAGAATACCAGCTAGGTGAGCCAAGGGTCTTGCTTGCTCAGTACAAGGGCAGCCTCATAGGTATCTCTGCAAAACAAAACAAAACAAAACAAAACAAAACAAAACAAAAACACCAACCCAGGTTCATTCACAAACAGGAGCCAGGAAAGAATCCTGCCTGAAACCCTGGACAGAGATATGGCTATCAGTCAAGAGTTGACTATGCTGGGTTGGTGGATCCCCAAGGTCCACAGGATGTGGACTTCCAGAGGCTGACTGCAGGATGTATCCTTGCTTGCTTGACTAAATTTATGCCCTATGACCAGTGTGGGATAGTGTGTAGTGTGGACTGCCAGAATGCCACACTGATCCTGGAGATCAGAGTTCAGATTCCCTCTCACCCATGGAAACCACCTAGGCAAGTCATATTGTCTCATCCTCAGAGGAAGGCCATGGTGGGAAACTTCCTTTGAAGAAATCTGGCCATGACAAGCATATGATAAGGTCACCATAAATCAGAGTTGATGTGAAGGCACATAACAACTTAACAAGATCCTGCCCAGAGAAATAAAGTTTCCCAGAACTCTACAACCCTGACTAATGGATTCTAGTAAGTTGTCCAGAAAGTTCCTTTTCCCAAGCTCTGTTTCAATGCTATACAGGGAATCCACACTTAACAGATACCCTATTGTCCTTATACTAGTCCTTATACATGGATTCAACCATCCACTGCTTGAAAATATTTTAAAATACATATACAGTATTTTCTGGCATATAAGACTACTTTTTAACCCAGGAAAATTTTCTCTAAAGTCGAGGGTCGTTTTATACGCTGGGAGGAGGAGGAGGGGGAAGGGGTGGCATGGCATGAGGCGGGAGGAGGAAGAAGAGAGGAAGTCAGGTTAGAGGAGGAGGAGGGGGGAGGAAGGGTGGCGTAGTGTGGCGTGAGACAGGAGGAGGAAGCAGCAGTGGATAAGAGGTGAACCCCTATCCTGGGGTTTTCTTGGCAAGACTGGCTCAGAGGAGGTTTGCCATTGCCTTCCTCTGAGGCTGAGAGTGTGTGACTTGTCCAAGTTCATCCAGTGGGATTCATGGCAGAGTGGGGAATCAAACCCAGGTCTCCAGACTACACCATGCTGGCTCCTAATCCCATGTACTACCTATGAAACAACTGCAGACTTTTTTGTTGTTCTTGTGTGTCTACAGGCCTAAGCAGACTGCCAGAAATAGTGCACATTAAATTGAGGCACTGCCCTGGCTCAGTGCTAGGGAATCATGGGAACTGTATTTTTTCTGGGACATTGAGCCTCCTCTGTCAGAGAGCTCTGGTGCCACAATAAATTACAGTTCCCATGATTCCCTAGCACTGAGCCAGGGCAGTGCCTCAATTTAATGTGCACTATTTCTGGCAGTCTGCTTAGGCTCTACAAGTCCTTTCCAACTTATGGCAATGCTAAGGCAATCTTATCATGGGGTTTTCTTGGCATGTTTCTTCAAATGGAGGTTGCCATTACCATCCTCTGAGGTTGAGAGTGTGTGACATGTGACATGTCCAGGTCACTTACTTGGCTGCAAATTGTACATACCCCAGAATGCATCACCCAGTATATTGGCAGTCCTTCCCCCCAACACTTTCTCATTTTCCCCTGTTGGAAGAGGAGTCATCTTATACGGCCAGTATATCCCAAACTCTATATTTTGACCGGAAAAGTTGGGGGTTGTCTTATACACCCAGTCATCTTATACGTCGGAAAATACAGTAAATCCCAAAAAACAGTTTGATTTTGCCATTTTATATAAGGTACACCCTTTTACTCTGCAACTGTATATAATGGGATATGAACAGCCACAGATTTTGATATCCATGGGGCATCGTGGAACCAAACCCCAGCAGATACCAAGGGCCGCTGTATCTCTGCAATGTGCAGTGGCAACATACTACAACTCTGCTTCCTCAACCTTGAACTGAATATGAATGTTCCACTATAAGAAAAAATGTTCAACTGCTTCCACAGGGCAGGAGTGGAAAACTGTAGGAAGTTGGGGGAGTACATTGCCCCCCCCCCAGAGACCTTGGATGACTGCATCTCTCTCACTGCACTCCACACAAAAAAGGCCAAAATATATTTTGGGCCCAAATGTCCCCAAATCCCCCACACATCATTTTAGGTCTTTTTTTTAGCAAAAGGAAGTGACCAGAAATCACTACCAAATTTAGAAAAAGGCTTTTCCTGGACTTAAATGGTCCAGACGAGCCAATAACATGGTGAAAATGGCCCCACATCCCCTAATGGGCATTTAGAATCCTAGAATCATAGAGCTGGAAGAAACCCAAGGATCATCCAGTACAGCCCCCTTTGGCCATGCAGGAAGACACAATCAAAGCACCCCCGATAGGTGGTGATCCAACCTATCTTTAAAAACCTCCAAAGGAGGAGGAGACTCCACCACACTCCAAGGCAGTGTTTTCCATGGTCAAACAGCTCTCACTGTTAGGAAGTTCTTCCCTTAGGTGAAATCTCCTTTCTTGTAGTTTGAATCCATTTCTCTGGTTCTAGACTCTGGAGCAGCAGAAAACAAGTTTGTTCCATCCTTAACATCACATCTCTTCAAATATTTAAACTGGGCTATCATATTACCTCTTAACATTCTCTTCTCCAGGCTAAACCTATCCAGCTCTCTAAGATTCTCCTCAGAGTTTCCAGAACTTTCATCATTTTGGTTGCCCTCCTCTGGACACATCCCACCTTGCCCACATCCTTGTGAATTGTGGTGCCCAGAACTGGACACAGGATTCCAGGTGAGAACTGATCAAAGCAGAAGAGAGTAGCACTATTGCTTCCCTCAATTTAGACACTACACTCCTATTGATGCAGCCTAGGATCATATTGGGGGGGGGGGGGTGTTGAAAAGTTTTTAAAGACCTCTGAGGGCCACCACAATGGCCCTGGGTGGACCACACATGGCCCATGTTCCACATTTTGTTCCAAAGGACAACTCATGGCTTACAAGCACACCACTAACAGGAGTCTATGTTTCAAATCAGGGCAAAGGCTCAGAAAGAATGACGGCAGATGTTTACAGAGATATTGGGGGTCACTCTCGTGCACCCTAGGCTGCCCCCTGACTCATATCTGCTTTCATCTCTCAACAACAAGATGTCAGCACAGACATTATCTAATTGGCATCGACTATATTTCTTCCTCAGCTTTTGACAGAGGGGGCAATGGCAAGAGAGCTGAGTTGTGCAGACATTGGACCTACTGCTCCCTCTTGTCTATGGAAAGAGAAGATGCTTCTAGCAGCTGCAACTATTTAAGATTCAGACAGAATCCCGGGTGGGACAGAACCGGCAGAGTGTGCTGAGCCCACACTTTTGAACAGCCCTTTTTAAATCTTGTGGGTTTTTGTTTTAACCAGCTGTTGAGAGGGAACATGCATCTTTTTTTCTGACTAATTACAGGGTCCAGAGAGGACAGGCATGCACAAAAGGAGAGGGTCATTTTGGCCTCCAGAAATAAGATTTGCTGGAGCAGAGAACAAGCTGGATGGGGGGGGGGGCAACTTGATATTCTCCATCTGGGTGAAGTTGATATTGGACTGTCTGGGCTTGTTCCCTTTAGACAGCTTTGAGGGTCTCCTGGGGTTGGAGAGAGGCTGGAAACTTCACAGGATCATAGAATCATAGAGTTGGAAGAGACCACAAGGGCCATCCAGTCCAACCCCCTGCCATGCAGGAACTCCCAATCAACATCCTTAGAAGTGTGTTTATTGTTAATGTTAGCTGCTCTCCAGCCCACCTCAATTTATAGTGACTCTGTGGATGAGGCATCTCAAAGACCATCTATTCTCAACCACTTGATCAGTTTATGCAAATTCTTGTCCTCTCTGATTGAGTCTATTCATCTGGTACATGGTCTTTCTTCTTATCCACTTTCTTCACTGTCCACCTCTCACATCCATGGCTTAGACTATTTTAATTTTAGTACTCTTTGCACGTTGTCAGTTTTTTCATAAATGCCCTTCCCATTCCTAGTCTTCTTATTTCTTAACAGGTCAATGTTTGATCCAAGGTACAGGAATTCTTTAACTATTTCAATTTCTTCTCATGTCACCTCTTAACCTTCTTGTCTCCAGGCTAAACATCCCCAGCTACCTAAGTTGTTCCTTGGGGGCTTGGTGGTTTCCAAACCTATCACCATTTTGGTCACCCTCCTCTGGAAACACTCCAGCTTGTCCACATCCTTCCTGAATTGTTGTGCCCAGAACTGGACACAGGATTATTCCAGGGGAGGCCTGACCAAAGCAGAATAGAGTGGGACTATTACTTTCCTTGAATACACTACACTCCTATTGATGCAGGCTAGAAGTGCCTTGAGTCAAAGTGAACACCAGGGCAGTTAACAACAACAGAACTGCATTGGCTCTTTTAGCTGCCACATCACCTATGTGCATTGTTTCATTTCATATACAGTTATGTTTTGAATAAAAACCTTGCTGAAACATGTTAAACTGTTCTGTGTGTATATGGGGTGTGTGAGCATAGGAACTTATCCCTTTTCTTTCCATTAATTCTTTCTTCCTCTGTATCCATTTTCTATGAAAGAAGTAATGTCTAGCAAGATATCTACTTTTTTAACTGAGGTACAATTGTAGTTTGCTACTCTACATCTCTCTTGTACAGCTGACTGACTGGGAAGGCTTTTCTGCAAGGTTAGGTGGTACTGTGCCTTATCTGCCCAAGAGTCCGATCACCCCTGGATAGAAGACCTATTTTTCATAAAGAAGCTTCCACACTCAGTCGCCACCAGTGTCTCATAGGATCATAAAGTTGGAAGAGGCTTCAAGGGTCATCCAGTCAAACCCCCTTCTCCTATGCAGAAGACATCTCAAAGAATCAAGAAGAGCCACAAACTGTGAAGACCATCAGCCAAGGCCTCTTCAGAGGACACAAGGCTGGACTAACACACTGATCTGTAAAACGAAGACAGTGGCAGCTGGATGTTCCAGTGCTTATTATTATTATTATTATTATTATCCCGCCTCTCTGTAAAATACAACCGAGGTGGCTTACAAGATAAAACAAACAATCTCATCCCCCAATAGCCCACCCCCTCATAAATTGCAATTAAACAGAAAGAATATAAAAACATACTTTAAAATACTTTAAAATAATTTAAAATAACTAGGATAGTGCTAGGGGAACTATCAGTCCACTCTTTTAGTGTGAACTTTAAAAGAACTATCCAGAGGGCTCAACCTACTTTTGAATTATGGCTCTGTTTCTCAGCTATCCTTCTTTAAAGCTTGGACTACCACTCAGAGAGAATTTGTTACTCTGCTGGCATGAAAGTGGCAACCATCTCTAGGAAAAGTTACACTGGAACTTGACAGGCCAATGTTGAACTCTGAAATCATTTATTTACAGAGCTTTACAGAAAATTGGGGGGGGGGGAGGACTTGGGAAACTTTCCAAAAGAAGCCTGTCTGATCAGCTGCCCAGCCGCTCCGTAATCACTGCAATTGCATTTGCAAATTAGACAAACAACCCAAAATATATTCCCCATCCCCTAAATCAAGACCCTTTTGTGTTGTTCTTGCAACAGTTTCCAATCAACTGTTTTCTTTCTTTTTTTTTTCTTTTTTTTAAAAATTATCAATACAAAAACTGTGCAGTCATCAGAAACCAAGAGGGGACTGAGGACAGGCAGATGAGAAAGAGAGAGGAAAAAAAATACTGTCATCCTCTTATGGATGTTTAGGCAGCAACACTTTTCAAAACATAGTGCGTTTGACAAGAGAAACTGAGTGGTGGAATGGTTTGAGTGTTGGACTATGACTCTGGAAATCAGGGTTTAATTGTCTACTCAGCCATGGAAACTCATTGGGGGACCTTGGGCAAGCCACACACTCTCAGCCCCAGAAAATCATATAATAGGTTTACCTTAGGGTCACCATAAGTTGGAAACTACTTGAAGGAATACAGCAGCAACAACAAAGACCCATTCTGCTAAATAGTTTCAGTTTAGCTTTGTAGGGGGGAGGAAACAGCACCCAAGAAGAGGCTGGAGAGTAAACTTTCCCGTTTCAAATCTTCCTGTACTATTCTCATATCTTTTAGGATGGCAGATGGATCATGCTTACAAAGTTCAAAATCCTTAGTTTACTCCTACCCTAGATTATTCTTCCTGGTGGTATGGGGCAGCCTAGCTTAGGGGACCCATCATCCAGCCACACGGATAATAGGTATCTTGGTCCTGGGATATTCTGGGTAGAAATTACTATTTAGGTACCCAAATCTACCTGCAAGGGGGTGATGGAACCCATCAGCTCAAGGGCTTGGATGCTTTCCATTGCTGTAGACCACCTGTCACACCCATTTACAACAAATCAAGCTTATTGTACAGCAGAGTTGTGTGTCAGTTTGCAGAAACAAAGACTTGAGCAACTCAGAACAAGTCTCTTGTCATTCTAGCTTTCCTGGAAGCTTTTTGTGGGAAGACTGGCTTGGCAAGATGGGACTTGTCCAGCCTAAGGGCTTTCTTGCCAATGTCCTGTTATCCATCTCAGTCAGTCTACAAGATTGCACTATCAAAACAATGGCCTTTTATTTCGGCATGGAGAAGTCAATATCATGGAAGAAAAATAACATGGAAGGGGGAATAAGCAATGTTTCCATTATTTCTGTGTGCAGAGGATGGATTTGGAACATCTGAATTATGAGAACAGCGTATGCATTTCCATTTCAACATCTTCATAAAACTTGACAGGATTTCATAGAATCATGGAATGGAGAGAATCACAGAACTGCAGGTTTGGAAGGACTTCAAGGTCTGTCTAGTCTAATCCGTTTCTTCTGCATGAAATCCAGCACTAAAGCATCCCTGAGAGATGGCCATCCATCCATCCATCCACCCACTGTTTTAAAACTTCCAGAGGCAGTCCATTCCACCATCAAACCACTCTGAGTTTGGTCAAATGAAGCAGCAGCAAACAAGGGTTGTTGAATGGGGGTGTCCAGGTTTCCTTGCAACCCTGCCTGAGTGGCTTCACTGCTGTTTGTACTAATGGAACAACAGTAGAAACTAGCCACCAAACAAAGAGTGCTGGTGGAATCTCCTTCTTTGGAGACTGTTTTCAAACAGAGGCTGGGTGGCCATGTGCCACAGGGCTTTGATGATGTTGTCCTGCATAGCAAAATTAGGCTGGAGTGGATGGCCCTTGGGGATTTATGATTCTAACAGGAAGAGGGAAAGGAAGAGGAGGAGGACATCAGCAAGATTCCAGCCTACATGACCCTCCTGATATTGTTGGACTGCAACTCCCAGCAACCAGAGCCAGTACAGCCAATGAGGAGGCACGCTGGGAGTTGCAATCCACAACAACATCTGGAGCCCTGCATGGTTGCCAGTGCACTGAACCATTGATGGAGAGATTGCCACCTCCTCTTTAGTCTCCTTGGTGTTTCAGGGAAGAGGAAAAGGAATTCCTTGGTGTTTCAGGGCAGAGGAAAAGGAACCCAGAGGAGTGAAAACGAGCAACCACCCAAAGGGAAAGTATTTTTACCATATATCAAAGGAGTCATAGACAGAATAGGGAAAGTAGTGAGGAAACACAACCTCCAAATGGTTTACAAACCAACCAAGAAAATCCAACAAATGCTGCACTCAGCGAAGGACAGGAGAGACCCTCTCACAGCCGCAGGAGTTTACTGCATACCATGAAGCTGCGGACAAGTCTACATAGGGACCACCAAACACAGTGTACAAACACGAGTCAAGGAACATGAGAGACACTGCAGACTGGGCCAGCCAGAAAAATCAGCAGTAGCAGAACACATTATAAACCACCCTGGGCATAAAATGCTGTTTGAAAACACTGAAATTCTGGACCATGCCAACAACTATCAGGTCAGAATGCACAGGGAAGGTATCGAAATCCACAAACACTTGGACAACTTCAACAGGAAAGAAGAAACCCTTAAAGTAAACAAGGTTTGGCTACCAGTCCTACAAAATAAGAAAATCAGCACTTAGCAAATGCAAATGGGAAACCAACCAGGGTCAGGGGCTTTCCCAGCAGACAATAGCAGACAATATCCTTGTTTGCATATCCTCCCACCCTGAAGCCATGCCATTAACAACAGAACAAAACCTATTCAACACAGAACAATACACAGTTTACATGGGAATCACCCCTCCCTACGCAGGGTCTCACAGTATATATAGACCCACTCTCTTCCATTTCAGTACTCTCTGAAGATGCCAGCCACAGATGCTGGTGAAACGTCAGAAAGAAACTCTTCTAGAACATGGCCACACAGCCTGAAAAACCCACAAAAAACTATGAACTCTTTTCCTGTTGTCAACAAATAAGAAATTTGCTAGCCTGACAAGCTTTTAGGAGCTGCAAGGCTTGAGCACCTGCTTTATTTTTGAGTGTGATATTCCTCCTCCTCCTCCTCTTCCTCCTCCTCTTCCTCCTCCTCTGCTTTTCTCAAGAAAGATACTCTATTTATAGGCCATTGCCTGGTGCAGATAGTAAGCCTGACTGCTAGCAAAATATAGGCTTCACAATCTATTCTGGGAGGCAGCGGTGTCTCCTTGTACTACCTGTCAGAGCCAGAGTAATGTAGCAAGCTGGACGTTTTTTGTGGCAGATCTACAATCAGCACCATCACAACCCTGCCGTGGATGAGAGCTTGAGGTTTCCAGTTTTTCCTCCTGACCCTGTTCTTGTGCCTTGGACACCAGCCCATGACCGTGGCAGTTCTTGCCGAAGAGACAGAATACCTGTTTCCCAAAATCTAGGCAGGTGAGAACTATGGAAAGGAGCATCTCAGTGCTGACCCTTGAAGTTTGTTCTGCCTCTTCACCTAATGCCAACTCTTATATTTCTCCGGTATTAAGTAAAGAAGTCTTTATTTTTCTAGAACAGGGGTAGGCAACCTAAGGCCCGGGGGCCGGATGTGACCCCCCTGAGGCCTTTGGACCAGCCCCAGGCTGGTCCTGCCGCCGCCGCTGCCGCCGCCGCTCACCATGATGATATTGATTATTGTTGTTACTTGTTCTTGGGGTTTTCTTGGCAAAATCTCCACAGGGGGTTTGCCATGGCTTTTCTGGGGCTGAGAGAGTGTGCATGCATATTTTTTAAATTTAAAAAAATAAATAAAAATTTTTATTTTTATTTTTATTTATTTATTTATTTATTTTTGGTGCTTCGGCCCCCCAATTGTCTGAGGGACAGCAACCCAGCCCCCGGCTCAAAAAGGTTGCCTACCCCTGTCCTAGACTTTTAATTATCTATTGGCATTGCTGAGGTCTTCTGTTTTATTCTCTTGCTTTTTGCAGTTTTGATGTGGATTTTGACAATTTTCATGCTTTTATCCCTTCTCAGCTCTCTTGGAGTCGGGTGGGACCATTCCCCCCACATATGAGTCTGCCTGGATGTTATGATCTTTGGCAAATGACCTTCGCTCCATCCTATCGCCTTTGCTGGGAACACAAGAGAAGCAGAGCATTCTCAGTGGTTGCATCCAGGCTTTGAGACGCTCACCCTAGAAAAGCTAGGATGGCACCCTCCATGCTGTCCTGTTGTCAACAAATAAGAAATTTGCTAGCCTGACAAGCTTTTAGGAGCTGCAAGGCTTGAGCACCAGCTTTTTTTTGGGGGGGGGGGAGGAGGAAGGCAGCCTATAAATGGATTGATGATGATCATGGAAGAGAAGGAGGAGGAGGGATAGGGTTTTAAAATGTTTTGTTGTTCTCTTTGCTGTGCACCTTTAAGTCATTCTTGACTTGTGGTGACCCTGAGGCAAACCTATCATGAGGTTTTCTTTGACAAGATTTATTCAGAAGGGGTTTGCCATTGTCTTCCTCTGAGGGTGAGAGAGTGTGACTTGCCGAAGGTCACCCAGAGCATTTCCATGGCTGAACAAGGATTCAAATCCTGATCTCCAGAGTCCTACTTCAATGCTCAAACCACTACACCTTGTCAGCTCTAAAAAAAATCTTCTTCAAAATAAATGAACAGATATTAAATTTTACACCAGGAGCTGTGGAAACCTATTGAGTGACCTTGGGCAAGTCACACTCTCTCAGGCTCAGAGGGAGGCAAAGGCAAACCCCCTCTGAATAAACCTGCCAAGAAAACCTCATGACAGGGTTGTTGTAAGTCAGAAATGACTTCAAGGCACACAACAACAAATTCTCTCTTACATACACGCGGAGCCTAGGAAAGCCTTTTGGACCATAATTCCCACTCCCAGCTGGTATGACCACTATAGGATTCTTGTCCACAAGAGTAACTTCTCCTAGGCCTGCTCTTGCTCTGAAGATTACATTGCTTTACTGAATCTGTGCAGGCACTTTGGATGTTTGAGAGAAACAGTAAGATGGTATCAGAACTAGTTGAACCCTCCCTCCAACTCAGTAAATAAATCAGGCTTCTGTGGATGATCAGCAAGATTTATTGTAGTCAGAGAGATGCAGCTAGTAAGTCATCTTTGGACAAAACTAAAGGTCGAGCACACATACATCAAATAAAAGTATTTGAAAGGCATAGCCCCTCCTTCCAAATCTGGTGGGCAAAAAGTTTTGGTTCTCATAACACAGCTAGCAATTTCCAAAAAAGTAAAGTTACTTTCAAGAGTATTTTGCTTCCAGATTCTCAAGTCATCATTGTCCGTTATTGCTTAGATAATGGCATGCAAACAAGCTACTGATCTCACTAACAAGAATCAAACCTTCCTACACAAGCCTCTCTTAAGGCCACGCAGCTGAACAGTCCAACCCTATACTGGAATGACAAATACATAACATTCAACTCATGTATTTCTAACATATAAAAAGCCCATAGCTATTTATTGCATATCATTGATCCTACTTATACAGCCTTGAGGAAAACAACTTGTTACATCTGTTTCCCAAACAAGTGTCTCACAAACATGCCGCCTTGGTAAGATTTGCATTTCAGATCTCATATGCCATACCAACTAGTGAGAATATGAAATCATAAAGTACAACAAACAAATATAAGCAACCAAATATATCAGTCAAATATAAAAAGCATATTACATAGTGACCATCCTCCCCCCCCGACACATATAATGCCTACAAAAGCTGTTCATAGTATACAGTGGGGGGTTGGTTCCAGGACCACCACCCTGTGGATAACAAAATCTGTGGATACCAAGTCCCATTAAATACAATGACATAGTATAATAGTGCCCCATATATAAAATGGCAAAATCAAGGGTTGCTTTATGGAATTTATATATTTTAAAAATATTTGCAAGCTATGGATGCTTGAATCCATAGATAAAAAATCTGTGGGTACAGAGGGCTGACTGTATATATTAAGCACAGCACCAGTATTACCCAGGGCCTTTTATACATCTTAGGCATATAGCACATTAGGCAGGACAAAATCATGGCATCATATCATATCAGAAGCATGGCAGCATGTCAATCAGGACTGAATTGTGGCAGGATTAACCCAATCCTGACAGACAGGAAACATGTACAGGGACAATTCCATCACCAAACAGTTCCTTTCAAGCTCTGCTTCCAGTGGTATGCTCCCTCTGGAGGACAAACACCCCTAAAAATCTGCACATGCCCCACTGAAATGAAAGAGTACAGAGTAAGATCTTCCCTCTGCCACAGACAGCATTATCAGTGGCAGTGTTGGTCTGCAGATGCAGAATGAATGCAGTTTGGCACCACTTAAACTGTCATGGCTTCATCTTATGGAATCCTGGGATTTGTAATTTGTTGCAGCACCAGAGGTCTCTGACAGAGAAAGCCAAACATCTCACAGAGAAAGCCAAACATCTCACAAAGCTGCAAATCTCAGAATTCCATAGCATTGGCCATGGCAGTTAAAGCAGTGTCAAACTGCATTAATTCTACAGTCCAGATACAGCCTTGGAAGAACACGGACTGTCCTGGGGGAAGGCTGCATCCTCCTCTGCCACCCCACCAACTCCCATCCCAAGCACACAGCATGAACCCAGTCTTAGAAAGGAACCCCAAAGCCATCTAGTGAAATCTCCTGATCCCAGTGTAGGAAACTCACAATTAAAATATCCCCAACTGGTGGCTAGCTAACTTCTGTTGAAAAACCTCCTCCAAGGGAGGAGAATCCACTCTTCCATGGGAGGTGGAATCAGTAGAAAGCCCCTCTCCAGTGCTCTCACATCTGCTAAGCAAAGGCCTGCAGGGACTCAGTCCAGAAACCCATTGGTGTGCTCTGCTAGTACACTTCTCCCAGGGTCACAAAGCAATGGCAGAGAGGGAAGGAGGAGGAGTGCCAGAATCCTGTTGGTGTCTCATGAAAACATTAAGTGTTTTAAATCACCATTTTTAAAGTAATGAGTGAGACCCTGCATCTGAAACTACAAGGTGCATCTTTATGATGCTGCCATAGCAAACATGACTGCTAGGAAATATGCCAGTGAATTGCAATAGTACACAATTTGTTGTTGTTGCTAACTGTCCTCAAGTCAATTTTGACCCATGGCAACCCTGTTGATGAGACATCTCCAAGACCTCCTGTCATGATCTCTTTGATGGAGTCCATCCATATAGCATGCAACCTTCCTCTCTTTCTACTTCCCTCTACCTTTCCTAGTATTATTGTTTTTTTTCCCCCGTGCCTTCTCATGATGTGTCCAAAGTATGACAACCCAAGTTTTGTCATCTTGGCTTCCAGGGAGATTTCTGGCTTGATCTGCTCCCACATAAGATTGCGCAAGAGAGAGTCCTATTGAGCAATTGGATATGTTCAAAGAATCATAGAGTTGGAAGAGACCACAAGGGCCATCCAGTCCAACCCCCTGCCATGCAGGAACTCAAAATCAAAGCATCCCAGACAGATGGCCATCCAGCCTCTGTTTAAAGGCCTCCAAAGAAGGAGACTCCACCACACTCTGATCTTGTTATGCATCAGAAGATTTATTTATTTATGTATGTATTTATTTACTTTATTTATATGCTGCCTTTCTCTCATTCTGGGATCCAAAGTGGCTTCCATAACAACAAATTAAAAATGTTTACAACAAGTTTTAAAACTAATTTGAAAACTCCATATTAAGGCACTATAAAACTGATTAAAATCATACACAGTTAAAACCAGATAAAGCATATATCTATATTAAGAACCCTCCTGCTTAAGCATTAGCAACTTGCATAAATAAAATTGTTTTGGCTTGCAGTGAAAGGAAAGCAGGAAAATGTTACACATGGGAGCACATTGAAATTGCTGCCACATTGCTAACTCTGCTTGCACAATGGTCCCACAGAAATCATGGGTTCTCCTCATTATAACTGAGTCTGCAGTAGTCCACATCCTTTTTTAGTTTTCTTCAGTTAAACTCCTGCCCTCCTGTCTGTCCCTGACTTCAACTCCACCAGTTAGTCTCAAAGGTGCTACAAAATCTCTATACATATTAATTCTACAGACTAACATGGCTATATCTTTAAATGGTCCCAGTGGTGTAACTATGGGCCTTTGCAGACTGCCAGAAATAGTGCACATTAAATTGAGGCACTGCCCTGGCTCAGTGCTAGGGAATCATGGGAACTATATTTTATTGTGGTACCAGAGCTCTCTGACAGAGAAGGCTCAATGTCCCAGAAAAAAATACAATTCCCATGACTCCCTAGCACTGAGCCAGGGCAGTGCCTCAATTTAATGTGCACTATTTCTGGCAGTCTGCAAAGGCCCTTTGTCTCCACTCCCCTACCAAGAATACAAACATTGTGCAACAGGTCAATTCAACTATATGCAATCCTAAGTCAGTTTATGAAGTTGTAACTTCCCAACAGGATGCTAGCCAATGCTCTAATTGGACTGGTTGCTTAATATTTTTTTTAAAAAGCAAAAAACTTTTGTTCCACATATTGTTTTAACTGTTTTGTTTGAATATCATAAGCTGCTCTGATTCACTTTTTTGGCAGGAAAGCATAATATAAATCTACTTAATTAAACAAATAAAGTTCCCCTAAATGCAGAAGTGGTTGGAAGTCAGTTCAAATCCACAGACGTAAAGTTGCCTAGGAGGGATTACTGCACCTCCATGCACGCGTTGAGTAGGGATACACAACCACACTGTGTACTGATGTGCAAGCCAAATACTTTGCCTGTTGTGACTCATTATACATTGGGCACCTATGTGCACAAGCACTTTGGTTATGCATTCAGTTGTACTCTTGGTGTCTTGGTTCAGTTGCACCCTGTCATTCCACACAAGTTGGTGAGTACCTCTGCAGGTGGAAATTTGACCTACGCAAAACTATTGTTGGATCTGACTTTAAAAGGTAACCAAAATGGTAAAAGGTCTGGAAACCATCAAGTCCTCTGAAGAGTGGCTTAGGAACCTGGGAATGTTTAGCCTGGAGAAGAGACGGTTAAGGAATGACATCATAGGCATGTTGAAATATTTGAAGGGTGTCACACTGAGGATGGAGCAAGCTTGTTTTCTGCTGCTCCAGAGAATAGGGCATGGAGCAATGGATTCAAAGTACAGGAAAAGCGACTTCACCTAAACATTATAATAATAATATAATAATAAAAGTTTATTTTTATCCCGCCCCTCTGCAGCGCAATCGGGGCGGCTTACAATAAAACATCATTACAATAAAATACAATAAAACCATCAGCACCAGAACTTCCTGACTGTAAGGGTTATTTGATAGTGGAAGATGCTGCTGCCTTGGAGTGTGGTAGAATCTCCTTATTTGGAGGTTTTTAAACAGAGGCTGGAGGAGCAACTGTAACAAGGAGGGCTTTTATGGTGTCTTCCCACATGACAGAAGGGAGTTGGATTGGAAGGCCCTTGGGGGTCCCTTCAAACTCTGTGATTCTATGATTCTATCTCACCCACAATATGCCATCTCCAAACAGCTTCTCCCTCTAGTGCCTGATCCCAAAATCACAAAACCACTGGGTTGGAAGAGACCCCCAAGGGTCATCCAATCCAACCCCATTCTGCCTTACAGGAAGGAACCATCAAGGCACTCCAGACAGATGGCCATCCAGCCTCTGTTTAAAATCCTCCAAAGAAGGAGACTCCACCACTCTCCAAGGGGGCATATTCTACTGTCAAACCACTCTTATTGTCAGGAAGTTCTTCCCAAAGTTGAGGTGGACTCTCTTCTTCCTCCCTCTTGCTGTCATTGTCTACACTGGCAGCACTGCCCAGCACACGTGAAGCAAGAGGCTGCTAGCCTAAGCCAAAGTTATGTGGCAGGGTCAGTGGCCACTGGTAGGTCCCATGCCAATGCACAGTGAAGCCAAAGCATCTAATGTGCTGAGCCACCTCCCCAAAATAGATTCCAGCACCCTGGGCAGCTTCTATAAACCCTGGATTGGATTCACCGCCCCACTGACATGGGACCCACTAACATCCACCTGTGGAGGTTCTGAGGCTGGACAGGTAGAGACTGGAGCAAAGGCTCCTAATGATGCAACTTCCACCTGAAGTCTGGGCAGGGAAACTTCTTTAATGAGTGCTCATTCTCCAGGCCAAGAGAGAGATCTCTCGAGGCACCTCCCTTGGCAAAGTGTTCCCCGAGTGTGCATTTCTTTCTCTGGAAAACCAAGAGATGTTTGCTCGTGAGAATTTCTCCCTCCAGAGATGAAGCCTTTCTGTAAGAAAACAAGGCAGCCGTTGCTAAGCCAGTGACTCCAAGTCACTCACACAGTCTTTGACTGCTGCACTTAAAAAAAAAAAACACAAAACGCATACACATACACACATGGATCCCTTTCTAAAAGCTACTTGAAGATTTACAAGATCCACAGTTGATCAATATTTTTAGGACCCACCAGAATGTTACAAAATAGGGGCAAGCTTTCCAGCTGTCTGGAGAGAACTTCCTGATGGCATTCCAGCCTTCATATTTGCAATGATCATAGTTTTAAAATAGGAAAGTGGTAAATGGTTATAGTCCTCAAAGGACAGGGATGATACAGGTTACATCTAGAGATGCGGGAGAAAGAAATAGAGAGTGTTTACACATTGCACAATTACAGCACAATTAAATGTCATGGCTGAGAACCTTGTGATTTCTAGTTAGGTAGGGGAGTACTTCAAAATCTCTATTACATTCCCCTGAATTACAGCAGACAGAAAATTCTAAGTAGTTCAGGAAACTACAAATCCCAGGATTCCATAACTAGCATTTGTTTTTTAAAGTAGATATTCCAGTTGCACAAATCCCACTCCACCCAATAAATAAATTAAAAGATAAATAAAATCCAAACACACACAACACCAGCTTTTCTCCTTGTTTTTATATCCTGTTTTCACTGGCAGGTTTTTCATAGGAATCAGTAGCTCTTATCTTCTATACAATGCCTTTACACATCTGCTTTTGTTTACTAACAAACCAGACAATCCAACAGCTCTTGCACCAATGTAACAATGTAAATCCCAACACAACGACACCAGTGTGAGAGCCATTATTTCTCCTGCTTCATCCACTCTGTGTTGCCAAAATAGGCACCTCTCCAAATTTGGCTTCTCCTCTTTTCACCCAGATTGCCTAAAGAATGCTCTCATTCAAGCATTTCATAAACATTTCCGGCGTCTCATTTCCCCTCATTTTTCCAGCTACACACAATCAGTTTTCAAAATACACATTTTTTTCCATTGTGTGTCAAACAGCACACTTTAAAAAACAACACTGCTCCATAGCATGGGACCATGGGAGTTAAAATGGTATCAAAGTGTTTGTAACTATGTAGTGTGGATATACTGATAGACAACTGCTAATCCCTCCATCAACTTATATATATATATATATATATATATATATCTGCAGTCATCAAGATCATTTTCCATTCTTAACTGAAACACACAAGTTCTTTGCAAAATAGAAAACAAAAGTAAAGACATTATAGATATCTAGTGACTTGGGAGCTATGTATCCCTCCTGGTACTCTTGGATTGGAACACCCAGCAGCCCCAGGATGACCAATAACATTCCTAGGCATAAAAGAATACCTCCCTCCTTTTATCTCCTTCCACCAGCAGGCAAATACTTTTTATTCCAACAGGCTTTTGGAGCTGAAGATTTTAAAAGTCAGGCCTTTTAAGGGGCGGGGGGGGGCTGTTGTTTTAAGAATCAGGGTGGCATAGTGGTTTGAGCATTGGGACTATGCTTCTGGTGACTAGGATTCAAATCCCCATTTGGCCATGGAAACCCACTGGGTGACCTTAGGCAAGTCACACTCTCTCAGCCTCAGAAGGAGGCAAAGGCAACCCCCCTCTGAACAAATCCTGCCAAGAAAGCCCCATGATAGGCTTACCTTAGGGTCGGCATAAGTCAGAAACAGCTTGAGGGCACACAACAACAAAACAACATTATTTTGAACTGTACTTTTAGGGTGGAAAAGCCTGCTTTTTTATCCTTTTTTTTAAAATATATTTGTAAATTAAATCTATTCTTAACAATCTTAGTAGTTTACTTCTGTTTTAATATTGACCTTTTTTTGTTTTTATCTATATTACAATCACTTTAAAATGTACGCTGCAGTGAGTCCCTGTTTTTTGGGGGAAAGTGATGTACAAATAAAGATAGCAAGATGATGATGATGAAAATGATGAAAGGATGGGCCACGAACTGCATGTGGCTCCTGGGGTCACATTTTGTACCCCTGACAGGCCCCAAGAGACTTCCCAAATAACAGGAGTGTGTCCTGGATTCGGGTTCTGGTTCCTCCACTTGCTCAACAATCCAGAGGAATTGTAAATGAATCTGCTTCAGCTCTCTACACGTCCTCCTCTTTACCACTCCCTTCTGATCCCTTGGGACATTTGCTTGTAAGAGCAAGTGGTTGTGGTTGCTGTCATGGGATAGCTGGACTGACTCAGCCCCAAATCACAATTAGTTGGAGCCCTGTTACAGATACCCAATTCAAGTTTGTTGTTGTGAGCCTTCAAGTCATTTCCAACTTATGGGGACTGTACATGATATAGTGGTTTGAGGGCTGGACTACCACTCTGGGAGACCTGGGTTCGAATCCCTGCTTTAGCATGAAAACGTACTGGGTGACCTGGGCCAATTCACACTCTTTCAGCCTCAGAAGATGGCAATGGCAAACCTCCTCTGAAGAAACTTGCCAAGAAAATCCCATGATAGGTTCACCTTAGGGTCACCATAAGAATGACTTGGAGGCACACAACAACAACAACAACAACAACAACAACAACGCAAAACTATAACAGGGTTTTTTTTGAGAAATTAGTTTGGGGTGAGTTGCTGTTGCCTTCCTTTGAAGCTAAGAGAGTGTGCCTTGCCCAAAGTTTTCATGGCGAAGCAGGGATTCAAACTCTGGTCTCCCAAAGTCTTAGGGGGGTTGCAGACTGCCAGAAATAGTGCAAATTGAGTCCACTTTTAGGGTTAGGGTTAGGGAATCATGGGAACTGTATTTTATTGTGGCACCAGAGCTCTCTGACAGAGAAGGCTCAATGTCTCAGAAGAAAAAAAAAACAATTCCCATGATTCCCTAGCACTAACCCTAACCCTAAAAGTGGACTCAATTTGCACTATTTCTGGCAGTCTGCAACCCCCCTAAGTCCAACACTCAAAAAAGATGCATTAACTCAACTGTTAAACTGTAAGTCAACACATAGATAAATCCCATGGATTCTCTAGTCAAGATTATTAGTAAGTGGGTTTAGACCTTTACATTTTGTGCATCAACCTGTCAAATGGGTTTAAAACTCCTTTAGTCTGTTTCTTACTGAGATATATATATATATAGATTGGTTAAAGAAATACTGAAATATTCTAATATTGATATATTGAATATTGATGCTGATATGTTGACATATTGTAATGTTAATATTGTGATATTGTGAAGGTGATCTGCCGTACTATATTTTATCTCGGCTGTTTTAATTTTATGATGGTTTAATTCAGTTTTAAGGGGTGGGTGGGTAAGAGGTGGGAGGTAGAAATTGTTTTATTTGTTGTATTTTTAATTCTGTTGTACGCCGCCCCAATTGCTGAGCAGAGGGGCGGGTTATAAATAAAAAAGATTATTATTATTATTATTATTATTATTATTATTATTAAGAAAGATATAAATTGGTTAAATGGGTTTAATACTTTTTTAGTCTGTTTCTTACTGAGATGCAACAACAGAGAGATATAAATTGGTTAAAGGGATTTTACTGGATGCCACCCTGAGACCATATGTGATGGGGCAAAATATAAGCATTTTAAATAAATAATTCATTTTTCATAGAATCATAAAACTAGAAGAGACCACAAGGGCCATCCAGTCCAACTCCCGCCATTTATTTTATTTTATTTATTCTTATTCAATTTATATCTCATCTTTCTCCTGAACAGGGCCTAAAGCAGCTCACACATCAATAAAAACAAGGCACCAGCATTAAAAATTAGCAATATTTAAACAAATAAAATACATAAGCTACCATACTAAAGTTTCAATACTTTAAAACAACATCAAATCACTTGAATGATTCTTCCATGAAACCAGTTCTGTTGGACCAAGTATTTTTCTCCCACCTGTCTTTCTTTTAAATGCAAAGTGTGAATTTGCAAATGTACAAACCTCTGACCTGTGGGGCAGGGATATTTGGAGATGGGACCTGGGGGTTTCTGGATACAAATTAAAGAAATCACCATCTATCACCAGATCAATCTGTCTCCTATTTTGCTTTTGTTGGAATATGTCACTGAATCCCATTTTGGGAGAAAGGTGGGATATAAACTCAATAAATAAATAAAATTACAATTTCTCTCCTTTGAAGTCCTGGTTGGGACCTGTTGAACCACACTGTGCAACCATTCTTATTCTTATTATATTTATATCCCATCTTTTCATCAAAAATTGGGGACCATTTGCAGCAAATTAAAAGGACAGTACAATTTAAAACATAAAAGTGAGCATTAAAACAGAATTAAACTAGCATAGTAAGTGGAATCCTATTAAAACATAAAAATGAGCATTAAAATAGAATTAAACTAGGATAGTAAGTGGAATCCTACTGCCTCAAAGGAACTGGGGATTCCTGCACATCCCCCACCCCATCCTTTGCAGCCAGTGGGGAAAATGTCAACCATAGTGGGCTCCTGATCATGTGCAGAGTGCCTTTCCCTGAAAGCTATGGGCTTTCTCCTTTCCTCTCCTATAGATGGACATGGAACTAAGCTGCAACTAGAGCTCACCCAGGGGGGGGTCTCTTGATTTTTCATCCTTTTCTGACAGATTGCGACACCCTGGATTTCAGCACCCTGGACTTGAGCAAACCTAGTTTGTAGCACCCTGGATTTCAGCACCCTGGACTTGAGCAAACCTAGTTTGTAGCACCCTGGATTTCAGCACCTTGGATTTGAGCAAACCTAGTTTGTAGCACCCTGGATTTCAGTACCTTGGATTTGAGCAAACCTAGTTTGTAGCACCCTGGATTTCAGCACCTTGGATTTGAGCAAACCTAGTTTGTAGCACCCTGGATTTCAGCACCTTGGATTTGAGCAAACCTAGTTTGTAGCACCCTGGATTTCAGTACCTTAATTTGTAGCATCCTGGATAGCAGCGCCCTAGTTTGTAGCGCCCTGGATTTCAGCACTTTAATTCATAGCACCCTGGATTTCAGCACCTTAATTTGTAGCACCCTGGATTTCAGAACATGGATTTGAGCAAACCTAGTTTGTAGCACCCTGGATTTCAGAACATGGATTTGAGCAAATCTAGTGTGTAGCACCCTGGATTTCAGCACCCTGAATAGCAGCACCTTGGATTTCAGCACCCTAGTTTGTAGCACTCTGGATTTCAGAACATGGATCTAAGCAAACCTAGCGTGTAGCACCCTGGATTTCAGCACCTTAATTTGTAGTATCCTGGATAACAGCACCCAGGATTTGGGCACCCTACTTTGTAGCACCCTGGATTTCAGAACATGGATCTAAGCAAACCTAGTGTGTAGCACCCTGGATTTCAGCACCCTGGATAGCAGCGCCTTCGTTTGCAACGCCCTGGATTTCAGCACCCTGAACAGAACACGAGGAGAAAGACCCCCGGAACGAGGGAAGGGGCTGGCGCAGGAAGGCAGGGGGGCTGAAAAGCCCGAAGGACCCCCGAAGACATCAACCCCCCCCCCGCAAGGCCCCAGGGAGGGGAGGCCAGAGGGAGGCTCTGCTTGGAGGCCAAGGCGATGGTCCTCAGGGACAGCCAAAGACCCGGCCTCCTCCTCCTCCTCCTCCTCCTCCTCCTCCTCCTCCCCCCTCCAAGCCCCCCCCATCGTCCTGGGGGCAGAAGCAGAACCCCTGGCCCCCCTCCCCAGAAAAAAGTGAAAGGGAGAGGAGGAGGGGGGACCCAATAGGCGCCTCCACATCCCCATGACTGGGGCAGGGTAGTGCCCCTTGCCTCCCCCCAGAAAAAAGTGAAAGGGAGGGGAGGGAACCCCCATAGCCCCCTCCCCACCTCCCACCCCACCTACCCCATAGGAGTATTGTCCCTTGGCCCCCCAGCAGGAAGTGATAGGGAGAGAGACTCCCCCATCATTGGGGCAGAAGTAGAGCCCCATTCCCCCCTCCTCAGCAGAAACTGGAGGGGAGGGGAGGAGTGGGACCCCCCTCAGCTCCCACTCCACCCCATAGCCCCCCCCCCATTATTGGGGAAGGAGTAGCGCCACTGGCCTCCCCCTCCCCACCAGAAAGGGAGGACAAGAGGAGGAGGAAGACCCTCCCCCAGTCCCCACCCCTCCCCATAGGTCCCCCATCACTGGGGCAAGAGTGCTGCTCCTTGGCCCCCTCCCCACCAGAAAATGAAGGGGAGTGCAGGACCCCTCCAGCTCCCATCCCAACCCATAGGTGCCCCCCACAAGCGCTCCCTGCCTCCCTTCCCAGCAGAAAGTGGGGAGGAGTGGGACCCTCCCCAGTGGGACCCCCACCCCACCCGACCCACCTGGGCTTCCGCTGGAGCTGAGTCGCCTTCCACAGAGACACTGCAGCATATGCGAGCCTTTGGTCCACAGGAGGCGGCCGGCGATCCGCATGGAGAAGGGAGCTCCCAGGCCCGGGACCCAAGCCCTCCCCAGCCCACCCCCCACCCAAGAAAAGCCCCCTCCCCTTAGAGGCCTCCTCCTCCCTCTCCCCCTCCTCCTCCTCTGGCCCCACAGCCCCCCATGCTCCCAGAGGAGGAGGAGGCACCAGAGAGTGGCAGGACTTGGCAGGACTTGGAGGCTGGCAGGGGAGGAGGAGGAGGAGGAGGAGGAGGAGGAGGAGGAGGAAGAGGGAGGGATACAGGGAGGGATGGAGCCAGGCCCCCTGCTGGACGGGAGAAGCTGCACTCCGCAAAACTTCTCCCCTGCCAGGCCTAGAGGGGCCACGACGCCCCCTGGCGGCCATCCCCGGACCATGCCCAGGCCAAGGAGGGTCCCCCACCCAGGGACCCCCTGCCAGCCTTTGCCACCTTCTTCCTCCTCCACCCCCAAATTCCACCTGTTGCTCTTTGCTGTCGAGTCAGCTTAGATCAGGGGTAGGCAACCTTTCCCCTTTAAGGGCCGAGGGACTTCAGCTCCCAGAATCCTAGGAGCTATTGGCCAACATGGGACTACTGGCCAACATGGCTGAGGCTTCTGGGAGCTGAAGCCCCTCGGCCCTTAAAGGGGAAAGGTTGCCTATCCCTGGCTTAGATATCTGCTGTCGTGTGCCCTCAAATGGTTTCCAACTTCTGGCGACCCCTAAGGCAAACCTATCATGGGGTTTTCTTGGCAAGATTTCTTTAGAGGGGACATCTGCCATGGCCATCATCTGAGGCTGAGAGAGTGTAACTTGGCCAGACCTGCCTGCATGTGACCTGCCCATGCTCAACCAATGGGTTTATAGAGCCAAGCTCGGGATCGAATCCATGTCTCCAGAGTCTGCATTCTTCTCCAAATCTGGTGCTAGTAACACATTACTGATGATTGATGCAGCAAAAATTGTAAGAGAGACAACATGGCGTAGTGGTTTGAATGCTGGCCTGCAGCTCTGGAGACCAGGGTTCAAGTCATCAAACTTGGCCATCAAACTCACTGAGTGACCTTGGGCATGTCACACTCTCTCAGCCTCAGATGATGGCTCCTTAGAACAAATCGTGCCAAGAAAACCCCATGATAGGGTTGCCACAAGTCAGAAATGATGTGAAGGCACACAACAACAGCAACAAAGCGCTTTAAGTAAGCAGCACAGGAGAAGAAGGAGAAGAAGGAGAAGAAAAACCGAAGGCCCCATAAATATCGGATCAGCAGCTAAGCAGCAGAGCAGGCAGAAGAGGGTAAACCCTGAGCATGTGCAAAGATCCCATCTCACCCCAGTGGCTAGCCATGGCCAATTCCGGCAGGTTCCCACGGCTGAGGATGTGGCAGTGGCTTCCAGTCCAGGTGTCACATTGGCACTTTCTCTGCCCCAAACAAGGAATCGATCCCATCACCCTTCAGGAGAGGAGGGGCACAACTTGTCCCCACCCAAGTGCAAATCCTTTTCTGCAAACCACGCGCACGCACACACACACACACACACACACACACAGATCCTGGCTTTGGAGTTAAAAATTATGCAAACTCTCCCCTGAGCATTAGCACAATTTTGGTACATGGTGGCCAAGCTTTGAAAGAGCCAGCAAAGTTGCTAAATGTTTAGTTAATTTGCACCCTGTCTGCTGTCTGGCCTAATCCGCTTTCTGTGCAATGGATTCAACAGCTGGTCATAGGAGAGCGATAAGCAGCTTATGAAGGACACCCGTGTGACACCCACCCACCTACCCACACTACTTTCAGAGGCTCTCAAACTCAGTACCCACCCACCTCACTTTGCTTTCTGGGATTTCAGCCACCAGGTGCCCTTCCAGATGTGCTGGGCTACAACTGCCATGACAGATCACATTGGATTTATGGGTGCTGTAGCACAAACACAGCTGGAAGAGCATCAGAAAGTCCTTTTATCTGCCAGCAAAAAGGAGGAAGGGAGAGGGTGGGGAAGGAATGTAGCAGCACCTTTAAGACTAACTGGTTTTTATTTTTGTATGAGATTTCATGGATATGAACCCACTTCTTCATATGCTGTACCAAAAACTCAGGTATGAAGCATATTTTATAGAATCACAGAATCACAGAGTAGGAAAAGACCCCAAGGGCCATCCAGTCCAACCCCTGCCATGCAGAAAGACACCATCAAAGCACCTTTGACAGATGGCCATCCAGCCTCTGTTTAGGATTCTAGGATTCTATGACCATTTGAAAAACTGCAGTTATTAAATACCAAAGTCAAGATCATCTGATGCACAAGCACATGTGCATCCATTCACAGCAGGCTAAAATGTCCAGTGGCTTCTGTAGGGAACTTACACATGAGAATGATGCCATTGGGATTCCAGCCAAGGAACAGAAAACCATGAGCCTATGAGTTTTCTCCTTGACTGAGTGATTGGGTCCAAAGAAGTTTTACCATCCTAAGAACTTTTGTTATTAGTGTGATATAAAGATCTTCATCTGTGTTTTCCCCCCAACATATAAAAGGTTCTCCTATTTGCAAAGAGTCTTTCAAATTCCCTAGAATCATCAAGTGTTTCAATCATTAAACAAGAGAGTTATAGGGTCAAACGCCACGGGAGAATTGCATTGCCTGCCCAAAGGAGGAAACTGAAAGAAGGGTGTGGAAAGGAAAACACGATCTCTCACTCTCGCTCTCTTTGTGCAAGGCATAAAGCTGCATCCGATGCCATCCTTTCTGATTGCTCACATTGAGTATGCATTCTCTACACAACCATGCATGTGCTCTCCAAAACCTCATGAGCGTGAGGCACCTTCCATTGAACCCCTCCTCATGCACCACCTCCTGCTTTCTTGTTAAGGATCATTACTCATTAACTTATCATGAAATCATCCTAATGCTGCAAAGCAAAGGTTCCCCCTTCCTTCCCCCTCACAGGTGCACAAGAGGAAGGAGCACTTAAGCACTGGATCTGCTGAAGGGGAGGGCTCATGGTCTCGCCTGCTCACAAAGGATCATTTATACACGTGTGCCCACAGGTGGGGTATGCTGGGGAGTGTGTGTGTGTAGTGCATGAGCATAAGCATTGTGCTGAAAGAACCAGTGATCCATGCACACAACTGAGAAGGCCTCTTTTATATGCCTAATTCATAAATGTGTGTGTGCCATCAAGCTGCCTTTCGACAACTACCAACCTCGTTAAATTTTTATAGGGTTTTCTTAGGAGAGGAATCCTATCACCTGGTTTTTTCCAGCTGCTTCCTCCAAGATACTGCCGACAGCACCTGGGATTTAATGCTGGTCTCCCATCCAAACATGAACCAGGGCTGACCCTGCTTAGCCTCCAAAATCAGACAGGATCTGGTACCTTTTATGGATCAATATTCAATTAATTAATGCAGAAATATGATTAATAAATCATAGAATCCTAGAATTGGAAGAGACACTAAGCACCATCCAGTCCACCCATTTTGGCCATGCAGGAAGACACAATCCGAGTCTTCCCTGTGACAAACTGCCATCCAGCCTGTTTAAAAATCTCCACCGTGGCAGCAGTGCATTCCACTATTGAACAGCTCTTACCATCAGGAAGTTCTTCCTAATGCTTAGGTGAATCTCTTTTCTTGTAGTTTGTGTCCATTGCTTTGCATCTCTGCCCAGTCTCTGGAGCAGCAGAAAACAAGATTGCTCCATCCTCAATATGACACCTCTTCAAATATTTAAATAGGGCTATCATATCCCTCCTTAACCTTCTCTTATCCAGGCTAATCCTATCCAGCTCCCTAAGCCATTCCTCACTGGGCTTGGTGGTTTTCAGACCTTCCACCATTTGAGTTGCCCTCCTCTGGACATGCTACAGCTTGTCCACATCATTTTTGAATGCTCAGAACTGGATACAGTATTATTATAAGTGAGGCCTGACCACAGCAGAATAGAGTGGTACTATTACTTCCCCTGATCTAAGCACTATAATCCTATCGATGCAGCCTAGGATCACATTAATACAGCATAGTGAATACAACTAGACAGAAACAAAGCCATGTGGGTTGGGGGTTAGAAAGGTGGGGGGAAAGGACTGGGACTAAAGCAGAATTTGGCTCAAGAAGAGAGGTTGAGGAGTGATCCATCAGCCAAATGGGGCCTCAGGGTGCAATGGAAGAGTAGAAACTTTAACCAGGAACAAGGTGACCAGGTGTCCTAACAGCAAAGGAGGACAAGGCATGACAGAATGTTGGGCGTTCAAGAAAAGTGTAGAACATTACAAAATGAAAGCTAAAAACACTAATATAAAGTCATGTTTCATAGTCATGCTCAAAATATATGATATTTTGACATGTCTCCTGGACAGAAGGTTGAAATGTAGGACATGTCCTGGAAAAGGAGGACATAGGTCAGTTCACCCTATGTCTGAGGGCGGTGTGCAGTGATGCCAGCATCCACAGGACAACAGCAAAAGGGACGGGAGGGAAGGGAACATTGTCAGGGATCTTGCATGCAGCCAGAGATATCCTGTGCATGCAACCAGGGATCCTGAACAGGGGGGAAATATCTCTGTGATTCGCTTCCCAGTTGAAAAATTGGGGTTGCCCAACTGCCAGGAAACACTATTGGTAAGAATATTAGAGAATAACAGAGTTGTATTGTTTTCTCTGCATATTCAAATGCCTCAAATTATTCTGGGGTGTTTTTTTACATGGAGAAACACGTGGCTTTTGTGGGGCTAAAAACACACACACCATACTTTCTCCACACATTCTCTACACAGGACATGTAGCTTTTGTGTAGCAAGCACGAGAGTTTTGCACAAAAATCTTGACATGTTTTTCTTGACAGAAAAATCCTCCAGAGCCCTTGGGAGTGCTTCCATATGGAGAGAATGCTGTTCCAAAGTTTTTAAAAGTATTTTAAAAAGTACACATCAGTTCTGTTTAAAAGAGCACAGTTTAAAACAGTTTTTAAAATTTTAAAACATACAAAATAAAAACAGCACACTATATTAGTGGACTATGCTGCCTTGGACAGTGGTGGAGTCTCCTTCTTTGGAGGTTTTTAAATAGAAGCTGGGTGGCCATTTGTTGGAGGGCTTTGATTGTGTCTTCCTGACTGGCAGGGGGTTGGATTGGATGATCCCTGGGAGTCTCTTCCAACTCTAGGATTCTATGATGAAACATTTTCTGCCCTATGATTAAAATCAGCCAAATACTTGCCTAAATAAAAAGGTCTTTGCCTCCAAGCAAAGCCCTTAGCTAAACAAGGGCTAACCGGACCTCCTCTGGGAGGCAGTTCCACAGGCTATGAGCAGCCACCAAGAAGGCCCTATATCCCATGCTCTCACTGGATGAGCCTATGAACACGCAAAAAGTTCTGTCTAGAAGGGACTCTGGTCCCTGACCCATGTGAAAATTTTATGCAAAGCACAAAATTGCAGACCACGTGTTTTCAATTCATGGACAAAGATTGTTCAGCAAAACATGGACAGTTTTGGCAAAGGTGGTGGTAGAGAAATTCAGTGTGTGTGTGTGTGTGTGTGTGTGTGTGTGTATGGGGGGGGGTTACAATGAAGTGAAGGGTAGAGGAGAGTTGTAAGGAGCAGATTGTAGTGTGTTCCAGTTATTAAATTAAGTTGTCCTGGCAGAGAACAGAGACAAGGTTATGTCTGGGATTATGGATTTTAAATGGATGCCTCTGATTAAAATAAGAAGGGGGGGGGAATAAACCGGTCCATGCTTAGGAGGGAAATAGCAGTGATTTACCATGGCAAGCTTTTGGCATGTACCTTTTAAAGCACCCATGGCTCCACTCCAGGTAGTCTGTGAGGAAAGGATGCAAAAGTCCCTTGGGAAGATTTTATTGGATCAAACAGTGTGCATTCTGCACGTACTCAGCAATGTTATGCGTATTGACTGCTTTCAAGTCATTTCGTTTATGGCAACCGTAAAGTGAATCTATCATGGGGTTTTCTTGGAAAGTTTTCTTCAGAATGGGGGTTGCCATTGTTTTCCTCTGAGGCTGAGAGAGTGTGATGTGCCTGGGGTCACCCAGAGGTTTTACATGGCTGAGCTGGGATTCGAATCCTGGTCTCCAGCACTCAAACCACTGTGCTAAAATAGTTTAATAGCATATGTATGCAAATGCTTCTGCAGGCAAAACCTGTGGCCCTGAGTGACCATCACAGCTGGTCACCTGCTCAAAATGGAGGTTCTCACTGTGCCAGGCTCCTTAACATACATTTGGAGTTGCGACTGCATCACCCCTTGACTTGTGTTTCATCTCAGACATGGAGTTTGCCTCCACCTACCTGAAGTAGAGAAATAATGATCCTGGTTGAATTTACAGGGCTGCTGCAAGGATTAGTCAGATTATGTACCCAAATGGTCTTTGAGCACTCAAACCACTATATAAATCCTCAGTATCATGCTAAGTATCACCACAACGGCTTAGAGCTATTTTGGAGTTACTACACCCCTTGTAATTAATCTCAGAATACCACTGGAGTTCTCATAAATGCACTATTAATAGTGATTTACAGATTGCACTATTGTTGTTGCGTGCCCTCCACTCATTTCTGACTTATGGTGACTCTAAGGAAGGTATGGTGTAATGGTTTGAGCACTGGACAGCAACTCTGGAGACCAGGATTCAAATCTGGGCTTGGCCATGAAACCCACTGGGGTGACCTTGGACAAGTCACACTCTCTCAGCCTCAGAGGATGGCAATGGCAAACCCCTTCTGATGAAACTTGCCAAGATACACGTGTGATAGGGTTGCCATAAGTCAAAAACGACTTGAAAGCACACAACACACTCAAGGCAGGGTGACTGGGCATCCTCCTTTTTCAGGACATGTCCTACATTTCAACTTTCTGTCCAGGGGGGAATTTCAAAATGTCCTCCATTTTGAGCATGACTAAGAAGAATGCATTTACATTTATATTAAATGCCTTCAGGTTTTATTTGGTCATGTCCTACATTCTGTGCTGTACTGTCTTCCTTTGCAGTTAGGACATCTGGTCACCCTGCCCTAAGGTGAACCAATCAAGGGATTTTCTTGGCTAGATTTTTTTCAGAGGGGACTTACCAACCTTGCCTTCCTCTAAGAGATCATGTCTCGGCCAGGGTCACCCAGTGGGTTTTCATGGCTGAGCAGAGATTCAAACCCTGTTCTCCTAGAGTTGTAGTCTAACACTCAAACCATATTGCCATGTTGGCTCCCTCTACCACTATAGTTAGTCATACAATGTCATCCATGGTGGTGGTATTTTACAGAGATCCATCAACCAAAAAACAAATATTTCTGCCCCAAGAACTTACAGTCTCTCTCAGCCTTCTCTAACCAGGAGGCTTCCAGCTGTTCTGGACTACAATTCCCATAAGCCACTGTCATCATGGCCAATCTGGCAAGCAAGAAATGGGAATGGCTAGTTTAAATGCAGACAAAGGGAATCACAAAGCTATGCTGTGGGTGCATCCAGAGCAAACCCCTGTTTTGGTTAGATACGTCGCAACATAAGAAAAAAATATTTGACATCTATAGATGTCCACATTTTAAAGTTATATTTCCATGGTGTGTAACCTAACTCATGATCCACGTGGTTACCTCCTCTGTGCTTTCACTGTTGCAAAAAGACCTACACTCCAAGGTTGGAAGGATAAACATTCACCATCCATCATTCAATGAACAGAAGATCTTACTGCTTCAGCAATGCATGAACATCATCTCTCACAGGCATCCACTTCAAAAAATGTATTTTTGGAAATACGAGCCAAGCGCCTACATCAAGGAGACAGAGTGCAACTTTCCATTCATGGAATTATAGGATGATTATGCATTAGGAAATGTGCAAAAAGATGTGAAATCCATGGCTGCAATGCTCAATGCACACCTGGATGTGAAATGCACAAGGGTGTCATCTGTGCCACAGCAGGGCATCTTCAACTCTGCTTCCCCAACTTTCAGCTAAGTATGGATGTTATGCCATGGTCAGAAAAATACAAGCACACGTGTAAGTTCCCTACAGACATTATGAATGAATAATTATGAATGTCACTACTGGGATGCCAGGTATAATCAATTAATGTCTATTATACACCTACTCCATGTTCATATCCCATGTATTTCATATATCCCATGTACTTCCATATATATGGGAATATATATAGAACTGTTGCAATCCATATTGACAGAGTCAACTCTAGTGCTAACCAACATGTCAACAGATATGGAAAACAAAACGATGGCCAACAGATTGGAAGCAATCAATATACATCCCCATCCACAAAAAAGGAGACACAAGAGACCACAGCAACTATAGCACCATAGCACTAATCTCCCATGCAAGCAAAATCATGCTCAAACTTCTGCAACATAGGCTCCAACCATACATGGAGAGAGAAATCCCAGAGGTCCAAGCAAGGTTCAGGAAAGGAAGAGGCACCAGGGATCACATTGCAAATATACAATGGCTAATGGAGTGAAGCAGGAGTTCCAAAAGAAAATCAGCATGTGCTTTATAGACTACACAGCAAAGCCTTTGACTGCATATATCACGAAAGGCTATGAAACACCCTTAAAGATATGGGAGTGCCAACGCATCTGATAGTCCTGATGAGGAATCTGTACTCAGGACAAGAGGCTAATGTCAGGACAGAACACGGAGAAACAGAATGGTTCCCAATTGGCAAAGGAGTCAGCCAAGCCTGCACCCTGCCATCCTATCTATTCTATGTACATGAAGAACATATTGTAAGGAAAGCAGGCTTGGACAAGGAAGAGGGAGGAAGAAATCAACAATCTGAGATATGCTGACGACACAATAATATTAGCAGAAAACCTCACAGACCTAGAACAACTACTAAGGAAGATCAAGGAAGAAAGTGCAAAGTGAGGTTTACTGTTGAACATAAAGAAAACAAAAATAATGACCACTGAAGACCTTCACAAGTTCAAGTTAGACAATGAAGAAATAGAAATAGTAAAAGAATTCCCATACCTGGGATCAAACACTGAAAGAAATGGGGACTGCAGTCAGGAAACCAGAAGAAGACTACTAAGAATGGGGAGGATGGCTATGAAAAAACTAGAAGAGATTCTAAAATGCAAAGATATACAACTAAGCACAGAAGTTAGAATCATACAAGCCATTGTATTCCCTATTACGATGGATGGATGTGAGACCTGGATAGTTAAGAAAGATGATAGGAAGAAAATCAATGCATTTGAGAGAATGTGGTGCTGGAGAAATGTAGACAGCCAAAAGGACAAACAAATGGGTCCTAGAGCAGATCAAACAAGAAACCTCCCTGGAAGTTAAGATGACCAAACTGAGGCTGTTGTACTTTGGATACATCGTGAGAAGAGACGACTATTTGGAAAAACAATAATCCTGGGGAAGGTGGAGGGAAGTAGGAAGATAGGAAGGCCATATGCCAGATGGACAGACTCTATTAAGGAGGTCACAGGTATTAAGGGGTTGCAGGAATTAAGCAAAGCAATGAAGGACAGGAGGGCCTGGAGATGTCTCATGCATAGGGCTGCCATGAGATTAACTCAAGGGTAGTTAACAACAACAACAACAACAACAACAACAACAACAACAACTTTGGACACATCACGAGAAGGCATGAATCGCTGGAAAAGACAATAATGTTAGGAAACATGGAGGGAAGTAGAAAGAGAGGAAGGCCACACACTAGATGAATGGACCTTATTAAAGAGACCACAAATATGAGTTTGCAGGAGCTGGGCAGAGCAGTAGAGGACAGGAGGGCCTAGAGATGTCTCATCCATAGGGTCGCCATAGGTCGAGATCGATATGAAGGCAACAACAACAACAACAAACTTCCATATATCCTCTGTACTTCACATCCCATGCACTTCATATGTCCCATGTACTTTATATATCCCATGTACTTCCATTTTAATTGTCACTTTTGTGAGTTTTTAATTGTACTGTGCTTTTAGACTGCAAGCTGCTATGAGTCCCAGGTTGTTGTTTTTTTTGGGGGGGAGTGGAATATAAATAAATAAAAATAATAATAATAAATCCCTTTTCCCATTTCCTTCTTTTCTTTCTCTTTATTGTCCTTATAATCATACCTTTTAAAAGTCCAATAGAAATACTTTTTAAAAGGCAATGGATAAAGAGGCAGGAGTCACACACACAAAAGCAACAACAAGGTGAGGGTGCTAAGTGAACACACTCTGGGGAAATCTAGGTGTGTGTTAAACAGGGCATGGGTTGGGGGCTCCAACCTATTTAACTTATCAACTGGCACTCTATTCTCAACTGCAGAAAAATATCTTGTGCAGCGTGTCCAGGGAAGGCCAACCAAAATGGCAAAGAGTCTGGAAATCATAAAGCCCTATGAGGAGAGACTTAGGGAGCTGGGTATGTTTAGTCTGGAGAAGAGACAGTTAAGGATATGATAGCCCTGCTTAAGTATTTGAAGGAGTGTCATGTTGAGGATGGAGCAAGCTTGTTTTCTGGACATGGGACAATGGATTCAAGCTATGGGGAAAGAGATTCCACCTCAACTTTAGGAAGAACCTCCTGACAGTAAGAGCTGTTGGACAGTGGAAGAGGCTGCCTCTGAGGGTAAAGGAGTCTCCTTCTTTGGAGGTTTTTAAACAGAAGATGGATGGCCATCTGTCAGGGGTGCTTTAATTTGCATGGGAAGGGGTTGGACTGGATGGCCCTTGAGGTCTCTTCTAACTCTATGATTCTATGATTCTATGATTCTATGATTCTATGAGAAGGCCAGATATGAAAGTTAAATATTGGCAGCTAATGAAAAGATGAAGCTGGCAACAGCAAACGATTGCTGCCATGCCAGTACAACTGTACCCATTGCAGGCTTCACATGTGGATTTTAAAGAAGGTGCTGAATCTGTTTTGGGGAGGGGTTTGTGATCATGTCTTTAGGGTTCAAACTAAATCCTGGAACAGCTACACCACCACCCACCATCACAGGAAGGACCAGCTCTCAGTGGCAGCATTTTTACCTCCATCATCTGACCTCAGGACTACTACTGGACCTACCTACTACTGAATGATATGGAAGATTCTGAGCAGAGGCTACAAAATGGGAAGCAAAATTTGTTAGCCAAGAGAGTGGAGGCAGTGCATTTACACAAAGAAATAGTAGAGATGGATCTGATGTTCATTTGCTAAATCTCCAGGGCACCTCAACATGACAGGTTACATCCATTAGGAATTAAACTTCTCTTTGGCCTTGTTTAGTTCTTGCTCTGAGCCCTTACTAAAAGCTTTCTGGTTCTTCCCTTGTATCTACAGGACCTGGCCAATAAACCTAGCTATAAAGAGCCCATAATCCATCCCATGAGCTAGGTCCCTTTTCATTCTCTCCAGAGCAGCAAATAATCCTGCGTTTCTCACTCAGGTCTTCTAATAGCCACCAGAGGGCAGCAAAGTATTACCAAAAGCCCAGCAAAACTGTTCCATGGGTCCCACTGATTTTCTGCATTCTCTTAAACTAGTTTAAAGCATGTGGACAAGTGCAGGGAAACCGGGGAGCCTCTGCCAGACTGTGGCAAGGTAAACATCAAAACTAGGGATGGGCAAAGGGCAGATCCAGGTCCATATGTTACCCCCGCCGCCGCCGCCGCCTGTTTTTGTGGCCCTTGTCCCATCCAGGCTGTGCAGATTGTCCTTTTTCAAGTCAAAAGGCGATAAATTGCCTCTCTTGGAAAACTCCAGGAGGAGCATAGAAACCACAAAATCATACAAGTTGGCAAGTGTCTCAGTGGCAATCTAGTCCACCCTCAGCTGTGCAGGAATACAGAACCAGACCACTCCTGAGCATCAGGGTATCCAGGTGAGGTGCTCACCTTTCGAATAGTTCGGCGCCTTCCCTCCCTCTGACATGTTTAACAGCAAAAATACCACCTTTGCAAAGCTGATATTTCTTCTTGGCTGTTTTGGGAGTCCTTGCAGAGGGTCCCAGGGACAGTTAACTGCCTCCTCAATCCAATCAGTTGCCCATTCCAATCTAAATGGAGTCACACAATGTCCAGAGGAGGGCAAGTTCTTTGCAGCTCTTACATTATGTATAGGATCCTGTTAGCATTTTATGCACAGGGAAGTTCCCCTGTTAAAGGAGTTTGACATTTTCGTTCAATGTACAACAGGAATGGAGTTTAGCATGTGATGGGGATGGAATTCCTTGGTCATTTCATTCTTGAAAGAAAAAAGTGAATAATTCCAGAAACTTTCTTCCTCCTGAGAAAAAGTCTTTGAAAACTGCACAGTTTTCAAAGAGAATTCATAGGCCAGGACTTGCTATGTGCAGAATTTACATGGGGGGTTTATATGCAAGATTTTCTGTGTAGAAAGCAGAACTTTCAGTGCATAAAATATTGTCTCCTGTGTATGTTGTTTTCTTCTGTGCACACACACACACACCATGAGCATTTTTTGCACATAATAAATCCTGAACTGCAGTTATTCTCAACAGCTCAGGATTCTCTGCATCAGAGTTTCCCAACACTCAAGAATCAATTGTTCAACCAATTAAAATATTTTTGGATATTTATCCACCCCAAGCATGTAGTACCATTGTGCATGGATTCATAATGCATAGGTGTGCATTTCACACTGCATTCTGTGCATGAATGTGCATTATACATAGTTGTCTATATGCATTTAGCATTGCAATTCAGTGACAAGGTACTGTTGTGTAATTCTCACTCCATCTCATTGCAGCATCTCAGACTATATTTTGTTCACTGAAGTATCAGAAAGGAGAAACTCTGCAGCCTGTGATAAATCATGCTGTAACATTCCTGTAAAGTCATTCTAAAACTCTCCTCTAGATTCCTACAACTGATAACCAAGTCAAACGAAACTCTGAAGAGAAATCTTTTCTCAGTTATACCCACCTCACCCCTCAAACTACTTTCTTAAACTTCTTCCTGCCTTTCCTAAAACTCAGCATTTTAAAAAGACTAATTAGACATCATTTATATCCTGTATTATGATGTCAGCAGAGTCTAAAAAACATCGGACAAATTAAGCATCCCATGGAGATTAAATTAAATTAAATTAAAACCAAGCAACAAACAGCTAAGACCAGGAAGAGACAATTTAAATATGAGCAATAAATATTTTTCTCAGATCATTAATATAAAAATTATGTTGAATATTATTTCCTGGGGCAGTCCCATCCCAGTGCCACAGTTTCTCATGCCAGATGTTAAAATTCTAGCATTTAATTCCATTTGGGAAGGAATTTGGAAAACTGGACTCAAATGAGTTTATTGTGGCTTTATCATTTGTGAACAATAGCCAACTGTTATCAGATACACAAACTGAACACAGAAGATACTGAGCTCAAAAATGTTCATATTAAAGCTAAGCCATTGTTGTTTGCTGTCAAGATATCTTTAACCTATAGGGTTAGGGTTAGTGCTACGGAGTCATGGGAATTGTTGTTTGTTGTTTTTTTCTGAGACATTGAGCCTTCTCTGTCAGAAAGCTTTGGTGCCACAATAAAATACAGTTCCCATGATTCCCTAACCCTAACCCTAACCCTCAAAGTGGACTCAATTTGCACTATTTCTGGCAGTCTGCATGGCCCTAAGAGCCTTGGTCACCAACAGTCCTGGGCAGGTCTTGCAAACTCAAGACAGTTGTGGTTTCCTCGGTTGAATCAATCTGCCAGTATTGTGGTCTTGCTCTTTTCCTGGGATATTAACGTAAATGGGAAATAATGTTTTGTCTGACAATTAATGCAGCAAAAATAGTAAGAAAGCCTGCATGGTTTGATTGTTGGATTACAACTCTGGAGACCAGACTTCAAATGGACCATGAAACCCACTGGTTGACCTTGGGCAAAGGCACACTCTCTCAGCTTCAGGGAAAGGCAATGTCAAGCCTCTTCTAAATAAATCTTGCCAAGGAAACTCCATGACAGATTTGCTTTAGGGTCACCATAAGTCAGAAATGACTCAAAAGCACACAAGAATAACAACAGTGCTTGTTTAAAAAAAATAAATCACCATTTCATGTTGACAATTTTTACAATTAAGAATTAATGTCACTAAAAGTTGCCCCTAATGGGCCATCCTCCCCCAATAACCCCCACATGTAATGAATTAAAGTGCTGAAACTATAATATGCTTCTTCTAATAATAATTAAAATAATAATTTTTAAAACCGTTGTTATTCAATAATTAATTAACTGATTTATTTTAGTGGATCACTTCCAAGCGCTGAGATGATATTACATACACACAAATACATACATCAAGGTGTGGTATATAGCCCTGTCAGATCGGATGAAGATTATTTAAGTATCTTCTTCCCATTAGTGGCTATTGAGATGCTCTGGAATATTCACAAGCACAGCATGAGAGCAACATATTGCCTCCCTCCCTCTCTCTCTCTTTCACACACACATATATACACACACATACATACACTCTCTTTATATATAGTCTATTGACCAAGATTCCACACCTGGATTGTATAGAATAAATCACCATATGTGGAGTTACATGGCCCTTGGGTTAAATGACAATTTCACCAAATGTGCAATGACAACCATTTGTTGTGGAGGTGGTGGTGTGCCTTCAAGTTGTTTCTGACTTATGGTGACTCTAAGCAAACTTATCATGGGGTTTTCTTGGTAAGCTTTGTTCAGGAGGTATGCCACTGCCTTCCCCTAAGGCTGAGAGAGTGTGTGTCTTGCCCAAGGTCACCATGACAATCAAAAGCACAACCCACTATGCCTGTGCATCCATGTTCTTTGTGTATCAGCATGCACAACACACATCTTTGTGCCTTATAGGACCTCATGCACAGCTCGAAATTCATAACCTTGAACTGAATGTAGATATCTCTTAAAATGTCAATAAAACATTTTTGTTGTTGTTGTTATAGATGGCCATCTGTCAGGGATGCTTTAATTGGGAGTTCCTGCATGGCAGGGGGTTGGACTGGATGGCCCTTGTGGTCTCTTCCAACTCGATGATTCTATGATTCTGCATCCAAAACAAATATTCAGCCATTCCCACAGAGGAACTGGATAGACATAAGACCCCAATAGGATTCTGGCTATTGACTTTAAAGGTAGACTGCCTTGGGAGATGAAGGATAATAATAATAATAATAATAATAATAATAATAATAATAATTTATAGCCCGCCCCTCTGCTAGGCAATCGGGGTGGGTTATAGCATAATTAAAACATAAAGAGTTAAAAACAGACAATCCCAATCCCCTAACCCTCCCACCCCTTAAAACTGAATTAAACTAATATTCTATTAAAAACCATTTACAAACTTTAAAACAATATAAAACAACAAGGCAGCAGACACCGTTTGAAACAGTAAATCGAGGTGGCTTGCCAGGCTTCTCATGTCTGGGAGGTTATTCCGTAAAGGTCTGCCGGAAGAGATCCGTCTTTACTGATTTCTTAAAAGCAGCAAGCGTAGTAATGAGACGGATCTCGTCCGCCAGGCTGTTCCACAGCCTGGGAGCAGTCGCGGAGAAAGTCCTCTGGGAGGTCTGCGACAGCCTGGTCTTCATGGGTTGTAGCAGGTTCCTCCCAGAGGACCACAGGGTACGAGGGGGCTCATATGGGAAGAGGCGGTCCCTGAGATAAGATGGCCCCAAACCATGTAGGGCTTTAAAGGTCAAAACCAACACCTTGTACTGCGCCCGGAAACTAATTGGCAGCCAGTGGAGGGATTTAAGCACCGGTGTTATGTGCTCCCTCCTTGATGTTCCGGTAATTAGCCTGGCTGCCATGTTTTGCACCAGTTGCAGTTTCTGGGTTAGGCACAAGGGTACCCCATATAGAGTGTATTGCAGTAATCCAGACGTGAGCTTACCAAAGCATGTGCTACAGTTTCCAGATCCCTCATGTCCAGGTTCTGTATAGCTATTGCAACTCAGATCTATTGGTAGATTTCTTCCCTTCCCCACTTCCCCAAACTATGTGTTAACTCTATGTTATTCCTCATCTAAAGACACCAAAGAGTCAAACTACACATAAGGTTAGCCATGAGTTTCTTGCAAAGTACTTAGCTCAGACATTTTACGAGATGATGGCTGATGAAGGCATGGGAATTGTTAAAGACTGTCTACTCCTAGGCCCAGTCATTTATCAGAATGGAGATTATAGTCAAGAAAGCAAAAGAAGATGAGGACTTGAAAGGGCAATTATGAAAGAAATAGATAAGATCACCAAGTGCAAAGATATATCACTGACTACCAAAGTCAGAATCATTCATACCATTGTGTTTCACATTTCTATGTACATGGTGAAAACTGGAGTCTGGACAATGGGGAAAGCTGATAGGAATAAAATCAACTCATTTAAAATATGGTGCTGGCGAAGAGTTCGATGGATACCATGGGATGCCCCCCAAAAAAGACAAATAAATATGTCCAAGAGCAAATCAAGCCTGGACTCTCCCTAGAAGCCAAGACGACTAAACTGAGGCTGTGATATTTTGGACATGTTTCTATGATTCTGTATCATGAGATGATGGGATTCACTGGAAAAGTTCTTCTCCCATTCAGAGGGTCACCTTAAGTCCAAGCTGATCTTGAAAGCAAATATTTTATTCATCTAAATATTCTAAACATCTATTTGACTATAAGGCATGAAAAGTTTAAAAGAGGGTCAGATTATTGGTAGGAAAATGGCACTGAGCTGGCCCTCCATCATGGGCCAGATTCCCATGGGTGACATATGGCGATGTAACCCCTGATGTAATGCCAATGTGAGTACTTTGTTGGCACTATGAAAAGAGGAATCTGTACCTCTATATGCACCATCTTTGCTCTGAGTGTGCAAAGACAGGCAGCTCCAGTGCCCAGTTTGGTTCCAGCTTCTCTCACTTTCTCAGGTTGCATCTGCACTGCAGAATTAATGCAGTTTGATACTGTTTTAACTGCCATGGCTCCATGATACAGAATAGTAGGGTTGGTAGTTTTATGATATATTTTGCCTTCTCTGTCAAGAGAGCATTGGTGCAACAGCAAACTACAGATCCTAGGATTCCATAGAATGGACCCATGGCAGTTAAAGTAGCATCAAACCACAGCACTTAAAGAGGTGTCAAACTGCATTACTTCTATAGTGCAGGTGCACCCAATGTCAGGACCTAGCAGAAGAGTAGCGCAGCACAACTGCCATGCACATTTGCCCCTTGGGAAATTGTTTGAACATGGACTATGACTCTGAAGATGAGGATTCAGTTCTCTGCTCAAGCATGAAAACATTGTGGGTGACCTTGGGCAAGTCACACTCTCTCATCCTCAGAGGATAGCAATGGCAAACCCCTTCTGAAGAAACCTGCCAAGAAAACCTCATGACAGGGTCATCAGAACACAAAATGACTCAGAGGCACAAAGCAACAACAAGAAGAAGCACAATCTAGGATCTCAACCACACATATCTCTCTATCAGGCCAGGAAATGAGTGAAGGCGGGTGCTTTTGCAGCAGAGGAATCAGCTCAAAGCATCAACTGATCCGGCTCCTGCTCCTGCATTCGGGGTAGGATAATGCCCCTTTGGCAGGTGGTAATTAAAACTCTCCCGGGGACATTCAACTCCTCCTCCTCCACCACCTCTGCTCATTTTTCCTGCACGGCAATCTTGAACAATTCCCCCAATGACCTTCTCCCCAAATGACATCTCTCTATAAATGGAACAGAAAGTGATGGGGTAAGGGGAGGGCAGGTGGAGACAGGGGGCAGACACTGAGTCAGGCTCTCCGGCTTCTCCTCCCACCAGTGATGCATCCGCCCGTCCCCAGAGAAAGTCCCAAGTGAAGGTCACAGCCCTGCTGCTCAGCAAGCCAGCCAGCTTCCAGAGGGAAGCACCCTGGTTCAGAGAGTCAGATTCCTGGAGCAAATTTGCTCCTGCAATTGCAAAATCATAAAATCATAGAATCCTAGAGTTGGAAGAGATTTCAAGGGTCATCCAGTCCAACCCCCTTCTGTCATGCAAGAAGACACCATCAAAGCCCTCCCTGTGACAGATAGCCATCCATCCCGTGTTTGAAAACCTCCAAAGGAGACAAAACAATGGAGGCAAAGTACAGGAAAAGAGATTTGACCTCAACGTTAGGAGGAACTTCCTGACAGTAAGAGCTGTTTGACAGTGGAAGACACTCCCTCAAAGTGTGGTGAAGTCTCCTTCTTTGGAGGTTTTTAAACAGAGGCTGGATGCCAATCTGTAGCTTTGATTGTGTATTCCTGCATGGCAGGAAGTTGGACTGGGTAGCCCTTGAGGCCTCTTCCAACTCTATGATCCTATGACATCACTTATTGGAGTTCTGACTTCAGACAGTAGAAGCTGTTTGACTGTGGACGGCACTGCTTTTGAAAGGAATTTGTAGTTTTACAAGATCTTTAGCATTCTCTGCCAAAGAATGGTGGTGCCTCACCAAACTATAAATCTCAGGGTTCTGTAGGATGGAGTTAGAGGTGGCGCAGTGGTTAAATATTGTACTACAGTCACAAGGTTGTGAGTTCAATACCAGCCAGGGGCTCCAGGGTCAACTCAGCCTGAAATCCTTCGGAAGTTGGTAAAACGAGTACCCAGCTTGTTGGAGGCAATTAGCTTACACATTGTAAACCACTTAGAGACTACTTGGTTCAGTATGAAGTGGTATAGAAATGTAGCTGCTAGGTGCTATTGCTAGCTACAATATAGATGCAAAGAAGAAATATTACCCTAAGAGTGTGCATGTCTTGTTGGCAGAAAGTTCTCTACTGAATCCTGAATTTGGAGCTTTGGATCTATCAAAAAGCTGATGACAAGAATCAAAGAGTATGAGTAATGGATTTCTTTTCTTTCTTTTTTTTTAAGGCACATTATCAAAACAGGAAAGCCAACATATTGCAAGCTAGAAAGAAGGCAGCACCAGGAGATACGGAGTTCCAGAAGAAGCTTCTGTTGAACAGTGTATCTCCTACAGAAGCCTTGGATGTTCCTGTTCGATTGAAAAATCTCCTTTTGCATCAATAACATCTCACTTTCTCTAGATTTCTATTGATCTGTCACTTCCCACTGGCTCCTGTAGCCGTGGGCCTATTTTATTACCAGGAATCATGGAATCATAGAGCTGGAAGGAACCCCAAGGGCCATCTAATCTAATCCAACTCCCTGACAATGCAGGAAATCTTAAGCTAAAGCAACCCTAACCCTCATCCAAGCTCCGTTTAAAAACCTCCAAAGAGGAAATATTTGCCACCTTTTGAGGGAACCAATTCCACTGTCAAACAGCTCATGCTCCCTGGAAGTTCTTCCTAATGTTTTGGTGGAATCCCTTTTCTTGTAATTTGAACACGCTGGTTTGAACCCTTTCTTCAAGACCAGCAGAAAACAAGTTAGCTCCATATTCCATGTGATGAAAGTCTTTCAAATATTTAAAGATCGCTGTCACACCATGTCCCAGTTTTCTCTCGTTTTCCAATACATTCATCTACCTTTCTTTCAAGTTGCTTCTACACTGTGGAAATAAATGCAGTTTGACACCACTTTAATTGCTATGGCTCCATCCTACAGAATCCAGGGGTTTGTAGTTTGGTGAGACACCAGCCTTTGGCAGAGAAGGCTGAAGACCCTATAAAACTACAGATCCCAGGATGCTGTAGGATGGATCTACAGCACTTGGTGTCAAACTGCATTATTTTTATGGTGTAGATGCACCCTTTGTGGAACATTTTAATCACAAAATAGCCCTCTGAGGTAAGTAAAACCAAGAGATACTGGCATGATCCAAACAACCTCTGAACTTTTTACTGACATCCTTCTGAGGTAGGCAAGATGGAAAGTGTGATTTGCGCAAACAGTGAGCTTGTGGGCCAGGCATCCATTTAAGTGGGTATCACACACCCCTAAACAATGGCCAAGATTCTGCATCAAGGAGACAGCACATAAACCTTTGTCCACAAGTTTACACAGCAGTTGCACAACACTGTCATGTTAGTGAACTGGGACCTTGTGCAACAGAATGCACAACCAAATGCACACATCCCTAACATGCACAACATTCATGCATGCTAATATGCAATGCTGTGCAATGTGAAATCATGATCAATCCTCAACACATGCTCAATTCCACTTTCGCTACCTTGAACTGAATAAGACTGTTCCACACTGGATTAAAAAAAAATGTCCAACCACTTATGTAGAAGATATGCATGCCTGTAGGAGATTTAGGATAACATATGTAGATGCCAGGAGGAGTCTGGCATCTTACTGGTATTCCCTGCCCTTCCTCCAAGAGGTGTCCTGCACAATGCTTTAGCCTCTCAGCAACCCTAGTAGGCCTGGCTAGGAGGTAATAACTTGCCCACAAACACTTTAAATGGGATGGATATGTGGCTGGGAAGACTAGCCAGCCCCTTCCTTGTCCTTCTGTTGGCAGCCAGAGACTACAGTTGGAGTTCTGTTAGTCAGTTACGATGTCTTAAGTTAGGACATTATAACTGCTTCATATTCTCATTTGCAAGCACAGCACTATTGTTGTGACCACAAGTGACCATGAAACCCACCTATAAGGCCAGGGACCTGTCTCAACACTTCATCACAACCTTTCTCACTGGCAATAAGAGTCTGGTCACCTCATCCTGCAGCACCCCACTCACCAGCAGCACAGCTGACTGGATTTTAAGGTGGCTCAACAACAATTTAAACCGGTTAGAAATATATTAAACAAGGCAACAAATTAAGACAGGCTGAAAGGCTACAAGAATTAAAAACTATGTCCATGTATACTGAATGTAAATGAGGCCCCAAAAGTTTTAATAAAAAGGATGGCACCAGAAAGAAACCAACAGGAGTGCCAACCAGGCCTCCAAAGGGAAGGCATTCTGCAACTGGAGTGCCACAGTAGATAAGGCCCTCTTCCATATATTATCCCCACTGGTGGGACACAGAGAAGTGTCCTTCATGCAGATCTCAGTTTGGGGCATGTATATGTAAGTAAGCTCAATCCTAGAGAAGGATTCAAGGTACACTCAGCCTTCCATCCTTTCATAGTTTGGTAAAATGAGTACCCAGCTTGTTGGGGGCAATTGGCTTACACACTGTAAACCACTTAGGGAGTGCTAGTTCACTGATAAGTGGTATAGAAATGTGTTTCTTATTCAGTCTTATATATATGGAGAGGTGCTTCACTCCTTGAACATTCAAACCTCTCCACCACACTTACTCTCAAATTGGAGACCTAATTTTCTCCCTGGGAATGAGCTGTTTTCCAAAACCCACATGAACTCTGACTCACTCTGAACATGGTGGTAGGATTCAAAAATGTAGCCATGTTAGACTGGAAAATCAGTATGCAAAGGGATCTTGTAGCACCAGAGTCCTGGTGGCATAATGGTTAAATGCTTGTACTGCAGCCACTCACTCACAAACCACAAGGTTGTGAGTTCAATGCCAGCCAGAGGCTCAGGCTCGACTCAGGCTTGCATCCTTCTGAGGTCACTAAAATGAGTACCCAGATTGTTGGGGGCAATTGGCTTACAGTTGTAAACCGCTTAGAGACTGCATATGAAGCAGTATATAAATGAAGCTGCTATTGCTATCTTGTAGCACCTTTGAGACTAACTGAAAGAATAAAGTTGGTAGCTTTATAGCTATGAGCTTTCATAGACTTGAGTCTATTTCCTCAGATACATGTTCAGAGTGGAGAACCCAGAGACAGACCTCTATAAGCCATTTGTGTGAGAGAATGTCAATTCAAATTCAAAACCTTGGAGGTATGGAGATGAGGTGGCACTGAACACTTTGCATAGTCTTACTTTTAAGTAGTGAGCTTTCCTCCTTTCAGCTGTTTCCATCTCCAACACCAAGGCCAAAGAGGAAGACTGTGATGGGAGCTTTTGGGATTTACCCACCCATTTATGTAACATAAGTGCTCCTTAGTATAGATTCCTTTTTTTCCCCTTGATACACCTAATTAGATTCAGATTTGCTTCCCTCCCTGTGTTAATATACTGATAAATCATATTATTTTGTTTGTCCCATGCAAAATGGACTACAAGCCATCAGGAACATCATTCCAGATGGGAACCTATCAGACCTAGCCACTAAGGTCTGCCAGTTTGTTCTCAAACACAATTACTTCACCTTTGATAACAACATATACCTTCAACTTAATGACACTGCCATGGGCATGTGCATGGCCCTACAATATGCCAATATCACAGAATCATAGAATCATAGAGTTGGAAGAAACCACAAGGGCCATCCAGTCCAACCCCCTGCCATGCAGGAATTCAAAATCAAAGCATCCCCAAAAGATGGCCATCCAGCCTCTGTTTAAAGACCTCCAAAGAAGGCTTCCTTAACTCCTGCACCCCAAGGTACATTGATGATATCTGCATAATTTGGGCTCATGGAGAGGATTCATTCAAGACATTCAAGACATGCCCACACATTTATCCAGGAAATGTCATCACAAGACCTAATGGCATCACCCACAATATTAGGGGAGCCTTCACATGCTCATCCTCCAATGTGATCTATGCTATACTGTGTCAGCAATGCCCTCCAGCACTCTACATTGGGCAAACAGGCCAGTCCCTGCACTAGAGGTAAATGGACATAAATCAGACATTAGGAATGGGGATACACAAAAACCAGTGGCAGAACATTTCAATTTCCCTGGGCATTCCATCTCAGACCTCAGAACAGTGATCCTTGAACAAAAGGTAGATTGGAAAGAGAAACAGCAGAATCAGAATTTATCCACAAACTACAGTCTCTCAGCAATGGACTGAATAAAGACAATGGGTTCCTTACTCACTACACACACTTCAACACTATCTGACCCCATCCTCATAGGGGTGCCCTACATTCATCTATTCCTCTCACCACAGTCCCATTGCAAAACTGGATCTGCCAGTTCAGCCCCATGCACAAAGACCAGTTTCCTATGTCTTTGTGCACTAACGACCATTGTTAAGACTGGACCTGCCACTTCATTTCCATACGCAAAGGATTTGTAATTTGAATTGAGATCCCCACATACATATACAAATGCAACTGAGGAAGTAAGACTGCAGTCTATGAAAGCTCATGCTACCAATTTCTTTCTTTCAGTTAGGGGGGAAGCAGACGGGTGGCACGGGGCCGCCCTGGGAAGCTGCGGATTGGGGCCGAGGCATCCGCATTTCTCTGCCCCGCGGCACAGCGTCCCTGCTCCAGGAAAGAGCACTAAAATAGCGCTCCTTCCGCAAGACGCTGAAGGTGTGCTGCAAAAGGCGTCTGGCGCACCTTCGGTGCCTCTTCCGCTGCAGCGTGTGCGGACGCTGAAGCGGAATTGCGTCGTCGGAGCGCCGGCCGTGCGGAGGGCCGGCCGCTCCGGCGACGTTTTGGGGAAGGGGTTTGGGCGCCCAGTGTAAGGCTGCCCCTCCCCTTCCTGGTTTGCGCCATCTGCTTAGGCCCTAAGTCTCAAAGTTGCTACAAGATCTCTATATATATTTCATTTGCTGTTAGCTTCAAAGTATTTCACTGGCAAAACTAGTAAAGCCTGCCTTGTCCGCTATATGTTAAAGTAGCTATGAATGTTTTTCTGTTGCCCAAGTCGAACCTAATTGAATTTCCTTCTGTAAGCTGCCTTGAGTCCTACTCTGGGAGAAAGGCAGCATATAAATAAAATAAAATAAAATATTAAATTATCCCAGAAACTGGGTCCAGACAATAGACCACAGGAAGAATAATTTGTGGGAAAGCATCAAGAGAGTTAAGGAGGACAACCTATTCATCTCAGGCTGGGGATGTATAGAATACTGTCAATTTTAATCAGCCTCAACAAGAAAAGTTGCCTCAATGTTTTTCTTAACCCCATCAAGAAAATAGCCAGCCTCTGCATGGGTTGGTTCCTCCCATCACATTTCAGGACCTTTCTTTCTTTCTTTCTTTCTTTCTTTTTTTTTGGGGGGCGGTTGTTCAAAATAACCTTTTATTTAAAAAGCAACAACAACCTAGTTCTTGGCAAATTTGCACAGAAAATCTAGTGGTTTCTGCCCAGAATGATCTTTTTGCATTTTTTTTAAAAAAGCTTATGCCTTAGAACCATTTTTGGCACAAAAAAGGAGGGTTTGCACAAATAATTTTTTGCATCCAAAAAGGTCCTAAAAATGCAATGTTGCCCAATATATGTATGGGGGGGGGGGTTGTCTTTCAAAATGTTTTGCCCTTTTATACAAGAGCCAGTTTTAATCTCTGCTCCAGGTTCCCTGCCCACTGTACTTCTCCTGCGGTGCTTTCCGCTTCGTTCCTCATCATCTTTGGATGAGTTCAAATAGCAGGGAGGCGTCTTCCTTCCAGGAAAGAAGAGCCGAGTCCTTAATGGCTTCTGTGGCAAGGTGCCACTCCTGCCCTTGGCTGGCAACTGGCACTGGAGTTCATTACAGCCAAAAATAAGTTTGCCCCTTCTGAGTTATTACATTTCTGTGCTCCGCGTAAGCCCTGTGGTTGAAATGCAGGAGAAGAAGGCAGCCTTTCTCCTTATTGATAAAAAAGTTCTCTATCTCTTGCCTTGAGAGGGGTTTTGGAGAGCATGACTGCAGTGGAAGAAGGATGGGACTGGGGAAAGGTGACAGGACACACAGCAACCAGGATCCTGTTGGAGTTCCACACATGTGTAGCTTCCCCTGTGGAGGCAGTTGGGCATTTCTATGCCATTCAGTTTTTGTTCAGTGGTTGCATTCAGTTCAAGGCCATGGAAGCTGGTTTGTGCATACAATGCTTTTTGCAAATGCCAGTACATATATGCATCCATGCAGACGTGATTTGTGTGGGATGAATGTGCACATTTGGTTATGTATTCCATTGCATATTTGAGTGTTCACTTGCGCAATGTTGCCATTCAACAGAAAAAGAAGAGAAAAAAGAAAAGGAGAATGAGGACGAGGAGGAAAAGGGTGGCAGCAAGAACAACACCACTGTTATCTGGCAGAACAAAATTTGGAAAGTTATTTTTGGGACTACAACCAATACAATCCCCAGCTTTCATGGCCACTGGATTCTGGGAGTCAACAAAGTGCCATTTCCAAGCTCTGAGGCAGCCTTCCACTGAAGGGTGAAGGGGAGCCATTCACCAATAGAGATCAGCTGTCTTCTCCTGTGTTATTGGGGAGGTGGCTCAACTCCATTCTGAATTTTAAAGGAGCTCCCTGGGACACTGAACCTATGGGGTTTGGCCCCTTGGATCGAGCTGCCTCAAAGTTCGGACTAAAACTTGGAGTGGATGCACTGCAGCGTTGAACCACCACTGCAGCGTTGAACCACCAGCCACTGGTGATGGAAGCAGCAACTGAGAGAAGGCACATGGTACTGTTGTCTTTGTGTGCCAGCAGCAAGAAACTGCTGGAACTTCGCAGGGTGGACTTAGCTCCATAGTGTTATTCTTCCTTTGTGTGTCAGGTCTAGGGCGCTCCCCAAGGCTTCTCCATCCAACCAACCCCAAGTCAGCAATAATATATACACTTAAGGTAAATCCTGCCTTTCTCCCAATATGGGACCCATGCTGGCTCACAATACAAATTAAAACCAAATACAGTCAAAATAACAGCTAAGTCAAAAGAGCTACCTAAGGCATCAGACCCTACTTTCCAAAGAGGTCCAGCAGTTCTTTTCAAATCCACTTGAAAAATCCAAAGCAGATATGCCACCATACTGTCATGGCAGCAATTTCTCCTCACAGCTATGGCCTGATAGCCCAGCCTTGGATCTTCGAGTCAGAGATCTTGGTCAGACATCTTCCCAGTGCTTTCTCTTCTTGATCCCCTGAGATCCAAATGTGTGTGAGTGTGCCCTCAAGTTGCCGCTTGACTTATGGCCTATGAATTTCAAAGAATTTTCTTAGGCAAGGAATCCTCAGAGGTGGTTTTCCCAGTTCCTTCCTCTGAAATAGAGCCTCCAGCACTTGGTGTTGGGTGCAAACATATTTCAAGCATTTATTTATTTTTTATTTCTGAATATCATTCTAAGCCATTCAAAGCTAAGTCATTCTGTGGGGTAAGTTCTTTGCATTTATTTCTGTCTGTCTCACTGGCTTTCTGCAAATGGCTCTAACAGTGAGAGACTATGTCCAGATTCAATGTCACAGATAAGATAATAAGAACAATTTTGAAACTGACTGTCCTACTCTAAGAACATCCATTCCTTCACAGGAATGATGATGCTACAAAGACTCTGTTCTCTTTAGAGATAGGAAATGACACACATGCAACAGGAAAGTGAAAACATGAGCCTTGTTCATGTGCTTTTTTTGTCCTATTTGTACAACTCTGAAACTGCTATAAAATGCTACTGCTGTGAAATAAAGTTGGTCCATCAGAGGCACTACTTTGAGTAAGTTGAACTGAAATAAGTTTTGCTTTTCTGTGGATCCTTTGGCCAAAGACTTTGTCTGGTACCTTCCTATCTGGGTTCAGGGCTCAATCCAGCTCCTCCATGTCATAGTCATAGACTACTGTAGGGCTACCCAACACTGGGATTCCTTGACAGTCTCCCATCCAAGTACTAACCAGGGCTGACCCTGCTTAGCTTCCAAGACCAGACAGGATCTGGTGTCTTTAGCTTATTTAGGCCCTGTGTTATATTGTACATGTACGTGCCTTCAAATCACCTGCTGAGCTATGGTGATCCCATAAATTTCACAGGATTTTCTTAGGAAAAAAAAATAGTGTTGGTTTTGCCAATTCCTTCCCCTGAAATAGAGCCTACAGAGCCTGGCCTTCATTGGTGGCCTCCCATCCAAGGACTAACCAGGGCTGACCCTGCTTAGATTCCATGACCAGACAGGAGGTGCTTTTAATGGTATTTAGGCCCTGTGTTATATTGTCTGTGTATATGCTTTCAAGTTGCTTGCTGACTTATGGTGACCTTGAATCTAGTTTTGCCAGTTCCTTCCTCTGAAATAGAGCCTACAGCCCTGGTCTTCATTGGCAGTCTCCCATCCAAGAGCTAACCAGGGCTGACCTTGCTTAGATTCCAAGATCAGATGGGATCTGGTGCCTCTGGGGTATTTTGGCAGATGGAGGTGCAGATACCACTGTGAATTAAGCCCAAAAGCATCTGTGTGAGAACTTGGTCCCCCATTCAGCAGTGGTCCTACTCTTTGGGCATATGGGACACTGTTCGCCCAGTATGGAAAACCAAGGTGCACAGGGAAGAAGGCTGGGTAGCAAACAGCACAGAGTCTGGATTAAAACCCAAATGAGACAAATCGCTCCACTGATGCTGCAGCCACAAGTCATCAGTGGCTTCTCAGAATCCTTGTCTTTGTAGCTGCTCCTGAAATGGTGACACTCCATGAAAAATTCAGACCATGACGACACACTTGCAATGAATTCCTAATTGGTGAATCTGCTTTTGCGGGGGGGGGGGGGGGGGGGGAGGAGGTTCCTTGGATTGTGAGCATTTTTAACAGACATGAAAAATCGGCAAAGAGGGAGAAAATGCAGCACTGATTTTACAAACCCATTCATTATTTTTTTAAAAAATAGCGTGGCAGCTCTCTGGCTCTTGCAACCAAGCTGAAGTATTCATAATTTTTTTTCAGAGGGGGTTGCAAAGAGGTGGGGGAGGAATACTATAAACTCCAGAATTTCACAGGAAGGAGCCATGATGGTTGAAAATGGGATTAAAACACTATAATTGTGTCATGTGGAAAGGCTGTATCACCCTTTTACTGTATCATGGGGTGATAGAATCATAGGGCCTGTACAGACTGCCAGAAATAATCCAATTTGAGGCCACTTTAACTGTCCTGGCTCAGTGTTAGGTAATCATGGGAACTGTAGTTTATTGTGGCACCAGAGCTCTCTGACAGAGAAGGCTCAATGTCTCAGAAAAAACTATAATTCCCATGATTCACTAGCATTGAGTCAGGACAGTTAAGGTGGCCTCAAGCTGGGTTATTTCTGGCAGTCTGTACAGGCCCAAAAACTCAAAGTTGGAAGAGACCCCAAGGGGCATCCAGTCCAACCCCTTTCTGCCTTGCAGGAAGACACAATCAATGCACTCCTGATAGGTGGCCACCCAGCCTCTGTTTAAAATTTCCCAAAGAAGGGGACTTTGCATTAACATGGAAATGGCAGGGTTTGGGAGGGGGGGGTGAAGTTGAGAAAAGGTGTGCTGGAGGTATGGTCACTGCATGGTCTGTAGTGAATTTTGATCTCTGCAATGACAAAGAAGTGAGTTGTGATGGTGCATGTCCAAGTAACACCATCATAATTCACCAAGAAGAGTCAGTCTGGTGTAGTGGTTTGAGTGTTGGACTACAACACTGGAGATCAAGGTCCGAATCCTTGCTCAGCCATGGAAACCCACTGGGTGGGAAAGTCACACTCTCTCAGTCTCAGAGAAAGGCAAAGCAAATACTCTCTGAACAAATCTTGCCAACAAAGCCTGTGATAGGCTTGCCTTATGGTTGCCCTATGTTGGAAATAACTTGAAGGCACACAACAACAAATTCACCAACATGATTGCAGTCATGGCCTCCTTCCCCTTACAATGACCATCTCAAACCACCAAGGGAGGCCCTGGAAGAGCTCGCATGGGCCAGGTCTGGTGTTTGCTGTAGTTAACTGCCTTTGAGTCATCCATGGCGCATGGTGATCCTGTGAATGAAACACCTCTAAGACACCCTGTCCTCTACTGCTTTGCTTAGATCCTGCAACTTCATGTCCATGTCTTCCTTAATTGAGTCTATCCATCTAGTATGTGGTCTACCTCTCTTTCTACTTCCCACCACCTTTCCTCTAAAGCCAGAAATCTCCCTGGAAGTCAAGATGATCAGACTGAGGTTGTGGTACTTTGGTCACATCAAGAGAAGGCATGACTCTTTAGAAAAGACAATTAATGCTAGGAAAGTTGAAGGGAAGTTGAAAGAGAGGAAGACCACATACTAGATGGCCAGATCTCCCCTGTCTTAAAATAAGATTCCATATCTGAGGACAATTCCAAGTGCTGGTGCTTTGAGCAATTTCACTGAAGGATTGCCTGCTGGAGAGATGAGGCCTTGAAGGCTCTTCTCCAAACCCTCCAGCCATCAGAGGCAAAATGGTAGAAAGCCAGGAAATGAACCACTTTTCTCTCCTTTTGTGAAGACTATTAAGTCTGAAAGTAGTGGTATTGGTGGTCTCTCTGGCAAGGAGGCAGCAAGTCTGGTCTTGGTCGACTAGAGTGTGAACCTTAAAGCTTTCCCTGGTGCTGACTCTGGCTTTTGGTGGGTGCAAGGGGCTGAATCTATTCTGGAGACAGGTTTCAACACCATGGAGAATTCCTTTCAAGTTTTGGGCTGGAAACCAGAGAGTTCTTTTATGCCTCTGCTGTTACATTCCACTGCTCAGGACACTGTTGGTTTGGTGGACATTTCTGTGGCTGCACCTTGTTTCTAATTGTTGGAAGCCATTTTGAAGGTGTCGGGAATAAAGAGACAGAGTACAAAAATGTGCCTAATAGGTAAATACACTGCAGCCAATGCAGATGTGTGGAGGAAGAGCAGGCCCAAATGGCACACCTTTAAGGTGGTAGTGCCATGCCAGTGTGGCATCATGATTTGTGTGCTGGATTGAAACTCTGGAGACTAGTGTTCAATTCCACACTTGGCCGTGGAAACCCACTGAGTAGCCTTGGGCAAGTCACATGCTCTCAGCCTCAGGGGAAGGCAATGGCAATGCTCCTCTTAACAAATCTTGCCAAGAAAACCCCATGATAGGTTCACGTTAGGGTCACCATCAGTCTGAAACAATCTGAAGGCACACAACAACAACAACAACAACAACAACAACAACAACAAGCCAAGTAGTAGCTTTCTTGTGAGCAAAGCCCTTTACATTCTTTAATTCTCACCTCTCTCCTCTGAACAAAAGACAAAGAGGATTATATTTCAAATTACACACTTTGCAGCTCTGAACAATGCTGATTAGTTATAATTTGAGTAGACCTACTGTACCCATTGTGGACAGGTGAATCAACACATAGGTACATCCCACTGTTTCAGTGGTTCTCCTCCAGCTGAGATTAACCCATAGGAGTCAGCCTCAATTTACTTTCTTCACTTTTCATTTGGCTTGTGAGAACATTCTGACTAGCAGAATTCATTCCCTTTCTCTGGTTTTCATGGGGCTTGTTAATTTTGTTGAGCAGAGCATAGAAAGTCTTGGGGAGATCTTGTCCCTCTTTTTCTTCAAAAAGCCATTAAAAGGAAGAGTTTAGAGAGACAAAGCAAAACTCCCTGTCCTTTTAATGGGCTTCTTTCGCACATTCCCCATTAGCTCCCTGGGTTTTCTTTTTGCTGATTCTTTCCTTCTTTGGTCAATTGTTCCACAACTTTGCTGACTGGCCAAACAAAATATGTTCAAATAAATTACCCCACAAAGATACATTGCCTGATTTGCTTAAATAGCTCAATGAAAGGTCCATGGAATGGAGTTGGGGGGTACTAAGCCACCTTTGTCAGACTGACAGAAGGGTTAACTCAATGCACTCATGACATTTATGCAAAGCATGCCTTTTGATGCCATAAAACCAAGGCAAAAATGTTGCTCCTCCTGCTCCAAGAAAAAGTAGAAAGAACTAACACAGAGCAGATGAATCTTACAGATGGGACCAGCCCTACCATTTAAAAAGGTAAAAGTATTCCCCATTGATAAGGTTGTCAAATCGTGTCCGACCATAGGGGGCGGTGCTCATCTCTGTTACTAAACCGAAAAGCCAGCACTGTCAGAGACTACTCTGTGATCAAGTGGCCAGCATGATTGCACAGAACGCTATTTACCTTCCCACCAAAGTGGTACCTATTTAGCTACTTGCATATGCATGCTTTTGAACTGCTAGGTTGGCAGAAGCTGGGACTAGTGCCAGGAGCTCACCCCATCATGCAGCACCTGGGCCTCAAACTGCCAACCTGCCGATCTTGCAATCAACAGAGTCAGCATCTTAAGCACTTGAGCCACTACTATTAGGAAGAGCAAATCAACCATCTTAAGTGACAGAAGCTGAGGGTTTTGCATTGGCAGACCACACATCCCCAAGCAACTCCTCCTGAAGTCCCCAGGATGTTACTCGCTCCACATAGATAAAGCTCTATGTGCCACAAGGGCATGCCCTCTATCTCTCCAAAGTCTGATCTCTCAGGCACATACTTAGCAGACCCTGTCCAGTTGACCAACTGATGTAAACCCAGATAGCTTTTGTTCATCAGGGAGAAAGGGATGAAAGCCACTGGGTGATCTTGGATAAGTTTGGAATGTAGGAATAGAGAGGTATAACCTTTTAAAGAGAAATAGGTCAAACAGAAAAGGAGAAATAGCATTATATGTCAGGGATGTTTACACCTGTGAAGAGACCCAAGACTTAAATCCTGGAAATCAGGTGGAGAGCATCTGGATAAAAATTAAAGGGGAAGGAAACAACAGGAATGTTATTGTGGGAGTCTACTACAGACCCCCAAGTCAGAATAAGGAATTGGATGATGCCTTTCTAGAACAGATGACCACACACTAAGAAAGGAGAGATGTAGTAGTGATAGGTGACTTCAACTATCTGGATATTTGCTGGAAGTCAAACTCAGCCAATACTTCAAGGTCTAGCAAATTCCTCACTTGCCTGAAAGACAATTTCATTGTACAAAAGGTGGAAGAGGCAACAAGGGGATCTGGTATTTTAGATCTGATCATAAACAACAGGGATGACCTGGTCATAGAATCATAGAATCATAGAATCATAGAGTTGGAAGAGACCACAAGGGCCATTCAGTCCAACCCCCTGCCATGCAGGAACTCCCAATCAAAGCATCCCTGACAGATGGCTATCCAGCCTCTGCTTAAAGACCTCCAAGGAAGGAGACTCCACTACTCTCCGAGGGAGTGTGTTCCACTGTCGAACCGCCCTTACTGTCAGGAAATTCCTCCTAATGTTGAGGTGGAATCTCTTTTCTTGCAACTTGCATCCATTGTTTCAGGTCCTAGTCTCTGGAGCAGCAGAAAACAAGCTTGTTCCCTCCTCGATATGACATCCCTTCAAATATTTAAACACGGCTATCATATCACCTCTCAGCCTTCTCTTCTCCAGGCTAAACATCCCCAGCTCCCTAAGTCGTTCCTCATAGGGCTTGGTTTCCAGACCCTTCACCATTTTAGTTGCCCCCCTTTGGACACGCTCCAGCTTCTCCACATCCTTTTTGAATTGTGGTGCCCAGAACTGTACACAGTATTCCAGGTGAGGCCTGACCAAAGCAGAATAGAGTGGCACTATTACTTCTCTTGATCTAGACACTATACTTCTACTGATGCAGCCTAAAATTGCATTGGCCTTTTTAGCTGCTGCATCGCACTGTTGACTCATGTTCTACTTGTGGTCCACCCGGATTCCTAGATCCGGGTCAATGGGGTGCAAGTGGGGATCCTTAGGTGGGAATGATCATGTTCTCCTGGATTTTCTTATACAGTGGAAAGGAAAAGCTAGACATAGTCAGACATTCTAAACTTTAGGAGAGCTGATATCAATAAACTTAGGGGCTCTGCAGATGGCGCAGAGACAGGGAAGGGGAGGGACAGCCAGACGCCGGATACCCCAACCTCTTCCCGAGGAGCACTCTGATGACGTCCTTCCGGCGCAGCATTTTTACACGCTGCACCAGAAGAGGAGCAAAAGAGCCACGTGGCAGCTCTTGCTGCACTCTTTCCACGGCTTGGGAAAGGAGCGTTATTTTGGCTCGCCAAGAGGGTGAAATGGGGCCGAGGCATGGGGCAGCTTCGGCCCCAATCCTCTGCTTCTCAGGGAGGCCCACGTGATCAGGAATACTAACAGAGAAGGGAGTTCAGGATGGATGGGAATTTCTCAAAAGGGAGATACTGAAGGCACAATCTCAAACTGTTCCAATGAGAAGGAAAATTGGGAGATGTCTCAAGAAGCCGGGTTGGATGACAAAAGAATTTTCAACTGAACTAAGTTTTAAATGGGAGATGTATAAGAAATGGAAAAGGGGCAAAATCACTAAAGAGGAATTCAAACAGTTAGCACATGTAGGGGCAAAGTCAGGAAAGCCAAAGCACAGAATGAGCTCAGGCTTGCTAGAGGGGTTAAGAACAATAAAAAGAGCTTTTTGGGGTATGTCCATAGCAAAGAAAGAAGGAAATGGTAGGGCCACTGTGCAGAGGAAATGGAGAAATTCTAACAGGAGACAGAGAAAAGGCAGAACTACTCAATACCTTCTTGCCTCAGTCTTTTCACAATGGAAAAGGCTGCTCAACCTGATGAAAACGGAGCAGAGAACACAATAGGGGAAATGCAGCACAGAATAAGAGGTAGTATAGGAATACCTGATTAATCTAAATGAATTTAATTATCCACGACCAGATGAACTACATCCAAGGATATTAAAAGAACTGGCAAATGTAATCTCAGAGCCACTGGCAATAATCTTTGAGAACTCCTGGAGAACAGGAGAAGTCCCAGCAGACTGGAGGAGGGCAAACATTGTCCCCATCTTCAAAAAGGGGGAAAAAGAGGATCCCAACAACTATCGCCCAGTTAGTCTGACATTAATACCAGGAAAGATTCTAGAACAGTTCATTAAACAGAGAGTCTGTGAACATTTAGAAGGGAATGCCATAATCACTAAAAGTCAACATGGGTTTCTCAAAAACAAGTCATGCCAGACTAATCTGATCTCTCTCTTTGATAGAATTACCAGCTTGCCAGATGAAGGGAATGCAGCAGACATAGCATATCTTGATTTCAGTAAGGCTTTTGACAAGGTCCCCCATGATATTCTTGCAAACAAGATAGTAAAATGTGGGCTAGACCATACAACTGTTAGATGGATTAGTAATTGGTTGGCTGACCGAACCCAAAAAGTGTTCAGCAATGGCTCCTCTTCTTCATCCTGGAGAGAAGTGACCATTGGGGTGCCACAGGGTTCTGTCCTAGGCTCAGTGCTATTCAACATCTTTATCAATGATTTGGATGAAGGGGGCATGCTTCTCAAATTTGCAGAGGACACCAAATTAGGAGGACTAGCTAATACCCCAGAGGACAGGATGAAAATTCAAAATGACCTTAAAAGATTAGAAAGCTGGGCCAAAGCTAACAAAGGGGGGTTGCAGACTGCCAGAAATAGTGCAAATTGAGCCCACTTTTAGGGTTAGGGTTAGTGCTAGGGAATCATGGGAATTGTTGTTTTTTTCTGAGACATTGAGCCTTCTCTGTCAGAGAACTCTGGTGCCACAATAAAATACAGTTCCCATGATTCCCTAACCCTAACCCTAAAAGTGGACTCAATTTGCACTATTTCTGGCAGTCTGCTACCCCCCCATGAATTTCAACACAGAGAAATGTAAGGTACTTCACTTAGGGCAAAAAAAATGAAATGCATAGATATAAGATAGGGAACACCTGGCTTAATGAGACTACATGTGAAAGGGATCTAGGAGTCCTAGTAGACCACATGTTGAACATGAGTCAATAGTATGATGCAGCAGCTAAAAAGGCAAATTCAATTTTAGGCTGCATTAATAGAAGTATAGTATCTGGGGAAGTAATAGTGCCACTGTATTCTGCTTTGGTCAGGCCCACCTGGAATACTATGTCCAGTTCTGGGCTCCAAAATTCAAAAAGGATGTTGAAAAACTGGAGTGTGTCCAGAGGAGGATGACTAAAATGGTGAAGGGTCTGGAAACCATGCCCTATGAGGAACGACTTAGGAAACTGGGTATGTTTAGCCTGGAGAAGAGATAGTTAAGAGGTGATATGATAGCCCTGTTTAAATATTTGAAGGGATGTCATATTAAGGAGGGAGCTAGCTTGTTTTCTGCTGCCCCAGAGAACAGGACCCAGAACAATGGATGGAAGCTACAGGAAAAGAGATTCCACCTCAACATTAGGAGGTACTTCCTGACTGTTTGAGAGTGGAACACACTCCCTCGGAGGTTGGTGGAATCTCCTTCTTTGGAGGTCTTTAAATAGAGGCTGGATGGATCTGTCGGGGATGCTTTGATTTTGGGTTCCTGCATGGAAGGGAGTTGGACTGGATGGCCCTTGGGGTCTCTTCCAACTCTATGATTCTATGATTCTAAGTTACATTCTCTTTGCCTCAGGGGAAGGCAATGGCAGACCTCCTCTGAACAAATCTTACCAAAAAAAAACCCCTATGATAGATTCACCTTAGGGGCATCATAAGTTGGAAATAATTTGAAGGCACACAACAACAACAACAACAACGTTAATTTGCCTTCTGACCCAAGCAGAAAGATGTTTTGAGTCAGAAGAGTGTCAGGTTTTCATGCCCAAGTCCAGCCTTGAGATTGCCAGCATGTGTATGACCATCTTAGGCCCTCCACCTCTAGTAAGCACTTCTGGCCATTGTATCTATCTGGGCTGACATTTGGAGCAACGGATCCAAAAGCACCCCCAAGCTGTAAACACAGACTTTTAGGGAGAGTGTATAATAGAATCATAGAGTCATAGAGCTGGAAGAGACCTCAAGGGCCATCAAGTCCAACTCCCTGATATGCTGAGTTAACTGAGTGCAAACTACTTTGATATTTCAGCAATTGAAGCACGCTGAGGGCAAAGGAGGAACATGGGAGGAGGAGAGAAAAAGTTGGAAGGCAGAGGATGAATCAGGACTCTCCCTGCCAAATCAGGACAATAGGTGGGTATGTGACTGAAGTAAGCCAAGAACAAAAGGGGGAGAAGGGGGTATGAGAGAGAAACCGGGACATTTTAAAGGCAGCTGAGAAAATGGGCCGGCATAGGATTAATCAGGACTCTCTCTGCCAAATAAGAACAGCTGGTGAGTATGCAATTGAACTAACCTGAGAACAAAAGGAGGAAAGTGGGTGGAAGCAAGACAAACTGGGACATTTTAAAAGCAGCTAAGAAAGTGGGACAGCAGTGGATTAACCAGGACTCTCCCTGCCAAATCAGGACAGTTGGTATGAAAAGGGAATGTAACAGAACTACTTGAGTACACTATGTGTAGATTTAGACTTAAGCAGATTTACAGTATGGAAGCACTATGTGTTCTCGGCCAATGGCACTATTAAGCCATGGAAGCTAACAACCAGTGCCAGAAGCAAATTCTATAAATGTACTGAATCCCCTTTAAAAACCATTTAAACTATTGGCCATCCCTGCAAGCCATGGCAGTGGATTCTGCCAGTGTAAACTCCCTGTTATGGGTCAAGAAAGCCTCTCTTAATTGGTCCTCATGCTGCTTTTTGGATGTTGCTTCCTCTGAAGGCCCTCTTCCATAGTCCAAGAAATCCCTTTGCCAGTTTCAGCTCACAAGCAAATCTGGCCAAAATTCCAAGGCTGCCTCTTCTCCATGGCTCTGGACAGAGAAAGGACAATGTCTAATTCTCCCATCCTTTTGCTGAGGAACTGAATTCGCCAAGCCTGACTTGCAGTTGACATTCATTTATTTATTGCAGCCAACTCTTAGCTATGAGCTGCCCTGAATGTTATTTATAAGGCAGGATTCCTTTTTTTTTTTTTTTACAGTTCCCCACTTCCCAATTGATACTTCTTGAATTGACAAAACATGACTTATTTATATTTTGCAAATCCACATGAGGCAACTTGCTCCAAATTTTGAGGCTAGAAAACTGTGTCCTGTGTGATGGGCTTGTTTTAAAAGCTGTCATTTCCTCCTGTTAATGATTTGGGTCAGAATCCTGTTGGCGCCTTATACATGCATAAACTCCTTTAAAGAAGTGGTTGGATATGTTTTGACCATGGTAAAACATCAGATTTTATGTTAATGGTGTGGAAATGGAGTTACACGTGAAGTATCTCTGTGCATATAGGTGCACATATGTGATTATGTAGATGCCCATGTGCATGCAGTTGTGCATTTGGTTGTACAACAGTGCCATTCAACACAATGTGTAAATCCATGTGTAAATCCATATGCAGAGACATGCTATGCAACCCCAGTATAGGATCTCAGTCTAGATCATTAATCAGTAGCTCAGTGGCCTGGAGATTGTAGTAGTGATTGATGGATTGATTGATGGATGGATTGATTGATTGATGCAGCCAAACTGGTAAATGGTGCTGGTTACAGGGAGTGCACAGTTCCCTCATTGCAACAGCTCCACTATTTGCTAGTCCATTTCCAGGAACAATTCAATGCTATACAGCTCAGGTTCAGGCTAGCTGAAGGACTATATTTTCCCACATGGGCCCAACTGTGTTTTGTGAGCTTCTGGGAAGGCCTTCCACTCACTCACAAGCCATGAGAACTGCAGTCCAAAAATGTCATTTTCATAGAATGGCTGAAAAATTGAGTGTGATGCCAGTGGCACACAAGCAAACATATAAAGATGTATGCATAAACATACCTTGGACATATGTAGTCTCCACATGCACTCTTTGTTGTTGTTGTCATTATGTGCCTTTAGGTTGACTGCAGCTTATGGTGAACTGCTCTTACACAGGGTTATCTTGGTCAGATTGATTTAGAGGAACTTTACCATTGCCTTCTTCTGAGGCTAAGAGAGTGTGACTTATCCAAGGTCACCCAGTGGGTTTCCAAGGCTGAGTAGGGGTCTGAACCCTTGTCTCCCTGAATTCTAGACCAACAGTCAAACCACTACTCTACACTGGCTCCACATGCAAAGTTAGGCATTAATTGTGCTACACTACATTTGTGTACTGAACTGCACCACTGTGTGACTGAACCAAGATTTTGAACATGCAATCACATGCACAACCAAAGGCACAATGAGCCTCCATGTACCATCTGCTATGTGCAACCATGCACAATGCAGACCTCTGCCTCTTCAACCTTGATCTGAAGAGGGATGCTCATCACCAGAGAAAAATGTCAAACCACTTCCATAGAGGAATTTCCTCCTGCATTAGGACATCAAGAAAGTTCTGGCCTGTATGTTTTCCTTGAAAGATAATATCTCCAGACTCCTCATCATTCTGGTCCCTTCATCCTACACCTTCTTTCAGCTCTACAGCATCCTTTTCACAATACCTTCTTTCTCTCCAGTGTGAGGATGAGAACCATGCACAGTATTCCAAGTATGGATCCACTACAGGTTTGTCTAAAGGCACTGTGATACCGTCAGGTTTTATTTTCAGTCCACTTCCCAATTCCCAGTGTGGAAATCACATTTATCATAGGTGTAAACCTGGCCAGATGTTTTTACTGACCTCCGCAGTGTCCTTCTTTGAGATTCACAATAATTTCCCCAACCCCATCCCTGTGTATGCAAAACTGGGTTTACCTGAGAGTTGCAAATCTTTTCTTTTTTTTGCTTATCCCAAACATGTGATGTGCTATCTTGCACATTTTAAAAAAAACATACCGTATGTACTTCCTTCTCTCAAAATTGCAAGCTTTCAGTTTCAACGTATTTATTTTCTCCTTCATAAATGCTGAATTTGAAAATGGCAGCTGTGTCCAACCTGCTTCCTCTCTCCACCTAACCTGCCCAACCTCTACAAGTTTCAAAGACACTGAGCTTCAGACACTCATGGTTCTGCTCGCAGTGGCTCTCATCCTTTGGTCATCCATTTGTATTGGATGTCAGCTCCCAGAAGCCCCAAACAACTTGGCTAACATTCAGGAATTATGGGAGCTGAAGTCCAATTCAACTGGAGCACCAAAGACTTGGAACTACTGATATCTCCATTTTGCAAATATCACAATCTTTGCAGAGTCTGCAAGTGATAGACCCCCCGTAAGTGCCATCTAGACAGGCAGCCTTGAGTTACCTGTGCATAAAGCAAAACAGGAACATTTGGATACATATCTAACAAAATACATATCTAACAAAAGCGTCACCCCAAATGCATCCATCCAGACTACAATTATGCTCTCTGCTCATAGTCAGTCTTTGTAGGATACCAGGATATTCTGACAAGGCCCAGTTCTCTTCATCTGGACCAGTCCTGGCTCCAGCTCTTGGCACCACATCTTAGAAGGATACTGACAGGCTGGAACAGATTGACAGAGGAGGGAAATCAAGTTGATCAGAGATCTAGAAACCACTAGCCTTATGGGGAATGACTGAGGGAGAAGGCTGTGTTTAGCTTGGAGAAGCGAAAACTGAGAGGTGATAAGATAGCCATCTTTGAATATATGAAGGCCTTGAAGATGGATCAAACTTCTTTGTTACTGTTCCAGAGGGTAGGACTCAAGCCTCACTGGATTTAGATTACAAAAAAGGAGATTCTGACTGAACATTTTGCTATTGTTCAGTGGTTTCAAGCTGACTCCAACTAATGTAACCCTGTTGTTGTTGTTGTGTGCCTTCAACTCGTTTCCAACTTATGGTGACCCTAGGATCATGGGATTTTCTTGGCAAGTTTCTTCAGAGGAGGTTTGCCATTGTCATCTTCTGAAGCTGAGAGAGTGTGACTTGTCCAAGGTCACCCAGTGTTTTTCCACAGCTGAGCAAGGTTTTGAACTGAGAGTCGTAGTCCAATGCTCTAACTACTACACCATGCTGGCTTTCTGTTTCTGATACTGAAGGCAATACAAAAGCATTGTGGCTAGCAGCCATTATAGTTCTTAGATCATGATCTTCCTAGGCCCTAAGGTTTCCAGGACAAAGCCTGTGACCAAGGGACACCTTTGGGAATGTCATTAGACATTATGCATTATCCTCTACCATGGTTGTTCACAACTTGTCATTCAAACAAAGCAGAGGGATTCGAACCCTGGTCTCCTGGAATCCAACCCCAGAAAAAATTCAAGCTGTTACACCATAGTAGCTGCCTACACTTTAGGAAGAACTTTTTCCTTGTGGCAAGAGCTGTTCAGTAGGGGAATTGGACTATCTCAGAAAATGGTGGCCTCTCTTTCATTAGAAAATTTTAAATAGAAGTTAAAGTTTTTAAATAGAAGTATAGTTGACTATACGTCAACCTCATGTATAAGTCAAGGGCATATTTTGGGGCCAAAATAATGGATGTTGATATGACTTGTGGATGAGTCAAGGCTAAAACCTAGCAGCATGTAACAAAGGATGTGGATAATGAAGCAAAGGAAAGCAATACTAAATACTTACAAAACCCCAGCAGGCATAACTATTTGTGCTCATACTAAAGGCTGGATCAATGAGAGAGTAGACTGGGGTCAGTACTTCCAGGACAGATCACACTCTTGCCTTTCACCAGGGTATGGTTCTTTTTTAAATAACAGTTAAAGTACAGTATTTACATTAACCCTTGGATGGGTCAACTCAGGGTTTTGGGGGTCAATTTTTTAATTAAAATTTCAAGACTTATACATCAGTATATAAAGTTGAGGTTGTTATTCTTTGGCTATATCATGTGAAGGCACCACTCACTGGAAAAGAAAACAATGCTAGGAAAGGTGGAGGGATGCAGAAAGAGAGAAAGACTGCATGCTAGATGGATGGAGGTCACGGGTATGAATTTGCAGGACCAGTGAAGGATGGAAGTCTTGGAGATGTCTCATCCACAGGGTCACCATGAATCAGGATCAACAGATATACAGTAAATCATTTTTAAAGAGGAGTATTTTAGCCCTGGTGGTTGATGCATAAGAAACTAAGGGTCCCATCCAATGCTACAGTTCTGTATTTTGGTGGATGAATGAACAAGAATTGCGTTCCTGGTCAGGTCAGCCCTCCTGGTGAAAATGAAACACAAAGCAACATGCAGCCACTAGAGGCCTTTTGCCTTCTGCTTTTATCCATCTGAGCTTGAAAACAGAGGTTTATTTAGCCATGCCTCTCTCCCTCACCGCTAGAAGGTAGCAAAGGCTGGAAGAACACAGCCAGCTTCCTGCTAGGATTTTGCTTCTGTCATCCATCTAAGCCTCTTTGGCTGAGGTTTGCCCAGATACATTTATCTTCTATCTTTTCCTGCCACCTTTTGCAAGCAAACAAAATTCACTGGAGTGATTAATTGTCACCAACTGGAATTAATTTTCCTAGGCAAGAAACACATGGATGGACTTGTACTTCTGTCTTGAACCTGTCCCAATCCTTAAAGGTGACGGGGGGGGGGGGGGGGAGGATAAGGAATGTCCATCTAGGCCAGTGATTCCCAAATTTTTGTCTTCCATATGCTTTGAACTTCGGCTCCCAAAATTCATGACCAGGCTGTCAGGGACTTCTGGGAGTTGAAGTCCAAAACACTTGGAGGACCAAAGTATGGGAATCCTTGATCTGGGCCTTTCCATTGCCTTTGAACCCTCTTTGGGATCATTTGTCCATTCAGCTGCAGGCTTAATAAGGCTTACTATCCAACAGGGACAAAGAACATGGAGACATTTTGTTGCCCTTGAACTCTTGGAACTAGTTCATCAACACCAAGGATTCGGAAATATGCAGTTTTTCCACATTCACAGGGGTCTTGTGCCCCAACTGCAGTGAATATGGAGGACCTACTGTATAACTTTATGCTCATGGAGCTATGTGATACTTGGGCATTTATAAATTGCAACACTGCAAACAAATGTGAGATGCCCAATTGCAATGCACAATACACACCTGCATGCACAATGTACAGCAGCACCATATGCACAATGGCACCATGTGTGCAACTCTACTTCTGCAACTGTACTCCGCATCAAACAAAAATTTTGAACTGCTTCTGTAGGAGAACTTGCATGTGTGTAAATTACTAACTGGATGACAGGGTTTTTTTGGCAATCATAAAAAAGCCCCTCACATGAAATTGCTCTAGCAATGTCTCAGAATGGGGAGACCCTCATGAGAGCTGACTCCTACCCATACCAAAAAAAGAAATACATTTTTTTTTCTGGGTGAAGGAATATTCTTTCCAGGCCTTGAGGGTAGAGAGACATGGGCTTCCCCTTTCTCAAAATGGATCTCTTGAAAGCCAGCAAAATGCAGGTCAGCATGGCTATGGGGTGGGAGGATTTTCCTTCCCCACTTTTATTAACAGAGAGCAGCCTGTGGGTAAAAAAGGGAGCCATCTTCTCTTCCATCCCACTGCATTTTGTTCACCAAAGCAAGAAGGACCCATTCTGAATTTTCCTTCAATACTGACACCAGACAGGAGGTTGGAAAAGTGGAGCTTTTGGATCACAAGTCCCATAATCTTGCATGCAACCTAGCTAACTGGTATATTCTGTGAGCAGACATCCCAACTAAACATTCTATAAAAGTGATGAGAGCATGATTATATATTTGAATGTTAACAAAAAAAGAGACAAGAGTCAAGAGCAGGGGTAGGCAACCTAAGGCCCGGGGGCCAGATGTGGCCCCCCAAGGCCTTTGGACGGGCCCCAGGCTGGTCCTGCCGCCGCTGTCGCCCCCCGCTGCCCCCCCCCCCGCCCACCATGATGATATTATTGTTGTTATTACTTGTTCTTGGGGTTTTCTTGGCAAAATCTCTACAGGGGTTTTGCCATGGCTTTTCTGGGGCTCAGAGAGCGTGCATGCATATTTTTTTATTTTTTTATATTTTTATTTATTTATTTATTTATTGGTGCTTCGGCCCCCCAATTGTCTGAGGGACAGCAACCCAGCCCCTGGCTCAAAAAGGTTGCCTACCCCTGGTCAAGAGAGTCAAGAATTAAGCATTATAAAACAAGGAGTAGTTTAAAAGAACTATGTTTGGAAATTTATTATAAATCAGTAATTGTAATAATAAGCTTGAGATATATGTTGGTTTATAGTTGTGTTTAAACTGGAAATCAAGATACCAAACATGCATTACATTATATGAGATGATTTATATATAAGGATAAATAGCTACAAAAAGACCTTAGATTAGGAAGTTTATTGATGAAAGAGGAATATGTATTTATGTATATTTATAAAGTTTAATCCATGAGTCAAAGTAAATATAACAAGAAAAGGATGGAATACAATGCTACAAAGTAATAAGATAAAAATATTATTGTATATAGAAAATGTTAATTGTATTTTATTTGTACTAAATAAAGATAATAGCTAATACACACACACACACACACACACACACACACACACACACACATTAGGAGGAATGATGGTAAATACTATTGAAAAATAGAACAGATCCCCTCAGAGGATGCTGGACTCTCCTTTGTTGGAGAGGTTAGATACCCATCTGAGAGGGAGGTTTTAGCTGGAGATTTCTTGCCATGGTGGAGGGTTGGTCAAGATGACTTTGGTATCCCTTCCATGTCTACCATTCTAGGATGCTAGGCAAGGCTGCTAAAAGCCTGGGAGAGCTTTGCTGAGCCAGCGCTTTGGGGGCATTTGTACAAAGCATTGCCATCTTAAGTGAATTAGCATTTCCTGCAGCCCGGCTCAATTCATCATTCCCAGCCACTTCAAGCTGCATTACAGCCCAAAATAGAATGACCTGAACTCAGCTTTCACCATAATTTATAACTATGGGACAGAGAAGAAAACCAGCTTCTTCCTTTTTATTTCTACTGGGATTGGCTGCTTTCTTTTGTTCAGCAAGTGGAGTGCAAAGTGGATTCTTTTCTGTGAACATTTGTCTGTAGGCAAAGCCTCAACCCAGGATGCATCCACTGAACATTGCAGAACTAAAATGCAAACAGACCCTGCTTCCTTCTCCTCTCTCACACATTTCACCAGAAAGGCACAGACTGTGAGCCTCTTGGTACACTATTTCTGAACAACTGCACTACACAGCAATCTTTGAGGGAATGCCACCCATCAGATTGCTAGTGGGTCTTGCATCTTGGCAGACAAAAACCTCCCCACCTCCTAAATCATAGAATCAAAAAGTTGGAAGAGACCCCAAGGGCTATCCAGTCAACCCTCTTCTGCCATGCAAGAAGACACAATCAAAACATCCCCAACATATGGCCATCCAGCTTCTGTTTAGAAACCTCGAAAGAAGGAGACTCCACCACACTCCAAGGCAGCATCTTCCACCAAAAGATTCTTTGGGTGGAATCACTTTTCCTGTAGCTTGAATCCATTGCTCCATGTCTTTCAGTCTCTGGAACAGCAGAAAATAAGCTTGCTCCATCCTCAATTTGACACCTCTTCAAATTGTAACCATGGCTATCATATCACTCCTTAACCTCGTCTTCTCCAGGCTTATCCCCAGGTCCCTCAGCCACTCCTCGGGGGGGGGGGGGGGCTTGATGGTTTCCAGACCTTTTACCATCTTGGTTACCCTCCTCTAGACATGTTCCAATTTGTCAAATCTCCCTCTTGAATTATGGTGCCCAGAAATGGACACAGTATTCCAGGTGAGTCCAGACCAAAGCAGGATAGAGTGGTGCTATTACTTCCCTTGATCTGGACACTATACTTCTATTGATGCAGCCTAGAATCTCATTGGCTTTTTCAGGTGCTAAAATGCAGAAAGTGAGTCCTAAACTAGCCTGGACTAGATTCTCATGGGTGGCCTACACTTGAGTAACTTCCCTTACACATGTGTGTCTCTTTTTTGGCTAGTATGCAAAAGACATAATCAGTTCATCTTTCTATAATCCTGATTTCTGTGGATGGTTATGAAAGCTGGACAAGGAAAAAAGCAGATAGAAAGAGAATCAACTTCTTGGAAATGTGGTGTTGAAGAAGAGTTCTGTGGATATCATGGACTGCCAAAATAAATGCACAGGAGCTGTTCCTGCAATCCCAGGAAATTTAGTAGGCATTGAAGGTTGCTGTTGTTGTGTGCCTTCAAGTCATTTCTGACTTATGGCGAACCTATCATAGAGGTTCTCTTGGCAAGATTTATTCAAAAGTGATTTGCCATTGCTTTTCCTTGAAGCTGAGAACATGTGACTTGCCCAAGGTTACCCACTGGATTTCATAGCCAAGCTGGAAATTGAACCTTATTCTCCAGAAGTGTTGCACACCATCGAAGAATGCACAACTGCTTGCGCAGGAGTTACATTTGCAAAACTTCACTTATGCAAATTTGAACTAAATGGGGATGTTCAAACAAACTACCGGTATAACCACAGACATAAGGGAACCTCTGTGTGTGTGTGTGTGTGTGTGTGTGTGTGCCCAGCATAATCACACACACACACACATATAGGTCTGTGCCTGCAAGTCATTTCCAACTTATAGTGGCCTTACCATGTTTGTTTGTTTGCTTAGCAAGATCTGTTAAGGGGAGAGGGTTGTTTTTGCCTCCATCTGAGGCTGAAAGAGAGTGACTAGCCCAGTGGATTTCCATGGCCAAGCAGGGATTCAAACCCTGGTCTCCAGAGTTGTAGTCAGTGATCAAACCACTGCACCAAGCTGACTCTGTGTGTGTGTGTGTGTGTGTGTGTGTGTGTGTGTGTATGTTGTGTGCCTTCAAGTCATTTCCAACTTACGGTAACCCTAAGGCAAAGCTATCATGGGATTTTCTTGGCAAGATTTCTTCAGAGGACATTTGCCATTGCCTTCCCCTGAGGCTGAGAATGTGTGACTTGCCCAAGGTCACCCTGTGGGTTTCATGGCCAAGTGGGGAACTGAACCTTGGTCTACAGAGTTCAATGCTCAAACCACTATGCCATGCTGGCTCTCCTGGCTCCGTATATATGTATGTATATTTCCACAGTTCCTTGTACTATTGTATTGCAGTCAATCCTTTAATGAAATAGAATACCGGTAGTTAACCATTGCACTAAATCAGACTTTTCTCAGCTTGAAATGGAACAGATATACTTAGCACAAACGATGAGTGAGTAGAGCTGATGGTGCTGCATTTACACCACAAAGCAAGTTAAACCTTGATATAAGATATATCAGGTACAGCTCTCTTTAGCTACATGTCCTGAAAGAAATAGCATTAAGGTTTAGTCATTTTTAAGGGAGGTATATGCTTCTCTCTTTACATGGTTGCAAAAAATAAAGTAATTTTCACATAACGAATGCAACATTTAAACCAAATGTTCTAAACAAGATAACATTATTCAGAGCTCTGGGAAATTCTCCTGGAAATTCTCCACTTCTACTTTTTCTTAAAAACAAAAAGAAAAAACAAAACCATTCACTTTTCAGTAGTATTACTCAACTCTGTTTTAAACTGTAAATTTAAACTGTGAATTTTAAATTGGTATATTTTTAATTTTATGCTTGGATGATTTTAATATGTCCTGTGTTTATGTACTTTAACCTAGGTGTTTAAAGAGGTTTATGTGTTTTAATCTATATTGTACCCCACCTTGAGCCTTGGGGAGAGGCAGGTAAGAAATATATTATTATTATCTGAAGAAACTTGTCTGGGGTCACGAGAAGTCAGAAATGACTTGAAAGCAACGTTGTTGTTGTTGCTGCAAATCTGTTAGGAAGAGCTTTGACAGACTTGCACCTACTTCCTTAGATGCATGTTTATTAATTAATAACTATATGGATTAATATATTACGAATAATAACATTATATTACACAATAACATTTTTTGTTGTATTTTACTGCAGTCAGCCCTCCAAATCCATTGATTTTTTTTTATCCACAGATTCAAGCACTAGTGGCTTGAAAATATTTATATTTAATATTTATATTTATATGTTATTTAATATTTATATGAAGCCGCTGGGAGAGATCATCCGGAGGCATGGAGGACGGTGTCTTCAGTACGCTGACGACACCCAGATTTACTTCTCCATGACCAAATCATCGTCTCAGACTCCTGATGGCATCTCTCCTCTCAATGACTGTCTTGGAGCGGTAATGGATTGGATGAGGAAAAACAAATTGAAGTTGAATCCAGACAAAACGGAGGTGCTCACGGTTACAGGTCCGAATCCAGGTTCGGGATTACAGCCCCCAGTCCTGGATGGAGTCACACTCTCCTCCAAGGACCATGTGCGCAGTCTGGGGGTACTCCTTGACTCGTCGCTTCACATGACTAATCAGGTGAACGCGACAGTCAGGAGTGCCTGTTATCAGCTTCGGCTGATACGCCAGCTGCGCCCATTCCTGGATAGGAAAGACCTGGAAACCGTTGTGCACGCGCTGGTATCCTCACGCCTAGATTACTGCAATGCACTCTACATGGGGCTACCCTTGTGCCTAACCCGGAAACTTCAGTTAGTACAAAACATGGCAGCCAGATTAATTACTGGAACATCTAGGAGGGAGCACATATCTCCAGTGCTTAAATCCCTCCACTGGCTGCCAATTAGTTTCCGGACACAGTACAAGGTGTTGGTTTTGACCTATAAAGCCCTACATGGCTTGGGTCCATCCTATCTTAGGGACCGCCTCTCCCCATATGACCCCCCCGTGCCCTCCGTTCAGCGGGGAAAAACTTGCTCCATCAACCGAAGACAAATCTCAGACAGACTTTTCAAAGGGCATTCTCTGTCACTGCCCCTAAGCTGTGGAATGGCCTGCCGGAGCAGGTCCGTCTTAGTACATCTCTGACTGCTTTCAAGAAAGCAGTCAAGACGGACCTTTTCCGGCGGGCCTTCCCAGAATAACCCCCTTGCAGGGATAATAGAGGTGGATCAAATTCGCCCCTCCCCCTTCTGACTGGCCAATCTGCTACATGCAGCTATTGTTGCTGTTGGTTACCTTAATTTAATTTTAATTTGACAATGTCTGATTTTAAAAAATCAATTAGTTTAATTCTATTTTAAGGGGTGGGTTTGGGTGGGGGTTGTAGGAATTGGGAATGTTTTAACTGCTGTATTTTAACTTGCTGTAAGCCGCCCCGATTGCGCTGCAGAGGGGCGGGTTAAAAATAAATTATTATTATTATTATTATTATTATTATTATTATTATTATTATTATTATTATTATTATTATTAAAATAGATACATTCCTCAAAGCAAACCGTGATACAGAGGAAACCTTGATTTTGCCATTTTACAAAAGGGGCACCATTTTACTACCCCATTGTATATATTGGGACTTGAGCATCCATGGATTTTGGTATCCATGGTGGAGTCCTGGAAAAACTGCAGCGCACACGAAGGACCCAGATTATTATTATTATTATTATTATTATTATTATTATTATTATTATTATTATTATTATTATTATCATTATTATATGGATCTTATGGCTATGTTGTTGTTGTTGTTGTTTTCCTCTTTGCATCACCAATGTAATTCAATCTGGCTTGTTTTGATTCAAAGAATAACCTGAGGATTCAGGAGTGGATGGCAGAAACAATCCATGGAAGGGAAGCATCCCAGAAACAATCCATGGAAGGGAAGCATCCTGGCAGCCAAAACGCACAACCGAGAAAGAGAGGGAGGGAAGAAGTACAAAAGGAGGGGGGAGTACAGACTGCCTCCAACCCCATGAAACTATAAATCATCCAAGAACAAAGGCCAGGCAGACCAGTCTTCCCAACAGCTCTCCATAAACCTGCAGGCTGGAGAGGCTGAGTCACAGCAAGCAGAGAGAAGCACATCACAATGGCCTCCCTACCACCAATGATCCCTCAACATCTGTGGGGAGGACTCAGGAGCAGACTGACAAAATGTCATAACCACAAAGGAGGATGAGGCACCACAAAATGCAGGATATTCAAGAAAAATGGGAGGCATTACCAAATAAAAGCAGAAAACACTCTTACATAAACTCATGGTTCTTCAGTGTCATGCTTGGCAGCTGGAGACTTGAAGAACCAGGACAGCATTTTAGAGAAAATTGACTATTGCTCTATTCTGGATTCTAAGAAACACAAAACTACCCCACTAGGTTAGAATCAACTCTGAGTTCCCCCATGTTAAACAGCAATTTAAAAAATCCTTTGTCCAGCCCCCTCCCCATACTTGTAACCAGCCCAATTTGTCCATTTCAAAGGTGTGCTTTGAAGTTTGCCCCTTCTCAATTCCTATCTCCCCGCCATCTCCCAGGGAAGGAAGGCACCATCATAAATAGTCATAAACAACCCAGTTTTCCTGTTTCAGTCACCTGCCCCCCCCCCCCAATCTACAATTTCCTTTGATTCCCCCCTTCTACATTCATCACATTTTATTGTCAGATTCCTATGAAAATGATAGGAACATGACATTCATCATGCCCAAAATGGAGGACGTTTTGAAATTCCTCCTGGACAGAGGGTTGAAATGTAGGATGTGTCCTGGAAAAGGAAGACATCTGATCACCTGCTCAGGAGGGAGCATCCAGATATAGACCAGCTTGAGATTTGAGGTCTGCAGGAGGGTAGGATCAGGTCTAATGGTTTAAATTACAGGAGGGGAGAATTCAGTTTACGGTTAGAAGGAAAGTCTGGAAGGTGAGAGTGGTTCCACAATGGAACAAATTGCCTAGAGCAGTGGTGGAGTCTCCTTCTCTGGATGTCTTGAAAATGAGGCTGGAATACCAACCTCCACCAAAAATAAGTTTTAAAAAAGGCATGTGCAGGTATTAAAAATTGGAGTTAAACCTCTATATGTCACTAATGCTAGTGTGTGTGTATGTGTGCCTTTTTTTCTCCCCCAAGGTTGGAGTCCCAAGTTAAGTATATGCTTTCCAAGTAAGAGGTCCACTGAAGAGGGAGGAAAGTTGAAGCAAGATCGTGTAGTTGCCAACAGCAATGATGGCATCCTGGCCCCTGGCATTTGGGGAGGGCATTCGCAACCACCTTTCCTTTGACAGAAAATGGCAGGCAGCTGACCAAGCGGTCTCTGAGTCTCAGAGTTGTAGCTCCTGTCAGTTCGAAGCATACTGCAAATTTTAGTGGTTAAGCATTGTGTCTAACAGCATTACATCTCAAGAGATGAGCCTTTGGATCTGCCCCGTGACTGTCTCTAACCCAAATGCACAGAAGCGAAATGAAAAATAAAAAATAAAACAAGATTCAGGGATACATACATTTTAGTTCAGGGGCACAATTGTGGGTCATGGGCTTCACACAGTCCCCAAACCAAGTCCCTCAAGTCTCCCAAAAGACTGCTAAATCCACCAGACCTCTCATACACTGAAGCTTTACAACTAGGAAGGGGGGGATCTCGCAAAAAAACATGCAAACCCCAATGAAAATATAGCAGTTTGAATATGCTTACTTGCCACAACCCCACAAAGTACCCTGACCCTAAGCCAAAATGGCCAATTCACAGCTGGAACTGAAACTGGGGGATACATCACATCACTGTCAGGTCAGCGGAAGCAAATCCATGCAGTCTTTCGCCAGCTGGGTTCATGGAGTGCAAACTCCCAGGAGTGTCATTAGGAGAATGCAAGGGATATGGCCCTCAATAGGTGACACATAGGGGAGTGAAACCCACTGGGGTGGCCACTTCCATCCATCCCAAATCCCCCTGGCTGCTGCCCTCCACCAGTTTTTATTTGGTAATGTCCTCCATTTTTCTTGAATGTCGTCCATTTTGCAATGCCATGCCCTCCTTTTCAGTTAGGACATCTGGTCACTCTGTTGCAGACAGACAGTTCACCCGGCCATGGTCTTCCCCAATGTACTGCCTCAAACTGTAGTAACTATTTCTGGATTTCTATCTATGCACATAAATCGGCATAAGCCAAAGGAATGTCAATCTGCAACCTCTTTTCTTTTTTGGTGCCGATAACAATAACAATGCAATTTTCTATTTTGTGGTACACACCACTACAACCCCTGCATGCAGAAAGCAATGAATCCTAAAATTTAAGAGAGTTTCAGTCAACATTTTGTAGAAATTTTGCAAACATGGCCTTTACAGAGCTCCTCCAGAACACCCCATGCATACAGATACTCATATGATATCATATATCTAAGACAACACCTAAAAGTGCATTTACAGGGGGTTATTCTATTGTTTTAATATTCATAAGCCTCTTTAAGTCCCAGTTTGAGGGAAAGTGAAACAGATGATGATGATAGGAAGAAGAAAAAGAAGAGGAAGAAGAAAAAGAAAGAGGAGGAGGACAGACTTTAGTAGGACTTATCTGGCTTACTCATATCATATGCTTAAGGCAACACCCCAAACTGCATTTACTGGGAAAGACGTCCCATTGTTCATAAGCCACTTTGAGTCCCCATTTTATTCTGTTATTGAAGTTGACTTGTTTTAATACTGTAATAGTTTAATTCTAAAGTAATGTTCACTTTTTGTATGTTTTGAATTGTCTTGTGAGCTGCTTTGCTTCCCAATTTGGGAGTGAAAGCAAGATATAAATAAGTAAGTAAAAATAAAACTAAATAAGTGAAGATGACGATAATGGTGGTGATGATGATAACAATAATGATGACAGCAAAAAGGAGAAGAATAGAAGCAGCAACAACAACAGAATTCAGTGGGACTTATCTGGCTTACTTCTGAGAGTGCTACAAAATGAAAGCAGGATCAGGCCCCATAACATTTAATCTCTACATTATACAAATAAGTGGAATGATTAGAACAAGTGAGAAGAGAAAGAAGACCTTGTCAGAAACCTAATTAGTAATTTATTTATTTATTTTGCTTGCTTCTGCTAATCAATCCAGCTTTGATTCAATGCCTCTCCCAGCTGCATCTCTCTCTTGGCATTAATTCGTTCAGACCCTCCAGCAAAAAGCAAGAATTTAACTGTTAAGTCCCTCTAGCCAAGGGAGTTGGAAATGGATGGCTGGCTGATCAAGTCACTGCACTGAGACCAAAAAGGAATAAGATTTGCAAACCCTTCAGCTGTCCCAAATTTATCAGAGACATTCCAAATGAATCCTCTGTCCACTGGCTTCACTAAGGGGAATGTGAGGAATGCGGACCACACCAGGTGACACCTTAAGACAGGGAGGGTTCAGCAACCTACGGCCAGTGGGCCGGGTCTGGCCCCCTGAGGCCTATGGACTGGCCCCTGCCGACCCCTGCCGCCGCCGCCGCCGACAACCCACGCCGCTGCCACGCCACTGCTGCGTGCGTCGTGGCCGCCATTTTGTTTTCCAAAATGGCAGCCTCGACTCGTTTGCGCATGCGCAGTACTCCGGAAGTACTGTGCATGTGCAAGCGAGCATGCGCGAGCATACGCAGTACTTTCACGTACTGAGCATGTGCGTGAGCGCGCAAGCACATGCTGCCATTTCCCCCACACACCCTCGGCCCGCGGAAGTCCTGGAGGCCAGCGGACCAGCCCAGGTAAGAAAACCTTGCCAACCCCTGCCTTCTCCTCAAACATCTACCTTTGGGCAGAAACAGGCTGTGGCATTTGCCTGTGCCCCTTTAAAATGCTGAAGAGATGGTGTGAATGGGACAAGGAACAGTGGGAGGAGAAAGGAAAGAACCCAGGGTTTTGGAGGGGTTTTAAATCACATTTCAAAAAATTAATTTTTTTTAAACATTTTATTTGAATAAAACTAACTACATAACAATACAAACATACATACACACAAACCATCAGACATAAAAACATCAATCATATTTTCTTATCTATATATTATCCATATTCATTGGTAGATTAAAAAAAGGTAAGATGAAAATGAAAGTTTGTATATAAAGGGGAAAAAGATAACAACTTGTCTTCTATATTTGTGATTCTTTCAACTTAAAAGTCATATTTCTTTAGTTTCCTCACCCCTTTCTTTTCCACCTTATCTATTCTCTCATCTTTCTCTTCAACTAATAAATCCTTCCTTAATCTTTCTTCTCCCCCTTTTCTTCTTTATTCCTTTCCTATCCCTTGGTTTAGTTCCTCACACCCTTATCCATCCTTTCCCTATTCTTCCTACCTCCCTCTCTCAATCTCTTTTCTTTTCGACCTTCTTTATTCTACCTTCCCTATAACCCAATTTCTAACCCTCTCAACTTACACAAACCTTCTTCAACTTTCATAACCTTCCATACATTCCTCTCTTCTTTACTATCCATACTTTTCTCTATCGTTATCAACCATTCTTTCTTAAACTTCCTACTTGTTTTCCTTGGTTATAGGCTTAATTGAAGTTGACCTTAATTTTTAACTATTTAAAAATATTTTAATTAATTTAAAAAAATTATCTTCAAAAACATCACATCCAAATTTTCACTTTAAGCACATGGAACTATGTATATGTAAATACATTTAGACAGTGCATATGATGTTGTAATTTAAAAATATAATTTTAATTGTGCCAGTTGTTTATGTCACAACTATTACGATTACATTCAGTGATATATGGGAATTAGGATTAATGACTAACATTAGTATAAAAAACAATACTAAGGATTCTGTATGGTGTGGTATGAGAGGAGGTCAAGGGAGGTAACAACATGAGTTACCGCACCAAGTAAAACTAGCCTAGTGACACCACTGCCTCCATGACTCTGTTTTTGCAGCTCCTTCTAAAATGTACCAGTTTGTTTCTTCCTCTCCTCCTCCAGCTTTCCCCTTTCATCCTCAGCTTACTTCTGTTGCTGCAAACTGTGTTCAAAGTGCAAAAAAGGAGTTTGCACTCTATTAACATTAAGGTTGAAAAGTAACATGATGGCCATGTTTATATATTTGGAAGGATGTCATATTGAGGATGGAGCAAGCTTGTTTTCTGCTGCTTTAGAGAGTAGGACATGGAGCGATGGATGCAAACTACAGGAAAAGATATTCCACCAAAATTTATGAACAACCTCCTCATGGTAAGAGCTGTTCAACAGAGGAAGATGCTGTCTCAGAGAGTGGTAGAGTCTCCTTCTTTGGAGGTATTCAAACAGAGGCTGGATGGCTATCTGTCACAGGGACAAGGTGACCAGACATCCTCCTTTTCCATGACATGTCCTCCATTTCAGCCTTCTGTCCAGGAGGAATTCCAAAATGTTCTCCATTTTGAGCATGACTAAGGAGGAATACAGACCGGCCAAAAGGGCTGGCCTGGGGGTGGAGTCAAGGCATGGCAACTGCATGCCGGCTGCCTCGATTCTGCCCCAATGCTGCCGTCACGCTGTGAGCCTCACCGCATGGCAGGCGGTGTAAGGGTGCTCCCTTGGTACAGCATTCATACACGCTGCACCAAATGAGTGCGAAAAAGCCGCCGCAGTGGCAGCAAGGGCAGCTTTTTGCTGCTCTAAAAGGGAGCGGCATTTGTCCCCGATCTGGCAAGGAAAGGGGCGGTGGGGCGCTGCCCCTTAGGGACTGTCTGTACAGTCCCTAAGAAGCATGAATTTACATTTATCTGAGTGTTTTTAATGTCCTACATTTTTCTTGAATGTCCTACTGCCTTTTCCTTCTTTGTTGTTATGACATCTGGTCACCCTGCACAGGGAGGGCTTTGATTGTGCCTTCCTGCATGGCATAATGAGGTTGAACTAGATGATCTTTGGGATCTCTTCCAACTCTATGATTCTGTGATTCTAACTCAGCAGAGGGAAATGAGTATCATGGTTTTCTTGGCAAAATTTGTTCAGAGAGAGTTTGCCTTTTGCCTTCCTATAAGGCTAAAAGTCACCCTATGGGTTTCCATGGCCAAGTGGGGATTCAAACCCTAGTCTCCAGCAGTCAAACCATGACACCACACTGGCTCTCTTGACTTTTTGTAACTCTGTTCTATTCTGGTTTCTATTCTACTTGTGGTTCAGCAATTGCGGCCACTCCAGTATTAGAAGCAGAAGGACAATTTCAGCCTCCGCAAGATGGTTTGCCTTCTTCAGCAAAACTCCTGGCTTCGGCAGGAACAGTGGGGTCAGGTTTTCTCAGAATTGTAGCAGTGATGAGAACAACAAGAAGCCCATCCAAGTGCTAATTTCAGAAAAATCTTTTACAAGGGAAACCAAGGCATCTAGAGACAGTTAAATTTGTAGGTCAAGTTTGCAGCAGCAGCAACAACAACATTCAAAAGAGGGAGAGAGATGGATTTTCTACCCAGAGCCAACACAAACCACTTTGCACATTAAAATGGCAGTGCAAATTAATTAATGGCACAGTCAACACTGGGAGAGTTATGCCTGCAACATCTCAAGTCCTGGAGGCATTAGACCAGATGGAGAAAATCCCAGAAGTGGCCCACCACTTCCAGGTGGAAGGCTTCCCAGCAACCAATAGCAACTGGAGGTTTCCCGAGTTAGTGGTGGTGAATCAATTCTGGGTTTTAGTATGAAATTTAAAGAAGCTATCCATTGGGGATATCAAATAGTCTTAGGTATTGCAAAATAAAAAGAATTGGTATATTGTAGAGGCTTAAATGTATTATTATATATATGGAAATAGAGTAATAGTGGTATATATCCATCAGTTGGGGAGGGATATGTTTATTAGTTTATTTGTTTAATGGTTTAGTTGCATTTTGTTACGGTTTGTCAAGTACAGTATCATCCAAAATCCACAGTGATATCTTTATTGGGACAACCATAATGCACATTATACATCCTGCAAGCTTTCGAAGCTCCACTAGCTTATTCACCAGACAACATTATTAAAAATCATACAGGGGAAAGAAATTGATGTTCCCTGCTTTTGGTCCAGTTGTTGTCCTCAGTTCATATGTTATGGAAGGGTATTCATGCATGTGTGCCTCTCTTCCATCTGGCCATGTGGATAATGGGGTTTATTTCCTGGACTGAATCTCCCAGTACCCACTCCCCCCCCCCACCCAGTATCATTTTTAACACCTTTGCCTGATGAAGAAGCCAGTGCAGCTTTCAAAGTTTGCAACATGTATAATGTGCATTTTGGTTGGCCCCATAAAGGTATCAAACTCTTGTGGATTTTGGATGATACTGTATTTTGTTGTATGACAAACACAGCTACCCTGGATATGTTTGTTTGTTATTACTGTTTGTATTTGTGTTTGTGATTGTGATTATCTTTAACTTAAAAAAATTTATAGAAGGGCCAGTTATTTTGGATTGCTCCTCTCAAGTTTGGACTTCCCTTGGTGTCCTACTTCTGTTCAAGTTCCCCTTACAGACTTCAGGTATAGAGCAAGTGGATTCTAGTGATTCTAACCCAGGGCCCAAGTAGGCTCAGATGGAGAGGTACATGTTTGTTTTGTTTTTTAAAAGTCCTCCAGCACCAAATAAGATAAGCATCTCCAGAAGAGCGGGGAGGGAAATAGCACTATCCCAGCCTTGCACTCTCTTCTTTAGCTGAGCTGGTGTGGCTGGTCTTCCTGTCGGGCTCTTGTTCTGTGCAGTCATCTCAGTCAGCACTTTATTCTCCATAGGCAGCCTCTCCAGCAGCAATACCCCTCCACCAAGAAAGAAAGAAAGAAAGAAAGAAAGAAAGAAAGAAAGAAAGGCAAATCCTGGAATCCTGTAGTTGGGACATCCAGTCAACACCCTTTGGCCATGTAGGAAGACATCGTCATAGCTCTCCCTGGGACAGATGGCCATCCAGCTTCTGTTTAAAAACCTCCCAAGAAGGAGACTCTTATCCTCAGGAAGTTCTTCCTAATGTTTAGGTGGAATCAAGCTTGCTCCATCCTCAATGTGACATCCCTTCAAATATTTAAACAGGGGTATCATATCACCACTTAACCATCTCTTCTCCAAGCTAAACACACCCAGCTCCCTAAGTCGCTCCTCATAAGGCATAGTTTCCAGACACTTAACCATTTTGGTCACCCTCCTCTAGACACGTTCCAGCTTCTCAACATCATTTTTGAATTATGGTGCCCAGAACTGGACACAATATTTCAGGTGAGACCTGACCAAAGCAGAACAGAGTGGTACCAGTACTTCCCTCGATCTAGACACTATACTCCTATTGATGCAGCCTAGAATCAAATTAGCTTTTCTAGCTGCCTCCAGCATTTCACCTCCAACAGATGAAAACTGGAACACGTGTGCCCAAGCAACATCAGAGTATGGTCAAGATGGAGAAAATATTAGTGAAGAGCACACAAGGTAGGAGAGGTTGCAGCTGTTTCCTTTGGTCTGAACTGATTGAGAAGAGCAAGACTTTGTCCCCCTCCTCTTCCTCCTGCTAAATTATTTGAATGCAAATTACTTTTACACTTCAAGCACCTTTTGCAGCAACTCAGAGGAACTAAAAACAAAAGGGGGAAAGAGGAAGGAGGAGAGAAAAACCGGGACATTTTATGAGCCGTGGAATAGCCTGCCTCAGAGTGTGGAGGTCTCTCTATCTTTGGAGATCTTTAAAAAGAGGCTTGAAAGTAATCTTTCAGGAGAGCTTTAGTTGTATATTCATGCATGGCAGGAGGTTGGACTAGATCTAGAAAGCCCTTGTGGTCCTTCCCACCTCTAAGATTCTATGGTTTTAAAACCAGCCTAAAAGTGGGATTAATTGGGATTAAGAACAGTTGGAGGGTGTGGAAAACTGTGCAGATGTGACCCATCTCTCATCATAATACCTATGGGAATAGTACAGTCAAGATGCTAACATAGAAACTGCCCCCTGGCTCTGCTCCCAACCACCTCTATTTCCTTAAACTGGCAGGTTAAAGCAATACTAACTTACTACAGAGCACCATATTATTAGCAGAAAACATCACAGACTTAGAGCAACTGCTGAGGAAGGTCAAAGAATAAAGTGCAAAGGCAGGCTGAACATAAAGAAAACAAAAATAATGACCAGGGAAGATATTCATAAATTCAACCTAGGCAATGAGTAAACAGAAATAGTGAAAGAGTTCCTATACCTTGGCTCTAACATTGATCAGAAAAGGGACTGAAGTCAAGAAATCAGAAAAAGACTAGGAATGGGGAGGGCAGCTATGAAAGAATTAGAAAAGGTCCTAAAGAGCAAATATATACAGCTGAGCACAAAAAGTCAGCATTGTACAAGCTATTGTATTCCCCAATACCATGTATGGATGCAAGAGCTGGACAATTAAGAAAATGGATAAAAAGAAAATAAATTCATTTGAGATGTGGTGCCGGAGAAGAGTGCTGAGGATACCATGGATGGCCAAAAAGACAAACAAATTGATCTTAGAACTGATCAGGCCTGAAATTTCCCTGGAAGCCAAGATGATTACACTGAGCCTGTCATACTTTGGCCACATCATCAGAAGACACAACTCATTAGAAAAGACTGTAATGCTAGTAAAAGTGGAAGGAAGGAGCAAGAGAGGAAGACCACGTACTAGATGGATGGACTCCATTAAGGAGGTCACAGGTATGAATTTGCAAGAACTAAAAAAAGTAGTGGAAGATAGGGAGTCTTGGAGATCTCTCATCCACAGGATCACCATGAGTTGAGATCAACTCAAGGGTGGTTAACAACAACAACAAAGCACAAAATAACCCTTTGTATGTCATTAGACAGTTGTTGGCATTTGACCATTAGGCTTCCAAAGACTCTGCCTTGGGACAAAGCACATTTGCTATATGGGATAACAGCTTTTGGACTCCACAGGAGGATGAAAAAGATGCGAAAATTCAGTTTTCTTGAGACATATCATAGAATTATGGAATCTCAGGGTTGGAAGAGGCCACAAGGGCCATCTAGTTGAACCCCCTGCCAAGCAGGAATCTAATTGCATCTTGGAATTAAGTGTTCTTAAAAGATAACTTTTTTCTGGGTAGTTGATTTGGTTCACTTCTCAACCTTTAAGGACAGAGGCATCGTGGGAAAGAGTGGTTGCCTATTTGCTGCTGCTGTAAAATCTTATTTTAATTTGATTATTTTAAAAAAAGGAGCCACTGTGATGGAGTGGTTTCAGCATTGCGCTACAACTCTGGAGAGCAGAATTTGAATTCCCACTTGGCCATAGAAAACCCTTTAGTGACTTGGATAAGTCACACACTCTTAGCCTCAGAAAACCCTATGACAGGATTGCTTTAGCATTGCCATATGTCAAAAATGGGTTGAAGGCGCACAACAAAGTTTTTTTAAAAAAAATGCTTAGCAGGAGATTCTGTAGGTGGTACCGTAGTTGTTTTAATCGCTTTACGTTCTGGATAATTTACTCCACTTGACCTGCCTGTTTATCTATTGATTAAAATACTCTCATCTCTCCCCATTCGCAGGCTTGAAGTCCGCAGTCTTGGTCCTTTGCAGACAGCAAGTGGGGAGAGATAAAATGATGCACGTGCCCAAGGAGTATGCAGAGTGCCTCACATGGAAGCATGCAGCCATTGTAACCAATGGCATCTTGAATATTTGTGTTTTTCCAATCGGGAGGGACACCTGTATATTTTCATCTTTTCCCTCCCAGAGGTTCAGCTAGAAGATTTTAAAATATTTAACTATGCATTTATGCAAACAAGGCATTATGGTTGCAGTCCTCTAATGCTCCCTTGGAAGTAATTTTTTAGGATTTCCTTCTGAGTAGATGTACATTGGATTGTACTGAACACAAAGGAACTGTGGGGGGTTGCAGACTGCCAGAAATAGTGTGAATTCAGTCCACTTTTAGGGTTAGGGTTAGTGCTAGGGAATCATGGGAACTGTTATTTTTCTGAGACATTGAGCCTTCTCTGTCAGAGAGCTCTGGTGGCACAATAAAATACAGTTCCCATGGTTCCCTAACCCTAACCCTAAAAGTGGACTGAATTCACACTATTTCTGGCAGTCTGCAACCCCCCTGTGTTGCCTGTCAACTTATGGCAACCCTATGAATTTCCTAGGGTTTTCTCAAGCAAGGAATCCTCTGAAATGTAGCCTACAGCACTTGGCAGTCTCCCATGCAAGTACTAACAAGGACTGACCCTACTTAGCTTCCATGATCAGACAGGATTTGGTGCCTTTAAGATATTTAGGCTGTATCTGTGCATTTCATTTTTTTTCTGCATAAGTGTTGTACCTTACATTTCTCCTTGTTGGAATTTGTTCTAGTTTTGGCCCAGCTTTCTAATCCATTAAGGCCATTTTGAATTTTGGTCCTGTCTTCTGGGGTATTAGCTACCCATCCTAATTTGGTGTCGTCTGCAAATTTGATAAACATGCCCTCTATTCTTTCATCCAAGTCACTGATAAAGATGTTGAACAGCACTGGGCCCAGGAGAGAACAGGACACTGGTCACTTCTGTCCAAGATGAGAAGAAGTGGTCTCTTCCAACTCTGTGTTTCTATGATTCTATGCTTCTATGATTCTATGATTCTAAGAAGCCATTGCTGATCATCCTTTGGGTTCGGCCAGTCAACCAATTACAAATCCACCCAACAGTTGCATTGTCTAGCCCACATTTTACTACATTGTTTGTAAGCATATCTTGGGAGACCTTGTTAAAGGCCTTACTGAAATCAAGATATGCTACATCCACAGAATTCCCTTCATCTACCAAGCTTGTGAACTGATCAAAAAAAGAAATTAGAATAGTCAAGTATGAGTTGCTGAAGGGAAGTATTCTGGCCCATCCTTCTTTCACCTTTAAAATATTTTTGCAGATCACGTCTTTTTAAAAAAAGAATGCAATCAAACTAAAAAATTGCAAAGTCAGTTAAATACTGCCAAAATACTACATAATGTCCACCAGCTGAGGATCATAATCTCTCTTAAATCTAAGGGGCAAAAAGAAAGAAAAAGCTCAAGAATATCAAAAGTACAGCCTTGGCTTCCTTTTCCCATCCTTCTTCTTGAGACTCTTATCGCTGACTTAGGGCCTAAGCAGACTGCCAGAAATAGTGCACATTAAATTGAGGCACTGCCCTGGCTCAGTGCTAGGGAATCATGGGAACTGTAATTTATTGTGGCACCAGAGCTCTCTGACAGAGAAGGCTCAACGTCCCAGGAAAAAATACAGTTCCCATGATTCCCTAGCACTGAGCCAGGGCAGTGCCTCAATTTAATGTGCACTATTTCTGGCAGTCTGCTTAGGCCTTTAAACTTACTTACTATTCCAAAAATGCTTTCAGTCAGCTGGAAGGCACCTGGGCCAGTCAGTGAATTGGGTCAGGTGAACAAGGTCAGCAGCTCTGAGTCCGGATGTATTGCTTGTTCGCTTGGCCATAAACTTCCCCAGGGATGAAATCCTACCTCCAGGAGATAGAGCAAATTTATGCTCACAGAGTTACAAGCGACACCACCTAATTAGTGAATTACAATCTTCAGAAAATAAAGGTGCAAGCCAGCAGGGGTGTCACTAGAAGGGTGCAGGACATACCAGGTGACACCCTAAGGTGGGGTTACACTGCTGTTCCCCAAACATCTACCTTTTGGCAGAAACGGGCTGTGGTGTTCACTTATCTTGCCTTAAAATGCAGAAGAGATGGTGTGAGTGAGGCAAGAATCAGTGTGAGGAGAAAGGAGAGGCCCTAGCGTTTTTTAAAAAAATAAAATTTACATTTTAGAAATTTAAAATTTTAATTTATTTTAGTAAATATATTATTTTTAAAATATTATTTTTAAAAAACACATCTTACCAAAATTTCACTTTAACTACATGAAACTATAACAAAAATCCATCAGTGATACTTTTATTAGCCAACCAAAATGCACAATATACGTGTTGCAAGCTTTCGAAGCTCCATGGGCCCATGGAGCTTCAAAAGCTTGCAACACGTATATTGTGCATTTTGATATCACTGATGGATTTTTGTTTGAATTTGCTAAATGGCCAACACAGCTACCCCTGAATGTTACATGAAACTATGTAAATGTAAATACATTTAAGCTGTGTCTATGATATTGCAATTGAAAGGTGTGATTTTAATTTTGCTAGTTGTTTCTCACAACTATTGCATTCAGTGATATATGGGAATAACAATTTATGAGTAACATTAGTACAAAAAACATTACTAAGGATACTGTATGTATGGTGTGGGATGAGAGGAGGTCAATGGGGGGGGATGACACCATGAGTTACTGCACCAGGTGACGCCAACCCTAGAGCACAACTCCCATTTCTGCAACTCTCAACTGAACAAAGCCATTCTTCATCAAACAAAAATTGTCTAACCATTTTGGCAGGGAAATTTACACTTGTGTAAGGCACAAACAGGATTCCAGCTCAGATGTGCTAGGGGAAAAAATGTATTTGTTCCTCCCCCAATTTTCAGCCATGGAAGGAGCAGCAGACTGCAGACGATTCTCAATCTCCTCTCCTCCAGGTCTGGGTGCAATATGCCAAGCAAAGCCTGCCATAGTCCCCCTCTCAGCAACAGAACTGTGAGGCATTGCTCTTGTCTGCCAGCTGCACCATTGCTCCTGAATCCCGATGATAAATGGAGGCTTGGAGGCATCATTTAAAGAAGTCTTGGGGTTTGCTGCACAAACTTTAAAGCCTTGCAGCAGCTCATTCTCTGCCACTGAGTGGAGGAGGCTATTTCTGAAAGCCCTTTCTCTCTCCTTGGGCAGCTGAGCCAGAACAGAAGGGATGAAGGTGGCATGAAATATTAATTGGGGCCTTCAGACAATAATGGAGCCGCCTCAGAGGTGGAATGGTGACGTCCGTTTTCCTGCCTACCAGCACAGCACTCGAGTGGAAAGGCATCAGAGGCCTGCCGAGGCATCCTCTGCAGAAGAAGAAAGGCTCTCTCTTGCTCTCTCTTCACCTCTTTCTCAGCTGCCAAAGCCACAAGCCAAATGGTGCTTTTCCATGGAGAAGAGGCCTCCTGGATCAGACCATTGTTTCACAGCCTGTTCTCTAAGTTCATGGCTATTGGAAGCCCCCTGAAACAGGAGCACACTAGCCTTCTCAGGCAACTGTCACTCAACAACTGATATTATTACAATGCATTCTGTTTCTGTTATTGTGTGCCTTCAAGTTGTTTCCAACTTATGGTGACCCTATATGGGGTTTTCTGGGGCTGAGAGTATGTGACTTGCCCAAGGATACTGAGTGGGTTTCCACGGCTGAGCTGAGATTCAAACCCTGATCTCCAGAGTCGTACTCTAACATTCAAACCACTACATCACACTCTATATATACTACATTAGTAATACCATATTTATTGTAGTTATATGTATTTGTGTTGTGTACCTTCAAGACTGAAAGGGAAGGGACACGATAGTTTGTTGTGCCATTTCAGACTTATGGCAACCCTAAGGAGAACCTTTCATGTGGTATTCTTGGCAAGATTTGTTCAGGGGGGTTGTCATTGCCTTCTCCTGAGGCTGAGAAAGTGTGACTTCCCCAAGGTCACCCAATGGTTTTCCACAACCAAGCCAAGTTTTGAACTGAGAGTCGTAGTCCAACGTTCAAACTACTACATCATGCTGGCTCTCTGTTTCTGATACTGAAGGCAATACAAAAACATTGTGGCTAGTAGCCATTACGGTTCCCAGATCAGAATCTTCCTAGGTCATCAGGTTTCCAGGACAAAGCCCGTGACCAAGGAACACCTCTGGGAATGTCATTAGACATTATGCATTACACACTACCACAGTTGTTCACAACTTGTAATTCAAACACTCATGCAGAACGTATTTACTTGTTTGGAAATTAAAACAGAAATCTTAGCTAAAGCATCTGCTCTCTTAGATGTGCTGAGATCTGCACCCAGATCCTTTCCTCTTGTCTGGAACAGAGCCCCACAAAACTGGAGAATCTGTACCCTCATCTCCCCCTTGGAGATAACCCTTAAAAACTGGAGACTCGGGGCCAGAGCCAGAGATCTGATAACATCTTATAGCCTCTGCCTGAAAGGAACTTGTTTAATTCCTTCCAGAGACTGCTAGTCACTCCATTTCTTTAGGGTGAGGAATGTAGAGTAGATTTCATAGGGACTGTTGGCTTTGTTGTTGTGGGCCTTCAAGTTGTTTCCAACTTATGGGGTCCATTTAAGGCAAACCTAGCATAGAGTTTTCTTGGCAGAGCTTGTTCAGAGGAGGTTTGCCTTTGCCTTCCACCTCAACATTAGGAAGAACCTCCTGATGATAAGAGCTGTTCAACAGTGGAAGATGCTGCCTCAGAGGATGGTGGAGTCTCCTTCTTTCGAGGGGTTGGGCTCTGGGGGACTCTTTCAACTCTATGATTCTTTCCTGTTTATGGGAGCTCTCCAGCTATTCAATGGCATTCCCGAATGTTCTAACAGAATAAGATGGAATCTTATTCTTTAGAGGTTTTTAAACAGAGGCTGCATGGTTATCCATTGGGAGTGCTTTGATTGTGTCATCCTGCATGGCAGAATGCAGTTGGACTGGATAGCCCTTGAGGTCTCTTAGATTCTATGATTCTATGACTCTTCTGAGGCTGAGAGAGTGTGACTTGCCCAGGAACACCTAGTGGGTTTCCATGGCTGAGCAGGGCTCTGAACTGGGATTGACACAGTGCAGCTCCCCCCACCCCTGGGCAGTTATGTGGCTTCCAGGAGACAATTTTTTTAAAAAACAAACGACTGTTCCCCCAATCCCCCAAATGGCCTTTAGGGTGTGTAGGAGACATTTTTGCCCTATCTTCACCATCTGACTTGCCTCCTCACTGGCAAGCAGCAGCAGGAGCAGCTGCCCATCCCAGGGCTTGACAGTTGTTTTGGATGATGACATGCAGTGGAATCACTTACGATCCTCATTTTGCAAGGGACTATGGAGAGGAATATGGAGGTATTTGGGGGGTAGGAGATGGTTTCAGCAGACCTGTGAGAGGTATTTTCACAGGTTCATATGCTCTACATGGAGTACCCTTGAAAAGTGAAGCTGCAGCTAGTGCAAAAGGCAGCAGACAGATGGGTGTCAGGTGTGCATTTTGGAGATCCTATAACACCAGTCCTGCAAAAACTGCACTGGCTTGGAGTGGTGAAACCAAAGTGAGGAAATGACACATCAGTGCTTGGCAAGGTAGAATTCAAAGGTATAGCTGTTTTAATCTGGAATATCAGTATACAAATGAATCTTGTAACACCTTTGAGACTAACTGGAGTGAAAGCAGTTGGAGCATGAGCTTTTGTAGAGTTGTGGTGCATCTAAAGCAGGGATAGGCAACCTTTCCCTTTAAGGGCCAAGGGACGTCAGCTCCCAGAATCCCAGGAGCTATTGGCCAACATGGGACTATTGGCCAACATGGCTGAGGCTTCTGGGAGCTGAAGCCCCTTGGCCCTTAAAGGGGAAAGGTTGCCTACCCCTGATCTAAAGGGTAGAAGTAATGCAGATTTGACATCACTTGATGTGCTATAGCTCCAGCCTATAGAGTCATGAGGCTTGTAACTTGGCAAACTCTTTTAGCCTTCTCTGCTGAAGAGTGCTGTGTGCCTCGCCAAAACCTCAAATCCCAGGAGTCCATAGCACTGAGCCATGGCAATTAAAATGGTGTCAGACAGCCCATTTGCACCTGTAGAAGTCAGTAGAGGGAGACTGCACTACAGGTGGCTTGATTCAGACATAGAAGATACAGCCTGCAGCTCTTGGAGGTCTCTCAAAATTAAGTCAAAATTAACTTGATGGCAAATAACAACCAACAACCAACAATCTTTCTTTCCCTACACTTATTTTTACATGGATAATTAGAGCCCTGGTGGTGCAGTAGTTAAATGCCTGTACCGCAGCCACTCACTCACAAACCACAAGGTTGCGAGTTCAATACCAGCCATGGCTCAGGCTCGACTCAGGCTTGCATCCTTCTGAAGTCGCTAAAATGAGTACCCAGATTGTTGGAGGCAATTAGCTTACAGTTGTAAACTGCTTAGAGAGTGCATAGTGTGGTATGAAGCAGTATATAAATGAAGCTGCTAGCTACTATAATACCTTCATCCCCACTCATTGCATTATTTCTGACATGTGTCCTCATTTCATCCACATTACCAAGAAAGCACAATTCATTATAGCCTAACATTTCTTGCAATGTATTCTTTCCAAGACAGAGGATTGGAGCAGCCAAAGGCATGAGATGCTCCTACCAGGATAGTCTCATCCATCCTGAGTCCCTGGTACACCCGAGCAGAAAAAAAAAATCTTAAATGATTATTAAAATAGACGGCACACATGAAAGAGGGGTGCATGCATGGCAGATCACAATTAAAAAGATGGTGTTAATGTCATTCAAGTCTTCTCTCAAACACAAAGTAATTTTCCTGAAACAAACATTTTTCTCCCCAACAGCAAACAGAAGCATAATTAGTCAGGACAGAGTGCCTACAATGTTTCATTTCTCATCTTTTCACGATTGTCCCAAATATTTGTCTTCAAGCAAGTTTTCCATTCTCTTGCGCATAGACAGTAAGAAAAGGTGGGGGGGATACTTCAGTGTACAAGAAACCAACAGATCTTATAATTTCCCCTTGATTGTTTTAAATGTTTTTATTTAATAATATGTGTTTCTGTGAGGGGGTAATTGAAATTTAAATACATTGAGGCTCAGCAACTGGCATCCCCTAAGCCAAACCTACCCCTACTGCACACTACTTTAGTGATTTGCAACTGTGAGGCAAATGATTATTTAATAGAAGCCTGTGGCTGGAATCCTATCAGTGTCTTACTTGCACATAAACTCTGGTACAGGCATCAGATGGTCATTTTTGTCTTGATGTGCAACAATGGAGTCCAGGGCAAGGTTGCATAACCAGCACTGTGCACCTGGTATCACTGTGCATGGATGTGGAGGTATATGTGTGAAGCACATGAATGAGAACTATAAATGTGCCCGCACATTAGGTTGCTTGGTTCAGCTGTACAATCTTGCTATTTCACCCAATACCTGAATAGCATAATTTATCAATAGCTCTGATTGTGTAGATTTATGTCACAGGGCCCACAATGGAGAATCTAGTGTAAAACACTGTAAAACAGTGTAAAAGTTTGACACTGTGTAAAACAGCAACTGTGTAAAACAGGAGCAGCAACTGCATAGGGACAAGTGGCCAATTCCCACACACACACTGCCCCTAGGGCTTCATTGCCCCCAATACATCAATTTTCCCCTGCAGTCTTTCTCAAGATAGTGACCAGAAGTCATATTGCATCACTTACTGTCATGATTTTGAGAAGGACTACAAAAGAAAATTGGAGTTGTCTGGTAGTAGTCGGGATTGGAGGTTGTGTGGCATTTGTGCGTGAATTTTCCATGAATTTTGGGGGTGATTTCTATGCTATTTTGGGGGGAGGGTTGCTCAAAAATGCACTGAAAAGGCTTTTACTCCAGGTCTAAATTGCAGGAGAGTCAATTTTGATTGAATATTAGAAGGAATGTCTTGACAGTGAGAGTGGTCTGAGAATGGGACTAACTGTGGACGGATGGTGGGGACTCTTTCTCTGGATATCTTTGAAAAGAGGCTGGACAGCTCGCTGTTGATGGGGATGCATTTAGCTGGAGATGCTGCACTGAGCAGGGGTTCAGACCCAATGGCTTCTGGTGGTTCCTACCAAAAGCAAGCTGAGACAGCTGAAACAGCGAAATAGAAGCAGCTTCCTGCTTACCTTTCCACATGACGTTGTAGCACTTCCATTTTCCTTCCAGAGGGAGACAGTCCGTAAAAGCAGGCCTTCTGCCGAATGGGTTTTTCCAGGATGACAAAAGGCATGTTTTTATAAATGTCTCCTTCAGAAAGAGAACAGAAGTGCTTCAAGGACATGCAGAGAGGTAAGCGGAAAACCACTTCTCTCTCACGGTCTCTTGGTTTACTTTTGCTATGTGACAAGGCTCTATCACTCTGTAACTTTTTGACATTAAGAATAGTTCTGCCATGGAACCAACTGCCTAGAGAGGTGGTGTGGTGAAAAAATGGCCAGGCAGGTCCCAGCTGGGGATGCTCATACAGGAGATCCTGCTCTGAGCAAGGGGTTGGACTCAGTGGCCTCTGAAGACCACTTCCAACTCTAGGATTCTAGAATTGGAGGCTTTGGAAAACTGGTGGGAGCTCCAGGGGCCGTAAAAGTTAGGCCCAGGAGCCACATGCAGTTCACTAACCACACTTTATCCACACCTGGTCAACAACCACAGTGGGACTTGTCAAAAATTCTGCTTTGGGGAAGGGGATCCTGTCCCACCACCCACCATCTTTTCCTTTCTAAGGAGTGGCACATCTTAAAACCCTTTGCCATAGTGTTGCCAGACTGAAAACTGGAGAGGGCATTGGTGCCCGTAAATAGTTAGGTAGAAGACGGAATTCCAGCAGGTGTTGCTTGTCACACAACCAAGAAAGAAGGAGCATCTGTTGTACTTCCCTCTTCAGTATGACTACAAAAGGGACAGGAGCCCTCTCTGGTTTTCACTTCGGCAACCCTAGAGAAAAGTGTCAGTGCCCCCCTGTTGTGGTACTCCATTACAACCCAGCTCAGGGAAGGGGAGTGAAGTTGGTGTTGACCTACAAAACCCTAAACCACATGTGGGCATGATATCCAAAACACCAATGCCTCCTCCCATATGAGCCTGCCAGAAATTGGAGATCTTCAAAAGAAGACTTGTTGCATGTCCCAAGATCTTGTGAAGTTAGGATAGTGGGTACGTGTAACACAGTATTCTCTGTAGCAATGCCTCGACTGTAGAACTGCCTGCCACTGGAAGTGAAGCTCATCCATCTTTTTTAAGCTTCCAGTGAGCAGCCAAAAACAGTGCTCTTCCCCATGGCATTCAATATTTGGATTTGCTGTTTTAACTGTTTCAAAACTGGATTCTAAGATTAGTTCTAGACTGCTTTTAGGAATTTTAAAAGAGTATTTTTAATGTGTTTTTTAAATGTTTTTACCTTCGCATTGTTTTAATTGGTTTTTATTTGTTCATCACCACAGGAGCTCTTGGGGGCAGAGAGGCACTACAGAAATACCGTACTTGAAATTAATTTCCAATTTATGGCAGCCCTAAAGTAAACCTAAGAGATTTGCCTTTGCCTTCCTCTGAGGCTGAGAGAGTATGACCTGCCTAAGGTCACCCAGTGGGTTTCCACAGCTGAGCAGGGATTCAAACCCTGTTCTCTCATTCCAACTGCTTCTTCAAGGAGGCTTACAACAGCTAAAACAAATACTGCTAAAAATTCACTGCATGCAAAAATTAAAACTGTAATTAAACTATCAAAAAATTAAAACCTGTTAAAAGCATAAACCATTAAGAGGAAATGAAAAGGAAAACAGCAAATAGAAAATCCATCCCATTATGCAGGGCTCTTTCTCCTTGAGCAATCAGCCATCAAAAGCCAGCCAAATAAAAACTCCTTCATCTGAAAAAGAGAGCAAGAAGAGGCCCAGTCTAACCACTCTATTTATTTATATACCACCTTTTTCCCCAATATGGGACTCTAACACACTTACAAACGTTAAAACAGATACAGCTTTAAAAATTTACATCATAGAAAAGTTAAAATACAATTAAAATACAGTGGGCCCATAGTATCTGCTGGGGTTTGGTTCCTGGACCAGGGGTAGGCAACCTTTCTCCTTTAAGGGTCGAGGGACTTCAGCTCCCAGAATCCCAGGAGCTATTGGCCAACATGGGACTATTGGCCAACATGGCTGAGGCTTCTGGGAGATGGTCCCTCAGCCCTTAAAGGGGAAAGGTTGCCTACCCCTGCTAGATGCTCAAGTCCCATTAAATCCAATGGCATAGTAAAATGGGGTCCCTAATATAAAACAGGAGAGCCAGTGTGGTATAGCGGCATGAGTGTTGGACTACAACTCTGGAGATCTGGGTTTGATTCCCCACTTGAGCATAAAAACCTACTGTGTGACCATGGGCAAGTCACACTCTCTTAGCCTCAGAGGATGGCAATGGCAAACTCCCTCTGAAGAAACATGTGAAGAAAACCCTATGACAAGTTCACCTTAGGGTTGCCATTAGTCAAAAAAGACTTAGAGGCAAACAACAGCAACAACAATATAAAATGGCAAAATCAAGGTTTGCTTTTTGGTATTTATATATATATTTTTAAATATTTTCAAGCCATGGATGGTTGAATCCATAGATAAGGAATCTGTGGATACAAACGGCCAAATGTATCAATAACATTAAAAGCAGCAAATCCACACACACCCTGCCAGACAATTAAAAAGACAAGCAACTAATATAAACAACACAAAATATGAACAGCCCTTTCCCCCAATTAGCAATCATTCTACTTAGGCTTGCCAAAAGAGAAAGATCATTAGCTACCTATAAAACCTCTCTAGGAAGTGAGTTCCAAACTTTGGGAGCAACCACCAAGAAGACTTTGTGCTGCATTCGCACTACAGAAATAATGCACTTTGACACCACTTTAACTGCCATAACTCAGCGCTATGATATCCTGGGATTCACAGTTTTGTGAGCTATTTAGCCTTCTCTGTCAGAGAGCTGAGAGCTAGTGTGGTGTAGTGGTTTGAGTACTGGACTACAACTCTGAAGACCAGGATTTAATTCCTGGCTTGGCCATGAAACCCAAACCTTAGGCAAGTCACACTCTCTCAGCCTCAGGGGAAGCCAATAGCAAACCTCCTCTGAACAAATCTTGCCAAGAAAACCCCATAATAAATTCGTCTTAGGGTCACCATAAATCAGAAACAAAGGCACACCACTACACCACCACCACAACAACAACAATTGCAGATCTCTGGTGCCACAACCAACTACAGATCCCAGGATTTCATAGGATGGTGCCATGGCAGTTAAAGTGATGTCAAAGTGCATTAATTTTGCAGTGCAGATGCAGCCCTTGTCTCTCATATTTGCACCAGATGTCTCTGTGAGGGTAGTGGAACAGAGAAAGGTGCCTTCCCAGAAGCAGGGTGACCAGATGTCCTCCTTTTCCAGGATATGTCATCCATTTCAGTCCAAGAGGAATTCCAAAATGTCCTCCATTTTAAGCATGACTAAGAAACATGAATGTATATTTACATTAACGTTTTTAGGTTTTATTTTGTAATGTCCCACATTTTTCTTGAATATCCTACATTTTACGATGCCTTGTCCTCCTTTGCAGAGAGACCATCTGGTCACCCCATCCCAGAAGATGTCAAAACACAGGCAAACTGCTATGAGAGACTCTCATCCTCCAATAACCTGGACCCAAACCATTACAGGGCTTTATTATGGGCCATCGCCAGCACTTTTAATTGTGCCTGGAAATGGACTGGCAGCCAGCAGAACTGTTGCAACAAGGAAGATCCAAGCAAGTCAGCAATCTGCTCCACCCAGCAACATCTGCCAGGGATACAAATTTCTTGTTCTTCCTCTATTTTATTTATTATTTATTCATAAAAATGTGCCTTTTGCTTTTCTGCCAAGAGGTACTCAAGGCAATGTAGGAGCAATTTCTGTCTAATATAAATTAACAGCACTAAACTGGTCCTTAAGACTAGAGATTGGGTGGGTGAGGAGGGGAACTCTTCCTCCATTTGGGCAAATGAAGAGGAAGAGGAGGAAACCAATCTTGAGAGAATGTTGTGTGTTTAATTTCCATCGACAGATCATCTGCATTTTAATAATAACTTTTTTTGCATGTTTTCACTATTCTATGGATAACACTTTAATTCTATGGATAGTTTAACTGCATTTTAATGGTAACATGTTTGCATGTTTTCATTGTTCTATGGATAAAGTTTTACTTCTATGGATAGTTCAACTGTATTTTAATAATTTTTTGCATGTTTTTATTGCTCCATAGTAACATTTTTGCATGCTTCTGCTATTCCATGCCCATTGTTTCAAGGTCTATGAATTGTTTAGCTGCATTTTAATAACAACTTTTTTGCATGTATTTACTATTCTGCCAATAACGTTTTAATTCTATGAATAGTTTAAATGTATTTTAATAGTAACCTTTTTGCATGTTCCTACTATTCTATGGCTACTGTTTTAAGTCAATGGATATTTTAACTGAATGTTAATGGTAACATCTTTGCATGTTTATCCTATTCTGTGGTTACTGTTTTAATACTATCAATAGTTTAACTGCATTTCAATAACCACTTCTGCATGTTTTTATTATTCTGTGGATAATGGTTCAATTCCACAGATATTTTAATAGCATTTTAATAGTAACGTTTTTGCATGTTTTCACTCTTCTATGGGTAATGTTTTACTTCTATGGATAGTTCAATTGTACTTTAATAACTTTTTGCATGTTTTTACTATTCTGTAGGTAATGTTTTAATTCTATGGATAGTTGAAGTGCATTTTAATAGTAACATTTCTGCATGTTTCTACAGTTCTACAGATAATGTAGATACAATATTCCAGATAAGTTCTGACTAATGCAGAATAGAGTGGTACTATTACTTCCCTCAGACTATTAATTATACCCCTATAGATGCAGCCTAAGAACAGCATGGGGAGGGTGGCTATGAATGAACTAGAAAAGATCCTATCATGCAAAGATATACAACTCAGCACAAAAGTCAGAATCATACAAGCCATCGTATTCCCTATTACCATGTATGGATGTGAGAGCTGGACAGTCAAGAAAGAAGATAGGAGGAAAACAAATGCATTTGAGAAAATGTGGTGCTGGAGAAGAGTGCTGAGGATCCCATGGACAGCCAAAAGGACAAACAAGTGGATCCTAGAACAGATCAACTCGTAGATATCCCTAGAAACCAAGATGACAAGATTTATGGGCTATGCAGACCGGCCTAAAGGGCCGGCCTGGGGGTGGAGTTGGGGCAGGGCAGCCGCACACCGGCCACCCCAACTTAACCCCGATGCCGTCCTAACACCACGCACCAGTCTGCATAGCGCACAGTGTACACGCTGCACCAAAAGGGTGCGGAAGAGCCACAGCACCGGCTCTTAAGGCAGCCTTTTGCCGCCCCTAAAAGGAGCAGCATTTTGTCACTCTTTTGGGGGTGGCAAATGGGCGGATTGGGGCCCTGGCATGCGGTTGCCGTGGCCCCGATCCACAGCTCCCAGGGGCGGCTCTGTGCCGCCCCTTTAGGCAGGTCTGTAAAGGCCCTTAGACTGTCGTTAAAGTGGCCTCAAGCTGCATTATTCCTGGCAGTCTGTAAAGGCCCATACTTAAATAAGTACAACCCCATCCCACCCCGGTACACCTTTCTGCATTGCCCAGCAGATTACTGTGTAACATGCAAGTTTGCCTAGGATTACATCCATTAAAGATCTCAGTTAGCATTTCCCCCCTTTGATTCTTTTTCCTCCTGCTCACATGGTGGGGACCATGGGATAACTGGAAGCCCTTTGTCTGTGATGCAGGCTGGCTCTGCAACACAACAGTTCTTGAAACACTCTTATTTCACACCATAGACCAGCAAAGAAATGAAGGCCCCTGTATCCTCCATGATGGAAAATGATGACACATTACAGGTAAGAAGGCCCAACAAAAATAATTCACCACTCCTGCAGGGAGATTTCTTAAACAGAAGGCTGCAAGGAATTGCAGACAGAATTTTCTGAGCCTACAACATTGTGCTCTTTCCAACCAATCTTTACTCCAGGGCCTCTCCTTTGAGGCACATGCATGAACATTAATTAGAAATGAAAAACTGATAATGAACGACCACCATTCTTTGACCCCATTTTGAAAGAAGTCTAGCCTCCCCCCATCCCAATCTGCAATATGCCTGGCAGATGTGAGAGAGGACTGTGAGTGGAATCCTATTGGTGTTTTACACACATGCAAATCCCCTTACAAATGCAGCTGCACATTTTTTGGGCCATGGTGTAACCTCCATATTCAGTGCACAATAAGCAGATTTCTGTGTGTTTAGCCACTGCACAAGCAGCTGTGCAGCCTGGACAGTACATAACAGTGTCTTTGTTACACCATTTGATTAATAGGAATCATCACATCATTCTCACTTGCATCAGGATGTTGTTGCTGTTGCTGTTGTTGGGTGCCTTCAAGTCACTTCTGACTTATAGTGACCCTAAGGCAAACCTATCACAGGATTTTCTTGGCAGGTTTCTTCAGAATGAGTTTGCCATTGCCTTCCTCCGAGGGTAAGAGTGTGGCTGAGCTAGGATTTAAAACCTGGCCTCCAGAGTTGTAGTCCAACACTCAAACCATTACACCAGGGGTTGGCAACCTATGGTCCACGGGCCGCACCCAGCCCGCCGACCACCGCCGCTGCCGCCACCAACTCCCGCTGCCGCGCCTGCCATTTTGTTTACCAAAATGGCGGCTGCGCCTCATTTGCGCATGCGCAAACGAGTCGCGGCCACCATTTTTGCAAACAAAATGGTGGTGACAGCAAGGCAGCAGCACGCACGGCACCGGCGGGGGTCGGTGATGGCGGGGGCTGCGAGTGCGCACGCCGTCATTCCCCCCCCCCCCCCGCCCGGCAGAAGACCTGGGGACCAGCGACCGGCCCCAGGTAAGTAAATCTTGCCGACCACTGCACTACACCATGCTGGCTCCATAGATAGGCCCATTATTTGAATGAGCCTACTCTAGTTTAGATTGCAGAGCAACAGAAGCCTATAGGCCAGTGATGGCAAACCTTTTAAGGGCCGAGTGCCCAAACTAAAAGGCATCCCAGCACAGGGTTTTACCTGGTGCCGGGGGCTAGGACTTCTGGGGGTTGGAGGGAGAGGGAGAGGGACTTCCAGGGTGGGACTTCCGCTTTCAGGGAGGGACTTCTGTCTTCCAGGGATGGGACTTTGGGGGCAGTACTTCTTCTCCCTCGCCCTCCCAAGCCTTCAGCTGCGTCTCCAGAAACAGCTGGAGGTCCAGGGTGGCAAAGGGGAAGAGGAGGAACAGGTGTGTGCCTGTTCCTCCTCTGCCCTCATCCCCCTGTGGGGGGCAGCTGGCAGCTGAAGACCTGGGAAGAGGAGGAACAGGCACGCACTTGTTCCTCCTCCTCCCTGCCTTCCAGGTGCCAGGAAAAAATGGCTTTGCACGCCATCTCTGGCACACGTGTCATAGGTTCACCACCACAGCTATAGGCAAACAAAACACTGCAATAGCCAGAATTCAGTGAGGGATGTGCATCTTGGAAGTGGACTTTTACATCTGTGGGAAACAGAATTAGGCAGTTTCATAACATCCATATTCATCAAAGGGCTGTCAGGACTTGGGAGCCAGCAAAGTGACCGATGCACAATGGGACTTATGCACAATGGGGCCAATGTACATTGAGACTGATGTGATCTGAACTCACTTGCTGGTGCCCTGATATGAATCTTTGTAATTCACTAGGAGGGTCCTTAGCATAGCAAAGTGTGTGTAAAGTTATGCCACACATATACAGAATAATGACCAATATAGATAAAATGCCAATACAATACAAAACAGTACAAAAGAAAAGAGCCAGCATGGTGTTGTAGTTTGAGCATTGGACTATGACTCTGGAGATCAGAGTTTGAATTCCCGCTTGGCCTTAGGTAAGTCATACACTCTCAGCGTCAGAAGGAGGTGCTAACAAAGGCCCATCTGAACAAAACTTGCCAAAAAAAAAAACCTGTGATAGGCTTGCCTTAGGGTTACAATAAGTCAGAAACAATTTGAAGGCAAACAGAAGCAACAATAAAGAAATGCATTTATCAAAATATGAATCCTGAGATCTGCCCTCATTTCATATTTTCATACACAGGTAAAATCTCCTTGACCGGAAGTCTTTCAGATTTCAAGGTGTTTGTTTTTTTTGGACTTTGGAATATATGCAAATACATAATGAGATATCTTGGAGATGGGACCAGAGTCTAAACATGAAATTCATTTATGTTTTATATGCACCTTATACAAATAGTCTGAAGGTAATTTTATAAATAACATTTGAATAACCTTGTGCATGAAACAAAGTTTATATACATTGAACCATCAGAAAGCAAAGGTCAGCTACCCATGTGGACAATTTTGCAATATTTCAGATTTCAGAATTCCAGATATGGGAGACTCAACCTGCATACATTTCTATTGTACTATTTTGTATTGCATGATATTGATATCTTTGTTGTTGTTGCTGCTGCTGCTGCTGTTGTGTGCCTTCAAGTCATTTCTGACTTATGGCAACCCTAAGACAAACTTATCATGGGCTTTTCATACAAAGATTCTTCAGAGGGGGTTTGTCATTGCCATTCTCTGAGCAGACAGAGTGCGTATTATGTTACCTACCAGCTTCTGTTGCTTTGAGTCCTTTATTTACTGTCATATTAACACTTTTTAAACTATCTGTTTGGATGGTCCCCCACCACCACCACTAGCAGCTTCTTGGCTGGTGTTTTGTTTGTTTAGAAACCCTCCCTTGTTTTCTTTTGTTAGAAACCAATGTGCACTGACCACAGCAGCAACTGTCCACACCAGAAGCAGAGCTGAACTGAATCCTGAATCACAGGGGCTTCTGTTAATGTTGCAACTGGAATGCAAGTCTGCCCATGCAAAGTGACACTGACAAGCTGAAACATGTCCAGAGGAGGGTGACAAATTTATAAAAGTTCTGGAAGCCAAACCCTATGAGGAACAGCTCAGGGAGCTGGGTATGCTTAGTTTGAAGAAGAGAAAATGGAAGGATGATATGATACAGCAAATATCTGATGTCATGTAAAGGATGGAGTGAGCTTTTTCTTTTCCTGATGTCCGACCTAGAAGCTAGATCACCAATGGAGTTTGTTTGTTTTTCAGACTGCAAGAAAAGAGATTCCACCTAAGCTTTAGGAAGAACATCTTCACCATAAGACCTGCTCACCAGTGGAACAGACTGCCTCAGAGAGCAGTAGACTCTCCTTCTTTGAAGGTCTTTATTAAGAGGTTGCACAGTCATCTTTTGGGTGTACTGTAGTTGTGTATTCCTAAGTAACAGGGGGTTGGACTGGATGGCACCTGAGATCCCTTCCACCTCTTTCATCCTATGATTTTATGACTCCTCAAAGCCATATATATAAATAAAGCCTAAAGTGAATAAGGCTCAGTGGAGTTTAGCTCAGCCTGCAGTTCCAGAATGCTGGTTCTTTGATTCACAAAAATTGCATGTAAAGTTATCTACAGCCAAAGTATCCTAAAGGCACTAGAGCCTATCTGATCCTGGAAGCTAAGCAGTCAGCCCTGCTTAGTACTTGGATGGGAGATTGCAATGAATCCCAAGTGCTGTGGGCTATATTTCAAAATCAACTCTGAGTATCCCTTTCCTAAGAAAACCCAGTAAAATTCATGGGGTCACAATAAGTCAGCAGGCAACCTGAAGGCTCACACATACACACACAATATAGCACAGGGCCTAAATACTCTAAAGCACCAGATCCCATCTGGTCTTGGAAAATAAGCAGGATCAGCCCTGGTTAATACTTGGATGGGAGACTGCCAAGGAATGCCAGGTGCTGGAGGCTCTATTTCAGAGGAAGGAACTGGCAAAACCAACTCTGATTACCCTATATCTTCCCTACGAAAATCCTAGGAAATGTATGTGGTTGCCATATGTTGATAGACAACCTGATACAAGGCACATACAAATAATCTTCAGCTGCTGTCTGACCTTGGAAGCTAAGCAGGGTCAGCTTTGGTTAGTACTTGGATGGGAAACTGCCAACAAATATCAAATAGGCTCTATTTGAGAGGAAGGAACTGGCAAACCACCTCTGTGGATTCCTTGTCTAAGAACCCCTCCCCTCGGGTCAAATTCATTGAGGTGCCATAAGTTGACAGGCTGTTTAAAGGCATGTACACACATCCAAAGCCATGCACAGAAAGAAATACACACACACAATGACACATCAGGTATCAGCAAACTGCCTTTGGCCCAGAGAGAGAGAGAGAGCAGCAGGCCCCATTCCTGGGTTTATCTGCCCATATGGATCACAAAGCTTTAGTGATTAATAAGGCAACCAGCTGTAATTCAGTCCAAGTTGGGATGGGCAGTGGCATTATCATGGTAACTCTCTATTAATCAGGGATTTCGGTAAATGCTCGCCACTTCCATACAGCCCTGCAGAGATTAGAAACAAGCATATTTGGCCTCTCTGTCTCCACAACATCACCGTAGTTGGTTGCCAGGGGAAGAAGGGGACAGACCTAACCATTCCACTTCAGACATTCCACTGTAAGTTGGAAACTGTTTGAAGGCACACAACAACAACAACAACAACAACAACATGCCTCCGTCCCTTCCTCGCCTTTCTCCACTGCACCTGCCAGCTCCTTGTCACTCCCTTGTCTAAATCTTATTGTCTACCCAGATTTGCTGTCTTGAACAACTTAATGTTCCTTCTCTCTGTCCCAGACAAACAGATCTCTCACCCACCCCTGCTCTGTTCCCTGAAAAGCTGCAAGTCCTTTGTTCAATGCCTCCTTTCCTCTGATTTTACAGATTTTGGGCCACTACAGAGGGTGGGTGGATTGGTGTGTGGGCAAAGTGCAACCCTTGGACAGGCTATTTTTGCAACTCTCAGCTCCTTCAGAAGATTCCCACACTGCCCTTTTTCTACCCAAAAAGACCTGAGGCTGCTGCCACACTGCAGAATTCAATGTCATGGCTCCATCCTATGGAATGTTGAGATTTGTAGTTTGTTGTGGCACCAGAACTCTTTGATAGAGAAGGCTAAATATCTCACAAAACTACAAATCCCAGAGTTCCATAGTGTTAAGCCATGGCAGTTAAAATGGTATCAAACTGCATTAGTTCTGCAGTGCAGATTAGATCTAATTGCCACCCGCCCCTCCATCACTCCTTCCCCTTGTGTGTTGTGTTGTGTGTCTTCAAGTAATTTTAGACTTATGGTGACTTTGGGGAAAAGGCAGGATGGGAAGGCAATGGCAAACTTCCTTTGAACAAATCTTGCCAAGAAAACCTCATTATAGGTTTGCTGTAGGGTCACCATAAGTCTAAAATTACTTGAAGACACACAACACAACACACAAGGGGAAGGAGTGATGGAGGGGCGGGTGGCAATTAGATCTAATCTGCACTGCAGAACTAATGCAGTTTGATACCATTTTAACTCAGCTTACAAAATGGAAAGAATTATAAACAAAAAACAAATTACAAACAAAAAACACGTGTCAAAAAAGATTAAAATGTTATGAGTAAAAGAGCACTAAACAATTAAAGCACAGGACACTAAAGGAAAGCTGCAGAAACAATCAGTTCCCATAATGTCTGGTAGAGAAAAAAGGTCCCCACCTGCTGACAAACGAATAGCAAAAATGCAGTAGCCTACCCTTCCTAGCCAGAGAGTGTCAAAGTCTGGGAGCGGCCATCCAGAAGGCCCTCTTCTTTTCACCATATTTATGCCACAAATTTATACATCCTGAGCCCATGTTCCTTCCCATGTGAAGGGCTGTAACAGTGGTGAGACTGAGAGAAACACCTCCCCTGGAGTCGTAGGCTTTCATGGCCGGCATCCATAGTTTTTTGTGAGTTTTTCGGGCTGTGTGGCCATGTAGTAGAAGAGTTTCTTTCTGACGTTTCGCCACCATCTGTGGCTGGCATCTTCAGGTGCTGGTGAAACGTCAGAAAGAAACTCTTCTAGAACATGGCCACACAGCCCGAAAAACTCACAAAAAACTCCCCTGGAGATTGTAGAGTTTAGGCAATCTACAGTCCTTCATATCACCAGGTCCTGACACCTGTAGAGCTTCAAAGGTCATCACCAGCACTCTAAATTTTGCTCAGACTGGTAGTAGTGGAGCTGTTGGAGGAGAACAATTGCATGATCCCTGTAGCTTGATCCCTGTTGGCTGTCTGGATGCAGCAATTTGGAACAAGTGAAGTTTCCAAACGCTCTTCAAAGACAGCCCACACAGACTGCCACAGCTGAGCTTGCTAACTGTGCAAGATTATGCCTTTTTAACTGCAAACTGTCTTGGGTCCAAGTCTTTGGGGTGAGGAAGGTGGTGTATAAATAAAGTGACTGATTCAGGACTGACCGATGGGTCACATACTTTGACAACTGGGTCATGTCCTTGGCAGGACGTTGGTGGTATCCATAACAGGTCATTCATGGACCATGTTCCTCTTATTCATCTCCCTTCCTCACAACTCAGAACCTTTGCTAACTTGGCTCAAAGATTTTGGCTGTTTGCCTTGGATCTGATACAAGGAGAAAGGTGGGGTGTAAAATAAATTTTTAAAAAATGCATCATCCATGTTGGACTATGACTCTGGAGACCAAGGTTCCCAGCTTGGCCATGAAAACCCACTTGGTTGACCTTGAGCAAATCACATGCTCTCAGCCTCAGGGGAAGGCATTGGCAAACCTCCTCTTAACAAATCTTACCAAGAAAACCCCATGATAGGGTCGCCATGTCAGAAATGATTTGAAAGCACACAACAACAAACATCATCTGTTCATCATTTGCAATGGATGACCTGCATGGATGAATCCTGACAATTTCAAGATCACAGCAGAGGAAAGGGAAGTTACAGTCCCACTATACAGTGGACCCTTGGGATCCATTAGGGTTTGGTTTCAGGACCCCCATGAATACCAAAATCTGTGGATGCTCAAGTCCCGTTAAATACAATAGTATACTAAAATCGTGTTCCTTATATAAATTGGCAAAATCAAGGAATGCTTTTTAGAATTTATATGTGCTTTTAATATTTTCAAACCATGGATGCTTGAATCCATGGATGAAGAATCCATGGATTAGGAGGGCCAACTGTATCTGCGTTGGTCCGACGTCATCTGGAAAACTGCATGCAGTTCTGGGCACCTCGTTTTTCAAAGAATATAGACAAGTTGGGACAGGTTCCAAGAAGGGCAACAAAGGGCCAAAACACATTGCAGAAATAAACCAATTAGAGACCACTTTAACTGCCCTGGCTCAATGCTAGGGAGTTCTGGGAACTGTAGTTTTGTGAGAGATTTAGCTTTTTCTGTCAGAGAGCTCTGAGCCAAGCAGTTAAAGTGGTCACAAACTGGATTATCTCTACAGTGTGTTTTGGCCCAAAGATAGTAAGAGGTATGGAGAACAAAACAGAGGAGGAGTGGTTGAAGGAGCTGGGATGAAGAGGAGACTGAAGGGCAACATGATCACCCTCTTTACATAGGGCTGCCCAAGAGCGAAGATGACCAGTTTGTTCTCTACTGCCCTAGAGGGTAGGACCAGGTCTAATGGTCTGAAGCTACAGAAGGGTAGATTTTGACTGAACATTAGAATGAACTTCTTGATTGTAAGAGCAGTTTGGGAATGGATCCAAGGCCTAGAGAGGTGGTGGGATCTCCTTCTTTGGACATCTTTCAATGGAGGCTGGACAGTTCCCTGCTTCTGGAGGTGCTCTAGCTCAGGGGTTCCCAACCTGGGGTGCCCACATCCCCAGGAGGTTCAGAGATGGAATTTCAGAGGGTGCAACAAAGAGTGGCTTGTGTCCTTGAGTGATGAGTCACAAACCATCATTCAATTTTTTCCTGAATAAATTAGAATCTAATTGCTCAATTTAGATCTGCATTTTATTCACTGAGTTAAAAGCTTTTTTTTTTTTTAAGTTCCATTTGTTCACCCCCAATACTGTATGTGGTTCAATTTGTGGTTCACAAATTATAAATTAACTACTTCGTCTTCAAATGTGATAATACTTTTGTTGGGGGGCGCCAACATTAATCAAACATTTGCTGGGGTGTGGGGCACAGAAAAGGTTGGGAACCACTGCTTTAACACTGAACAGGGAATTGGACTGGATGTCCCATAGATGATTCTATGTGAATTTCATACAGCAACCTCACAACAGTGTTCTGAGAAGGCATAGCACAACCTAGATGTAGCTCAGCGAGGGTAAAGTTATTATTACTTCTCTTTGATAAGGATATTGGCCATATTTTCCCAGCCTTGACTCCATCGACATATGATCTAATAACACCTATGGCTGAAATCAAGACAGACAATTCCCACAAGGACTGCTCAATGCATTCATGCCCTAGATCACATTCAAACCCAAGTCTTTTAATGTCAAGGAACAATGTGGTTTGTTAGGAACACAGGAGAGAGCCTTCTCACTGGCTGCCCCCAAGAAACTTTAACCGGGGATCCTGCACTGAGTGGAGGGTTAGACTTGATGGTGTCTGGGGATCCCTTCCCATTCTAATATTCTATTTTTCTATGTAGCAATCTTTGTGCATGTTCCAAAGGCAACTTGTAAGCCTTCCCACTGTGTAAATAATTGGTACAAAATCCAGCAACATCAAGATCTGTATATAGAATAAGTTTGGAACACGTTTTTTGGAAAGGGCTTTCAAGCAAGCTAGTTGTGCCAGAATCTAATTTTGGTCTACCCTTTTCACGTGGCTGCAGAGATCTGGGTAGCAATGGCACGTTGAAGGCAATTCCACTTCCCCTTTTAGCAACATCACCAGCGTGCTACTTTTCTGTGCAGAGAAGAAACAACATTTTGGAACCAAGAAGACGGTGGGTTAACAACATGTGAGAAAGTGTGGGCTATTCTAAATCTGAATGAGTCCCTAGAAATCTGGCACTGAAATTCAAATGACCAGTTAGATGTACCCCAAGCTGGTACCAGCAAGAACAACTGGAAAACAACTTGGGAGGAATGGAAGTATTAATCCCTCAAGGGAAAGGCAATGAAAGAAACAGGGTTGTCACATTCCAAACCTCCAATCTGGGCATCTTATTTGCATATTACACAAATTATTGTAATTATGCACATTATGCAAATTATTATAATCATGGCTATTACTCTGCATTCTAATTATGCAGATGCAACACATTAATTGTTGGATTTCCCACCACCACCACCACCACCACCACCACTATGTTTCAGCGTTGGTATCATTTTTAAAAAATATATAGTAACGTCTAGCCCACAGAAGGTTCAGGGGGAGAAAATTAGTTCCTGGACCTGCCACAATTGTCCACCTTAGACTAAAGCTTCTCCATGCTATTACTAACTAATCCATCTCCTAAAGGAGGAGGTCATACCACTCAACTGGCCAGGTTTCACCCAGTGCCTGGGCATGCCACTCACAGAATCATGGAGTTTGAAGAGAGCCAAAGGGCCACTCAGTCGAACCCCCTGCCATGCAGAATTCCACCAACAAAGAACACCTGAAAGATGGCTCTCCAAATTTTGGGTTTTAAAAGTCCAGTGAAAATAATGAGCCCTCCACCACCCATTCCATTGTTGCTCTTACCACCAGAAAGTTCAGTCAGAATCCTCTTTCTTATAATTTGAATCTGTTGTTTCAGGTTGACCCCCTGGAGCATCAGAAAAGAACTTCTCTTCTCTGCACAAATATAGGATGGGAGATTAGCTGGCTTGACAATAGTACATGTGAAAGGGGTCTAGGAGTCCTAGTAGGCCACAAGTTGAACATGAGTCGACAATGTGATGCAGCAGCACAAAAGCCAATGTGATCCTAGACTTGTATAGTGTAGACTGAGAGAAGTAACAGTAGCATTCAATTCTGCTTTGGTGAGGCCTCACCTAGAATACCGCATCCAGTTCTGGGTACAACAATTCAAAAAGGATGTGGAGAAGCTGGCACATGTCCAGAGGAGGGCAACTAAAATGGTGAAAAGTCTGGAAACCATAAAGCCCTATGAGGAACGACTTAGGAAACTGGGTATATTTAGCCTGGAGAAGAGAAGGTTAAGGTATGACATGATAGCCTAGTTTAAATATTTGAAGGATTGTCATAGTGAAGAAGGAGCAAATTTGTTTTCTGCTGCTCCAGAGACTAGGACACGGAGCAATGAAGTCAAGCTACAGGAAAGGAGATTCCACCTAAACAAGAGCTCCCCGATCATGGAAGATGCTGCTGCCTCTGTAGGGAGGGATAGAGCTTCCTTCTTTGGAGGTTTTTAAACAGAGGCTAGATCAGCGGTTCTCAACCTGTGGGTCGCAACCCCGGCGGGGGTCCAGCGCTTGCTGACGTCATCAGCGCTTGCTGTATCCAGCGCTTGCTGACGTCATCAGTGGGCGGACGCAGCAAGCACCGGAGGACAGAAGCCTAGGTTTGATTTGTAGCAATGAAAATACATAATGCATATCAGGTATTTACATTCCGAATCATAACTGTAGCAAAATTACAGTTTTGAAGTAGCCACCAAATTTTTTTAATTTTTTTTTTTTTGGTTTGGGGTCACCACAACATGAGGAACTGTATTGCGGGGTCACGGCATTAGAAAGGTTGAGAACCACTGGGCTAGATGGTCACCTTTTGGAAGTGCATTAATTGTGTATTCCTGCATGGCAGAATGGGGTTGGACTAGGTAGCCCTAGAGGTCTCTTCTAGATCTATGAGTCTATGATTCAATAATTCCCCATGCTAAGAATGCCCAACTCCCTCAAATATTCCTCACAGGGAATCACTTTCAGACCCCTCTCCATCTCAGTCACCCTCCTTGGGGGGACAAGGTCTAGCTTGCCAGTATCCTTCTTGAACCATGGTGTCCAAAACAGGGTGGAAATAGGGAGCATCTATCCCTCCCTGAGGAGTAATGCTATCCAGCCACAAAGAAAAGATAAAGTGAAACAAAAATTATAGGCATCTAATGCACTCTGGGTTTGCTTTTTCCTTTCATCTTTGTGGTTATGGCCCCATTCCACTGTTTTATAGTGCATCCAAAACAGTCATTATCCATCTACATATAAAAGAAAGCCTTTCTTTTATTTTATTTTCCTGCCGGCTTTTGAAAACACCACTTATGATATTGCGGTTTATAACATAACAAATTCACTGTGAAAGCCTTTGAATGAAAAATTTATATTTCCCTCTCTCACACTCTCCCTCACTCTGTGTATGTGTGTATATGTATGCCATCAATGTATATTCTCACTACTCAAACCTCACCAGAAATCATATCTTTGAATTGAAGGAAATACCACAAAAAGGATTCTACCTAAATATTAAGAAGAACTTCCTGACAGTAAGAGTTGTTTGATGGTGGAAAACTTTGCTTCAGAGGGTGGTGGAGTCTCCTTCTTTGCAAGTTTTTTAACAGAGGCTGGATGGCCATCTGTCACAGGAGGGCTTTGATGGTGTCTTCCTGCATAGCAGAAGAGGGTTGGAGTGGACGGCCTTTGGGTATCCCTTCCAACGCTAGGATTCTATGATTCTAAGGTCTCATTTCCAAATCGGCAAACTCAACACTTTCACGCCCTTCAACATTTCACAGATGAAAACTGGGATGTGTGTGGCACATCAGAGTGTAGTCAAATTTGCAAAAGGTATGAATGAGAAAGAACATACAAGCTAGGAGAGACTGCACCAGTCTGCTTTTGCCTGAGCAGACTGGGAAGGTCAAGATTCTGCCCTCTCATTTCCTTCTGAATTAAGTCTTTTGCACTTTGAACTCAGTTTGCAGCAATGGAAGTAAACTGAGGAAAAGGGGGAAATGGGCAGAGGAGGAGAAAAAAAGACCAGGATGTTTTAAAAGCTCTGAAAAAGTGGGGACAACAGAGGATTACTTGGGGCTGTCTCTGCTACATTGAGACAGTTGGAAGGTGCCTATCCAGATTATGCAAAGGGGTCTGCATGACAATGGCATTTAAAAAACCCACCTTGTAAGAATAAGTAGATACAGGGATCCCAATGCAAGCCCAAAGATCAACCACCCACAAGGCCTCCATCTGTCCTCACCATGAAGCAAAAGGGAGCACACTTATGTTTCTTCATGCACAAGGAATTACTTTCCACAGAAAGAGGAATGAGACACATGGCTGGATGCACACCCTCATACATGGGCTAGGATCCTCCATTATGTTTCCAGAGGAAAAATCTACTCTCACATATAGTTGTTGGACTGCCCCAGAGGATAGTGAACTCTCCTTCTTTGGGGATCTTTAAACAGAGGTGGGATGGACATCTTTAGGGAGTGCTTTGATTCTGTCTTCCTGCATGGTACAAGGGGATTGGACTATATGGGTCCCTTCCAACTCTAGGATTCTAGGATCCTATGGCACACTGTAGGCATTGATAAACAGGGACACACCATCCAAGAATGAGCAACTGTATGGCTGGAATCCTGTGTCCCAATCAATTACTGGAAGGTGAATCAATGCACACAGATAAATCTCGTCACTTCAATGGTTCTATGCTAGCTTGGAGTAAAAATAAGATTTGTGCCCATGTAAAATGGCTCAAATTGTGAACTCTGCTTACACAATTGCCTGTTACATAATGGCAAAAAATGCACAAGCATGCGTGTCAGGAGACTTATTCAGGTGTTTGACACCAGCAGGGTATTTGTCACCAACAACTATGCAGATGCTGTAGCTCTAATGAGATCCCTGGATCACCCCAACAGGTTCGGCACAGCCATTATTCCCAGGAACCAGAGCTCACAGGACCAAACCCCAGGCATCTTTAATGGGCAGTGACTTTGAGATCACATGCCACTCCTTCATACATGCACTTCTGTTGAATGCCTTCGAGTCATTTCCAACTTATGGTGATCCTAAGGCAAACCTATCACAGGGGTATCTGGATGTGATTTGCCCAAGGTACCCAGTAGGTTTCCGTGGCTGATCAGGGAATCTAACTCCAGTCTCCAGGGTCGCAGTCCAGCTCTCAAACCACAACACAATGCTGGCTATCTTCATGCACACATACTATCAAATCATCATCACCACCAGCAGCAGCATCTCACCCCACCAGCAGCATCAACATCAGCATCATCTCCCTTTTCTCCAAAACCAGACACCAGATAGCTTACCAAAAAAAAAAAAAAAAAAATTAAATGAATCCAGGAAAAAACAATGCAAAAAATAATCATAAACATGCAAAACATTTTTTGCCAAAATGCAGCCAAATCACCCATTGTCTCAAAACCATTTAAAACAAAACCATTAACTTGCAATTTTTTTAAAAAAAAAGATCAACAGAGCAGGAGACTGTCAAAAGCCTTTGCATTCACTTCCTAGAAGTCTGTCAACAGAGAAAAGTTCTCCTTTGCTGATAGAAGACACAAAAGCAAGGAAAGGACTATCCCACCCATCCTTGGGAGGGAGTTCTAGACATAGAGAACAGCCACTGAGAAGGACCTGTCTTCCATATTCCCTGCAGATGTGCCTGTAAAGATGATGGTAACAAAATAGGGACTTCCTTCAAGTACAGTGGGCCCTTGGTATCTACTGGGGTTTGGTTCCAGGACCATCCATGGATACCAAAATATGTGGATGCTCAAGTCCCATTATAAACAATGGCATAGTAAAATGGTGTCTCTCATATAAAATGGAAAAAAATCAAGGTTTGCTTTTTGGAATGTATATTGTTTTTGAATATTTTCAAGCTATAGATGGTTGACTCCGTGGATTTAAAAAATCCCCACAGATACAGAGGGCCAACTGTATCTGAGTGCACAGACAGGCCCATCTAGGAAGCTAGAGCACTTCAGATAGCCAAGACCTTTGTCATGCATGGCTTTATAAGTCTTGGACTCCCCTTTTTCCAGTCCCCAAAGTGTGCCATCAATGCTTATGTATAATTCCCACTGCTCAAACCTCACCAGAAAACATCTCATTTAATTAAGTGTTTCATTTGCAAAGCAATAAACCCTAAGGGATTTGCCCAACAACAAAAAAAAAAATGATTATGAGCTATTCCTGTTGCAATCCAAAATATTTATCATTGGTGTGGGATGGTCGTCAATGGGCAAGAGCCATTAGCTTTGCAAAAGAACTGCTCCTATTACAGGAGAAAGCTACTGGACATGACATTTATAGACAGGTCAACACTGTGAGTCTGGGGCATAGCATAGCTACAGATAGGAATTTAGGCCTGAGAAACACTACATGAGAACCCTGCTTTCTACATTTTCAAAACCCCTCACTTTTCTTGCTTCAGCATCCCTTACTGTAAAATTCTGAGTTACGTAGGTACCACTTCTCACCTTGCAAAGGCTGAAGGTACAAATGACAAATCTGAGGATTCTGTAGGATGGAGCCGTGGCATTTAAAGTGGTGTCAAACTGCATTATTTCTACAGTGTGGAGGCAGCCTGTGAGTTAGGTAGGTCCAGACTACTGCTGTCCTCACCTTGCAAAGGCTGAAGCTACAAATGTAGACAATTCTCACTAACCTCACCTACAAAATTCTTGGCTGAGCAAGATCTGAATCCAGAACTTTTGGTTCACCCTCATTGTTACTCCCACACAGGAAAAGATCTTGGATGCTCACATCCCCATGCACTCTGACAATTCTCCCATTTGATCTAGTTGGACTTGATCAACCCTGAATCCTACTGTTAGTTCCTTCCAACTAGAGCAGATGCACTAAAACAATGGGATTTTTCTACATGTTGATTCACCAACAGTTGACTCAGTGGGTCTCCTCTAGTTAACACTGACTACAGACATACCTCAGTTAACAAAGCTTCTGACAAAGAATCTGCTTTTTACAATGTCTTTTTTTTTTCTTTGCCTGCCCACACACTTCCTCCCCATCTTCTGTTTAGTTGGAAGGTTTCTTAGCAGAATCAAGCATTGGGAGAATGGTGAAGGACTGCTGGAGAAACTTTGGGTACCAGATTGCACCAGCGTGTCTGTATGGAGACAATGCATTAAAGCTTGAGCTGGTAAAGAATGGATTATATCTCACATAATCCTACTGTGGTTGTGTGTTCCTGCCTACAACAGGCAATGTAAATAGCAGCGTCTTTCAGATGCCCTTACTGAGTGTGCATGAACATCAGAACAGAGGGGGGGAAAGCACTCAAGTGTAAATCGAGGGAAGTCATAGTTCCACTCTATTCTGCTTTGGTCACATATCTCACCTGCAATGCTGTGTCCAGTCCAGGGCACTGCAGTTCAAAAATGACATTGCTGGAGCTGAAGTATGTCCAGAGAAGGGCAACCAAAATGGTGAAAGGTCTGGAAATCACCAAGCCGTATGAGGAGAAGCTTAGGGAGCTGGATAGGTTTAGCTTGAAGAAGAGAAGGTTAAGAGGGAACATGATAGCCATGTTTCAATATTTGAAGGGATGTCATATGGAGGATGGGGCAAGCTTGTTTTCTGCTGCTCCAGAGACTAGGACATGGAGCAATGGATGCAAACTACAGGAAAACTACAGGAGATTCTACCTCAACATTAGGAAGACATTCCTGATGGTAAGAGCTGTTCAACTGTGAAAGATGCTGTTGCCTTGGAGGGTGGTGGAGCCTCCTTCTTTGGAGGTTTTTAAACAGAGGCTGGATGGCCATAGGGGGTGATTTCATTGTTAATTCTTGCATGGCTGAATGGGATTGGATTGGATAGCCCTTTGGGGTTTCTTCTAACTCTATGATTCTATGATTCAGCTCAAGACAAAGAGCAGATAAGCATGCCTCACCAGCAATTCTCAGAATATTTTAAAAGCATAGACCTATAGGTTTGGCCACTGAAATGGAAATCATAAGAACAGTGGAAGCTGGTAAAAGTGAAAAGGGGGAATCTGAATGCATTTTGGAAGAAGCCTTCAAATGGTCCCTTCTTGTTGTGTGCCTTCAAGTTGTTTCCAATTTATGGTGACTCTAGTGCGAACCTATCGCAGGATTTTCTTGGCAAGATTGTTCAGAGGTTTTGCCTTTGCCTCTAGGGATGAGAGAGTGTAACTTGCCCAAGATCACCCCAGTGTGTTTCCATGGCTAAGTGGGAATTCAAACCCTGGTCTCTAGAGTCGTAGTCTAATGCTCAAACCACTACACCATGCTGGCTGTCAAGTGGTCCTAAGAAGGTTCAAAATGTTTTTTATTTAGTTATGCAACCTTACTTGGAATGTCTGTTTTATTTCACATGTTGTTAGTTCTGATTTTTTTAAAAAAAAGTTTACTGAAGTATGCTGGACTGCTCTTATTATTATGGTGTAAGAACCTGTCCCCCTTCTTTCCCTGTTATTTCTGCCACAGGTTTGAAATGCCCCCCCTCCAAAAAAACTGGATGGTCTTGGGAGGGATCTAAACCAGTTTTTTGCATTAATATGTAGGACAACACCAATATAGAACTAAATCAGAAAATTAAGTAGCAAAACACAATTTAGATGTTATGCCACTTGTTTAAATAATAATGTTCTTTTAGGTTGTTTTGGTTGAACCTATGTTAATGGAAATCTTTGTTTCTGAATGGCGTTTCTTGCACTATAAAATAAAGTGATTAAAAAGAAGCAACTGATTACTGGTCTAATAACAAACAACTGCCAATCAATTGTTAAAGTTAAAATGTTTAAATCCAAACATTCATTGCTGTGCCAGTAAGAAAGCTGGAAAGTTGCAATAATAGCCGGACTTTTTTTAAAAAAAATGTGAATAATCAATTTTAAAAACAGGTTTTAAAAGTCATATGGTTTTAAACAAGGTTTAAACCAGTGATTCCTAAACTCTGATCCTACAGACAGTTGGGATTTCAGCTTCCAGAATTCTTGACTATTGGCCAAGTTGGCTGGGGCTTCTGTGAGCTGAAGTTCAAAACTCCTGGAAGACCAAAGTTTAGGAACCAACCTGGTTTATACCAACACCAACCAGCCAACTGTGTCCTTCTAGTGCCAAATTTTCTGTTCAAGTCATCAGGAACACACTAACTTAGCTAACTCATCATCATCATCATCATCATCATGATAAAACTTTATTTATACCCCACCTTTAGCCGAGGCTGTCAAGGCGGCTTACAAGTTAAAAAATACACCCATACAATCAATGACAAAATAACCCCCCTTAAAAATGTATTAAATCGTTATACAGATTAAAATCACAATTACAGTAAAACAATAAACATCTAACATAGACAGACAGCAGCAACTGTAAACATCTCGGAAGAAACTCTGGTGGCAGGGAGGGGGGGGGAAATATGTTATTCCGGGAATGCCTGCCGGAAGAGATCCGTCTTGATGGCTTTTTTAAAGCCATCTAAGTTGGTTATCTGACGGATCTCCTCTGGCAGGGCATTCCATAATCTGGGGGCCATAGCAGAAAAGGTCCTCTGAGAGGTCGTCGCCAGCCTAGTTCTTATTGGTTGAAGCAACTTCCTCCCAGAGGACCTAAAGGCGCGGGGCGGATTATATGGAGATAGGCGATTCCCTAGGTAAGATGGGCCCAGGCAATGTAGGGCTTTAAAGGTCAATACCAACACCTTATACTTTGCCCAGAAACTAACTCGCAGCCAGTGCAATGATTTCAAGATGGGAGAAATATGATCACCTTTTGATGTTCCGGTGATCAATCTGGCTGCCATGTTTTGTACTAATTGCAGTTTCTGAGTTAGGTATAAGGGTAGCCCCATGTAGAGTGCATTACAGAAGTCGAGTTGTGAGGTTACTAGTGCGTGTACTACGGTTTCTAGGTCCCTTACTTCCAGGAAAGGGCGCAGCTGGCGTATCAGCCGAAGCTGATAACAAGCACTTCTGACTGTCACATTCACCTAATCTGTCATGTGAAGCGACGAGCACCCCCAGACTGCGGACACAGTCCTTGGTGGAGAGCGTGACCCCATCCAAGACTGGCGGTCGCAACCCAATACCTGGTTTGGGGGGGCCCTACCATAAGTACCTCCATTTTGTCTGGATTCAATTTGAGTCATTTTTTTCCTCATCCAGTCCATTACCGCTTCGAGACATTGATTGAGGGGAGAACCACCATCAGCCGTCATGGCATCTGACCGAGACATGGAGTAGAATATTTGAGTATCATCCGCATATTGGTAACATCCTGCTCCATGTCTCCTGTTCCTGTAATAGGATTCCAGCCTTAATGCACCTGTTCTGCCTTTTGGGATGCCTTGTTAATTTTTTAAGTGTGCTCAGCCAGGGCTGTCATTCCTCCAAGGTCCCTCAGCTCAGGCACATCCTCTCCTCTCGTGACAAGGCACACACTGGAGGACAGAAGCGCCCATGCATGCATGGCACACGCAGCCAGCCGACGCTCACAACGCTGCAGCTGCAGAGCAATCTTTTAAGTGCCCAATAACCTACTGCATGCCCTCCAACAATTCACAGATGAAAACCAGGCCACATGTGGCAAAACCACATCAATATATGATCAAGATGGCAAAAGGTATTAATGAGGAAGCGAAGAGAGGATGCAGCTCTTTGCTTTGGCCTGAACTTACTGGAAAGGGCACAATTTGCCCCCCTTAGGGGAAAGCAATGGGAAACCTCCTCTGAATAAATCTTGCCCCATGATAGTTCGCCTTAAGTTTGCTGTAAGTTGGAAATGACTTGAAGGCACACCACAACAATAACCTCTCTGTCTCCCCAATAAGTACTTCTACACTATGTGCTCAGTTTGAAGCAACAAAAATAAGCTGAGGACAAAAAGGGAAAGTGGGATATTTCAAAAGCAGCTAGCTGAAAATGTGAGATGGCAAAGGATTCATTCAGACTGTCCCTGCCAAATCAGGACAGTTAAAAGGAGCATATAATGGAAGGGAAAATATGGTTCCCCACCATCACCGTTAGCAACAACAGCAAATGCCCTCCTGGCTTTTAGTTCCCAAACTTTGGTCCTCAAGTGTTTTGGACTTCAGCTCCCAGAAGCCCCAGCCAGTTTGGTCAACAGTCAGTGAGCTGCAGTTCTGGGAGCTGAAGTCCAAAACATCAGGAAGACAAAGGTGTGGGAATCATTAGTTTAGTGGAAAACAAGGAGTTACAGAGTCCAGAAAGCCAACAATGTCAAGGAGTGGAAGGGGTTGCAGCAGGGCCAGGGGTTTTTTCAGGCTACACCATTATAGAGTTATGATTGCAATTCAACTTCCATGCCTGCATCCTGTGGAATGCTGGGATTTGTAGTTTGAGGAAGCACTAGAGTTCTCTCTGAGAATTCTGAAATCTTCACGATCCATGCATGCACCAGACAGGTCTGTGACAATGCTGACATAGAGAGAAAGGCCTCCCCTGAGCATTTCAAAACTTCAGACAAGTTCATATAATTAAATAAATATAGGAAGAGACAGGCTAGAATCCTGTTGGTTAATTTTAACTAACTATGGTAAGTCAACACATAGGTAAATCCTGTTCATTCAATGGTTCTGCTCCAGTCAGGACTAATAATGGCATTTAGGTTTGGATCAGGTAAACTGGATCCTTACAGGGCTTGACAGGTTGTATCCCTTAGGAGCCCTTGCTGGGAGGCAATATGTATATAAATAAATTAAATATATAAAATGACCTCTACTCTACCAAATATCAGGCAGAGAAGAACAGAAGTAAAACCATATTACAGGGTGACAACTCTCTCTTATCCAAAATGCTTGGGGCCTAAAGCGTTTTGGATTTCAAAGTTTTATAGATTTTGGAATATTTGCATAGATGCAATGAAACGTCTTGGAGATAGGTTTCATATACACCTTATACACATAGCCTGAAGGTAATTTTATACACAATATTTTTAATAATTTTGTGGAAGAAACAAAGTTTGTGTTCACTAAACCTTCAGAAAGCAAAGGTATCACTCTCTCAGCTATCCATGAAAAAAGTTTTGGATTTTGAAGAATTATAGATTTCAGAATTCAAGATAAGGGAAATTCAAATCTATACAGGTTTACATCAGTTAACAAAGCCTGATAAGGAAGGTGTTGTTTTTTTTACAAAACCTTTTTATGGGAGTTGAGTTCAAACACCCACTTTCTTCCTTGTCCTCTGTATAGCTGGATTTTTTTTTAAAGCATTGACATTGGGAGGATGGTGAAGGAGGGCTGGAGAAAAACAGACTTTAAGGTCAGATTTCAGAAGAGTTTCTGCAGTAGACAATGCAAATAATGCTTGAGCTGGGAAATAATGGGATTCTACTCTAGGTGGTCCTACTGCAGCTGACTGTGCCTACAGGCAACAGGCAAGGTAAACAATAGCTGCCCCCAGAGTCCCTTCGTGAGCATGTGTGGACAGCAAAACAGAAATAAAAGGGGAATAGCTTGCCTCACCAGCTACCCTGGCATGTTGAAAAAGCATAAATCTATAAGTTTGCCACCAAAATGAAAATCATAGAAATAGTGGAGTTACAGGAAATCATCCCAGGATGCATTTTGGAAGAAGCTTTCAAGTGGTCTCTAGAAAAATTAAAAATGTTTCTGTTTACTTGTACAAGACTTACCTGACCTGGTCATTTCATTTCACATGTGCATAATGTTAGTTTTGAATAAAAGGTTTGCTGGAACATGTTGAGGTGCTCTTTTTGTTTTTGTTTTGTTTGTTTGTTTGTTTGTTTGTTTGTTTGTTTTGGTGGTGTAGCAACCTAGCCCTATTCCTTTCATGTTAATTCTGACTCTGGTACCAAAATTTCTGTTAAAGACATAAAGCCAAGGAACATATCTACTTTGTTAACTGAGGTTCTATTTCTGTATGTAGGAAATAGAGTTGTGGGATGGGGTGAAGCAATTCCCTGTTCTCTGATATTGGGCAACAGTACAGGCAGCCAACCATCAAGGTGGGAAGGGGGGGGGGGATAGATGCATAGACCCCACATGTGGTGTGGGGCTTGATACCCTTGAATGGAGAAAGCTTGAAAAAAGAAACCCATGCTAGGCTAGCAGGGTTTAGTCCTCCTCCCCAAAATCAGGATCACCGAGACCCCCATGTGGTTGAGCCCCTGAGGAACCATCAATTAGAAGTGTCCTGGTTTATAGCTCTCTTTGCATTTGCTTAACAGGGTCTTCTGAATTATCCTCTTTTCTCAATATTCATTTTATGCCTCAAGCAATTTTATAGTTATTTTGTTTGTTATTTTTGTCAATGCCTCCTCCCAGCACTCAGATTCCTATCTGCTTTAGCTGTTCGCATTAATATTACAGTCAGCTCCCTGCATCCATGGATCCTACACCCATGGTGTCAACCATCAACAGCTTGGAAATATCCCCCCCCCCCAAAAAAAAAAAAGAAATCCAAAAAGCTCCTTGATTTTGCCATTTTATATAAGGGACACCATTTTACTACCACACTGTATATAAAGGGACTTGAGCATCCATGGATTTTGGTACCCATGGACAGTCCTGGACCCAAACCCCAGTGGATACCAAGGGCCCAGTGTATCCACCATATTATATGGATTATAAAACCATGCATGCATATATGCAATGCAACATCATAATTTCAACCTGCCTGCTGGTGGTCTTGAGGGGCTCCCAACATACACACACTTTTAAAAAAACCATTCTGGAGGCTCTGGGTGGGTACTTTGGGGTACTGCCCCAACCCAAAAAAATCTAATGGGAGGGAAAGCCCTGCCAGCCTGCAAAGGCCTCTGTTCCTTTGCCCTTCCTTTGTCTCCCAAGTGTGCTGAGCAAACAGAGCATCCACCCCATTCTCTGGCTCTCTTGTCTTTTGCCAGAAGAAAAAAATCTTCCTGCAACCTCAGCCGACAGCAAATGCACAGCCTCAGCCATTGCTCATCTCCTGTCAGCAAGTTTACCCAGCCCTAGCCAAGATCAAGAAAGGAAAAAGGAGACAAGAGTGAGGACTCCCCAGAGGGCAGGTTGAGAGGAGGGGAAGATGGCCTGGGGTTCAGCAGGAGTGAGAAAAAGCCTTAAAGAAGAGACAGGCCAGAGACAAGGTTGGGGATGGGAGGGGGGAGACAGGCAGGCAAACCAGGGAGGAACAAAGTATCTTGTAGTACCTCTGAGACTAACTGTGCAAAAGAAGTTGCAGCATGAGCTTGCATAGACTTGGTCCACTTCCTCAGATGCATGGAGTGAACTGGTACCCAGGAAGAACCTTTATGATCAGACTGTGAGAATAGCCATTGAAATGCAAAACTTGTGGGTATGTTATGCAAAGGTATCTTGTTGCTCCTCTGAGACTGAGTAAAAGAAGTTGTAGCATTCACAGGCTTGGTCTACTTCCTCAGATGCATGCTACAAATTGTGCTACAACTTCTTTCTTTCAGTCTCAAAGATGTTGCAAGATGCCTTTGCATTCTGATTTTCCAGACCAACATGGCTAGGTCTTTGAATAATTTCATATGCTACACATTTAAAACATAATTACTAATAAAATATTTTAATAATAATTAATATACAGCATGCCACGTCACACTGCTGCTCCATAATTTAAACTCCCAAGGCCTGCCTGAACAAAAAGGTCTTCACTTGCAAGCAGAAAGAGATTAAGGAGGGGAAGTCCAACCAGACTTCCTATGAAAAGGAGTTCCACAGGTTGGGAGCCACCACCAGGGAGGTCCCATCTCCTGTACCCTCACCAAAATTCCTGTGAAGTTGAAGGTTTCAGCTGGAGCTGAATATCCCACCATACTGTTATGGCACTATCATTCCACTTTAACTACTGTGGCTGCCTCCTGTGGAATTCTGGGATTTATAGTTTAGGGAAGGACATTTAGAATTCCCAGCCAGAGAGCTCTTAGCACTCCCTAAACTACAAATTCCAGAATTCTACAGGGGGCAGCCATGGCAGTAAAAGTTGTATAATAGCGCTATAACAGTTTAATGTAATATTAACCCAATTGGTGGTATGTTTAATATGCTTTCACCATATTCAACTTATTTTACTGCTTCTAATTGGAACTGTTTAAATTGCTTTCATTGAATGCCACCCTGTGATCTCACCACAGAGACAGCAAGATAAAAATATTGCAATAAATAAATAAATCTAAGTGACAGCATTCTGCAAAGGCTGAACTGAAACAAAGAGATCTTGGCCTCTGCAGTGCTGGATTGATTCGGTCAATATCCCCTGATTTTGCAGAGTTGTACTTGCTTGCTTGCTTTTTTCAGTTTATAAAATGCCATGCAAACTGAATTGCTGAGCCACATCTTTTGATCAATGTCCATTCATTTCCCCCTCCCTCCTTGCCCATCTCACATCTTCTGCTAAACTTATGGCTTTGAGGGAAATGGCATTTATTGACAGAAAAGAAGAAACTTGAAGTGATGAAGACCTCTGCTGCTAAATGTAGGTATTCAGTCACCAGCTTCCAGCTGCTGCTGCCACCAGACCAAGGGTTTTTGTCTTGCAACATGATCCTGCCCTTCTGGAACAGTTGATGGGCTGTGACTACGGGGGGGGGGGGGGGTTGCAGACTGCCAGAAATAGTGCAAATTGAGTCCACTTTTAGGGTTACGGTGAGTGCTAGGGAATCATGGGAATTGGTTTTTTTCTGAGACATTGAGCCTTCTCTGTCAGAGAGCTCTGGTGCCACAATAAAACACAGTTCCCATGATTTCCTAGCCTTAACCCTAACCCTAAAAGTGGACTCAATTTGCACTATTTCTGGCAGTCTGCAACCCCCCTACCTCTCACATTAGATACGTAAGTCAACAATCTCAAGAATGAATGATTAATTGCATTTATGACCTTCCCGTCAAGAGCTCAAGAGCAGTGGTCCCAGGTGCTCCATTTCATCTCCTGGCAACAACCCTGTAGGGTAGACTTAGGGAAGAGAGAATGACTGGATGACTGATGAGGAGCGGCAGCTTTATTCCTATCCTGATTTTCTTCCCAGTCTGGGGCCAAGATGATCAAAGTTCTGGAAAGCACACATTTTATGAGGAAGGACTGAGGGAGCTGGACATGTTCAACATGGAGAAAAAAAGACTGAGGGGCAAAACAGACAGGCAGGAAAAAGTGGCTTGAAACTGCTTTTTCTGAAGCCACACTGAAACTCCACCAACCACACCATTGGTTCCCAAGGCGGCTGGTGTACGCATGTCATGACCACACAACATAGCTTCAAGCCGCACCGCCGCATCACTGGGTACTTTTTTTTTTTTTTTTACTGTCCCCATCACCATCCCTGCGCACCTTCACAGGCGTGCACTGCCAGCGACTGCCATACCATTACATGGCTGTCCCTGTGAACCTGCGTACATTCACATGTGCAGCTCTTCACTGGGACAGGGCATTAGAGCAGAGGTGTGCCCATGCAGATGCCAGCAAGGTACAATCATGCCTCCCCTCATTCCCCCCCTTCACCCTATGCCCCCTCTTTGACTGTCTGTTTCATGTATGTTGTACTCATCTCCATGAGAGGTTCCATGGTTTCTCTTTTGGGCATTGCCATCCCCATCACTTGTATACAGCAGCTCTGTCCCTTTTAAGTGCACTCCTGTGACAGGGTGTTTGCATGCACAATTGGGGTTAAGGATTGGAAAGAGCACTCCTTTAGAGCTGCACTGAATGAGTCCTGATGGCACAGTGGTTAAATGCCTGTACTGCAGCCACTCACTCATAAACCACAAGGTTGCGAGTTCAATACTGGCCAGGGCTCAGGCTTGACTCAGGCCTGCATCCTTCCGAGGTCGCTAAAATGAGTACCCAACTGTTGGGGGGCAATGACAGTTTGTAAATCGCTTAGACACTGTATGAAGCAGTATATAAATGAAGCTGCTTTGTTTTTGCTTTTTTTTTTTTTTTTTTTTTTTTGCTTTTATTTTGGCACTGGCGTTGGTGCATTTATACATACATGGGAAGATGCGCACTTTTCAGGAAGAAGCAGAATAAAGCTGCTTTTTGAAGCAGCTTTTCTCCCTATAAGGCACCTAGAGGGCGCTTTCCTGCCGGCTTCAAGACATGTGTCATCTAAATGCCACGTCTTCAAGCCAGCCTGAAAGTACCTCTTTTTGCCCATCTGTTTAGCCTCTAAGAGGCAACATGATGAAATTTGAGATTCTCAGCTGAGGCTGTCTTTGGGTGTCCCACCACTCTGAGAGGCTAAGTTGTTGAAGACCAAGCTTGAAGAATGACACCACGATACACACTGGGGTGACCAAGGCATTTCCCAGCAGAGATGTCCAGCACTGATGCCAGAGGAAACCTCTGGATAGCTGCAGATGAAGCACGTTTGCTTTCTACAGCTCCAGAGACTAGAACACAGAGCAATGGATTCAAACTGCATGAAAAGAGATTCCACTTAAACATTAGGAAGAACTTCCTGACAGTAAGAAGTCCTCAACAGTGTGGTGGAGTGTCCTTCTTTGGAGGTTTTTAAACAGAGGCTGGATGAACATCCGCCGGGAGTGATTTGATTATGTCTTCCTGCATGGCAGAAGGGGGTTGGACTTCATGGCCCTTGAGAGAGATTTCCATCACAAGGAATGAGTTGCCACAGGTTCAACTCTATGATTCTATGATTTTTCAGCTCCTTCCCAGATTTCCCTGAAGATATTCCTGGATTCATGTCTGGGACCTAAACTAGAGTAATACATCAAGTTCTGGTCACCACAATTCAAGAAGGATGTGGACAAGCTGGAGTATGTCCAGAGGAGGGCGACCAAAATGGTGAAAGGTCTGGAAACCATGTCCTATGAGAAGAGACTTAGGGAGGTAGGTATGTTTAGCCTGGGGAAGAGAAAGTTAAGGGGTGACATGAGAGCCCTGTTTTAATATTTGAAGGGGTGTCCTATTGAGGATGGAGTAAGTGTGTTTTCTGCTGCTCCAGAGTCTAGGAAACAGAGCAATATATTCAAGTTACAGGAAAAGAGATTCCACCTAAACATTGGGAAGACCTTCCTGGCAGTAAAAGCTGTTCAACAGTGGAATACATTGCTGCCTCAGAGGGTGGTGGAGTCTACTTCTTTGGAGGTTTGTAAGAGAGAGGTATGCTCCAGTTGTGTATTCCTGAGACCTGGACTTTGTGGTCTCTTCCTACTCTGTGATTCTGACTCAAGGCAGATCACAAAGGTCAAAGAGCTACAGCTAAAAATCACACCATGCCAATGTTTACAAAGTTATTAAACTATCAATTGAATTAATAACAATTAAAAGCCTGACCATTCAGAAGAAAACAACAGGTAAACAGTACAGCACATTCTGAAAAGCCCTGTCTGCCCAAGGCTATCCAGGGAGCTGAATGACTCAGGGAAGATTAAAATTCAGGTCTTTCTAGTCTTGACACTGATTACTGTCCCACACTGGCTCTCAAGGCCCTTCACTTTAAACTTAACCTGTAGCAATTCATTCCTTGTAATGGGAATCTTGCTTGTGAACATTTTGGAGACTGAAACAAAGAAAGAGAGACAACTGGACTCCTTCAGACAGGAATATCTGGGACACAGAGGATTATTATTATTATCATCATCATCATCATCATCATCATCATCACCATCATCATTATTTCCAAATACTATGCCACCTTTCCCTCCCCATCTGCATAAGGTTTAAGGAATGCCTTTCTGTCTTTAATTGATATACTTTGTTGTTGCTGCTGCTGTGTGCCTTCATATCATTCCTGATCTATGGTGACTTTTCTTTGCAAGATTTGTTCAGAGAAGGTTTGCCATTGCCTTCTCCTGAGGCTGAAAGAGTGTGACTTGTCCAGTGTCACCCAGTGGGTTTTGAGGCTAATGAAAGAGTTATATCCTGCACCTTACTATGAAATCTCTGGGTGGTATACAAAAAACAACAATATAAACAATGTAAAAGAACTCCAGATTTAAAACAATAAAAAATATTTATACAGATTAAGCACACACATGCATCTTAGCTGAATATCTAGCAGGGTCAAGCAAGTAAGAGACCTTGATACTCTGCCCAGACTGCCGATTCCGCATACAAACATCACATTTCTAGCCCTCACTATTTAAACAAATGTCTAACAGGAGCTGTCAGAGCTTCAGGTAACAAACATTTCCACTTTGCCCCAAATGTTAATTCTTTATATGGAATTCAGGTTTCTAGTCCTCACTGTTTAGAACTCCAGACATACATAGAATCATAAAATCATAGAGTTTGAAGGTACCCTCAGGCTATCCAGTCCAACCCAATTCTACCATGCAGGAAGACACCATCAAAACACTTCCTGAGACAGATGGCCATCCAGCCTCTGGTTAAAATCGTCCAAAGGAGGAGACTCCACCATACTCCAAGACAGCAGCGTCTTCCACTGCTGAACAGCTGTTACTGTCACAATGTTTTTCCTAATGATGAGGTAGAATCTTTTTTCCTGTAGCTTGAATCTATCACTCACAGGTCTCAATCTCTGGAGCATCCTCAATACAATATTCCTTCAGATTTTTAAACGTGGCCCTCATATCACCTCTTAACTTTCTCTGCTTCAAGCTAAACATAACCAGCTCCCTAAGCCACTTCTAATAGGGCTTGGGGGGTTCCAGACCTTTCACCATTTTGATCCTCCTCCTATGGATGCAGTTTCTCAAGATCCTTTTTGAACTGTGGTGCCCAGAACTGGACACAGGATTCCAGGTGAGGCCTGACCAAAGAAGAATAGAATGGTACAGTCAGCCCTTGGTATCCACTGGGGTTCAGTTCCAAGATATCCCATGGACACCAAAACCCATGGATGTTTAGGTCCCATTCAATACAGTGGTGTAGTAAAATAGTGTTCCTTATATAAAATAGCAAAATCAAGGACTGCATTTTGGAATTTATATATTTTAAAAATTTTAAAATATTTTCAAAACATGGATCCATGAATATGGAAGGCCAACTGTACTATGACTTCCTTCCATCTAGACACTATACTTCCATTGATGCAGTCTAGAATTGCATTGGCTTTTTTAGCTGCTGCATCACACTGTTGACTCATGTGCGACTTGTGGTCTTCTAAGACTCCCAAATCCCTTTCACATGTACTGTTGGCAAGCCAGGTGTATAAAGAACAGTGATTCCAAAACTTTGATCTTCCAGATGTTTTGGACTTCAGCTCCCAGAATTCCTGACTGCAGGCCAAGTTGTCTGAGGATTCTGGGAGGTGAAATCCAAAAAAACTCTATATAACCAAAGTTTGGGAAGCAGAGAATAATGTCTCGCAGGAGCTGTCAGCATCATGAGAGAGAGAATCTAATATTCTAGGGCAAGAGAATTTTCTGTTCAACCCCTATCTCTAATTCCTCATGTGTATTTTCAAGTTTTTAGACCTCCGTGTTTAGAAATTTTTATCCTACCTACACTGTCCAGTTTCTCCAAGGCTTTCTGTTCTCTTTCCTCTGGAGGAGATGAAAAGACTATGCCCTCCTCTTGCTATGTCTCATAGCCCAATCCTGCATGCACACAGACATTTGTGGATCTTCCACACAACAGATAGGTGCTCAGGCCCTCGGTGGCATTGCCAGACTTGTGCATTTTGTATAGCACCTGCAGGCATGCAGATCCCAGATAAGTAGCAGGACTGTCATCTCACTACTGAGCAGCAGCAGCAGGAGAAGCGGGCACAGCACAATCAATTTAAAGAAATCATCCTGCCCATAGTAGAAATGGGGTGGGGGGAATGAAGGCAAGAAATGCTGTCAAAAGGATAAGTGGGGTAGGGGGGAAGCCAGGAGAAAACATATCAGCAACTACATGAAATGCTTACATGGTATGCACTACACTCACCCATGCCCCTTGGTTACCTGATCCTATAAGATGCACTTTGTGTGTGTGTGTGTGTGTGTTCCTTTCTTCATCTGTTCCTTCTTCTGAAATAGAGCAAACAGCAGCTGATATTTGTTGGTGGTCTCCCATCCAAGTACTAACCAGTACTGACCCTGGTTAGATTCCAAAATCAGACGGGATCTGGTGCTTTTAGGATAGATAGGCCTTTGTGTGTATGTGTACATGCCTTCAAGTTGCCTGTAGACTTATGGTAGCCCCATTAATTTCCACAGGATTTTCCTCAGGCCAGGAATCCTCAGATGTGGTTTTGTCAGTTCCTTCCTCTGAAACAGAGCCTCCAGCACCTGGTATTTGTTGGCAGTTTCTTATCCAAGTACTGACCAAGCTTCCAAGATCAGAAGGGGTCTTTAGGGTATTTAGACCCTGTGCTCCATTGTGTATGTATGTGCCTTCAAGTCACCTGTTGACTTACGGCAACCTCATGGATTTCCTAGGGTTTTCTTGGGAAAGAATCCTCAGAGGTGGTTTTGCCAGTTCCTTCCTCTGAAACAGAGCCTACAGCATCTGGTATTCATTGCTGATCTCCCATCGAGGTACTTACCAGGGCTGACTCTGCTTAACTTCCAAGATCAGTTGGATCTGGTGCCTCTTGGGATTGCTCTACCACAGTTAAGACAGGCTATTTGAACCTGAGGGGTAATTCTCCTTGTTATTCAGTTGTTGACCCCTCCAGGAGTGTATCTATAGGGGGCAAAGTGAGAGCACTGTCTCCCTGAAATAAAAATTTGGACCTCATAATGAAATTTCCTCCCAGTCTCCAAACTTCTAGCATTGCTAGAGAGAGAGAGATGCCTTGAACACTTCTGTTTTCTGTATTAACATTCCTTTCATCACTTCACCTGCCTCTTTTCTCTGATGGCTGATGACCTGTATTTCTAAATGTGCAGCTGAATTTTTAGGTTTCAGCAATGCTCAACCTTAAAAGTAAACTTTGTTTTAAGTTGAAACTATGTTCAAACATTTAAATCGTTCAAGATTTTCTATACCTTGGCTCAGTCATTATTCAGAATGGAGACTGTACTGAAATAAAAAGAAGTCTGGGAATGGGAAGGGCAGCCATGAAAGAACTAGACAAGATCCTAAAGTGCAAATATATATAATCGAATACTAAAGCTAGGATGATCCATGCCATTGTATTTCCTGTTTCTATGTATGGGACTGGCTGTGAAAGCTGGACAGTCAAGAAAGCTGACAGGAAGAAAATCAACTCTTTTGAAATGTGGTGCTGGAGAACAGTTCTGCAGATACCATGGGCTGCTAAAAAAAACCAAATAAATGGACTGAAGAGCAAATGAAGCCTGAACTCTCCCTAGAAACCAATATGACTAAAATGAGATAGTTATACTTTGGACTCAATAGAAAAGACCACGATGCTTGGTAAGGTAGAAGGCAGCAGGAAAAGAGGAAGACCACAGTGCAGATGGATGGACTCAATCATGAAATAATAATAATAATAAGTTTTATTTCTAAGCCGCCCCTCTGCTCAGCAATCAGGGTGGCGTACAGCATAATTTAAAAACAAGAGACAATGTAAAATTCCTATATCCCATACCCTAATCCTCCCACCCCTTAAAACTAAATTAAACTATAATAACAAAGTTAAAACGATTCTTAAAAACATAATAAAAACAAAAACAAATAAAAACAAACCCATGGCCAGCCTGAATTGCAAGACTTGAGCAGATCTGGTGAGGGCAGGGTGACTTGGTGGTCTCTCATTCATAGGGTGACCATAAGTCAAAGTCAACTTCATAGCAGCTAATAATGAGAACAAATGTTCTAGTTTAATTTCATGGTGAGGGGATTAAGGAAAAATTCATGGGGAAGATTTTATTTGGATGCATCGACCTCATTCTGTAACTATACCCTTGAATGCACATGCTTCAGGTATATATTTTCCCCCATTTGCATGAAGAAACTGAGTTTCCAAGCTTTAACCAGTCAGCCCCTCCTTCTAGACTTGTCCTCTGTTCACTTGCAGAATTTTGCTTCCAGTTGGAGAATTTCACTAACTGGTCTGCCCCACTTTGCACACCTTTGCATCCAGAGGGGAGAGTTGCAAGACTTGGTTGTATGCTGCCACCTTTACAGGCCCCGCCTGGCAGGAGTCCTGTGAAGGTAATGCAGTTAAAACCATTTGTGTTCCCTCCCCCTCAAGCAGTTATAGCCTGCATTGGGCTTAAGTCCTGCAAGAGTCCCACCTCACAGGGCTCTTGTGAAGGTTGATGAACTGTTTAAGTTCCCTCTTTCTCAAGCTGCTTGAGCCATGAGGATAAACGGAGTCCCTTGGATGGAGCTTAAGGTTAGTCTTTCTGCCTTCTCCTTCTGGATCACTTGTCTCCAGCTGTGGCCAAAGGTAAACAAACCAAGGTATCTCTTAATCTCCAGTCCTAATTCTCCTTATCCTGGGCAAAGCTGAGCCATCAGAACGCACCTGCTGAAGCTGCACTAAAACCCAGCAAAAACTGCTGTTAGGCCCAAAAGGTAGAAGAATGGCAAGATGTCAGATGTGTTTGCTGACAGTCCAAACACATAAGAGCAAACACAGATTTCAAAGTTGACAGTGCGGATGTCCATCCCCTGCTTGGGTTCACCTTGGCACAAGAACGGAGGGCAAAGCTCAGGAAATGTCCCTCCTGAGGGGGACTCTGACTCCTATAGGCCATACCAACCAAGGGATTCTGAGTGTCCCTGTTCAAAAAAACTAATAGTTTTTTGTGGGTTTTTCGGGCTGTGTGGCCATGTTCTAGAAGAGTTTCTTTCTGACGTTTCGCCAGCATCTGTGGCTGGCATCTTCACTTTTCTCTGAAGATGCCAGCCACAGATGCTGGCGAAACATCGGAAAGAAACTCTTCTAGAACATGGCCACACAGCCCGAAAAACCCACAAAAAACTATGGATGCCGGCCATGAAAGCCTACGACAAAAAAAACTAACTTCTTCCAAGCAGAGGATGGTTGTACTTGCAGGCAAATCTCCCACCTCCATTCCTGGCCTCCCAGATACTTAGTGATCTGTCTGGAAACCACCATGCTCTGCGAGAAGCAGCTGAAGGAGCTGGGTATGTTTAGCCTGGAGAAGCTTGTTTTCTGCTGCTGCAGAGACTAGGACCAAGAGCAATGGATGCAAAACTACAGGAAAAGAGATTCCACCTCAACATTAGAAAGAACATCCTGACAGTAAGAGCTGTTTGACAGTGGGATATACTGCTGCCTTGGAGGGTGATGGCATCTCCTTTGGGTTTTTTTAAATAGAGTCTGGATGGCCATCTGTCACAGGCAGTACTTTTGTGTTTTCCTGCATGGCAGAAGGGGGTTAGACTGGATGAGCCTTTGGGGTCTCTCCCAAGTCTAGAATTCTATTATTCTGTATCTGTATGGTTGCTGCTGCAGTCTTTGTTCCTAACTGTACGACCCACACATTAAGGGTTCCTCTTCTGTTCATGTGACATACTTTCCCCAAAAGAGTAGCAACTAGTGGGTTCCATGTCAATGGGATAGTGAATTCACTCCAGATTTTAGCCAGACTTGAAAGGGGGTATCCACTGGCCACTGGTTGTTCCCATGTCAGTGGCACAGTGAATCGACTCCTGACTTTAATCTAGTGTTGAAAGATCGTGAATCCTGTTCCCAGTTAGGTTCAGCACCCTGGAGAACTCTTCTAAAGCTAGCCAAAAATTTAAGATGGATTCCATGCCCCTGTCACATGGGAGTCACAGACCAACACTGGAGGTATCCAAGGTGTGCCACTCTGGCCCCAAAATAGGTTCAAAGACCCTGGAAGACTAGAATTTGTAGCAGACCTGCCATCGTGCTACATGCTCCCACTGCCCTAAAGGATTCTGGGAATTGTAGGATTATTGTGGGGTGCGTGATTTCAAATCCTCTCTAGGCTCCAAAGAAAGTGAGGATGAACCAGGTGTTCATTTTTGTGTGTTTTGTGGGCTTGCTCCCAGGAGCAAAACAGAGGCAACACTAAGAATCTTCTCCTTCAGTTCTTTTTGTGCTGCCTTCTGGACTTCCTGGAAAAACTGTGTATCTGGCAATAAGTCCTCTGGACAGAAGATGGTCTCCTTAAAAACCAAGGGGTATTTGAAGCAGCCGGTGTACATCTCATCCACACATTCAGGTCCATCGCTGCTCCTGAGACTGTACCATTTCAGGATTTAGGAAAGGAGGAACATTTAGGAAACTCAGTTTTCTATATGGCTCCTAAAAAATCGGCAGAATGCTCCCAATGTGTTAGAAAAACAAAGCCTTGATGCCCATGGAAATTTAAGAAATGAAGTCTGCCTGACCCATTCTTCTTTCTACATCTAACCAACCCATCCACCTGTGGCCTGCAATGGTACGATCCTCATGCACAAAACAAACTGCAGAGGCAGGATCATGCTAGTGAAAGGGACCACTTGTGAAAGAAAGCATCCTTTCACGCACAACAGTGATGCAGAGGGACCCTCTTGAAGCACCAAAGACCACCCTGGCAGTTGTGCCAGACTTGGAGGTGGGCTTCTTGGTCAGATCAGTCCCACACAAGAGGAACTGTCAAAACATATTAGCTCTGGAGTATTTATATATATACATAAAAGCAAAATGCTTCCAAACTAAGAATGAGATAAAAGCAGCATATCCACAAACATCTACAGGGTGCAGACAGGAGAATATCAGAAGCACAATGCAGTGAATGACAACAGAAACAGGGGAGAGGAGTTATAGTCAGTCCATAATGAGAAGGAGGAGACAAAATCCTATGCACGCAAAGGGTCTTCTGCAGGAAATTAGATGAAATCCTAATTAAAAATTAAGAGGAACGACCTGACATTAAGGACTGTTCAGCAGAAAAACAGGCTATCCTCAGAAACTAAAAAGGCTCTCCTGTATTTGGTGGCCTTTAAGCAGAGGTTGCACTGGCAACAAGGGGGTTGGATTAGATAGCTCTGGGAGTCCCTTCCAATCACATTTCAGTGTTCAATAATACTTTTAAGGGGAGGTGAATCCCATAGAGCAAGGGTAAGCAACCTAAGGCCCGGAGGCCGGATGCAGCCCCCCCCCCCCCCGAGGCCTTTGGACCGGCCCTAGGCCAGTCCTCCCGCCGCTGCCGCCACCACTCCCCGCCACTGCCACCGCCCACCATGATGCTATTAATTATTGTTGTTATTACTTGTTCTTGGAGTTTTCTTAGCAAAATCTCCACAGGGGTTTTGCCATGGCTTTTCTGGGGCTGAGAGAGTGTGCATGCATATTTTTTTATTTTTTTATTATTTTTTATTTTAATTTTAATTTATTAATTTATTTAATTTTGGTGCTTCGCCCCCCCCCCCAATTGTCTGAGGGACAGCAACCCGGCCCCTGGCTCAAAAAGGTTGCCTACCCCTGCCATAGAGTCTCTATGCATGGGCATGCTTGGACATTTTAAAAGGACAGAAGCAGGCATCTCATAAGATTTGGGATCCAGATTAAGTCAGAAGTGGTCACTGTGCAACTCACAAGCTACAACAGGCCCTGGTGCCTTTCCATGCAGAATATCAGGCTTTGCAGCTTGATCTTTCAAGTCACTCACTAGTCCTTATGGCCCTAGAAACCATCAATGATATGTAATAGCAAAAAAAAAATTCAAATGTGGTAATTGATCCTGGAAAAAAAATTAACATCACCAGTCAGGAAAACCTAGTGGTCCCTGGGTGTAGGGAAAATGTAGGGCATACAATTGTTGTTGTTGCAACAACATTAATGATATATTAAATGTTTTAACTATATTGCACTTGCTTTAAATTGTAGACTGTCTCGAGTCTTGGTTTTGGAGCAAAGGGAGGGTAGAAATAAAGATAATAATGACAACAATAATGATGATTAATAAATGCAGCCTCCTCTCCACTCCTCCAAATCTTTCCATACCTCTCTGAACTTTGCATGGCTTCATTCAGCCCTTCTCCTTTGAAGCCAAGGATACTTTGTTAGTTGCCAGAGACATGCTAGTCACTAGCCAAGGCCACTGAATGAAAGGAGGGATGTGTCGAGCCCCCGTTAGTCACTCCGAATCCATCCTTGTCAAAGGATCCACTCTTCACTCTTGTACAAAAGGATCACCATGTTCATCTGTTTCAGTATGAACAGAAATGGGGCAGGGGGGTGGGGATCTAGTGGCATACTTAAGACCAACTGGCTTATTTTACCTTGAGCTTTAATGGATTGCAATCCCCTTTTTTGAAACCATCATAGTGCCTCTAGATCCCTTTCCTTTTTGGATGGTCTTCTTCACCAGTGGCTCTCACAGACCTTTCCCTTCCTAAAGGCCTCATTTCACAGATCACTGGCTATTCTGGCAATATATTGGCAATGTTGATTCTGGCAATGCTGCTGCTGTTGCTGGCATCACCAACACGCTACAGAGTGTGTTTCCTCTTTACCAGAAGCAGCCCAAAACCTGGGTGCAAGGAAAGTGTTTATTGTCTCTTCTCCCCCAGGGAAACAGGAGGCTCGGAGAACTTCTGACTGCAGCAATGTTCCCTTTCCAATGCCCAGAGCCCCCAAAGGCAGAAACCTTGAGAAGGTCCAAGAGGAGAAGGAGGATGTTGGTGCCACAGCATGCCACACCAGCAGAACCTCTGGGGTCCCAACCCTGCTGGTTTTGGGTGCTGCCAACACATCAAGACCTGAACACATCAAGCCTGCCTGCCAGTGCCTCCCCTCCTTCCCTCCCTCCTCTTTTCCTGCTTTCTCTGTCACCAGTTCTTCCAGGGAGAAGGATGGAGAAGAGCCAGGCATCCATCTGTTTCAGGAATGCATGACTATGCATATCATGGGTTGTTATTCACCAGACATGCTGCTGCGGCCTCTTCCTCCTTTTCCACCACCACCACCTCCAAAATTTCCCTGGCACTAAAGATGCAGAGCAACCACCATGCAGAGGAGGAAGCCACCCATGCACACACAACCAACACAAACCAAGGTGTGAAGGGAGGGAGGGCATTTCGACTCTGCAGCTGCTGCTTAAGAGTGGATAGAATTCCTTGCAAGCAAGCAATGTCTGTGTTGAGCAACCCAAGGTCTGCCTCCCCTCCTGCCCCATTTCTGCCCAAACTGGAAGAGCCTGATGCTTGGTGGTGGGGGTCGAGAGAAAGATCCACCTGCCCTCCCCAATTTATTGGAAGAAACTCCCTGTATCACCTTTTACCAGCAACAACAGTCCTTAAAAATCCAGTTTCTTGGCAATCTGAGCATCCTTTTTGGAAGAGGGTGCATCCATTCCTCTCTCCCCACCTCAATTCTTTTCAGGGTTGTGTAATAAAGGGGGGGGGGGGGGGAAGCAGGACAGCATCCGGGTTTGTGGAAGGAGAGACAGGGGTGTGGATGTGTAAATGGGGGGGGGGGCAGAGATGCTGTTAAATAAGGGAGGCCCCTCTCTCTCTCTCTCTCTCTCTCTCTTCCCAGCTCCCCTCGGAAAGAGAATTAATCCCAGCCCAGACCCGAGAGTTCACGTACTTCGCAGGAAATGAGCAACGCCCCCGCTGCCAACCCAGAACCGGTGAGCTGGAGACACGTCAGGACACGCACACACGTGTACACGCGCCAAGCTCCGGCAAACCCCAGCCGGCGGGGTGTGTGTGTGTTTGTGTTGCGAACCAAAACACAAGGCAGGAAAGGGAAAGGGCTTCGAGCCGAGACATTCCCCCCCAGCCTCCACCCAATTTATTCACTGCAATCTTCCCCTTTTTCCACCGGAGGAGGGGGGTCAGCATCTCTCCTAAAGCTCCCGGCTTTGCAAAAGAGCCCCCCCCTCGATCCCCGACCCCGACGGCCCGTTCCGTCCGCAGCGGGAGGAGAAGCCGCGCCGATCGCGCGATGAGGCCGCCCGAGGATCTGAGCCGGAGTCCAGCCGCTTTCACTCGTCCCCACCCGCACCCCAACCGGGAGGACCCCAAAACCAAAAGGCACACAAAGAAGGCGACACACACACACCACCCGCAGCCCATTCTGCTTCTGAAATGCTTCCGACAACGACCGCTTCCACCGCCAGCAACGCTGTACCCCAAAAGCAGCAGTGCCTCCCCAGTGACCAGAAACCCCCAACCGACCCTATCCTCCCCCGGCCTTCTTCTTCTTCTTCTTCCTCTTCCTCTTCCTCTTCCTACTTGCAGCCCCCGATCGGCCCCCGCCGCTTCTGAAGCCCTGCCTACGAGGATCCCTTCCACACCAGCAGCAACATCATAACCTCCTCCTTGTCTCCCCCTAAAAAATAACAGTGTCCCCCAGGTGCCTTTCCAGCCGGACCTTTCCTTCCCCCCCCCCCCGGCCTTCCTCTTCCTCCTCCTCCTCCTCTTCCTCCTTGCAGCCCCCCATCGGCAGCCCCTTCTGAAATGCTTCCTACAACGAGCCCTTTACAACACGGTGCACCCCAAAACAGCAATGCCCCCATCTTCCCGGTCCTCCTCCTCCTCTTCCTCTTCCTTGCAGCCCCCCAGTGCTGCAGAGGGAGCCCTCCATCCCTCCTTCCCTCCATCCCTCCTTCCCTCTGACCAGGTGGCCCCTTTCCTCGCCGGCTGGCCCTCCACTGCAGTCCTCCTCCTTCTCCTCCTACCTTTGCCTTCCATGGCGGCGCCGGGAAGTTGCGGCCAACTTTCAGAGCTGCGGCTGCGGAGGCGGGCTGTGGGCGCTTCTTCTCTCCTCTTCCTCTTCCTCTTCCTCTTCCTCCGCTCTGCTCCAGCCTCAGGGACTCTTCCGGCCGGGCGGCGAAGGGCTTCCCCGGTGAAGGCGCCCGGAGGCTGCAAGGGAAAGAGAAAGAGGGAGATGAGGCTGCAAGGGAAAGAGAAAGAGGAAGAGGAAGAGGGCTGCGTCTACACTGGCGAGATATAACCCGGTTTCGAACCGCTTTAGGTGCCCTGGCTGAAGGCTATGGCATTCTGGGAATTGGAGTTTGTTGTGTTTGCTCCGCTCCGGGCCCCACAACAAACTCCAATTCCCAGAATGCCATAGCCTTCAGCCAGGGCACCTAAAGCGGTTCAAAACTGGGTTATATCTCTCCAATGTGGACTGAGGAGGGAGTAGAAGGAGCCAGAGACCCGCCCCGCTCCGCCCCCCCCAGAACAAACTCCAATTCCCAGAATTCCACACCCTTCAGCCAGGTTACCTAAAGCAGTGCCAAACCGGGTTGTATTTCTCCAGAGTGGATGGAGGAAGGAGTAGAAGCGCAGTCAAAGACCCACCCCGCTCCCGGGCCCCACCACAGACTCCAGTTCCCAAATTCCATAGCCTTCAGCCAGGGCACCAAACCGGGTTATATTTCTCCAGTGTGGATGGAGGAGGGAGTCGGAGACCCAGCAGGCAGGGAAGGGAGCGGGGAGGCTTCTTACCTGGGAGGGCGGCCTGGGAGCTGTCCGTCGCCGGCGGTGCTGCACCTCAGACTGCCCGCCCAGCCGCCTCGCCCGCCTCTTTTGTAGGAAGGGGGGCCAGGGCCAGGGCGCATGCGCACAATCCGCACCGCCCCCTCCATCCTCATCCTCCCCCCCTCAAGGCAGCTCTTGAGCAGCCTTCCTTTTTTATTGGGGGGGGGGGGGACTAGAGTCTAGAGCAGGGGGTAGGCAACCTTTCCCCTTTAAGGGCTGAGGGACTTCAGCTCCCAGAATCCCAGGAGCCATTGGCCAACATGGGACTATTGGCCAACATGGCTGAGGCTTCTGGGAGCTGAAGTCCCTCGGCCCTTAAAGGGGAAAGGTTGCCTACCCCTGGTCCGACTCTGTGGGATTCAGGGGCTCTACAGTTCTCTGCCTTGGAGACTCTGTCCAGGATGGAGGGGTTGTTGTTGTTGTTGTTGTTGTTTTGTGGGGGGGGGGGGGTTGAAGAGACCCAGACTGCCAGACTTTCTCTCAGTCAGGCTCCAGGGGAGACACTAAGGGGGTGCGGGGGGGGCACACTGGGTGACACCCACAGGAAGGGTGCAATTTTTCACTGAATTACACAAAATGTGGGTGATATCTGAAGCCCTAGCACAGGGGTAGGCAACTTTTCCCCTTTAAGGGCTGAGGGACTTCAGCTCCCAGAATTCCAGAAGCTATTGGCCAACATGGGACTATTGGCCAACATGGCTGAGGCTTCTGGGAGCTGAAGTCCCTCGGCCCTTAAAGGGGAAAGGTTGCCTACCCCTGCCCTAGCAGCTTTAAGGAGTGACTGGGAAAGAAGAGGAACAGAGCTACCCCTTTTCTTCCTTTATGTCACTAAAGACGAGGGGACATTATCCCACAAAGGACGTCCTGTCCCTGTCCCGTCATTATCCCGTCCTTTCCATGCAATCGCATGGAAGGGCTTTCACACCGTAGACCACAAGTTGAACATGAGTCAACTGTGTGATGCGGCAGCTAAAAAGGCCAACATGATTTTAGGCTGTATTAGTAGAAGTATAGTATCTAGATCAGAAGTAGGCAACCTTTTTGAGCCGTGGGCCGGGCTGCTGTCCCTCAGACAATTGGGGGGCCGAAGCACCAAAAATAAATAAATAAATAAAAATTAAAAAAATTAAAAAATATGCATGCACACTCTCTCAGCCCCAGAAAAGCCATGGCAAAACCCCTGTGGAGATTTTGCCAAGAAAGCCCTAAGAACAAGTAATAACAACAACAATCAATATCATCATGGCAGGCGGCGGCGTAGGGCGGCTGGGGGGCGGCGGTGGCAGGACCGGCCTGTGGCTGGTCCAAAGGCCTCGGGGGGCCGCATCCAACCCCCGGGCCTTAGGTTGCCTACCCCTGATCTAGATCAAGGGAAGTCATAGTGCCACTGTATTCTGCTCTGGTCAGGCCTCACCTGGAATACTGTGTCCAGTTCTGGACATCACAATTCAAAAGGATGTTGAAAAACTGGAGTCTGTCCAGAGGAGGGCGACTAAAATGGTGAAAGGTCTGGAAACCATGCCCTATGAGGAAAAACTTAGGGAACTGGGTATGTTTAGCATGGAGAAGAGACGGTTAAGAGGTGATATGATAGCCCTGTTTAAGTATTTGAAGGGGTGTCACATTGAGGATGGAGCAAGCTTGTTTTCTGGTGCTCCAGAGAATAGAACATGGAACAGTGGATGGAAGCTCTAGGAAAAGAGATTCCACCTCAACATTAGGAGGAACTCTTGACAGTAAGAGCTGTTGGACAGTGGAACACACTCCCTCGGAGAGTGGTGGAGTCTCCTTCTTTGCAGGTCTTTAAACAGAGGCTGGATGGTCATCTGTCAGGGATGCTTTGATGGTGAGTTCTTGCATGGCAGAACGGGGTTGGACTGGATGACCCTTGTAGTCTCTTCCAACTCTATGATCCTGTGAAGAAAAATGTGGTCTTATTAATTGGTTGTGCTACACAAGCTTTGTGCTGAATAGACTCAATCCCAATGGCAACATTGTGCAACTGAATGCACAAACAAAGGCATTGTAGTCAAGTGGGCTTGGATCTTTGGTGACTTTCTGAATTTGCTGTCAAGTGGGCTTTAATTTTTAGTGACCTTCTGGATGAGAGCTCTCCAAGACCTCCTCACATCAACAGCCCTGTTCAGGTCTTGCAGATTCATGGCAAACACTGTGGCTTCCTTGATGGAGTCCATCCATCTGCTGGGAGGTCTTCCGCTTTTCCTACTGCCTTCCACCTTCGCAAGCATTGTTCTCTTTTCTAATGCGACATTCAATCTCATGATATGGCCTAATACAACAGCCTCAGTTTAGTCATCTTGGCTTCTAGGGAGACTTCAAGCTTGATTTGCTCTGTAACCCATTTATTTGTCTTTTTAATGGTCCACCATATCTGTACACTTCTTCCCTAGCAATACATTTCAAATGAGTTGATTTTACCCCCAGCCCAGTTTCTGAACTGTCCAGATTTCACCACGATGCACAGAAATTGGAAATACCATGGCATGGCCCAGTTTTCAAATGATGGGTCTTGACAAGTCCAGGGAATGTTGAATTGAGAACCTGTCAAAGAATGCCTCTCTTAAAGTCCCTTCAAGTTTGGAAGCGCAAGACAGCATCCTCCAGTGGCATTTTCTGCCTTCCATTTCCACTCGGCAGTGACTCTGCTGTGTGTTTGCAGGAATCCATCTTAGGGGAGTCCTCTAGAAGTCTTCTCCCGAGCCATAAAAATGACATCACCAGCTTCCCATTTTATTGTATTAATGGTTTAGCTTTGTTTGGTTTTAATCTGTATTGTTTTAATCTGTATTGGTTTAATACTGTTTTTTTGGGGGGCGAGGGTATAGGGGTTGATTGTATTGGTATTTTAACATGTTGTTAGCCACCCCGATTGCTCTCAGAGGGGCAGGCTAAAAATAAATTATTATTATTATTATTATTATTATCTGTCCAAGGTGCTGAACCTGGCTTGGTGACTTACATTCAGCATGCTGGAGAGCTCCTTTAATGTGTAGATTAAAACGGAGAGCAATTCACTAGTTTGGGAACCACCAGCTGTATCAGCCAAGTGCCATTATCCAAGGGTTGTTATTTGAAAACAGGGTGCTAAGACAGCTTTGGACTGGGATTTGGGGTCCAGAGGAAAGGAGGAAGGCAGACTATAGAATCATAGAGTTGGAAGAGACCACAAGGGCCATCCAGTCCAACCCCCTGCCATGCAGGAACTCCCAATCAAAGCATCCCTGACAGATGGCCATCCAGCCTCTGCTTAAAGACCTCCAAGGAAGGAGACTCCACTACTCTCCGAGGAAGGAATGTGTTCCACTGTCGAACCGCTCTTACTGTCAGGAAGTTCCTCCTAATGTTGAGGTGGAATCTCTTTTCTTGCAGCTTGCATCCATTGTTTCGGGTCCTAGTCTCTGGAGCAGCAGAAAACAAGCTTGTTCCCTCCTCAATATGACATCCCTTCAAATATTTAAACACGGCTATCATATCAGCTCTCAGCCTTCTCTTCTCCAGGCTAAACATCCCCAGCTCCCTAAGTCGTTCCTCATAGGGCTTGGTTTCCAGACCCTTCACCATTTTAGTTGCCCTCCTCTGGACACGCTCCAGTTTCTCCACATCCTTTTTGAATTGTGGTGCCCAGAACTGGACACAGTATTCCAGGTGAGGCCTGACCAAAGCAGAATAGAGTGGCACTATTACTTCTCTTGATCTAGACCAGGGGTAGGCAACCTAAGGCCCGGGGGCCGGATGTGGCCCTCCGAGGCCTTTGGACCGGCCCCAGGCCAGTCCTGCCGTCGCCGCCGCCGCCACCACCCGCCATGATGATATTATTGTTGTTATTACTTGTTCTTGGGGTTTTCTTGACAACTGGGGTTTTGTCATGGCTTTTCTGGGGCTGAGAGAGTGTGCAGGCATATATTTTTCAATTTTTAAAATTTATTTATTTATTTATTTATTTATGGTGCTTCGGCCCCCCAATTGTCTGAGGGACAGCAACCCGGCCCCTAGCTCAAAAAGGTTGCCTACCCCTGATCTTGACACTATACTTCTACTGATGCAGCCTAAAATTGCATTGGCCTTTTTAGCTCATCCTTCCATGAAGGAAGCTTGTTCTGTTAGACTTCTCAGTGGCATCCAATACCATTGACCATGGTATCATTCTGGAATGCGCTGGGAGACCTGGGAATCAGAGGCACTGTGCTTCAGTGGTTCTGGTCCTATCTCTCAGGCAGGTTACAGATAGTGGTGCTTGGGGATAGCTGCTCCTTGAAAAAGGAGCTGTTACATTGCATACCAAAAGCTGCCATCCTATCCCCAATGCTATTCAACATCTGCTTGAAACTGCTGGGAGAGATCACCCAGAGGCCTGGAGGTGGGGTGCTATCACTATGCCAATGACATCCAAATATATTTCTCCATGCCTTCAAATACAGAGTTAAGAAGTGTGTCTCCTTTGAATGAATGCCTGGAGTAAGTAATGGGCTGGATGGGGAGAAACAAACTGAAACTGAATCTAGACAAGACAGGTGCTTACTGTTAAAGGTCCTAACCTGGGTTTGGAGGTGTTTGAAACAGTCCTGGTTGAGGTCACACTGCCCCTGAAAGACTGTGTTTGCTGTCTGGGAGTGCTTCTGGATCCGTTGCTCCAAATGACAGCTCAGATTAACACCCTGAGCAGCTTTAAAAATCTGTTAAAATGGATCTCTTTCGGCAGGCCTTTCCAGACTAGATCTCCCAGCCTCAGGAGCCCCCTTACCCACCCTCTCCCATTTTGGATGCTGCCACTACTCTGGTGCTCATTATATTGTTGTGTTCTGCGTTTTGGACTTATTGTATGTTGTTTTAACTAAGATGTTTTAACTAATTACTGGTTTAATACTTTTTTAAGGGGTGGGTGGGTTTTGGGGTTCTGAGTTTAAATGCTGTATGGAATTTTAATTGTTGTTAGCCACCCCGATTGTTGACAGAGGGGTGGGTTACAAATAAATATTATTATTATTATTATTATTATTAGGTAGATGCGAGGACCAGGAGTGCTTATTATCAAGTTTGGCTGATACGCCAGCTGAGCCCCTTCCTAAAGCTGGAAGACCTAAAGATGGTAGTGCATGTGCTGGTAACCTCAAGTCTGGACTTTTGCAATATGCTCTACATTGAGCTACGTCGTTACCAAGTTCGGAAACTTCAGTTAGTTCAAAACATGGCATCCAGATTGATTACTGGGACATCCAGAAGTAAAGACATTACACCAATCTTAAAATCACTCCACTGGCTGCAAATTAGGGCCTTTGCAGACTGCCAGAAATAGTGCAAATTGAGTCCACTTTAACTGCCCTGACTCAGTGCTAGGAAATCATGGGAACTGTAGTTTATTGTGGCACCAGAGCTCTCTGACAGAGAAGACTCAGTGTCTCAGAAAAAAAATACAATTCCCATGATTCCCTAGCACTAACCCTAACCCTTAAAGTGAACTCAATTTGCACTATTTCTGGCAGTCTGCAAAGGCTATTAGTACCAATACACCCTTCTCCTGCTGCCTAGAAAATTGGATAGAGACCCAGTGTGGCATCGTGGTGAACAAATCTTGCCATGAAAAACCCGTGATAAGTTGGCCTTAGGGTCACCATAAATAGGAAATGACTTCAGGACACACAGCAGCAGCAGCCTCATGTGTGACTTTTCTCAAAGTTTTGAGTGTTGGAACTGAGCAGGCCTTGTGGCTGAAAAAACAGTCCTGTAGTTAGGATTCTATGTTTCTCATAGGAATCTGACCACCAAGGGTTGATGCATGCGGGGGGGGGGGGGGGATTAAAGTGAATGGCAGATGGGCATTATAAATAATATAAATAGTAGGTGGGACATTGAGGCAGTTTATGACTGGAATGAGAGTTTGCCTTCCAATCCCAGGAGATGAAAGGAGATGGACCTGGATGAACTAAACTTCAAAAATCTTTTGATATGGACAACTAGACTACTGGGAGGGGGGAAAGGGGTTTGGTCAGAGGGCTTTAAAGTACTAGTTTGGTGGGAAAGACTCAGAGTTGTTTCTAAAAGGATTGCAGTGGTGAAGTATCTTGATGCTTGAATAAAGCTATAGTGAATTTACACTTTAAAATGTTTCCATTGTTCTTCAACAGCCTCTGAGATCAGGGATAGGCTCCATATTCATTTATCTGTTTGTTTATTTAAAACATTATTAAACCATCCTTCCTTCTGATGGATACCCATGTGGTGTGCAAATATCACATAAATAGTAAAAAGGAAATTAAATGGGGGGGGGGCACAATCCAAAGGAGGTCATTGAAGTAAAGCAGCAAAAATAGACACAGCAGAAACCAGTCAATTAAAATGACCAATCAGGTGAGTGCGACAGTCAGGAGTGCCTGTTATCAGCTTTGGCTGATACGCCAGCTGCGCCCATACCTGGACAGGAAGGACCTGGAAACTGTGGTGCACGCACTGGTAACCTCACGATTAGATTACTGCAATGCACTCTACATGGGGCTACCCTTGTGCCTAACTCGGAAACTTCAGTTGGTTCAAAATATGGCAGCCAGATTAATTACCGGTATATCTAGGAGGGAGCACATTTCTCCTGTGCTGAAATCCCTCCACTGGCTGCCAATCAGTTTCCGGGCACAGTACAAGGTGTTGGTTTTGACCTTTAAAGCCCTACATGGCTTGGGTCCATCTTACCTTAGGGACCGCCTCTCCCTGTATGAGCCCCCCCGTGCCCTTCGTTCAGCGGGGAAAAATCTGCTCTCACAACCTAAAATGAAATTCAAGCAGACTTCCCTAAGGGCATTTTCAGTCGTTGCCCCTAAACTGTGGAATGGCCTGCCGGATCAGATACGCCTTATTATGTCCCTTACCACTTTTAAGAAAGCAATTAAGACGGAGCTCTTCCGGCAGGCCTTCCCAGAATAACTCTGTACAGGGATATGCACAGCTGAGCCACTTATCTGGTCTCTCCACTGAGAGTGGCATTTTGTTTTATCTTTTATTATTTATTTTAGTTATATGTCCGTTTTAACTCTATTATGTTTAATACTGTTTTTAAGGGTGAAGGGCAAGAATGTGGATTTTAACTGTAATATTTTAATTGATGTACGCCGCCCCGATTGCCGAGCAGAGAGGCGGGTTACAAATAAAATTTATTATTATTATTATTATTATTATTAATTATGGACTACCACATTAATGAAAAAGTGAACAAATATAAACAAAGCAATGCAAAACACAAGACGGATGCATTTTCGGAAGTTTGGTTCCTTTTTATCCAACAAGTTAACCAACAGAGAGAAGAAACAGGGGGCCCAGAGGTATCTGTCAATATAAGCAGGCCTTTTATGAACAATGAGTTATCAAACAGAATGTGAATGCAATCCAATGAATTAGAAAGTGAAAAAGAAGTGAAAGAAGACATGCCCGTGTGTTATTATTCCTCATTGCACAAGAGGAAAAGCAGCAGCCAACACATGGGCAGAAACATCCTTGGTTGCACAGGGGAAAACACCCACAGGATGCCAGTCTGTATCTGCGCAAAACAGGCATGACCACAACAAGGCTGGTGTGAAACTGAGCAAAACAAGGAAAGAGAAGAATGCATTGTGTAAGAGAAGTAGAATCTGGATAAGTGTTGACTTCACTTTGGAGATGCAGAATGGCTCTGCTGCAGAGAGTTTCTCCATCTTTTCCAGTCCTCAGGGCAAGGAGGAGAAATCCCAGGATGAGAGCGCTGAGTTAAAAATATGTATGAATATACACATTCTACTTTGCTAGACATAGTGGGCTGTTGTCATTTTTTTTAAAAAGGAATGACAACAGTAGTTGACACTTAATGTGTCACGCATAATGACATCACCCTATATATACACCTCCAGGGGACTGGTGGTATTTGTGGTGGTAATGGTTGCATGTATTCAAGTTGTCTCCAACTTATGATGAATCAGGGTTTTCTTGGCAAGATTTTTTCAGAAGAGAAGGGACTGAGGGGATGTGACTTGCCCAAGGTCACCCTGTAGGTTTCCATGGCTGAGTGGGGATTTGAACTCTGATCTCCAGAGTCCTAGTCCAATGTTCAAGCCACTACACTTTTCTGGCTCACACTTTGGAGCCAATCCATGGTTTTGTCCCTGAAATCTCAAGGCCTAGAAGGTCACCCAACTGACATCCCTGGTGATGCATGATGTGCTATGTTCACCCCCATGACCTCTGCAAGGGATTCTTGGATGTATGCTTCTCATTTCAGATATAAGTATGCAAAGGAATCCTGTAGGACCTTTGAAAGTAACTACGCAAATGAAGCTGCAGCATAAGCTTTTGTAGACATGGTCTACTTCCTCACGTGCATGGACTCTATGCACCTGAGGAAGTAGACCAAGTCTACAGAAGCTTATGCTACAACTTCTTTGCCCCAGTTAGTCTCAAAGGTGCTACAAGATCCCTTTGCATACAAATATTCCAGATAAACATACCTATGTTTCTGAATTCAGACACAAAAATATCTTTATTTTTATCTCAGCTTCTTCTGTGTAGCAGCTAAGTTCATCTGCGTTGTGTCACCTGCTCCAAAATATTTTTCCATTGGCAACCAACTCTTCTATGGCTCCATGGCTAAGCCTCTGGGCCACCAATTTTGAAAAACACATTCTATAATCCATAAATTTTGTTGTGTGCCCATGTTCTCTTAATTCTGGAACCTGGAAAGGGCAAATGACTGTATTCCTAAGCATGCAAGTATTTTGAAATGTTGTACCCAGATCCCCAAGGGCCTGGCACTAAATAGACACTCTCCTCTGAGCCTCAAGGTGAAGGGGACGAATCTCAGGGTGAGTATGTTGCTTTGAAAACTGTATGTGTGTGTTTTCCTCACTATTTACACTATGGACCTTATCAAACGCTGGCCACGAAGCGAAAAGTAACAGAAAAGTAACCGAAGTGAGAATAAATTCAGTTCTATACCGAAATGAACTGAATTTCGCCCTGGCGGCCATAGCGCAATGAATACGAAGGCTCCAAAGGGGATTTAGCGATCAGGCGCCGCGGGATGCGGTTCACGTGGGAAGAAGGAAAACACACACACACACATTTTCTTCTCTCTCTCTCTCTCTCTCTCTCCCTTCCCGCCACCCAAAAAGCCAGCGTCGCAGAAGGCGCTTCTGTGGATGGCAAGGATGGGATGAAGGAGTCGGGAGGAAAGGCAGCCAAGGGGACCGAGGAGGAGGAGGAGGGCTGGAGGACTGGAGGAGGGAAGGGGTGTTGGTGGGGAAAAATGCGAGAGAGATGGAGAGAGAGAGATCGCCTCCCTCTTCCCGCCTCCTCTCCTTCTCCTCCTCTTTCTCAATCCGGTTTGCCTTTCGCCAATCCCTTCCCCTCGCCGGGATTTTCTGCTTGGGAGAGCTCTCCCTGCTTCCCCGCCCCGCCCACCATTGCGCAATGAATACGAAGGCTCCGCTTGTACTTCCCCAACAAACCGAATGTCAAAATCTCTCTACTCGCTACGGATTAGCTTCGGGTTCTGTGGAGTTTCGGGGCAGCGTCGTGTGTACACGCGGGGAAACAATACAGATTAGCTCCGTGTTCTAGGGCAGCGTCGTGTGTAAACACGGGGAAATAATATGTATTAGCTGCAGGTACCCTTTGGATTAGCTCTGCTCTAGACCCCATGTGATAAGGTCCAAAGTGTTTGCATTTTAATTGCATTGGGGCTCTTCCTGGTCACACCATCCTTGTAATACAGAAGAACCAGAAACTCGCAGAGTTGGAAAGGCCATCTAATCCAATCTCTAATCTGCTAGTGCAGTGACTCTCTCTATCCACCTGCAGGAAAAAAAACCTTGCCCTGCTAGACATGACATTCCTTATGACATTCCTTGGTCAAAATATGATTTTTAAAAATTCACATGATGTAGGATTCAAGTACACAAATGCTTTCTTTAAAAACATTTCTTACAGTGATACTAAGGAAAAACTAATACAGGTTTTCTTGGCAGAATTTGTTCAGAATGGGTTTGCCCTTGCCTTCCTCTGAGGCTGAGAGAGTGACTTGTCCAGGATCACCCAGTGAATTTCCATGGCCCAGTGGAGATTCAAACTCTTTTCCCAGAATGAGCACTTTTTCCAATGAGCCATGCCACCTCTTGATGTGTCCAAAGGATGATATGGATGTTAAACAGAATGACCTTGAAATGGCAAATGGCAATCCTGGAGGCTTATCAGAGAGGTGATCTACCTATTTTGGGGCAAGGGGTCTGAAAAGATTGAAGGTTCTTTGTCCACCTTGACCCGATAGATCAATTAATTCTAAGTAATGTTATATCTGTATGGGTGTTTTCTTGCCATTCACCTAATGGTCAGAGGCTGTTCTCAATTTGGGCTGAAGGGCAGGATTCTTCTTTACAGCTTCTGGCCACATCCTGAAGTAGTCATGGGATTATCCAACCATGTGCTTGGCTTCCACTTGGTGTCTATATCTATATGGAATGTTTATATCTATGTGGAATTCAAGTTAAGTAGTTCCATGATCAATATATCTATATTTGAAAGGGTGTCATATTGAGGATGGAGCTAGCTTGTTTTCTGCAGCTCCAGAGAATAGGGCACTGAGAAATGGGTTCAAGCTACAGGAAAAAAAGATTCCACTAGATACTAAGAAGAACTTCCTGAGCTGTTTGACTGTGGAATAAGCTGCCTTGGAGGATGGTGGAGCTTTCTTCTTTGGAGGTTTTCAATCAGATGCTAGATGGTCATCTATCCATGGCAGAATGGGGTTGGACTGATGGCCCTTGCGGCATCTTCCAACTCTATGATTCTGTGACTCTATATAGATCATAGATACAGAGAGACAGAGATAGAGACAGAGTAATAGAATTCTATGATTCTATATAGATCAGAGAGAGAGAGAAGGGTCATCTAGATCAACCCTCAACCTTGCAAGAATAGCCAACTAAAGCACTCCTGAAAGATGCCCATCCAGTCCCTGTTCAGAGACCTCCAAAGATGGGGGTGCACCACTTTCTCACTTAGTCCATTCTGCTGTTGAACATCTCTTACAGTCAAGAAGTTTTTCCTAATGTTTAGGTGGAATCTCTTTTCCTATTGTTTGAATCCATTGCTTGTAATTCTTTCATTTACAGTCAAATCTTTCAGTCCATCTCTTAGTCTCTGGAGCAAAACAAACTGGCTCCATCTTCTCCACAATACTCCTTCAAAAAGAGAAATAGAGAGAGGTCTGAAATCCTCTATCAGTCAGTCAATCAATCAATCAGTCAATTGATTTATCATCCATCCATCTCAGAGCACTCAGTAACTCCTTTTGAGGAGCTATGAGGAAGCATTCTGATTGCAACTCTCTTAGGCTGCACCAAAGTAATGCAGTTTGACACTGCTTTAATTGTCATGGCTCCATCCTATGGAAACCTGGGATTTGTAGTTTGTTATAGCACCAGAGCTCTTTCTCCCCTCCTTCATGGCAGACTGATTTGTAGTTTGTGGTGGCAGCAGCGTTCTCTGACCGAGAATGCTAAATATCTCCCAAAACTACACATCTCAGGATTCCATAGCACTGAGCCATGATAGTTAAAGCAGTGTCAAGCTGCATTAATTCTGCAGTGCAGATGCAAACATAGACCAATTGGAATATAAAGGAAAATGCTGGTATTCACTGAAAACTATAAACCAATGCCCAAACTTGAGTTGCACTTCTTATAGCACCCTATTTTCTAAGCATGCCCCTTGCTTGAAATTTGTAATAACAAAGGCACAGGTCTTGATTTTGTCAGACAGAGTTACTTATAGGGTGGGAAGGGAGAAGAAAGATTTGTGGGGTGGTGAGAACATAGAAATCTGATCTGGCTGAAGCATATTCTCCAGCAGCACCGCATTCACTGCCAAATCTAAAACAGGAGAGAAGCGGAAGTGTCAGGTCTCACCAGGATGCCATTTGAGACTGAAGAGGACCTCTAAAGGTGACCTGGCTTCCACAGACTGGGAGTCCTCTGGATCACCATAGCTTCACTTTCTCTGCTCCATAAAGAGGATTTATTATTCCAAAGAATAACAGAGCTGAATGTACAGAACAAAGCAGCTTTTCTCTTCTTCTTCTTCTTCTTCTTCTTCTTCTTCTTCTTCTTCTTCTTCTTCTTCTTCTCATCATCATCATCATTTATTTATTTAGCACCATCCATGTACATGGTGCTTTACAAACAGTTGTAGAATAAAACATCTATATAGTATTCAATAATATAAAATACTAAAATACAATATTAAAATGCAATGAAAACACAGAGAGACATAATGCAAACACACAGAGACTTGAGTTCAAAATAAAACAAAATAAGCAGTATGGATAATCGAATATACTAAAGACATAAAACAACAATCTGAAATTCAAAAAGTTTTAGAAAACAAAAAAGTTTTCAATCTGGATTTAACTGAACTGAAATCAATTTAATTTTGCTTATCTTTCAGAGCTCCTTTGCTGTTGTTATTGACTGCCTTTAAGTCATTTCCAATGTATGGAGACCCTAAGTCAAAACTATCACAGGGTTCACTGGGGATGAGAGTGTGTGACTCACCCAACGTCACCCAGTGAGTTTCCATGGCTGAGCAGGGACTTGAACCCTGGTCTCCAGAATCCTAGTCTAATGCTCAAACCACTATACCATGCTATGTCAACATGAAAACAAATAAAATCAGACACATAAACCACCTTTTAAAAGCTGGGTTTAAAACACACACATACACATACACACACACACAATCAGAAAAGCCACCCTGATTTCAAGGGCCAGAAGTTGAATAAACTGTGACCTGTTGTAATGTCAAGAGAGATGAGCCAACCTGATTTGTCTTGGTAGTGAGTACCAATAATATAAAATATTAAAATACAATGCAAACAAACAAACAAACAAACAACCACACAATGTTTTGCACTAGCTGTAGTTTCTGAACTGTCTTCAAGGGAAGCCCCGTGTAGAATACATAACAGTAGTCAATGGAGGCTGATTCTCCATCTGCCCTGCTTTTTTTTTAAAAAAAAAAAACCTGGGACACAAAGCAGCTTACAATGTAAAATAACAATACAATTTTTTTTTCTTACACACTGGTGTTACTGGAGGATGGACCTTGCAGCCGAAGCGGTCCACACCATGGCTTGAATCAACCATCAATCTATCTATCTATCTATCTATCTGTGGAAAGATAGATCTGAATGCTGGACAAGGACTCTGGAGACCAGGGTTCAAATCTCTACTCAGCTATGGAAACCTTTGGGTGACCCTGGCTGAGTCACACACTCTCAGCCTCAGAGGAAGGCAAAAGCAAATCCTTTCGCAGGGAAACAGCATGGAGAGGAGTTTCAGCCAGACCATTGATGCATGCTGGATCAGGGCCCCATATTAATCAACACTATTTGAATGGTTTCCTTCTAACAATAAGAAGGTGCATGGCACATGATTTTTAAGAAGTGTTTTTAAATGCACATCTTATTTTATTATTAAAGCATGAAAATAATATGCTTTTTTTTTTAAAAAAAAACTTTCATATCAGATAGAGAGCCAGTGTAGTGTAGTGGTTTGAATGGTGGATTGAGACTCCTGAAATTGGGGTTCAAATCTCTTCTCAGCCTTGGATACCCACTGGGTGATCTTGGGCAAGTCACACACTCTCGGCCTCAGAGGAAGGTAAGGGTAAACCTCCTCTGAGCATATATTGCCAATAAAACCCCATGATAGATTCACCTTAGGGTCAACATAAATTGAAAAATGACTTGAAGTCATACAACCACCACAACAAATCATATCAGATCCACCAAGCTTGCTAGCCAACACTGAGTTCAGCACCTCTTGACAATGTCAATATTTGGAAACTACTCTGCTGGTGGTAGTGGTGGGCATACAGTTGCTTCTTTGGATTTAAAAAACAACCTGGTATACAGTTTGTTCGAGGCAAACACTAGCAAGAATTAGACTTTCACATGAGCCAGTGTAGTGAAGTGGTTTGAGCATTTATTTATTTATTTCAAAGATTTATATCCCACCTTTCTCCCACAATGGGATTTAAGGCAGGTTACAATAATTTAAAAAGACAGAGCTAAAACACTGACATTACAAAAGTTAAAAATAATTAAATATTACAAATATATTAAATGTTAGTAACATATTGGACTATGGCTGTGAAGATCAGGGTCCGAATCCTTCTCTGCTCAGCCATGGAAACCCCCTGAGTGACCTTGGGCAAGCCACACTCTCTCAGCCTCAGCAGAAGGCAACAGCAAATGCCCCTGAACAAATCTTGCCAAGAAAACTCCATGATGGTTTCACCTTAGGGTTGCCGTAAGTCAGAAACGACTTGAAGCCAGGAAGGACAAAATGGCATGTGCACCCACATGTGCACACCACCATTTTATTCAACAGGACTTGAATATTTGTGTTTTTCCCAATTCGCGGGAGGGGGGTCTGGAATGGATCCCCCATGAATCAGGAAGGTATATATATTAAGGGCAAGTCAACAGGAGCTAGACCTTCATACCCCAGGGCCCAAATCCCCTTGCTCATCAATACTAGAGTAGGCTCATTGCATTAAAGGCATTTTGACTTACAATTCAGCAACGGGTTCAATAGGCCTGTTCTCCTTAGGCCTTGCAGTCATATTCAAGACTATCAGTTCAAATTCATCAGTGGTGCAAAACAGACACTTGGGAAACTTCCTTGTTTGGAGAAAACTCCATTGATCATGCTGGCTAGGCCTTTCTGGGAGCTACCACCCAAACAAGTAACTTTTCTAGGCTCTGTCTGCAGGGGGGGAAAGTTCAATTTTATGCCACCATTGGATTTGTTGGGCATTACAAATTGCCGTAAACAGGGGAGATGACACTTAATGCCCGATCCAGCGTGATTTCGAAAAATCCAAGCCAGAGAGAAGGAAGGAGCCAGTGCTTAATGGATGTCATGGAAGCAGAGTTATTGATCGAGCATCATGATGAATCAAATAAGGCTGGCAAAAGAAAGAAAGAAAGAAAGAAAGAAAGAAAGAAAGAAAGAACATACGCGGAAGCCTAAGGCAGTTTGGAAAAGTTGTTTAGACTGCAACACCCTGCACTGCTGGCTGGGAGCTGCTGTCCAAAGAAATATATTTCCTGTTGTCCAAAAAAGAGCAGACACTTCTTTTGAGAGTGCTTTAGCTGCATATTCCTGCATGGCAGAATTGGGTTGGACTATATGACCCTTGATGTCCCTTCCCAAGTCTAAGATTCTGTGACTTCAGATGCATCTACACTGTAGAAATAATGCAGTTTGACACCACTTTAAAAGCCATGGCTCTATCCTACAGAACCCTGGGGTTTATAGTTTTGTGATGAACCAGCAGTCTTTGGCAGAGAAGACTAAAGACTTGGTAGAATTCCAAATCCTAGAATTCCATAGGATGAGGCTACAGTATTTAAAATTGTGTTAAACGATTTTATTATTTTACAGCCTTAGACCTCCAAGGGTGTATCTACACTGTGGAAATAATGCAGTTTGATACCACTTTAACTGCCATGGCTCTATCCTACAGAATTCTGGGATTTGTAGTTTGATAAGGCACTGGCATTCTTTGGCAGAACAAGCTAAAGACCTTGTGAAAGAACAAATCCCCGGATTCCATAGAATGGAGCTACGGCACTTAAGGTGGTGCCAAACTGCATTATTGCTACAGTAGATGTAACCTGCATTTCTTTTTCAGTCAGACAGTAGCTGCTTTGTGGGACATTACTTTTATAGTTACAAAGATGTCTTGTTTCTCATGACTTATATCAGTGGTGTGCCATAGGTGAGCAATCTTTTAGCACTGACCAGTACTGATGCTATGGACCTTGGTTTGTCATGCTGGTGATGGGTGCCATTTGCATCCTGTCCTGGGCCATCTCTGCTCATCATGGGTCAGAATGCAAAACTTCCACAAACAAAATGAAGGACCACCTTCTCCCTTAGGAGAAGAGGAGACATAAGATCCTCTCTGGAGACCCTAGTGCATCTCCCACCACTCTGTAAGTATAGATCAGGGGTCCTCAAACTATGGCCCGTGGGCCACATGCGGCCCACCCAGGACATTTATCCGGCCCACTGGGTGTTTTTGCCGCTGCTGCCTGTCCTGCTTAGCAGCCAACTTGTCCCAGGCCCCAGTGCACATGTCCGGCCCTCCAATGGTCTGAGGGACAGTGAACTGGCCCACTGTTTAAAAAATTTGAGGACCCCTGGTCTAGATGGATGAGTGGGCAAGACAGAGTATCCTCCACAGTGGCCCCCTAGTTGGGGAATGACCTCCTCAGCAAAGTTAGGCTAGTTCCCATCCCTATTCAGCTTCCAACAGGCAACCAAGAGGGCGTTGCTCCTTATGGCCTATGGTCTTTCAAACATAGGGGCTGAAAGAGCTGCCTCATACCATGTCGGACCATGGGTAGTATTATCAGCGCTGACTGGCAGCCATGACTTTCGGAGCTTTCCTTTCAGGACGGATTTTCTACCAGCCCTGCCTGGAGATGGTATGGATATTCTCTCCTGGTAATCTCCCATCCAAGTGTTCTCTAGACCCAACCCTGCATAGCTTCTGAAATCAAACAGGGTGTTTAAGGTAAGGGAGGAGAGAAAACAGCATTTGATTTGGGGACTTTTTTTAAAAAAAATGGCACCAAATCCTGTTGTTTGTTTTCACTAAAGTAGATCTACTGAATCTATGGGATTTATATGCCTGTTGAGTCACCCTACATCAATTGATCCAATAGGTCTACCCCTGTAGTGAGTAAACAACAGGATTCCTAGTGTGTGTGTTTTTAAAGTGTTTTGTGTTTATTTTAGATAATGTTTGTATGTACATTGTATCACCCTTGGGATCCATGCTGAGCTGAGAAGGAATAAATGAATGCAATAACAGAGGATGCAGAGGAGGAGGAACATCCCATGAAAACAAGAGGGGGAGGAAAGGAATAGAAGAAAAGCGGAAATACAGAGTCTCGGTTTTTGAAACAGAAAAATTGCAGGAGGGCACTCCTAGAAGTCATCCTTTTATCCATACTTGTGCTGATTACAGTAACATCCAAAATCCACAAAACCTTTATGGCGCCAACCAAAATGCACAAAATACATGTTGCAAGCTTTCAAAGCTCCACTGGTTTCTTCATCAGGCAAAGCTGTTAAAAATCAGTTATGACAATGCTAGTCATAGGCCTGCATTTTGTCAAGATATTGGTGTTGTTCTGAATTGAGATGGTATGGTGGGATATCAATGCTCTCCTCCTTCTGGTCATGTGGATACTCGGAGACAAAGGGCTGATGCAGATGGCCCGTAAGGGGTGGCTCTGTGCTGCTCCTGGGAGCACCGGATTGGGGCCATGGCAACCACATGCCATGGCCCCAATCTTCCTTTTTGCCGCTCCAAAAAGAGCTGACAAATGCCACTCTTTTTGAGGGCGTCAAAAAGCCGCCCTTAGAACCGCAGCTGCGGCTCTTTTGTGCCCCTTTGGTGCAGTGTGTGTGCACGCTGTGCCAACAGGGCACCCTGATCCCACACTCCATGCGGTTGGGTACATGGCATGATCGCAGCGTCAGGGCAGAGTCAGAGTGTCCAGCGTGCAGTCACCCTGCCCCAACACCACCTCCAGGCTGGCCCTTTAGGTGGGTTTGCATCAACCCAAAGCATCTTAAAGTCCAGGAAATAAAATTTAAATTCTACTAGCAACACAAAATATACAGTGGGCCCTTGGTATCTACTGGGATTTGATTCCAGGACCTCCTCATGGATACCAAGATCCATGGATGCTGAAGTCCCATTACATGCAATGATGTAGTAAAATGGTATCCCTTATATAAAATGGCAAAATCAAGGTTTGCTTTTTGAAATTTATATATTTTAAAAATATCTTCAAGCTGTGGATGCTTGAATTTGTGGATAAAAAGATCCATGGATGTGAAGGGCTGACTGTACTTCCTTTGAGATTCAGGATGTCTTCATCCTTTGTGAGGCTACAAACCCCTTTGTTAGGCAGAGAGCATTGAACTTGTGCTGATGTTTGCTTTGGATACCATATTACAGAGTGGATGGGTGAGATCCAGCTACTATTAAAGCAAATGAAGACAATTCCATTGAGTTTAATGGGATGGAGGGGGGTGACTGATGCCTTGACTTCTAGAAGTCAAGGCATCAGTCACCCCCCTCCATCCCATTAAACTCAATGGAATTGTCTTCATCTGCTTTAATATTGGCTGGATCTCATCCATCCATTCTGTAATATAGCCTGTAAAGTGCTAGACAACCACAACTCCTGTTAAAAGCCCTTAGAAGCTGTGAAAGTGTTGAGCACCTTCTGGAGAACATTTGCTTAAAGCTGTTTGGAGAAAGGGAAGGAGAGAAGGAAATAGGTCTCTCAATATGCTCAGCCACTTTTATGTGGTCCCTGGCTTGCTTTTAATCCCCACAACTGCCCTGTATGGTAGATTGGCTGAGAGATAGTGATGACCCAAGGTCACACGATAAATCCCATAACCAAGAAGGGATTTGAATGTGGATCTCTCTGCTCCAAGTTCAGGCCTTTAAACATTATTCTATCCTGGTTTTCTCAGAAGAGAAGTTACCATACAAATAGTACCAAGGCTGAAACATAGTGGTAGGAGAAAACAGTAATTAATGTACTGAATATGCATTACTGGAAAGCAAATTCATAATATGACTAGTTTTAATGATTTGTATAATATGCAAATTAGATGCCTGGGTTTGGGAGTTAGCATATGGCAACCCAGTTCCAAAAGTCTTTGCTACTTCAAAAATGATATGCTACCCTTTGCTGGAAAAATCCATTTGGCAAAAAGTGTCATGCCCAGCCTGGCTGAGGACTCTGAGGAGGCTGAGCTAGAGCCCCGACTTGAACCTGAGCCTGAAGCTGAGTCTGGTCCTGGTTCTGCCCTGCCAGCTCCAGCAGAGTCTGTGGCCCCCAAGGATGCTTAGCAGCTAAGCCTTCTAGCAGCAGAGCCTTCAGGCATGGAGGAGGGAGAAGGAACCGTACCTACCTTCACCCAAAGAAGAGCAGAAAGGGAGGGTTTCTGGCACTCCAGGAGGCTTTATGAAAAACGCCGAGCAATCAACAACATCCTGCAGTCTGATAATTTAAATAGGTGCTGGATGCCAGCATAGTTGTCAGAGTTTATCTGAGCTTCCTAGTGAAAGCACACTTGATCTTAACCCTCCTTGTCTTCTGGGCTGGAAACCTTGACGCTTGCATTGCTGGTTTGCCTTGTCTCTCTGGACTCCTTGACCTTGGATTGCCTACACAACTCATCTCTCTCTGGAACCCTTGACTTTGCCTAGTTACACCCTTGGTTTGTTGCTGCAAAACTTTTGCTTTATGACTATTTGTGTGAACAGAACTCTTGACTGCCTTAGCTCTGCACACTGTTTTGTTTTGTGACTATGGCTATCAGCATACTTGGCCGCTTTCCTGGACAAAAAGGATGCTTTTACGACCAGAAGAGAAGTAAAGTACTTTGATGTCATGTGGCGATAGAAACAGAAAAGTGCTTCTCTTCTCACTGTCTGCCAGGTTTATTTGCAATGCAATAAAGCAAGAGTTGCACTCCAGAAAATACCCTTTGTACAGAAAGATGCCATCTGAGGTGAATTTTCCCCTTCATCCTCTGATGCATTGCAAATAGTATGTTGGATAGCATATATTGTGTGCAGCACAGTTCTTCTTAGATATGTTACAGCTTGTGTTGTGTTGCCTCTTGGTGTGTGTGTGTGTGGGGGGGGTGTAATTCAGACCTCAGATTCAAATATTCAGTGTCTGAGCACACACATTCCATGCACTACCCTGCAGTTCAGCCACTGTGATTTCCAGCAGTTTGACAGCAGACCTGCAAAAGATTCACATAGGAAAAGTGAAAACCATGGGTGGCTGGAATATATATCCAGGGCTAGCTGTGTTGGCCATATGGCAAAGTACAGTATCATCTAAAATCTTAAAAAAGAGTGATGCTTTTATCAGGCCTATCAAAATACACATTATACATGTTGCAAGCTTTCAAAGCTCCACTGCCTTCTTTATGAGATGTTAAAAATCATACAGGAGAAAGAAAAAATAATTACAATGCTGGAGTCACAGGCCTTCATTTTGTCAATATGCTGTTGTTATTGTTGTCCTCAATTCAGATGGTTTGGAAGGATATTTATGCAGGTGGATCCTCCTCCTTCTGGCCATGTAGGTATTGGGAGATTCAGTCCTGGAAATAAACTTTATATTTGATTAGCAAGACAAAAAGTTACTACCTTTGAGATTCATTTTGTCTCGAATCCTTGGTGAGGCTACAAGCCCTTTTGTTAGGAAAAGATCACTGTAGTTGTCTGCCTTCAAGTCTATTCTGACGTTATGGCAACCCTAAGGCGAACTCTATTGTGAGTTTTTCTTGGAAAGATTTGCTCAGTGGGGGTTTTGCCACTATTGCCTTGCTCTGATGCTGAGGGGGACATTCTCAAGATCACCCAATGAGTTTCCATGGCTGAGCAAAGGAGATTCGAACCCTGATCTAAAGAGTGATAGTCCAATGCTCAAACTACTGCACCACGCTGGCTCTCTGTGTAATTGTACACTGCCTATTCAAGCAGCAGGGCTTTTGTGTGCTTCCAGCAAGGAAAATATAAAGGCCGAGACAAGAAACCCAGGAGGATGAAGGGGAAGAGAGAGCATGGGAGTGCATGGAAGCAGGTGTGCTCAGCAGCTGAGAGGCAGCTCTGTCCTTTTGACCCTTACCTGCACCTCTCCTCCTTCCTCCTGTGGCAGGTGTGCAAGAGAAGAACTGTAGCATTTGGGGCTACGGTTCAGGAAAGCAACAGAAGGGGAACATTTCACAGAGCAGCAAGAGGAAATTTCCACCGCAGAGGCCACTGAGGACAGGGGAAGAGGCTATTCTACTAAAATCAAGGAGATCTGTTGCTACTTGCCATCTTTTTTTCTAAATGCATTGCTGTTCAGGATCCTCTGTTATGTTTGTATAGTTTAAATCTACACACATGTAGTTGCACATTGGTAGCACCTTTCTGCAAATGCCAACATTGTGCAATCAGGTGTGTATCCACCATTACGCCTGTTGGTTGTGCCATGGGGAATAATGCTCAGTGGCTGTTCCTGGAATCCCAGGAGATCAAGGGGGACACTGAAGCCACTGAGGAATTGTTACACACCTTCCAAGAACACACAACTGTATGTGAAATGATTATGTTTGTGAAATTTTTTAACACAACTGTGTTACACAGTGGCCCAAAAAAGTACAACAGCATGTGTAAGGGAACGCTTGTTGTTGTTGTTGTGTGCCTTCAAGTCCTTTCGCTTTATTGCAATCTAAGATGACAAAATGAAGGACACATAGAATGAAAAGCCATATGAAGATGAACCCCAAATTCTAAAATGTGAGGTGGAAACTTGCAATAAGAGAAATAGTGAAAAACAAATCACCAAAAACAGATGATATTCCAATTGAACTGCTGCAATCCACATTGACAGAGTCAGCTCTAGTGCTAACCAACATATGTCAACAGATATGGAAAACAAAAAGATGACCAACAGATTGGAAGTGATCAATATATATCCCATCCACAAAATGAGAGATACAAGAGACTGCAGCAACTATAGAACCATAGCACTGATCTCTTATGAACCAAAATCATGCTCAAAATTCTGCAACATAGACTCCAACCATACATGGAGAGAGAAATCTCAGAGGTCCAAGCAGGGTTCAGGAAAGGAAGAAGCACGAGGGACCACATTGCAAACATATGATGGCTAATGGAGCACACCAGGGAATTCGAAAAGAAAATCAACTATAGCAAAGCCATTTGACTGCATAGGCCATGAAAGGCTATGGAATGCCCTTAAAGACATGGGAGTGCCAACACATCTGATAATCCTGATGAGGAATCTGTACTCAGGAAAAGAGACTACTGTCATAACAGAACACAGAGAAATAGAATGGTTCCAATTGGCGAAGGGGTCAGACAAGGCTGCATCCTTTCACCCTATCTGTTCATCTTGTATGCAGAGCATATTATAAGAAAAGCAGGCTTGGACACAGAAGAAGGAGGAGTGAAAATAGAAGGAAGGAATATCAGCAATCTAAATTATGCAGATGACGCCATAGTACTAGCAGAAAACTTCACAGACCTGGAACACCTACTAAGGAAGATGAAAGAAAAAAGTGCTAAGGCAGACTTAATGTTGAACATAAAGATAACAAAAATAACGACCACCAAGGACATTCACAAGTTCAACCTAGACAATGATGAAATAGAAATAGTAAAAGAATATTCCTACCTGGGATCAAACATTGATAGAAATGGGGACTGCAGTCAGGAAAGCAGAAGAAGACTAAGAATGGGGAGGGTGGCTATGAAAGAACTAGAAAAGATTCTAAAAGGCAAAGATATACAGCTCAGCACAAAAGTTAGAATCATACAAGCCATTGTATTCCCTATTACCATGGAAGGATGTGAGAGCTGGACAGTTAAGAAAGTGCTGGAAAAGAGTGCTTAGGATCCCATGGATAGCCAAAAGGACAAACAAATGGATCCTAGAGCAGATCAAACTGTAAATGTCCCTGGAAGCCAAGATAACCAAACTGAGGCTTTCATACTTTGGACACATCATGAGATGAGAGGACTCATTGGAAAAGACAATAATGCTGGGAAGCAGAAAGAGAGGAAGGCCACATGCTAGATCAGGGGTAGGCAACCTTTCCCCTTTAAGGGCCGAGGGACTTCAGCTCCCAGAAGCCTCAGCCATGTTGGCCAATAGCTCCTGGGATTCTGGGAGCTGAAGTCCCTCGGCCTTAAAGGGGAAAGGTTGCCTACCCCTGTGCTAGATGGATGGATTCTATTAAGGAGGTCATGGGTATTAAGGGATTGCAAGAATTAAGCAGAGCAGTGGAGGACAGGGATTTTTGGAGATGTCTCATGCATAGGGTCGCCATGAGTCGAGAGCGACTCGAAGGCAGTTAACAACAACAACAGAGGCAAACCTATCATAGGGTTTTCTTGGAAAGTTTCATCAGAGGAGGTTTGACATTGCCATCCTCTGTGACTTGCCCAAGGTCACCAAGCCAGGGTTCGAACCCTGGTCTCCCAGTGTCCTAGTCCAACATTCCAACCACTACACCATGCTGGCACTTACAGGTGTGTAAAACACGAACAGGATTTCAGCTATAGAAACAGAAGGATCACTCAAGTGTTATATAGTTCAACCCACACTGCCACACTGCAGAAATAAAGCAGTCGAACTGCTTTATTTCTAAGCAAAGCACACCAGAGAAGCAACCTTCCAAACTAAGTTCAAGCAACTTAATGGGGGAAGGTCCACTGCTTTCCCACATGGTCCATTTCACATTTAAAGAGCTCTTATTGTCAGAAGATTATTCCAAATGTTGAGCAAGAATCTCCTTACTTGTAATTTGAATGCAGCCCAACACTGCTCTTTGGTGTGGCAGAAAACAAGCTCATTCAGTCTCCCACATGATTGCAGCCCTTCAGATATTGAAAATGGTTGTACTACCTCCTCTATCCATTCCCTTATCCAGACATTTAAAGATGACTTGAAGGACTCCCCAGCCCAGCCAGCCCTCGCTAACACCGGCACCAGGCAGCAAGAGGCGGCGGGCAGCGGCCGCGGAGGACTGTTTTGCCATCCACAGTCCTTGAAGCATTATAATAATAAGAATTTTTGTATTTTTAAATTTGTATATTTTTATTATTGTTATTGATTTTATTACTGTAAATGATTTTGTTTAATATGTTGAGGGATGGGTGGGTGGGTAAAGGAGGGGTGGAATTTCAAGTTGATTGTTGTTTGTAATTTTGTAATGTTGTACGCCGCCCCGATTGCTTGGCAGAGGGGCGGGATATAAATAAAAATTATTATTATTATTATTATTATTATTATTATCCACGAACCCATTAGCCAGTGGCCTTCAGGGTGATCTTGTCCCTGAGCATGCTAAAGAACAGCTCACTTGTTTTATGGTCCACAAGGTCTCTGACTCACCTTGTTGCTGACTCACCACAGAACCTCCCTGCAAAAATCTCCAACAAAGGAGAGCCCACCATCTTCTGAGGTAGCCCATTGTTTCTCTTGTTGTGAGAAAGTTTTTTCCTGGGGTTTAGATGGAATCTCCTTGCCTTATCATTGGAATCCACTGGTTCTGGTCCCACTGTCTAGAAAAGCCCCAAACCAGCTCACACCATCTTTTACATGACAACTCTTCAGATATTTAAAGCTGGCTAGGCAATGTGAGAAGCCAGTGTGGTGTAGTGCTTTGACTTGGACTACAACTCTGGAGAAGAGGATCCGAATCCCTGTACAGCCATGGAAACCCACTGGGTGTCCTTGGACAAGTCCCACTCTCAGCCTCAAAGGAAGCCAAAAGCAAACTTCCTCTGAACAAATCATGGTAGGTTCACCATAGGGTCTCCAAATGTCAGAAACAACTTGAAGGCATACAACAACAAGAACAACTCCATATCATAGACTCCCCAAAAGACCAATAAATGGGTCTGAGAGTAAATCAAGCCACAATTCTCTCTAGAAGCCACAATTACTAAACTGAGTCTATTATACTTTGGGCATATCATGAGACAACATGATTCATTGGAAAAGACAATAAAGCTTGGTGAAGTGGGATACAATAGGAATAGAGAGAGACCATATTACAGATTATAGATTGGCTGAATCAGACTTCTTGCTATTTTCCCCCAAATAGATTCAGAATCTTGGATAGCTCCCACGCTGTCATAAATTGGCCACATCGTGAGAAGAGGTGACTCATTGGGAAAAACGATAATTCTGGGAAAGTGGAAGGCTGAAGAGGGGGAGAGAAAACCACACTATAGGTGGGTAGACTTCATTAATTTTGTTCTCGGATGTCCTACATTTTCCCTGGTTTTGTGGTAGAGAATTATCAAGAGAGGGATGTCTGCCTTCTGATGTGGAGTGTACTGCCATGTTTATCCACTGGTAGACCAGGGTTCCCAGGTTTACTAAACTAAAGCTCCCAGGAGGGACCTAGTCCACCCACTCAGATGCAGCAAGAAGGCCAGATGAGATGTTGTCAGTATGCCATGGCAAACTCCTGGAGTTTCTCTCCTTTCACCAATAGTGCCTGAACCCCTTTGGGAGTTGGGAACAAAATGGGTACTTGAACAAACCATGAACAAACCATGTCACTGACATTTCCTTCAAGGGCCCTGGTCCACCATCCATTGGTGGCAAGTAGACCAAAGCCTTTCTCATCTCTTCTCTTCCTTGGGATTTGTAGTTTGTTGTGGCACCAGAGCTCTCTGATAGAAAGGACTAAACATCTCACTAAGCCACAAAGCCCAGAACTCCATAACATGAAGCCATGGCAGTTAAAAGCCATGTCAGACTGCATTAATTCTGCAGTGTAGATGCAGCCTAAGATTCTATGATTCTGTGATTCTGCATGAATTGCTCTTTTGACCAAGGCTTCTGCAGAAAAGCCAATGAATTAAACACACACACACACACCATGCATAGATGTGGCAGTGAGCTCGCTTTCTGCAGCTCTTATCACAAGCTGGCATTGCACTAACCTGTTGGACTCTGCATGTATAAATACCAAATATTTCTACAGGTATCTGAAGGAGGAGCATCTTCATGTTGTGTATGTGTGAGACAAGAATAGACAGAGAGCACCCATGCTGCGATGAAGCTATGGGGGGGGGGGATATTCCAGATTTTGGTTGTATCAGCAGAGCCACTGGTGGAACAGGCAGGAGGAAAAAAGATGTGGGGAGGTTAAGATGATGATCAGTGAAAGCGGGTAGGGATTAAGAGGCTGAGACTGGGCAGATGGAAAAACAAGGGGAAATGGCCTGCTCTGTAAGCTGCTGCTGAGCATTGGGGCAATAAAAGTGGATAACAATAGTCGTGAAATATTTAAGAGCCTGTTAGGAAGCCGAAGGAGGAGCAGAAGTTGCTTCAAGTTGGAGAAGAGGCAGAGGGCCAAAGTGCATGGAAACCATGGCTGGAGAAGAGTAAGCAAAAGGGTGGGGGAGCAGAGGGCACCCTCATATTAACCAGAGTTGTGGAACCTCCTTCTCTTAAAGAAAGAGAACCAAAAATGTTGGCTGATGCTGTGCCACAAAATGGGAGGCTGCAATGGGTGACTGTAATGTTATACAAGTCTGTTATTATTGTTGTGTGCCATCGTACCATCTTAAACATATGGAGACCAGAGGTGGTTTTGCCAGTTCCTTCCTCTGAAATGGAGCCTATAGCACCTGATATTCATTGGCGGTCTCCCATCCATGTACTTACCAGAACTGACCCTTCTTAGCTTCCAACATCAGACAGGATCTGGTGCCTCTAGGAAAATGTGTACTGTAGAGATAATATCTATATTTTGTTATTACGTCCCTTCAAGTCACCTGTTGACTTATGGTGACTCCCATGAATCTCACAGGATTTTCTTAGGCAAGGAATCCTCAGAGGTGGATTTACCAGTTCCTTGTTCTGAAACAGAGCCTCCAGCACCTGGTATTTGTTGGCAGTTTCTTATCCAAGTACTAACCAGGACTGACCCTGATTAGCTTCCAGACGGGATCTGCTGCCTTTAGGATTGTTAGGCCTGTATACATGTATGTGCCTTCGAGTTGCTTGTCGACTTATGGCAACCTCATTAATTTCTCATAGGTTTTTTTTTAGGCAAGGAATCCTCTGAAGTGGTTTTGCCAGTTCCTTCATAGCTCTTCTTTCTAGGGCTCCAGTAAAGAAACCCAGCCTTAAAAAGTTCCCTTTTTTGGACTTTGGATTTCCAGAATCACACAACCTTGTTGGTTGGATGGTTCTGGATGTTGAATCCAAAAAACAATCTAATCCTCAACCAACAGGACACACCTCTAGCAACCCCCTGGCTTCCATGTCTGGTTTAGTCCAAACTTTAAAGGATCTATCCAAGGTTTTCAGTTTATTTTGGTTTTAAGTTCAGACTAGAAACCAGAGAGATTTGCTGTCCCAGTAGCATGGAAGACACCAGTGCCAATGCAAACTGTCTATACCTGGAGGAGTACAGCCAGACATGCTGGGTATTTTGAGTCCCTGGCAAATGTTACCTCCAGGTCTACATTCAGGGGTAACTGTGTTGGCCATTTGGCAAATTCAAACAAAAATCATAGAATCATAGAGTTGGAAGAGACCACAAGGGCCATCCAGTCCAACCCCCTGCCATGCAAGAACTCAAAATCAAAGCATCCCCAACTGATGGCCATCCAGCCTCTGTTTAAAGTCCTCCACAGAAGGAGACTCCACCACACTCTGAGGGAGTGTTTTCCACTGTCGAACAGCTCTCACTGTCAGGAAGTTTCTCCTAATATTGAGGTGGAATCTCTTTTCCTGCATCTTGCATCCATTGTTCCGGGTCCTGTTCTCTGGGGCAGCAGAAAACAAGCTAGTGCCCTCCTCAATATGACATCCCTTAAATATGTAAACAGGGCTATCATATCACCTCTTAACCATCTCTTCTCTAGGCTAAACATACCCAGTTCCCTAAGTCATTCCTCATAGGGCATGGTTTCCAGACCCTTCACCATTATTTGCCCTCCTCTGGACACTCTCCAGTTTTTCAATATCCTTTTTGAATTGTGGTGCCCAGAACTGGACACAGTATTCCAGGTGGGGCCTGACCAAAGCAAAATAGAGTGGCACTATTACTTCCCTTGATCTAGATACTATACTTCTACTGATGCAGCCTAAAATTGCATTGGCCTTTTTAGCTGAGGCATCACAATGTTGACTCATGTTCAACTTGTGGTCTACTAGGACTCCTAGATCCCTCTCACACGTAGTCTCATTAAGCCATGTGTCCCCCATCTTATATCTATGCATTTCATTTTATTTATTTATTTTTTTTGGCTCTAAGTGCAGTACCTTACATTCCTCTGTGTTGAAATTCATTTTGTTAGCTTTGGCCCAGCTTTCTAATCTATTAAGATCATTTTGAATTTTCATCCTGTCCTCTGGGGTATTAGCTATTCCTCCTAATTTGGTGTCATCTGCAAATTTGAGAAGCATGCCCCCTATTCCTTCATCCAAATAGTTGATAAAGATGTTGAATAGCACTGGGCCCAAGACGGAACCCTGTGGCACCCCAATGGTCACTTCTCTCCAGGATGAAGAAGAGGAGCCATTGCTGAGCACCCTTTGGGTTCGGTCAGTCAACCAGTTACTAATCCACCTAACAGTTGTATTGTCTAGCCCACATTTTACTATCTTGTTTGCAAGAATATTGTGGGGGATCTTGTCAAAAGCCTTACTGAAATCAAGATATGCTATATCCACAGCATTACCTTCATCTACCAAGCTGGTAATTTTATATATATATAAAAAGATCAGATTAGTCTGGCATGACTTATTTTTGAGAAACCCATGTTGACTTTTAGTGATTATGGCATTCCCTTCTAAATGCTCACAGACTCTCTGTTTAATGAACTGTTCTAGTATCTTTCCCAGTATTGATGTCAGGCTAACTGGGCGATAGTTGTTGGGATCCTCTTTTTTCCCCTTTTTGAAGATGGGGACAATGTTTGCCTTCCTCCAGTCTGCTGGGACTTCTCCTGTTCTCCAGGAGTTCTCAAAGATTATTGCCAATGACTCTGAGATTACATTTGCCAGTTCTTTTAATATCCTTGGATGTAATTCATCTGGTCCTGGAGACTTAAATTCATTTAGGTTAACCAGATTTTCCTGTACTACCTCTTTACTTATTCTGTGCTGCATTTCTGCTATTGTGTCCTCTGCTCCATTTTCCTCAGGTTGAACACCCTTTTCCTTTTGTAAGAAAACTGAGGCAAAGAAGGTGTTGAGTAGTTCTGCCTTTTCTCTGTCCCCTGTTAGAATTTCTCCATCTTCTCTGTGCAGTGGCCCTACCATTTCCTTCTTCTTTCTTTTGCTATGGACATACCCAAAGAAGCCCTTTTCATTATCCTTAACCGCTCTAGCAAGCCTGAGCTTATTCTGTGCTTTGGCTTTCCTGACTTTACCCCTACATGTGCTAGCTATTTGTTTGAATTTCTCTTTAGTGATTCCACCCCTTTTCCATTTCTTATACATCTCCTGTTTAAAACTTAGGGGGGGAGCAGATGGGCGGCCCTGGGCTGCCGCGGGAAGCTGCACCGTGGGGCCGAGATATCCCCACACCTTGGCCCCACAGCGCAGCTTCGCCACCCCTGGAAGGAGCGCTAAAATAGCGCTCCTTCCACAAGTCGCCGAAGATGCGCTGCAAAAGGCTGGCGGCGGACCTTCGGTGACTCTTCCGCTGCAGCGTGTATGGACGCTGTGGTGGGAAGGCATCGCCGGAGCACCGGCCGTGCGGAGGGGCCGGCGCTCCGGCGATGCCTTCGGGAAGGGGTTGGGGCACCCACCGTGCGGCTGCTCCTCCCCTTCCTTGCCCCCAAAACGGCCCTTTGCCCCGTCTGCTTCCCCCCTTAGTTCAGTTGAAAGTTCTTTTGTCATCCAACCCGGTTTCTTGAAACTCCTCCCATTTTTCCTTCATTGATACCTTTATTAGCCAACCAAAATGCACAGTATACTTGTTGCAAGCTTTCGAAGCTCCATGGGCTTCTTCATCAGGCAAGATGGTACAAACCAAACAGGAGAAAAACAATTGGAGATGTTAGTCAGATGCCTACATGGTGTTTCAGTCTTTAGTTAAGATGGTATATGGTGGGAAGGATATCTTTTGCAAGGAGGCTCTTCCTCCTTCTGGCCATGTGGCTACAGGGAGATTTTCCAAGTCCAGCAAATTTAAAATACATTTGCATATCAGCAGGGACACCTCTTTTGCAATCCAATATGTCTCCATTTCTTCATCCCTAGTTGACCACTGATATCAATTTACTATTAAAAAGGGGTGTTTTAGGCAGGTAGCTGAGAGGGCACCTCTAGTGAAGGAAACTAGCCATGCCATAGATCCAGCTGGCTCAGCATGGGGGAAAAGCTCAAGGGAACTTAGCCGGGGATAAATCAATTAAGATCAGAATCTGCATAATCCCTTCACATAGGAGTGTGATGATGGGTGATGTGCAGGATTGCCAGAAAGCTGGGAATCAAAGGGCACTTCCCTCTGGAGATGACACCTCTTTGTGTGAAATATTTGCCTTGATTGTTCAACCATCTCTGCACATCTCTGGCCATTCTTTCTCTTGGAAAGTCCACTCAGCTCCTGAGAAACTGCCTGAGGACACATTTCACAATATAAATATGTCCACTTGGGCAATTCCAATTTCCCTTGAGAATCAGGTAGAAACTCTGTCGGATTCAGAGTACTCCTGGCTACACCACAAAGCAGAGTACAGTACTAAGTCTTCCGACAGATTGGCGCCAATTGGTTAAGTATCACTCACTGCAATCCTTTAATTTGTCATCTATTACCACCTTTTATATCTTAGTTCTTGTGTATGAGTGTAAGAGAGTGTAGTGTGTGTGTGTGTTGATTCCCCCGTTAATCAATAAACTAAACTTTGGAACCTGCCTCTGGAGTTCATGGATTTGGAACCATTATACATAGGTGTGTGTCCTGGTTTTAGGATTCCCCAAAGCCCTCTCGCTGCTTTCTATCAAGCTATGTTAATTCCCCTATTTAATTGCAATTTGTGGGTGCCCTCCCAGGATTCTGGCATTTAGGGTAACATAAGGAATGAAGATCCAGAGCTGGGGAAAGATATGGTTGCCTCAATCTGATACCAATCCACAAAAAAACTATGCTGGGAGGTGGGGAGGAAAGAGAACATTGCCCTGTCTTGACAAGAGATCACACCAGGGTAGGGATGGAACTCCTTGGCTATTTCATCCTTGTGTGCCAGGAGGAATGATTACAGTACTTTTGTCTCCACTGCTGGAGGGAATATTATTCTTCCCATTATAGTGTCCCAAAGGTGCAGTGGGGGTTTCCTGCACAAGAGCAGTGTTTTCTGAACAGGGAAACATTTTTATGTGTTTTTAAATTGTTTGAATGTGTTTTAATTTGTTATTGATTTAATACTGTTTTAAGGGGGGGTGGGAATGTTGTGATTTATTATGTATGATTTTATTGTTGTGACCCGCCCTGATTGGGTCTCCCAAAGGGCGGGATACAAATAAATATTTATTATTATTATTATTATTATTATTATTATTATTATTATTGAGGGGAAAAACGCCCTACATGTTCTTCTCAGAATAATTCTTCCACAACACTTGGGGTTCATCCAGCTCTACGATTCTATAACTTTAGGTGCATGTACATTGTAGAAATAATGCCGTTTCGGCAGATATTTAGCCTTCTCTGCCAAAGAGGGATGGTGGCTCACCAAACTACAGATACAAGGATTCTGGAGGATGGAGCCACGGCTGTTAAAGAGGTATCAAACCGCATTATTTCTGAAGTGTAAATGCACCCCTAGCTTGTCTTCTTCCTCATTTCTCATTTCTAACATTTCCCATCTTGACCACCCTCTGAATTTGCTTGGCCATGCGTGTCTCAGTTTTCATCTGCAAAATATTGGAGGGTATGTGGTTGGGTGAAGGATAGTGAGCATTCAAATCCTGAAGTGGCAAAGCAGGCCAAAACGATCCTATCCCCACCACTATGTTTGACATTTGGGACATGGTTCTACTTTTGCAATTCACTGTTTGGTTTTTGCAAACCATAACATGGCTCATTGAGGCCAGAAAGTTCTACCTTTGACTTGTCTGTCTGGCAAACATTGTTCCAGAAATCTTAAGGATCATCTATGCTTCCTTTGCCAAACTTAAGACAGGCTGCAATGTTCTTTCCAGAGAGTCATGCTTTCCCCTTGGCTGTCCTCCCATGAGCATTACTCTTGTTCCGTCTTTTCTTGGTCGTTGAGTCAGGAAGAATCCCATTAGCCAAGGCAAGCGTGGCTTCTAGATCCTTGGATGTTATTCTGGGGCTCTTCTTTCTTTCCTGGATGATGTGCCAGCTTGTTCTTGGAGAGATGCTGGCAGGGTCACCACTTTTCTTGGTTAGAGCAACTGTGGTCTTGAATCTTCTCCATTTGGAGGTCATCTGTTTGGCAATGGACTGGGGGAATCCCATATCATTAGAAATAGTAACCCAGTCCAGATTGACACACAGCAATAACTGCTTTTGATGTTCCTGCAACAAAAGTAAAACTTTCTTTAATTGGGACTTCATTTGGTGTGTTTTACCTAAACAGCAACTAAAAATTTTCCAAATACAGCAGCAGAGGCTTCTTGAGAAATTCAGAGGGAGTCTGGATCCCAAAGGAAATCCTTCTTTTTGTGTTGTTAAAGGAGTTTAAATTTTACTTCACAGACTGTAAGACTCTTTGGGCCGATGCACACGGCTAAGAATGGGTGGCACAGAGCCGCCCCTGGGAGTGGCAGATTGGGGCCACGGGCAACTGCATGCCGTGGCCCTGATCCTCCTTTTTGCTGCCCCCAAAAGAGGGCGAAATGCAGCTCCTTTTTGGGGTGGCAAAAGGCTGCCTTTTCAGCCACGGTAGTGACTTTTTAGTGCCCTTTTGGTGCACCATATGTGCACGCTGCATCAAAAGGGCATCCTGATGCCGTGCACCATGCGAACGGGTGCACAGCATCAGACCAGGGTTGGAGTGGAGTCAGGGTGGCCAACTCCACCCCCAGGCCAGCCCTTTAGGCCAGTCTGCAAAGCCCCTTTGTCTCCTAGAGCCAATATAGCCAAAATTGTGCTATACACATCTTGGGTTGAACCAAAAGAGTAACTGCATCTGAATGCACAGAGCCAAAGCACATGTGTGTATGTTGCAATTCACACTGTGTACACCCATGCAGAATGCACTTCTCATATGCAATCATTTAGCATTGCACCCACATTCTTGTGCTGAAAGTGGATGCTCAGCATGGGGGGGGGGAATTCCAACCACACTTACTCATGTGTAATTTCCTGGCTAATTAATGCTGCCAGAGGAGGACAGGCAAGTTGGGTGGTGGAGGTTGTAAATGCTTCCTTGAAAGAGGCTATATTCCAACCTCTCTAAAAGAAGCAATTGTAAGACCTTTGCTGGGGAAAAAACTTCATTAGTCCCCACCTCCCAAGGAAACTACCAGCCAGTCCCTAATTTCTCCCTTTTCCTAGAGCAAAAGGTAGCAACAAAACTCCAGGTTTCCTTGAGTGAAGCAAATTACCTGGACCCACAGACAGCACCAGCAGGATTCTAGCCAAAGTATGGCAAAGTGCTTTGCATTCATTCATGTAAAACCCATTCTTGGCAACTAAAGAATCGGTTACCTTGGATCCCATATTGGGAGAAAGCTAGGGTATTAATTAGTTAAAACAATTGGTCTACTTTTCCTCACACACTTTAGGGAGCTGGAAGTCAGGACCTACAATGGAGTAAAGCCACTACCACAAAATGGAGGAAAAGTACTTTCCTAAAACATCAATGGAGAAAGAGGCAAGGGACCAACATCTGTCCCTTCTCACCATCAATGCTCCCCTTCTGTTCATTGCTCAGCAGCGCCAACAAGAAACAGCTGTTGCCTGCAAGGCTTCCGAGTGCGACAGATGTACCTGGGGCATCCGTCCATCATTTCCCTCTAATCCCAGGCCCTCAATCTTTCCTCTGATTAAATTACTGGGCTGGAGTGGGATTATCAGCTAGATGAATGACCAGATGCAGTGTTTTATCTCAATAAACCAACATTAACAGGGCACGCGATACAGGATTTGACGGGGCAACCCAGTCAGAACATACTGGGAAAGAGGAGTCACCATGCCATGGGATGGGGAGGGATGATGCACTGGTGAGACCTCGTGGACTCTTTTAATTTTCATAATCCATATTAGTGTAATGCCTTTATCAGGCCAACCAAAAGGATGAGTGAGTTCCCAGATAGGAGGAGGGGAAAGCTGTGCAATTGTTCTTGCGTCAGTTTGTGACAGGGATGCACTTCTCTGCTAATTTTCTTCTCAAAGGAAGCAATGAGTAATTTTTGTCATTTTCTTCCTGATGCAAGAAAGTCGTGCAGAACAGCAGTTTTCAGAGACTATTTGCAGTTTGGGAATTATTCAGTGCAAAATTCACACTTGCGCCTGGGGATTAGCAGGATTGGGAGCTCATTGATGGGTTTCCCTGTCAATGAAAATTGACACCCGAACCATGCTTCGGAAATACAGCAACTATGGGTCGCAGGCATCGTCATGTAATAAGTATTGCCAAAACCACTTTTTTTCCAGCTCTGAACACAGTTTAAAAGTGTGTAGTAATCTCCTTGGTTGTTTAGTGCAGGAAATGGGCTTTTCTATACAGAAAATAATATCTCTTCAGAAATATTATTTTCAGCATGGAAAATGTTTCAATTGGGAACTTATTTCACACAAAATCATACATAGATCATTTTGCATGGAAAATAGCATTTTCTAAGTAGAAAATAATACTGTTTCCTGTGAGGAAAATGATGTTTCCCACTCAGAACTACCAACTGGGAATTGTATGTAGAATAAATCTTGAACCACAAAGATCCTCATCAGTTCAGGATTCTTCTCATCAGGGTTTCTCAGCATGTAAGAAACATGGTTGGTTTGTTTTTAAATATATTTTTACCATTTTTTGAATACTTTTAAATATTTTTTCCCCATCCCTAGTTTGAAAACTGAAGCATCCAGGTAGCAATCCATCTTACGTTTGTCTCTTCTACCTGAGACATGTTGCCCAGGACAGAGAGCAAGGTTACGGGACAAGTTCATCCCTTTTGCCTCCAAATGCCCCCAAACATGCAATGTAGGCCATTTTAAGCCAAGGAGAGGCTTCTTTTAAAAAACAAAACATAAAGTGACAGGAGGCCACTTTCCATTTGTGTCCTATTTTTACAATCAGACTTTCCTGGGCCTACAATGGTCCAGGGCCCAAATAGATGGTGGGGGGGGAATGTCCCCATGACCCCTAAAAGGCATTTGAGTGCAAGAAAAATGATTGTCAGGGGGCCTTGAGAGGGCCACATGCAGCCCAAGGGCCCACATTTTGTTAGTGGCATACATAAGTGTATAAGTGTGGCTTACATGTGCATATGGAAATTGCCACACTGGAGAAATAAAGTAGTTGGCATCACTTTAACTTACATTGCACCATCCTGTGAAATCCTGGGAATCGTAGTTTGGTGAGGTCTTTAGCCTTCTCTGCTGAAGAGTGCTGGTGCCTCACCAAACTACAAATTCCAGGATTGTGTAGGATAGAGTCCTGGAAGTTAAAGTGATGTCAGATTGCTTTATTTCTGCAGTGTGAATACACCCTATGTCTCTTTTTGGAGCAGGGGATTATTCTCTAACCTTTGTGGTCCATTCAAAGCTCCCATCACCTCCAGTTAGGGGTGGCTGCCAATAGCACCACTAGGGCTGGCATCACCTGGTGCAATAGCTCATGGTGTCACATCCCCCCCCATTGGCCTCCTCCCATACCACACCCATACAGAATCTTTAGTCATGTCTTTGTACTCATTTATTCATAAATTGTAATTCCCATATATAATAATAATAATAATAATAATAATAATAATAATAATAATAATAATAATAATAATTTTTATTTATATACCGTCCTTTGGCGAACCAATCCGGGTGGTGAACATAATAAAATACTGCATACAGTGATACAATCTAAAACACATCAGTCCCCCCTCCCCCTTAAAAAAGCATTAAATCAAATCAATTTAAAATAGAATACAACTAATAGATTTTAAAATTATACCAACCAATAGCCCTGCTAATTCCCTTAAGAACAGTCAATCACAGATTCCAGGTCACAAGGCCGGGTTAATTAATCTGGAAAGGCCTGCCAGAAGAGATCTGTCTTGACAGCCTTTTTAAAGCTATCCAAGGATGTTAATTGACGGATCTCATCCGGCAGGCCGTTCCAGAGTCTGGGAGCGACAACCGAAAAAGCCCTCTGGGAGGTCCCCGCAAGCCTTGTTTTTTGAAAACTGAATGTCATGGCAATCGTTGGGACATAGCAAAATTAAAATTGTACTTTTAAATCACAATACCATATGCACAGAATAAAGTTGTTTACATATACAGAGTTCCATGGGGTTAAAGTGAACATTTTGGTAAAATGTGATGTTTTCAAAGAATTTTATTTTAAGTTACATTTTGAAATTTGAAATTTGAAATTTGAAAAACTGAGGCCTCTCCTTTCTCCTCCCACTGAACCTCATCCCACTCACATCATCTCTTCAGCATTTTAAAGAGATCCAGGTGAATGCCAAAGCTTGTTTCTGCCCAAATGCAGATGGTTTAAAAAGCAGTGGTGTCACCCCCCTTTTAGGGTCTCACCTGGTGTGGTCTGAACCCCTTGTACCCCCCTCGTGATGCCACTGCTGGCTGCTGGTGTGATGGAGGGAGAAAGCAATTCAGGTGACGAAGATGTGGATGCTGTGGGCTCGGGGAGAAGAAAAGAGATGATGCACTCCTTCCAGGAACGTGCTCTCATTTCTTTTCCCCTCTGAGCCAAGACCAGCTGCTGCTTCATTGTCTGAATTGCCCCCTGCCCTCTGTCACCTCTCCAATGGTTAAATAGCGGTGGAGACTTTTCTAGGGACTTGACAGCTGCCAGGGTGAGAGGAGGACACATAACTGAATGGGTGAAAGATTATGCTATGGTTCTGGATCTTGGCCCTAAACCACCACTGCCTTTGTGATTCATTTTGGGTACTTCTGGCCAGTGTTCAAGAGGAAGAAAATCACCCCAAATCAGCACTAATACTTTTTTAAAACTGAGTTTTGCAGCCGCTTTGGAAGTCACCGAGAGGCTTCAAGGGCTGCAGAAGTCAAATTATATGGAGCTCCTGAGTCACTCTCCCCTCTCCTCATTATCCTGACAATGGCTATTGCCTCATTGGCGAATGAGTACAGTTTCACACCACTTTAACTGCTATGGCTCCATTTATGGAATCCTGGGTTCTGTCGTTTGTCAGAGCACCAGAGCTCCTTGACAGAGAAAGCTAACTATCCTACAAAACTACAAACCCCAGAATATCATAGCAGTGAGCCATGGCAGTCAAAGCGGTGTCAAACTGGATTAATTCTGCAGTGTAGATGCAGCCAAAATAGCATCCCTCTTGCTCATGGTGTTAACTTCTGACATTTAATGTCAACTGTTCCACCTTCCTTCTGCAAAAAAAGAAAAGAAAAGAAAAAAGAACTAGTTATGAGTAGTTCTGTTTCTAAAGGGCCTCATTCCCACTGTGTTTTAAACCGGTTTGCAAAGTGGTTTGAAGCAATTTAAATGACCCTGGTTCGCACTTGAACTGAATCGCTGAAGTGGTTTGGAGAGAGGAGCCATGCACTAGACACGTTTAATGCACATCTTTTTGATGCTGATTTTTTTCATGTCTTTTTTGATAAATCAATTCCGCACAAGTGTGAACCAGATGCGGATCGGAATCGATTTAAATTTGCCCTTTGGCCAGCTGAGGCGGGTCCAGTTTGAATCGATTCATTTGTCAATGTGAACCACAAGTGGGTTTATAGTTTTTTGTGGGTTGTTCGGGCTGTGTGGCCATGTTCTAGAAGAGCTTCTTTCTGACATTTTGCCAGCATCTATAGCTGGCATCTTCAGAGAAGTGGGTTATTTTACAGCAAGAAAATGTGATCGGGGCAAATGTAGTGTGAACCATGCTCCGCTGTTGAACCGATCCATCAATTCAGATTGCAAACCGATTCATTTTTAAGTGGGAAGGAGGCCATAAATTGGTCCTTCCAAACCATGTTCTCTGGACAGGGGATGATCCATTCCCAGGTTTTACATTTCTGTGAGGGGAAAGTTGCATCTCTTGGGATTCAGGCACTGGGTGTATTTGGAATCCCAGCATGTGCATAAAGAAAGGTTGTGAGATTATTGAAGTAGAATTTAAAGATGAATGAGAAAACCCTCCTTAAAGGCCAGTCCTGTTCCACCCTATTCTGCTTTTAAAAAGAATGACATTACTATTCATTTTCACCCTCATTTCCCCTTAATAATTTCCCTTTTAATTATTTACTCTCCCTTCTCTGTCTAGTTGCATTCAGAAGAGGAGCCGAGCTCTCCTTGAGCAAAACACTGCAGGGCTGGAGATCAAGTACCGTAGTTCCTTCCAATCCTGCTAGCTTTATCAATAGCTCAATTTCTCAATATCCCACTGGCACTGAGCAGGGAAGAACCTGAGCCACCTTCCTTCAGCCAAATGGGTGGTGTCCTTCAGAGGTGGAAACCAGATCTAGATTATATTTTGGACAATGGAGCGGCTGGGACCCCTCCAGGCTTATCTCTGAAGCACAAGGGTAAGCTGGACAAAGGGACAGAGATGGAAATGCACAAAGGATGCAGCTGTAGTACAATACACTTTCCTTCTGTCATTGGTTCATGCTTGCAGCCAGCTAAGGGATGCAAAACAGCCAGGAAAAGAGAGATAGAGATTACCTGTCACTTGAAGGGCATTTGGTGGCTACAGGCAACAATCCCTAATCCTAACGGTACATGTATTGAGGTCATACATGTGCATCCTTTCCACTTGAGGCTGTAAAATTATGGAGTTGAAAGGGGCCACAAAGACCATTCAGTCCCATCCCTTGCCATGCCAGGATACACAACTGATGGATTCCTGAAAGACACCCATCCAACATCTGTTGATCATGTCACCTCTTAACCTTCTCTTCAGGCTAAATATGCTCAGCTCCCTAATCTGATCCTTATTGGGCTTGGTGGTTTCCAGACTTTTCACCATGTGACATAGGATTTTAGTGACAGACTTTAGTGGTCCTGCAGGTATATATTCAGACTAGAGAGAAAGTGGATGATACCAGCACACAGACAAGCCAAAGCAATGATTGCCTAGATGTCATGGAGAGGAACATCCAGGACAGAAGGCAGAAATGTCACAGGCTTGCTCCAAACAGGGGCAATGCTCTCCAACCATGCTCCAAACTGCTTCATGGAGTCATCTGCTGAAACTGGTTTATGGGTGAAGGCCCCAAGATGGTGTAGTGGTTTCCATGTTGAACTAGTCCTCTGGTGACTAGGGCTCAGATCTCTGCTTGGTCATAGAAACCCACTGAGGGATTTTAGACAAGAGGAATATACAGAGGAAAGAAAAGGCAAACTTTCTCTAAGGAGATCTGGATAAGAATACCCTAGAAGAGTCACCATATTGGAGACTGCATGGGGTAGTGGTTTGAGTGTTAGGCCAGAACTCTAGAAGACCAGGATTTGAATCCTTCCTCAGTCATGGAAAATCACTGGGTGAGTTCTCTCAGTCTAAGCAGAAGGCAAGGGCAAACTTGTTCTGAATAAATCTTAACAACCAGCATGGTATAGCGATTTGAGTATTGGACAAGGACTCTGATAAACCAGGGTTCAAATCCCTGTTCAGTCCTATAAACCCACTGGGTGACTTTGGCCAAGTCACACTTTCTGAACAAATCCCATCTGTAGTTTTTTGTGGTTTTTTTGGGCTGTGTGGCCATGTTCTAGAAGAGTTTCTTTCTGACGTTTCGCCAGCATCTGTGGCTGGCATCTGGATTCTCTGAAGATGCCAGCCACAGATGCTGGTGAAACGTCAGAAAGAAACTCTTCTAGAACATGGCCACACAGCCTGAAAAACCCACAAAAAAACTATGGATGCCGGCCACGAAAGCCTACGACTTCACAAATCCCATCTGAACAAATCTTGCCAAGAAAATCCCATTAGAAGTTCATCTGAGGGTTGCCATAAGTCATAAATGATTTGAAGGCACTCAACAGCATTCTGACTGAGGCACACTGTGTCCTTATTGAATTTACCTTTTAAAAGAAAGAAATTTTAATGTTGCTCTTCAAACAGCTTCCATCCAGGAAGTCTGAGGGACAAAGGCTGGAATCCTTTTGATGTCTTGTATGTATGTACTTCCAATTCGCCTGTTGACTTATGGTGATCCCATGAATTTCATGGAGTTTTCTTAGGCAAGGAGTCCTCAGAGATGGTTTTATCAGTTCCTTCCTCTGAAATGTAGCCTACAGTACCTGGTTTGTTGGTGGTCTCCCATTCTAGGACTAACCAGGGCTAACATTGCTTTGTTTCCAAGATCAGATGAGATCTGATGCCTTTAGCATATTTAAGTTCCCCTATGGAATGCCATTGTCTGATGCAGAACATCCACAGTCAGTTCGGAGTGGTGGAAATGGAGTTGCACATGTTGGTGCAAACTAAACATGGATGTTCATGCACATTTGGTTGTGCATTACGTTGTGCATTGGGTACCTTGGTTTATTTGTACACCATTACCATTCAGCACAGGGGTTGCATCTGGAGATGTAGGCTCTTGGCCTTTAACACTTCATATGAGTTGGCCTGAGTTTTGAGATCTGCTGGCGGGACTTTCTTGTAACTGTAATTGTGTGAATGCAGATTTATATTAGTATGGTGTGGTGGTCTGCGTGTTGGGCTATGACTGTGAAGACCAGGGTTTGAATCCCCACTAAGCTGTGAAAACCCACTGGATGATCTTGGACAAATCACATTCTCTCTTCCTCGGAGGAAAACAAAGGCAAATCCCCTCTGAACAAATCTTGCCTAGAAAAAAACCCATGATAGGTTCTCCTTCAGGTTGCCATGTCAGAAACTACTTGAAGAAACACAACAACAGAAGGTTTGTTATATGCAAGCATGACTATAGGATCTGGCCTCTTATTTCTTAGAAATACATTGGATTGGGGGAAAAGAGAGAGAAGAGAGGAGAGAAGAGCTGTAGTTTTCACATCTGACTCTATCTCCCTCTGCTGTCCTGAAATGATTCTGGACAAAAAGCTAAAAACACACATATGAATGTAAATTCATGCTTCTTAGCCATGCTCAAAATGGAGGACATTTTGAAATTCTTCCTGGACAGAAGGTTGAAATGGAGGACCTCTGGTCACCCTGGAGCCACTGTGGCATAGTGGTTTGAGTGTTGGACTATGACTCTGGAGGCCAGGAGTCATTTCCACACCCAGCCATGGAACCCCCACTGGGTGACCTTGGGCAAGTCACACTTTCTCAGCTTCAGAGGATCGAAATGTCAAACCCCCTCTGAAGAAACATGCCAAGAAAACTCCATGATGGGTTGGCCTTAGGGTTGTCATAAGTTGGAAAAGACTTGAAGGCACAGCAACAACAACTTTCTCCCCATTATAGGACTCAAGGTGGCTAACAACATTTTAGACAATACAGGCTAGCCTCCACACACTTGTTAACATAATTATTGGCTGAGCATTGTGTGCATGCAGATCTGTTTTGCACATGGCACATGTATGTGTACCACACATTCAGTTGTCTGTGTGGATTTGCAGTCCTATGTGCAATGGCTGAATTTGTGGAATGCCGCTTATATAGCTGTGAACCAATTACAAACATTAATGCCCTAGTCAAAAAAGTAAAATAAAAATACAACTACCTGTGTAGAACACTAATAGGACAGCAGCCATGGTTCAGTTGTGCAATGCTGCCATTCAAAACAAGGGGTTGCATAGCACAATTAATGCATAACTCGACATGTGGCAATGTACGCTACACAACCCCAGGCAGGATCTCAGCCCAAGCCTTCAGTAGCACAGAAAAATAAATAGTCAGGGTCCACCTTTTGAGAAAACATCACAATTAAGCAGAAGAACAAGGTCAGGAATTTTGGAATCACCTTCCTAAGAAATCGCACCACCCCTTGGTCATTCCTTTCTCTGGTTCCCATCATCATGCCATCCTCCTATTCCCTTGCAGGAGGGAAGATGCTCAGTAGTTTTGTAGTTTTGCTGAACAGGGCCTTTCAAAAGTTCAGGGCTATCATCCCATTGTTTAAAAAATCTATGCCAATGGATCAATCAATTAAAGCTGCATACATTTTCATGGGAATAGAGCAATAACACTAGAAGGGAAAGAGGAACACTTTGCTAGTTTTTAAGGGTGTTGATATCTACACAAAGGGTGCGTCTACACTGTAGAAATAATGCACTTTGACACCCCTTTAGCTGCCATTAGAAATAATGCTGTTTGATGTCACTTTAGCTGCTATGGCTCCATCCTACAGAATCCAGGGATTTGTAGTTTTGTGAGGCACTGGCACTCTTTGGCAGGGAATGCTGGGAGCTACAGCCCAACAATATCTGGAGAAACACACGATTCCCCACCAAAGAGGTGTAGCATAAAGGAGGTCATCTTCAAATGGTCAGGCCCAGAAATGTTTAAAATAATCTAAATAATGAAAACAGGGTTTTTAAAATTTGTGTTTGGTTTCTGTTTGGGTGTTTTATTTTCTTTTGGAGATCTGGGAGTATTTGGGTTTCCCTTTATCCTGTTCTAAGTGAAAACTGCCACTCCACTGCAGGAGTAGGATTTATTTTTATGTTGTTAAATTTATTTTTGTTTTGTTTTGTTTTTTCTAAGAAAAGTCCACATTTTTAAAAATTAAGTTTAAACACAAAACATATAAAACAAAATCACTCAGTTACACACGTAACATGCAAAATAATGAAACAACAAAATATAACTGTAAACTAAACTAAATTTAACCCCTAACCCCACTTATTCCTTCTGCCAGCTCTCTGCCCCTACACAAAACTATGACATATGTTATGTAGATAATACAGTAAACATATTTTCTGTTGCCTAGCCTGGAGAGTAACGTAAATATATGCTCAGGAATGCAGTTTGAACGGAACATACAGTGTAAGGTGACCTGGCACCTTCTGTTTTAGACTATATGGGTACCAAACTCGGTGCCATAATCTGTCCAGATCCTGATCTATTAGGGTGTGGGGCAGAAGTGCATTTCTTTCAATACAGCTGGATCCTTGATTCACCAAGCCTCCTGCGGTTCCTGGGGAAGGCAATTCCTCTTTGGAAGGCAAAGAGGGAGCAGCCAGGCAGGGAAAGCCACTAAACCAGGCAATGAAGTTGCTCTCCCTGACTTTAATGGGAGATGACAAGGCATTTATGGAGTCCCTCTCTGCAGCGTTTTATGTGTAATTCACTGTGCATGGTAGAGGCCTTTGCAGAGCAGTGTGTGCTGCTGGCCTTTAGTTCCCTGCCATTGCTTCCATATGGCAGGGGCCAATGCGCCAGCCACTGCATGGATTACTGACATGTGCGTGTGCTGGGGGAGTCAGTCCCTGGGGGTTCAGGCAGACAAGCAGGAAGGAAGCATTTGCTAAAGACTGGCTGGGTTTACTGGGGGCTGCCTTGGCCTACCATGAAAGGGTGGGTGGGGGGGGGGGGCTGAAAGAGACAGCCATCACACCCGCAACATAGAATCAAAGAGTTGGAGAGTTCTGCCATGCTGGAAGACACAATCCAAGCTCTCCCTGTGACATGGCTATCTGACTTCTATCTGAAAACAGCCTCCAAAGAAGGAGACTCCACTGACCTCCAAAGCAGCAGCATCTTCCACTGTCAAAAAGCTCTCACCACCATTAAGCTCTTCCTAATGTTTCATGATTAGACTCTCCTTTCCATCACTGAAGCCATTGTTCTGGGTCCTGCCCTCAGAAGCTGCAGAAAACACAGAAATAACTTGTAAACCGCCCGGATTGGGTAACCATTGGGCGGTATAGAAATAAATTTTATTATTATTATTATTATAAAACAAACTCATTCTATCTTCCACCTCACATCCCTTCTCATATATAAAGGTGACCACTTCATTCAAAGCTGGATTCCAAGACTACTTTAGCTCATTCATCACTCAACTGGAAATCAGACTATTAAATCAACTACGAATTCATTTGCTGGAACAACTAGCCTTAGAAACCGTACTGGGGGGGGGGGGGGAATGCCAAACATGAGCAGAATATGGCTCTAAGTATGCATTTTGCAAGGCACAAATACAATAGATTATGTTGTATGTTCAATCTTATGTAAATTTGGTAAAATGGCTAGGACAGGGAGAGAAATAAGTGTAAATAAAATTATGTTAACATTTATTTATGTATTTATACAAACTATATATCCTCTTGGAAGATAATGGAGATATCTGGGAAGACACACGCCAAGCATTGTTAACATATGTTATGAAAATCCTACCAAAGAAATTAAAAAAAAAAATTAAAAAAAAAAAACCTGGTACAGCTGGACAACTTTCCACCAGCAGTCCCCAACTAGAGCAGACCCATTGAATCCATTGGATTTACCTATGTGTTGATTCACCTTTCAACCATAGGTTCAATGGGTCTCCTCAACAGGATATCAGCCATTATATGAGCTGAACTGAAGGTATGTTTCAGAGGGACACTTCAGGTCACATTTTGCAGTAATGCCTAGTGGCTGGAAGGTTTAGGGGTGGTCCCCTCTTTCAGACCATTGTAAGGTGTCAAGGATCTCCAGCATGCATCAAATTCAATTGTGTGCTGCTAAAAGCAATGTTCAGGAGTCACCAAAATGTTTTCAGATGATGCAGATATGTACTTCACAGGTGTAGAACCTCAGCCTCTTGACCTCAAACCAACTCAGCAACAGGGCACCAGATGGCCATATTCATGACACCCTTGTTTGGCAGCTTCCCAAAATTTTTGTATGAGGCAGGATTTATCTCAGAGCAAATATTCCATCTGTACAGATCCCCAAACAGACAAAAGTCAACCCAACCCAACCCAACCCGTTTGGTTCTTTGCTTGTGGCGTGTGGTAGGAAGGAGTGGGGAGGGCACTCATCTGGGTGTCACCCCTCTTCTGGGGCATCACCCAATGCGGTCCTCACCTACCCACCCACCCGTGACACTACTGGGGTGGTGCAATCCCCTTCTTTGGAGGTTTTTCAACAGAGGCTGGATGGCCATCTGTCACTGGGAGTCAGTGGCATCCCACACCAGGGTGTCACCCAGTGTGAGTGTGTGTAGGGGGGGCTTTAGGGTGGAGCTTAAGGAGGCAGGGCCAAAAGGGCACACCCTCATCTCCCTGTTTGGCATGGCTTTACACCCGAGTAAACCTGTGCTGGACAGGGAGGAAGGGATGCCCTGGGCCTCTCACTCCGAGGCGTGTGTGTGTGTGTGTGTGTGGGTGCTCAGCCAGATATCACCCCTCTTCTGGGGTGTCGCTCATTGCGATCTGAACCTCCTGCATCTCCCTAATGATGTCACTGCAGGGAGTGCTTGGATTGTGCCTTCCTGCGTGCCAAAAGAGGGTTGGACAGGATGGCCCTTGGAGTCTATTCCAACTCTAGGATTCCATGGTTCTATGATGATTCTATTGGACAGGGGAAAAGGCAGGACATAAATAAATATAACAACAACAACAACAACAACAACAACAACAACAACAACAACAATTCATTTACCAATTCCTTGGTTCATTAACCCACAGGATAATCCAGCCACTCTTGTGCCAATGTGCCAGTGTCAATCCAACACAGCCACCCACTTCCACCAATGCCAGACTCATTTGTGCCTGCTGCCTTGTCAAAAAACTCTGCTTACAAAATTGGCCTCGCTCTGCAAAATTGGGCATCTCTCATTTTCACCAAGATCTGTCACTTAAGTGCCTGATCACTTCATGCACCTTGTTCTCCACCCATTTTTTCAATTCAGTTTCACACAGATACAGTGTGTAAGCAAAGAACAAAACAGTTTTTTTTGTGTGTGTTCGGATTTTTTTTAAAGTAGGGGGAATTTGTAGAATATCTGTAGAATAGTAACGCTGGAGTCTTTGCCACTTGCAAAACCTGTTCAAGTTTCTATTTGTAAAATGCAGAGAGTGATGTAGTGGTTTGAGCATTGGATTAGGACTCTGGAGGTCAGGGTTCAATTCCCTGCTTGGCCATGGAAACCTAGTGGGTGACCTTGGACAAGTCATATACTCTCAGCCTCAGAAAACCCTATGATAGGTTCACCTCAGGATCACCATAAGTCAGAAATGACTTGAAGGCACACAACAACAAAATGCAGAACCTGAAATGCAACATTATTGGCAAATTAGAATGGATTTTCCATGACATCAAGGGAGAAAGACTACAAAACCCATCCTCTTCAGCCATTCTTGCATTGTTCTGCAGAAGTTTTGTCATAGTAGCAGGTGTGGCATCCATGTCAGCTTTTCTAGTTCTAATTTTAAAAGCTCCAATATTTTTTTCCTATAGTTAATTGAAAAGACTCCAACAACAACTGAGTTTTTTTCCTTATTATTTGGGCAAATGAACAAACACGCCTATCCCTGTGAAAGTACTTCCCAGTTTTTGCCTTGAAAATGAATAAGTAAACACTGTAGGTCCTTGTTATCCACTGGAGTTTGATTCCAGGACTCCCCATGGATAGCAAAATCCATGGATGTTTAAGTCCCATGGAATGCAATGGCATAGTGAAATGGTGTTCTTTATATAAAATAGCAAAATCAAGGTTTGCTTTTTGGAATTTGTACCTTTTTGGAATATTTTCAAGCCATGGATGGTTATCTATGAATAAAGAATTCATAGATATGAAGGGTGACTGTAAAAACATTGCAGAATAGGGGTGGGTTAGAGGCCAGATTCGTCATCACCTTCCTCCTCCTGCACAGAAATAAGCCTTCTTTTGTCTTGTTGATCTTCAGAGCTCATTCCTTGTACTTTAGATTTTAGAGAGATGGAGGTTTATATATAGCACACCTTGTCTGGTGAGGACAGAACATCACTTGCCTGAGCCTTTGCAATACATTCTTTGCAATGGTGATCAAAGGTATGGCTTCTATGCTCACCACAATGGCATGCAGTCTGATGCTCGCTGCTCTTTTGGAGTTGGCAGGAGCATCTTGTGCAAAGGTATTGCAATGATTCCTTTTCTCCTTGTTCCTGGGACCAGAGATGTCCCACACACTCATCTCAATAAGGCTTTACAAAGCAGGGAAGAAACCACTTTCATCTTCCTTGACCTTCGGAGATTGATGCTCCAGTCTGTCCCTGTTTGCCCTCCAAGTCCATGCTGAGGTAGGAAAGAAAACTAACCTCTCTCTCTCCTCTTCCCCTTCTGACCTTCTATTTTTAAAAGATTAATGAGGGGAGAGGGGAAGGGAGGGACTGAAAGCCCCCCACATGCACATCAGGAGCTGGAAATCTCTGGTTGCCCAACAGAATCATTTCATCATTTGCACAAAAATGTGGGAAAAGGCAGAGATATGCTCTTACAGCTGCCTATGCTTTGCTCTTTCCCTGGCAAGGGCCTCTCTCCAAAACAAAAAGCATTAAGGTCATTCAAGGCACATTGTTCAGTCTTATCTGGAGGAGGCTGCTTAAGCTACCCTTCCTACAGAATCATAGAAGAGTTGGAAGCAGTGGTCCCAAAGGCCACCTGGGACTTTATCACACTAGCCTGCTGTCTCCACACATTCCGGTTAGTTTAAGGCAGGGGTAGGCAACCTTTCCCCTTTAAAGGCCGAGGGACTTCAGCTCTCAGAATCCCAGGAGTTATTGGCCAACATGGGACTATTGGCCAACATGGCTGAGGCTTCTGGGAGCTGAAGTCCCTAGGCCCTTAAAGGGGAAAGGATGCCTACCCCTGGTTTAAGGAAATGGAAACATACTGGTTTGGGAACATTAGTAATCACTCTTCCCTGCAACAGTGCTAAGGAACTGTTCTGGCTGTATATGGTCCCATGATCTCTCTTCCACATGGCCTCCATCACCTCACCTTCCTACTTTATGCCATATCCAGAATGCCTTTCATTTTTATTATTTTATTATTTTTACTGCAATTACAAAATTATGGCAATGCAATGAAACTTTTTTTAAAAAAGAAAATAAATGGAAAAACAAAAGAGCCTGCTTGGGAATAGTGAGGGAAAGAGGGGAGAGGAGCAAAATCACAGCCATTCACCCCATGTGGCTGCCTGAGAACTGGAACTGCAGCGGAAGAGACCTATCGTATGAATCATTGAACAGCAGCAAGATTGAGAGGTTATTGATTGGTTTTGTCTGTCAATGAAAAGGTGCACTGCAGTGACAAATGGAATGCAAGGCAGCACCAGGACAGACACAACATTGTGTGGCAAGTACACTGGGGTTTGGTTCCAAGATCCCCCATGGGTACCAAAATCCATGGATGTTCAAGATCAATAAATACAATGGCATAGTGAAATAGTGTCCCTTATATAAAATAACAAAATCAAGATTTGCTTATATCTTTTTTGAATATGTTCAAGCTGTGGATGCTTAAATCTGTGGATAAGAATCCATGGATGTGAAGGGCTGACTGTATTGACCAAAGATGTTTTTATCCTGTTGAAATTCTGCTTTTTCATTCCTGTGGCATAACACCCCCTACTCTAATGTGACTAAAGCACTTCTGATAGATATCCATCAAGCTTCTGTTTAAAGACCTCCAAAAATGAGAGTCCACCACCTTCCAAGACAATCCATTCCATGGTCAAACAGCTCTCACCTTCAGAAAGTTCTTCCTAATGTTGATGTGGAATCCCTTTTCATCGTTTGAATCCATTGCTCCATTCCCTAGTCTCTGGAACTGCAGAAAACAAGCTTGCCCCATCCTCAATATGACAACTTTTAAAATATTTAAACATGGCCATCATGGCCCCTCTTAACTTTCTCTTCTCCAGGCTAAACATATCCAACTCCCTATGTTGTTCAACCTAAGGCTTGGTTTCTAGACCTTTGATCATCTTGTAAACATATCCAGAGGTAGCTGTGTTGCAAAACAAAATACAAAATCCATAAAAGAGCTATATCTTTCTTGGCCAACCAAAATGCCAGACAGATGCTGGTGAAACGTCAGAAGGAAACTCTTCTAGAACATGATCACACAGCCCGAAAAACCCACAAAAAACTATGGATGCCGGCCATGAAAGCCTACGACTTCACAAAATGCCAGACATTTTCTGTATTTTTGTTGGCCAATAAAGATATAATTCTTTTGTGGATTTTGTTGTATTTTGACCATCTTGGCTGTCCTGGAGAAGTTCCAGTTTGTCCATATTCTTTCAGAATTGTGCTGCCAACAAGTGGACATAGGATTCCAGGGTTGCATCTGCACTGTGGAAATAATGCAGTGATACCACTTTAACCCGCCATGGCTCTATCCTATGTAATCTTAGGATTGGTAGTTTAGTGGGGTACCAGAGTTCTCTGACAGAGATGGCTTAATATCTCACAAAAGTACAAATCCCAGAATTCCATAGCATTGAGCCATGACAGTTAAAACAGTGTTAGACTTCATTATTTCTGCAGTGCAGATGCAATCCTTCCTCCCATTTGGAGACAAAGTCATTCTGAAAGTGCTCTGCAACTCGCCACTGAGTTGGCCCTCTGTTTGTTGAGATGGAAACAGTCCTGTTACTTGGCATCCTGGCCAAGGGACAAATGGTTGCAGGGTTGCCTGGCATTTGGGGCAACTTTATACTGAACAAGATCCTTGGAGATCATTTAAGCCAGAACCATTAACTGGCACTATCTGCAGTCACTTTTCATAAGGGATTTTCCCCGTTTCCCTACCAGTGGAGATACCATTGGGGACTGAAGCTATTGTACAGGGCTATAGGAAACCCAGACTTCCTTGAATGACCAAGCAGCACACTACTCCAATCAGTTGGTCACTCCTGTGCCAGTTGGTGGTGAAACTGCTCTGGATTTTAGCCCAAATACATTTCTAGGTTCCCTAGAACAAAAAATGTTTTATTCTAAAACCATACAACTGAGCACTAAAGTTAAAATCATCCATTGTAGTCCCCATCAATATATACAGATATGAGAGCGGGACGGCAAAGAAAGCGGATAGAAAGAAGGTCAATTCATAGAATCATAGAATCATAGAATCATAGAATCATAGAGTTGGAAGAGACCACAAGGGCCATCCAGTCCAACCCCCTGCCATGCAGGAACTCCCAATCAAAGCATCCCCGACAGATGGCTCAATTCCTTTGAGATGTGATGCTGGAGAAGTGTGCTGAAGATACCTTGGACATCCAGGAAGACAAACAAATGGGTCCTTGAACAGATCAAGCCTGAAATACCCCTAATAACCAAGATGATTAAATTGAGGCTCTAGGTAAGAAGCTGAAAGGCAAGGCTCTAGGTAAGAAGCTGAAAGAAATGGAGGCACAGATTGTCATCTCGTCTCTTCTGCCAGTTCAAGGGCATGGTCCAGGAAGAGAGAGGAAGATAGCAGATGTCAACAATTGGCTCCGCAGATGGTGTCATCGAGAACGATTTGGATTCTTGAATCATGGGCTTCCATGAGGACGGACTCCTGGCAAGGGATGGGCTGCATCTCATGCCGGTTGGAAGAAATGTTTTTGCCAACGGTCTCAAGAATTTGATCCGGAGGGCTTTAAACTGAACTGTGTGGGGAAGGGAGACAACGTCCTGGAAGACAAACGGACTGGAGAAAACAGTCAAACTGTCATAGAGGAAACAAGGCAAACAGTACAGGGACCCAACAGTGGGAGGCAAAAAAACGTGAACAGGCAGCAAGTAAACAAGCCCGATGAGGAACGGCTTAGGGAGCTGGGGATGTTTAGCCTGGAGAAGAGAAGGCTGAAAGGTGATACGATAGCCGTGTTTAAATATTTGAAGGGATGTCATATCGAGGAGGGAACAAGCTTGTTTTCTGCTGCTCCAGAGACTAGGACCCGAAACAATGGATGCAAGCTCCAGGAAAAGAGATTCCACCTCAACGTTAGGAGGAACTTCCTGACAGTGAGGGCGGTTCGACAGTGGAACACACTCCCTCGGAGAATAGTGGAGTCTCCTTCCTTGGAGGTCTTTAAGCAGAGGCTGGATGACCATCTGTCAGGGATGCTTTGATTGGGAGTTCCTGCATGGCAGGGGGTTGGACTGGATGGCCCTTGTGGTCTCTTCCAACTCTATGATTTTATGATTCTATGAGGCTGTCATACTTTGGCCACATCATGAGAGGGCAGGACTCACTCAGAAAGAGATTAATGCTGGGGAAGGTGGAAGGCAGTAGAAAAAGAGGAAGACTACATGTCATCTGGATGGACTCAATCAAGGAGGATGTGGGACTGAGTTTTCAGGACCTGAGCAGAACCGTGGAGGACAGGGTTTTTTGGAGATTGCTCATCCACAGGGTCATCACGCGTTGGGGTCGACTCGAGAACAATAACAAGGTGCCCTTCTATGTGTGTTTGACTTTTTTTGGCTGTGGCCTAACATCCCTATTCAATCAAAGGTTGTGGAACAGAGCTGAACATGCCCTGCCATGGCACAAGTGGTGCCATTGTGCCTTGCAGATTCCTATGTGCATCATGCACTCCACATGCACAATGAGCACTACTATCATGCAATTCACATTTGCACATTAACTTATACAGTGTTGCAATCCACTCATGCACAACAGTGGTGTAACTCCATGGATGCAGTCCAACACTCCCTTAGCATAATCCAAAAATCCATATGCAGAAATACACCGCAAACACTACACAACCCTCATGCAGAACAGCTATGTTGTACAACACATGTCAATAGCAGGGCACCATAATGCAATGTGCAATGTAAAATTGCAATGCAGTCACAATGTACAACATTGCTGTATGCAGAATTTTGCTTCTGTTGCAATCAGAAGAATCTGACTGTGGTACTTTTGTGAATAATTTGCACCACATGCATAGCATGACTTACGCATGCATGAGTTACTAACAGCCTGTGAGAGAAAAGTGTAAACTCAGCTTGCATCTCCCTATGTGGCTCTGCCCTAATTCTCCCTGGCTGCTTTCAGCCTGGGGAACTGCCACACACAGGAGGTTGGGAGGGCCCCTCTTTGTTTTCCTTTTGTCAACAAGCAAATATATATTTTTATTTAACAAGTGTTCTGTTTGTAAGCTGGTTGGTAAGGTTCTTTCAATGAGTGGTGCTGTAACTTTATGCTCATTGTTATGTTTCAAATATTGTTTTAAACTGCTCTAAATGAGCACTGCTATAGTTAGGATGGTGAGACCAGCATGGTGTAGTCGCTAGAGCAGGGGTAGGCAACCTTTCCCCTTTAAGGGCCGAGAGACTTCAGCTCCCAGAATCCCAGGAGCTATTGGCCAACATGGGACTATTGGCCAACATGGCTGAGGCTTCTGGGAGCTGAAGTCCCTCGGCCCTTTAAGGGGGCAGGTTGCCTACCTCTGCGCTAGAGTGTTGGACTACGACTCTGGAGACCAGGGTTCAACTCCTTCTTAGCCATGGGTGCCCTTGGCAAATCACATTTTCTCAGCCTCAGAAGAAGGCAGTGGCAACTGCCCCTCTGAACAAACTGTGCAAGAAAATGCAGTGATAGTTCAAAGGCAGGGTATATATCCAATGAATAAATAAATAATCCAGCCCAACAACATCATGCTGGTTCATCATAAGTACATGCAAGAGACAAAGCTGTGCATTTATTCTCTTGCAATATACAATTCCTGAAAGCCCAAAGCTAGAAATTGCTGAGGGGGATGTTGATGCTGATCTTCCTACTAGATAATAGTTTGTCTACGACTTTGGGATCTCAGGTGACCAAACAGCCTTTACTTTCAGCATGTTCTTCCTAGAATTTCCTTCGCTGTCCTGAATTCATTGGTTCAAATCTTACTCTCTAGGACATCTGAAAACAAGCTCACTCCATCTACACAACCTCCCTTCAGATATTTAAAGGTGGCTCTATCATGCCACCTTCCAATCTTCTCCAAGCTAAACATCCCCATCTCCCTCAGTCATTCCTCATAAACCTTGGTTGCCAGATCTTTGGTCATCTTGTTCTTTGGACACCTTTCAGCTTGTCAGTATCCTTCTTGAACTGTACAGAATTTGACACAGTACTCCAGGTACAGAACCTGGATATAAGTACTTACAAAACCGTTTCTCACCAGCTCAGATGATCGGTGCATTGGGCCTGATCTTACCTGCTCTCCATGGAAGCAGTGAATCCAGGGATGTGAGCTGGCAAAGGCTTTTGCAGTCACCTGTGGCATGACCCCTGGTTCCAGTGGGGATATCCTGGCTGCAACATCTGGACCCCACCCCTGACTTATGGGGGCCACTTGGCTAGCGCAACTTCACCACATGCGGGGATCCCACTTGCATCTCTGGGCAATGCAAGCCCAGCTAGCCAGAATGAAATCCAAGGATGGTCTCCTGGTAGGGTCTTGAATTTCCAAAAGAACAGGACTGGTAAGGCATCACATTTTCCTCAGGAGGCACCAGCCCCAGAAAAACCCTCCCCCCACAAACTACCAAGTCAGTTTTCTAATCTTTTAGATTGGATAACTCTGAAAAATGATTGCTGCAACGTTTTAACTTAAGATTTGGTTGCCATGATTTTTATGGTATGACAAAGCTAAGGCTAATGCTGATTTTTAATAATCATCATCCAAGATTGCACAATTTCTTGTGCAACAGTCATATTTTCAGAACCCCACTTATACAAATGTGAACTAAATAGGGATTTTCAAAGTACAAACACAGAGGTAAGAGAGCCTCTGTGTGTGTGTGTAAAACATACATAGGAAACTAGGTGTCATTTTTAGTATCCCATTCTGGGTTGTGCTTTCTGGGATGTGTGCACAGCTCCAGAGGCTGGCCAGTGAACCTATTCCAGGTTTTGGCTGGCTTTAAAGGGGCTACAGGGTGCTGAAAATCCTTTAGGAACAAGGTTCAATACCTTGGAGAGCTCATTTGAAACCTGGATTAGATTCACTGCCCTGTTGACAAGAGGACCACCAGCTGACACAGAGATGAATGCAATGCAGTGTGTCTCCCTATATGAGTTTGCCTGCATCAGTTGGACTGCAAATCTTAGTTCATTCTTACACATGAATGTGAAAAATATCAGAAGTCTTTCCTCCACCAGGCAAGATTACAAGAGGTTGTACACATTTTTCAATGATTTTTTTTTGGGGGGGGGGTATTTTGGGACACTTCTGTAAATACTTCATGAAAGGCATTTTTGTGCCAAAAAAAAAAAGGGGGGGGGGGCAGAATACTTCTTGCATCCTATGAGTGTGTAGGTTCTCCAAGATGTGGCTATATTCAATTGAAAGTTGAGGATAAGATTTGTACACAATATACCATTATGCATGACTATGCATTGAGTGAGAATGTGCATGTGTAAGGGATATGGATATGTATAGTTGCATTTGGTTACACATTAAGTTATGCAAGGTTACAATTCAATAACAAGTTGGCATTGCACAACTGTCATGTAAAGCGACACTCCATCTCCCTGAGGTAGGATCCTGGTCATAGTTTTGTTTTTGCAAAAAAGCATGGCTCAGATCTTATCTCACCGAAGTAGTTAAGAATACAGGTTGAGTCTCCATTATTCAAAATGCTTGGGACCAGAGATGTTTTGCATTTTGGATTTTTAGTTTGGAATACCTACATTTGCATTTGTTGTTGTTACTGTGTGCCTTCAAATCATTTCTAACTTGGGCGACCCTATCATGGGGTTTTCTTAGCAAGTTTCTTCAGAGGGGGTTTCCCGCTGCCATTCTCTGAGGCTGAGAGCATGTGACATGCCCAAGGTCACCCAATGGCCAAACGTACAGAATGAGATATCTTGGGATGCAAGTCTAAACACAAAATTCATTTATGTTTCATATACACCTTATACAAATAGCCTGGAGCTAATTTTATACAATATTTTTAATAATTTTACGCAAGAAACAAAGTTTTAGTGTCCAATGAACCATCTGAGAGCAAAGGTGACACTATCTCAGCCACCCATTAAAGAAGTTTTGGTTTTTGGAATATTTCAGATTTCGGAATTCCAGATAAGGAAGACTCAATCTGTACTTAATTACATATTGTCTCTTGCCCCAGTTCTTCAAACCTATCCTAACAGCCCGCAGCTGTATTGAGCCTCAGAGGAAACTGGGAGTGATCAGAGAATGACAGTGAGCAGGGCTATGACAATCAAAAGCAGGATCCTTGTCATAATCCTCATCACATCACAGATTGCTGGCGGGAGAGGGCTGGAAACATCATCTTGAACAGACCTCTGTTGCTCAGTACAGCAGCTGGCTGTTCAAGTAGGTTTGGGAAGTAGGCCTTTGCAATTGTGGCAACAGTTCACCTATCTCAAATATGGATACCAAACAGTTACAAATGCGTAAGTCTACCTGACCATTTCTAACTGCTCAAATGGGATGCTGTTACTGTTTTGTGTGCCTTCAAGTCATTTCTAACTTATGCCAACCTTATCATGGGGTTTTCTTGGAAATATTTGGTCAGCGGAGGTTTGCTAGTGCTTTCCCCTGAGGCTGAGAGAGTGTGACTTGCCTAAGGTCACGCAGTGGGTTTCATGGCCAAGCCAGGAATTAAATCCTGATCTCCAGAGTTGTAGTCCAGTACACCACACTGGCTCTCAGCTCTCTTGACAGTACTCAAACCACTACGCCATGATGTTAGCCAATCCCCCCCCCCAAAAAACACTGTCTTTTTCTCACACACAATAGTTTTTTGAGTGAAAAATATAATGGTGGTTTCTCATCTTCAGTTGGAGCACTACAAAGAAAAGAAAAAAAGAAAACTGGTGACTTTGCAAAATGTAGCCACTGGAACATCTGCATCTCACAGAAGCAGCAAATCATATCTAGTTAATCGACTGAAGTATGGAGTAGGTTTATGAGATGCTCTAGCAATTGTATATGCAACAGGATCTGGCCCTACCCTTTGGGACTGGATCAAGGGGAGAATCATACAAATGCTCATATGGAGAGAGCTTCCCAACAGATGCTTCTCCCCAACAGATGCATTAAAGGCAGGAGAAAACTGTTGGGAGTGACAGCTGTAGCACGAGGTGTCATTAGTGCAAAATGACATTTACGATGGTATGTTCTTTAATAGCATTTAAATAAGGCTTTGAATAATTACACCCACTAAAAACTAACATTCCAGAACCTTATTCCGCACGGAAGATGAGCCGAAACAGTGTTCTTTGCACTGGATGAAGTTTCATTCTGAACAATTACATTCAAGAAGAGGTGACCGAAAAGAGGTGATTCAAGGCAAAGGAGGGAAAGGAGGTTTTGAGGAGAAACCGGAAAAAGTCTCTTGCATCCCTAAGCTTAAAAAGTCAATTTGATCCTTTTGAGTCAGAAAGGTAGAATGGTCAGTAGCAAGGGACCTTGGGCCAAGGGCCAAGTCTTCTTGGCCAGGATTTCTCACACTGGCTGTCCTTGAGCAAACAGAAATTTGAGGGGTGGCAAAGCAAAACCAGGAGCAGAAGAGGAGATATATGATGGAAGGGGAGCAGAATCTTCTGACCACAGAAAGAAAGCCGGCAAATAAGGCGGCCAGGAAAGGTGTGTGTGTTTGCGTGTGTGGTTTTTGTGGTTCAAATTTCTCTTAAAACAGGTATGGAAAAAGTGTGGCCCTCCAAGGCTATTTTGGACCTGCCAAAAATCCGCCCCCCCTTTTTTTTTTAAAGAGGCTTTTTGCCCACAGATGGACTCCTAGGGTGCATCTACATTGTAGAAATAATGCAGTTCGACACTACTTTAAATACTGTAGCTCCATCTTGTGGAATCCTGGATTTGTTGTTTTATATGGTTTTCAGTTTTCTCTGCCAAAGAGGGCTGGTGCCTCACTAAACTACAAATCCCAGGATTCTGCAGGATGGAGCCATGGCTATTAAAGTGGTATCAAACTGCATTATTTCTACAGCATAGATGTACCTCCAGTTTAACCACGTTTGTGCACTCTAGGCAGATCTAGGCCTTAGGGGTTTTTTTTCCCTACACAAGAAAGGACCCAGAATTGCCTTTTGCAACAATTCTTGTTTATTAAAAAAAAAAAAGGGGGGGGGTCTCCCTTGCTAGAAAGTGGTGAAATTGCCCCACTGTGGCTCCTAGGGCTATGTTGGAAGGCACTGGGGCCAAATTTAACTGAAATCTGGATCATAGGGGCAGCCCTTTAAGTTATGTGTGGTAGAGAGTCATCCTCCTGACATTTTCCCACCTGATTTAAACCTACACACAAACACACAAACACAGGGTGAGGGCAGCAGTGAGTGAAAGGGTCTAATCCTGCACCCTCCTGGAGAACCTTCTTGCTGGTTCTGTGTTGCTCTCAGCAAATCCATTCTAAATTGGATATGTTTAAGTTTCCTAAAAGAAGAAAAAGCAAGAGAAAGGAGGAAAAAAGAGAGGAAATACCAGAAAGAAAAATCTTTGTTCAAGTCTAAAAGTGGGGGGGTGTGTGTGTGGAGAGGGCTAAGGTGGGGACAACCCTCAGAAGAATTTGTCGTCGATTCTGAAGTGAGGCCGGGTGACATCGTCAGGGTTAATAAAGACAGAGATGGACTTCCCCGGGTTCTCAGTCACCAGCTGCTGGAGCTTTTTGGCCAACCGGTCATCAGGCTGGCTGCTGTCCCCTCCGTCCGACAGCGGGGACGGGATGCTGCTTGCGCTGCCCCTCCGCTGGAGTTCTAGCGTGAGCCGGTTGGCCGCCTTGACATGCTCGATGGCCGTCTGGAGGTGCTCGGCCGGGTCTGAGCGTACAGAGGAGAGCTTCCGGGCATGAAGCATGACTGTCTCCTCAGAGAGGTGCTCCAACATGTTGCATTGGGGGATGAAGTAGTTGGGGCACATCTTGTTCACCAGGCAATGCTGGAGATCATCGATCAGACCCAGGAGGAAGTGAGCCGCATAGTCCTCCTGGGCCAGGTAGTTGGCTGGGAGCCGGTCGCAGGCCCAGAGCATCATGCTGCGCAGGTGGTAGGGGCTAATGGCCTTGGGGCGAGAGAGGAGCTTGATAATGATGGCTTTGCATGCCTGGTAGGCTTGCATGAGGCTGGGTGAGATGCACTTCTTCAGCTGGACTTCGCTCCGGGCGAAGGACAGCCGCCATTCGTTGTCCTTCCGGCCCTTGTAGGAACAGGCCGGCACCAAGTAGAAACCGCTGATGACCTCTTCCTCAGTGATCTTCCCATCCCAGAAGTGGTTCTCCATCAGCCAGCTCTGGGCCACAGCTGGCCAGCCTTTGAACGAGACGACAGGGACGACGTCATAGAGCATGCGGCTGCTGCCGACGCCCAGGATGATTGAGATGATAGTCCCGTTCTTCTCCACCTTCTCCACCTTGGGCATGCCCCTCTGGGGCTTCTTCTGGATCTCGGACAGGACGATGCTGATGGAGTCGTAGAACCACTCGGCCACTTTGGTGGGGGAGAAGAAGTAGTTGGTAGCCCCACTGATGTGGTCCACAATGGTGCAGCAGTCTTTCCACTTGCTGATGGTCCCCTCGTCGAACAGCCGCAAGCTCAGCCATGAGTGGCAGAGGGCTGAGTGGCGCATGTCCAGGGTGACTGGCTGGTTCCGGTCATGGAGCTTCAGGGCTGGCACCAGGAGGGTGAAGTCCATGTCATAGTCGGTTCCACGGGCATAGATGTTCAGCTCATCCAGGTCCAGGTCCACCACCCCTTCCCGGACACCCCCCGAAAGGAGCAGGTACTCATTGGCCACCGGAAGTTTTTGGTCAAGTTTCTGCACCATGCCTGGAAAGAGAAAGAGAGAAGGGGCAGCATTAGAGAATCTATTACGGTCATTTAAAGCAGGAGGATGGGTCCAGCTCCAACACAATTTTAGAATCTGCCATGAAGGAGGAGAGAAATAGTTTAGAGAGATCTGGTGCTACAACAAAATACAAATCCCAGGATCCCATAGGATGGAGCCATGGCAGTTAAAGCAGTGTCAAACTGCATTACTTCTGCAGTGCAAATTCAGCCCTGCATATGGAATTGTACGAGCAGGTATCGTAAAGTTTTAATTATCACTTTTTAAAAAATTTGACAGAAAGTTTGTTTTGATTTGTAGTTGTTAACTTATCTCTACGTAGTCACCATCCAGATTTACACATTTTCCCAGCATTTCTTAACCCTCTGAATACCTGATATTGTAGAAGTCTGCCGATCGTGCCTTACGAGGGGGTAAAGTAATAATTATCACCTGGAAGTTATTACGGTATATTGATGAAATTCTGTCAGTGTCATCATTGGTCCCTAAGTACATGATGAGGAGAAAATCAGGTCATTGTGTCCTTTATTTTTGTGACAGGTTGTGCCAGAAGTGACTGAAGTGTAAAATCCTCATCTTCCGCAATCCACCGACTTCTACAAGGGTCAAGAAACACTGGGGAAATCTAAACCTAGATGGTGACTACATAGAAATAAGTTAACAACTACAAATCAAAACTAACTTTCTGTCAACTTTTTTAAAGGTGATAATTAAAACTTTATGATACCCCCTCATAGAGCTGGAAGGGGCCATAAGGGCCATCTAATCCAACTTCATTTTACCATGCAGGAATCCACAACTAAAGCATTCAACAGACTTGGAAGCATCCAACACCTTCAACCAACATGGAAGCCACCAACCAATGCTGTTCCCTCCTAGATTAAAACTCTGATGCCAAGATTTACTGCATTTTCTACGGAGAAAACATGGTTTCTGCATGGAAATATTATTTTTGCATGGAAATGTTATGTTATTTTTTGCAAATATAGTGTCTTTTTCATGCAGAATGAGCCCGGAAGTGTGAAGATTCTCATCTGTCCTTCATTCTCCTTGTCAGGATTTCCTGACCCTCAGAAAACCCCATTTTCATCCAGTTTTTTCAAATATTACTGAATATTCTTTCCATTCCTATTCACAATGAGGACCATGGATGGAGAAATCTTTGAAGTTCCTTGCATCCCCTGACCCTCCTCAAATCTCAAAGGCTGCATTCACATTGCAAAAATAATCCAGGTTAACTCTACTTTAAGCGCCATGGCTCAATGATATAGAATTATGGGAACTGTAGTTTATTATGGCACCAGAGGTCTCTGACAGAGAAAGCTAAATGTCTTACAAAACTAAATTGCCAGAATCCCATAGCATTGAGCCATGGCACTTAAAGTGGGGTCAACCTGGATTATTTCTGCAGTATGGATGCAACCCCAGACACTCAAAGAAAGGGTTTTCCTTGGGTCAAAAAAATGCCCGCTTAATGCCCCTTAACACCATCTAGAACAGCACTGGGATTCAAGACACACATTCTGACTGCAACCTAAACTTCCAGATATTACCAGAAATCAGCAAAAAATATCCAATAAACCCAGAAATAAGAGTGGTAGGGCTTTTTGTTTCCCTGGTGTGCATTTTTTAAAAATGGATTTAAAGGCGAAAACAGCCTGAATCATATTGTTGCACTAATGTAAAACAGGTAAAGGTATTCCCCGTTGACAAGACTGTCAAGTCGGGTAGGGGACAGTGCTCATCTCCATTACTAAGCCGAAGAGCCAGCGTTGCCAGAGACATGTAGCACTGTGATCACGTAGCACTAAAGTACATGAGGATGATTAAACACTGGTGAGTTAGAAGGTGATTTGAATCCATAACACCAAGTCCCACAGAAAAGCAATTTGCATCGTGATTTGAATCCATTTGATTTCAGTCAAGGCAACTCTGCTCCAAATGAGCTGTAGAGGAAATCTGCTGGCCAACTGTGTTTTGGTCCAGTGGCCACCCACATCGCTTGGCCAGGGCTGGAGGAGTTCTGTGCAAATGCAAATGATGTTAGGACAAGAACGGAAAAACAGAAAGGAGGCTGAAGTCTGCATTGGCAGCATGGATTGAGAACATGAGCAAAGGCACCAGGGCCAGTGAGAGAATAAATGTTTCTAAAAGAATAAAAGCCAGCTTGCAGCCAGCACAGCCCAACGGCGGGTCAAATCTCCCCATGGCACAACATGCCACTGCTTCCTTGGCTAAGCGTTTGTTTAGCTTGGTCAGGATGAAAATGTGCAATGCTTTGGTCATGCTCTCCAACATAGCACAAATGAAAACCAGTAGATGTGTGGCCAAGCAACATCAGAGTGTGGTTAAGATGGTTATTAATGAGGAAGAACAGACAAACTAGGAATATGCTGCCTTGGACAGCGTTGCCGTCTCCTTCTTTGGAGTTTTTTAAACAAGGCTGGATGGCCATCTGTCACAGGGAGGGCTTGGATGGTGTCTTCCTGCATGGAGGAATGGGGTTGAACTGGATGGACTTTGGGGGTATCTTCCACGTCTATGATTTTACGATTCTAAAAGAGGCTACAGAAGTTTGCTTCCACCCAAACCTTCTGAGAAGTGCAATATTCTGCCCCCTATTCTTCTCTCCACTGCTGAGTTTGAGTGCAAACTAAATTTTCTGCAGTTGATACTCATTTGCAGCAACTGAAATAAGCTGAGGAGAAAGGGGGAAAGTGGGAGGAAGAGAAAAAAACTGGGACATTTTAAAGGCAGCTGGAAAAGTGGGATGGCAAAGGATTGGGAATGTCCTTTCCAAATCCAGGATGGTTGGAGGGTATGCTTGGCATGCTAGTTTGGTCTCTCATCCCCTTTGGGCCCAAGACACAGTTTGCAAAGATGGAGTGCCTAATGCCCACTTCATGCCAAGCCTGCTCTATGTATCTCCCCATGGTGCCAGAGATTATACTCTCTCTGACAAGCCCTTTATGGCTTGGTTCCAGGCTATCTGAAAGGCCATTATCTCCCCATTTTTGCCTGCCCCGGTCCAGAAAACATCTGGAGAGGTTCTTTTCTCATTCCCACCACCTCCAAAGGCATAATATGAGACAGAGTCTCCTTCTTTGGAAGTCTTTAAACAGAGGCTAGATGGCCATCTGTCAGGGATGGTTTGATTTTGAGTTCCTGCATGGCAGGGGGTTGGACTGGATGGCCCTTGGGGTCTCTTCCAACTCTATGATTCTATGATTCTAGTGGCTGCTCCTTGGCTCAGGAACTCCCTAGGAAGTCCAGAATGGCATCCTCTTCATGAAGACCTCAAAGGCCTTTGAAAACTGTTTTTAAAGAAAAGTGGTGCACCGTTTTTAATTGCACTGTTCTTTAAACTGCTTTTCATTATTTCAGTTCAGTGTTTCAAATACAGGTGGAGTATCCCTTATCAGGAATTCTGAAATGGGTTTCTGAGACAGTGACACCTTTGCTCTCTGATGGTTCAGTGTACACATGCTTTGTGTCATGCACAAAATAATTCAAAATATTATGTATAAAATTACCTTCAGGCATTTCAACACTGTCTGACCTCATTCTCGGGGGGGGGGGGGCATCTAAAGGCTAGTTTCCAAAGCCAAACTGGTTTTGGCTCTTCATTTCCATACACAATGGCTAGTTCTCCATGTCTTTATTCACTAATGAACATAGTTAAAACTGGACTTGCTACTTCATTTTGATAGACAAAGGATTTTGAATTTGAATTGGCATGCCCACATACTTTCTTTCCGTCATCTTTCTGCACCTCCTGGGGGCAGCCCTGGCCTTTGGGATTCATGAGAAGCCCTAAAACACCTGGTGCCTCACACCTGGTGCCCTCCACATCTGTTGGATAAGAATCTTGTTATGAATATTATTGTCGTCTTTATGGAGAACTTTGGGCTTTTTTCCAATTAGGTTGACAATTTGTCTACTTTATATCCTATCTTTCTCCAGATGCAGAACCTAAGGTGGCTCACAATATGCATTAAAACTAGATACAGCTAAAATTCACTCAATAATAGATTTAAAAAAAACAAAACAATGTGGTGGTGTGCCTTCAAGACAACTCTTGACTTTAGGAAACCCTCTCCTACGGTCTTCTTGGCCAGATTTTTTCAGAGGGGCTGAGAGAGTGGGACTTACCCAAGGTCCCTCAAGAGGTCTCCGCAGCTGATTAGGGATTTAAACTCTAGTGTCTCTCAAGAATCCTAGTCCAATACTCAAACCACTAGACCACACTGTTTCCCCAAAGGATTTATTCAAAGAAGGTGTTGCCACCATTGTCTTCCTCTTAGGCTAAGAGAATAGGACTTGCCCAAGGTCACCCAGTGGGTTTCCATGGCTGAGCATGGATGCAGACCGAGTAGGAATTTGAACCCTGGTCTCCCAGAGTCCTAGTCCAATATTCAAACCATCCCAGCATGGTGGCTTAGAGTTTTCTTGGCCAGATGTCTTCAGAGTAGGTTTGTTGTTGCTTTCCCCTGAGGCTGTGAAAATGTGACTTGACCAACAACACCCAGTGAGTTTCCATGGCTGACTGGGGATTTGAACCTTAGTCTCTGGGAGTCCTAGACTAACACTTGAACCACTAATCCATGTCAGCTCTGCTGGTGAAAAACATAATTACAAATAACACCTGAGCAGGCAAGACTTTGTTTGGGGGTTCAGGTTTTGAATGTTCCTGCTCCCCTTCTCTTGTTGGGAGCTGCACAAGTTCGAGGACAGTAAGGAATCAATTGTCCAAGTAAAAGCAGCAGCAGGTGTATCCATTCTGCATTTTTCTTCCTTCTTTCTCACATCTGCTTCAAACTCAATGCAGACTCTATCAGAGTTGGGAGTCTAGTTTACCAGCTGAAGCAAAATCCCTCCAAGAGTGGATCCACACTGTAGAAACAATGCAGTTTGACACTACTTTAAGTGCCGTAGCTCCATCCTATGGCGTCCTGGGATGTCTAGTTCTGCAAAGTCTTTAGACTTTCTTTGCCAAAGTGTGCTGGTGATATAAAACTACAAATCCCACAGTTCTGTAGGAGGGAGCTGTGTCAGTTAAAGCGGTGCCAAATTGCATTATTTCTGCAGTGTAGATGCACCCCGAGTCCATGATGTTCACAGGGTGACCAGGCATCCTCCTTTTCCAAGACATGTTGTCCGTTTCAACCTTCTGTCTCGGAGGAATCCCAAAATGTCCTTCAGTTTCAGCATGACTAAGAAGCATGAATTTTACATTTATATGGGTGTTTTTGAGCTTTTCTTTTGTACACTTTTTCTTGAATGTCCTATATTTTGTGGTGCCTTGTCTCCCTTTGCGGTGAGGACACCTGGTCACCCTGGTCATTCATAACAAGCCATCCTAAAATCTCTCTCCTCTTCGAGTTTCTGAAAAGTTAGCTCCTGCCATGAGTTTTGGCTTTTTCTTTAAATTTAAAAAAAAAAAAACCACACAACCACCACTAAAAACTTAACTTGTTAAATAAACATGCCAGTGAAAGAGAGCCCTATGGGACAGCTGGAGTTATTTTGGGGGAAACTATTTTTAAAATCACATGCCGAGCGAATGTGACGCTGTGCTCCCTTTCAGAGATTTTTGTGATGTAATAAAAGGAACACATCCAACCGGCATCTCTTCTCCTTCTACTCTCTGCTTCCCCTACACTCGATTCCACCGAGGGACACTCAGCATATTCTTGCACCAACCTTTTCCCAAAATAGCAAATGCTCCTCGAGGTCTAAATTTTTTAAAATACAGTAGTCTTTATTTGGCCTCATTCTAGCAAATGCTGGATGCAAAGTAAGGCACAGCTTTGCAATGCAAGATTAACTCAATCCAAAGCAACACACATGGCTGGAATCCTGTTGGCTGGTCTGCGCTAAAATAGACTTATTCAGTCAACTGTTGAATGGTGAATCAATGCATTGGGAAATAATAACAATAACAATAAATGTTGTTCATAGAGAGATCTTGTAGCACCTTTGAAACTAACTGAAACTCAAAGGTCCTACAAGATCTCTCTACGGACTGATTCTACAGGCTAACATGGCTATATCTTTGAATAAATGTTGCTGCTGCTGTTGTTGTTGTTGCTATATTTATACCTCAAGCTTCAGAAATGCTCTCAACTGACTCAATTGGGTCTCCTCTAGTTGAGTCTAGCAATGCAATTCAGGCCATGATAAAGGGCAGATTTGGGGGTGTACTGCTGCCACTTTGACCTTACTTTCTCATTTCTTTCTTTCAGCCCCACTATCAAAACTCAACCACCATCATCTACCCATCAGGACCTGGGTTCAAGATGCACTGACTTAAATCTAAAGGGAGGGCAGCGATTGGGATGAGACCACTCTTTTTTTGGGCAGAACTACAGGACATTCTTTTTCAGCATAGCTTGCCAACTTTGTCTAACCAGAATTTCTTTGTAGCCTCATGGTCTCTCCACTTCTGAACCATTTAAAGTTCTTGTGGTTTTCAGGCTATCACCTGGCTGAGCTGAGAGTCTTCTTCATTGAATCACAGGGATGGAAGGGCCATTTACTCCAGCCCCCTGCCATGCAAGAATAATACACAGCTAAAACACTCCTTTAAACTCTGTTTAAAGATCTCCAGGAATGGAAAGTCCACCACCCTCTGAGGCAGACCATTCTACAGTCAAACAGCTCTTATGGCTAGAAAGTCATTTGAATCCACTAGTTTGTATTCTAGAGTCGTGGGCTGCTGCCACACTGCAGAAATAAAGCAGTCTGACACCACTTTAACTGCCAAGGCTCAATGCTATGGAAATGTTGGATTTGTAGTTTGGTGAAATATTTGGCCTTCCCTGTCAAAGAACCTTAGTGCCACAACAAACTACAAATCTCAAGATTCCATAGCATGGAACCATGGGATTTAAGGTGGTGTCAAACTGCATTATTTCTGCAGTGAAGCTCTGTAGCCCAAGAGACCTTTTTTTGCCTTTGTTCACACAGAGAAGCAGTTGCGTTGTTGTTGTTTTCAAAATCACTTCTTGTGTTCAGTGAGGTTTTTAGGGGGACGTTCTGCAGATCTAGGAAAGTCAGAACAAACTATAGGTGGTGGCTTTTGCATATTTTGCAGATGGTAAAGGGGCAGATTTTTACTAGCAGGCTGAATGGATCGGTACAAAATCTTTGCCAGCACTCCTGGTTCTAAGATGCACCTGGGAAACCAACCAGCATGACCTGAAGGCAACAACTGCACTCTTTCAGAGGCACTTAGCATATAGAGGCTCTTCTGGCACAGTCTTCCCCACCAGCCTCAAAAGGTTGGAGATCTTTAGAAAACTCTAGTAGTATTAAATCATTTTATAGCGGATGCAAGTGCAGAACCAGCAAAAGGTTAAGTTTATGGAATAAACTTTTTGACTTTGTACCCACAAAGCCAAGAGGAAGTGAGGCCAAAAATAATCTCTTTCTAAAACAGCTCCTTCCAAGTACTTTGAAAGTGCAAAGCAGAAATAGATGCTATAAGACTTCTCTTGTTCCACTACTAAAAGCACAAGGGAAAATATCAAGCTCTCCACTGCCACCTAGCCAGCTTCTGGAGGAATAACAACTTTAAAATACACACCTAGAGGTAAATGAAGGTAACCAACAACCTCAAAGTCCCTGATTATTTAAAAAATAATACTCCCAAGCAAACAAATTTCCCACCACATTGCCCAAACCCTAGCAAAAATGCACCAAAATATAGCAGTTTGTTTTTATTTGCCCCTTCCCAACCAATAAAAGGGACCGAAATCAGCCGAAAATAAAGCTAGTGCAACACGAAAAGTGCTTTGCAATCAGTTCTGGGTAAACTAGAATGTGTCAGTGTGATGTGCTAAGGAAAGTGGGAAAGGAAAGGAATTAGTCATGCAATTGCCCACAACTGTTGTAGCTGCAAAGCAAACAGACAGCCATCTCCCCAAACTATTTTGACTTTCTCCCCTAGTAAAATAATCCACTTGGAGATCTACAACTATTTCCTAAACATCTACACATGCCAGCCATTCCAAACCATGAAAACTAAGGAAGTATGCCACAATCACTCTCCCCTCCCCAACTATGTGCATTTGCAATTCCATGCCATCAAGTGAGCTTCAACTTATCATAGCGTCATAGGGCCTTTGCAGATTGCCAAAAATAGTGCAAATTGAGTCCACTAAGGGTTAGGGTTAGTGCTAGGGAATCATGGGAATTATTGTTGTTGTTTTTTTTCTGAGACATTGAGCCTTCTCTGTCAGAGAGCTCTGGTGCCACAATAAAATACAGTTCCCATGATTCCCTAACCCTAACCCTAACCCTTAAAGTGGACTCAATTTGCACTATTTCTAGCAGTCTGCAAAGGCCCATAGAATCCTAGAGTTGGAAGAGACCCCTAAGGGCCATCCAGGCCAACCCCATTCTGCCATGCTGGAAGACACCATTCGAGCCCTTCCTGTGACAGATGGCCATCTAGCCTCTGCTTAAAAACCTCCAAAGAAGGAGACTCCAAGGCAGCAGCATCTTCCACTGTCCAACAGTTCTTACTGTCAGGAAGTTCTTCCTAATGCTGAGGTGCAATTTCTTTTCCTGTAGTCTGAATCCATTGCTCCATGTCCTCTTCTCTGGAGCAGCAGAAAACAAGCTTGCTCCATCCTCAATATGACATCCCTTCAAATATTTAAACAGGGCTCTCATGTCACCTGTTAACCTTCTCTTCTTCAGGTTAAACATACCCAGCTCCCCAAGTCTCTCCTCATAAGGCTTGGTGGTTTCCAGACTTTCCCCTATTTTGGTAGCCCTCCTCCCGACACTCTCCAGCTTCTCAGCATCCTTCTTGAATTGTGGTGCTCAGACATGGGCACAAGATTCCAAAGTGGAATAGAGTGGTACTATTACTTCCCCAATTTCAGACTATACTCCTATAGATGCAGCCTAGAATCATATTGGCTTTTTTAGCTACTGCATCACACCACTGACTCATGTTCAGCTTCCCTTTAATATGGCTCATACAGCTTCTGTCTCAATGAGAGACCTCCAAAATCCCCAATCACCAGAGGCCCTGCTCAGGTCTTGCAAACTCAGGGCAACCATAGATTCCTTGGTAGAGTCCATTCACCTACAATACAACATGGTCTTCCTCTGTTCCTACTGCCTTTCAGTTTTTCCAACATTATCTCCAGTGAGTCCTGTTTTCGCATGATATATCCAAAGTACAATGGCAATCATTGAGGCGTTCTGAGTTCTACAGAGAGTTTTGAGTTTCATTTGCTTTTATTTGCCTCCTTCTCAGTCTATATACTTCTCCAGTACCATATTGAATTAGTTGATTTTGGGGGATATGTGTATACTGTATAGCCAAGAGAGCCATGGTGATGCAGTGATTTGAACCTTACACTATGACTCTGGAGACCAGGGTTCAAATCCCAGCTCAGCCATGGAAACCCACTGGGTAGCTTTGGCCATGACATATTCTCTCAGCCTCAGAGGAAGGCAAAAGGAAATTTCCCTTTGAAAAATCTTGCTACGAAAACCCTTCAATAGGGTCACTTTAAGGCATACAACAACAACAAGAATAAGTGTATACCCAAGGCCAAACCAGGAATTATTTTTCTTGTTGGAAGAATATTGTTCCAGGATACAGTCTGGACTCAGCTTTAGCACAAACTGGTTTCAGCCCTTCTTTTGATCAAAATCCAGCAACAAGGACAGAGGGAAAACAGCATGCAGTATGGGAAACAGCCACTAGAGGGCAGCCTTCTTCATCAACTCTACTTCAACAAAGCAATGTAATACAGATAATGCTTTCTTGTGGCATATAGGATATGGGTGTGTTCAGTGGCTATCCCATGTGGTTGTATGCATTCCTTGTGTATTAGCAAAATCCTTGGCACTTGTAGACAAACCTGTTCATTTAAATTATATCTCTGCAGTCTGGAAATTAACCGATGCTCAATGTGGTTGGATCCAGCACGCTTATACTGTTGCAAGAACACTTATATTCCAAGGATGGAAAAAGAAGAATTCATTACCTATCATTCAGTGGCCAAAAGATACTCTTCCTATGCATGAACATCTCTTTTAGAGACACCAACTCTATGAAAATGTGTTTCTGGAAATAAATCGGTATTGTTGTTGTTATGCACTTCCAAATCGACTTTGATGTATGAAGACTCTCATAGGGTTTGCTTGGCAAGATTGATTCAGATGGAGTTTGCCGTTGTTGCTGTTGTTGGGTGCCTTCAGTTATCATGGTGTTTTCTTGGCCAGATTTCTTTAGAGGGTGTTTGCCACTGCCTTCCTCTGAGGCTGAGAGAGTGTGATTTGTCCAAGGTCCCCCAGTGGGTTCCTGTGAATGAATGGGAAATCAAACCCTGGTCCCAAGCGCTGTAGCCCAATGGTCAAACCACTACATCACACTGGCTTGGGCTTTCTTTGTAAAACTTGTTTGGACAGGGGTTTACCATTCCCTTCTACTTGAGCTGCAAAGAGAGTGTGACTTAACCAAGGTCACCCAGCAGGTTTCCAGGGCTCAGTCAGGATTCAAACTCTGATCTTCCAGAGTCCTAGTCCAGCACTGAAACCACTACTCCACCCTGGCTCTCAACATATCTGACTATATCCATATATACTTATTTATATGCCTAGCCCATGCCATATCCTATATATCACCCCCTTTTTTCTTTTCTCCTTTCTTTTCTTTTCCCACTGTAATCATGTTTATTTGTTTTGCAAAATGCAAGACTTTCCCCTAAAGGTTCAGCTGTTCTCCTTTTGTACATTGCGTCCTCCTTTCTACCCTGCTGGTACTTTATTTAAAAACGAGCCACCAAAGCAAAATGCTTTGACATTTCCTAAAGACACCTGCAGGTAAAGTGCAAAATTGGCATCAATACTTATTATTATTTATAATAACAGCACCCGAAAACTACCAGGCATTGCGGGGGGGGGGGGGGAGGAGAAATAGAACAGGCCCCACCTTCAGGCTTGCAAAAATCAAAGACCAGGTACACCTGGGAGGAAAAGGAAGCAGGTATAGTATTTTCCACTTGAAGAGCATGCATAAGCTTCTATATCTAATTGTATCACAAATCAAATTGGCTCAGATCTGGAGCATAGGAAACTGGAGTACGACCACCAACTAATCTGAGAGGTTCAAAGGTTTGGAAGCCAAGAGCCATGAGAGATGACTGTGGGACTTGTGTGTATCTTTAGAAGAGAAGTCAGAGAGGCAACGTTACATTACTTTAGTTGTGTATTCCTGCACTGAGCAAAGAGTTACACTAGATGACTCTTGTAGTCCCTTCCAACTCTTAAGATTCTAGCATTCTTGTCTCACCAGTTCACAAGACTCCAGGGCTAGTGCAACCTTGCACTAGAAAAAGCAGTCTCAAACTGGATTATTTCTGCAGTGTGTTTTGGATCTGGGTCCCCCAACCCTAAACCCGAACTGTGCCCAAAGCGGCAACACTCCATACTCCAGTTTCCCAAGCAGACGTAGAGTTGCCAGACCTGCCACTCTGGGCATTGACAGCCAACCTTTGGCAAACCCCTGAGCGATCTTGGACTCAAAAGACGCCCGACCTGGAGCCCAGCACCAGGCCAGGAGTTTTCCTCTGCCAGAGTTGCCAGCCAAATGGGAAATCCAAAGATGACAGGGCTTGTGGCCAACATGGCAGGAAGAAGAGTCCAAGAGGCAAAGAAGGGACTTGGATCAGCAGCTTTTAGGCTCCACGGTCCAGGTTGATGCCTCTGCAAGACAGCAGGAGCATGGGCCAGGAAGTAACCAAGGGATCCCCAACTATGGTGATTGTAATGGAGTATCTGGTGGAGGGGAAGGGAGATAGGAAAGCCTCCGCTTGAACAGAGGCTCTCAACAGAGAAGCTGGGAACCTCTTATTTATGCATGCATTTTGTATTCTGTCTTTCTCACAAAATAAACTCCAAGGTGGCTTACGAACAGATTTAGAAGGAATTCAAAGACATCACTGTGCTAGTCTGGAAAATCCATATGCAAAGAGATCTTGTAGCACCTTTGAGACTAATTGAAAGAGAGAAGTTGGTAGAAAACCCGCTACCAACTTCTCTCTTTCAGTTAGTGCTTTCAAGGGTGCTACTAGGTCCCTCTGCACACAAATTTAAAAAGAGCACAGCTAAAACGTATTAATCATTCTTACATGACTTCAGGTCAACTCTAACTTGTGGTGCCTTTTTTCTTGGGTCACCCAAGTCCTAGAGGGATTCCTAGTCCATCACTCAAACCATGCTGGCTTTGATAATCAAATTGCAGGTTTCTCTTGTTGAACCTCTGCTGCAGAATTAATGCAGTTTGACCCAACTTTAACTGCCATGGCTCAGTGCTATGGAGTTAAGGGACTTGTAGTTTTGTGAGATGTTTGGCTTTCTCTGTCAGAGACCTCTGGCGCTGCAACTACAAGCCCCAGGATTTCACAGAATGGAACCATGACACTTAAAGTGGGGTCAAACTGCATTAATTCTGCAGTGTGGCAGCAGCTTTGATTCCTCCCTTGTAAGTTAACCTGCACAAACATTTGTTGTTGTTCTGTGCCTTCAGGTCAACTCCAACATACAGTGAATCTTCCAAGATAGACTTGGAGAGATTTGTCTTGAGTTGTGAAGTCAAAGGCTTTCACAGCCAGCATCCGTAGTTTTTTGTGGGTTTTTCAGACTATGTGGCTGTGTTCTGCAAGAATTTATCCCTGACGTTTCACCTGCATCTCTGATTGGCATCTTCAGAGTTGTCCTGAGATGGTTTGCCTTTGCCTTCCTCTGAGGCTGAGAGAGTGTCTGACCTGCCCAAGGCCACCCAGTGGGTAAAAGGGGTTGGACTGGATGGTCTTGAGGATCCCTTCCAAACCTATGATCCCAGGAATCAGTCACAAACATGACCCACAAGAGATCCTGATGACATTGTGGGATGCACACACAAATGCAAGAATGTCCCATTGATGTGGAGAAATGAAATCCCCTTCAATCCAAACCTCTGGGATCCGAGAGGCAGCAGATCTTTCTTCCAAAAGTCTCTTGGAGGGGCAGTTCCCCTGCCATTTGTCTTTGCCCACCAAGGAGGAGGCAGAAGAAGGCCTCCTTAAATCTGTTAGAACAGACCCACCGTGACCAAGGCGGAGAAGGGGATTAAGGCAGAGACAGAGAGGGTCAGGCATGGCGCTGGACCGCAGGGCTTTGTACTCGGATTGAGGCCATAATCCTTTAAACCGGAACGGAGTGGGCTGGGGAGATGGGAAAAGGATCCGTCGTCCCAAAGGGTGGCCCTTGGGATGCCAGATGCCGGGTGGTGTTTGGAAAACAAAGCCAGTTTCTCCTCCTCCTCTTCTAAAAGCATAAAAGGCTCTTTATTGCAATGCCTGGCATGCTTTCTGTCTGGCCTAGTAGCTTGCATTTTGTGCATTTCGCTTGGCCAAATAAAAGTATCACTGTTTTGTGGATTTTGGATGTTATTGTGACCCAGAGATGTGAGCAACAGCACATGACGCAGGAACACCAAGCTATGTCTCATACATACATGCACACATAGATGTGTTTTAGGGGCATTTGGGACCCAGGTCTCTGCAGTCTTCAGCTACAAAGCCCATTTAGACAGGGTGACCAGACGTTCTCCTTTTCCAGGGCATGTCCTGCATTTCAGCCTTCTGTCCAGGAGGAAATTCCAAAACGTCCTCCATTTTGAGCATGACTAGGAAGCATGAATTTTTGTAATGTCCAACAATTTTCTAAAATGTCCTACATTTTACAATGCCATTGCAGTCAGAAAACCAGGTTACCCTGCATTTAGATGACCTCAGGGAGCCATTGACTCTCCCTTTAAAGGGCCTGCTGAGTTCATAAAATGAGGGCTGGAGGGGAGCCTTATAGCTCTCAAAGGATTCATAAATAATTTGCTTAATTAAAATTAAAGCACTCTTCTGACCCCCCCCCCTTTTCTCCCACCCTTTCCACTTTGCACTCAAACCTCTGCAAACCCAGGAATGTAAATGGCGTCACTTCTAAAACTTCTAAAAATTAAAAATTAACATCACATCCCAAAATTGAGAGTAGCCACATTAGCCCATTGGGACCAGCCACGCTCAGTTCCAGGAGCCCAAAACCAAACTGGCTTATGGCCCCCCAAGTCTTCTTCCCTCCAACAAGGAGACCTCCTTCTCCAAAAGGCCAAAACACAGGCTGCATCTGCAGTGCAGAAATGGGATCTGGGATTCGTAGTTTCCTATAACACCACAGCTCTCTGAGAGAGAAGGCTGAATATCACACCAAATGACAAACCCCAGAATTCCATAGCATTGAGCCATGGCAGTTAAAGCGGTGTCAAACTGCATTAATTCTGCAGTGCAGATGCAGCCAGTCTGGTAAAAGCACCCAGGCCTCATCTGATACTATGGAAACTGTTTCATTACTCCTTATAATTAGTCTTTATTACAAAGGAGTTTGGCGTTAACTGGCTTCTGCCTGAAGGTGTTGTTGGACTTTTATCCTATTTGCTATGTTTTAAATGCTTAAGATTATTTTAAGTTAGTGAAGTTTTTGGCAAGATCATTTATTTAACAGTTTCTAATTTTTCTTTTTAGATGTCATGGTTTGAGTATTGGAATAAAACTCTGGGAAACCAGGGTTCAAATCCCCACCTCAGAAGCCCTCTAAATAACCTTGGGCAAGTCACACTCTCACAGCCTCAGAGGAAGACAAGAGTAAAACTCTGAAGAAATCTTGACTTGCAAAAGACAGTGTAGTAGTTTGAGTGCTGAAGTAAAACACTGAGAGACCAGGGTTCGAATCCCTGCTCAGCCATGAAAATCCAATGCAGATCACACTCTCTCAGCCCCAGAAGAAGGCCATGACAAACCTTCTCCGAATAAATCTTGCCAAGAAAACCCGAGGACAGTGTTGCCATATGTCTGAGAGCATGCATGGCATAGTTGTTAAGAGAGCTGGACCAGGACTATTGGAAACAAGGGTTCAAATCCTGCTCAGCCATGGAAACCCACTGGATAACCTTGGTTAAGTCACACACTCTCAGCCTCAGAAGACTGCAATGGCGGCGGTGGTGGGAAGACCGGCCTGGGGCCAGTCCAAAGGCCTTGGGGGGCCGCATCCGGCCCCCGGGCCTTAGGTTGCCTACCCCTGGTCTAAGTCTTGTCATCTTGGCTTCTAGGGATCTCTCTGGCTTGATCTGTTCTAGGACCCATTTGTTTGTCCTTTTGGCTGTCCATGGGATCCTCAGCACTCTTCTCCAGCACCACGTTAGCTCAAATGCGTTGATTTTCCTCCTATCTTCTTTCTTGACTGTTCAGCTCTCACATCCATACATGGTAATAGGGAATACGATGGCTTGTATGATTCTGACTTTTGTGATGAGTTATATGTCTTTGCATTTTAGGATCTTTTCTAGTTCTTTCATAGCCGCCCTCCCCATTCTTAATCTTCTGGTTTCCTGGCTGCAGTCCCCGTTCCGATCAATGTTTGATCCCAGATATGAGAACTCTTTTACTATTTCTGTTTCCTCATTGTCGAGTCTGAATATGTGTGTAAGTGCTCTGTGGTCATTATTTTTGTTTTCTGTATGTTCAACAGTAACCCTGAGTTTGCACTTTCTTCCTTGATCTTCCTTAGTAGTTGTTCCAGATCTGTGAGGTTTTCTGCTCATATTATAGTGTCATCAGCATATCTCAGATTGTTGATATTTCTTCCTCCTATTTTCACTCATCTCTCTTCCATGTCCAAGCCTGCTTTCCTGGCAATATGTTCTGCATATAAGTGGAATAGGTAGGGTGATAGGACACAGCCTTGTCTGACTTCTTTGCCAATTGGGAACCTTGCTATTTCTTCGTGTTCTGTTCCGACACTAGCCTCTTGGCCTGAGTTCAGATTCCACATCAGGACTATCAGATATGTTGGCACTCCTGTGTCTTTAAGGGCATTTCATAGCCTTTCATGATCATGATCATGCAGTCAAAGGCTTTGCTATAGTCTACAAAGTATATAAGACTATATACTTTATAAACTTTTATATACTTTTATATACTTTTTATATACTTTTTAAAGTATATAGAGGTAAGAAAGCTCCTAAAATTATTTCTTCTTCTTCTTCTTCCCCACTTGAAAAAAAGCTTCTGTCCCTGTTTGCACAATGCAGTGCTCTCCCCTTTCTTCCCCTCTTTCCCAAAACTGGGATTACAAAGGGGACATCTGTTCCTTTTCGGACCCACTGGCTGCCTCAGCTGGCAATAAAACTCTGCCCAGGAGAGGGATGTGTGAAGCAAAGTGTAGTGGCTGTTAATCACCAGTTGTTGAGTGATAAAAGTGGCTTTCAATTGTAAAGCGGCTGGAAAACTCAAGCCAGGGGCAGTGGGAGCTATCAAACTCCCCCTTTTTTTCTGTGTTCAAAGAGAAAGTCCAGCTGTCCAGAGAGAGACCCCCCATGTGGGACATCAGATCCAGACGTTGCCACTGAGCTGGACCAAACAGTGGGACCCAACAGAGCCTGGGCTATTCAATACCCTCTGACTATGGGATCCTACACTGGAGAGAGAAGGGTGTGCACCATCTGAAATGGTGTATCACTTTCCCTATGACCATGGGGCATTTTTTTGAGGTGGTGCAGGACATCAACATTCAGACAGTGGCTCCCAAACTTTATTTCTCCAGTATGTAGAGAGATCTTGTAGCACCTCTGAGAGAAAGAAAGAAGTAGGCAGCATGAGCTTTCATAGACTGTAAGTCTGCTTTCTCAGATGCATTTAGTGGAGCGAAACTCCACCAAATGCATCTGAGGAAGTAGACTTAAGTCTATGAAAACTCATGCTGCCAATGTGAAGTCATAGACTTTCATGGCCGGCATCCATAGTTTTTTGTGGGGTTTTTTTGGGCTGTGTGGCCATGTGAACATGCCAGCCACAGATGCTGGCGAAACGTCAGAAAGAAACTCTTCTAGAACATGGCCACACAGCCCAAAAAAATACACCACAAAAAAACTAGAAAAATCATGCTGCCAACTTCTTTCTTTCAGTTAGTCTCAAAGGTGCTACAAGATCTCTCTACATACTGATTCCACAAGAAACCACTGAGTTCAGGTTTGGAGAAGGGGAGTTGCAGATGCTGTGCTATTGGGCTTGCAAATGCAACTTCACATTGAATGTGGGTGTACATGCGATTGGTACACCTGGTTGTGAATCTGGTTGCATGTTTGGGGTCTTGGTTCAGTTATGAAATGTTACCCTTCAACACAAGGGTGAGTGGCAATTTGTAATTGTTGATGAGGCTTGTGATGCACAACTCTGATACTAAACCTCCACCAAGGACTTGAACTGCTGTAGGTCTGTTCCCTGCTGAGCAAAGGTAAAGGATAACCAGGAGGAAATTTGCCAGTATTCCCTTACTCTGAGGCTGAAAGAGAGTGTGACTTGTTCAAGCTTATCCAATGAGTTTCCGTGGCCAAATAGGGTTTTGAACCCTGATGTTGTGGAGGTCTTGCCAAACACTTTTAAAAGGAGGGGCAAGTAATATAGCAATAGCAATAGTGTGTACATTTCTATACTGCTTATCAGTACGCTCAGCACTCCCTAAGCCAGGGGTCGGCAACCTAAGGCCCGGGGGCCGGATGCGCCCCCTCGAGGCTTTGGGACCGGCCCCAGGCCAGTCCTGCCACCCGCCCACCACCGCCGTCCGCCATGATGATATTATCGTTGTTATTACTTGTTCCTGGGGTTTTCTTGGCAAAATCTCCACAGGGGTTTTGCCATGGCTTTTCTGGGGCTGAGAGAGTGTGCATGCATATTTTTTTTAAAATAATTTTTTAAATTTTTTAATATTTATTTATTTATTTATTTATGGTGCTTTGGCCCCCCAATTGTCTGAGGGACAGCAACCCGGCCCCCAGCTCAAAAAGGTTGCTTACCCCTGCCCTAAGCGGTTTATAATCTATAAGCTAATTGCCCCCAACCAGCTGGGTACTCATTTTGATGACCAACAAAAGGATGGAGGGCTGAGTGGACCTTGGAGCCCTGGGATTGAACTCACAACCTCGTGGCTACAGTACTGGCATTTAACCACTGCGCCACCACAGCTCCATTGGGTGAAAAGGATCCATTATGAGCTTTGGGCGAAAATATGGGTGAAAAAGTATCCATTATGATACTAAGAGGGTCCTCCATGAACAGAGGTAGGCCACCTTGAGATTATCAGACACAGTAGGAGGAGAAATCGGGGAAATGGATGGGAGAGGGGCTATGGTTCAGTGGATGGAGCATCAGCCTTGCATGCAAAATGTCCCAGGTTTCATCCCCCACCAGCAACATCTCGAGGTATGGCTAGGAAAGATCCTCGGTCCAAAATGCCAGTCAGTGGATGCCAACCAGTGCTGGCAATGTAGAGCTATGTGGGAAAATGTTCTGGCTCTCTAAGACAGCTTCATGGGATCCTAATTGTTCAGATAAGCAACTTCTCTTGAAGACAAGCACAGTTTTCTTGAACATTGTGGTTTGCTTGGTGACTTCAATCGGAGAAGCCAAACTTTACTGCCTTTGTTTTATTAACTTTGTTTCCAATCAATACATGGGCATTGGGGAGCGGATTACTTTTTTTGGATACATACATCCTAAAATATCCCAAAATATAGAGGCTATGACCACCACCACACCTCACTTTCCTTTCCCTCTCGACTATTTTGCCTTTTTTGATGATCAAGGAAGCCTGTGAGACCAGAAAGCTAGCATAACTGAATTGGCATCTTTTGGCTGGCCCAACGAAACTATCACCACAATCTGGGATTTATTTTTGTTTTGCAGCCAAGACAACAACCCTTGCAATTTTATCTGTTTCTCTATGTGAGTAATGGGGGGTGGGGGGAAAGCATGATGCCTTCCTCCCACCATAGGCTAGGAAAAAATATTTTTGAAATGTTTTCACTTGCAGATTTTAAAAATTTAATTTAAAAAAAACCAAGTTGTGAGGAGCGCTTGTTGGAAGTAGGTAAATATAGCAGTTCCGTCTGTACAGAGACAGGAAGGGGTGCCCATCCCCATCACACTCCTCAAATTGGCAACGCTCTGGAAGCTCTTCTCCTTTTTTTGGCCAAGAATGTTGTGAAAACAAGTATTAAACAGGAACTGGAACACCCTGCCTTCAGACAGCCCTCACACACACACACACACACGCACACACGCACATTATATTCAACAACCAGAAAAACAAAATTATGCACTTCATCTCTTTTAAATGCCAGCAGCATCACTGGGGTGTGTGGGGGGTGCACACTGCACTTGGGTGACACCCCAAAAGGGGGGGTGACACCCAGTCAGTCCCCCATCTCCCGCGGGGCCTTCCTGGGGCCTTGGGCATCATTTCTGGGCTGCCTTGAACATGGTTGTTGGGGTGCCACAAGGCCTTGGGCACCCATTAGGGCCACCGTGAAGCCTTGGGAGACCTGTCCAAGCCACTGCAAGACCTTGTGCATGTTGACCAGGCTGCCGCAAGGCCTTGAGCACCCCACTGGGCCTGCCGTGAGGCCTTGGGTACCATGTTAGGGCCGCCGCAAACAGCAAAAGGATATTGTCATAATAAGGGCTTTGGAATTGGTCTCATGGTTTTCTTGTTATTGTTAGCTGCCCTTGAGTTGACTCTGACTCATGGTGACCCTGTGGATGAGACACCTGCAAGACTCCCTATCCTCCACTGCTCTGCTAAGATCCTGCAAACCCATGCCTATGGCTCTCCTGATTGAGGCCATCCATCTGGCAAACTGTCTTCCCCTCTTTCTTTTGCCTTCTATCTTTCCTAGCATTGTTTTCTGTAATGAATCGTGTCTTCTCATTATGTGGCCAAAGTACAACAGCCTCAATGTGATCATCTTGACCACAAGGAGAGTTCTGGTTTGATCTGTTCCAGGACCCATCTGTTTGTATTTTTGGTTGTCTGTGGTATCCTAATCACTCTTCTCCAGCACCACATATCAAATCTGTTGATTTTCTTTCTGTCTGCTTCCTTCACTGTCCAGCTGTTGCATCCGTACATAGTAACTGGGAATACAATGGCCTGGATGATTCTGACTTTAGTGCTCAGTTGTCTATCTTTACTCTTCAGGATCTTTTCTAATTCTTTCTTAGCTGATCTACCCATTCCTAGTCTTCTTATTTCTTGACTGCGGACACCACTCTGGTCAACTTTTGATCCTAGGTGTGAGAATTCTCTATTTCAATCTCCTCATTGTCTACATTGAATTTATGTATTTACTGTATATACTCATGTATAAGTCTAGAAATTCTAGTCAAAATTTTGACCCAAAAAACTGAGTTGACTTATCCATGGGTTAATGTAAGCACTGAACTCTTATTGAGAAAAGGAACCATCCCCTGGTGAAAGGTAAGAGCATAATCTGTTCTGGAAGATCTGACCCCCCCTCTATTCTCTCATTCCTTTAATATAAGCACAAACATATTAAATGATGTCTGTGGCATCATTTTCCTTTGCTTCATCCTTTAGATCTTTTGTTACATGCCCCTAGGTTTTACCCTCGACTTGTCCACGGGTCGCATCAAAATCCATAATTTTGGCCCCAAAACCTGCCCTCGACTTATACATGAGATTGATTTATAGTCAAGTATATATGGTATTCTGTGGTCATTATTTTAGTTATCTTTATGTCCAATATTAATCCTGCCTTTGCATCTGTGACCTTTGTTTCTCTCTTCAGCCACTAAAAACTTAGGCAACTTAGGTGAGGAAGGAGTCAAGGATAACAGGAGGGATGCAACCTCCTCCGTGGGTATACCAGAGAATCTCCTGACCCAGATCCTGGGCTCATTAGCTGTTTCCCCCGCCAAGGGTGGAAACTGCCAAACAACATTGACTTACAAAATCCACCTCCTAAAATTAGTGTTGGGACCCTGTAGCCCCCTCCAACTATTCCTCACTACTGGATATGCCGCTAGAGCTGTTGGGTGCTACATTCCCACAATATCTGGAGAGCCACACAATTCCCATCCTCCCGCAACAGGACAACACCAAGAGTTCTATGCATCTCCTACCAAACAAACTAGCAGCCACAAAAGGAAGGGCATTCAAAACATATGAAAACTTGTCTACTAATATGAAAGCAATTACAGTCAGCCCTTGGTATCTACTGGGGATACCAATCTGTTGATGCTCAGGTCCCATTATATACAATATATGCTATTATATAACAATGGCATAGTAAAATGGTGACCTTTATTTTAAAATTGGCAAAATGAAGATTCGCTTTTTGGATTATATTTCAAGTTGTGGATGGTGGAATCCGTGGATGCAGTATCTGCAGATACAGAGGGCCGACTGTTCAACAATGAAATATTGCAGAAGTTAATAACAGTTAAAAGCAGAGTTACTCACAGGGGTGGGTGCAGTAAGGATATAAGCATTACACATTTCTACAAAGTCTTCTGTCCCTCGTATAGTTATTCTATTTATTACAGAATAAAGATTACAGAGTATGAAATCTTGTAAAATATAGATTAAAGAGTAAAGAATACAATACAGAGTACATAAGCTGAGATCCAGCATCAGAGCTACAATAATGAAAAATCTCTGCCTACCAAATAATGCATAAATTCTGCTGCACAACCCTTGTGTTTCATGGCAATGTGGCATAACTGAACCAAAACACCAAATGTGTAACCAAACACACAACCCAACATGTGATGTGTATCCATGTGTAACACATATTCTGTATGCACAATGGTACCCTTTGAATAACTCTGTTTCTGCAATGCTGAACTGAAATGTCCCATTTATCCATAATTATCAAAATCACAGGCAGATGAACATTTATGCAGGGGTTCTTAATCTGTGACCCATGTTGTTATTTTTTGGCACCTCCATGTCAACTCCAAGAGTTTTCTTTGGGGGTCTATGGATGAATTTCAGTGGGGAACCAGGGGCAAATATTGAGGGCTCTCTCCCTTTGCTTTCCTTTTTGTTTCCTTGAAAATTATATTTAAGTGCAACTTTCTCAGGTCTGCAACCTTCATCAGATTCCAAGAGGTCCATGACCCAGAAAGGTTAAAGAACTGCTCTCCTGTTTCTCCGCTTTCAGGCCTCTGCTGGTCTCCAAAAGAAACACTCAGCAGAATAACAAATCTACTCATTGCTGGCTAAGCTACTGCTAAATGACTGCTATCTACCTAACAGTTTAAAATCTACTGCTGGCAATGTTTAACCATCTGGGTCTAGAGTTCTTCCTCTTTTTATGGCTGGAGCCATAAAGTCAGGAATAAAGGTTCAAGTCACAGCGCAGCTCGGAACAACCGATCTCCTCCGGCCATAAAGCCACATTCTTTCCCTTGCAAAGTGTGTTTGTTTTCTCCTCTCTGGCAAGCTCTTGAGGCCAGAAATATATATATATATATTCATATATATGAAGCTCTCCCAGCTGTTCCCTGGAAGATTTCCAATTTGATTAAAAGAGGAGTTTTCTAATCGGTTCCTGGTGAGTAGAAGCTAAAAGAAAACACAGCTGAATTTGAGACAAGCCAGGAGGGGTCCAGTTAAACATATCGCTCCAAATCCTGTGTGAAAGACTACGGTGCAACTGGTTGCACTTTCCCACACGGTTGTGGTCCTTGGCACGACCAATCATTCCACAAATAATTAGGGCTGGAATAATTACCGTATGTCTGGAATCCTCTATAAAATATATATTACGTAACTTTATGTGTACTTAGCTATGTAGCAAAGGCACTAAAAACCTGTTCAGGAGTTTTGAAGATGTGTAACAAGACACTGGCACAAGTATTATTACCATGTGCATCAAACTCTACCGATGCATACTGGCACTATGGTCCCAATGCATATCAGTCACTTAGGCACTGGTCCAAGTGTGCACTGGTCTAATAAATTTACTGGGAGAAAAGGTTGCAGTCCTTGAACAAAGAAATAACAACAAGGACTTACAAGTAGCAGTGCTCAAACAAACAAAACCATTTCAAAGGAAGACTGGAAAGAGAAAAGAGATGAATTGAATTATATTCCCAAACTGCAATCCATTAGCAAAGGTATGGGGGAGCCAGTGCAGTGTAGTAGTTTGAGCGCTGGACTGTGACTCGTGACACCAGGGTTCAAATCCCCACTCAGCCATGTAAAACCACTGGATTAGCTTGGACAAGTCACACTCTCTCAGTTTCAGAGGATGGCAAACGCAAGTGCCCTCTGAAGAAACTTGCCATGAAAATCCGTTAGGGCACCCAGAGTGACCACACACCCTCCTTTTCCAGGACATGTCCTACATTTCAACTTTCTGTCCAGGAGAGATTCCAAAATGTCCTCCATGCTGAGCATGACTAAGAAGTATGCATTTATATTTATGCATGCTTTATGACAGCTTTTATGTTGTAATGCCCTACATTTTTTGAATGTCCCACATTTTGCAGTGCCTTATCCTCCTTTGTGGTTGTGACATCTGGTCACCCTGGGGGTCTCAATAAGTCAATCAACTTGAAGGCAAACAATAACAACAAAACAACAACAACAAATATATGGACACACAAACACACCAGCAGTTGCCAGATATTCCAGGATGCATCTAAAGCCCGAGATTTAGCTGACTTATTGAGTATAATAGACGCCACATTGGTTCCAGTGACATGACCTGGAAAAGTATCTTTGCTACAGCAATTGCACATCATGCGTGAGAGTAGAGCGTAGAGATCAGCCACAGCCGCCTCGCTGCCCAGAGTGTCCAGTGTATCAACATTTTCTCAGGAAATAAGGCAGAAATGGCATCTTATTCCCTGCAGGCCACAGGCTAATTCGGTGGCTGCTAAAACAAGCAGCAGCAACAACTGCAAATCCGTCCAGAAATAGTTGACAACAGCAAAGACTTGTTCTTGCCCAGCGGGCAAAGGAGGAGACAGGAAAAAGACTGAATTATCCAGAGATGGGAAGGGAAGGAAAAGGGGAGGCAAGCAGGAAAGGGCAGGACTTGGACAAGTCTCAGCCATTGATATTTGTTTTTAAAGAAAAATGTATAGCTTTTCTCCCAGTAAGGATCTCAAACCAGCTCACAAATTCAAATAAAATACCTCTTTGGGGCAGGAGGAGAGTTATAAGAGAAAAAAAGCACTGATTTTAATTCTATTTATAGTTTTTCAAATATAGTTTAATTGTATGTTATGCCTGATTGGAATGTTTTAACTGTGTCCGTTTTAAGTTTTGTAAGTTCAGGCTGGGTAAAAGGAGGAACAGATGGTGGTGGTGGTGGTGGTGGTGGTGGTGGTGGTGGTGATGATGGTGAAGGAGGAGGAGGAAGAGGAAATGGTTAAAAAAATTTTTTAAAAAAAGCCAGGATAGTTTGAATACTGGGCCAGGACCCTGGGAGACCAGGGTTCGAATCACTGCCCTTCCAGGAAAACTCATTGGGTGACCTGGCCAAGAAAAACCCATGATAGAGTTGCCTCAGGGTTGCCATAAATCAGAAACAACCTGTAGGAACAAAAAAAAAATTAAACCATTCAAAGTTATAGCCATGTTAGTCTGTAGAATCAGTATGTAGCACCTTTGAGACTAACTAAAAGAAAGAAATTGGCAGCATGAGCTTTCCTAGACTTCAGTCTACTTCCTCAGATGCTTTTGGTGGAGTGGAAGCCAGGGACAGACATATATATGCCCTTATATATGTATTTAAACCATAGTGCTGAGAACACCTCCTATCAAAAGGCCCTTCAGTAATAACCAGCTAATAATTTAGGAATAGTTTAGGAAATAGCTTAGGTGCCAGACTGACAACAGAAGTAACTTCTGTCGAAGAACATAGGTCTGTGACTCTAGCATTGTCAACATTCTACAACTATATAATTTTTAACATCTTTGATGGTGGGGAGATTTTGAATAAACATGAGGGCTGCATCCACACTGCATAAATAAATAAATAATAATAATAATAATAATAATAATAATAATAATACAAATAATCCAGTTTGACACCACTTTAACTACCATGGCTCAATGCAATGCAATTTTGGGATTTGTAGTTTTGTGATACAATGGGACTTCTCTGTCAGAGAGCTCTGGTGCCACCACAAACTACAATTCCTAGGATTTCATAGCACTGAACCATGGCACTTAAAAGTGGTGTCAAGATGGATTATTTCTGCAGTGCAAATACAGTCTAGTTTTGGAAGACACTGAGCCTTCTCTGTCAGAGAGCTCTGGTGCCACCACAGACTACTAGCTCAAGGAAAGTCATAGTACCACTGTGTTCTGCTTTGGCCACCTGGAATAATACTGAGTCTAGTTCTGGGCACCCCAAATCAAGAAGGATGTGGAGAAGCTGGTGGTTGCCCAGAGGAGGGCGACCAAAATGGTGAAGGGTCTGAAAACCATAAAGCCCCATGAGGAGTGGCTTAAGGAGCTGGGTAGGTTTAGCCTGGAGAAGAGAAGGTTAAGGGGTGACATGATAATCATATTCAAATATTTGAAGGAATGTCATATGGAGGATGGTGCAAACTTGTTTTCTGCAGCTTCAGAGTCTGGGTCACAGAGCAATGGATGTCAACTACAGGAAAAGAGACTCCACTCCAACATTAGGAGGACCTTCGTGACAGTAAGAGCTGTCCAACAGTGGAAGATGGTACTGCCTCAGAGAGTGGTGGAACCTCCTTCTTTGGAGGTTTTTAAACAGAGAAGCTGTTTGACCACCTGTCCCAAGGAGTGCTTTGATGGTGTCTTGAGACCTTGGGGTCTCTTCCAGCTCTATGATTCTATTCTATGATACAGTGGGGGATGCTGCTGCTCCCCTGAATGCAGCGGCGCATCCCTCCAAAATGAGAATACCCACCCACACCCCACTGAATGGATCCAACCGTCAAACACACGGTGTGGGCAGCTCTTCTGTGGGGTGTGGGAAAGTGAGTGCAAAAGACGTGGGCAGAGAGCCTTGGTTTCTGGCATCCCCTGTGTCAGGTGGTGGTTGCAAAACATGACCTGGCAACTAGGGCACATGCACAACTCAGATCTCATGATGACACAAGCATAGTTCTGGCCCAGGAGCTCATTAGTGTGCCTGGTTTTAACCTGGCACAAAGAGCAGCAGCTGTGCAATGATCCATTTTACCCCCAAACCATCCAGCAAAATCTGCTCAGTTAAATCCCTGCCGTCTAGCCAAGTTTTGAACGGTAGCTGCTCTTCCTTTCCTAAAAGGAACTGAAAATGATCCACTACGTGTGCAAAGAGGAAGAGGCTCCACTTCCTACACTGATCATGAAATTTCCTAGCAATCTCTACATACCTGGTTTAAAACTGCTTTAAAGTCTGAAGTTTTTCAGCTCTTGATTAGTATTTCTGCATTCTTTTAAAACTTTCAAATTTTAAATAGTTTAAACTGATGTGAAGTCGTAGGCTTTCATGGCCGGCATCCATAGTTTTTTTTGTGGGTTTTTTTGGGCTGTGTGGCCATGTTCTGAAAGAGTTTCTTTCTGACGTTTCGCCAGCATCTGTGGCTAGCATCTTCAGAGAAAAGTTTAAACTGACTTCATTGCAAGTTGCTTGGAGAGCTTATGGTACTATTGTTGCTGTGTGCCTTCAAGTCATTTCCAACATGGTGATCCTAAGATGGGAGCCAGTGTGGTGTAGTGTTCGACTATGACTTGGAATGTTCAAGGAACATTAGCTAATACATAAGTCCCCACAATTGCAGGTAGAACAAAAGGAATCTCCTCAGAGAAAGTTTTGATCCTAAGAAAACTGTCTTTTGCTAAGCAGATTTATTGCTTTCACATATCAATACTGGCAAACTACTTTCAAAGACTACTAACATTTGCAAGACTTGTATCACTTCACACAGTTTTTTGAAGATTTATGTCCAGAGTCATAATGTACATCTTTCTGTTTCCTATCACACTCCCACAACTGTGTTACTATCCTTTAAAATGTATGGCTTTAATACTACTCTCTCACTGTCACAGCATTTGAGGAGATGGACTGATATCCATGAAAGCTCATGCTAAAATATAAATCCATTAATTTGAAAGGTGCTGCTTGTACTGCTAGAATGCACAAGCAAATGCAGATGCACATTCAAGCACAATGTGTATCCACTTGTTACGATGATTAGTTTTGACTGGTTTTGATATCAAGACCCCTTTTGGGTTCCTGTCATAGCCCTATGCTGAAAAGAGCCTTCATCGCCATAAGCTCAAAGCGTGAGCCTCACGTAGGCACTCCAAACAAAGTTAAATCTGCATTTACAACCATTCGCAGATCAAAAAGGCCAGGCTCAGGAACTGCAAAAACAGGACACCTAGAAAATTTATAAGGGCCAGCCAGGATGTGTCTGGCTGAAAAGTGAAATAACATCATATCCTATCTCCCCTTTTTTGGAAATTGTCTACTTCAAAACAATAGCAATTGGAATCCTTTGATATACAATAGCAACTCTTCGCCTCAGCGTAGTCTTAAGGGTATAAATGCTCCCCAAAATCTCAGGAAAGTGAGAGTCTGGATAGATTTCATGATGCCTGTGCCATTGTGATCTCTGACTAGAGTCTCCAGCTCTATTTGGTGTCCTTTCCCCGTCATAATGGTTGAGTCTGTCCCTCTTCATTCATCATTGGAGCCGCCTCCTTTCAGGTAATTACCACCATTAGAAAGCCTTGTGTTTTCTATCCAAGCTAACTGTTTTTCTCCTGCATTCTTGTGTGTGTGCATGTAGGTTAGGGTGTTTTTGTACGTTTGATCCTCTGTATATGTGTGTGCTTGCTTACTGATTTATTTTTTTCCTCTTAATAAAAGTACCATTCTTTTGGACAAATGCTGTCTCTGCAGGAACTGTTCCCTCTAGCTCCCTGCATACAATGGATTTAGATCATATTTATTATTTTTTGAGCTAATTATAAATTCTCCAAGGTCAAGTTCTTAATACACACTTGCAATGCACATTCATACCTAATGTGCTGGCACACTGCACAGTCGTTTGTGTGATAAAAATCCAAGTGCACAATGGTGCCACATGCACAACTCTGCTACAAGAACTTTGAACTCAGTGCAGGCAGTCTGCATCAGACAAAAATCTCCAACTGCTCCCATAGAGGAATGTATGCATGGATGGAAGACTGTCAAGGAATACCAGGTACTGGAAACTAAATATTAGCAGAAGGCCATTACAAACCACCTTTGAATATTCCTTGCCTCAGAAATCCCTATGAAATTCATGTCTAAAAACTCCTACAAAATAAGTCAACACTTGAAGACATACACACACAGAGAGAGAGAGAGAGAGACGCACACGCATACGGCAGCAACAATATTTCAATCATAATTGCATACATCTTAAATAGTAAAATTGGTAGTGCACTTGCACATTGACTATAGCCTGTATACATCCCCCTAAAAAACAAGACTGCAGAAATGTCTTAAGTAGGAACTCTGATAGCATTTATGGGCAAAACAAGAGCATGTGAATAAAGACTGAGGTTTGTTTGTATCTTCTGAGCAGATGGTGGAAAGGACAGAATAATGATCAAGGGCACATAGATGTGTCTAGGTCTAGGCCATACCTGCCACAGCTCTGCAGAAGAGGCAGCTCCTTTTACAGCAGAGCTGGGAATCCTGCAGATATGGTTGGACTGCGACTTCCTGTTGAAAGCCACAACAAAATAGAGCTGAATCGCTTGACAAACTGTAACTCTGGAACTGCAGGATCCCAGTACCAAAATGCACAAATATCAGAGTGAAAAGGAGACTTTTGTGGCCGCTTTGTCCTCCTTGTCTGCATTTGCCCTGCGCTGGGCTTGAGACCGGATTAGAGATGATTGGGAACAAACATCAAGATGGGGGTGGAGTGAGGGAATTAAGCAGGATTTAAACTCCAATCGGATGCTGTTTTCCTAGCAAAGATCTGCAAGAAACTCTGATCACATAATCTATTCTGTTACAAATATCTAAATACACCACTAAGTAAAGTGCATGTACACTTGAGACTTGAAAAGCTACTTTTTAGACTACATCTCCCAGAATCCCCACTGCCACCAAGCTGAGGGGTAATATATCCCATTAAGTTGAGTAAAGCATTGAGTAAAGCACACATGCATGCATACAGATCAGAACTTGAAAAAGTTACCTTTTATTTTCTTGGTAACTTGACTACTCCACACCGCAGTAATAATCATTTGAAACCACTTTAACTGCCGAGGCTCAATGCTGTGAGATTCTAGGAACTATAGTTTTGTGAGACATTTAGCCTTCTCTGTCACAGAGCGCTAGTGCCATAATAAAGTACAATTCCCAGAATTCCATAGCATTGAGCCATGGCAATTAAAGTGGAATCAAACTTGATTATTTCTGCAGTATGGATGCAACCCAGAGTATTCAGGGTGTTATGATCCCAAAGAAGTAACTTCTTTGAACTCTTATTTAACCTGGTGGCTTCCATGTCAATAGGGTGGTGAATCCACCTTGGATTTTAAGCTAAACTTTAAAGGACCTCTCCAAGGTTTGGGGCCCATTTTACAAAATATGATTCAGCACCATGGATACTTCCTTTACATTTTGGGCTGAAACCCAGTGTGGATTGCCCACCTGCACTGATACCGGAGCTGCTAGCATGGATGTGTGATGTGTTTTTTAATCTGTATGGAAGAGGTGTGCCTGCCAGGAACTCCAGAGCCAAGGTCTTCTTGGTGGCTGCTCCTGGGCTTTGCAACTCCCTCACCAGGAACTCTAGGACAGCTCTGTCTTCTCTGCCTTTCTCTGATGAAAACTTTTCTATTCTGACATACTTTTAGGAACTGATTGCAAGGGTTTCAATAGTGTACCATTTTATAGAATTCTTATATTTCCTTCTTTTGATGGATTTGTTCTAAATGGTTTCAATCCATTGGAAAGTTTCATTGATTGTTTGGTGGGAAAATCCTACATCAGTAGAGCAGTGAATCAACTCTGGGGTTTGACTGGTTTTAAAGGAGCTCAACAAACTCCTGATACTATTTTGGAGACAAAGTTCAGCACCTTGGATAGCTCCTTGAAAGCCTGCACTAAAACCTGGAGTGGATCCCTAGCCCCACTGACCACCCCCTTCCCCAGCCGCTGCAAGAGAGTTCAACTATTCTTTAATGATAACTTTTGATAAGCTTTTGCTTCTGTTTTTGTATGTGTTTTTCTTTGGTAGGAAAGGCAGGTTATAAACAAATAAATCCCCATCCTTATCATCCCCTCACACCAGCCCCCCTCCCCACCTGCAGCCTCAACAGGTCCAGCAGCACAGAGCCTTGCTCACAAAAAAGCCAAGACACCCCCCCCATCCCATCCTGCCTGTGAAACAAACCTGCCCAAGAGACTCCAGCCATCTGGAGCTGCAGCAGCCTTGCCACATTTTCTGTCTCTGCTGTCAAACTGAGAAACAGAAAATGCATGGTAGCAGACTAAGGTCCAAAACACACTGCAGAAATAATCCAATTTGAGATCGCTTTAACTGCCCTGGCTCAGTGCTAAGGAACCCTGGGAATTGTAATTTATTGTGGCACCAGAGCTCTCTGACAGAGAAGGCTCAATGCCTCACAAAACTACAGTTCCCAGAATTCCCTAGCATTGAGCCAGGGCAGTTAAAGCAGTCTCAGACTGGATAATTTCTGCAATGTGTTTTGGACCCAACTCTCCTTTTGGGGCTGCAGGTGAGCAAGCAAGACTTTCTGGATCAGCCCCAGCAGTGGCTGGTAGCTCCTATGTCCATGCATGTTACTTACAATTGCACAAGCAGAGTTCTGCAAGGGTGACCATGGCACTTGAACTGTACACATTCTTGCAAAATCGTGGGCAAGTCTTCCTCAAAACCTTCCATGCACCACTTGATTCCTTGGGAGTGTAGAAACAGCCCCTGTGCATTATTCCCCATTGCACGAGGGGAAGATCAGCACATGCACAGGTCGGGATACCACTGGTTGCACAATGCCAGTACAATCGGCCCTTTCTATCCACAGATTCAACCATTCATGATGTGAAAATAGTCAACAACAACAAAAATTCCAAAAAGCAAACCTTGATTTTGCCGTTTTATATAGGATATGCCATTTTACTATGGGTAGGCAAACTGTCCCCTTTAAGGGCCGAGGGACTTCAGCTCCCAGAATCCCAGACTAATGGCCAACATCCCAGACTATTGGCCAACATGGCTGAGGCTTCTGGGAGCTGAAATCCCTCGGCCCTTAAAGGGGACAGTTTGCCTACCCCTGTTACGTATTTAATGGGACTTGAGCATCCATGGATTTTGGTATCCACAGAGGCAGGATGACCAGACACCCTCCTTTTCCAGGACATGTCCTACATTTCAGCTTTCTGACCAGAAAGAATTCCAAACTGTCCTCCATTTTATCCACAAGTAAGAAGCATGCATTTATATGTTTATATTAGTGTGTTTAGCTTTTATTTTGCAATGTCCTACATTCTGTAGTGCCTTGTCCTCCTTTGCAGTCAGGATATCTGGTCACCCTGCACAAAAGGGTCCTGGTACCAAACTAAGGGCCCACAGGATCGAGCAACAGGGTGCAGTAGCACAGCCACCATATAACTTTGTGAGAGTACATTTATACTACACAAGCACAAGACACAATCTGAGCCATTATCTGCTTGTGTTTCTCTATCTTTGTTTTGCATGTTTCTCAGTGGCCTTTGATCATAAGCAACAGATTGGTACTATATTGCACCCTTGCTGGCCCATGGACCGAACCAGGGTCAGTCTCCCTTCTGCCACTTTTTCTAGCAGATTGGGAAGGTGATCCCTTCCCAGGAGGGTGTGACACTCTTGATCTCCACCTACTGCTGCCACGTCCTTCTCATAAAAATCCACGCCACCAGAGAAAGCCTCCTCTGCCCTGATCCAGCCAAGAAGAGTCCTGGATCCCAGCTGAGGCTGCTCTCTCTCTCCTAATCCAACCCCCCCCCCCCCGCCAAGCCTGCATGTCTGTGCACCAGATGGTGCAAGGCTGCTATGGGTTGCAAATTGAAAAAACAACAACTTAATAAGCCCCGGGAAAATAGGGGGGTTAGGGCTGGGCATGCTAGTATTAAGTGAGGGAAGAGCCGACCTTCAAATATTAGTATCTCGGCTCCTGTTTAATTCATGGGCTGAGAGCACAGAAAGAGGAGGAAGAGTGAGACCTGCTGCTCTACAGAACCATCTTCCTTCTTTCCCTTCTGCAGCTCATGAAAAGGTGGGAGGAAGAGATGGAGGAGTGCACAGAATGATGGTTTCTGCTCTCCTTGCGTCCCTCCTCACACACACCAATGCTAAGCAGAAACATAAAGGCAGCTTGGGTCTCCATAGTTAACAGAGAGCCCTGGTTCTTCTAGTACACAGGTGGGGAGCGTATGTCCCCCAAGAAGATTTTGGACTACAACTCCCCATCAGTTCCAGACTGGCCAGCCAAAAGGTAATGATTACAGCTGCTGATACAAACCAGGGTGCTGGTACCTTTCATGGTTGTGCACAAGTAGGGATTTCAGTAAGTGAAGCCTGCCTGATAAACAACACCTGCTGAAATGCCGTCTTCTACACAAATTTAAAAAAGTAAAGGATCCCAACTCTCTCTTTCACTTGGCATCGCTAAGCTGTGGTCCAAGAACATTTCCATGTTTTAAACTATGACTTCCTTTGGGTGGAGCTGGGTTTGAACAACTGGGCCAATGGGATGATTTAGCACATGGTTGTGTGTGCCTTTCTCTCTGTGTGTGTCTTTGCACCATGTGGAGAGAACCAGAATGTAAGACATTCAGATACAACAAAGACACCTCCCCATCTTTCACCTGAGTGTTACAACTGCTTCCAGACCATGATTTTTTAAAAATTCTGTTGTGTTTTTATATTGCCTGCCAGTGAAATGACTCAATACAATGATAAAAATACCATCAACAACATTATCAGCAGCACATATTTCCAGTTTCTATGCTGGACAATGAAGAAAGCTGATAAGAAGAAAAACAACTCACTTGGCCTGTGCTGGAGAAGAGTGCTGAGGCTACTGGGAACAGCCAAAAAAGACAAACAAATGGGTCCTAGAACAGGGGTAGGCAACCTTTCCCCTTCAAGGGCCGAGGGACTTCAGCTCCCAGAAGCCTCAGCCATGTTGGCCAATAGTCCCATGTTGGCCAATAGCTCCTGGGATTCTGGGAGCTGAAGTCCCTCGGCCCTTAAAGGGGAAAGGTTGCCTACCCCTGTCCTAGAACATAGAATCATAGAGTTGGAACAGATCAAGCCAGAACTTTCTCCAGAAGCCAAGATGACTAAACGGAGTCTGTCATACTTTGGCCACATCATGAGAAGACATAGTGCATTAGAAAAGACTATAATGCTTGGGAAGGTAGAAGACAGGATGAAAAGAGGAAGACATCATTGCAGATGGAGAGATTCCATCAAGGAAGCCACAATGGCTGCCCCGAGTTGGCAAGACCTGAACAGGGATGCTGATGACAGAGTGACTTGGTGGTCTCTCATTCATAGGGTCACCATAAGTTGCAGTTGACTTGATGGCAATGAATAACACAGGTAACGTGGTGCTAGAGAAGGGTTCTATGGATACCATGGAATGCTAAAAAGAGAAATGAATGGGTCTGAGAGCAAATCAAGCCTGAACTCTCCCTAGAGGCCAAGATGAGTAAACTGAGGTTGTTGTTTGGACGTATCATCACACGATGTGTCTCACTGGAAAAAGGCAATAATGCTTTGTAAGATGGAGGGACAGAGGAAAAGAGAAAGACCACATTGCACATGGATGGACTCCACCAATGAAGCCACAAAAGTTGCCCTGAGTCTACAAGACCTGAGAAGGGATGTTGAGGACGGGGGGACTTGGAGTTCTCTCATTCATAGGGTCGCCATAACCTGAAGTTGACTTAATGGCAATTAAAAACAACAAAGAGTGATCCTCCGGATAACATTATTGTTATATGCCTATAAGTTGACTCTAACTTACGGCAACCCTATCAGAAGTCTGCTAACCAGATTCCAAGGAGGTTTGCCATTGCCTTACCCTGAAGCTGAAAGAATGTAACATACCCAAAATCACCCAGAGGGTTACCATGGCCGAACAGGGATTTGAACCCAGGTCTCCTGGAATCCTTGTTCAGTACTCAAACTGCTGGCTCTCACTTGAGAAGGGTGTGTGTGTATAATGTCTTTCAAAGAAACAAAAACTGAATGGCCTCTTCTGGAAAAAATGTGATTCATGATTAATTCCCACTTGGTGAGGTCCCCAGGGGCTACCCCTTGTAAACATCAGCCTTGTGGCCATCAGGACCCATCACAAGCCCTCTGGCTTGGGCTCTGGGACAGTCCTACTCTGGCAATCCTAATCCCTCTCTTTTTTAGCCAAGCAAAGAGGCAGGAAGGGTAGTCAGAGCCCAGCAGGGTCACCGGAGGTCCTCCAGCTTCTCCTCTGCAGCGGAAACATCCCTTCCAAGCTTTAAAAGCCTTTGAAACCAAAAAATAGATCTGTGACTTTAGCATTGTTGAACAACTTTTCTTCCACTGGAAAAAATTTAACATCTTTGCCTGATGAAGAGCCAGTGAAGCATTAAAAGCTTGCAGGATGCATTTTCTGCATTTTGGTTGGCCAAAAAAGGTATTGCTTTTTGTGGATTTTGTATTTTGTCATATTTTAAAACCAAATGCATTTCAAGCAGACCTCACATGCCAACCTCCCCATCCTAATGGGGCCTTCCCCAGAGCAAATAAATCTTTAATAAAACATGTCATAAACAGGCACAATGGCTCCTTCTACAATGACAACGAATACTATCACAAAACCATATTCCTAAAATAACAGAGCACAGGAAGGAGGGAAGGAGAGAGAAAGGTTGCATTTCTAAAATAGGAGGGATTGAATGGGTCTAATTTAAGTTCAACAACAGTCAGTCAACTATAAGGGCTCTTAGTCAGAGCATGGAAAAGTTCCTTTTTGGAATTCAATTCCTGTAGTAACCCAGCCAGTTGTACTCCAAAAAAGGAACTTTTTAACATTCTGTTCTGCCCACTGTCGGCTAAGAAAGGCTCCAGATTTCAAGCAAAGTTGGAAATCCCACAACAATATTCCCTGAAGAATGATGCAGCTGATCAATTACAACCACATTAATCACAATTAATCTACAGTTATGAAGGCTATCAATTGGATTGACCATCTGTGCATGTTAAGTTCAGGGCCTCTGAGCATGCATGGAGTGCTCTCTCAGACAGAGAGACACACAGCAGAGGGGACACCACTTTTTAGAGAAGCTTGACCTATGGACAAAGTCCCTTCAAGCTACATAATTAATAAACCCAACTAAAATCCTCTCACCTTCTTCAGCCAACTGGTCTAATACTTTGTTGTGTGCCTTGAAGCCATTTCTGACTTATGGTGACTTTAAGACAAACCTATCCTGGGGTTTTCTTGGCCAGATTTGTTCAGAGGAGGTTTTCCATTGCCTTTCTCTGAGGCTGAGAGCATATGTGTCTCGCAGAAGGTCATTCAGTGGCTTTCCATGGCTGAGCAACGGGAGATTTGAGCACTGGTCCCCAGAATCGTAATCTTATCATGTCGGAGGATGGAATTGCCCCATGTGGGGCATGCAAAGTCTGATCCTTGCAGGTTGCCAAAGGAAGTTTGGATCTCACACGGAAGGAAGCTTGGATCGTAGGAATCGTTCTGTGATTTGTTTCCCAAAGTATAGAGAAGAACGAGAGAGAGCCTTCATGCCCTGCCCAGCTGCTGCCAATGTTATGGGTGGCATGCTCATGGGCACAGCCTTTGACTGGCATCAACAGGTGTAACTCCAGCTGGGTTATTTCCCCCCTCCATAAACATCTGGGAACTGATGCCATGGTCCTACTCCATGTGGATTGGGCTCTGTTGCATTGTCACACTATAAGAGGATGTCTGATAGTCTTGGGAGCCTTTTAAAAAGAAACTGATTTATTCTATTGAGTTGATCAATATTTTGCTTAAATGATTCATTTGTTTTAAGCTATAAATTATTTAACTTCTTCGTATGGACTGATCTGTTGGCTGCCCTGAGGTCTCATGATGAAAGGGTGGGATAAAGATAGTTGAATAAGTGCAGTAAATACATAAGTAGATTTCTTTACTTATGTGCATGCAAGGAGAAATGGATCCCACCTTCTCCCCACCACCTTGTCCAAGCCCCAAATTACAAGTTTCCTGCAAGAACCAAAGCTTTCACCATTTTGGTCACCCTTCTCTGGACACACTCCGACTTGTCCACATCCTTCTTGAATTGTGGTGCTTAGAACTGGACATAATATTCCATGTGAGGGCTGACCAAAGCAGAATATAGTGGGACTATGACTGCCCTCGATCTACATTACTGTTGATGTAGCCTAAAACCGCATTGGCCTTTTTAGCTGCGGCATCACACTTTTGACTCATGTTCAACTGTGATGTATTAGGGCTCCCAGATCCCTTTCACATGTATTGTTATTAAGCCAGGTTTCTTCCGTCCTATATCTTTGCATTTCAATTTTTTTCTGCCTAAGTGCAGTACCTTACATTTCTCTCTGTTGAAATTCATTTTTGTTAGCTTTGGCCCAGCTTTCTAATCTATTAAGATCATTTTGAATTTAGATCCTGTCCTCTGGGGTATTGGCTACTCTTAATGTAGTGTCATCTGCAAATTTAATAAGTGTGCCCAGGAACTAGGAGCCAGAGCAATGGATTCAAGCTACAGGAAAAGAGATTCCACCTAAACCGTAGGAAGAACTTCCTGACAGTAAGAGTTGTTTGACAGTGGAAAAATCTGCTGTTTCAAGAGGGGGTTGAAATCTCCTTTGGAGGCTTATAAAGAGAGCCTGGATGGCCATCTGTCACAGGGAGGGCTTTAATTGTGTCTTCCTACATGGCAGAAGTGGGTCAAACTCGATGACCCCTTGGAATCCCTTCCAACTATGATTCTAACTATGGAGGATGCTGGTGTCTTGGAAGATGGTGGAGTCTCCTTTGGAGGAGACAAAGACTGAATGGCTATCTATTGGGAGTGCATGGATTGTGTCTTTCTGCATGGCAGAATGGGGTTGGACTGGAGTCCCCTCCAACTCTAGGATTCTATTATTGTATTCCACCATCCACATCATAGAAGGACTGTGAAGGTTTGATGATGTCTGTATCTAAATCCAAGTGAATCTGTCTCCATCTCTTTAACAACCGGGTGGCAGGGACAAAGCAACCATCATCCTTGGAAGGGGGACACCATGGAATAGGGCATCATCCCAAAGAGGGCTTCCTGATTCTGCATGCCCTGACAAGGTGGCCAAAATAGTGGGCCGCAGTGGCCACAACGAGGGGGTCCATTTGAACCCCCTGCCCCTGGACTCCTGGGTACCAATCCACACCTCCAGAGACTGGTTACTCAGGCATATGTGTGGAAGAGCAACTCCATGGGCACTCAAATGGAGGCAAGTTCTACAGATATCATGGTCTGCCAAAAAGGCAAATTAACACTGGCTTCTTATTGGCCCCTGCTAAAAACATGGCTTTCACAGAAGCCTTTGGGATCTAACTGATATTATGCAAATCTACACATGTGTACAGTTTTAAGTCTTCTTAAAGCCATTTTAATTTGTTTTAAAATGACTTGATTAACGGAATGATTATGTTTTGAGTCTGTTTAAATAATTTCCTCCTTGTTTAAATTGGACAAGGTGATTTTACTGCCCTGAGATCTCTTCAGATACACAGCAGGATATGAATTGTTGGTTGTTGTTGTTTTTAAATAAAATAAATGATGTCCAGGAGGAGTCTGAAGAGTCACACACAGCCCCATTACGTACAAACACACACATGCACGCACATCCCTACATCTGGCTCAAGCTCATAGTGGTGCCTTCCTTCTTGGGGACAGAGTAAATGTCAAATATTTAAGAGACTGGGTGTCACAATATGTTAATCTCATAAATAAATGGTTTTTCTGTATTGTTTAAAAAGTTGGGGGAAGGAACGGGAGCCATTGTGGAATAGTGGTCTGAGTGTTGGACTATGACTCTGGAGACCAGAGCGTGAATCCCTACTTGGCCATGGAACCCCACTGGTGACCTTGGGCAAGTCACACTCTCTCAGTCTTATTGCTGTTGTGTGCCTCCAAATCATTTCCAATTTATGGCAACCCTAAGGTGACCCTATTTCAGAAGATGCCAAAAACAACCTCTGAATACATCTTGCCAAGAAAACTCCAGGATAGGATTTACAAAGAAGTATTGTAAAGTAATAATTATCAATCAGAAGTTATAATGGTATATTGATGAAATTATGTCAGTGTCATCAACATCAAGTGACTTTTTCTTTTCCCAAAAATGAAAAATCTGTTGTGGGGTTGCCGATTTGACAACACAGCTGACGTCATTCATGAAATGGAAGAGTGGTTTAAGGCACAATCTGTAGACTTCTACAATAATGGTATTCGGAGGGTCAAGAAGCACTGGGAAAAATGTGTAAATCTGGATGGTGACTATGTAGAGATAAGTTAACAACTACAAATCAAAACAAACTTTCTGTCAAAAAAAAATTAAAGGTGATAATTAAAACTTTATGATGCCCCCTTGTAGGTTAGAAGGCTAGGCCATAAGTTAGAAACAACCTGAAGGAACACAACAGCAACAAGGAAAAGGAAGTAGAAGGAGTTACTTGGGTCATTTAATGTAGTTTATTTTTGCTGGAGCTTTTGTGGATCAGAGCCTCAGGGACAGGGAGGAATCACTCCTGAACTCCTTTGTGCCTTTTCTTTGCTGACTTCATGCTGCAGACAGAAGAGTGGAGTGCTTCAGTTCCAGGAAGCTTATTGCTTCCACTTGAGCAAAGCTGAGAAGACAGAAGATTCCTGGAGAGCAGGAAAGGTCCCAGCAGCCTGGAGGAGGTTAAATGTTGTCCCGATCTTCAACAAGTGGGAAAAATAGGACTCAAACAATTACTGCCCAGTTAGTCTGACATCAATACCAGGAAAGATTCTAGAACAGATGATCATTAAACAGAGAGTCTGTGAGAATTTAGAAAGGAATGCCATAATTGCAAAAAGTCAACAAGAGTGTCTCAAAAACAACTCATGTCAGACTAATCTTGGGCCTTTACAGACTGCCAGAAATAATGCAGCTTGAATCCACTTTAACTGCCCTGGCTCAGTACTAGGGAATCGTGGGAACTCTAGTTTTTTTCTGAGACATTGAGCCTTCTCTGTCAGAGAGCTCTGGTGCCACAATAAACAACAGTTCCCATGATTCCCTAGCACTGTGCCCGGGCAGTTAAAGTGGACTCAAGCTGCATTATTTCTGGCAGTCTGTAAAGGCCCCTTATCTCCTTATTTGGATAAAATTACCAGCTTGGTAGACGAAGGGAATGCTGTGGATGTAGCATATCTTGATTTCAGCAAGGTCCCCCATGATATTCTTGCAAACAACATAGTAAAATGTGGACTAGACAGTGCAACTGTTAGGTTGATTTCTGGCTGACTGGCCAAACCCAAAGGGTGTTCAGCAAGGGCTCCTCTTCATCTTCAAGAGAAGTAACTTGTGGGGTGCCACAGGGTTCTGTCCTGGGCCCAGTGCTCTTCAACATCTTTATCAATGGCTTGGATGAAAGAATAGGGGGCATGCTTCTCAAATTTGCAGATGACACTCAATTAGGTGGAATAGTTAATACCCCAGAGGATAGGATCAAAATTCAGAATGACCTTAATAGATTAGAAAGCTGAGCCAAAGCTATCAAAATGAATTTCAACACAGAGAAATGTAAGGTACTGCACTTAGGGCAAAAAAATGAAATGCATAGATATAAGATGGGGGACAGTTGGCTTAACAAGACTACATGTGAAAGGGATCTAGGAGTCCTAGTAGACCACAGGTTGAACACAACCCAACAGTGTGATGCAGCAGCTAAAAAGGCCACTGCAATTCTAGCCTGCATCAATAGAAATATAGTGTCAAAGGAACTAATAGTGCCACTCTATTCTGCTTCGGTCAGGCCTCACTGTGACTTGCCGAGGGTCACCCAGTGGATTTTTATGGCCAAGCTGGGAATCGAACCCTAGTCTCCAGAGTCCTAGTACAACACTCAAACCACTACTGCACCTAATACATACAGGGGTAGCTGAACTGACAGCTAACAATATCCAAAATCCAACATACAGACAGAGGGGAAATGTTTACCAGGCCAACCAGAGCATGCCATATCCATAACACTGGCTTCCCAAGGAAAGGAATGGTGTTGATGTCCCAGGTTTGCATTTTGATATTCCTGCATGCTTTTTGGTTCCTCTTTTCTCCTGCTGCTTTTGTTCCAGTTTTGTCACTTCCCGCCATAAAAGGTGACTCCAGATTGTTCTTTCTGCAAAGAGCTCCAGCATTCTCCCTCCCCAGAATAATTTTTTTTTAACCTGGCAAAGAAGCTGGTGGGCTTCAAAAGAGAGCATAGAGCATTTTTTGCCTTCTGCTGGCCTAATGAAAGTATCACCATAATACAGACTTTAGATTGTTGACAACACAATTGATGCTTGCATTGGAAGCAGCCCCTGGACACAACCTGGCAAACTTCTCTTCTTGGCTGAGAATTCTTGGAGCTGTCTTTTTAAATCATCAAGGAGATTTTGGCCCTTCGGTTCACTAAGTGGCAAAACGCATGTTATTGGTAGCATTTTTGTCAATTGTTTCTGACTCCACTTGCTTTAAATTTCGTAAGCTGCTTTAGGTCCCAATATTGAGGAAACAGTGGGGTACAAACAAACAGACGAAGAGGATGACAATGATATTGATGATGACGATGACAACATCCCAGGGGACACCAGAACTGAATTAAATTTATTTTATTTTATTTTATTTCTGTTTTGCCTTTCTCCCAGCATGGGATTGAATTTAAAAACACAGTACAACTTTTAAAGAATATATATATATATATATATATATATATACACACACACACACAAAAGCTAAACCACAATTAAACTGCAGTTCTATTTTTTAAAAAAAATACAAGTTAAAACACTTTTAAAACATAATAAAATAGAAACACAATACAGACACCCATTAACAGCTCCACCAGACACAATGTATTAAAAACCAAATGTCTCCCTAAATAAGAAGATCTACCTGCCGAAAGAAAGAAGGCAGAGAAGGGGCCAACTGGACCTTCAGGAGAAGGGAGTTCTCCAACTTGGAGCAGCCATTGAGAAGGCCCCCCTTCATGATAATAAGTGAGAAAGATTATGAAATATTGAAGGGAGATGCAGGGCCTCCAGGAAAAGAAAACAACTGAGATTCTGGTGGCAGGATCTGGGAGTAATTCCAAACAGACTGACAAAACATAGTATCACAATGGCTTGGAACAGGTATTGTTGTCTGATGACACTTTATGGATTCATAGAACTACAGAATCATAGCACTGGAAGAGACCCCCAAGGACCATCCAATCCAAACCCCCCTTCTGCCATGCAGGAAGACCCAATCCAAACCCTCCCTGTGACAGATGCCCATCCAGCCTCTGCTTAAAATCCTCCCAAGAAGGAGACTCTACCACCCTCCATTGAGGCATTACCTGGAGCGTGTCCAGAGGAGGGCAACCAAAATGATGAAAGGTCTTGAAATCACCAAACCCTATGAGGAGTGACTTGGGGATCTGGGTATGCTTAGCCTGGAGAAGAGGAAGTTAAGAGGTGATATGATAGCCCTGTTCGGATATTTGAAAGGGTGTCATATGGAGGATGGAGCAAGTTTGTTTTCTGCTGCTCCAGAGACCAGGACATAAAGCAATGGATTCAAACTACAGAAAAAGGGACCCCACCTAAACATTAAGAAGAACCTCCTGATGGTAAGAGCTGTTTGACAGTGGAAGATGCTTCCTTTGAGTGTTTTGGTGTCTCCTTGTTTGGAAGTTTTTAAACAGAGGCTGGATGGCCATCTGTTGGGAGTGCTTTGATTGTCCCTCCATGGCTGAAGGAGGTTGGACTGGATGGCCCTTGGAGTCTCTTCCAACTCTATGCATCTATGATTCTATGACCTAATCAAGATGGGTTGCCCTGAGAATGGGGGTGATAACCAGGGGTTTTGGCCCATGTAGATGAGCCCAAAGAAACCAAGAGAATAATAATTACCTCCAAAGTGATTAGAAATGATGCACCTGGACTGTTCTTACAAGCCTATGCCCTTAGAAGGACATAAATAGGTTCTTTACAACAGCTTCCTAGTAAGTCTGCTCCCTAACAACAGTCCTGCCAGGTTGTACCTCTGTGTCTCAGAGTTTTTGTCTGCACATGGGAAGGTGAAGCAACAGTGCAAAGACTGCTATCCCATCATGCTGGTTGGAAGGAAGTAGATTCTAATACAGGAGTAGAGGGGACAATAACCAAACCACGATGAAAACCTAGACTCCATGCCTGATTTTGGCCTCAGAACAGCATTTCCAGTATTTGGATAAATGTTTCCAGACAGCAATGATCAGAAGCTCTCAACATGACCACAGTATGAACAGAAGAAGGACACCATATGGGATGGCAATCCCATCCAAGTGTCCTCGATTTTCATTCCAGGATTTTAGGCTGACTGCTTCTACTCAGATGTCCAAATTTATTTTCTGGACATTTTGGGACTTTGTAGCTGATTTGTTTTTTAAAAAAGAAATATTTAAACAAAGAAAAGCAAAATAACATGAACATTCACATTGGTTACGTCAAACTCTATGTTTCCAAGACATTGTATCTCTTGAAAGGAATGAAGGGGTAGAAAATTACAAGATATCCTCTGAACAAATCTTGCCAAGAAAACCCCATGGCAATGGCATTAGGATTGCCGTAAGTCAGAAATGACTTGAAGGCACACAACAAGAAGGTAGGAATACAATGCTGTGGCGAATGACACTGTAGGGGATGAGCCTCATAGAGGCCTCAAAGATGGTCTCATAGACCCCAGAATCCTAGAGCTGCAAGAGATCCCAAGGGTCATATAGTCCAACCTCCTCCTGGAATGCAGGAAGACCCAATCCAAATCCTCTCTGTGACAGATGGACATCCAGCCTCTGTTTAAAAACCTCCAAAGAAAGAGACTCCAAAACCCTCCAAGGCAGTGTCTTCCACTGTCAAACAATTCTTACCCTCAGGAAGTTCTTCCTAATGTTGAAATGGAATCTCTTCTCTCTATGATTTCACCAGTGCCCTCCCCATGACATCCCCCCTAGGGGCCATCCCTCAGTTTCAGATTTTGGTTCTGAAATCTCAGGGCTAGAGATACCCCCAATCTGGAAACCCTACTTATCTGCTACCTAATAATATCTCTAAAAGGGACTGGAAGCGGGCAAGTCTAGATGCCAAGCACAAATGCCAGTCCAACTGGGTGGTCTCCATTCCCCTTTAGAACATGGTTCCAGCTTGGCACCTCTGGAGCCTTTTTCTTGCCAAACAGAGAGTCATGAACTGCCTTTCTTTGCTTCCCTTTGCAAGGCAGAAGGAAAAGCTGAATGAACTTTTACTCTGCAATGTGTAATTCAATTACTGAGGGAAGTGGGAGGGAGATTTCTATTCTGTGCACTTCCTCTCCCTCCACCGGGCAAAACATCACAACGCCTTGAAGTCATCAGACTTTTTCATAAAAACATCAGCAGGGATCAAAATGCTTTTGTAAGCATGAAATGCAGCAGGGCTGGTCAAATCAAGCCTGAACCTCAAACCAAGGGGATTCTCCCCAAACCCCTTGGAAACAAGGTCATATAATCCTAGAGTTGGAAGAGACCCCCCCCCCAAAGTCATCCACTTCAACCCTCTGCCAAGCAGGAATAGACAATCAAACCACTCCCGACAGATAAAATATGCCAACCCAGCTACGAAGGTATACATGGCAGGCCCAGTCTCAATGAATCATTAAGCACACAAATACAAAGAAATCAATATCCAGTACCTTTATACATGCTTGGGAATTCTGCCTGCCTTCTTCAGAGAATACAGATCTGCCTTCCCTAACCCACAGCTTTCCAGAGTTGACTAACTACAACCCCTACAATCCTTCATTCAGCCCAGGATTCTGGATGTTGTAGTACAGTATCACTGTAGGAGGACTACAACTCTAGAGACCAGAGTTTGAATTCACTCAGCCATGGAAACCCACTGGGTGACCTTGGGCAAGTCACACTCTCTCAGCCTCAGAGCAATGGCCAACCCCTTTTGAAGAAACTTACTAAGGAGCTATGCAGATGGGCAGGAAAAGGTGACCTGAAGTTGCCTTTTCCCTAAGCTGCTGCAGCCACACTGCCTGCCCTGGGGTTGCCCTAAATGGGGACAGAGCAACCGCACTGGGGGGAGTCAATGCAGCTTTTCCGAGGCCCCCAAGGAGTGGGTGCAGTAGACAGGTGCCACTGTCTGATTGTGCCCCCCTTGAGATGAAGGAACGGGTTTGTAAACTGAAAAGCCTTCATCATCCTCCACAAAACATGTCCCACACAGATCAGAGGGGAGAGGAGAGGTACATACAAGGGAGGTTTGTGTGGACAGACTTGATACATGCAGCTGGTGGTCATGCAAGGGACAAGGTCAACAGGACACACGGACAAATGTTATTCCAGGAGACACCCCCCAATCATGCCAGGACATGGTGTGCAAGTCTTATGCACAGCTGCACATCTTCACAGAAGAGGTCACAAAAGCCTCTTTCATGCAAACTGCTGTGCATGCTGACAGCAAGCATACATCCAACAGAATGCATTTATTGTCATAACAGAGGACAGTTGCTAGGGCTCATGCATAGGGTTACAATTAGGGTTAGCGTTAGGGTTCTAATATTCAAGCGCACCTACACCAGTGCATCCACACCTGGAAACAGGGCACTTTAAATTAAAGCTTGCATCGTAGGGTCAATGCTCTGGATCACCGAGTCAATTTCCGCCGCACGTGCAACAGTGCATTTATACGGCCGTTTTCTGGTGCATCAGTGTCGCTGCACACATGCATCTTCACCGAAGGAGCGGAAAAAAGCGGCTCCTTTTTAGAGCGGCTTTTCTCGACATATGATGGCTAGAGGGTACTTTCCTGGAGACTTTAAGGAGTGCGTCATTTAAAGGCCACACCTACAAGTCACCCTCAAAGCACCCTTTTTTGCCTGTCTGCATAGCCCCTAAGAAAACCCCATGATAGGTTTGCTTTAGGGTTACTCTAAGTCGGAAAGGACTTGAAGGCACATAGCAACCACAACAACAATTGCTGCAGGGCACCAGGTTGGGGGGAGGGAGCTTTCATATTGATTGATTGATTTGATTTAGGGCCTAAGCAGACGGGCGGCCATGGACCGCCCTGGGAAGGTGCGCCACAGGACCGAGGCATCCACATGCCTCGATCCATTGGCGCACTGTCGGCACCCCTGGAAAGGAGCACTAAAATAGCGCTCCTTTCATATGTCGCCGAAAGTGCGCCGCAAAACATTGTGGCACACTTTCGGCGACCCTTCCACCGCAGCGTGTCCGGACGCTGCGGCGTGAGGTCCTCCTCGGAGCGCCAGCCATGCGGAGGGCCGGCAGCTCCGAGGACGACCTCGGGAGGGGGAGGGGGCGCCGAGCGTGCAGCTGCCCCTCCCCTTCCCTGCGCCGAGGACGGCCTATTAAGCCATCTGCTTAGGCCCTTAGACCAACAGTGGTCCAATGTGGTGAGGAAATCCAAGTACTGTATGGCCCATTTGTTAGAGATCAGGCAGAAATCAGACTGCTAAGGCACCTCCCTATCCAAACTCACAGGAAATAATCCGGTGAGAAGATCACACCGTGGTTTTAAACTAAATTTTGGAATATGATGCCAAATCTTATAAAGTAATAATCTATTCAAGAACAATATTTTTTTTCAGTTGATTGCTTCCACACAAAAGAACTAGACAAGATCCTAAAGACCAAAGGAACCCTCAAAGATTCTGTAATGCAGAAGCACAGAAAATCAAAGTGTGCAAGTGTGATCCATCTTCCTGTTAAAAGCAATGAATCAACAGAACCAAATAGCAATTAAGAACTGTGCAAAGGAGGTTAGCAATGAAGGATAATTCAGCCTCCATATCTTTCCCCAGCCTCAAACTGCAAAGTGAATGCAAAAAGTACCCAAAAAGGTTAATAATACAAATGAACCCTTTCATGCTACCGAACAGCTGTTAATGTTTAGCCATGATGCTAACAAGGACTCCAAAACCCATCTGTCTGGTGGGAGAGATCCAGCAGCTTACAAACCAACTGTCATATGACTAGGGTGGCTAGATGTTTTAACCCCAAAGGAAGATGAGGCACCATAAAATGTAGGGCATTCAAGAAAAATCTTGGACATTACAAAATAAAGATAAAAACACTCATTAATATAAATATAAATTTGTGCTTCAGTCATACTAAAAATGGAAGACATTTTGGAATTCCTGCTGGACAGAAGGTTGAAATGTGGGACATGTCCTGGAAAGGGAGGGCATCTGGATCCTCCCACCCCCAGCTGGAAAGAGTGAGAGATTTCAAGGCGAATGGGCTTGGAAGTCACATTAAAGTCAGGTCCAAAGCAGTTGCTGTGGGCTCTATTGCAAAGGAAAGAACTGGCAAAACCACCTCTGAGGATCCCTTGCCTAAGAAATCCATGGGGTCACCATAAGTCAACAGGCAACTTGAAGGCAAATAAGACACACACAGGCACCAGATCCCATCTGATCTTGGAAGCTAAGCAGGGTCAGCCCTGGCCAATACTTGGATGGAAGACCACCAATGACATCCAGGTGCTGAAGGCAATATTTCTGAGGAAGGAACTGGCAAAGCAACCCCTGAGGGTTCCTGGCCTAAGAAAACCCTGTGAAATCCATGGGGTTACCATAAGCCGATAGGTGACTAGAAAGCACATACATGCGCACAGCTGCTGCCCAAGTCGGTGCCTGTCTACCTCAGAGTTTCAGATGCCCAGGAAGCAACTCACAGCTCAGATTCCCATCACAAAACAAGCTTAAGAGTGATGGGCGCTGACACTCAGCAGCAGCATGTCAGGGAGGATTAAGATCATGATTTAAGCAGCTGACAGGCCAGACAGGCAGCAGAATCTGTCACAACAATGCAGGCAATGCGCTCAGGGCCCCTCCAGACCCAGCAATTTTCAGGAATGGTCCAATGGCTCTGGAGAAGGAACTCTGGGGTGCCTCATCCACTGCTGCAAGTGGGAACTGCAACACCTCAAAGGTGATCAGCCTCCCAGATCATCCCTTATCCAGGTGTGAAGGGCAGGTGAATCAGGACCTCCACCCCATGGCTTTGCTAGGGGTCACAGACATGTTCCACCTACTCTATCCAAGATCCTGTGCTGGTGTTTGCATAGTGCAAATCTACACTCACGAAGGCTGCATCTGCACTGCAGAAATAAAGCAGTTTGGCACCACTTTATCTTCCCTGGCTCCATGTTATGGAACTCTGGGATCTGTAGTTTTGCAAGGTATCAGAGCTCTCTGGCAGGGAAGGATAAATATCTCTCAAAAAAAAAAAAAAAACCCTAGAATTCCATAGCATCGAGCTATGGCAGTGTCAAACTGCTTTATCTCTGCAGCGCTAACAAGGGCTGTAGTTACATTGTGGTTGTGCTGCCACACCTTGCAACCGACTGCTGACAGTTGGCAATTGATCATGTATCTCAATGGTCTTTGCACCCCTTCCAACTCTGAGATTCTAGGATTTTGTGTTGTGTATTCCTGCATGGCAGGGGGTTGCTCTAGATTGGCCCTGTGACCTCTTTCAAATCTATTTGTTACTCAAAGATGCATGCAACTCTTTCCTCCCCCATGTTTCACTAGCAGTGTGCAAGAAGGGCACACATGGGACCTTATCACACGCTGGCCACGAAGCGAAAAGCAACCGAAATAAGAATAAATCCAGTACTATACCGAAATGAACCGAAAGAGCCCCCGCAATACGTAAATGGCAATCACACGCAATTACCGTCATTGCGCATTTATCACGCTTCCCGGAAAGTGCATCCTGGATACGTATTAGCTGTTCACACACGTTACAAATTCCCATAAATAACCAAGCAATGACGTTCTAGCACATGCGCAGAAATATTGCTTTCCCACCAAACCCTGGTCGCGTGTTGGAACAGAGAGGACCATGTTTACCCGTTCCGTTTGTTGCCCGATCAAAACAGGAAGTACACGTCATAAGACGCTTCCTCACAGATCCATGGGAAATAGCTCGGGGAACCATGGGTCATGATGGGGAAATGCTTCACAATACATACTGCCTGTTCATATGCATTTCGGACCCGCGGTAAATGCGCAATGATTCCGGTTGCGCAATTGTACTTCCTAAAGAAACCGAAATTCAAAAGATCTCAATTCATTTCGGATTAGTTCGGGATTCTGTCGGGGTTCTGTGCAACGTTGTGTGTAAACACGGAAAAATAATACGTATTAGGTCGGGATTTCTTTTGGATTCTGTCTGCTTTGGACCCCGTGTGATAAGGTCCATACACACACCCATTACCTTTAGGCCACTTCTACCCAATTTCCCTCCACATTGCTCAAAGAAAAACAAATGGATTCTTCTAGGATCAGCATGTGAAGCATCTCCCTTCTTCTGCCAAAGGGCTTTCGAGGAAGACTAGTGAAAAGTGAATCTGGGGGCTTGCACAAATTAATACAAATGAACCCTTTCCTCCAGCCAAGCTCCTAGGTGAGCTTCAACCCAAAGGAGCACAAGGAATCCAGGTACGGTCTTCATGTTCCTGGGAGAACCTGATGTGCAAAAAGAGTAACTGAGGGTACATCTGCACTGGAGAAATAGTGCAGTTTGACCCCACTTCAAATGCTGTAGCACCATCCTATGGAATTGTGGGATTTATAGTTTTGTGAGGTGTAGTATAGTGGTTTGAGTGTTGGACTATGACTCTGGAGAACAGGGTTCAAATCACAGCTCGGCCGTGGAAATCCACTGGGTGATCTTGGACAAGTCACACTCTCTCAGCCTCAGGAAAAGGCAATGGCAACCCCCCCCCCCCGAAGAAACATGCCAAGAAAACCCCACAATAGGTTCATCTTAGAGGTTGCCATAAGTTGAAAATGACTTGAAGGCACACAGCAACAACAAGGCACCAGTACTCTTTGACTAGAGACTTGCAAAACTACAAATCCCAGGATTCTACAAGGATGGAGCCAAAAAGTGGTGTCAAATGCTATTATTTCTACAGTATAGATGCCCTCTGATTCTCCAGGGTGTGTTTTAAAAGGCTTTATTCCACAAATTATTCCAAAACAAATTGTCCAAGAAACACCATTGTATGACTGAAACGTATTGGGCTAATTTGTGGAAGGGGGGATAACCTCTTATATACATACATCCCAACCCCTTTTTATATATTTACATCCTGATACTCGAGTTTATTTGATGTTTCTGGTTCTTTCATTTTGTTTCTCCTTTGAGAAAACCTGCCTCTCTCTTTCTATTTTGCTGAGTTTGTAAAAAAAAAAAAAAAAATCTGCTTCTGCCCATTAGTGCCAATTTTAAATGAATTTGGTATTGCTCTGTTTTTTTATTTTATTACTTTTCTAATTGCTTCCTTTCAGCCTTTTTCAAAGTGGTTGGTAGATGATTTGGGAGTCTTCTTTTTTATGACAGCAAGGAGGTATGTCAGCACTTTAACAAACCACGATTATTTTGCAAAAGGATCTCCTAAACTTTGATCCTCCAAGTGTTTTGGACTTCAATTCCCAGAAGCCCTAGCCAGCTTGGCCAACAGTCAGAAATTCTGGGAGCTGAAGTCCAAAACATCTGGAAGACCAAAGTTTGTGAACCACTGAGTAGCACCTTTGAAACTAACTGAAAGAAAGAAATTGGTAGTATCAGTTTTCGTAGACAATTCCCAGTTATTTTATTCACTTTCAGTAGCAGACAACCATGACAGACTTTATCACCAGCTGGGTACCACAATCCCATCCCTGGGAAAAAGTGAATTTGCAACTGGGTTGCATTACTAGGAAGATCAGGTCCTCTGCATCAGATGCAGCAGATGTAGACTCAGTTTGGGGATGATGGGATGCAGGTTTTGGCTTCTGAATTTTTGGAAGGATGCTGGATGTTGAGATAGCAGTAGTTGCCACTTTAAGGTCTTAACGGCACCCACAGCTGTAGTCTTGCAATCCATTCCATAGGCATATTCACACTCTTGCACACACAGAGAGAGATTATCCTTTATAACGTAATAACTAGGTCACTTCCATAAGCTCTGAGCTCAACTACTTTAACCCTCGGAGGCTGCTAAGTCTGACTGAAGGGAAGGAGACCGGCACGGAGCAAGAGGGGAATGCCTGGAATCTACCTTTTGCTTCTGATTCACAACATCAGTAGGCCATTCCAAAAGAAAAGTTAAAAACTTTCATATAAAAATAAATGCATGATTCTTAGTCATGCTCAAAACACAGGACATTCTGGAATTCCTCCTGGACAGAAGGCTGCAATATAGGACATGTCCTGGAAAAGGAGGACATCTGGTCGCCTTGTGCAAGACACACCATGCCAGCTTTCAAAGCACACTGGATTCTTCATCAAGCAAAGCAGGTTAAAAACAAATCATGCAATGGAAAGAGTCAAGAGTATGAAAGTTTGTGTTCTGTTTGCTTGGAGCCTTAAGAAGTCTAAGGAGACAGAGAGTTCAGCCTCTCTGTCTTTCTCCAGAAATGGCCCTGAGGTGACTGAGGACAACAGCAGTAAAAGAAAGCAATGACATTTCCTTTCTCCGCTTGCAACCACAAAGTGTCTGTCTTCCTTTGAGAGCTAGATCTGCCTCTATCCTGTGTGATGCTACAACCCAGCAGCAAAGTGAAGTGAATCTCTCAGGAAGCCCTTGATCGTTGTTGTTGCTGTGTGCCTTCAAGTCATTTTTTTTACTTATGGAGACCCTGTCATGGAGTTTTATTGGCAGTTTGTTCAGAAGAGGTTTGCCATTGTCATCCTCTGAGACTGAGAGTGTGTGACTTGCCCACGGTCACCCAGGGGATTTCATGGCTGAGTTGGGAATCAAGCCGTAGTCTCCAGAGTCCTAGTCCTAGTCGAGTGCTCAAACCACTATGACATGCTGGTTGAAACCCTTGTACTGCCACAGCTGGAGATAAATGTAGGTGTTGCAGCTTGAATTTTTTCCCCCTTCCATCTTTGCCAGTGGGATCTGAAAGATTGCATGATTAGTTTTGCATCTTCTGGTTGGCCCAGTAAAGACACCACCAGAATCTGAACGGTGGACTTTGTTTTACCATCAATACAGATACTGCACTGCCAGGGAATAATGGGTGCTTGCTTAGAATTCCCTGGGCATCCAACCACTTCCTAGAAAGCAAAGCAAGCCAGCCCATGTGTGGCACGTACTGTGACCAAATCGCCACAGAAGAGCTTCTCTTGTGGCTTTAAACATAGTGTCCCTGTTGGCGGAAAAAGAAAATCCTTGAGAGGGAGAAAGTCAAAAGATTTGAAATCAATAAAGAACCAAAACCTGAAGCCATTCTGCCCTGAAACACTCACTCAATAGAGAGAGGATCTGAGCAAAGGAAGGCGGAAGCAACTGAGTCCATCTGAGCCACAATCGTCCTTGAACGAAGCAACATTTGGCAGCTCCATAGGAAATGTTCCCAAGGATTAAAAGGCTGACTCAGCCCCACTCCCAGACTCCTTCTCCTCTCCCATTTTCTGCATAAATGATGCATTTCCTGGAGACACAGGCTGAGAGCCTATATTGGCGTTGGGTGGCACACATCTCTACATGTGGACTAATGACAGCATCATACAAATGGATGCACACTTGAATGAGTTGCCAAATATATAACAACATAATGTGCATAAGTGCTAGCAGCTGTATGGGCATGTGCTTCTGCATCTACAGTACACCTTTACCTTCACAACCCTGAACTTGTGCATCAATATGTATAGGGCAATTTTACTGATATTATTTATTCTATTACTGTTGTTGTTGTATTGGCATTGTATCTTCATTCTTTAAAAAAAATCTAGTCTTACATTAAGTTGTGCCTAAGATCAGTGGTGTCACTTGGCTTGGCGTCACCCAGTGTGGTAACACACACACCACTGTGTCACACACACACCCTGATCACCTCCCATACCACACCATATAGAATCCTTAGTAATGCTTTTTGTACTACTGTTACTCCTAAATCCCATATATTACTGAATGTAATGGCAATAGCTGTGACACAAACGACTGCATCCACACAACAGAAATGACCGTACTTGCCATGGCTCAATGGTATGGAATTCTAGGAACTGTAGTTTTGTGAAACATTTAGCCTTCTTGGTCAGAGAGGTCCTGTGCTGCAACAAACTACGATTTCCAGAAATCTGTAGCATTCAGCCATGGCAGTTAAAGTAGTGTCAAACTGGATTCTCTCTGCAGTGTGGATGGAGCCAAACAAGTAGCAAAATTAACACTATACCTTTAAATTACAGTATCAAATGCACAGCCTAAATGTGTTTACATATACGTAGTTTCATGGGGTTCAAGTAAAAATCTGGTAAGACATGTTGTTTTTTAAAAAAAAAAATTAAAACTATAACAATTTAAAATTTTTAAGTTTTTAAAAATATCGGAGGCCTCTCCTTTCTCCTCGCACTGAGCCTTTTCCCACCCACACCATCTCTTCCTCTGAGATCCAGTGTTTTAAACGGACACAGGTGAATGCCTCAGTCCATTTCTGCCCAAAGGCAGATGTTTAGGGAGCAGTGGGGTCAATTAAGATGTCACCTGTTGTGGTGCACACACCCCACAATCCCCGAGTGATGCCCCTGCATAAGATGTGTGAGAGCACTGGGTTGTACATTCAGCTGCACAATGTCATGATTCACCAATGACTTGCTGCAACCGCCACATAAGGCAGGGAGCATCCCATCCCATTATACACTCCACCTTCTTGATGTAAGATCTTGGCCACAGTTGACACAGCTCGCTTTCTTTCTCTAACAAGCTGCCTCTCCTCGAGCTACTGCTGATTTTCCAAAAGTCGCACAGCTGGTTTCCAAGAAAGAACAGCTCGGGTTCATTAGCAACAGGGATACACACTGTTCCTGCTGGTTGCAATGCTCTGCTTATTTGGCATCGTGGTATGCTCTGTAGTTTGGAGGCACGGGGAAGAGAAGGGGAGCAACCATCACCTGGATCCCAGCAACTCTCTGCAGATCTCTAGATGCATGGCTGTGGCAAGCAACTACCCACCTTTGGACTGAGAAGGAGACTGCCAGCAAAACACTGCCATGTCCAGGGGTTTCCGTGAGAGTTTCCAACCAACCAGGGTGCCTGCTTTCAAGATGGAGGGTCAAAGTGTGACCCCGGAGCCGCCGTATGTAGGCCTAGCAGCTATCCTTGCAGCCCTCAACCTCCTGGCCCAAAAAGTTTAGAATTCCTTCCCTAGTAAGGCTGCATCCGCACTGAAGAAATAATGCAGTTTGACACCACTTTAACTGCCATGGCTCAATGCTATGGGATTTGTAGTTTGTTGTGGTACCAGAGTTCTTTGCAAGAGAAGGCTAAATAGCTCACAAAAAATAATTCCCACAATTCCATAGCACCGAGCCATGGTAATTAAAGCACTGTCAAACTGGATTATTTCTGCAGTGTGGATGCAGCCTAAGCCTCCCCTGCACTGTTCAACATTTCTTTCAAAAAGACTGTTTTTTTAACAGTCTTTTAAAAGAACCTGAACTATTTTTTATTAGGACTTTTAGATGAACAGTTGGAGAAGACCTATGGTAGAATTACTATATGTTCGCTGGGCCTAGAATGATTTATGCACAAAGATGGAAAGACACACTAATCCGTCCAGGAGAAAACTTGTTAAAACTGTATGACTTTATGGAAATGGATACACTGACTGTTGATACATGTGAAAACTTTGGACAACTTTTAAAAAGAATGGAGGGTGTTGGTTAAATATATGAAAAATAAGGGAGGTTCTGTTATGGTTTTAGGTTTTAAACTACAGTACTTAAGTTTTAAGCAGAGAATTTCAAAAAAAAATTGTATATATTTTTTTTAAGTCCTTGGTAAGGACTTTTATCAGTTTTATGATACAGTCAGCCCTCCATATCCATAGATTCAATTATCCACAGTTTGAAAATATTCCAACAGGATATAAATTCCCAAAGGCAAACTTTCATTTTGTCATTTTATATAGGGCACAGCATTTCACTACACAGTTGTATATAATGGAATTTGAGCATCCATGGGTTTTGTTATCTACGGGGGTGGTGTCCTGGAATCAAACCCCAGCAGATAACAAGGTCCCACTGTACTATGATATAACTATTATTTTAATCATTACATTACCTTTTGAACAAACTAAAGAGAGTTAGATTGCCCCTTTTTAACGGCTATACGTTTGTTAGGGTTTTGGTTTTTTTAGATTGCTTGTTGTTAGATGTGTGTTTTCCTTGTATGTTTTTTGATATAGGAAAGTCAGTGTGTATTTGTCTGTCTGTCTGTTTGTTTGTTTGTTTGCTTGCTTTAATAAAAATATTTTTACCCACCCACCCCCAAACAACTGTGGAAAACACTGCTGCCTTGGAGGGTGGCGGATTCTCCTTCTTTGGAGGTTTTTAAAGAGAGGCTGGATAGGCATCTGTCACGTGGAGTGCTTGCATTGTGTATTCCTGCATGGCAAAAGGGGGCTGGATTGGATGGCCCTTGGGGATCCCTTCCATCACTAAGTTTCTATGATTGATTGAGCAAGGTAAAGGGTCTGGAAACTACCCAGCCCTGCAAGGAATTGCAAGGGGAGCTGGGTATGTTTAGCCTGGAGAGGAGACATGACATAGCTATCTTTAAATCTCTGAAAAGCTGTCATGCAGAAGATGGAGCCAGCTTGTTTGCTGCTGCTCTACAGGGTAGGATCCAAACCTATGGATTCAGATTACAAGAAAGAGACTCCTGCTAAACATTAGGAAGAACTTCCTGCGGGTAAGAGCTGCCTCAGCAAGGTTAAAAAGAGGAGGGGGAAGAGGAAGGACTCCAGTAACATCTGTAAGACTATTTTAGCACGAGTCCATGGATTCCAATCCACTTCGGATGATGAGGAGGAGGATGATTTCCTACCTGCCTCACTCCATGGATTCAGGCGGAAAACAGCAACAGATTAAACACATATACAACACATAGTTAAAAACACACAACATCAGCTAAAACACATAAACCAGTTAAAAAGCATGTAACATAAAATAACGTATAGGATTTTAGCTGCATCTGCACTGCAGAAATGATGCAGCCTGACACCGCTTTAACTGCCATGGCTCAGTCCTCTGGGATTCTGGGATCTGTAGTTTGATGAGATATTTAAACTTTTGGGTCAGACTCTGCCACACTTGCTGAGCTGGAAGCTGTAGTCCACAAAGTTTCCCTATATTTGGCAAGGATGTGCCCTCTTCCAAAATCTGTCAGGGTGTTACATTGATGATGATAATGATAATGAAGAGACAGAGGCTGCATCTGCACTGCAGAAATGTTGCAGTCTGACACCACTTTAACTGCCATGGTTCCATGCTATGGAATCCTGGGATTTGTAGTTTGCAGTGGCCCCAGAGCACTCTGTCAGAGAAGGCTTACAAAACAACAAATCCCAAAATTCCACAGCATTGAGCCATGGCAGTTAAAGTGGTGTCAAGCTGCAGTATTTCTTCAGTGCACATGCAGCCTAATACGTATTAAAACAATCCACAGTTTATAATTCATAGTTTACAATTCATAGTTTAAAAATCATCTGGGTAGGCCTGCCAGAATAGACTGATCAAATGCACTGATGGGAGAGAAAAGATTCAAACGAGAAGGCAGTGGACATTCCTTCTTGGGATATCTTTAACCAGAGGCTGGATTCCCACTTTGTGGTTTAGCTGTGGATTCCTTCCTGATCAGCAACCTTGCTGATTGGATTAGATAGCCTTTAGAGATCCCTCCCAAATCGGTAATTGTATGACTCACGCTGATTCTTGCCAGGACAAGAAGAATTACATAAAAGTGTTCCTGCAGACGCCCAACCCAACACTTACAAATACCAGCTGCCGCTCTCTCAACCCTCAAGGCAGGGCAGGATAGGGCAAAAAACCTGCTGTCAGCTCTTTCTGGAGAATTTATGCACCTGGAAGGCATGTTCTTAGTCACTGACTAATTGCACTTGTGTTGCAATTCTTGAAGCACTAAGGCGTGAGCAAAGTCCAGTTCTCCAGGGCCCCTCTCAAATTATAGCTACAGCACTATGATTCCTCCTTAACTGCAACATCCAGCAGAATCCTGGGATTTGCAATTTAGGAAAGGGTACTTAGAATTCTCACTGAGACAACATGATTGCTTCCCCAAACTAGAAACTCCAGGCATCTACAGGATGGAACTACGACAATGGAACTGTGGTGCTATAACTGTCCAATGTGTGAAAGGGATGCAGATATTTCTGGACTGCAAATCCCAACATCCCTCAGCACAGGTCAGGGGACTAATGGGAGCTGAAGTAGAATAACATCCAGGTTTAGCCCGTCTTTCAAATCACAATCAGCAAGGGCTGCCCGATGTGCTAACCACAAAGGAGGGCAAGGGACCACAAAGTGTAGGACATTCAAGAAAAATGCAGGATGTTATAAAAGCTAAAAATACCCATAGAAATATAAATTCATGCTCCTTAGCCATGTTTTATATGGAGGAGATTTTGGCTTTCCTCTTGGACAGAAGGTTGAAATAGAGGCTATGTCCTGGAAAAGGAGGGCTTCTGGTCACTCTATTAGCCAGCCTGTCTAAAGCCATGGGCTGCATCTACACTGCAGAAAGAAAGCAGTTTGACACGACTTTCACTTCCATGATTCAATGCTATAGAATTCCAGGATTTTTAGTTTGGTAAGATATTTAGCCTTCCCTACTATCAGAGAACTCTGGGGCCATAACACTACAAATCCTATAATTCCACAGCATTGAGCCATGGAAGTTAAAGCAGTGTCAAACTGCATTTATTTCTGCAGTGTGGCAAGAAGTATGGTTGGGCTTTGAAAACAGCTTTGATTCTTGCAAAAAACTTGTAATTTGGGGACCGAATGAAGCAGTCTCTATTTTGCTCCCTGGCTAAGCAGGAAGGTGGAGAGGAGGTGGGATCCATTCCTCCTTGCCTGCACATAAGTAAATAAATCTATTTATTTGTTTATTTATTCCACTTATTCAGCTATCTTTATTCCACCCTTTCATTGTGAGATCTCAGGGCAGCCAACAGATCAGTCCGTATGAAGAAGTTAAATAATTTATAGCTTAAAAGCAATGAATCATTTAAGCAAAATATTGATCAACTCAATAGAATAAATCAGTTTCTTTTTAAAAGGCTCCCAAGATCATCAGACATCCACTTATAGTGTGAGAATGCAATAGAGCCCAAAGCATATGGAGTAGGATCACAGCATCAGTTCCCGGATGTTTATGGAGGGGGGAAATAACCCATCCGGAGTCTCACCTGTTGGTGCCAGTCAAAGGCTGTGTCCATGAGCATGCCACCCATAACACTGGCAGCAGCTGGGCACAAAGGCTCCCTCTCATTCCTCATGATACTTTGGGAAGGAAATCACAGAAAGAGTTGTCTGATCCAAGCTTCTTTCTGTACCAGATTCAAGCTGCCTTTCACAACCTGCAAGGAGCAGACTTTGCATATCCCACATGGGGCAATTACATTCTCCTATGTATTAAAATTACGATTCTGGGGACCAGTGTTCAAATCTCCCTTTGCTCAGCAGTGGAAACCCACTGGGTGATCTTTGCCAAGACACATGCTCTCAGCCTCAGAGAAAGGCAATGGGAAACCTCCTCTGAACAAATCTGGCCAAGAAAACCCCAGGATAGGTTCGCCTTAGAGCCAGCATAAGTCAGAAACAACAGGCACTCAACAACAACAACAACAACAACAACAACAACAACAACAACAGCAACAACATGTGTGGTTATGGGGCTATAATGAGGGCATTGCCCTCCCCAAATAAGAAACCTCCCTCCCCAAGTGAAATTTCTCTCCATTCTTGAAATTTCTAGCACTGCAATAACTCAATTCAGCATATAATAATTCAATATATGACCAAATCCATCTGAGGAAGTAGACTTAAGTCTATGAAAGCTCATGCTGTCAACTTCTTTCTTTCAGTTAGGCTCAAAGGTGCTACAAGATCTCTCTACATTTAGAAATATAGTTGGGGCGCAGCTGAAAGGATGTAGGAGAATGGAATGCAAACACACAAATAGAAGTGTTCCAGGTGTGAATAATTTTCAACATCTGAAATCAAATCTGCACTGCAGAACTAAGTCTGGCACCGCTCAAGTCTCCTTTCTAGTTCTCACACTGCATCCCAATACTCATTTATATGGTTATCTACTCACCTTGGCTTTAGGCAACATCCTTCCTTCTGCCTCCCCGCCCCCCAACAACAACCATAGTTAAAACAACTTGTCACCTCATCATCACACCCACAAAGTTTTGCAAAACCACAGTTTAAAACCATGCACATGTATAAAGGTAAAGGTATTCCCTGTTGACAAGGTCGTCAAGTCATGTCTGACTGTAGGAGGTGGTGCTCATCTCCGTTACTAAGCCAAAGAGCCAGCATTGTCAGAGACTACTCTGTGATCACGGGGCCAGGACGATTGCACAGAACGCTGTTTACCTTCCCACCAAAGTGGTACCTATTTATCTACTTGCGTTTGCATGCTTTCGAACTGCTAGGTTGGCAGAAGCTGGGACTAATGACTGGAGCTCACTCTATCATGCAGCATTTGGGCCTCGAACTGCCAACCTCCCGATCTTGCAATCAACAGAGTCAGTATCTTAACCACTTGAGTCACTGCATCCCTACTTCGATATAAATTAGTCCCTGAAGGCTTTTAATAAAAAGACATGCTTTGGCTTGGCAACCAGAAAGAAAGAAATGTTGGCATCCATCTGGACCTCAAGGGAAGGACATTCCACAATCAGGGCACCACAACCAAGAAGACCCCCATCATAATGTCCCCCTACATGGGATACAGAGGTGGGACCCTCCAGCAGGCCTTCTCCTTGCTTTCCTTTCGCCAGCAGACAAAAACCTTTCTTTTCAAGTTGGCTTTAAATATGCAGTTGTACCCAGGGAGGCTTTTTATTGAGCTTCTGGATGTTTTTAATAGTTTTATATGGTTAGCTTAGCATGTTTTTAATGCTTTTGTAGTTTTAACTTTTTCACTGATGTGGTGTCTTAATTCTGTTTTTAAAGTTGCCTTTTTCAAAATCTTTTGCAAGCCACCTTGGATCCAATTTATCTTTTGTAAGCTGCCTTGGGTCCAATTTAATATTTTAACTGTTTTACTGATGTGATGTGCTAATTCTGTTTTTAAACTTATGATATTGCAAGACACCTTGGGTCCATTTTAAGAGAAAGGCTGCATATAAAATAAATAGATGGATAGATAGATAGATAAATAAATAAAATAGTATCTCATGGTTCAGCCTAATACAAGACAGAATCCCATATTCATGCCTATATACACACCCCAATGCCCCATAGAAGGCATGGAAATGTGGCGGCTGAAGCAAGCAACACTCTTTCAGAAGTCCCACAATCCTGGGACAGCCGAACTCCTCATCATTGTTCATAGCCCAACAGCAAGCCCTACCACAAATTAAGCAGCCCCCAAAATAATTTTGTCTGAGGCCACCTGGGCCTTTAAATCCTCCTTAGTAGCATGGTATAATGATGGAGCTTTAGACTAGGACACTGGGAGACTATGGTTCAAATCCCAGCCTGGCTATGGAAACCCATTGGGTGACTTTGGGAAAGTCACACTCTCTCAGCCTCAGAAGGCAATGGCAAACCTCCTCTGAACAAATCTTGCCAAGAAAACCCCACAATAAGTTCATCTTAAGGTGGCCATAAGTTGGAAACAAGTGGAAGGCACACAGCAACAACAACCACAAGCTCACTCAGAGCACATTGCAGTAAGGGTGACGAACATGTTACATATAAGTGTAATACGTTACACATAGGTGTACCACAAACAGACATTTTTCTAGATGCAACAGTAAAGAAAATAGTCCCTTCCCAGCCTTTCTATCCAGCCTCAAACTGGAAAGTGAATGCAACAAGTATCCAGCAAGGTCACTCTTTCATGCCATTTGGCATCTGTCTCCACTTGGCCAAGAATGCTAACAAGGACTACAAAACCCATCTGCCTGGTGGCAGAGACCCAACCCAATACAACGCTCTGCAATCTTTGCACCAAGAAAGGGAGAAAGACAACCCAGCAGAAATCCGACCTAAGGTTTCCCATTTGCAGCAGGAGCGATGAGGCTGAGAGAAGGCCCTGTGAAGCCCATGAGTGACGTGGAGCTGATCCCAGATCATGGAACGACACCAGTTCCAGCACCAGTTTGCTTGAGACACAATGTTCAACTCTGGCTCCCTGTGATGTGCCTTTCTCTGGGTCCTCCCCAATTTCGGTGCAGCCACAACACCTTCTGAAGATTTCATTTCCCTTTTAAACTAACTCCATTTCAGCACTGAATCCAAACCGTAATTAATCTGAACTACAGTTTAGTGAAACCAGCCAATCTCATAAACCATGGTTTGAAGCTGGCTTCTTTCAGTAAAGCTGAGCAAACCACAGTTTATACCATGGGTGGGAACCATTTATTTATTTTAATTTTGTGCTGCCTTTCTTCCAGAAAGGGACCAAACGCAGCTCACCAAAACATTTTAAAGAAATTTACAAATGAAAGTTTAAAACAATAAAAAGCACCTAAGTAAAAACAGTACAAAGTCCTGCAGCTGTCCAGATGGCTGCAACTCCTAGCATTCTTTACCACCAGTTTTTGCTAGTTATGGAGATACAGTCCAACAATATCTAAAGGGCTGGTTTGGACTAACCACAGTTTGTCTCAATTCAGAGATAACGCTAAGCCACAATTAAAAAAGATGGATGGAAAAACACACCGTTTTGTAATTATGGCCACACCAAAGGAGAATAGAGGAGGCAAGGGCAGGGTGACCAGATGTCCTAACCCCAAAGGAGGGCAAGGCTCCTCAAAATGTAGGGCATTCCTGAAAAATGGAGGACATTCCAAAAGAAAAGCTAAAAACACTCATATAAATATAAAAGCAGGCTTTGTTGCCATGCTAAAAAACGGAGGACATTTTGGAATTCCTCCTGGACAGAAGGCTGAAATGAAGGCCATGTCCCAGGAAAGGAGGATGTCCGGTCACCCTGGGCAAGGGAGACAAGGGAGCTAATGCTAGTTCTCTTAACATCGCAGCATGGTTGCATTCAGACATGTTTCTCTAAGCCTACAAGGCTGAGCAGCTTAGTTTTGGAAAAACCCACTTTCTGATGGCAGGAAAAGAATTGCTCACAGGGGGAGCCTTTCCAGAAGGTGCATTGATAACAGTGCAGATAGGAGACCCCAGGAGTGGGGAGACCCTGTTTGGGGGGGGGGCAGGGAATGACTGTGTTGGTTGGACTTCTAGGCACACGACTGACTTCACTTGTGGCTCCGTCTGCAACACGCTCCGGCTGTGATTGATGTCCATTCCAATATATCTCAGGCTTCATAATTACAACAGAAAGCAGGACTGGGGAGGGGGAGGCTGATGGATCCCCCCTCCGGCCCTCCCCTCCTCCCTCCTTCTCACATTATCCAACCCACTGAGCAGCTCTGTGGAAGCAAAGCCTGCCTCCAGGCTCCCTATTAGGGCAGGAGACAAGGCAAGGAGGAGGGGGGGAGACCTGTTTGCAGGGTGCAAATGGGATCAGGACCCCTCCCTGCCTCACATCCCTGCTCCCCCACATGGATGCCTCTTTTGTCTTTGCAGACAAGCCCTAGCAAGATGTGGAAAGGGGGGAGGAAGGCAAGATCTCAGGAATAATTCTACCTCCATCAAGGTGTCATTGAGGGGAGGGGAGGGGAGGGAGGAAAAGGGGGGCCCAGCTTCTCTTTAATGGGTAGATTTTAAAGAATGCATTACATGAGTGTATTTTAATGGTTTTCTAGTACAGGTGGCCCTCCTTATCCACAGTTGTTGTTTTTATCCACAGATTCAAGCATCCACGGCTTGAAAATATTCCCAAAAAAGTATAAATTCCAAACAGTGTGCCTTGATTTTTGCCATCTTATATAAGGGGCACCATTTTGCCATGCCATGATATTGAATGGGACTTGAGCATCCATGGATTTTGTTAGTCACGGGGGATCCTGGAACCAAAATTCAGCGGATGACAAGGACCCACTGTGCTGTATTTTAGCTGTTGGTTGTGCATGTGTATGTGTGTGTGTGTTTTTTTAAATTGTGTTTATATTTTAACATGTTGCACCCTGCCTTGGAAAGGCAGGAAAGAAATATTTAGATGTGTATTTATTTATTTCATTTGTATACCGCCCTTTTCTCCCAGAAGAGACCCATGGCTCACAAATAAAAAGATTTAAAATAATAATAATAATAATAATAATAATAATTCCCAAAACACCCCTTTTGCTTGGAGCAGGGGGAGCAGCTGGTTTTGCAAGAGAAGGCCAGGTTGCAAAGGAAAGGTTGGGGACAGGGAGGCCTCTATTCAGGCAGGTAGGTGAGTAGGCCAGGAGGGAGGGCCAGGACGGCAGCCACAAGGTTGTGAGTTCAATGCCAGGGCTCCAGGGTCCACTCAGCCTTCCATCCTTTCCTAGGTCAATAAAGTGAGTCCCCAGCTTGCTGGGGGCAATTAGCTTACAGATTGTAAACCGCTTATATCAGGGGTAGGCAACCTTTCCCCTTTAAGGGCCGAGGGACTTCAGCTCCCAGAAGCCTCAGCCATGTTGGCCAATAGTCCCATGTTGGCCAATAGCTCCTGGGATTCTGGGAGCTGAAGTCCCTCGGCCCTTAAAGGGCAAAGGTTGCCTACCCCTGGCTTAGAGAGTGCTGAGGTCACTGTTAAGTGGTATAGAAATGTACACGCTATTGTTATTGCTAGGTGGGGAGGGAGGGGAGGGAAGGAAGGAAGGAAGGGTTAGTGGCAAGGGTAGGTAGGTAGGTAGGTGAGTGGGTAGATAGGTGGGTAGCTGAGTGAGCGGGTAGGTAGTTAGGGAAGGTTGTTGGCAAGGGGAGAGAGGGAGGGAGGTGGGTAGGTAGGTAGGTACATAGGTGGGTACATGGGGGGGAGGGAGGGAGGTGAGTGGGTGGGTGGGTGGGTGGGTAGGGAGGTGGGTAGGTACATAGGTAGGTAAGTAGGTACATAGGTAGGTAGGTAGGTAGGGAAGGGGTGGTGGCAAGAGTAGGGAGGTGAGTGGGTGAGTCGATGGGCAGATAGGTAGGTGGCTGGGTAGGTGGGTAGCTGGGTAAGTAGGGAAGGGGTGATGGCAAGGGCAGGGAGGTGGGTGGGCATGGGGGGGGGGGTGTTGTCCCTGCCTGCCCTCCCTCTGGGCCTGGCCTGGGGCTCCCCTCCACCCACTGACCAACTCACTCACTGACCCAGCATGGAGAAGACGAAGTCCTTGGCGGTGTGGATCTCGAGGGCGCGCTGGTCGTCGTAGTCGCGCTGGTCGTGGCGCCCGAACTCCGCGATGAGGCGGCTCAGCTCCTCCAGGCGGGCGCCCGAGCGGAAGTCCAGCTCCAGCGGGAAGGAGGACGACGAGGAGGACGGCGGGGCAGGGAGCACGCCGCCGGGGGGCAGCCCCGAGGACGACGACGACGACGAGGAGGAGGACGAGGAGGACGAGGACGGGGGCAGCCGGCCCGGCCCGGACCCCGCAGCCCGGCCCGGCGCGGCCATCTTCGCCCGGCGGCCAGAGAGCGAGCCTGGCCTCCTTTCCCCTCGCTCCTGCCTTCCTTCCCTCCTTCCCTCCTTCTCTTCTCCTCCCAGAGAGGACAGGGCCGGACCTTCCCCTCCGGCTCCTCCTCCTCTTCCTCCTCTTCCTCGGAGCGCTCTTCCTCGGCGGCGGTGCTGAAAGGAGGGAGGGAGGGAAGGAGGGAAGGAGGAGGGCGACGCCCAGCTCCCGCAAGGAAGGAAGGAAGGAAGGAAGGAAAGGAGAAGCCAGACCAGCTGGGGCTGCCTTCCTCCTCCTCCTCCTCCTCTGGGCCTGAGGCCGCGCAGGATTCGCACCCGCCGCCGCCGCCGCCGCCCCGACAGGTCTGGGCAGAGCAAACGGAGCCCCGCCGGCCTGGAAGGGAAGGGAAAGGAGGCCCCTCCTCCTCCTCCTCCTCCTCCTCCTGAGCCTTCCTCCTCTCCAACCCCCCTCCCGTAGAGTCTTCCTTCTGGTCCTCCTAACCCAGGAGGAGGAGGAGGCACCGCAAAAAAAAAAAAAACAAAGGGGGGGGATAATAAATGGAGGACTTGACCACAGTCAAGCTTTAAAAAAGGACTCCTATGTGAGAGCTGGACAGTCCAGAAAGAAGATAGAAGGAAAATCAATGCATTTGAGCGAATGTGTTTCTGGAGAAGAGTGCTGAGGATCCCATGGAGAGCCAAAAGGACAAACAAATGGGTCCCAGAACAGATCAAGCCAGAGATATGTCTAGAAGCCACCATACTTTGGTCACATCATGAGAAGGCATGAAGCGTTGGAAAAGACAATAATGTTAGGAAAGGTGGAGGGAAGTAGAAAGAGAGGAAGGCCACATGCTAGAAGAATGGACTTTATTAAAGAGACCATGAATATGAGTTTGCAGGAGTTGGGCAGAGCAGGAGAGGACGGGGGAGGCTGGAGATGGCTCATCCATAGGGTCACCATGGGTCAAGTCCAACGCAAAGGCAGTTAACAACAACAACAAAAGGCTCCCAAAAGGACTCCCTTTTTCGTCCTTCTCAAAATGGACGGCATTTTGGCATTCCTCCTGGACCGGAGGCTGACATGGAGGACATATCCAGGAATAGGAGGATGTACCTGGGCACCCACCCTGCCAGGGAGAGGGTTATGCACCACCCAGGAGGGGGGGGGGGGTCCAGGAAGGGAGAGGCCACCAGGAGAGGATCCTGGGCCCCCTTGCTCTGGATGGGGGATTCTGGGACACACGTAGGGGGTGCAGAGAGCACAGGGTGGCACCTCAGAGGAGGATGGCACCAGCTGGCCTGGTGGGAAGGCAGGACAAAAAGGTTGGCACAGAAGGGTCACCCAAAGGGACGTTGGTCGGGGAAGGGTTATACTTCAGTAGAAGTACAGTATAGTGTCTAGATCAGGGGTAGGCAACCTTTCCCCTTTAAGGGCCGAGGGACTTCAACTCCCAGAATCCCGGGAGCTATTGGCCAACATGGGACTATTGGCCAACATGGCTGAAGTTTCTGGGAGCTGAAGTCCCTCGGCCCTTAAAGGGGAAAGGTTGCCTACCCCTGGTCTAGATCAAGGGAAGGAATAGTTCCACTCTATTCTGCTTTGGTCATGCCTCACCTGGAATAATACTGTATCCAGTTCTGGGCACCACAATTCAGAAAGGATGTTGAGAAGCTGGAGTGTGTCCAAAGGAGGGCAACTAAAATGGTGAAGGATCTGGAAACCACCAAACCCTATGAAGTGAGACTTAGGGAGCTGGAGAAGAGATGGTTATGAAGTGATATGATAGCCCTGTTTTAAGTATTTGAAGGGGTGTCACACTGAGGCTGGAGCAAGCTTGTATTCAGCAAGCTCCAGAGACTAAGATAGGACACAGAGCAATGGGTTCAAACTCCAGAAAAAGAGATCCCACCTCAACATTAGGAAGAACATCCCGACAAAGAGCTATTCGACAGTGGAAGACAATATTGCCTGAGAGCATAGTGAAGTCTCCTCCTTTGGAGGCTGTTTTTGAACAGACACTGGATGGAATTGCTTGGATTGTGTCTTCCTGCATGGCAGAAAGGGGTTGGAGTAGATGACCTTTGGGGCCTCTTTCTACTCTATGCTAGATAGAAAGAGGGGGCCAGGAGATGCACCTAAACCTCACCCTATTGCAATTGCCTAGAGGGAGAAAGGACCTTAGAGATCTTCCAGGCCCACTCCTTGCCAAGACAGGAACACTCCCAGTAGAACTATATGTACTGGGTTGTGGGAGGAAACCAACTTCTACATTTCACAGAAACTTCTCATCCAGGCTGCCTAACACCAAAGTGACCTGTGTGGCTTCCTTTATTTTTTCCCAGCCCTAGAGCTCACATTGGCTTACACTGTTGAACCAGATACAGACAGAAAATTTAATCAATGAAATTGTACAGAGGCTGAAATAGAATTAAACTGTCAATAGAATTAACAGTAGTCTAAAATTGCAAGTAGAATTAAACATAGAAGCCAGTGTAGAATAGTGGTTTTAGTATAGGACTACGACTCTGGAGATCAGGGTTCGAATCCTGACTCAGCCATGTAAACCCACTGGGTGATCTTCGAAAAGTCACACACTCTCAGCCTCAAAGGATGGCAATGGCAAACCCACTCTAAACTAAACTTGCCAAGAAAACCCCAGGATAGGGTTGCCTTAGGGTCGCCATAAATCAGAAATGACTTGAAGGCACACAACAACAGAATTAAACATATCCATGGGGAAACATGTTGACCATATAGCAAAGTACAATAACATCAGGGCCAACCAAACTGAACAAAATACATGTTGCAAGCTTTTGAAGCCCCAGTGCTTCTTCATCAGGCTTTTAAACAACTTTGCCAGTGGAGCATTGAAAGCTTGCAACATGTATTTTGTGCAGCTTCGTTGGACCAATAAAGATATCACTGTTTTGTAGAGTTTGGATGTTATTGTACAGTAGAATTAAAAGCAACATTAAAAAATACAAACAGCAGAGCATATTGAAGGCCTTTCTTCTTAAAAGAGTCAGTTCCCAGCTGAAGCAAAAATAAAGTCTTTGTATGCTGCTAGAATGAAATTGTGGAATGGGTCAGGCTAGACTCCCTAAAAAGGTGAATTCATAGCCAGGTAAAAGCCACCAAGAAAGTCCTCACCTGTTTTCTCACCAAATCTACCTGTAGAGAGCGTGGGATGACTAAGAGGACCCCCATCTCAAAACTGGAGGAGGAAGCCATCTCAAAAATTCAGGTAGGAGGTCAAAAATTCAGGCCAGACATGGAGGGATCAGCACCCAAAATTGCTCCCAGAAACAGACTGGCAGCTGGTGAAATTGTTGCAACAAGGGACTTATTATGTGCTCCTTTGAACCATTACTGTCCACGGCACCTTTCATGATGCACTGCAGAGTAATGCAGTTTGACACCACTTTAATTGCCATGGCTCAGTGCTATGGAATTCTGGGGTGTGTAATTTTATGATTGCTTTAGCCTTCGCTGGCTGCATCTGCATTGCAGAAATAATGCAGTTTGACACAGCTTTAATTGCTATGGCTCAATGTATGGAATTCTCTGCTGCCACAATAAACTCCAAATCCCATTATTCCATGACATGGAGCCATGACAGTTAAAACAGATGTCAAACTGCATTAATTCTGCAATGCAGATGCAGCCTTGGAAACCCTGTATGTGTCTACTCAGTAAGCCCCTGGAGTTCAATAGAAATTAACACCAGACAAGAGCATATAGGATTGTTGTGACTGGGTGCCTTCAACTTATTTCCAATTTATGGGGACTCCAAGGTGAACCTAGCATGAGGTTTTCTTAGCAAGATTTCTTAGCAAGATTTGCCTCCCTCTGAAGCTGAGAGAATGTGACCTGCCCAGAAGGTTTCCATGGCTTAGTGGGGATTCGTGTCCAAAGTCATCCAATACTCAAACCATGATACCGTTATCATCTTAATATAAAAGGCTCACTTTGAAGGGTTGTGAGCTCTTGGTTTCATGGAAATATAGGTCAGTGGAACATGAGTCATCCATGCAAGAAGGAGCTTGTGAGAATCCACCCTGGATTTAGCGACACCAGCCTCAAAAACACCCAGAATTTATACAATTGTGTCTCCTGTGATGGAGAGCCTGGGACAAGGAACATAACCTTCAGCCCAGTTGTGTGTTGTTCAGGTCTTGTCCTCATCTGTGCCTGTGTTGCATACTTGTTAGGCACACACAGTTCTCACTGCCCTCTCTTGTTTGGGAATTTGATTGCAGAGCAGGATGATTTTCAGCCAGGTCCTCCTAAATTTTACTGGAAGATGCTTCTTTTTCTCCTACATGCTTTAAAGGCTGTCTCATTGAGAGTTAATAAATTTTAGATTCTGCAGCCCCACTATGGCTCTTCTTAATCCCTCATTTATTTTATTTTTAAATAATCTTTGTCATTGTTATAAACTGCCTTGAATTGAATTGACTTTGACTCCTGAAGACCCTGTGGATGAGACATCTCCAAGCCCCCTGCCCTCTACTGCTCTGCTCAAGTCTTGCTAATTCAGGCTTGTGACCTCCCTGACTGAATCTGTCCATCTGGTGTGCAGTCTTTCATTCTTTCTACTACCTTCTACCTTTCCAAGCATTATTGTCTTTTCTAGTGAGTCGTGACTTCTCATGATGTGGCCAAAGTACAACAGCCTCAATTTGATCATCTTGGCTTCTAGGATTATTTCAGCCTTGATCTGTTCCAGGACCAATTTGTTTGTCTTCTTGGCTGTCCATGGTATCCTCAGCAGTCTTCTCCAGCAACACATCTGAAATGAATTAATTTTCTTCCCATCTGCTTTCTTCACTGTCCAGCTCTCACATCCATATATGAGAATACAGGAATATTCACAATGTAGAATATTGTGGGAATACAATGGCCTGGACAATTCTAATGTTAGTGCTCAGTTGTATATCTTTGCTCTTTAGGATCTTCTCTAGTTCCTTCATGGCTGCCCTTCCCATTCTCAGTCTTTTGATTTCTTGACTGCAGTCTCCATTCTGATCAATATTTGATCCTTGTGAAGGTTCTCTATAGTCACACTCCACTCCGCTGAGCTGGAGGGGACTCCTTGAGACCCCTTTAAAAAAACTCATTGCCACCACCCAATGATTAATTTATCACACCCCAGCAATGCATTGGGACATTGCTGGTCCTTCTACTGGTAATCTGCACTCAGAACAGACATTAGCTGAGCTAAGGCTGTTAAAAGGAAGGAAGAAAGAGGCAGAGTACTGAAGAAAAAGGTTTATTAATAAGTAATGAACATTAAAGAAAAATCCATCAGTGATACCTTTATTGGCCAACCAAAATGCACAATATACTTGTTGCAAGGTTTTGAAGATCCATGGGCTTCTTCATCAGGCAAGATGTCACAAACCAAACAGGAGAAAAACAATTAGAGATGTCAGATGGCTACATGTTGTTTCAGTCTTTAGTTAAGATGGTTTACGGTGGGGAGGATATCTTTTGTAGGCAGGCTCCTCGTCCTTCTGGCCCTGTGGCTATGGGGAGATTTGCAAAGTCCAGGAAATTTAAGATCCATTTGCATCCCAACAGGGACCCCTCGTTTGCAATCCAATATGGGCCGCATTGGATTACAAAAGAGAAGGTTCTTTTATCAAAGCCATTTGATTGCTCTCACACCACCAGTGATGTCATAATAATAATAAATTAATAATAATAAATTTTATTTGTATACCGCCCTATGGCGAACCAATCAGGACGGTGAACAACAATAAAATACATACAATTTAAAACAATGTAATTCCCTCCTCCCCCTTAAAAAGTTATTAAATCAGACTCAATTAAAACAATGACATTTAACCGACAGTGTAAAACAATAAATACAAAATTATAAGTTCAATACAACAACCCCTGCAAGGAGAATTACATAATATTCGATAAGGGAAATCTTAAGGTCTCAAGGTCTCAAGGTCTCGAGGCCGGGTGATTTAATCTGGAAAGGCCTGCCAGAAGAGATCCGTCTTGACAGCCTTTTTAAAGCTATCCAGAGATGTTAATTGACGGATCTCATCCGGCAGGCCGTTCCAGAGCCTGGGAGCGACAACAGAAAAGGCCTTCTGGGAGGTAGCCGCAAGCCTAGATTTTTGAGGCTGCAGCAAGTTCCTCCCAGAGGACCGGAGAGCGCGGGGAGGATTGTATGGGAGGAGGCGGTCCCTGATATAGCTTGGACCCAAGCCATTTAGGGCTTTAAAGGTGATAACCAACACCTTGTACTGGGCCCGGAAACCAACCAGCAGCCAGTGGAGGGACCTCAAAACCGGAGTGATGTGATCCCTCCTAGATGTTCCCGATAGAAGCCTGGCTGCCATATTTTGAACCAACTGTAGTTTCCGAACCAAGCACAGGGGTAGCCCCATGTAGAGCGCATTACAGAAGTCTAAATGTGAGGTTACCAGCGCGTGCACCACAGTTTCGAGATCCCTTACTTCCAGAAAAGGGCGCAGCTGGCGTATCAGCCAAAGCTGATAACAGGCACTCCTGACCGTCGCATTTACCTGATTCGTCATCAGGAGCGACGAGTCAAGGAGCATCCCCCAAGCTGCGAACACAGTCACTGGAGGAGAGTGTGACCCCATCCAGGACTGGAGGTTGCAACCCAATTCCTGGTTTCGGGGCCGCTACCATGAGCACCTCCGTCTTGTCTGGATTCAACTTCAATCTGTTTTTCCTCATCCAGCCCATTACCATCACTCCTCATATTACATTACCCCCTTCCACAGGGGAGATAGCCCCAATAAATGAAGGGACTCCCATTTAACACATGCTCCCCAGATCGTAGTCAGTTTGGGAACAACTGGAACCTGGACCCAACCAGGCTGGGATCTCATCACATCTCAGTCGGTCTGGGAACAACTGTAAGTTGATCCAAACTGGCTGGGATTTCATTCTGTAGCCCAGAAAAACAGAACTTAAACATGCAACATCAGAAGCCCCCCCCCCCTCAACTTTATTGGTTGTAAAAACATCTGGAAGTTGAAAACACACCAACCATGATGTTGTCTTGTGACCTAAGAAAGAACAGGTTAAACTAACATGAAACACACAATAACCTTTGTTAACTAGACATGTACATTTTAACATGCCAACAGATCAGCCATTTAATTCTGAATTGTCATGCCAGTACTGCTGAAGTGTTGGAAGACAGTCTCGAGTTGACTCAGTGACCGTTCTTGGTGATTTTTCAGGGGGAAAGCCCCAGGATGTCCACCAAAGCTCACTGGAGTGGCCCATCGCAACTGAGAAGCCTTTCAACCACACATTGTGGTTCAAGCGACTTCTGTCTATCACAAACTGAGACCATTTGCACAGTTCAGGAGACTTGGCCTCTTATCTTGTTGACTCTGCCCATGCAGTTTAAAGATTGAGGTCTCCTCCCTGCTGTCCACTGTGACTTTGACACAGAAAGAAACTGAGCAACCTCTTTCCCCATCTACCATGTAGCTTGCAAACTCTGGTTTCCTCCCAGCTCCCTCGGGAACCGCTATTGTCCCACACTGGAACATGCTCCTTCTCCTGGCGTGAAGGACTTGTTTCAAAGTTCTGCTGCATCCTGGCAAAAGGTAATTCCTGCTCAGATGCAGAAACACTACTTGTTGATGTATGAATTTGCTCTTCCTTTATTCTGGACACATCATCCAGTCTCTGCCCAGTCTCTGCTCCCGTGACTGGAGCTATCACTGGAGTATCCACTGGGCTACTATGCATTGCTGGTTCTTCCCAGAATGTTTCTGCAGTTTGCAATGCTGGTGTCTCCTCAGCTGCATTATAGTTTTGTGGCATCCTGCCCCTGACTCTGCTCATTGTCCACCACAGACTCCTCCACCCCCTTGGGCTTTGCTGAGTCAGGTGGGCTGAGCACAGAGCACTGGGCTTCATCTTTATGCTGTTGAGCAGACAGAAGAATAACCTGGAAGCTTTCCAGACTCTGAGGAAGTGCTCCTGGACCTTCCTTTGAATCCTCTTCCCCCAAGACTTCAGTGCAGGATCCCTTAGCTTCTGCTCCTCCAGCCACCATTGGCACTGGGCTGACAGCCAGAACATGCAACTCTCTCATCTCGCTGGGCAAAGTAGGACTCAATTGCTCAGTTGTCTGCTCTTCTGTCTTGACTCCTTGCTGGAAGTCAACTGTAGCCTTCTGCATCTGGACAAGTTGATTGCCAACTGAGGATACTTCTGTCCACCTAGGCTTCTCTGTATCAGGCAGTGTCTGTTGTTGAACAGGATGAAGAACATGCTGGGTTTCCACCTGGATGTGCACAATTTCATCTGTACCACTTCCAGAGTCATCCCCTGCCAACAGAGACATCAGTGAGGTTCTCTTTAGAGCCCGCTCCCCCATCTGGGGTGGTTGCTGTGCCATCCGTGAGTTCTCCAGGTTGTGATCTGGCTGTGTCCTGAAGATTTAACACCTGCTGATTTCTCACCAGTACCTCTTCTCCTTTGAGGAAGATTGCATCTAGAGGAACTGGGCACTGTAAAGTCTGGCCTCCTGACTGAAGTGCTGCTTGACTCTCACTTTGGCTATGGTTGTGTATGGTTTGACATTTGGTCTTCCTCATTGCTCAACTGACATGAAAAAACAAATCATCTCACAATATTGCAGGGCATTCAAAGTCACTGTATACTGCAAAAGTCCAGTAACCTTTCCATCCCTTGTACTGAATACGGACACAGTTGGCAATTGTGCTGGGAGTGCCCTGAAGCCTCTCACCACAATCCTGATGCAGTCATCAATGAGGCTGGGGTCCACATAGGAGTAATGAAGAGCTGAAAGCTGGGCACAACTTCCTTGCTGCCAACCAACAACACATGTCTCCTGTGCTCAGGAATTAATACAGGGTCAGGATCAATAGCCAGGCCAGTCCTAGTTGCATCTGAATTGGACACAACCACCAGCTGGATCACCTTAACTCTCTGCTTACACTGAGCCTTAAGATGGCCAGATTCCTCACACGAAAAACATTTCATATCATCCTTGTTCTTTGATTGGCCTTGGTGATTGGAAGATCACTGTTCATCAGGTTATGGAAGTTGTACCAGTTTAAGATTATCATCTTTATGCACCTAATGATGAAAGCTTTGTGTGGAAAGTGCCATGACTTATGGGAACTTCCTGCACTTGGTTGTCCTGGCTGCTCTCCATAGATCTCCAGGTAATGGTCTGCAGCTGCAGCAGTCTCGTCCAGTGTTTTTGGCTCCTTGTCTAGCACATAACAGACAAAATCTGAAGGGGCATGTGTCAAAAACAGTTCCAGGTCGATGCAAAAGCAGTCATTCTCCAATGAAATTACCTTAGTCCCTTGAAACCAAATCTCCCTCCCACGTCGAACAGCATAAGCTAGTTTTCTGTAAGATGTGCCTTGCTTCTTGGCTGTTGCCCTGAAGTGTTTTCTTGCTGCCTCTGGGGTAAGGCCAAGTCATTGTTGAGCCCTCTCAAAGAAGAGCTGAAAATCCAGCATCTCATCTCATGTCATGCTGGACTCCACTGCTCATAGAACTCCTGAGAGTTGTGGGCAAAGTTCATGCATATACTGGTTCCTAGGGACTCCATAATGCATGCAAGCTCTTTGAAGACTTTCAATGAAATCTTCAAAGTCATTGTCATCCTTGTAGATGGGATACCACTGAGACTGTGGGACGTAGAGTTGTCCTCTCCCCCCCCACCCCCCTGGTGCAGCTTGAGACTGGAGTTGTCGTAATTCTCTGTCCTTCTCATTCAGTTGTAGCTGAAGATTGTTTAGTGTAACTGGCACCTGGGCCCATAAGTCTTGAAGTGGCACCTGCAGTCCCAGGCCAACACCTGTGGTATCTGAGGGAGACTGAATGCTGTCAACATCTTCTGTAGACATGATGGATAGTACTTTGCAGCTCCTGAGGTAAATATACTGAAGCAGCCTAACTAACTAAAACATTCGTGAGCTATAAAAATTAACAAACAACAGTTTGGCTGAGATGATTAGAAGCAGAACAGGCTGCTTTTGCTTTGTCATGAAAAGAAAGTCGATTGATAGGATGGAGCCAAGAGAAATCCTGAACTACCTCCCTCCTCCTCCCCACAAACCACCTGGTACCAAAGCAGGCAGTCCAGCCAGCTAGCCCCTTAGCTTGCCTTGAGAAGGGGGGGGGGGACCCTTCATCTCCATAACCTACTGCACCCCCACCAAGGAGAAAGAGATAGAGAAAGAGGAAAACTACCTCTAATTTAAAAGAGGCTCCAAGTGGGCAGACCCCACCTCCCCTTTATCTTGCCAGATCAAATAAAGTTTCCCTTCTGAGCCACTGACAGTGAGGGGACACACACAAAAATTCACTGCAAGCACACACACTCTCCCCCTGTCCTGCCCTTGAGCAGGCAAGGTGAAAGAGAAAAATAGAGACTACATACTTTTCCTTGTTTGTACTCAAGCCTCATACACCTTCCAGATCCAAAAACCGCTGCCACCATGTGAAGGTTCTCTATAGTCACACTCCACTCCGCTGAGCTGGATGGGACTCCTTGAGACCCCTTTAAAAAAACACCTCACTGCCACCACCCAATGCCAGGGGTAGGCAACCTTTCCCCCTTAAGGGCCGAGGGACTTTAGCTCCCAGAATCCCAGGAGCTATTGGCCAAAATGGGACTATTGGCCAACATGGCTGAGGCTTCTGGGAGCTGAAGTCCCTCAGCCCTTAAAGGGGAAAGGTTGCCTACCCCTGGATTAACCTATCACACCCCAGCAATGTATTGACATTGCTGGACCTTCTACTGGTAACCTGCACTAAGAACAGACATTAGCTGACCCATCCTGGGGAAAAACTAAAACATTGGATTGAAGATGCCACATCGAGGAACAGGAAGAAAATTTGAGTTATGCTGTGGTTGCACTATGCCACCACAATAATTTCTGTGGCACAACAGAAAGTATCTGCAGGTGCAAGTTGCAGCATGCACCCTTGTGCAGCATGTATGCATGCTGATGTGCATTCATGCACAGTTATGTGTGCACATCTATGTGCAATGCCCAATCTTGTATAGTGGAATCACACGCACAACTCCATAAAAAAAAAAAATCTGAGGAAGTTGATTGAAGTCTACGAAAGCTCATGCTGCCAACTTCTTTCATTCAGTTAGTCTCAAAGATGCTAGATCTCTCTCTTCATTCACAAATTGAAGTGAATGCAGATGTCCTGCATTCTATATCCTCCCACTTCCATAGGGGTGTTGTTGTTGTTATTATTTCTATTATTTTTCTCATATTGGGATTCAAAGTGGCTTATTTTGATTTCTTCATTGTCTAGACTGAATCTAAATAAATCTTTTGTGATCATTCTCAGGGGTTTTATGTTCTGTATTAAGTCTGCCTTTGCACTTTCTTCTTTAACTTTCCTTAGCAACTGTTCCAAGTCTTTGTTGTTTACTACAAGTAGTATGGTGTCATCCACTATCTTAGATTGTTGATATTCCTTCCTCCTATCTACTCCTCCTTCCTCCAAGTCTAAACCTGCTGTTTGTATGATATTTTCAGCATAGAAGTTGAACAAATAGAGTGATAATATGCAGCCTTGCCTGACTCTTTTACCAATTGGGAACCATTCTGTTTCTCCATGTTCTGTTGTAACAGCAGCCACTTTTCCTTAGTATGGGTTTCCCATCAGGATGATCAAATGTATTGGCACTCCTGTGCATTTAACACAGTTCCATAGCTTTCCATGGTGCAGTGAAAGGCCCTGCTGTAATCACATGCTGATATTCTTCTGAAATTTTTCTTCTGCAGTTTTGTTTGCAGGGTTACTAATTCCATCTCATCCTTTCCATCCCATCCCATCACTAAAACATGCCTTATCTTTTAAAATACTAGCGCACACACATGCACAAATTCATATTTATTTATTTTTTAACTGTATATTCCACCTTTCTCCCAACAGGGGAAGTGAAGGCAGCTTATACCATAGATTTAAAGTAAATACAGCAAAATGTAATTAACTACACACACACACACACACAAATAAGCAAGCCTATTAAAAACTCAAATTTAAAACAGTATAACAACTGTTTTAAAAAAAGCAATAAAGGCAAAAACTACACCACCACCTGCAACCTCATTAGGGGATTTTTTAAAAGCAGCATCGCTCCCTTAGGGGGATGCAGACAGGCGGCCATTGGCCGCCCTGGGAAGGGGAGGATTGGGGCCAAGGCTGCCTCACACCTCGGCCCCAATCTACCCTTTTGGCAACTGGGAAAGGAGCGCCAAAATAGCGCTTCTTTTTCAAGCCGTGGAAAGGACGCCGGAAGAGCCGACGCGCAGCTCTTCCATGTCTCTTCCAATGCAGCACGTGAAGATGCTGTGTCGGGAGGACATCATCAGGGCGCTCACCGTGTGTAACAGCGCGTGCCCTGATGACGTCCTCGGGGAGGGGTTGAGGTGGCTGGCGTGCGACTTCTCCTCTGCTTTCCTGCCTCCAAGATGGCGCTTTGCGCTGTCTGCAGAGACCTTTAGTGCTCTTTTTGGAGAGTTGGGGCCTCTTCAGACGGGCGGCCATGGGCCGCCCTGAGAAGCCGAGGATTGGGGCTGAGGCTGCCCCACTACTCGGCCCCAATCCACTCTTTGGGCAGCCCTGGAAGGAGCATTAAAATAGCGCTCCTTCCTCAAGCCACGGAAAGGGTGCCAGAAGAGGCAGCGCGCACCTCTTCCGCATCTCTTCCATTACAGAGTGTCCGGATGCTGCGATGGAAGGATGTCATCAAAGAGCTCGATGATGTCCTCAGGAAGGGGTTGGGGCGCCCAGCATCCAGCTGCAAAGCCCCTTGGTGGTGTGAACTCTCCTTAGTCTTGTCTTTTTGTGATCAGTTCCCCAGTTTTGTTCAAGCAGAGGCAACATTCAAGGAATCAGGGCCAAGGCATGCCAGTCCTTGCTTGCTGGAAGAAGTCATCCAGATTTCTGCTCTCCTTGTTATGGGTTTTCTTTGGCTAGACAGCAGAAACATCCCAAAAGAGACAGCCTGGGCAACAGATGGGTACAACAATAGCTCCTTCTGCAAAGGTCTCACTTTTTAACTGTTTCATTCAGGGATGCCTCCTTTTCTTCTAGGGAAACTTTCCAGTGATGTATGAACCTTTACATTCACAGGAAAGGTAGCACTTGTGCTTCCAGAAGAAAAGGGGCTTTGGTCTTTCCACATAGGGGGGAAGCAGATGGCACAAAGGGCTGTTTGGGGGGCAAGGAAGGGGAGGGGCAGCCACACGGTGGGCGCCCCAACCCCTTCCCGAAGGCATCATCAGAGCACAGGCCCCTCCACACGGCAGGCGCTCCGATGCCTTCCCGCTGCAGAGTCCGCACACGCTGCAGCGAAAGAGTCGCCGAAGGTGCACCGCCAGCCTTTTGCGGCGCACCTTCGGTGACTTGTGGAAGGAGCGCTATTTTAGCGCTCCTTCCAGGGGTGGCGAAGTGGGGCTGAGGTGCATCTTCCCGGGGCGGCCCAGGGCTGCCCGTCTGCTTAGCCCCATAGTGAGGATAGTTCATTTGGGCTCCTCATCCTACAAGTGCCCCAGGGGGATTGGTTTTATAAGAAAGGCTTCCCAGTCATGAAACCTCACCAGGAATCCTATTTCCAGTTCTTCTGACCACCACAGTTTGAGAAGGACATTTAGCCAGCGGGAAAGTATCCAGAGAAAAGTGACCAAAGCAATCAATGTATTGGAAACCAACCAATTACTAAAGAAGCTGGGGACATTTTCTCTTGGAGAAAAGAAAACTAAAAGGTGATGTGATCACTATCTTTAAATATCTGAAAGGGTGTCATGTTGAAGATGGGGAAAGCTTGTTTTCTGCTGTTCGGGGGATTAGAAACCGAATCAACGGATTCAAATTACAAGAAATAAGATTCCACTTAAACATTAGGAAGAACTTTTTGACCATAAGATCAGTTTGACAGTGGAATAAATAGCTTCAGAGGCTTAGCAGAGTCTCCTTCTTTGGCAATATTTAAACAGGGGTTGGATGGCCATCTTTTGAGAGTGCTTTGGTGGTGTATTTCTGCCTGGCATAGGGTCCCTTCCAGCTCTAAGATTCTATGATTTTAGGCATCCATCTGGCACAAAGATGATGTTCTTTGTTGCATGGCACAAGAAGGCCAAGAGAGAAGCTATGGGGAATGGAAATGTGCAGCAACTGCTTTCCTATGATTCCTTCATATGAAAGGCATTAGGAGTCTGGATTAAATTCTTGCTGAACCCCTTGACAATTAGCTACTGAGCAAGGATGGGCCCAAGACAATTCTTGAGCTGAAAGTGATTAAATTTCTAACTGAACTACAGCATTTAATCTTAAAACATCAGCAAATCTGTTCCATTTCCAGCTCCATCCAGATGATGTGGATAGACAGGAGGTAACTTCTACAATGCGAGAGAAGAATAAACTTCCCCGCTTAGAGCTCTTTCAGAAATATTATCTAGGTTCCCTTAATTTCAATTAACATCTAGCTCTGGATCCAACCCATGCAGTAATTCCCAAACTCTGGCCTTTCATGTATTTTGGACTTCAGCTCCCATAATCCCAGAACATTGGCCAAAATGGCTGAGTCTTCTGGGAGCTGAAGTCCAAAACACCTGGAGAACCAGAGTTTGGGAATCCCTGAATCAGTGTTTTGGAGTTGTTGGGAACCTCATGTCCATCCTTGTGGATGAAGATGGGATGTCTTGTCTGATATGCACCTGTGTGCATGTGTTGGAAAATCATTGCTGGCAGTCACTGTATGTGGAGAGAAAAGCACCAGGCCCACAAGTTAATATGTGCAAATATTTTCTTTGTTCATCTGGCTCCTGAGTCGGAAAGGAAGTACGGTATGCCTGAAAAAACCCACTTAAACCTATGAAGAAATATCAGTACCATTCCAAGATGTTTTGATGCCTGATCGTGATAGCAAATGGTGGATGCTACAGGGTGAGCAGGCATCCTCCTTTTCCAGGACATGTCCTACATTTCAACCTTCTGTCCAGGCAGAATTCCAAAATCTCCTCCATTTTGAGCATGACTAAATAGCATGATTTATACGAGTGCTTGTCGCTTTTATTTGGTAATGTCTTTCCTTTTTATTGAATGTCCTACATTTTGCAGCCCCTTATCCTCTTTTGCAGTTATGACATCTGGTCACCCTGGCATAATACCCATGGAGCACCAAGGCATTTTAGCACTGGAGGCAGGAAATTCCACAAGACTTCTCCTCCCACAGAATACAAATACAGCAATAAACTCTAATAATAAAAGAGAATGCCTGTGTGTCTAGTTTGTTACCAACATTGCAGAGCCAAGTGTCATGCCGAAATTTCAAACAAATGTTGGGAGTCTCTAGAAGCATGACAGGGGGCCAGAAATAATGCATTAGGAAATCATGCTAGATACTTCAGAATTTGTGAAGAAGAGAGTGACTTTTCTTGTTATTGGAGTAAGACCGCATCTGAACTGCAGAACTAATGCAGTTTGACACTGTTTTAACTGCCATGGCAACTTGCTATGGAATCCTGGGATTTGTAGTTTGTTGTGGCACCAGAGCTCTCTGGCACAGAAAAGCTAAACAGTGGCCAAAACTACAAATTTGCCCATTTGAAATTTGAAAAAGTTTCCTAAAAGCTGGGTTGGGCTGGAGGGGGCTGTCAAAACTCATCAGGAGATTGTGATAATTCAAAAATTTATGGTGGGTTTGTTTGTTTGTTTGGGCTTTTTGTTTTGTTGTTGTTTGTTTGTTTGTTTTGTTATTGTTCAAATTCCAATATCTATTTTCAAGTCGAAATTCCACCCAGGGGCCCTCCTAAAAGCAAAAAAGATGACCTGCCAAACCTCATCAAAAACAAATTTGTTTAAAACGGCTAAAAAACCAGAAAAGATATCTCTTAAAGGGATTATTACTAAGATTCCTGGTGCAAGAGTAAAGGTGGGGAAACAGGAGAGCACAAGAAGACAGATGAAGCTTTAAAAGCAGTGGGGAAATGGGAGAGGACTCTGTTGGTAAGATTTTTAAAAGGGAAAGAACAAGAAAATAGGGGTTATTTGGTGTGAATTAGGGCAGTCCTGGGCCCACTTCAGTTAGTAAATTTAATAACAATTTGCTGTCTGCTCTTTCCGCTGCCGGATGCGTTCATCTCCCTCTACCAAATGTCAGTACTGGCTTCATGAAATACAGAATGCCAGGTAAATAGGCATGCAAGTTTTAATGAATTATTCAGGGCAACAAAGGTTCTGGTTACAATTTTTTCTTAAGTGGATCAGCTGAGCAAGGTCCTAATTTTGTGGAACAGGCTTCCTTTGTCCTCCAAACAGTGAACAAATGAACATGGAGCTCAAAGGCCACTCTGTGTGCATCCCAGTCACATCAGTGCCTTGTGGAAGGAAAGTCAGAACTCCTGATACTGGATTTAACATTTTTGGATCTCATTTGCATCAATAAGCCAGGGCATTTACGACTGCAAAGTACTGTCTCATTCAAAGGACAGAGTCTTAGCTCTGTCTGTTTCTGTCATCTCCAAGATCACCAGTTGAAACACAAGATAAAGCCCTCATTTTGTAAATTTGATGAAAGAAACAACAACAACAAAAACCCTGTTTCTTCTCTTTCTCCCCACTCCCATGATGGGGGGTGGAGAGTCAGCTACCCAGTCAATGACTGGGATCCTGGAACAAGGAAGGAGAGTGTGACTCGTGGATTTATGTGCTGATTGTGCATTATCAAACTGCAACTCAGTGCATTTCAAATGTGAGAACAAATGTGAAATCCCATGACTGCAATGTGGCATCTACAAATGCAGGCACAATGTACAATGCACAGCTGTATGTACAGTGTGCAATCCTACCACCTGCACCATGGGGATGCATACATAATTCTGCTTCTGAATATGACCATTTTGTTTTGGGGGGAAATGTCCAACCACTTCTATAGAGGAATTTACACATGTGTAAGTCACTAGCAGAAGGCCAGCTGTAATCATTAAGAAAATGCCTTTATTAAGGCCTTGCAAATGTCTCTATGTACAGATATGATCAATTTAATTAACCAGTAGCAGCTACTCTGGAAACCAGGGTTCAATTCCACTGGATCATTTACGTATGCCTAAAACAGAATTATGGGTAAAATAGAGCCAAAGTGGTGCAGTGGTTTGAGTGTTGGACTATGGTTCTGGAGACCAGGGTTTGATTCCCAGCTCAGCCATGAAACCCATTGGGTGATCTTCAGCAAGTCACACACTCTCAGCATCAAGAGCAGGCAATGGCAAATCTTCTCTAAATAAATCTTGCCCAAAAAACCCATGATAGGTTTGCTCAGAAACAACTTGAAGTTACACAACAGCAACAACAACAACAACAACAACAACAAATGAAAGACTGTGCAGTTCAATAAATTTCTACTCAGAAGTAAGTTCCAAAGTTCAGTGTGGCTTAACCCAGCCAGCATGAAATTCACCTTGGTTGTTTTATTGTTCCCATCATGTGTCCCATCCTCCTCTGAGCCATTCCTGGCTTGTCTCTTCTCTTCCTCTCTTTTGTGCTTTCTTCACAATTCTGTCTGACGCAGAGGTGAGCAAGAATAAAAGAGCAGTGATTTCACATCTAGTTTGTAATCTATGTGTGGGTTGGCTCATGATTTTTACTTTTGTGTGTGCCATCGTGCCACAACAATATCACACCCTCCAACTGTCTCAACTGGGCAGGAACAATCCTGATTAATCTGCTGCCACCCGACTTTTTCAGCAGCTTTTAAAATGACACAGTTTCTCTCTCCTTCTCCTCTTTGTCCTCAGCTTATTTCAGCTGCTGCAAACTGATTTCAAAATGCAAAGGTAGTTTGTATTTAGTTTACCCAGCTGCGGAGGAAAAGAGGGGGCAAACTTTTGCCTTTCCCTGTAGATATAAGACTTTATCATACCAGCCTCCTGTCTTGCTGATATCCCGTTAGTTTAAAGAAATAGAAACATATCAGTTTGGGAATATTCATTATCACACTTCTCTGCAATAGTGTGAAAGTGTTATTTTGGCAATCTATGGTCTCTCTTCCACATGCCTCAATAACTCTGCCTTCCTGCCCTATGTCAGCATGCCATTTGATTTTCATTATTTTTATTTCTACTGCAGGAAGGCAATTATAGAAATATGATGACATAAAAACAGGAAAATAGGAAAGAAAAACAGCTTGCTCGGGAACAGGGAATATGGGGAGAAATGGATAGGAGAAGAATGATGCCCATTGAGGCCCTGTGACTGCGAGCATATTGGTAATGCAGCGGAAGGGGCCTATCGCACAGAAGGTAATAATGGAAAAGAAGCAATATTGGGAGCCATTGATAGGCTTCACCTCCCAATGAAAAGGTGTGCTCCACTCACAAATGAAAGCAACAGCAGGACCAGCAGGACGACGTGTGATAAATATTGGCCAAATACACCTTTATCCTGTTGAAAGTCCATTTTGCTAGCATCATGAGATAAAGTCCCCTATCAAAACTGTCAGACAGTTGCAGCCTCTCCTGCCTTGTGTGTCCAACGTGTCCAGAGGAGGGCGACCAACATGGTGAAGGGTCTGAAAACCATGCCCTATGAGGAGCGATTTAGGGAGCTGGGTATGTTTAGCCTAGAGAAGAGAAGGTTAAGAGGTGATATGATAGCTCTGTTTAAATATTTGAAAGGATGTCACATTGAGGATGAAGCAAGCGTGTTTGCTGCTAATGGGATTTCTGTGCAGCGGCAACAGGGGATCCCAAGGCCCAGGGAAGCAGCCATGGTGCATGAATTCACCCGCAGCGGCCACGGGGGGGCTTCCCTGGGCCTTGTAAAGGCTCCTCTGCACCCGCAGCAGGCGAATTCGCGGGCGAATTGGAAAGGCCCCCTTGCCGCTGCTGCAGGCAAATTCTCCCACCACGGGTGCGGAAGGGCCTTTACAAGGCCCAGGGAAGCCCCCCTGTGGCCGCGGCGGGTGAATTCACCTGCAGCGGCCACGGGGGGCTTCCCTGGGCCCGTGTAAAGGCCTCTCTGCACCCACGGTGGGTGAATTCGGCCGCAGCGGTGGCAGGGGGGACTTTTCAAGGCCCAGGGAAGTGGCCGCGGTGGGCGAATCCGCCCAGCGCAACCATGATGCAGCCTTCTGAAGGGCCCACGGCGGCTGCGCAGCCACCATGGAGCCTTCAAAAATGGAGCTCGCATCACGCACGCATGCACGCACGATGCGGACGCCATTTTGGAAGGCCCCCCCACTCTCAGCTGCCATTTTGTTTCCCAAAATGGTGGCCGCGACTCATTTGCGCATGTGCAGGAGTACTGCGCATGCGCAAATGAGTCTCAATTGCCATTTTGGCAAACAAAATGGTGGCTGCGTCACGCGCGTGCTGCAGCAGCAACGGCAGGGGTCGGCGGGGGCTGATCGGCGGGGGTCCGTGGGCCGGGTGCGGCCCATGGGCCGTAGGTTGCCAACCCCTGATTTAGATTAACCAGGTTTTCCTATACTACCTCTTTACTTATTCTGTGCTGCATTTCTACTATTGTGTTCTCTGTTCCATTTTCTTCAGGTTGAGCACTCTTTTCCTTTGTGAGAAGACTGAGGCAAAGAAGGTGTTGAGTAGTTCTGCCTTTTCTCTGTCCCCTGTTATCATTTTGTCATTGTCTCTGTGCAGTGCATTTCCTTCCTCTTCCTTTTGCTATGGATATACCCCAAAAAGCCGTTTTTATTGTTCTTAACTTCTCTACCAAGCCTGAGCTCGTTCTGTGCTTTTGCTTTTCTAACTTTCCCCTTACATGTGCTAGTTTTGCTTGAATTATTTCCCCCCTTTGCCTTGATTATTTCCCCCTTTTTCCATTTCTTATACATGCTCCATTTAAAACTTAGCTCAGTTGAAAGTTCTTTTGTCATCCAACAAGGTTTCTTGAGACACCTCCCATTTTTCCTCCTCATTGGAACAGTTTGAAATTATGCCTTCAATATCTCCCTTTTGAAAAATTCCCACCCATCCTGAACTCCCTTCTCTTTTACTATTCCTGACCACAGGATCACCCCCAGTATTTCCCTAGGTTTACTGAAATCAGCTCTCCTAAAGTTTAGAATGTATATCTGATTATGCCTGGCTTCTTTCCACTGTATAACAAACTCCAGGAGAACATGATCACTCCCACCTAAGGATCCAACCACTTGCACCCCATTAACCAGGTCATCCCTGTTGGTTAGGATCAGATCTAAAATAGTGGATCCTCTTGTTGCCTCTTCCACCTTTTGGACAATGAAATTGTTTTTGAGGCAAGTGAGGAATTTGCTAGACCTTAAAGTTTTGGCTGAGTTTGACTTCTAACAAATAACAGGATAGTTGAAGTCACCCATCACTACTACATCTCTCCTTTCTGAGTGTGTGGTCATCTGTTCTAGAAAGGCATCATCCAATTCCTCCATCTGACTTTGGGGTCTGTAGTAGACTCCCGCAATAACATCCCTGTTGTTTCCCTCCCCTTTAATTTTTATCCAGCTGCTCTTCACTTGGCTTCCAGGATTGAAGTCCTAGGCTTCTTCAGTGGTGTAAATATCTGGCATATAACGCTATTCCTCCTCCTTTCCTGTTTGGCTTATTTCTCTTTAAAAGGTTATACCTCTCTATTACTACATTCCAATCATGAGATTTATCCCACCAGGTTTCAGTGATGCCTATTATTTCATATTTGCTTTGTTGTGCTAGGAGTTCAAGTTCATCTTGCTTATTTCCCATGCTCTGGGCATTAGTGTACAGACATTTAAGACCATATGTCCCCTTTACTTGCTGCATGTGCACGTTTCCCCCCCCCCCCCCACACACACACACACACTGTTGGGTCCTTGCACTGTTTGCTTTGTTCCCTCTGTGACAGTTTGACTCTATGATTCTATGACAACCTGTCCCGGAAAAATGCCTTTTTAATCCCCCAATTTCCCCTCATGTGATAGTCTCCTATGTACCTCTTAAGCTGTGGTACTCAGAGATCAACACAGAACGCTAAGTGCAGTCTGACCAAAGCAGCTGAAACCAAGCAGGTTTGGGTCTCATTGACTTGAAGGCACACGACAAAAACAACAACAGTAACACTACAAATCCAGGATTTCATAGGACGTTGCCCCAGCAGTTAAAATGAAATCATAATGCAATTATGGTGTAGTGTGAAATCCCCCCTAGACTCTTTTGGGTCAGTCTAGCTGTATTCCACCAAAAGTTATTTACAACAGTATGTTAAAAGGGCATCTCTGTCCAAACACACACACTCCCAAAAAGCATACTCTTCCTCATCTTCACCAGGCCTCTGACTTTCTTGGCCTGGGCACATGGGTAACACACAGAGAGAGACACACAATGATGTATGTAGCAAAGCAAGCCTGCCAACATGGCTCCTATAAAAATTGGTTTAGGGGAGCTGGGTATGTTTAGCCTTGGGAAGAAAAGGTTAAGGGTGACACGATAACCATGTTTATATATTGGTAGGAAGATCATTTGGGGGATGGAGCAAGCTTGTTTTCTGCTTCTCTAGAGACTAGGACATGGAGCAATGGATTCAAGCTACAGGAAAAGAGATTCCACCTCAACAATAGGAAGAAAATCCTGACAGTAAGAGCTGTTTGACAGTGGAAGACACTCTCTTGGAGAGTGGTGGAGTCTCCTTCTTTGGAGGTTTTTAAACAGAGCCTGGATGGTTTGATAGTGTCTTCCTGCTTGGCAGAAGGGAGTTGGATTGGATGCCCCTTGGGGTCTCTTCCAGCTTTCTGATTCTATGATCACTAAAGGTGAGCAAATGGACACTTTACCAAGGCAAAAGTAAAACTGCAAATTAGATTCAAATACATGATGACTGAAATCTCTTATGTGTTGTCTCCAACATTACCCACCCTGCAACTATAGAATAGAGCTATTCAGTCAATTAAATTTACTTATGTGTTGACTCAGCGTTCAGCAATGGATGGAAGGGTTTGTGCTAATTCAGATTACGGGTTGAGTCTCTGGTATCTAGAATTCTGACTTCCAAAATACTCCAAAATCCCAAATTGTCCATATAGGTGTTTGAGATAGTGACACCTTTGCTTTCAGGTGGTTCAGAAACTTTGTTTCCTAAAACTATTTAAAATATTATGTGTAACATTACCTACAGGCTATGTGTATAAGGTGTATATAAAACATAAATGAATTTCATGTTTAGACTGGGGTCCTATCTCTAAGATATCTCATTATGTGTATGCAGATATTCCAAAATCCAAAACACTTCTGCTGCCAAGCATTTCAGAAAAGGGAGACTCAACCTTTAACCTGACAAGATCCAGCCTCATATATTTATTCCAGCCAAATCAACCATCAACCTATCCCAGTTTCTTGCTTCTATTAGTCAGTGTGAGCCTTTCCTTAAATCCATAAATAACCTTTTCTCAGCTGGCAGGCAAGGAGAAGGCTTCTCTATTATGAAAAAATGATTGTTTTTAAGGGGGAGTATCACTTATCCCCCTCTGTAATCTGTTTTATCTGTAATCTGAAAAACAGATGTCAAAAATCTCTGTCTTTCTCAGCCTGGTAGAAAACACCTGATAAGAGACTGTCTTTGGAATGATTAACCTACTCCTGATCTTTTTCTGCTTCTGGTTTCTGCCCCAAATCCTTGTGAGAAAAGTTTTCACTTATCATAATCTATGGCTGCATTTGCATTGTAGAACTAAATCATGAAGAAACTACCTAGACACATGAAAACACGTGAAATATTTCCCACACACACACACCAAGACCTCATTGTTGTTGTTTTCTGTCTTCAAGTTGTTTCTGACTTATAGCAACCCTGAAGTGACCCTACCACAGGGTTTCCTTAGCAGAATTGTTCAGAGGAGGTTTGCCTTTGCCTTCCTTTGAGGCTGAGAGAATGTGACTTGCCCAAGGTCAGCCAGTGGGTTTGCATGTTAGAAGAGGAATTGAACACTGGTCCCCAAAGTTCTAGTTCAATGCTGAGACCACTACACCACTTTGTAAACCGCTTATGGAGTGCTTAAGTGCACTGATAAATGGTATAGAAATGTACTTGCTATTGTTATTGCTAAAACTGGCCTCATGCCTTTACATTGTTGCCCATCCGTAATATATGTGAACTAAGATGCTTTATGGTTTCTCTTCAGAAACCTCAACATTTTTTCTTCATTGTCTTTCCCCTTTCACATTGATCCAGTGATGTCAGTGTTCCCTTTGATGAGGAAGTAGCTGAGATTTACAAATATAAGAAGTTTTTGCATCCCATTCTTGAGGAACCACACTCTGCTCATCCAGTTGCCACATATTCACAAAAACATTTGTTCATCAATGGTCACTCCTTCTCATCCATGATCCATTGACCTTTTGAGTTCCCATTGATGCTAATGCAAATAGAACACCATTTGCCCCATATCTAGGAAGACTCTTGTACTATAAGAACCTTAATGGGAACAGGAGGGAAGAGGAAGATGCATTACGCCTGAGCAATATTAACAGAAATAGAAACAAGTCCTTCTGCCAGGTCTTTAATCTCAAAGGCACATTTCTAAGCTCTGGAGATCACAGACTTTCCAAGTCTGCAATTTAGGTGCTTCTGGCTTACTTGTCATTACCTTTTTCTCAGAACACCAAAAATAGAGAGTTGAATTTGACTAACACAGAGAGGTCCAAGTTGGTGGGTACACCTAACAGGGCCTTCTCTGTAGCAGCACCTCAATTCCAAAATTTCCTGCCCAAGGAAAGTCAGGTTAGCTCTTCTCCTTTGGAGTTTCCTCCAGGAATCTGTTATTTTGCATAACCTTTGGTTCCTAAAACCAGAACCAAAGCCATGCAAAATAATACAATCTGCTCTGGAAGCTGCTCTGGCTGTTTAAAGTACAGACTATTTAACTATTTTTTGAAGAAATTGTTTTAGGCTGCATCTACACTGCAGAATTAATTCAATTTGGCACTGCTTTAAGTGCCGTGGCTCAATGCTATGGGTTTTGTAATTTAGTGAGATATTTAGCCTTCTCTGTCAGAGAGTTCTGGTGCCACAACAAAATAAAAAACCCAGGATTCCATAGAATGGAGCCACAGCAGTTAAAGCAGTGTCAAACTGCATTATTTCTACAGGGTAGATGCATCCTAAGGTAAGTGGCTGCTTAATAGTTCTTATGAGCCAAAGAAAATGCTGTTTGAAAATGAGCAAACCAAAATACATAGATTTATAAAACTAGGATTGGACTCCTCTTGGTTACTCCAAACTAGAGTAGATCGACTAGATCCATTGTTAACTGGTGTGTCAAAATATAAATGAATTCCTTTGATTCAATTGAATTCAGACAGAATTCTAGCTAGAATTCAGACGTACCGTATATCTTCTCCTACAGAGCCCTTGGTGAGGTAAAGCAGCATTCTGCAGAAAAGAAACAAAAGGTGAGAGGCTACACATTCAAACTGTAGTATTCTCCTTTCTTCCCCAAAATACTCTTTTAATAATCCAGCCATCTACCTATCCCAGTAGGCCCATGCATATACTACTTTAGCAGCCCAGACAAAGGAGTTTATCAGATTCTCTTTTTTGCCTGATCTGGGCACGGGCTGGGGATGCACATGAACAAGGGGGAATGGATTTTAGCTCACTCAAAACAGTTGGCAAGCCATTGCCATGCCGTCGCCTGACCACCATCTGCCCCCAAGCTGCGCTGAGCTGGCCAATTTTTCAAGGACGGAAGCTTTCCGGCTGAGAAAAATCGGCTGGCTCAATGTGGCTTGGGGATGGATGGTGGTCAGGCGACGGCATGGCAATGGCTTGCTGACTGTTTCGAGTGCAATAAAATCCGTTCCCCCTTGTTCATGCGCATCCCCAGCCCATGCCCAGATCAGGCAAAAAAGGGAATGCAATAAACTCCAAAATTAGGGTGGTTTCTTTTTTAAAAAAGGTGCAACACAAGAAGAGAGTGTCCAGAAAAATCTGAAACAACTGTCCCAATATATATCAGAAAAACTGAACCTTGTGATGAGCATGATCCAGGAGGTGGATCTGCCTACACAGGAGGAAAAAAGACATTTGGCAAACAGTTCGTACAGGTCTCTCTACAGTCACAGAACATGATGTGCCCACTAATGTGGCCAGATTATTTTTATCTAAGTAGGGAGTGGAAGGAGGCATACAGACATTACTTCATCATCAGCTCCGGAAATGAAGGTGGGAACCTGTGTTAACTCCATGTGCAAGTGTGGTGGACTCTGAATCCTGCTCTTGAAATCACATAATCATACAACTGTAGAGTTGGAAGGTGCCCCAAGGGCCATGTAGTCCAACTCCTTGACATGCAGGAATGCATAATTGCAGCACCCTTGAAAGACCACTCACTCTCTCATTCTTTAAAGAATTTCTAGTGAAATTAATTCCACTGTCAAGCAGTTCGTAACAGTCAAAAATGTATTCCTAATCTTGGGTGTTGGAGTCCAGGGTTCAATTCGCAGCTCAGCCATGGAAACCCACTGGGTGACCTTGGACAAGTTACATGCTCTCAGCCTCAGGGGAAGGCAATGGCTAACCTCCTCTGCACAATTCTTGCAAAAAAAACAAACCCCATGATAGGTTCATCTTAGGACTTTATCACACGGGGGAAATCTATAGTTTATCCCATACAAATCCAAAAAAACCCCACGTAATTACGTGCAACGATTTCACACAACGTCGCACAAAAACTGCTATTAAAGTGGTTAGAAAGTGGTGTCATACCACATCTTTTTACTTTTGGGATTTTAGTGAAAATGCATTTGCGATATTACTGTAATTGCGCATTTACTCTAGTGTGAAAGTCAAATTCAGTTTATTTACAAAATAACACTCCTTTAATTCTTTTTTCCGGTTTTCCCATGGTTCTGTGGAGTTGCTTTTACTTCCTGTTTTGCTTGGGTGACAAACATGCCAGGCAGACATGAGCCTCTCTGATTTCTCTTTCTGCTCATGTGCAAGTATACCATTTCTAGTACATTTACGGATTTTTAAAACTTCTGTATGAAATGTAAAAATGCCTTTTTATCGCTTTTTGCATTATTTCACATTTATTCTAATTATGTGTGAAATTCATTTGCGTGATCAAGCTCTATTTTCGCTTTATTTTTGTGATGGTTTATTTGTGCTTTATTATCTTTTTAAAGACGAAACTGGCCCCTGTGTGATAAAGTCCTTAGAGTCACCATAAGTTGGAACGGACTTGAAAGAACACAACAGCAACAGCAGCAATGTTTGGGTGGCATCTCTTCTCGGGTACAAAATGGACGTGGCAGGAACACGATGATAGATGAATCCAAGGCACATGGCATAGTGTTCTGGATGTTGGATGAGAACTCAGTGGGCCAGGGTTTGAATCCCCTCTCAGTCATGGCAACCCAAAAAGTTGACTTGAACACTCTCTCTTGGCCTGAGAGAAAGGCAAGGACAAACCATCTCTGAATCAATCTTGCTCAGAAAATCATAGGATAGTGACACCATAAGTAATGGCTTAAGTATTGGACTAAGACTCTGGAGACCAGAGTTCGAATCTCTGCTCATCCATGGAAATCCATTGGAGGACCTTGGGGAAGTCACACTCTCTCAGCCTTAGAGGAAGGCAAACTCCCTCTTAACAAATCTTAGTTTGCCTTAGGGACCTCATCAGTTGGAAACAGCCCAAAGGCACACAACAATAACAAGTAATTTTTTAGAGACACCATGTGATATAATGGTTTAAGTGTTGGATTATGACTCTCAGAAACCAAGCTTCAAATCCTGAGTCAACCCTGGAAACTCCCAGGTGACTTTGGTTAAGTTATACCCTCTCAACCTTAGGGCAAGGCCATGGTGTCAAACCCACTCTGAACAAATCTCACCAAGAAAATGCTGTGATAGGTTTGCCTTTGGGTCACCATATGTCAGAAGCTACTTAAAGGCACACAACAGCAACAAACATGGAGAACCCTCTCCAGCAAGTCCAAGGAAATAGTTGTGTAGGTAGGCTTTTTTTAAAAAAAGCTGGAGCAATGTAGCTCAAAGAGCAAGATTTTCAATAGCTATGCATGATGTATCCAGGACTTCTGCAGAGAACACTCTGTCTCCACCTCATGTGGGGCATCATGCCTATTTTGGCTGGTCGATAGGAGGTCAGCTGCCATGGTGAGAGGGTGGGAGCTGCATCTCCTGCGTATTCACTCCTAACTAGAGAAAATGTTTGGGTGTCTCTCCTCCACAAACCTCCAGCTTTAATCTCTACCCACTCCTGGGTTAGGAAGGCCATGGATTAATATTTTGATGTTGGCGTCGGGGCAAAACATATTTTCATCCACAGATCATGAGGACTCTGCAGCATCTCCAGTGCATTGTGGTTTTCTTATGTCTCTTGGTGACAGGTATCAAAGAGTAAGCAGTTTCCTTAGCCCAGTCCATTAATGTTCTCCTTGTTTGGGTCCTCCTTGTATCCATTGTGTGTCATCTCAAGGTTTAAGAGGAATCTTCCTCCAAGGAGAGCTTGGTTGGTTTCTACCCACTCTTCCCAAACTGTGAACCTTCTCAAACTGATGAAAAGATGGACATTTTAGCTCTTGTGCACCTAATCCAGAATACTTGCTAGTTCCAAAGGCAGTGGATTTTGCCATGGTTTTACTTCATTTCTTTCTTCTGTCATTGCATAGTATGTGTTGAGTGTTTGGTGTATATTCTGAATGGGTTACCCTTGAACAGCATTATCTATATTTGATGCCCTGCTTTTTTTCAGTGTATATGCCTTCAAGTTGTCTGTCAACTTATGGTGACTCCATAAATTTTGTAGAGTTTTCTTAGCCAAGGAGTCCTCAGAGGTGATTTTGCCAGTTCCTTTCTCTGTAGTAGAGCCTATAGCACCTAGCATTCCTTAGTGGTCTTCCATCTAAGTACTATCCAGGGCCCACCCTTCTTAGCTTCGAAGATCAGGCAGGATCTGCTGCTGTGTGTGTGAATCTGCATTCAAGTCCTCTGTTGACTTATGGAGACCCCATAGGTTTCACAGGATTTTCTTAGACAATGAATTCTCAGAGGTGATTTTGCCAGTTCCTTCCTCTAAAATATAGCCTACAGCACCTGCAATTCCTTGGCGGGCTTCCATCCAATTACAAATCCAGGCTGACCCTGTTTAGCTTCCAGGTTCAGAGAGGATCTGGTGCCTTTAGTATATTTAGGCAGCCATAAACACAAAATAAAGAATTGGCCTGGTGTAGTGGTTTGAGTGTTGGACTACGACTCTGAAGACCAGGGTATAAGAAACTCCCACGATAGGGTCACCTTAGGGTTGCCATAAGTCAAAAATGACTTGAAAGCACAACATCGAACACAACATAACAATTTAATGTCACTGAGCAACTGCCAATGTGCAGTCATGAGACTGGCAATGACTCCATAACCCATCTGGCTTGTAGCAGGGACCATGCTCACTACCCTAGACTGTGCCTCAATGTATCCCTTCTTTGTCCACAAACTATTTTGCTTTTCCAATTTTTCCTGCACATGGGTTTCTTGTTCCATGTCTCTTGACTGCCTGAAGCTCTTGCTAAAGACCAGAGAGGGGGAAAAGAGCTTGAGATATTACCAACTCAGATGGATGTGAATATTGGGTTGAATGTGAATATTGGAGGAGAAACTTTTTTAATTGTGATTCATTTCAGAGGGAGGATTAGCCATGCAACTCTGTTGTGCCAAGAATAACCAGAGGTTTTGTGGCAGCCTTGGAAGAATTTCTGATTGTGCGTTGTGATAATAATAATAATAATAATAATAATAATAATAATAATAATAATAATCATCCCCGCCCCTCTGTTAAAAACAATTGGGGCAGCTTACAACAGTTAAAATTACATCAAAATACAGACTAAAACCCCCCAAACCCCACCCTCCCCCATTAAAAAGTATTAAACTAAACATCCATTAAAAATCATAACCTAAATCTTAAAAATGAAATAGAATAATTGAAATAGAATAATTGAAATGACTACAAACAAACAAGAGCAGTAGACAAAACCAGAAACTGAAAAGGTAGAGAGGCACAGCTCCTGAGGCTGAGATCTAATCAGGAAAGGCCTGCCGAAAGAGATCCATCTTCACCACATCTTTAAAGCTACTCAAACTCATAATCTGATTGATCTCGTCCAGCAGGCCGTTCCATAATCTGCGGGCGATTACCGGGAATGCCCTCTGGGGGGGTTGCAGATAGCCTAGATTTTAGTGGCTGAAGCAAATTCCTCCCAGAGGACTGGAGTGCATGAGGAGGATTATATGGGAGGATGCAGTCCCGAAAATAGGTTGGACCCAAGCCATTTAGGGCTTTAAAGGTCATAATCAACACCTTATACTGGGCCCAGAAACTAATAGGCAGCCAGTGGAGAGATTTTAACACCGGAGTTGGTCTCTTCTAGATGTTCCTGAAACCACTCTGGCTGCCATATTTTGTACTAACTGAAGTTTTTGGACCAAGCACGAGGGTAGCCCCATGTAGAGCGCATTATAGAAATCTAGACGGGAGGTTACCAGCGCATTCACCACAGTCTCAAGATCCCTTACTTCCAGGAAAGGGCACAGCTGGCGTATCAGCTGAAGCTGCTAACAGGCGCTCCTGACTGTCGCATTTACCTGATTCGTCATCAGGAGCGACGAGTCAAGAAGTACCCCCAGACTACGAACACAGTCCTTTACGGAGAGTGTGACCCCGTCCAGGACTGGAGGTTGCAACCCAATTCTTGGTTTCGGGGCCGCTACTGTGAGCACCTCCATTTTTTTCTGGATTCAGTCTCAATCTGTTTTTCCTCATCCAGCCCATTACTGCCTTAAGACATTCATTGAGAGGAGAGACGCCATCGGGAGTTGAGGCCAACGATCGAGACATGGAGAAATAGATCTGGGTGTCATCAGTGTACTGATAACACCCAGCCCTATTACTCCGAATGATCTCTCCCAGCGGCTTCATATAAATGTTAAACAGCATCGGGGACAGAATGGCGCCTTGAGGGACACTGAATGTGAGCTCCTTTTTTATGGAGCGGCTGTCCCCGAGCAGCACCCTCTGGGACCTGCCCGAGAGGAAGGAATGGAACCACTGAAACTCAGTGCCTCCAATTCCTAATCCACCCAGATGGTCCAATGGGTGAGGCTGTCTCACCTTTACTGTATTTTGCGGCGTATAAGACCACTGGGCATATAAGACGACCCCAACTTTTCCAGTTAAAATATAGAGTTTGGGATATACTCAGTGTATAAGACTACCCTCTTCCAATGGGGGGAAATAAGAAAGTGTTGGGGGAAAAGGACTGCCAATATACTAGGTGATGTATTCTGGGGTATGCACAATTTGCGGCCAAGTAAGTGACCCTTAGTTTGTTGTGGCACTTGATCTCTCCAATAGAGAAGGCAAAATAGCTCACAAAACTACAAATCCCAGAATTCTATAGCATTATTGGCCCATAGCAATTAAAGTAGTGTCAAACTGCATTAATTCTGCAGTGTAGGTGCAGCCTATGTATTGTGGAAAGGAAATGGGATTAGCGGAAGGGATTTATTTAGTCATTTTCCCCACATGTTATTTTTATTTATATTCTGCCATTAGACAGTCCAAGACTCAAGGCAGTGTTCTAAAGTTAAAACATATATGGCTAAAAAAGAAAACCACCTTTCCATTTGGATTCTTTTTGATAACATCTCAGTTAGGAAGATTTAAGCAGAACACCAGAATTTATGTACAGTAACTTCTTCAAACAAAGGGTGTTCATCCAGACCTTCTCAAAGACATTACCCATTACAGGTTGAGTCTCCCTTATCTGAAATGCTTGGGCCCAGAGGTGTTTTGGAATTGGGAATTTGACAAAAGTTTTAGGTTTTGGAATATTTTGGATTTTGGAATTCCAGAGAAGGGAGACTCAACTTGTATTTGGTTTGACAAAAGGTAGTCATCATATCCAGGAGCAGCTGTGTTGACCATGCAGCAAAACACAACAAAATCCAAAATCCACAAAACAGCCAACCAAAAAAAGCACAAAATGCATCATGCAAGCTTTCAAAGCTTCCTTGGCTTCTTCATCGGGCAAAAAGATGTTTTAAAATCATGCAGGAGAATAAAAGTGACTGTGTTGGACTCAAAAGTCAGCATTTTATATCAGATCTTGTCTCTGTTGTAGTTGTTCTGGAGGGATCTCGATGCATACAGAGGCTCTTTGCTCTGCTCTTGGCCATGTGGAAACCAGAGACAAAGGGCAATAAAAATTGTTGTTGTGTGCCTTCAAGTCATTTCTGAGTTATGGTGACCCCAAGGGGTATTCTTGGCAAGAGTTGTTCGGAGGAGGTTTGTCTTCCCCTAAGGCTGAGAGCATGTATCACATATCATAATATTTCAGCTCCATTGGCAACAGAAAAGCAACTTCTCTTGAAATCCAGGCTGTCCTAGTAATGTCTCAGTCCAGCACCAGCTGAAGAAAGATATTGCAGAAGCCTTAAGTCAATCACTTTGCCCAAAAGGTGACATTTCCTATCAATGGCATTTCCTGTGTGTAAGACATTGTTTGCCAACTGTAGGGCCACTTGCTGGGAGAGACAAAACCTTGTCTGGAGAAGAGGTTATTCAGTATTCAATTGTTTAATCAGGACACTTGATGGTAGATAATGGAGTTCACAAGATCTGACCAGGAGAGGTCTTTCCCAGTTAACCCTTTGCTCTCCTAGGCCAGAGAGTCAGTGAGAGTCTATTTTAGGATATACATATGTCTTTCAAAAAGCTTCAAAAAGCTTCAAAAGCTTGCATGATGCATTTTGTGCTTTTTAGTTAGCTGTTTTGTGAGGTTTGCATTTTGATGTGTACATCCTGATGGGGGTGTTATATTTATTGTCTTCAAGTCATTTCTGACTTATGGTAACTCTAAGGCAAAGCTATTATGGGGTTTTCTTGGTAACATTTGTTCAGAAGAGGTTTGCCATTCCCTTCCCCTAAGGGTGAAAGCATGTGACTTGACCAAGGTTCCCCAGTGGGTTTCCATAGCCCAGCTGGGAATCAAATCCTGGTCTCCAGAGTTTAGTCCAACACTCAAACCACAACATCATACTGGCTCTAAGGGATGTTGTACAGATATGGCCTTATTGGACTACAAGGTCCTCCCTGAAGAATTAGTCCTCCAAGGGCTGATGATACAAGGAGGTCTTTATTTGTTTATTGAAGGATTGCAAATAGAGCACCAGTCTAACTTCTCCATGAAGGGAGTTCCAGAGCACAAGCTTCCACCAATAAGACCCCATCTCTTTTTCCCACCAGAAGTCCCTATGAGGGTGCTGGGGCAGAGAGAAGTACTTCCCCAGGAGATCTATTTCACAAGATGCTGGAAATCAAAGGAAAATTCAAACCAAGGACGGGTACGATGTATGACAATAAAAATAACATAATTCAAACCAAGAAGGAATGAAAAGATGTTGGATGCAATACACAGAAGAATTATACAAAAGAGATCACAAATTGAAGGACACATGGAATGAAGAGCCATATGAAGATGAACCCCAAATTCTAAAAAGTGAGGTGGAAACTGCAATAAGAGGAATAGTGAAAAAGAAATCACTAGGAACAGATGATATTCCAATTGAACTGCTGCAATCCACATTGACAGAGCCAACTCTACTGCTAACCAATATATGTCAACAGATATAGAAAACAAAATGATGGCCAACAGATTGGAAGCAATCAATATACATCCCCATCCACAAAAAAGGAGACACAAAACACTGCAGCAACTATAGGACCATAGCACTGATCTCCTACGCAAGCAAAATCATGCTCAAAATTCTGCAACTTTTAGACTCCAAACATACATGGAAAGAGAGATCCCTGAGGTCCAAGCAGGGTTCAGGAAAGGAAGAAACGATGGCTAATGGAGCGCACCAGGGAATTCCAAAAGAAAATCAGCATGTGCTTCATAGACTATAGCAATACCTTTGATTGCATAAACCATGAAAGGCTATGGAATACCCTTAAAGACATGGAAGTACCTACATATCTGATAGTCCTGATGAGGAATCTGTACTCAGGACAAGAGGCTACTGTCAGCACAGAACACAGAGAAACAGAATGGTTACCAATTGACAAAGGGGTCAGACAAGACTGCATCCACGGATAGTAGAAATATTTGCATTGGTTGCCAATAAGCTTCCAGTCTGAATTAAAAGGAATGGTAACATTTAAAACTCCAAATAGCTTGGGACCTCATTACTGAAAGGAGCACTTCTCTCCATGAAAGGAGCCCCTGTACTGAGGTGTACAAGGGCTCTCTCTTGTCACACTTCAGTGTGGACAAAACACATAGCAGAGCCTTCTCTGCTGTAGCATCTGGATGTGGAATATCATCCCCTTGAAGAACATGGTTTCATCCCAATCTGCAGACGCAGTGCGATTTTTACCTGGCTTTAAAGTGCTTTAACTGGTTTTAAAACTGACTTGCAATAAGCAAGCCATTGTTTTTATTTGCTGTTAATCTGCTTACATTATTCATGTTGATTAAATTATTTAAAACAGTTTAAGCTTGCTCCATCCTCAATATGACACTCCTTCAAATATTTTTTAATAAACTTTATTAATGATATATTTAAAAACATGGCAAACAAATTTCAAGACACAAACACAACAATCATACATAACCAATCAATAACAATCACCTCCTTCCCCTACAACCATATCAAGGACATTGAATAACATTACATAAAATAACTTCCTGGACTTTGTTCTGAATTTTTTTATTTCTTATTAATAAAAATAACAGTTGGTGCATTTGCCTCTTCCATCCTGGATAGCCTGGTTGGACCATGGAGTCTATTGGAAAGAGGAAGGGGAAGGGATGGTCTATACTAGAGGAAAGAGAAAGCTGGAGAACCATGCAGGAGATGCTTACTCAGAAGAGGTTCTACAGAATTTCACTCTGAGTGTACCTCAACCAAGAGTTGAAGTGGAGGTCCAAGAGGGGCCAGTAGTAACTATTCAATTTCTGGAAATTTACAAATAACATACCTTTGCACAACTGAAGTTGGAAGCCCCATGGTCCTGTCAATGTTCACATCAAATATTTTCTATCCCTGCCTCAGGTCCCTCCGTTGCATGTGACCTCTCCTGTTCTTTCGATGTGGACTTCTGCTCCTGGACACAGTCGGACACTGACAGCTTTGACTGGACACGACACAAGGGCTCAACGTCCTCAACAACTACAGGACCCTCTTATGATCATACTACAGGAGGTAAGGAATTAGGCTAGGACAAATAGATCTCTGCCACAGGAATATGTCATTCTTTTTCTGCACAGGCAGAAAATCAAACTCCTTTCAGTCTGGCCAGCTGTTTCCCAAGTTCTGCAAGTTCCCTTGTGTTGACAGTTGGTTCTCCTTTTCAGAGGGCTACTTCATCTACCTGGAAAGCAACAATGCCTACCCAGGAGATGTGGCACACCTGATTAGCCCCACCTGCACATCCGATGGGCCCCATTGCTTTCACTTTTGGTATCACATGTATGGTATGGCCCGCACAATGGCTCTGCATGTTTATGTGGTCTCTGGTGGTGGAGCTCCTGAGCTGGTCTGGTTTCAGATTGGGAACAAGAACAACTGGTGGAATAAAGCAGAAGTCACCCTCACTCAAATGGGAAGGCTGCAGGTAAGGGAGATGGCCTATTGCAGACCTCATCAGAGTCCTGTCCTGTTGTAGAACTGACTGGAGATGTTAACTTTTTGTAGATAATCCTGGAAGGTGTGCGGGGTGAAGACTTCCACAGTGGTGTGGCTGTGGATGACATTTCCATGGCAGAGGGATACTGCCCAGGTAAAGCTGAGATGGTCTCCCAGCAGAGTATTATAAGACATTTGTAAAACAACTTGTAGGTCCATTAATGGAAACCATTATTTGCAAGAAACTGGAAAAAAGGAATGTCCTGATAGTTAAGTGTGGCTGAATAAACTAATAGACTACATTGATATAGATAAACTTACATGTTTGTTGAGAGGAAACTCCATGGGAGAAAGACAGGAGGGATTGGGATCTGCTGCTAAATTACCTGCAAAAATAAAGGGGAGAATTAAGATATATGATAATTACAAGTTCAAGTTTATTTACATTAGCCAACCAGACTTTTGCATACAACCATAAAACAATCCAATATTATACTAAAACATAGATAAAATAGGACAATTAAATTGGTAATAAAACATACAAATTTAGACTAAGATCATATCTTGACACTAGACAATTTGAAGGTTTCTCTTTTTGTCAGAGCTAACTTGATGTACTTGGCCATACAACAGAACACATCGTAATCAGTTCGTGCCAAAAAAAAAAAAAAGGGGGGGGGGAGCAGCATATCTGATATGTACATCAAAAGGATCAAGGTGTTGGGCTCTCAAGTCCAAATTCAAAGAACATTCCAGGAGAAAATGATACAAATCTTCCATCTTTCTGCAGCCATATGGGCACTGTCTACTAGAGGCATCATAGTGCCCTTTAACTTCCATTAGGTGCAAACTATTTAATCTGTACTTAATGAAAAGGACTTAAGATCATATGGACAAGCAAAGACTTAATAAGGTGGCAGTTTACCAGGATAAATGGTGAAATTCTTATACAAAGTAACCGAACAACAATTATCCACTAATGCAGAAATTAACTAGAAATCAATATCAGCTAAACACCTTGCAATTTCTAGTCAGACCCCATTATAGCCTTTTGCAATCAAGTAGTTTGTTCAAAATCCCAAAATAGATATAAGATAACAGATTTTTGTAATCCATGAGTCTGGACCCATTTCTTCATAAGCCATTACAACTAAAGGGGAAACTAGCTGAAAAATTATCTTGAGCCAATAATAAATGGCTGTTTTCTAAGCCAATATTTTAACTGAACAGCATGCAGATTCCATGCGTATAACAGCCTTGGTGGTAAGATTTGGGGACATCCAGAGATCTTGTTAGAAACTTATGCTGTACTGAATCCAAAACTGCCATGTTTGAGTGGACCCAAACAGCCCCATGCAACAACTGGGGCAGTAGTTTACTCTTGTAAAGCTCAAGGAATGGCAACATAAACCTACCATCAGAACCTGCTGCATATCAAAAAATAGCATTAGCTGTTATATTGGCTGATGCTACAATAGATTTCAAGTGTGTAGACCAGCATTCAGAGTCCTGAAATGTCACTCCTAGGTATTTATAGTGGCTAACTTGCTCCAGTTGTTGGTTATTAAGCTGCCACCGGTATTTCTCCCTTCTCCTTCCAAACACCATGATTTTAGTTGTTGAATAATTAACCTCCAGAAATTCTTTTCTGCAATATTCTCCTAGAGCCCTCAAAAGCCTATGCAAGCCCAACGGTGTATAAGAAAGAAGGATGGCATCATCAGCATATAATAAGATGGGGATATCTTTATCCTTCAAGTGGGAAGAAAAAAACTTTGCATCCAATAAAGAAGAAATTATGTCATTAATATATAAATTGAACAAAAGGGGGGCTAACAGGCACCCTTGATGAACACCCTTATTGACAAGAATGGCTTCTGAGAGACTGCCACTAGCATGTGTTCTGATCTGTAGACTGGAATTGTTATACAGCCCCTGGATTCTCTTTAATAACCTATGGTCAATATTCAAAAGGGCCAACTTATGCCACAAACAAGGGTGTGATACAGTATCAAAAACTGCCCTAAAGTCAACAAAGGCTACAGAAAAAGAATAGAAAGGTGGAAAGGTATACTTTTTGACTAAATGATTTCAAAGAAAACAATGGCCAACTGTTGATTTGCCATGACAGAAACCTGCTTGCTCCTCAGCCAAAATTTTCTGAGGCCACACAGGTCTCATGTTTATCCAGTAAATGGCTTGCATAAAGCTTACATCCAGAAGGCTAATTGGCCTATAATTCTTAGGATCAGATTTAGAGCCCTTCAGCTGCAAGCCACTCTGGTGGCATGTGGTGTATAAAGGCCATGTTGCCGGAGTACCTTGAAGCTGCCCACATCTGGGCATCTACCCAGCTTCCAAGTGGCTTCAGAGCATCATCAGAGTGTGCGGCATGTAAACGGTGCACTCTGATGATGCCCTGAAGGTGTCTTTTTATGGGCCGTCTTTTCCAGCCCAATGTTAAGTGTGGCTACATCAAGGTACACCTCAGTCTACTTGGACCTTTTTTCTAGGAGCACTGGTACTGATCTTTAATATTAATTTCCCCAGCTTTCCCTCATCGATTTAAGCATAATATTATTCACTCATGATTTTTTAAAAGCAACACTGCATCAGTGATTTATTTCACCAGGGATATTTGCAAGATCAAACTTTTTTTTTTTTTTAAACCTTTTAAAATCACATCATGATCTAAATCTGACATCCCGCTATGGGTAACATCAGACTAATGTAAACCATTCTCTCCTTTAAACATATATAATTGCTATGGAGTATCAAATAATATCTCCCCTAATTTGGAACTCCCTAATCTATTTGTACTAATAGTCCTGATATTACCTGAAAATATTCCATGGGCACTTACTATCCAGATGAACAAATCCTTCTTATACATTTCATTTCAATTCTGATAATAGGCCCAGCCATCACATGCATAATCTACCTTATTTTCTGGCGTATAAGACTACTTTTTAACCTGCAAAATCTGGGGTTAAAGTGAGGGGGTCGTCTTATACGCTGGGTATAAGGAGGTTCATGATAGGTTTGCCTTAGTGTCATCATCAGTTGGAAATGACTTGAAGGTGCACAGCAACAACAACAACAATTTTGGAAGTCATACTCTTCCCAAACTCTATATTTTAACTGGAAAAGTGGGGGGTCGTCTTATACGCCCAGTCGTCTTATACGCTGGAAAATATGGCAATGTGCATTTCAGTTGTCTCATTTTTAATTCATTAATTAATTCTGGCATGGTTTTCTTCCTAGCAGTTTTGATAAACTGAAGGCCTACTATATTTGTTAGTATGCCCTTCATTTGTAATAGAATGGCTGCTTTATGGGGACAGGTCTATATTCTCTTGGGAGGTCAGTGGGGGGGGTGCTTTTGGAAGGAGTAGCCTATTCCACTCTTGGAGGTTTACTAGAAGTCTCCCCAGACAAGCTCCACCACCATTGTTTCCCCACTGTTACTGCTCTGATTTGAGGTATGTGTAAAACAGCTTGTCAGGAATTGGTCAGGGATGATCTTGGATCTAAAGCTACCTCATTCTCCCTACATGCTATGTCAGCTCTTTCCCTTGAGTGGACCTCCAGGTTTTCAATTTTAAAATGTAATGAAGAGTTGCTGCCGCACTGTGGAATTGTTTTTAAACATTATTGTTGTATTTTATATTGTATGTTTTAATTTGTAACTGATTTAATAACTTTTTAGGGGGGGAAGGAACTACATTTTATTTATTGATTTTTGTATTATTTTTAATGTTGTTAACCGCCCTGATTGGATTACCAAAGGGCGGTATATAAATAAATTGTATTATTATTATTATTATTATTATTATTATTGGGACCACTACCACCATTGACCAATCATTGGGGAAGTTTCCAGTTCTGTCAATAAGTGTAAACAAGGTGGCTAATGCTGGTATCCACCAATCAGCTTGCTGTATTATAAAATCAGGTGGTATCCCATTCATATCAGGTGCTTTTCCAATTTTAAGTCTTTTAATTAATGACACAATTTCATCACAGGAAACTGGAGGCCAATCTGGTAAAGTTGAATCTTCTTCTGATGGAGTTGGTGATCTTGCTGTTTTATCATAAAAGATGGAGCAAAAATGCCTCTCCCATTCATCTGTAGAAATTACATAGTCCATATAAGGATCCCGAGAGTATTGAATAACAGAAATGGTACGCCAAAAATTGGATCTATCATTGCATACCAAGGAATGTTCCAACATGGACCATCGTGTTAGAGTATAGACATATTTCTTCTTTTGGATCAACTTTTTATAAAATTTCTGCAATTCTACAAAGGAGCTAGGAAGCAGAATGACATTTAGATTCTTAATGGTTTTATGCTGCCTTTGTAGCTCCTTTTTTGTTTGTTTGCATTCATCATCAAACCAAGGATTGAAATTTCTAGATTTGCTCCATTTCTTGTTCTGTTGTGCTTCATAAAATAAAAGAGGCTGGAATGCAAAGATTATCTTGGAGTAGCACTTAATTGCCTCTTCAGCATCATTTGATTGTAGCAATATGTCTTTCAATTTTAAAAATTGTTCAGATTTCAGCAAAGACACTAAGGCTGCCAGATTCACATTTGCCCATTTTATATGGTGTTTGGAGGCTGCTTGAGTTGAGAATACGGGCTGGATTATTCTTAACCTTTCCTGGGCAGTCAACTTGTTTGCTGATAATCAGAAGTTTGATAGGAGTCTACCGTGAAAAATGAAATCAGTCCCAGCAGTGCTGGTATGACGGCCATAAAATCCACCACACTTGCTCCCAAATGATTAAAGAAGGTATACTCTCCCTTCTGATCCTCTGTGATAGTGCCATTTAAGAGAACCAGTAAAATTGTATGGATAAATAATTTCCCTTGAGCATTAATACCATCATCCTTGGATTGTCTGTGTCTCATCAGTAAAGGATTTTGTGGTAGAAAATGAATAGTCTGGGCCAAAGTGTTCCAGTTAGGACCAATCCGGGCATTGAAGTCTCCCATTAAAATAAAATGGGCCTCATAATATTTACTCTCTAATGAGAGTAAATATTCTTCTAGCTGTTTCCAAATATTTTTAAAATAATGCTTGGAATTTTGGGGCAGAATGTGAACATTAACCATAACAGATCATTCCCAACTTATTAAAAACTTAGCTCAGGGGCCTAAAATGCTTATCAAATAGGATTCAGCTTTCAGCGAGGTGGACACACAACATGCAAGACCATCCCTTGGAAGGCCCTTACAATTACTGCTTTTTGCCAGGACTGAATAGCAATTAGTTTCCGGGCACAGTACAAGGTCTTGACCTTTAAAGCCCTACATGGCTTGGGTCCAACTTATCTCAGGGACTGCCTCTTCCCGTACGACCCCCCCCCCCCCCGTGCACTCCGGTCCTCTGGGAGAAATCTGCTGCAGCCTATGAAAACTAGGCTGTCACAGACCTCCCAGAGGGCCTTTTCTGGCGCCGCTCCAAGATTATGGAATGGCCTGCTGGATGAGATCCATCTTATTACCACCCTTGACTGTTTTAAAAAAGGAGTTAAGACGGATCTCTTCCAGCAGGCCTTCCTGGAATAATCTCTCGGCTCCCCTTCCAAAATGGTCTGGCTTGTCAACTTGCTCCCCTACCCCTAGCTGCTATCGTTTGCTGCTATTTGTTTGATGAATTTAGTATTTGATGTTTATTATTTGTTGTTTTAATATTATCTTAGTTTAATTTATTTTTAAGGGGTGGGAGGGTTAGGGGGGATTTAGTGATGTGTTTTACTTCTGTGTTGTTTTAACTTGTTGTACGCCACCCTGGTTGCTTAGCAGAGGGGTGGGTTAAAAATAAAATTTATTATTATTATTATTAATACGTCCTATAGTCAGTAAGCCAGATTTCATCAGTAGATCAGGTTTTCTGGAGACAAATGATATCAAACTGCTTTAAATATTTCTGGAATTAAACATCTAGTTTCTTATTGTTCCAGCCAGAAATATTCCAGGACATGGAAGAGACTCCCCCTTGGTCATTTTTTGTCACTGGTCATTATATAGTGAGACTTGATCTGAGGGTTTTAAATGATACATTACACAAGGATCAGACTTAATCACTGCAGAGTGTTGTTGTTTTTTATCACATTGGATCGAAGTTCTCCTGGGGACTCCTGTCTGGTCTGAATGCTATTTTGTCTTAGAGGGTGCACAAGTTGAGCTGAATTCATATGTTTGTAAATTCAAACAAAAATCCATCAGTGATACCTTTATTGGCCAACCAAAATGCACAATATACTTGTTGGAAGCTTTCAAAGCTCCATGGGCTTCTGCATCTTTGAAAGCTTGCAACAAGTATATTGTGCAGTTTGGTTGACCAATAAAGGTATCACTGGGGGATTTTTGTTTGAATTTGCTAAATGGTCAACACAACTATCCCTGAATGTCATATGTTTGTAATTCACCTCTGTGTGTGTGTGCTCTGCATATCTGTTTCATCCTCCAAGTAGTCAATCGCATTAAAAGTTGGGCTCATTCTACTCACATTTGAAACTATTGGACATGGAATATTTTCCAGGGGACATGATTGTTCTGTTAGTTTCTCTGTGGGTCCTATTTCTTCTTCATCAAGAAATCTCATGTCCAGTCAGCTGGTGGGCTTGACGGTTTTCACAGAATTAGCATTAGGTATTGTAGAAATTGAATTGCACCAGATCTGACTCTGCTCAGACTTATCTACTGACAAATTTATTTCAGCAGCAACTTTACAATAGTATCCTGGTGGTTTACAATATCATTCATAGCCTCTTTATGTGCTGCCTGAATTCTAACAGGTTCGTTTTGTCCTGTTTGCATGTTTATCAAATGTTTTTTCAAAGACTCTAGTCTTGTCACAATTTCATTTTGGGCAGCTAAAGGCAAGGCAAGAAGGAGTCAAACAGCATCACCTCTTTCTTTTCAAAGAAATCCATCCTCTCATAAGAAATGTATGTGCTTGTGTCCAAACATGTTTACACCTATATTGTCCTTGTGCTCCAGTATCTTTGTGAAGGAGAAGGGATTCATTAGGGGAGATGACATTAGATTTTTTTTGAACTACTTTTCACCTCATCTGAACAATTTTTTGTGTATGAGATGGGGTGAGCCACTAAAGCTTGAGGGAATGTCAAAGTTTCAAAAAACCTTGAAACAAATATGCCACTTTCATAGAGTACTTCTCTGTGCTCATGCACCCATCTGGCCTAGCCTCACTCACTGAAAGTAACTACTGCACGAGCATGTATATAATTATACTATAGATATTCCACATGAGCTACAGCTACTAAAGTGAGTAGATCTGGGGAAGCCATTTCCAAAATTTTCAGAAGATGTAATTTACATGCATACCGCATTAAGAGCCCCTTAGGTTTTGGATAATTAGAAAGAACACACTTTCTGTGATTTAAAACTAGATTCCACCTTTCCCAACTTTTGCTATTTGTAGGCTTTTCCTGGGGTAATTTTGTTTTGGAGAGAACTTCAGACCAAGGATCTTGCATGCTTGGTTCAGAGGTCTGAGTTGGTATTACTTGGGGTAACTACCAACCAGCAGATATCTTATCTGTAAGTGATGTAGCATCATCACAGTAACTTGTTTTAATCACAGTTTGCTTGGACTTCTCCTGTTTGGGTTTGTTCTGCTAAGAGATATTATCTAATAGTGCAAAAGGTTTACCAAACTCAGTTTTCTTATACGTGACTTCCTTGCATTTTTGATATTTTTGGTCCTCTTAACAGTCTTCTTAACTGTGCTACGCCTACTCTTTGTAATTGTTCTTGCTCGCCCCTTGTTTTTGTCATGGTTGGTAGTTAAAAACTTGAAGAGCCAGGACAGCATCATAATAAAACTAACTATATCTTTATTCTGGATCTTAAAACACACAAACTACTCCAATCCAGTTTAGATTCAACTCTGAGTATCTCTCAGCAAAACGACAGTTTAAAAGTCCTTTGTCCATCCCTTCCTTTGCCCCTCCCTTTGTCCATTTGTCCATATCAAAAGGGCTTTGAAGTTAGTTTCTTCCAGTCCCATCTCCTTTCAACCTCTGGGAAAGGAAGACAGCCCTCTTCCACAGCTATAAATCTGCCCCAGATCTCCTGTCAATTATTCACAATCTCCATCCGCAATTCACTACATCCATCATCCATTTGTGGTCAGACTCCTATGAGCATCATAGAATCATGACACTCAAAGTCCCGTCTCATATCCTCATGCATCGTATCATATCATATCATATCATATCATCCCTGTTTCCCCCCAATATACACAACACTTGCTGGCAGGTTTCTATGGCTACATAGGAACATGACAGTTTTGTTCCATTGTTTTGTTAGCTTGGATCCTGCAGTTGCAAGGCTTTATAACCATGCCTTTGTCATCAGAGCCTATGGCAGACTCCTTAAAGATTTTAACAAATATAGTTAAAAGAATATAACATTCAGTCAAAAAGGATTTAATGTGTTCAATATCTTTCATTATCAAAAGTAGCCATCCTTCAGTTGGTAAGCTGCCATCAATTACTACATCATTCTGGCAAAGAAGATCTTCCTTATTTATATTATCATCATTTTCAGTTATGTCTTGTCTCAATGGTTCACTAACCCCCTTTGCAGATGGTGCTTTGTGCCGTCTTGGAGGCAAGGAAGGGGAGGAGCAGCCTCACGCTGGGTGCCCCAACCCCTTCCTGAGGACGTAATCAGAGCGCCCGCCCTTCCACATGACAGGCGCTCTGATTACATCCTTCCAGCTCAGCGTCTGGACACGCTGAGCCAGAAGAGGCGCAGAAGAGCCACATGGCAGCTCTTCGAGCGCCTATTTCATGGCTTGTGGAAGGAGAGCTATCTTAGCGCTCCTTTCCCAGGCAGCGAAAGTGAGGATTGGGGCCGAGGCATGGGGCAAACTCGGCCCCGATCTGCTGCTTCCCAGGGTGGCCCATGGCCGCCTGTCTGCATCCCCCCTAAATTGATTATCTTAGTGCCAGCTCCATTGCAAGATTAATAGAAGAGTTGTCTTTGTTAAAGCCACAGGAGCTACTTTTTGTATTCAGTGACCAGTCCAATATTGAGCTTAGAGTTTGAGTGGTTGTTTCTACAACCTCCTCCTTTTCACTTTCGTGGTTGGTAAGAAACTGTGTACTCGTAATTTTTGTTTGATTGTTTTGTTTGGGTATTGTTTGAGTTTTTTTACTTCTTGAGGAAGCAATGCCAGATAAAGGTGCAATGCCCAAAGTTCTATAATCTTTCCTTGTAAACACTGTTTTACAGATTGCCCCCAGTTACTAACAGTTGTAAATTCCAAATTCCAAAGTGTCACTGTCAGCCAATACTCACACCAGTGATTGGCTTTCAAAGGTTTGTCTTTTCTCTGCTGATATTTAATCGAATGCTGTAGAATACAGGATGTAGAATGCAGGATGCAAAGCTTTTATTCAGTACTGTTATTACTCCTCCTTTTCTTCTTTCTTAACGTCTCCTTCCTTCCTCCTCCTTTTTAGAACTGCTCCCGAGCTTCCAGATATTTTCCAGTTATTTTCAGGTGTCTTCTAAATCTCAAGTCTCAATTCTCTCCCTCTTACTCTTGTTATTTTCAGTTGTTATAAAAAAAATCTCATATCTTTGTTGCTTGTGGTTGTGGAAAAAGCAGCACACCCTTGGAGCTTGTATGTGCTTCCTTTCTTGGGGCTCAATTGATGTCACATGAGCCTCAGTCTTGCCTTGATCTTGCCACAATTGTGTTATTATAAGAACAAAAACATACCATTTTTTGAACTTTTGTTTTCAGACTTTTCTCCAATAGCATGATGGGGCATTTGGTGCCATTGATGGTCCCTGCACACTCTATTTCTCCGATCTATGAAGTCATTATGAATTTTATAGTCGTATAAATAATAAGCAAGAAAGTAATACGTAAGTGTTGCTTTATGTGATGTCAAAGTAGATGTAGCAGAGATCAGAAGACTGACTCACTGATCCTGGAATGCTTCCTTTCATCAGCCATCCTGAAAGTGCTGTTCCCTGCATTCTCCCAGCAGCTTCAGTTTTTCATGGACACAATAGTAAATCCAAAGTAAAGCTTTTATTGTTGCATAGTAAAAAAAACAATAGAAAAGAACTATGTACAATCCATCTTGCAGATGATAGAAACCATAGGATCACAACTTCTTGTTGTTAAGTTGAAAAGCAGGGCAAGTTCTAACAAAGAGAACAAAGGAGTCCTTGGCCCAATCCATAACTCTACCTCTTGGGTGGCAACCTACATAGTGATAGGATGATCAGCTTTATCCTAGCCCTTAGACCAGCCTCTAGCTGTGTGTCACTCCCCATGTGACCTGGTTCCCATGAAAACCAGAAGAGATCATTTGTTTACCTTCCAGCATCCTGCTTTCCCAGGCTCAATGTCCTTGTTATTTCTGTTCAGTGTGAAATTGTTTTGGTTTCAAACCACCTGCAGGTTGAATCCTCTTTGCTTAGGAATTTTTCACAGAAGAGATTTTTCACACATCTGTACATTTCCACTTTGACTGCATATCCCATCCATATTCCAACAGAAAGAGGTAACTAGGATGGAATTATATAGAGAATTGGGAAAGTAGGTGGTTGGGATAGTAGGATGGATAGGACCCCTTCAAATGTTTAAAAATGGCCATCGTGTCACCTCTCCATCTTCTCTTCTCCAGGCTAAACATACTCAGCTCCCTAAGCCGTTCCTCAGAGGGCTTGGTGGTTTCCACCTTTTTGGTCACCCTCCTCTGGACACGCTCCAGCTTGTCCATATCCCTCTTGAATTGTGGGGCCAGAACTGGACACAAGAGGCCAGGCAAGACTAACCAAAAATAGACAACAGTGGCACTATTACATCCCTCAGTTTAAATGCTACACACTTATTCAAGTCAGCTTTGACTTATGGTAACCTTATCATGGGATGGAATGTTTTTTTCAGAGGAGATATGCCATTTCCTGCCTCTTTAGGCTGAGAGAGTACGACTTATCCAAGTGGGTTTCCATGGCCAAGTGGCCTCTCAAAGTTGTAGTCCAACACTCCAACCACAATGCCACACTCCTTCTCATTAGGACCTGACCATTTCCACTCCTTTCTATTTCTTAAACCAAAGCCTCAAGGTGGTAACCTACGCAATCTCAAAATACTGTTCAAAGATGCCACTTTCTCAACTCTTGGAATAGGTCCAGGTATCAATGTTGACAATGGATACCCAGATGGCAAGCTACTAGACACAGCTTGGATCTGAAGTTGAAGGCTTTCATGGCTGGCATACATAGTTTTTTTGTGGCTTTTTTTGGGCTATGTGGCCATGTTCTAGAAGAGTTTATTCCTGACGTTTCATCAGCATTTGTGGCTGGCAACTTCAGAGAATGCTGGCATGGAAGTGAGTGGGGTGTGTGTGTATATATATATATATATATATATATATATATATATATATTCTAACTGGCCCAGTCTGCAGTGTCTCTTGTGTTCCTTGATTTGTGTTTGAACACTGTGTTTTATGGTCCCTATGTATACTTGTCAGCAGCTGCATGGTATACAGTAAACTCCTGCAGCTGTGAGACAGTCTCTTCTGTCCTTCTCTGAGTGCAGCATTTCCTGGATTTTCTTGGTCAGTTTGTAGACCATTTGAAGGTTGTGTTTCCTCATCAGTTTCCCTATTCTATATGTGACTCCTTTGATGTATGGTAAAAATACAAATACATTTATAGACATGTCCAAGTCTACATAGGGACCACAAAATGCAGTGTTCAAACATAATAATAATAATAATAATAATAATAATAATAAATTTTATTTTTACCCCGCCTTTCCATGGATATGATCAAAGCAGCTTACAAAGAGTTAAAACAATAAAAAAGTTAAAATTGCTACAATATAAAGGTTAAAAACATCGGTGCAGGGAAAAGGAACAGGAATCAGACAAATCACAAATATCAGGGGCATGAAATGGGGGAAAAAGAGTTACAAACAGTCCGGGGTCAACAAGAAAACACATGGGGCAGAGAAAGAAAAAAAATACCATTACTTAAGGTGGAAATACCAACTGAAATAGATATGTTTTTAGATTTTTCTTAAAAGAGACTAGTGATGCAGAGGAGCGAAGCTCTGCGGGAAGCTTATTCCAGAAGGAAGGGGCGACGATGGAAAAAGCCCTCTGAGAGGTCCCCACAAAGTGAGACTTGGGGACCTCTAGCAGATTAGTCCCAGATGATCGGAGTGTGCGGGGCGGATTATGTGGGGAGAGGCGGTCCTCTAAGTACCCTGGGCCCAAGCCATTTAGGGCTTTATAGGTCAAAACCAACACCTTGTATTGAGCTCGGAAGCGAATAGGCAGCCAGTGAAGGTCTTTTAGGATAGGTGTTATATGGTCCGACCAGGAACTACCAGCGACCAATTTAGCTGCCATATTCTGCACCAATTGCAGCTTCCGGGTTTGGTACAAGGGTTGCCCCATGTAGAGCGGGTTGCAGAAATCCAATCGAGAGGTTACCAAAGCATGTACAACAGTTTCAAGGTCCTTACGGTTCAGGTAGGGACGCAACTGGCGTATCAGCCAAAGCTGATAACAAGCACTCCTGACCGCCGCATCCACCTGGGATGTCAGTTGGAGCGACGAATCAAGGAGTACTCCCAAGCTGCGCACCGAGTCCTTCAAGGGGAGCGTGACCCCATTCAGGACCGGACGACAAATCTCGCCACCTGGAACTGGGGAACCTATCACCAGTACTTCCGTTTTTCCTGGATTCACACTGAGTTTGTTCTCCCTCATCCAGCCCATTACCGACTCCAAGCAGGCAACAAGAGGAGAGATGCCATCCTTAGTTACTGCATCAGTCGGAGACATAGAGAAGACTATTTGGGTGTCATCAGCGTACTGATAACACCGCGCCTCGTGTCTCCGGATGATCTCTCCCAGCGGTTTCATGTAAATGTTGAAAAGCATAGGGGACAAAATCGCTCCCTGAGGGACACCAGATGTAAGGGCCCTCTTATCAGAGCGACAGTCCCCCAGCTCCACCATCTGGAACCTGCCCGAGAGGTAGGACTGGAACCACTGCAGAGCAGTGCCCCCGATACCCAGCTCCCTCAGGCGGTCCAGAAGGATACCATGGTCGATGGTATCGAAAGCCGCAGAGATGTCCAAGAGCACTAACAGGGACACTCTTCCCCTGTCCATGCTCAGATGGAGGTCATCAACTAAGGCGACCATGGCAGTCTCAACTCCATAGCCTGCCCGGAAGCCGTTTGAAATGGGTCCAGAAAATTGGTGTCATCCAAGATCGATTGAATCTGGAAAGCGACTGCTCTCTCGATCACCTTCCCCAAAAAAGGTAGCAGCGATATGGGCCGATAATTATTGTGAGTCAGGGGGTCTAAGGAAGGCTTTTTAAGCAGGGGTTTAACCACTGCTAATTTTAATTTGGATGGAAACTGACCCTCTCTTATATGAATCAAGGAACATGAGAGACACTGCAGATTGGGCCAGCCAGAAAAATCAGCAGTAACAGAACACATTATAAACCATCCTGGGCATAAGATGCCATTTGAAAACACTGAAATTCTGAACTATGCCAAAAATATCAGGTCAGAATGCACAGGGAAGCCATTGAAATCCACAAACACCTGGACAACTTCAACAGGAAAGAAGAAAGCCTGAAAATAAACAAAGTTTGGCTACCAGTCCTGAAAAACACCAAAATCAAGACTCAGCACATGCAAATGAACTTCACCCAGGGTTGGGGGTTTTCCCAGCAGACAATGGACCAATAATTAAATAGACACTAACCCTTCTCTCATATCCTCCCACCGTGACGTTTTGCCATTCAACAACAGAACAATACATAGATTAACATGCAAATCACATCCTCTCAATCAAGGGTCACACTGTATATATATATATATATATATATATATATATACTGTATATATATGTATATATACATATATATATATACACCCCACTCACTTCCATGTCAGCATTCTCTGAAGATGCCAGCCACAGATGCTGGTGAAACATCAAGAATAAATTCTTCTAGAACACAGCCACATAGCCCAACCCCCCCCCCCTACAAAAAACTGCAGTTTATATCATGCCCTACCAGTACTCCAAACTCAAGGGGCACAGCTGCAATGGAGAGGCAGCTGATCAACTCCATGAAAAAGGGGACACCCCAGCTATGAAGGGTCAGAAATGCAACAACAATGCCTCCAGCCGAAAGTGAAGGGAGACAATGGAGGGAAGGCCCTGCATGAGTTCAGAACAGGACCAGAAGGGGAGAACAGCAAGGCCTCTTTTCCCTTCACTAAGGTTCTCTACAGATGGGTGGCCATGGGCCACTCCGAGAAACCAAGGATTGGGACCAAAGCTGCCCCACGCCTCAGCCCCAATCCACCCTTTGGGCGGCCTTGGAAGGAGTGCTAAAATAGTGCTCCTTCCAGAGCGGGCAGAAGGGGCACCCGAAGAGACGCCGTACATCTCTTCTGCATCCCTTCCTGCCCAGTGTGTCCAGACGCTGAGCCGGAAGGACATCATTGGAGCGCTCTCTGTGTGCAATGGTGGGCGCTCTGGTGACATCCTCGGGAAGGGGTTGGGTGTCTGGCGTCCGGCTGCCCCTCCCCTTCCCTGGCTCCATCTGCAGAGCCCCTAATGTAACTTCACAACTTTTAATAGAAAAATAGTGTTTTCACATCTCAGGGCCTGCCTTGAAAAATGAGTGAATACACATACACACACACACACACACACACACACACTCCTTACTTGTTTGACCTGATGTTTTTTTAATTTGAATTGCATCATTTGTACATCTGTAGCTGATACTTTAGATATCCTGCTTGATGGCGTTCTTCCTTGTGATATCATCCCTGCAACATTACCAAGGCTTGCCTCCTACAACATCATAAGAAGCCAGCCCTAGGATGCATCAACACTAAAGAAATAATGCCATTTGACACTGCTTTAATTGCCATGGCTCCACCCTAGAGAATCCTGGGATCTGTAGTTTTGTGAAGTATCTACATTCTTTGCCAAAGAAAACTAAAGACCTTGCAAAACTATCAATCCCAGGATTCCATAGGATGGAGCCCCAGCAATTAAAGTGGAGTCAAACTGCATTATTTCAGTATTGCAGATGCACCCTAGGTGTCGTGTTTAGTGCTCTCAGATCTCAGAAGCCAAAACAGCATGGTAGTGAAGAGGACTAAAGCTTTATTTTTGATTTCCAGACAGAAGTTCACCACAGACATAGCAGTGTCAAATCTAATTTTCCCCAAATGGACTATCGTTTAAGAGTTCCCCCTTCCCAACTCCTCCTTCCCAGCCCACGGTCTCTGGGCTTTGATCCTGATCAAAAGGGTCCTTTGAAGATTTCCTCAATTTCCCCTCATCTTCATTATCATATCCTTGGATCCAGGAAGGAAGGCGTTCTCTGTTTATCATCATTGTTATACCTCAGGAAATAAACAAGTTAATAAACTGCGGTTCCCGTCAGTTTGTTTGTTTCCCAAGCATTCCTCTCCTATTACTGCCCCCTCCTTTTGCCCTTCCTTTAGTTAACCATAGCACTATTTCACCATATCAAATTATCCCTATATCACCACATCCCCTTATCATGACAGATCCATAAACCTATGGATATCACACTAGGTCTCAATCCTAACCTGGCAATCTTAAAGAGAAAGAAGGGCTTTTTAATGAAATCTTGAATGACAAAACCAGGCAGCCATATTTGAAGGCTCTGTGTGTGTGTGTGTGTTTGCTCCAAAATGCCACCCAATTCTCTGCGGGGAAGGGACAGCTTCAATAAAGTCCCCTATCAAAACTATCAGCTGTAGATTCTCCTGCTTTGTGTGTTCTTCTTCATCAATAACCTTTGTCATCTTGACCGTACTCTGAGGTAGCTGGGCCACACACATTTCCATTTTTTAGGTGTAAGACGTTGGAAAGTGTACCACACACATACACACCTTTGCTTACTTTAAGGAAAAGTCTTCCTATGCTAGGGTTGTTGTTGTTGCTGTTGTTGTTGTGTGCCTTCAAGTCATTTCCAACTTATGGTAACCTGAAGGCCAAGCTATCATGGGGTTCTCTTGGCAAGATTTCTTCAGAGGGGTTTTTGCTAGTGCCTTCCCCTCATGCAGGTGACTTACCCAAGGTCTCCCAGTGGGTTTCACAGCCGAGCAGGGAATTGAGCCCTAGTCTCCAAAGTTTGAGTCCAACGCTCAAACCACTACATCACACTCGCTCCCTGTGCAAGGTACCTAGGCAAGGTATTTCTGGCTATACCAGGTTTGCAGTTCTCTGCTGGGCTTGTGTGAGACACCTGCTCTTCACCTCCTCCAAGGTGATTCTTTAGTCAGCTGTCAAGAAATATTTCCTTCCTTCCTCTCTTCCTTTCCCTTTGGCAAGGGCATTGCCTCCTGGAGAGATCTCCTTACATTTCTTTCATACTCAGGTGCTCACTTTATATAGGGAAGGCTGCTTGCTGCTGCCTGCAAACAGGGATCTCTCCTGCTTGCTTTTCCTACCTGTTCCCTGGGTAGGAACGAAAGGTTGTGATGCCTCACACAACGGTGGATCAGCAAGAGAGGGCTAGCCAGACTAGGGCCATGGGAACCTAAACAGGGTGACCAGCTGTCACAAAGGAGGACAAGGCACTGCAAAATGTAGGATACTCAAGAAAAAATGTAGGGCATTGAAAAATAAAAGCTAAAAAACACTCATAGGAAATATAAATGCATGCTTCTTAGTCATGCTCAAAATGGAGGACAATATGGAATTCCTCCTAGACAGGAGTGTGGGGACAGCTGGTGTCTTCTATGTCAGTGGGGAATTGAATCTGCTCTGGGTTTTAGTCTGAATTTTAAATGAGGTATCAAAGGTACTGGGCCTATTTTGACTTGGCTTAGTAACTTCTCCTTAGATTGAGGAGATTCTGTCCTGAGGATTCCTCTGTAGCAAGGGACACAGCTAGATGGTCTTTAGGGATCCCTCCTACCTTATCATTCTAGGCTATTTTCCAATCATTTTTACTTCCAGCAGAAATTTTCCTCCTTCTTTTCCCCTTTTTTCTCTTTAAGCTAATGTGATTTAAAAAAAACACACACCATACATCTGTGTAAGGAAGAGTATCAAAAGAGTTTCACTTCAGAGCCAAGGAATTGCAAAGACGTGAAACCACAGACTGTGAGGATTTTTCAGCCAAATCCTTGCTAGAGAGTGAGGGAATGCAAAGAATGTTCCCTCCGGCTGAGGGGATTTAAAAGATGTTTTTTCCTCATGGGAAGGGCTTCAGATGACAAAGTCTGTTTCAAGGCCTTTCTTTGCCTGAGAGAATTGTTCTGGCCAGTCAAAAAATTCCATTTCAGATTATCTCCTAAACCACGGGTAGGCAACCTTTTTGAGCCAGGGGCCAGGTTGCCGTCCCTCAGACAATTGGGGGTCTGAAGCACCCAAAATAAATAAATAAATAAATAAATATGCATGCACACTCTCTCAGCCCCAAAAAAGCCATTGCAAAACCCCAGTGGAGATTTTGCCAAGAAAACCCCAAGAACAAGTAATAACAACAATAATCAATATCATCATGGCAGGTGGCGGTGGTGGCGGGGGACGGTGGCAGCAGCGGCAGCGGCGGTGGCAGGACTGGCCTGGGGCTGGCCCAAAGGCCTCGGGGGTGCGCATCCGGCCCCCGGGCCTTAGGTTGCCTACCCCTGTCCTAAACAATGAGAGAGCCAGTATGATTTTGTGTTTGAATGTTGGACTCTTACTTTGGGAGGAGACCAAGGTTTGCATTCATGATCAGCCATGGAAAAACCCACTGGCCTTTTGCAAGTCACACTCTCTCAGCCTCAGATGAGAACAATGGCAAACCTCCTCTCAATAATAACCTTTACCAAGAAAACCCTAGGAGACTTCTTCACTAGAAGTCAGGGCAGACCTAAAGGCATACAACGGGTGCATCTACACTGTAGAAATAATGTAGTTTGAAGTGCTGTCACTCCGTTCTATGGAGTCCTGGGATTTGTAGTTTACAAAGTCTTCAGCCTTCTCTGCCAGAGTGCTAGTGCCTCAGTAAACTACTGTTCCCAGAATACTGCAGGATGAAACCATGATGGTTAAAGTGGTGTCAAACTGCATTATTTCTTTTTTTAAATTTTATTAAACATCTAAAAATATTTTTACAATCAAGATCTAAACAACCAGCATATCATTGTAAATTATATTACAGTAATTCCAAAAAATTCTTTTAGCAACAGATATCTTATTCATGCTCTTAATTCTTAAGTCTTTTTTGTTCTACCACTAAAATCTAAGCATCACTTTCTTTCATAAATTAGGTAATCATACCTATATGTCCCATTTTATAACAATCTCTTAAGTATAATTTCTTATCATTCTTAAAGCTCTACTTGCTTTTCTCTAACCAGCTATTATTGTTGTATTGTTCTATTGGAGACCATTCCTTTTCCACCTTTTCTAAATCCTTTTGATTAAACAGAGCTGTTAATCTGTCCATTTCCTTCATTTTAACTAGTTTCAATAACCAATCATCCACTGTAGGTGACTCTTGTTTTTTCCATCTCTGTGCTATTAATAATCTTGCTACTGAGATCATATATAAAATTCTCCAATATTTTCTCTGTATTATAGGGTCAATCTTGTTTAACATAGGGGCTTTACAGACTGCCAGAAATAGTGCAGCTTGAGGCCACTTTAACTGTCCTGGCTCAGTGCTAAGGAATCATGGGAACGGAAGTTTATTGTGGCACTAGAGCTCTCTGACAAAGAAGACTCAATATCCCCCAAAAATACAGTTCCCATGATTCCCTAGCACTGAGCCAGGACAGTTAAAGTGCCCTCAAGCTGCACTATTTCTGACAGTCTGTAAAGGCCCACATTTAGCAAATATATTTCCAGTTTCAGTTTATATTTTATTTCAAAAATCTTTTGGATTGCATCATGGATTTTCTTCCTATAAGCTTTCATTTTAGAGAACCTTCACCATATATGATACTATGATCCAATATTTTGTTTACATTTCCAACAGGTGTTTACATCTGTGTTATAAATTTTTGCTATCTTGGCTGGAGTTAGGTACCATCTTTGGGGGGTTACAGACTGCCAGAAATAGTGTGAATTCAGTCCACTTTTAGGGTTAGGGTTAGAGTTAGGGAACCATGGGAACTGTATTTTATTGTGGCATCAGAGTTGTCTGACAGAGAAGGCTCAATGTCTCAGAAAAATAACAGTTCCCATGATTCCCTAGCACTAACCCTAACCCTAAAAGTGGACTGAATTCACACTATTTCTGGCAGTCTGCAACCCCCCTTTGTTCCATTTTCCAATAGTTCCCTTTTAAGTCTTGCGACTTAGTAAATGTTTCTGTTTTCTTCCTGGCATATTGCCAGCTCTCCAAATCAATTGTTCTCCCTATATCTGTTGCCCACTTAATCATGTTATCTGAGATCAGGTCCTTTTCTTGTTTTCTATCCATTAACATTTTATAAAGTTTACTTGTTCTTTTTTTTCTCTAATTTCACTAAAATGTTATCTAAATCTGTGGGTTCTTCTTCAAAGTACTCTATTTTAATATCCATCCTGTATCTTTCCCTCATTTGTGTATATAACAACCAATGCATTTTTGGGTCTAACTGATCCAATTCCTCAAGTGCCTTAAGTTCAAATGTATTTTCTCCCAATTTCTTAAGTATATCTCTGTACCTTAGCCATGTCTTAACTGCTGTCCACCTCCCAAAGAACGCTTCATGCGGGGATACCCAAAGTGGAATTTTTCAATATATCTTCTTCTTTATTTTGTCCCATACCTTTAGAAGTGATCTCCTTACAACGTGGTGTTTAAATTCTTTATCTATTGTCACTTTTGCATACCAGAGATATCCATGACACCCAAATCGGTTGTTAAAACCTTTGATATTCAGTATTTTCTTATTTTTCAGTAAAATCCAGTCCAAAATTGATGGTACAATTTTAAATCAGGAACACTTCTACCTCCTTCCCCTTTATGCTGCATCATTGTTTGCCAGTTAACTCTGGATCTCTTTTCATTCCAAATAAATTCTCTCAAGTCTTTATGCCAGGCACCGGCAACCTACGGCCCGGGGGCCAGTTAAGGCCCCGGGCCCTGGACTTACCGGCCCAGGCCGAAGGTTGCCGCCGTCACCGCTGCTGCGCACCGCCGCCGCCGCCGCTCGCCGCCATTGGAGCGCGTTTTAGGCCGTGCTCACGGTGGCCACCATTTTGGAAGTCAAAATGGCAGTCGCGACGCGTTTGCGCATGCGCAGCGCATGTGCAAACGCGTCTCGACCGCCATTTGACTTCCAAAATGGCGGTCACGACATGTGCCGTGGGGGTTGCACGCGGCGGAGGAGGTCTGAAAAAGGTTGCCTGTCCCTGCTTTATGCCATTCCTTAATTTTTTTTATTTATTTTTTTTGCATTATGTATAATTGGGATACATTGAAATAAAAAGTTCATTTTAGGAAGTACCAACATTTTAACTGCTTCCACTGTTCCAGTCAATATCAAATTCAGTTTACTCCATTTTATCAAATCAGCCTTAATTTCTTTCAATTTTAATTTATAATTGTTATCAAATAGATCAATATCCCTCTTAGAAAGCCAGATTCCTAAATATTTAACTTTATTTTTCACCAAGCATTTACTAACATCTTCTAGACAAACCTCTTCCCTTTTTGCCATATTTTTTGTCATGATGACTGTTTTCTTTCAGTTAATTTTAAATCCTAATCTCTTACCAAACTCTTCTATTATCTGAAAGGTTTCTGTAATTTGTTGCATTGGCTTCTCTAAAATTATAACCAAATTGTCCACAAAGGCTTGTAATTTATACTCCTGTTCTTTAATCCTCATTCCTTTTGTGCCATCCTCTTGTCTTATTGTATTCATTAATACTTCCAGTACTGTTATAAACAATGGAGGAGATAGTGGACAACCTTATCTTGTTCCTTTTTAAATTTTAACCTTATCAGTGCATCTTCCATTTATAATTAATTGTGCAAATTGTTCTCTGTAAATTTCATTAATCCATCCACAAAAGTTAGATCCCATCTCCATTTTTTTAAGTAGTTGCTTCATGAAGCTCCAGTTCACATTATCAAATGCTTTTTCTGCATCAGCAAAAATAAGTGCCAATTGCTTATCATTGTTTTTTTTCATAGTACTCAATAGTGTCTATCATCAGTCTAATATTATTTTTAAATTGCCTTGAAGGTAGAAATCTCAACTGATTATCATGGATTGAGCTAGTTAAAATCTGTTTATGTCTTTCAGCCAAGATTAAGGTCATAATCTTATAATCATTATTATTAATAAGGATATTGGTCTGCAGTTGCCAATTTCTTTTTCATCTTTACCTTCTTTCAGTATCACCGTTATGTTTGTGCAGTTCCAGGTGTCTGGAATGCCTTCTTTGACCACATAATTTAGTGTTTTCAATAAAGGAGTTTTAATTTCTTCTATGAATATTTTATAATAATTTGTGGTAAAGCCATCTGGTCTGGGGGCCTTATCTTTTTTCAAGTTTCCAATTGCTTGAATTAATTCATTCTCAGTAAATTCTGTATTGTTGCTCTACTGTTATTTTATTAATTTTCTGCATATCTCTTCAGGATTACATCCATCTGCCTTATATACTTTTGTATATTATCTGTGAAATGCTTCCTCTATTTCTTTTTGTGCATGCATCATTTTATCTCCTTCTTTTATCCTGGTGATTATTTTTCAGGTCTTCTCTTTTCTTAATCTATACGCCAACTATTTCCCTACTTTGTTGGCTGACTCAAAATGACTTTGTTTAATAAATTTTCCCTTTGCAGACTGCCAGAAATAGTGCAAATTGAGTCCACTTTGGGGGGAAGCAGATGGTGCAAAGCGTTGTCTTCAAGACAAGGAAGGGGAGGGGCAGCTGCACGCTGGGCGCCCCAACCCCTTCCTGAAAACGTCGTCAGAGCAGCCGGCCCTCCGCACAGCCGGCGCTCCGAGAATGCCTTTCTGCTGCAGCGTCCGCACACGCTGCAGTGGAAGAGGCATCGAAGGTGTGCCAGCAGCCTTTTGTGGCGCACTTTCGGCGATTTGTGGAAGGAGCGCTATTTTAACGCTCCTTCTGGAGGCGGCAAAGCTGTGCTGCGGGGCCGAGGAATGCGGATGCCTCGGCCCCGATCCACAGCTTCCTGGGGTGGCCCCGTGCTGCCCATCTGCTTAGCCCCTTTAACTGCCCTGGCTCAGTGCTAGGGAATCATGGGAATTGTATTTTTTTCTGAGACATTGAGCCTTCTCTGTCAGAGAGCTCTGGTGCTACAATAAACTACAGATTCAAAGCAAAAGCAAAGCAGCTTATTTATATACCGCTTCATATCACGCTATGGGATGTCTAAGCAGTTTACAACTGTGAGCTGATTGCCCCCCAACAAGCTGGGTACTCAAGATTCCCTAGCACTGAGTCAGGGCAGTTAAAGTGGACTCAGTTTGCACTATTTCTGGCAGTCTGCAAAGGCCCTCAATCTTTATTGCTATTTCCTCAGCTATTTTCTTGTCTAATTGTTTTCTGAGCCAGTGTAAATATTTATTTTTCCTGTCACTTGTAGGGTCCTTAGAAAGTTCTAATTCCACACTGCATATGTCTTTTTCCAATCTTTCCATGTCTTGTATACGTTGTCATTTCACCTCTGCACCTCTTTGTAGCAATAGCCTTCTCATTACAGCTTTAATAGAATCAGTGGTATTTTCTGAAAGGTATTGCTTCAATATAATCCTTAATTTCTCTTGAAAATTTTATCATTCAGCAAGTTATCATAGAAAGTTTCCAAAAAACTGTCTTTTGATTACTTCGAGATTTAACAGGATTGGATTGTGATACCTAAGATTAAAGAAATGGAAATATTGCCTATGATCCTTTCAGAAACTGCATTATTTCTACAGTGTATATGCACCCAACAACATAAGCATAAAGTTACTGGTGGTTAGTGGTTGTATGGTGAAGGAAAGTACCATGTCACTCTGAAACTAGGGATGCCAGAGTTAAAAAAAATTGCAGGTAAATATTATTGTTGCCATTGTTGTTGATGATGGTGATGGAGAAGAAGAAGCCAATGGAGCTTCAAAGCGTGCATGACATATTTTGTGCATTTTTGCTTGTAGATTTTTGCATTTTTCCTATGCATTTTGCAGCAAAGGTATCCTTGTTTTGTGGGGTTTCCATGCTCAGAGACAGTATGCCAAAAGCTGAGTTTAAGGCACAGACAAAACTTCAGGATGGCAACTTCTAGAAAAAGGAGGCTGGCTGAGGTAGCCTTTGGGCCTAACCCAGCAAGACAGACCCTCTCTTCTTGGCTCAGTAGCCTGCAGGTAAATCAGAGTCCCTTTAATCAGGGTGCAAGAAATAGGAAGAAATATTGTCTTCTATAACAGAATTCTCCAAGCTCACTCTCCGCACCCTCCGCTTCCTGACCTTTTGGGAATCATTAATCATATTTCAGTATAAAGCCAGTGCCAACATATCTATTGAACCACTACTGGCTCAGCTGTTTGCAAATCCTCTTAAGATAATGTATTTTTGCTTTTGGGTGATACCGTACTTTATAATGAGATTGCAATATGCCACATCCTGTGGCAAGTTGGTGGAAAGATAAATATTACATCTAGATCAGCTATAAAGGGACACTTGTAATCCCTCCTCCACACACATACACACACACACACACACACACACTTTACTAACTGTCTCCAAAACAGAGCATTAACACACTGCATGGTTTTTCAACAGTGATGGTGGTGTGCAAATTTCAGCAATGCATCATGTCTGACTGGGCACAAAAGTTTAAAAATTATAACATAAGAAAATCTGGCTCAAGATATAAAGTGTGCCTTCTGATGAATTCTCTTCCCAAGCCAATGGGTTTACCAAATTATCAACTCATGGAGGTGGAAGGGACCCTAAGGATCACCTAATCCAACCCCTTGTTGATGCATGGAAACCACAGTTGGCACATCCAAGAAGTAGGCCATCCAACCCTCTGTTTAAAGACCTCAAAAGAAGGGGAGCACCACCACCATCTAAGGGAATCCATTTCACTGTCAGACAACTCTTGTGATCAGGAAGTTGTTCCTAATGTTTATATGGAGTCTTCTTTCTTGCAATTCATTGAGTCTGGAGCAACAGAGAACAAGGCAGCTTCAACATCACTTCCTATCTTTAATTATAATTATCATATCATTTCTCATTTCTTCTCTTTTTGATACCAGTATCAACTGTACCTCAAAGGTGTGGTTTCCAGACCTTTACCACTTTGGTCAACCCACCCTGAAAGACACGTCCACCTTGTCTATGGACTTTATCACACAGGGAAAATCGGGTGATTAAAAAAGCATTTTCCTGGGACAGTCACGCTAGCACGGCAAAGATTTTCACACAATGTCACAATTTGAGAGGACTTATCCCAGGAAGAACCAGGAATGCTCCAGCAACAAATCATTCATGGGATTTCCCCATTAATGATTTGTTGCTGAAGAATTCCTGGTTCTTCCCAGGATAAGTCCTCTCAGATCATAACATTGTGTCAAAATCTTTGCCGCAATCATGTGACTGTCCCAGGAAAATGTCTTTTTAATCCCCCGATTTTCCCCCATGTAATAGTTTCCTATGTACCTCTTAAACTGTGGTACCCAGAGATGGACACAGAACACCAAGTGAGGTCTGACCAAAACAGCTGAAACCAAGTAGGTTTGGGTCTCACTGACTTGAAGGCACACAATGGATGTTATCACACCAGCGGCAAGAAAAGCGGCAAGGAATCAATCCAGAGCCATACCGGAATGATTCTGGTCGTGCAGCCGTAATTCCTCTTTGAAAGAGGAATTCAAAAGAGCTGGAATGATGCAGCGATGGCGCAAGGATGATGCAGGGATGGGCGGGGTTTGCCGTGACGTCGTCTGATCATGGAGGCAAAGGAACCGGAATGATGCAGCGATGGCACAAGGATGATGCAGGGATGGGCGGGGTTTGCCACGACGTCGTCTGATCATGGAGGCAAAGGAACCGGAATGATGCAGCGATGGCACAAGGATGATGCAGGGATGGGCGGGGTTTGCCGCGACGTCGTCTGATCATGGAGGCAAAGGAACCGGAATGATGCAGTGATGGCGAAGGGATGGGGCTGCTTTAGACCCCGTGTGATAATGTCCAATGACAACAACAGCAACAACAACAGTAACACTGCAAATCCCAGGACTTCATAGGAAGTTGCCACAGCAATTAAAATGAAATCATAATGCAATGATGGTGTAGTGTGAAAGGTCCCCTGGACTCATTTGGGTCAGGCTTGCTGTATTCCACCAAGAATTATTTACAACAGTATATTAAGAGGGCATCTCTGTCAAAACACACACACACAAAAAAACATACCCTTCCTTATCTTTGGGATGCAGTGGCTCAAGTAGTTAAGATGCTGACTCTCTTGATTGCAGTTTGGCAGTTTGAAGCCCGGGTGCTGCATGATGGGGTGAGCTCCTGTCACTAGTCCCAGGTTCTGCCAACCTAGCAGTTCAAAAGCATACAAATGCAAGTAGATCAATAGGTACCACTTCTCAGTGGGAAGGTAAAAAACGTTCTGTGCAGTCATGCTGGCCACGTGATCACAAAGTAGTATCTGACAACGCTGTCTCTTCAGTTTAGTAATGGAGATTAGCACCGCCCCCTATGGTCAGACACAACTTGACAACCTTGTCAACGGTGAATACTTTTACCTTTCCTCATCTTCACCAGGCCCCTGGCTTTCTTGACCTGGCCATATGGGTCACACACACTGATGTATGTAGCAAAGCAAGCCTCCCAAATGATGTCACCAAAATCACATGGCTCCTATGAAGAGCAGTTTAGGGGAGCTGAGTATGTTTAGCATTGGGAAGAGAAGGTTAAGGATTGACATGATAGCCATGTTTAAATATTGGAAGGAAGGTCATACTGGGGATGTAGCAAGCTTGTTTTCTGCTCCTCCAGAGACTAGGACATGGAGCAATGGATTCAATCTACAGGAAAAAAGATTCCACCTCAACATTAGGAAGAACTTCTGACAGTAAGAGCTGTTTGACAGTGGAAGATGCTCTCTTGGAGGTTTTTAAACAGGGCCTGGATGGCCATCTATCGGAGGTGGTTTGATAGTGTCTTCCTGCATGGCAGAAGGGGATTGGATTGGATGCCCCTTGGGGTATCTTCCAGCTTTTTGATTCTAGGATTCTATGATTACTAAGGGTGAGCAAATGGACACAGTACCAAGGCAAAATTAAAACTGCAAATTAGATTCAAACACGTTACTGAAATCTATTATGTGTTGTCCCCAACATTACCCATCCTGCAACTACAGAGTAGAGCCATTCACTCAATTGAATTTATTTATGTGTTGACTCAACGTTCAGCAATGGATTGAAGGGTTAGTGCTAATTCAGATGATGGGTTGAGTCTCCATTATCTAGAATTCTGACTTCCAAAATACTCCAAAATCCCAAATTGTCCACATAGGAGTTTGAGATAGTGACACCTTTGCTTTCAGGTGGTTCAGAAATTTTGGGGCAAAACAGACTGCCCTAAAGTGGCAACGTAACGCTACCCCTAATAAAGCTGACTGGGCGCTACAGCAACAACACACCACGGCCCCATTCCAGCTTTTTTTGGGCCACAAAAAGAAGTGGCAAAATGCCAGTCATATTTGTACAGGAAAAAGGCAGCTTTTCCGCCACAGCAGTGGCTTTTCAGCACTCCTGAAGAATGTGGCATATAAAGACTGTGCCGCCAGAGCGTTGCAACACTGTGTGCCACGTGGCCAGGTGGGCGGTGTGATGCTGGCTTGGGGGCCGTGTCGAGGCATGCATCATCTAAATACCATGCCCCCATGCTGCCTCCAAGCCAGTGCATTGAGCCGATCTGTTTCGCCCCTTTGTTTCCCAAAACTATTTAAAATATAATGTGTAACATTACCTACAGGCTATGTGTATAAGGTGTATATAAAGCAAATTAATTCCATGTTTATACTTGGGTCCTATCTCTAATATTTCATTAAGTGTATGCAGATATTCCAAAATTCAAAACACTTCTGCTGCCAAGCATTTCAGAAAAGGGAGACAACCTTTAACTTGACAAGATTCCAGCCTTATATATTTATTCCAGCCAAATCAACCATCAACCTATCCCAGTTTCTTGCTTTTATATAGTCAGCGTGAGCCTTTCTTTAAATCAATAAATAACCTTCTCTCAGCTGGCAGGCAAGGAGAAGGCTTCTCTATTATGAAAAAAATGGCTGTTTTTTAAAAGGGGGAGTATCACTTATCCCCCTCTGTAATCTGTTTTAACTGTAATCTGAAAAACAGATGTCAAAAATCTCTGGTCTTTCTCAGCCTGGTAGAAAAAACCTGATAAGAGACTGTCTTTGGAATGATTAATCCTGATCTTTTTCTACTTCTGGTTTCTGCTCCGAATCCTTGTGGGAAGTGTTTTAGCTTATCACAATCTATGGCTGCATTTGCATTGCAGAACTAATGCAGTTTGACACCAGTTTAAGTGTCATGGCTCTAGCAATAGCAATAGCAAGGACATTCCTATACTGCTTATCAGTGCACTTAAGCACTCCCTAAGCAGTTTACAATGTGTTAGCGAATTGCCCGCAACAATCTGGGTACTCATTTTAGTGACCTTGGAAGGATGCAAGCCTGAGTCAACCCTGAGCCCTTGACTGGTATTGAACTTGCAACCTTGTGGTTCAAGAGTGAGTGGCTGTAGTACAGGCATTTAACCACTGCTACCAGGGCTCTATCCTATGGAATCCTGGGATTTCTGGCACCCAAGCTCTCCAGTAGAGAAGGCTAAGCATCTCACAATGCTAAAAATCCCAGAATTCCATAGCACTAAGCCATGGCAGTTAAAGCAGTGTCAAACTGCATTAATTCTGCAGTGTAGATGCAGCCTATGTCAAGGGTGGGCTTTGTGTGGCAAAGGGGCCCTGTTTCATGCCTTCTGAAAGCCCCATCCTAGTTCACCAAAGCCCCCCAATCCCACTTTTTTAAAAAATTATGTAATTTTGGGAAAATATTTGCCCCAAACCATGCAGAAAGTCCCTAGATACATGAAAACCCATGGAAATAATTCCACCCCCAAGCACCCCAATACCTCATTGTTGTTCTTCTCTGCCTTCAAATTGTTTCTGATTTATAGCAACCATAAAGTGACCCTATCACAGGGTTTCCTTGGCAGGACTGTTCAGAGGAGTTTTGCCTTTGCCTTCCTCTGAGTCTGAGAGAGTGTCTTGCCCAAGGTCACCCAGTAGGTTTGCATGGCAGAGGAGGATTTGAACCCTGGTCTCCAGAGTTGTAGTCCAATGCTCAGACCACTGCACCATTCTGGATCTCTCAAGATCTCATACTACCTTGTTACCCACAAATACTGATTTTTGGCTACACTCCATCTCAACATAGTGTCAGCAAGTGATAGAAATGTCTGTCACCATTTTTGGAAGGACTGTAGAGGAAAATGAAGGTATTTAGGCTTTATTTGGGGAAGGTGCAACCCATGGGGAGATTCTCCGAGAAAATTCACCTCATGCCTTTACATTGTTGCCCACCCCTAGTATATGTGAACTAAGATGCTTTATGGTTTCGCTTCAGAAACCTCAACATTTTTCCTTCATTGTCTTTCCCCTTTCACATTGATCCAGTGATGTCAGTGTTCCCTTTGATGAGTTAGTAGCTGAGATTTACAAATATTATAAGAAGCTTTTGCATCCCATTATTGAGGAACCACACTCTGTTGTGCATCCAATTGCCACATATTCACAAAAACATTTGTTCATCAATGGTCACTCTTTCTCATCCATGATCCGTTGACCTTTTGAGTTCCCATTGATGCTAATGCAAATAGAACACCATTTGCCCCATATCTAGGAAGACTCTTGTACTATAAGAACCTTAATGGGAACAGGAGGAAGGAGCAAGATGCATTGTGCCTGAGAAATATTAACAGAAATAGAAACAAATCCTTCCTCCAGGTCTTTAATCTCAAAGGCACATTTCTAAGCTCTGGAGATCACAGACTTTCCAAGTCTGCAATTTAGGTGCTTCTGGCTTACTTGTCATTACCTTTTTCTCAGAACACCAAAAATAGAGAGTTGAATTTGACTAACAGGAGAGGCCCAAGTTGATGGGTACACCTAACAGAGCCTTCTCTGTAGTAGCGCCCCAATTCCAAATTTCCTCCCCAAGGGAAGTCAGGTTAGCTCTTCTCCTTCAGAGTTTCCTCCAGGAATCTGTTATTTTGCACGGCCTTTAGTTCCTAAAACCAGAACCAAAGGCTATGCAAAATAATACAATCTGCCTGGAAGCTGCTCTGGCTGTTTAAAGTACAAAGTTTTAAACTATTTTTTTTAAAGAAATTGTTTTAGACTGCATCTACACTGCAGAATTAATTCAATTTGGCACTGCTTTAAGTGCCGTGGCTCAATGCTATGGGTTTTATAGTTTAGTGAGGCATTTAGCCTTCTCTGTCAGAGAGTTCTGGTGCCACAACAAACTATAAATCCCAGGATTCCATAGAATGGAGCCACAGCAGTTAAAGCAGTGTCAAACTGCATTATTTCTACAGTGTAGATGCATCCTAAGATAAGTGGCTGGTTAACAAAGCCAATCAGATTGACGTCCTCAGGGTTGCTCTTTGAAAATGTGCAAACCAAAATACTTAGATTTATAAAACTGGAACTGGAATCCGCTTGGCTATGCCAAACTAGAGTAGATCTATTGGATCCATTGTTAACTGGTGTGTCAAAATATACATGAATTCCTTTGATTCAATTGAATTCAGACAGAATTCTAGCTAGAATTCAGGCGTACCGTATATCTTCTCCTACAGAGCCCTTGGTGAGGTAAAGCAGCATTCTGCAGAAAAGAAACAAAAGGTGAGAGGCTACACATTCATTTGCAAACTGAATTTTGGAGAAGAAATCCTTTCTTCCCCAAAATACTCATTTAATAATCCAGTCTATCCCAGTAGACCCATGCATATACTACTTTAGCAGCCCAGACCAGAAGAAGAGAGTGTCCAGAAAATCTGGAACAACTATGCCAATATATATCAGAAAAACTGAGCCTTAGAATCTTAGGATCATAGAGTTGGAAGAGGCCACAAGGACCATCCAGTTCAGCCCCCTGCCATGCAATCAAAGCATACCTGACAGAGGGCGTTTTCACACAGGCGGCTGTAAAGCCGCCTGGAAGCCCCCTGGAAGCAATCAAGAGCCGTTCCAGCGGCGAAAACAGCAGCCGCCGGAAGGGCTCCTGATTGCCTCCGGCAGCAGCCCCTCTAATTCCTTTTTAGAAAAGGAATTAGAAATATGGGGCTAAAGCCGGGAGGGCGCAGGGATGGCACAGGGATTGCGCAAGATGGGGCGGGGCTTGCTGCGACGTCGTTTGAACACGACGAGCAAGGCAGGGATGACGAGTGAGGCAGGGATGGTGCAGGATGAGGAGGGGCTTGCTGCGACGTCGTCTGAACTTTTAGGTTCTGGAGCCGGAGTGGGGCCGGACGGAGGTAGGTTTGCCTCCGTTTAAAGCCCCGTGTGAAAACGTCCAGAGCCTCTGTTTAAAAACCTCCAAAGAAGGAGACTCCACTACACTCCGAGGGAATATGTTCCACTGTTGAACAGCCCTTACTGTCAGGAAGTTCCTCCCAATGCTGAGGTGGAATCTCTTTTCCTGGAGCTTACATCCATTATTCTGGGTCATTCTCTGGAGCAGCAGAAAACAAGCTAGCACCCTCCTCAATATGACATCCCTTCAAATATTTAAACAGGGCTATCATATCCCCTCTTAACCATCTCTTGTCCAGGCTAAACATACCCAGTTCCCTAAGTCGTTCCTCATAGGGCTTGGTTTCCAGACCCTTCACCATTTTAGTCACCCTCCTCTGGACACACTCCAGTTTTTCAACATCCTTTTTGAATTGTGGTGCCCAGAACTGGACACAGTATTCCAGGTGGGGCTTGACCAAAGCAGAATACAGTGGCACTATTATTTCCCTTGATCTAGATACTCTACTTCTATTGATGCAGCCTAAAATTGCCTTGGCCTTTTTAGCTGCCACATCACACATGTTCAGCTTGTGGTCTACTAGGACTCCTAGATCCCTTTCACATGTAGTCTCCTTAAGCCAGATGTCCCACATCCTATATCTATGCATTTCATTTTTCCGCCCTAAGTGCAATACATTACATTTCTCCGTGTAGAAATTCATTTTGTTACCTTTGGCCCAGCTTTCTAATCTATTAAGGTCATTTTGAATTTTCATCCTGTCCTCTGGGGTATTAGCTAATCCTCTTAATTTGGTTTCATCTGCAAATTTGAGAAGTATGCCCCCTATTCTTTCATCCAAATCGTTGATAAAGATGTTGAATAGCACTGGGCCCAGGACAGACCCCTGTGGCACCCCACTTTTCACTTCTCTCCAGGATGAAAAGGAGCCATTGTTGAGCACCCTCTGGGTTCTGGGTTTGGTCAGTCAACCAATTACAAATCCATGTAACAGTTACCTTGTCTAGCCTACATTTTACCAGCTTGTTTACAAGAATGTCATGGGGAACCTTGGACATTATCACACGTGGGCCAGAAAGCGAAAATAAAAGTGGAAATGAGGCATTACGAAAATAAACCAATAATAAACTTGTTTCTGCAAACGTCATTACCTTAATTGCGAATTTACAGCAAGTGCAAAGAACGTCCACACACAAGTGAAAATATCCCATAAATGTAGTAGAAATGAGCCTCTTGCACATGCGCAGATAGAGGAATGAGCCTCTTGCACATGCGCAGATAGAGGAATGCTCGTGGGAATCATGGGTAATGATGGGGAAATGCTCCCCAATACGTATTTGGCGATCACATTTGCGGTAAATGCGGAATCACCCTCATCGCGCAATTGCATTTCCTGAAGAAACTGAAATTCAAAAGATCTCGGATCTTTCCACTTTCTGTCAGGGTTCTGTGCGACGTCGTGTGGAAACACGGGCAAATAATCTGGTATCGTTCAGGATTTCATGTGGATTTTGTTTGGATTGGGCCCTGTGTGATAACGTCCCTTGTCAAAGGCCTTACTGAAATCAAGATATGCTATATCCACAGCATCCCCTTCATCTACCAAGCTGGTAATTCTATTTTTTTTTTTTAAAAAAAATCAGATTTGTTTGGCATGACTTGTTCTTTTGAAACCCATGTTGACTTTTTGTGATTTTGGCATTCCCTTCTAAATGTTCACAGACTCTCTGTTTAATTATCTGCTCTAGAATCTTTCCTGGTATTAATGTCAGACTAACTGGACAAAAATTGTTGGGATCCTCTTTTTTCCCCTTTTTGAAGATGGGGACAACGTTTGCCCTCCTCCAATCTGCTGGTGCTTCTCCAGTTCTCCAGGAATTCCCAAAGATTATTGCAAATGGCTATGATATTACATTTGCCAACCTTTTGATAAGCATGATCCAGTAGGTTGATCTGCCTACACAGAAGGGGGAAAATGGCAAACAGTTCATAAAGGTCTTTGTACAATCACAGAACATGATGTGCCCACTAATGTGGCCAGATTATTTTTATATAAATGGGGAGTAAAAGGAGGCATACAGACAACTCCTGAAATGAAGGTGGGAAATTATGTTAATTCTGTGTGCAAGTGTGGTGTACTCTGGATCCTGCCCTTGAAATCACAAAATCATAGAACTATAGAGTTGGAAGGTGCCTCAAGGGCCATGTAGTTCAACTTCTTGACATGCAGGAATGCATAATTTCAGCCCTCTTGAAAGACCACTCAGTCTGTCATTCTTTAAAGAATTTCAAGTGAACTCCATTCCACTGTCAAGCAGTTCTTAACAGTCAAAAAGGTATTCCTAATGTTGGGTGTTGGACTATGACTCTGAAGACCAGGGTTCATTTCACAGCTCAGCCATGGAAACCCACTGGGTGACCTTGGGCAAGTTACATGCTCTCAGCCTCAGGGGAAGGCAATGGCTAACCTCCTCTGAACAGCTCTTGCAAAAAACCCAAAACCCATGATAGGTTCATCTTAGAGTCATCATAAGTCAGAACGGACTTGAAAGCACACAACAGCAACAGCAGCAATGTTTGGGTGGCATCTCTTCTCAGGCACAAAATGAGGAACACGATGATAGCAGATGAATCCAAGACACATGGCATAGTGTTCCGGATGTTGGATGAGAACTCAGTGGGCCAGGGTTTGAATCCCCTCTCAGTCATGGCAACCCAAAAAGTTGACTTGAACACTCTTTCTTGGCCTGAGAAGAAGGCAAGGACAAACCATCTCTGAATCAATCTTGCTAAGAAAATCATAGGATAGTGACACCATAAGTAATTGCTTATGTATTGGACTAAGACTCTAGAGACCAGAGTTCGAATCTCTGCTCGTCCATGGAAATCCACAGAGGGACCTTGGGCAATGGCAAACTCTCTCTGAACAAATCTTAGTTTGCTTTAGGGACATCAGTCAGAAACGACCCAAAGGCACACAAAAATAACAAGTATTTTTTTATGGACACCATGTGATATAATGGTTTGAATGTTGGATTATGACTTTCATCCCGAGTCAACCCTGGAAACTCCCAGGTGACTTTGGGCAAGTTATACCCTCTCAACCTTAGGGCAAGGCTGTGGTGTCAAACCCACTCTGAACAAATCTTGCCAAGAAAATGCTGTGATAGGTTTGCCTTTGGGTCACCATATGTCAGAAGCTACTTAAAGGCACACAACAGCAACAAACGTGGAGAACCCTCTCCAGCAAGTCCAAGGAAATAGTTGTGTAGGTGTTTTTTTTAAAAAAAGCTGGAGCAATGTAGCTCAAAGAGCAAGATTTTCAATAGCTATGCATGATGTATCCAGGACTTTTGCAGAGAACACTCTGTCTCCACCTCATGTGGGGCATCATGCCTATTTTGCCTGATCGATAGGAGGTCAGCTGCCATGGTGAGAGGGTGGGAGCTGCATCTCCTGCGTATTCACTCCTAACCAGAGAAAATGTTTGGGTGTCTCTCCTCCACCAACCTCCAGCTTTAATCTCTACCCACTCCTGGGTTAGGAAGGCCATGGATTAATATTTTGATGTTGGCGTCGGGGCAAAACATATTTTCATCCACAGATCATGAGGACTCTGCAGCATCTCCAGTGCATTGTGGTTTTCTTATGTCTCTTGGTGACAGGTATCAAAGAGTAAGCAGTTTCCTTAGCCCAGTCTATTAATGTTCTCCTTGTTTATGTCCTTCTGTCCGTTGTGTGTCATCTCAAGGTTTAAGAGGAATCTTTCTCCAAGGAGAGCTTGGTTGGTCTCCAAACCACTCTTCCCAAACTGTGAACTATCCTAAACTGAGGAAAAGAGCTCTTTGTGCATCTGATTCAAAACTCTTGCTGGTTCCCATGGCGGTGGATTTTATAATGGTTTTCCTTCATTTCTTTCTTTCTTCTATCATTGCAGGGATATGTCTTATGTTAAGTATTGAGTGTATGGTGTATATTCTGAATGGGTTACCTTTGAATAGCATTATCTATATTTGATAGCAAATGTCCTGCTTTTTTTCAGTGTATATGCCTACAAGTTGTCTGTCAAGTTATGTTGACTCCATGAATTTTGTAGGGTTTTCTTAGCCAAGGAGTCCTCAGAGGTGATTTTGCCAGTTCCTTTCTCTGTAGTAGAGCCTATAGCACCTAGCATTCCTTAGTGGTCTTCCATCTAAGTACTATCCAGGGCCCACCCTGCTTAGCTTCCAAAATCAGTCAGGATCTGCTGCTGTGTGTGTGAATCTGCATTCAAGTCATCTGTTGACTTATGGAGACCCCATAGGTTTCACAGGATTTTCTTAGACAATGAATTCTCAGAGGTGATTTTGCCAGTTCCTTCCTCTAAAATATAGCCTACAGCACCTGCAATTCCTTGGCGGGCTTCCATCCAGTTATAAATCCAGACTGACCCTGTTTAATGTGAAGTCGTAGGCTTTCATGGCCGGCATCCATAGTTTTTTTTGTGGGTTTTTTCGGGCTGTGTGGCCATGTTCTGAAAGAGTTTCTTTCTGACGTTTCGCCAGCATCTGTGGCTAGCATCTTCTCTGAAGATGCTAGCCACAGATGCTGGCGAAACGTCAGAAAGAAACTCTTTCAGAACATGGCCACACAGCCCGAAAAAACCCACAAAAAAACTATGACCCTGTTTAGCTTCCAGGTTCAGAGAGGATCTGGTGCCTTTAGTATATTTAGGCAGCCATAAACACAAAATAAAGAATTGGCCTGGTGTAGTGGTTTGAGTGTTGGACTACGACTCTGAAGACTAGGGTATAAGAAACTCCCATGATAGGGTCACCTTAGGGTTGCCATAAGTCAAAAATAACTTGAAGGCACAACAACATCGAACACAACATAACTTCATTTTAATGTTACTGAGCAACTGCCAATGTGCAGTCATGAGACTGGCAATGACTCCATAACCCATCTGCCTTTTAGCAGGGACCATGCTCACTACACCTAGACTGTGCCTCAATGTATCCTTTCTTTGTCCATAAACTATTTTGCTTTTCCAGTTTTTCCTGCACATGGATTTCTTGTCCCATGTCTCTTGACTGTCTGAAGCTCTTGCTAAAGAGCAGAGAGGGGGAAAAGAGCTTGAGATATTACCAACTCGGATGTGAATATTGGGTTGAATGTGAATATTGGAGGGGAAACTTTTTTGATTGTGATTCATTTCAGAGGGAGGATTAGCCATGCAACTCTGTTGTGCCAAGAATAACCAGAGATTTTATGGCAGCCTTGAAGGAATTTCTGATTGTGCCTTGTGTAAATGGGCCTGTCTCACTTTTAAGTATTTTGTGTCAAGCAAAATTGCTCACATGTTACCTGGGAAAATTCTGCCTTGCAGGAAATTAAAAATCACTTTGAAAACCCACCAGAAACATCTGCTTGAAAAATGAACAATAGACTAGATACTGCAGAATTAATGCAGTTTGACACCACTTTAACTGCCATGGCTCCATCCTGCGGAATCCAAGGATTCATAGTTTGTTGTGGCACTTGATCTCTCCAATAGAGAAGGCAAAATAACTCACCAAACTATAAATCCCAGAATTCTGTAGCATTATTGGCCTATAGCAATTATTGGCTCATCCCATAATCCCCCACCCTCCCACCCCCTTAAAAAAGAATTAAACACAATCAAATTTAAAAATGCCACATTAATTAAAAATAGATAAAAGCAAAGGATGAAATCAGGGCAACAGATTAAAACATATCTCCCACCTGAAGTTATTCCGGGAAGGCCTGCCGGAAAAGATCCATCTTTACTGCTTTCTTGAAGGCAGCAAGAGTAGTGATAAAACGGATCTCATCCGGCAGGCCATTCCAAAGTCTGGGGGCGGTTGCGGTAAAGGCCCTCTGGGAGGTCTGGGACAGCCTAGTTCTTACTGGCTGTAACAGATTCCTCCCAGAGGACCGTAGGGCACAGGGGGGATCATATGGGGAGAGGCGGTCCCTAAGATAAGATGGGCCCAAGCCATGTAGGGCTTTAAAGGTCAAAACCAACACCTTGTACTGCGCCCGGAAACTAATCGGCAGCCAGTGGAGGGATTTAAGCACCGGTATTATGTGCTCCCTCCAAGATGTTCCCGTAATTACCCTGGCTGCCATATTCTGCACTAATTGTAGTTTCCGGGTTAGGCACAAGGGTAGCCCCATGTAGAGTGCGTTACAGTAATCCAGACATGAGGTTACCAGGACGTGTACCACAGTTTCCAGATCCCTCATGTCCAGAAAAGGGCGCAGTTGGTGTATCAGCCGAAGCTGATAACAGGCACTCCTGACTGCCGCATTCACCTGACTAGTCATGTGAAGCGATGAATCAAGGAGCACCCCCAGACTGTGAACACAGTCCTTAGAGGAGAGTGTACTCCATCCAGGACTGGAGACTGTATTCCCAAATCTGGTTTCGGGCCCGTCACTGCAAGTACCTCCGTTTTGTCAGGATTCAACTTCAATCTATTTTTCCTCATCCAACCCATTACCGCTCTGAAACAGTCATTAAGAGGGGAGGCACCATCTGAAGTCTGAGACGATGATCTGGTCATGGAGAGGTATATCTGGGTGTCGTCAGCATACTGAAGACACCGAACTCCATGTCTTCGGATGATCTCTCCCAGCGGCTTCATATAAATATTGAACAACATCGCGGACAGGATGGCGCCCTGCGGGACGCCACGATTAAGCTCGATTTTAGATGAGCAACTGTCCCCGAGCCTCACCCTCTGAGATCTGCCCGAGAGGAAGGAATGGAACCACTGCAAAGCAGTGCCTCCAATTCCTAACTCTCTCAGGCGATCTAAGAGGATGGCATGATCTATAGTGTCAAAAGCCGCTGAGAGATCCAAGAGCACCAACAAGGTCACACTACCCCTGTCGATACTCAAGCGGAGGTCATCGGTCAGAGCAACCATGGCAGTCTCCACTCCATATCCTGTCCTGAAGCCGGTTTGAAATGGGTCGAGATAATCGGTTTCATCCAAGACTGCCTGAAGTTGGGAAGCAACTGCCCTCTCGATCACCTTGCTCAAAAAAGGGACCAAGGAGACTGGTCTATAGTTGTTTCTGTCCAGGGGGTCCAGGGAAGGCTTTTTCAGGAGTGGCCTAACTGCCGCCTCCTTTAAGCAGGATGGTACATTGCCTTCCCTGAATGATGTGTTGATTGTGTCCCGAAGGAACTCCTTCAACGCATCCCCCCCGGACGACCAGCCAGGATGGACAAGGATCGAGGGGGCAAGTTGTCTTTCTCACACTTCCAAGCAGCTTGTCCACGTCATCGGTACTCACAGATTGTAATTGATCCAGTAAAGTGCCATCAACGGAGTTCCTGGATGCCTCGTCTACAGATTCTGCCAAAATGATGGCGTCTAAATCGGCTCTTATCCGAGAGATTTTATCTGCAAAGTGGATGTTAAAGGCCTCACAGCAGGCTGTTGTCGGGTTAAGTAGGGGGTTCGGCGCAGGGGGAACCTTCGTCAACTCCCCTACCACCCTAAACAGCTCTGCCGGGCGAGACTCTGCAGATGCAATGCGTGCAGAACAGAAAGATTTCCGTGCTGCACGCAGAGCCTCCCTATAGGAATCAAGATGCTTCCTAAGGCGAGTTCTGTCGGATAAGAGACAAGTCTTTCGCCATTCGCACTCCAGTCGTTGTCCAGCTCGCTTCATCCTCCTAAGCTCCTCAGTGTACCAGGGCTTACGATTCGAAGTGGGCTGGAAAGGACGCTTGGGAGCGATTGTGTCAATAGCCCTGGTGAGGTCGGTGTTCCAAGTGTCCACCAAGGCTTCGACAGAATCACTGGCATTACCAACCATTAAACCCTCTAGGGCTTTCTGGAAACCAATTGGTTCCATTAGCCTTCGAGGGCGGACCGTTATAATAGGTCCGCCACCCCCGGGAGGGTGGATAGTAGCCTTTAGTTCTGCCCTGATCAGAAAATGATCCGTCCATGACAGGGCGGAGATTTCCCTGACCTCCGCCCACGGATATTCCTGCTCCGTACAAAAGACCGCATCGAGTGTATGACCAGCACAATGTGTGGGCCCGTTGACCAACTGGGATAGGCCCATGTTAGTCATGGTATCCATGAACTCCCGAGCCGCGCCAGTTAGGTCTTGCAAGCTGGTTTCGAGTGGGATATTGAAGTCGCCCAGGACCAAGAGTCTGGGCGACTCCAACAGCAACTCAGAAACGAGGGTGGTCAGCTCGGTCAGGGAATCTGTTAAGCAACGGGGTGGCCGGTATACCAACAGAATCCCCAAACTATCCCTGGTCTTCAGGCTGAGGTACATACACTCGATGTGTGTCGTTTTCCGAATAGGCTTCCTGATCAGGGTTAAGGTGTTCCTATAGACCAAGACTATACCACCCCCCCGCCCACTTTCCCTCACCTGCTCGATAACTGAGAACCCAGCTGGGAGGGCCTGCGCCCAAGTCGCGGAGCTGGCATCCCCCAGCCAGGTCTCAGTGAAGCATGCCAGGTCGGCTGCCTCATCCACCAGGAGATCATGGATGATGTGTGTTTTGTTCTTGACTGACCTGGCATTGCAAAGGAGCAGGTTAAGGGTCAGTGGAATGGCTGGTACATTCCCCAAGTTATCCTGGGAAGCAGAGCCAACTGAAGGGGGGATAGATATCAAGCATCGATCCCTCCTTCTTTTGTAACATCTGTTGGTTCTGCTGCCGCCATACCTCCCCCTCCCCCACACCACCTGAATGTCCGCCCCCAGACTATAGTCAGCTACAATATGCGAGGGGGAGAGATGAGTGCCCAGCTGAGTCCAATCCTGATTTCAGCTGCAGCTGTATGGAAGGCCAAGCAATTATAAAGAGGAGATAATTCCTCAAGGCCATCCAGTGGCTAGAGCAAGGCCGACAGCGATGGGGCCAAAAATAGGCCCAAATGTAAAGTCCCGCTGCCCTTGGGGGGGGGGAAGGAAAGGCTCGTTGGGGCCTTTGTAGGCCCAGATGGTCCCGCCCTCCTCCTCCTCCTCATGTCGCTCGCTGCAAGGCCGGGTGTGCAAGGCCGAGGCTCGCTGGGGGCCGAAGGCAGGCCCTGGAGATGGTCCCACTGCTGCTGGGGGGGGAAGTAAGGAAGGGCTCGTTGGGGCCTTTATAGGCCCAGGTGGTCCCACCCTCCTCCTCCTCCTCGCGCCGCTCACCAGAGGGCCTGGCAAGGCCGAGGCTCGCTGGGGGCCGAAGGCAGGCCCTGGAGATGGTCCCGCTGCCGCTGGGGGGGGGGGTAAGGAAGGGATCGTTGGGGCCTTTATAGGCCCAGGTGGTCCTGCCCTCCTCCTCCTCCTTGCGCCACTCACCGGAGGGCCTGGCAAGGCCGAGGCTCGCTGGGGGCCGAAGGCAGGCCCTGGAAATGGTCCCGCTGCCGCTGTGCTACATTCTGTGTGTATGTTCCTTCAAATTGCCTGTTGATTTACAGTGATCCCATGAATGTCCTAGGGCAGGGGTAGGCAACCTTTTTGAGCTGGGGGCCGGGTTGTTGTCCCTCAGACAATTGGGGGGCCAAAGCACCATAAATAAATAAATAAATAAATAAATAAATAAATAAAAATAAAAACATTATAAAAAATTTTAAAAAATTAAAAAATATGCATGCACACTCTCTCAGCCCCAGAAAAGCCATGGCAAAACCCCTGTGGAGATTTTGCCAAGAAAACCCCAAGAACAAGTAATAACCATAATAATCAATATCATCATGGCGGGCGGCTGGGGACGGCAGCTGCGGAGGCGGCGGCAGGACTGTCCTGGGGCTGGTCCAAAGGCCTCAGGGGGCTGCATCCTGCCCCCGGGCCTTAGGTTGCCTACCCCTGTCCTAGGGTTTTCATAGGCAAGGAATCCTCAGAGGCAGTTTTACTAGTCTCTTCCTCTGAAATAGAGCCTACAGTACCTTGGATTTCTTGGCAGTCTTCCATCCAAGCTTCATTAGGGTTGACCCTGCTTAGCACCTAGATCAGACAGGGATCTGATGCCTTTGGGGTATCTAGAGATAGTAGAAATATTTGCATTGGCTGTCAATAAGTTTCCAGTCTGAATTAAAGGGGAGGGTAACATTTAAAGCTCCAAATAGCTTGGGGCCTCATTACTGAAAGGAGCACTTCTCCCCATATTTACCTGCCTGAGGACTGAAGTGTACTGCAGGGGCTCTCTCTTCAATGTGGACAAAATACATAGCAGGGCCTTCCTGCTGTGGCATCCTGGATGTAGAATGTCATCCCTTTGAAAAACATGGTTTCATCCCAATCTGCAGATATGATGTGATTTTTACCTGGCTTTAAAGTGCTTTAACTGGTTTTAAAACTGACTTGCAATAAGCAAGTCATTGTTTTTATTTGCTATTAATCTGCTTACATGATTCATGTTGAGTTAAATTATTTAAACCTATTTCATTTGTTTTTATTGTATGCTGCTATGAGAATCTTGCCTGTGATACAAATATTCATACAAGTGCATAGTAAAATAATTCAATTGTGATGATGGCGCTGGTGATGATGATGGCTTGTGATGGTGGTGAATGTGGAAATATTGCTGTAAAGCAATCTGATCTGCTTGTGTTCCTTTTTTTTTTTTTTTCTAGGCATGAGCAAAGAAGTCCAAGGACAGATTTGGATATGAGATCAGGTAAGTCATCTTCTGAATAAGAACCTGTTGTTGTTGATGCTGCTGTTGTTGTGTACCTTCATAGAACTCCCTTCTGCCATGCAGGAAGACAGTGTCCAAGCACTCCCATTGAAAGGTGGTCATTCAGCCTCTACTTAAAAACAGCCTCTAAGGATGGAGGCAATGGTTTATCCTCTCAGTCCCCAGAGTATTATGGTACAGAAGATTTAAATGAAGTAATAAAGTGTAATTTTTCATTGTAGGATTCCCAATCCCCACCACCACCGTGAACACCACCACAATCACCATCCCAACCCGCCCAGTCCCACCGACTTTAGGTGAGTCTCCTAAAATAGCAGTCTTTCCAATGTTTCTGTGTTTCCAAGCCTGACACTTTTCCTGCATCCATTTCCTGAGCATTTTTTTTTTAGTGCATTTGAATTGGCCTCAGGTGTTGCTAGTTGTAAGGAAAGGAATAGATTCAGCTTGGTGAACTGATGGGATCTCCAGTGTTGGGGAGAAATAATCTTTCTTCTCTTATTTTTGTCATGTGCCCTGGAGGAATGGGGCAGATGCTGGTGTGGACCCCCTGAGAGTGCCCACAAAGGCTGAGAGAGAAGTAGTGGAGGCTACTTTCTTCCTGAGTTGGAGAAACACCGAAGACAAGGCAAGCAGATGTTTCCCAGGGCTGTTGGGGGTGTCTCTCCTCAGCTTGAGGTGCCAAAGGAGACAGGAGAATTCCAACAGGGTTTTGCTATATCCTGGAGATTATAGCATAGAATCATAGAATCATAGAGTTGGAAGAGACCACAAGGGCCACCCAGTCCAATCCCCTGTCATGCAGGAACTCAAAATCAAAGCACCCCCGACAGATGGCCATCCAGCCTCTGTTTAAAGATCTCCAAAGAAGGAGACTCCACTACACTCCGAGGGAGTGTGTTCGAACAGCTCACACTGTCAAGAAGTTCCTCCTAATACTGAGGTGGAATCTCTTTTCCTGCAGCTTGCATCCATTGTTCTGGGTTCTGTTCTCTGGGGCAGCAAAAAACAAACTGGCTCCCTCCTCAATATGGCATCCCTTCAAATATTTTTTTAAAAAAATTATTAGTTAAAAAAAAGACATATTATAGACAGTAAAACATAGAACATCACATATAACATCATCATACATCCACCATAAATACTACATTCATATCTCGGCCATCCACACCTTACCCACCCTCCACCCTCCCCCAACTCCCTATAAATCCCCTTACCACTAAGACATCAACATGGACCTAACACAGAGTCACAATATAAAGGGGGGGGGGGAACCATAACACAAAAACAGAAAACTTCCTGAGCTTTGACCCTATCTTATAAACCCTAATATCTAAGTTTTACACCTCTGGTGCTTATAATTTTAAATTATCGAGCCTATAACATAAAGGCTTTATCTTTACAACTTTGTGATTTGATTTTCCTTGAATAAAGGGCAACATATCACTACTTAATTTTGACTGAGTTAATGCGCAATGCACAAAAATAAGTATATATATAAAGTGAAGTAATAACATTGGTATATAAAAAAACCAAAACCTCTAAATAAAGAAAAGTGTAGCACAACAAAAATTAAAAGTTTTTTTCTTTCCCTGACAATTATTATTTGTATAAGTACTACCCAGCTTTCCCTTACCATACAAATTACAACCATATTACTCTAACAATTTCCTACTTAACCCACTATAGCTACTATTTTCTAAATAAACTATTAATGGTTCCCATGTTTTTTTCTGCTTTTCCCAGGATTTTTTTCTCAGCAGTATTGTAAGTTTATCTGCTACCACACAGTCTACTAACTTATTTATCCACTCTGTCACCCCCGGACATCCCTTCAAATATTTAAACAGGGCTATCATATCCCCTCTTAACCGTCTCTTCTCTAGGCTAAACATACCCAGTTCCCTAAGTCGTTCCTCATAGGGCATGGTTTCCAGACACTTCACCATTTTAGTCACTCTCCTCTGGACACGCTCCAGTTTTTCAACATCCTAATGCCTTGGAGGGCTCAGTAAATCTACATACACAGTGAGATAAAACTCAGTGAAGCTGTCCAGTTGAGAGCATGGTTCATAAGTACAAGAAGTCTGCAAGTTAGGCATGAAGAGCAGTTAAAATTCAGCAGGCTGCTGGGTTTCATGGAAGTAGAAACAGTATTGTTCCAGTCTTGTAAGGGGACCAGGGTGAACATTTAAAATAGCTGGGCCCTCCAGAATCCCACAAAAAAAAAAACATCCACAAGCATTTGGACTACAACCAGAGTTTAAAAACTGCAGAAGTTGCATGCGTCTTCAGATATATGTCAGTTCAGAAGATGAAAATGTGTTGTAATCTTACAGCATATCATCTGTCATAGCTGCAAATGCAAATATGAGGGGCATGGATTAATACGGATTGTGGCCTCCTTGTGATATAATTATTAGTATGCTTTAGGGCCTTTGCAGACTGCCAGAAATAGTGCAAATTGAGTCCACTTTAAGGGTTAGGGTTAGTGCTAGGGAGTCATAGGAATTGTTCCCCCCCCCTGAGATATTGAGCCTTCTCTGTCAGAGAGCTCTGGTACCACAATAAAATACAGTTCCCATGATACCCTAACCGTAACCCTTAAAGTGGACTCAATTTGCACTATTTCTGGCAGTCTGCAAAGGCCCTTAATCCTCTTCTCCAACTTCCACACCAAAATCCCCTCTGAGCTCCCCTTACCAGGGGGGCAATTTAACTGCCAAAGGCAGCAATAAAACCGGGTTGGGTGAGAAATCTTCTCTGTGGGGAACCCCAACTCAGAAGATGTTGGTTTGCCCTAGCCAGCTAGAAGTCGTAAGGTCAGAACAAGCTAGGAATAGACAACTAATATTCATATCATGACTTTAAATTACACAAATTAATAGGACTAAACATTTAAGAAGATACCCCAAAATAAAGCGCTTTGGTCTCTGCTTCCTTAATGGTACTACTCGCGAGAGTAATTCTGGGTGGGTCTTGAGGTGTGATTGTCCCAGAAGTGTGCACATTTGATGATGGAGCAGGAGCCTTGTGGGAATGGTAGTCTGGAAGGCTGTGAATACCTGAGGATGGGAAAGTAAACATCAGAACCTCAGCGGTAAGCTAGAAATTGTAACTGTATGAGTGAGGGGACTGTAGCGTGATGGAAGGTTTGAAACAAAGAATGGAACCTCTTTGTTACCCACCTGACAAAGAGGAATTATAAGAACTACCAAGAACTAAGCTAACGCATGTGGATCTTTGGTGGGTGACTGACTTTTTTTTTCTTTTTTCTATAGTAACAACTTGAATAGTTGTGAATAAAAGAGATTGGGGAAGTTCTTTTGATGAACCTTAATGAAAAGAAAAAGGGTTTTGATTAAGTTAAGGGAGAGAGAAGAAATCTTGAGTAATTGAGAAATTGGAAATATTATCAATTTGTTAACCTTAATGGACCCTATAGATTTGTAAAGCCTTAGAGGATTTCTTTTTCTTTTTCTTTTTCTTCACTCTTTTTCTCGACATATATATGTGAAATTAGGATAAATGAACTATTGATGGTTCAACTAACTATTGAAGTGAACTATTGAACTATTGAAATTGAGATATTGAAATTGAAATTGAGATATTAATGACCAGAAAGTGAACTGAAACAAGTTTCCTAACTTGACGCTGGCTTTTGGAACTAGTGCTACTAGTTAATGATATCATGATCAATGATTTGTTGTATTGTTTTCTTTCTCTAATTAGGTAGACCATATATTGGCTTGATGATGCCTAAACTGTATAGTATAAATAAGATTTTAAATTAGGCGGTATAGGAATTTATACAGTTGACATAATATTTGTAATATATGCCAGTCTCCCCTCCTTATTTGGAAACCAATTTTAATTACTGAACTTTATTAAGCCATTGTGCTGTACTGAATTGTTTAAGTTGAGTCTTTGCGGAATAAGTAGTACTAACATAAGTAATATCTTAGAAATGTCAATAATTACAAGAAATCCATCTGCAAAACCTCAGACACTACAACAGAGAAGACCATCATTGGAACAGGCTAAGATGTTTAACTCGAACCTGATGCTGCTAGAAGAGATTTTAAAAATAAGAATTGATTTAGGCAAATGGATAGATCATCTAGATCAAGAGATGAATGATTTTAAGGTTGAAATTAGAAATGAACTTAAAAGAGAATTGAAAGCAATGTGATTCTCTGTTAATAAGGTATCAGCAGAATTTTGTAAGATTAAGACTAAAGTTGATAAGCTAGAGGGTAGACAGGAACAATTTGCAGGAAAATTAATGGAAATCCAATGTCAACAGTAGTTACACTAGAGGAAAAGATGATGAATGACACAAAACAAAGGGAAAGATGTTTAAAATTAAGAGGTGTTCCAGAGTAGAAGGAGAATCTATATGCAGATCTGATCCCAAATTTGGCAGACTGTGTAGGGATAGAAGAATATTTCTTTGAAATGGAAGTGGATAGGTTGTTCAGAGTGAATTCTAGAATAGCCCAAAAGGGAAAGATACTAAAGGATATTGTGATTTATTTTGTTAGGAAGTGTACAAAGGATTTAATATTGAAACAACAAAAAGAATATGCTTTAAGAATCAAAGATCAGGAAATACAAATTTTCAAAGATATCCCTTCTGGAGTTTTGAAGAAAAGGAAAGAATATGCTTTTCTAACAAGCCATTTGTCGGAAATGATTTGAATTATAGATAGTTGTTTTTGGAAGAACTAACTTTTTGGTTTAAGAAAAAAGAAATGGGAAATTGGAACAGTCCAGGAAGTGAAGAGGTTTCTAGAAATTAATGGGAATGAGTTTAGAAGGGGGGAAAACTTGAATTTAAAAGACTAACAAAAGATGTAGATGAATCTAGAGAACGTAGAAATAAGGACGAAGGAAAGAAATCACTAAATAAAATAAGAGAGGAATCAAGTAAGGAAGGCTTGGAGGAAAGAACTATTGATAAGAGTTAACAATAGAAAAGGAGGAAAAGGAAAAAAAAATAGAAATATATCTGAATTAGAGTCCAGGGAAGAAAATATCAAAGAACAATTACAAGCAGAGGAAGAAGAAGAAGAGAATACTAATACTGAAGAAAGCTTAGGAAGTGACTCTGAGGATGAAAGTGTAGACTTAGGGCCTTTGCAGACTGCCAGAAATAGTGCACATTAAATTGAGGCACTGACCTGGCTCATGGGTATTTTTTTTTTCTGAGACATTGAGCCTTCTCTGTCAGAGAGCTCTGGTGCCACAATAAATTACAATTCCCATGATTCCCTAGCACTGAGCCAAGGCAGTGCCTCAATTTAATGTGCACTATTTCTGGCAGTCTGCAAAGGCCTTTAGTTATCAATGAATAGACATATAAAAGCTTCATCCTGGAATGTAAAAAGATTAAATAATGTGATCAAAAGGGGGAAATATTTCATTACTTGTCAAAATTGAATGATGATATAACTTCTTACAAGAAATTAAGATCAAAAGAGACAATTATCTTATGAAAACTAAGCTAGGTTGTGACTATGTGTCAGCATCGTCTAACAGGAAAAAAGAGGTGGTACTCCATATTAAAAGCAAATATGAGACTAAAGAAATACTCAGTGACTCTAAACTTCACTATATTGGTGTGCAGATGGATATAATGGGCAAAAAAACTTTAGTGCTAGCAATTTATACTCCAACAGAAAATAAAGGAAAGCTTTTTAGAGATTTGATTAATAAAATGCAAGATTTAAATTATGACTGATTGATTTTAATGGGGGACTTCAACTGAGTTATAGAACTGCAGCTAGATAGATTTGCCAAAAAAGAGAGAAAATATAATCAAGGGAAACTGCCCAACGTGTGTGTGTGTGTGTGTGTGTGTGTGTGATGGATATCTTTTTGTTAGCTGATGTATGGAGAGTGAAATATGATCAAGCAAGAGTATATACTTTTTTTTCAGAGCCACATCTGGGCAAGATTGGACATGCTTTTTATTTCGGTTACTTTATCTATGAAGGTGAATTCAGTTGAAGTTAAGCCTAATTTGATGTTAGATCATAATCCCATATTGGGTTATAAGAAATGGGTTATAAGAAAAAAGATTTTACATGGAGATTGAATGAGTTACTATTGAAGGACACAAAAGTGGTAAGAGAGGGGGATGAACAATTAAAGAATTATTTTTTAGAAAATAAAACACAAGATACTAGTATGGATATTATTTGGGAAGCCTATAAGACAGTGATAAGGCGTTTTTTATGAATGGGGGGGGAAGAAAACTTTGAAGAAAACTTTAGAGATGGATGATTTACAAAAGGATTTAAATGATAAAAGGACTCAACTAAAGATAGACCCCTCACACAAGACTATACTAGAAGAAATTAAGAACATTCAAAAACAAATATCACTAACAATGACAGAAGAAATTAGTAAGAAAATGAAATATAGTCAGCAAATATACTTTTGAGTTTAGTAACAAACCAGGTAAACTTTTGACATATAAATTTAGGAAACAGAAGGAAATAAAAGCAATTACACAATTGAGATAAGGTGAAGATATCTGTGTTGGTCAGGATGATTTGAAACAGATTATGTCAGAATTCTGTCAGAAATTATATAAGAGTGACAATATTAAGATAGACAAATAAGAAATTATTTAAAATCTTTAATAATTCAACCATTAAATGAAGAATAAAGAGATATATTAAATGGCAAAATAACATTACAGGAAGTCCAAGAGGTAATTAAAAGAGCTAAGACTGGGAAGGCACTGGGCTGGATGGTCTCCCAACAGAGTATTATAAGACATTTCTAAACTAGCTTGTTGGTCCATTAATGGAAACCATGAATGGAAGTTAAGAAGGAAATATTCCAAAGACTTGGTTTTGAAGCCCACATCACCTTGATTTTGAAAGAAGAGAAAGATAAACTTGAACCAAAAAAAATTAGACTGGTTTTCCTCTTGAAAAATTATTATAAGATCTTTGTATCAATCATGGCTGAAAGACTTTAAAAGATGTTAACCAACTGGATAGGAATGGATCAGAGGGGCATTTTTAAAAAAAACAAAACAAAAACCCTAATAGACGTATTAAAGATAACCTACGCCATGTGTTACATTTGGTTGAGCTCTATGAAAAAATATAGATCGAAAATTAACATTGACTTTTATAGATTTCAAAAAAGCATTCAACAATGTTAATTGGACATTTTTTGCGAGAAGTAAAGTCACCCCTCTATTTTTGTGGACTTGAAATCTATGTTCCTAGACCCATTCATGGACAGCAAATTGAGGGGGACAAAATGGGGGGGTGCCCATGGGTTCACACTCTCATTCAAGCCTATGGGGCTTGAATATTTGTGGTTTTCCATTTTCGTGGTGGTGGTTGTCTGGAATGGATTACCCCATGAAAATGGAGGGGCAACGGTATTAAAGAAAATTGAAGTGGGAAATAGATTTAAAAATGGAGAGAAGCAATCTACCAAAAACAGATGGTGAAAGTTCTGATTAATGGAGAAACAATGCAAATTATGTATATTCATAAAGGTACTAGACAGGGGTGTTTTCTCTCCCCATTATTGTTTATTATTGTGTTAGAAATCTTATTGATTAACATTAGAGAGGATAAAGAGTTAGAAGGTGTAAAAATTAAAGAAAGAGAACATAAAGTGAGGGCTTTCACAGATGATCTTTTAATAACATTAGCAAATCCAGTTAACAATGTGGAATTAATGCTAAATAAATTATAAGATTATGCTGTGGCTTTTGGCCTTCATCTAAATAAAGATAAATCATCAATAATAGTATTGAATTTAAATAAGGAGGGGAAAATTGAGCTGAAGAAAAAAAATCTAATTTGCAATTCATAAAATGAGTCAAGTATTTGGGAATAACAGTAACATCCAAAAAATTAGACCTTTTTAAAAATAATTATGTTAAAACATGGCTAGGAATAAAGAAAGACATGTAAAAATGGACTAAACTGCAAATTTCATGGTTGTGAAAGATCTCCACCATTAAGATGAACATATTGCCCAAACTGATGTTCCTGTTTCAGAATATCCCAATCATTACAAATGTTACTCTATTTAATTAATGGTGTAAAGACCTGTTGAAATTTCTATCGGGAGGGAAGAAACATAGAGTTAAAATGAAAGTTATGTTTGATAAGATTAAAATATAGGAGGACTTGCCTTGCCCAGTTTGAAGTTATATTACACAGCAGCTCGTTTTGACTGGATTCAGGAATTGATGTTAGAGAATCATAACATGTATTTAGAGCAGCGACAGGCAACCTTTTTCAGACCTGGGCCGGTCTGCCGTCGCCCAGGTCTCGGCTGGGCCGAGGGGGGGGGGAAGTAGTCTTGCGCATGCGCAAACGCGTTGTGACTGCCATTTTGACTTTCAAAATGGCGATCACCGCGAGCGCACCCGAAAATGCGCTCCGGCGGCAGCGACGCATGGCGGCGGCGGGAACCTCCGGCCTGGGCTGGTAAGTCCGGGGCCCAGGGCCTTAACTGGCCCCCGGGCCGTAGGTTGCCGGTCCCTGATTTAGAGGGTGCAGGAAACCGATATGGGTAGCACGCATATCTATTCTATGACAAGCAAAAGGTTAATAAGGATTTTTGAAACCATTTTGTGAGAAAGGCTTTCGTTAGAGTGTGGCTAAAATATAAAACTAGGATTTGCTAAAGCATTCCCAAATGGGCTCTCCAAATGAAGCCTTCTTTAGAGAAACAAGATTTGCTAATGACAAATAGTTAACATATTAAGATCTAACTAAAATAGATGTGAATACCAAGAAATTCAGAATTAAATCACAATAAGAGTTGGAGGAAGAAGGATATTATGGTGGTTTGTTTATTTATAGATAACTTAGGGAAAGATTCATCTATGATATTAAAACTTTTGGCATTGATAATGTGAACAGAAATTTGAAAATATAATGAAATCAAAAGACACATATAAAATATCACAATTCTATGATCTTTTTTAAAAATGGGACCAGGAACAGAACATCATTAAGGAAAGTCTGGTTAAATGGTCCCAAGATTTGAAGCAAAATATATCTTTGGGAGAAAACATGGGGTAAGAGATTAAAATATAGCCTGAGCTATGATCCTAGAGAGAACTTTTATCAGATGCAGCATAGGTGGTACTTAACACCTGTAAGAATAGCTAAGATGCATAAAATGGTCAGTGATAAATGTTGGAAATGCTCAAAAGCTGCTGGATCATTTTCACATGTATAGTGGACAGTAAGGAAATGAAAAAATATTGATGACAATGCATGTTTTAGTTATAGAGATTCTGATATGAAAAGTGAATTTTGATCCCAAACTATATTTATTAAGCATGGTTACTAATGACTTAGTAGGAAAATGATACAGTCCGGTCCCCCCCCCTCCCAGCATATGGAAAAAACTATGGGACCTCAAGTCCCATTGATTTTAATGGCAGTGTGCTCCCGCATGTGCCATTTTGTCCCCCCAGGCTTGCCATCTACATTAGCTCAAGTCCGCATATGGCAAGCCTGCGTATGGGGCGGGCGGACTGTATCATGAAGAGAAGTATTATTCTAGATTATTTATTTACCTTTTGTTCCCACTATACTCCCTAAATAACTAAAATACAAACCTAGGCTAGTAATGCATTACAGTAATGCATTGCTAATGACAAATAGTTAACTTTGGGAGAAAACATGGGGTAAGAGATTAAAATATAGCCTGAGCTACACTCACACAATCTAACACTCACACAATCTAACACCAGAATATGTACAGATAGATAGCCACAACCTATTTTATGTGTAAGGTTAAAGCAAATATTTGTTTATATATGCATTTTGCTAACTTGATTGTTACTACAAACTTAGAAAATTTCACATAAGATGTATACGATAATAATTGACAAGAACAGAATATAGGAAGGCAGAATTGAAATACGAAGAAATGACCAACACTGGGGTAGAAGGAAATCAAAAGTGTTTTAATAATTTGTAGAAGAGTACAACAAAGGAATTGGAAGACATATATAAATACAGTGGGCTCTTGGTATCTGCTGGGGTTTGGTTCCAGGACCTGCTGTGGATGCCAAAATCTGTGGATGCTCAAGTACTATTATATGTAATGGAGATGATGATGATGATGATGATGATGATGATGATGATGATGATGATGATGATGATTTACAATGGGCCATCGATATCCTCTGGGGTTTCGTTCCAGGTGCCCCCATGGATACCCAAATTCATGGATGCTCAAGTCCCATTAAATGTGATGGCATAGTAAAATGGTGTCTTTATATAAAATGGCAAAGTCAAGGTTTGCTTTTTGGAATTTATAAATTTTAAAAATATTTTCAAGCTGTGGATGCTTGAATCTGAGGATAAAACAATCTGTGGATATGGAGGGCTGACTGTAATGCATTACTAGCCTAGGTTTATATTACTAATATGTAGATATTTTTAAAATGTATTTTGAAAAAATATTCCATACATGTATAGATATATATGTTCTTTTTGCTTATTTTGCTTTTAATAAAAATATATTTTTTTAAAAATTGCAAGATGTAACAGAGCCTGCTTGCTTCCTGTAGAGATGTCCTGCCCGCCCAACAGCATCTTTAGCACCTGTGCTCCCGCCTGCCCAGCCTCTTGCTTAGAGCCAACGGCTGCCGATACCTGCAGTTTCCCATGTGTGAAGGGCTGCGTCTGCATCAGTGGATTCCTCCTCTACAATGGGAGCTGCATCCCCCGCAAGCAATGTGAATGCTGGCATGAGGGAAACCACTATCCAGTGGGGAGTGAATTCTGGACCAACAGCTGCACCACCAAGTGCATCTGCCCTAGGCTGGGGAGCCCAGTGGTTTGTATGAAGGCCTCCTGTCCCAAGGACGACTACTGTGGGTTCAAGGATGGAGTCCTTGGGTGTCAGAGTCAAGCTCATGGGGTCTGCCGGGTCCACGGAGACCCCCATTATAGCACTTTTGATCAGGCATCACACCACTTCCTGGGCAACTGCACCTACATCCTGGCAAAAGCGTGTGGCGCATCAACCTCCCTGCCCCGGTTTGTCATTGCAGCCAAGAACGAGTACATGGAGAACCCCCCTCGGTCTTTCGTGCACAAGGTCTTTGTGGAGATTTATGGAAACCTGATAGAGATCCATAAAGGCAATGAGCAGCAAGTGATGGTGAGTAGCGCTTCTTGGAATCAGAACTCTTGAGCCATTTTTTTTTCTGTTGATTGAAAAAATATACATGCTCAATTCATCAAAGTAGGACAGTTTCTAATTAAAGCTCATGTTTCTTCCACCTTCATTACCTATTCCTCCTTCTCCTCATCAAGCCCACTTTGCTAAAATTGACAAATCTATTTATTTATTACATTTTACCCTTTCTTTCTACCAGAAAATTCATTCAATTACAGGTTGAGTCTCCCTTATCTGAAATGCTTGAGATCAGAAGTGTTTGGGGTTTGGGAATATTTGCATATACATAATGAGATATCTTGCAGATGAGACCCATGTCTAAACATGAAATGTATTTATGTTTCATATATACCTTATATACATACCTGAAGGTAATTTTATACACAGTATTTTTAAATAATTTTGTGCATTAAACAAAGCATTCAAGAAATTGCCATGTCCAGCAACTGACACCTCCCCCCCCCCAAACAAAAAGGAAAGGAGCCCAGTGACAATGAGTGGATACAATAGCTGGAAATACCCAGCAAAAAGAAAGAAAGAAAAGAAAACAGAGATATACTCTCAGAGCTCATACTACTTTAGGCAAATGTAGAAGCAGCCCTTAATAATATACTCTTGCAGAAACTGCATCTACACGGTAGATATAATGCAGTTTGACACCACTTTAAGTGCTGTAACTCCATCCCATGGAATCCTGGGATCTGTAATTCTACAAGGTCTTCAGCCTTCTCTGCCAAAGGGTGTTGGTGCCTCACAAAATCACACATCCCAAGATTCTGTAGAATGGAACCATGGCAGTTAAAGTGTTGTCAAACTGCATTATTTCTATCATGCAGATGCATCCACAGAATTCTAGAGTCAAAATGGACATGAAGAGGCTGCATGAATAAGATAGTTGATACATTTTCCCTCCCGCTATGAGAAGTTTGTGCTTCATCCATCAGACTTGCAAATTAAGCTTGTGTTTACCTTCTGAAGACCAATCACAAAACAAGGCATGCTAAATACAGGTGAGGAAAAGCACGTGCTATGACAAATAGACAACTTTCACCTCTTGGGAGAGCATATCTTTTAAAATAGTGCTAAGTGTAACACACAGTTTGACCCCTACTCTTTGGATTTTCCTTAGGGTGATGAAATGCAGAGGCCTAATCTTTGGATTTTCCTTAGGTTGATGAAATGTGGAGAACCCTTCCAGTGAGAAATGCCAATGGCTCAGTAACGGTGAGCAGGAGTGGGCGGTATATTTCCATAGAGACCGATTTCAACTTGATTGTCAACTATGATGCTGATCATTTAGTGGAAGTCAGGATGCCCCACACCTTTTCCAACATGACCTGTGGCATGTGTGGGAACTTCAACCACTATAAGGAAGATGATGCCATGATGCCCAATGGGAAGCAAGCGGAGAATTCCACGGAGCTGGGTAAAAGCTGGCGCATGCCACACGGCAAATATGACCACCCCTTTTGCGGCAGTCCAAACATAAAGTCCCCCTGCACCACTGAGGAGGAAGATATTTATCGGGAAAATGGATTCTGTGGGATGCTCACAAACACTGATGGTCCTTTTCAGGAATGCCATGTGACAGTCAATCCAGAGATGTTCTTTGACATCTGTCTCAGGGATATGTGTACCTTCAATGGGAACCAGAAACTTTTGTGCAATACGCTGGGGGCTTACAGTGACGCATGCCAGAGATCTGGCATTCTCCTTGCAAACTGGAGATTGGACACTTTCTGCTGTAAGTAGCAACCTCTGCAATTAAAAAGGAGCAATTTTAGGCCTCCAAAGTGGGCTAGAAATATGAAACGTATTGCCTGTCCAGGCTTAATATTACTGCTGGGGTGTTTGGGGGCAAGGAAGGAAATTGAGCAATGGATTCAAAGTTCAGGAAAAAAGATTTCACCTAAATGTTAGTAAGAACTTCCTAAGGAAGCCTTCCTAGGAAAAGACGATATGATATAGCCATCTTTAAATATCTGAAGGGCTGTCAAGTAGAAAATTGGAGCCAGCTTGTTTGCTGCTGCTCTACAGGGTGGGATCCAAACCCATGGATTCAGGTTACAAGAGGTTCCACCTCAACATTAGGAAGAATTTCTTGATAGTAAGAGCTGTTGGACAGTGGAAGATGCAGTCAGATGGTGGTGTGTGGAGTCTCCTTCTTTGGAGGTTTTTAAGTAGAGGCTGGATGACCAACTGTCACAGGACATGCTTGGATGGTGTCTTCCTGCATGGCAGAATGGGGTTGACTGGATGGCCCTTGGAGTCCCTTCCAACTCTAGAATTCTAGGTTTCTCTGAATGCTACTGACTAGGTGGCCAATTTTTTTTTTAAATGTTGTGTGTGTGTGTGTGACCCTTTGAATAAAAGACTTCCATGACCTCAGGTTATTAACAGCCCTGCTCAAGCATTGCAAAGTCAGGACAGCAGCCATGGCTTCCTTGACAGAATCCATCCATCTGTGTTAGCAGGGCCTACTGGACACAAAAAGACCCTTCCCCTCCCACTGGACTGCTGTAAACATTTAGGCAAACAGATGCTTTGCAGAAAAGAAGGGTAAGCAGTTGGCTTGCATTTGTTGTTATTTGCTGTCAAGTCAGTCTCAACATACAATGACCCTACAGATGTGAGACCTCCAAGAGATTCTGTTATTAGTGATAGCTCTGCTCAGGTCTTGCAAAATCAGGAGGACCGCTCTCACCTTGCAGTATCAGTGCATGGGTTGGCTAAGAGAAGGTTATCAAACACAAAATAACCCTTCCCCTGCCACTGGACTACTGTTAACATTTAGCCAAAGAGATGCTTTGCAGAAATGAAAGATTGGCAGTTAGCATGCATTTATTGTTATTTGCTGTCAAGTTAGCCTCAACCTATGGTGATCATACAAAATCTCCAAGAGATTTTGTTATTAGTAACATCTTTGCTTAGGTCTTGCAAAATCAGGAGGACCTCTCCCACCTTGCAGTAAAATAGGTTTCTATCAGTGCCATAGGGATGAGATGACTGAGTTATGGTGCCAGGAAACATGAGCATAACAGAAGAGAGGAAAGTTTGAGTTCACCATAGGAATGGCTCCTCATAGGGGCCGTAACTCTTGCCTGGTTTCTGCCAGATTTATCAAAAAGAGAAGCAAAAAAGTCAAAGTTGGCTTCCTCCCAGTATGACTGTTTTCCTCTTGCTTTGCTTTCCAGTATTCCTTTGTCCTTCCAACAGCGAGCACAAGATGTGCACCAGTGCATGTCCAGCCACATGTGCCAACCCACTGGCACCGAATAACTGCACCAAGCCCTGTGTGGAAGGCTGCCAGTGTCACGAAGGCTACGTTTTTAGTGGGGGAGAGTGTGTGCTGGCTGAGAATTGTGGCTGCCTAGATGACGACAACTATTACGAGGTTTGTTTCAAATTAAACATGCAGCGTACACACTGCCATTGTATCATACTGGTTAGAGACCTCCTGCTGAGTCCCAAATAGAGGAGACCCATTCTATCCATAGCTGATTGGTGAGTCAACATGTAGGCAAATCCCATTGATTCAAGGGGTCTATGCTAGTTGGGACTGAGATCCTCCATTGTGTTTGCATAGTATAAATCTACACACATAGGCTGATAGAAGACCTCACCTTGAATACTCTGTCCAGTTTTGGTCACCACAATTCAAGAAGGATGTTGAGAAGCTGGAGCGTGTCCAGAGGAGGTAGACCAAAATGGCGTAAGGCCTGGAAACCACCAAGCCCTATGAGAAGCTAGTATGTTTAGCCTGAAGAAGAGAAGGGTGACATGAGAGCCATGTTTAAATATTTGAAGGGATGTCAATGAAGATGGGAGCAAGCTTGCTTTCTGTTGCTCCAGAGACTAAGACTAAGACAATGGATTCAAGTTACAGGAAAAGAGATCCCACCTAAATGTTAGGAAAAACTTCCTGAGGGTTAGAGCAGTTCAACAGTGGAAGATGCTGCTGCCTCGGAGGGTGGTGGAGTCTCTCCCGACTCTGCGATTCTCTGATTCTATGGTCTACATTGAAGAATTAATGCAGTTTGACACCACTTTAACTGCCATAGCTCAATGCTATGGAACTATAGAATTTAGTTTTGTGAGGTATTTAGTCTTCACTGTCATGGAGCTCTGGAACCACATCAAAATAATAATAATAATAATAATAATAATAATAATAATAATAAAAAATTTATTTTTATCCCGGCCCTCTGTGTAATGCAACTGGGGCGGCTTACAACATTAAAATACACATTTCATATCCTGCAATCCCACCCACCCCTTAAAATACTATTAAACAATGACAATTTAAAAACACACTTAAAATAATAATACAAATAGACAAATAAACAATAACTGCAGCAGAATCAGGGGAACAGGTTGGGCTATCTCTTGGTGGCTGGGATATCTATTCAGGAAAGGTCTGCCAGAAGAGATCCATCTTAACAGCCTTTTTAAAGCTGTTCAAGGTGGTAGTATGGTGGATCTCATCCAGTAGGCCATTCCATAATCTGGGAGTGGTTGCCGAAAAAGTTCTCTGGGCAGTTGCAGACAGTCTAGTTTTTATATGCTGCAGCAGATTCCTCCCAGAGGACCTGAGTGTGTGGGGTGGGTTATACAGGAGGAGGCAGTCCCAAAGATAGGTTGGACCCAAGCCATTTAGGGCTTTAAAGGCGATAACCAACACCTTGTACTGGGCCCAGAAACTAATGGGCAGCCAGTGAAGTGATCTTAAGATCAGTGTTATATGGTCTCTTCTCGATGTTCCTGAGACCAGCATGGCTGCCATATTCTATACTAGTTGAAGTTTCTGGACCAAGTATGAAGGTAGCCCCATGTAGAGTGCATTACAGAAATCAAAACGAGAGGTTACCAGCACATGCACCACAGTTTCAAGGTCCCTAACTTCCAGGAAAGGGCGCAGCTGGTGTATCAGCCAAAGCTGATAACAGGCACTCCTGACTGTCGCATTTACCTGATTTATCATCTGGACCGATGGATCCAGGAGCACCCCCAGACTGCAAACACAGTCCTTAGAGGAGAGTGTGACACCATCCAGGACTGGAGGTTGCATCCCAAGGACCGCTCCTGTAAGTACCTCCGTTTTATCTGAATTCAGTCTCAATCTGTTTTTCCTTATCCAGTCCATTACTGCTTTAAGACAATCATTGAAAGGAGAGACACCATCTGAAGTCAAAGATGAAGACCGAGACATGGAGAAATATATCTGGCTGTCATAAGTGTACTGATAACACCCCTCCCCATGTCTCCAGATGATCTCTCCCAGCGGCTTCATATATATATTGAAAAGCATCAGGGACAGGATGGCACCTTGTGGGATGCCACAGTTAAGCTCTTTCCTTGTAGAGCGACTGCCCCTGAGCATCACCCTCTGGAATCTGCCTGAGAGGAAGGAACAGAACCACTGCAGTGCAGTGCCTCCAATTCCTAACCTTCTCAGGTGATCCAAGGGTATGTCATGATCTATTGTATCAAAAGCTGCTCAGAGGTCCAGTAACACCAACAGGGTCACACTACCCCTGTCGATGCCCAGACAAAGGTCATCAGCTAAGGCAACCATGGCAGTCTCAACTCCATAGCCTGTCCTAAAGCCAGTTTGAAATGGATCTAGATAATCTGTTTCCTCCAAGACAGCTTGGAGTTGAAGAGCAACTGTCCTCCCGATCACTTTGCTCAGAAAAGTTAGTAAAAAGACTGGCCTACAGCTGTTCATGTCCAGGGGGTCCAGGGAAGGCCTTTTCAGAAGCAACCTAACCGCTGCTTCCTTCAAACAGGATGGAACATGACCTTCCCTAAGGGATACATTGATGATGTCTCTAAGAAACATCCTCAAGACATCTCCCCCCTGGATGGCCAGCCATGAAGGGCAAGGATCAAGAGGGCAGGTTGTTTTCCTCACTCTACCAAGGAGCATGTCCACGTCATCAGTACTCACAGATTGAAACTGAACCAGGTTAATTTCATCAGTGGGGTTGCTGGACACCTCATCAATTGATTCTGTTACAACACTGGCATCTAAGTCGGCTCTTATCTGAGAGATTTTATCTGCAAAGAAGGAGTTAAATGCATCACAGCAGGCCGTTGGTGGGTTAAGTCAGGGACCGGCAACCTACAGCCCAGGGGCCGGTTAAGGCCCTGGTCCCTGGACTTACCAGCCCAGGCTGAAGGTTGCCGCCGCCACCGCGTGCCGCCACCACCGCCACTGTGGCACGTTTTTGCCGCTCTGCTGCCGCCATTTTGGAAATCAAAATGGCAGTCATGATGCGTTTGCGCATGTGAAGTACTCTTGAGCATGCACAAATGCGTCGCGGCTGCCATTTTGATTTCCAAAATGGCGGCCGCGACATGCGCGTGCTGCTGCGGTGGCAGCGTGCGTGGGGGGGTCGCACATGGCAGTGGAGGGCGTGCGGGAGCGCATCACCATTCCCCCCCCGCTTGGCCCAGCCGAGACCTGGGCTACGGGAGATCGGCCCAGGTCCTAAAAAGGTGCCTTCCCCTGGATTAAGTAATGGGTTCTGCACAGTTGGAACCTGTGTCAGTTCCCTTATCACCCTAAACCACCCTAAACAGCTCTGCTGGACAGGACTCTGCAGATGCAATACATGCAGAGGAGAAAGATTTCTGTGCTGCACGTATTGCCTCTCTATAGGAACAAAGAAATTTCCTATGACGAGCCTTGTACGATAAGAATCGAGTTTTCTGCCAGATGCCCTCTAGTAGTTGTACAACCCACTTCATCTTCCTAAGCTCTTCGGTATACCATGGTTTGCGATTTGAAGCAAGTGGGAAACGACACTTTGGAGCGATTGTGTCGATAGCCTTGGTGAGATCGGTGTTCCAGGTATTAACCAAAACTTCGACAGAATCACCAGCATTACCAAACATTAGACCAGGGGTAGGCAACCTTTCCCCTTTAAGGGCCGAGGGACCTCAGCTCCCAGAAGCCTCAGCCATGTTGGTCAATAGTCCCATGTTGGCCAATAGCTCCTGGATTTCTGGGAGCTGAAGTCCCTCGGCCCTTAAAGGGGAAAGGTTGCCTACCCCTGCATTAGACCCTCTAAGGCAGGGGTAGGCAACCTTTCCCCTTTAAGGGACGAGGGACTTCAGCTCCCAGAAGCCTCAGCCATGTTGGCCAATAGTCCCATGTTGGCCAATAGCTCCTGGGATTCTGGGAGCTGAAGTCCCTCGGCCCTTAAAGGGGAAAGGTTGCCAACTCCTGCTCTAAGGCTTTCTGGAATCCAATTGTTTCCATTAGTCTCCAAGGGCGGACCATTCTAATGGGTCCTTCACCCCCGACGGGGCAGACAGTGGCTCTTAGTTCAGCCTTGATCAGGAAATGATCCATCTATGACAATGCGGTGGTTTTAATAATTTCCACCCACAGATATTCCTGTTCTGTACTAAAGACCGCATCGAGGGTATGACCCGCACAATAAGTAGGTCCAATGACCAATTGGGATAGGCCCATGTTTGTCATGGATTCCATGACAAACTGGATGGCCCTTGTGGTCTCTTCCAACTCTATGATTCTATGATTCTATGATTCTATGATTCTATGATTCTATGATTCCATGAACTCCCGAGCTGCACCTGTTAGATCCAACAGACTGGTCTCGAGTGGAATGCTGAAATCACCCAAAACTAGAAGTCTGGGTGACTCCAACAGCAACTCTGAGACCAGCTGTGTCAGCTCATTTAGGGAGTCTGCTAGATAACGGGGTGGTCGGTATACTAACAGAATCCCCAAATTATCCTTAGTCCTCAGTCTTAGGTACATACACTCGAAGTGGGCTGTTTTCTAGACAGGTATCCTGGTCAAGGTGAGATTGTTCTGATGAACAAAGGCCACTCCGCCCCACCCACTTCCCCTTACATGCTCACTTACTGCATCCAAGTTATAGCACTATCCTCTCCCAGCCAGGTCTCTGTAAAGCAAGCCAGGTCCGCATCCTCATCTAAGAGGAGGTCAGAAATAATATGGGTCTTATTTTTAACAGACCTGGCATTGCAAAGGAGCAAGGTAAGGTTCTGTGGGATGATTGGCATGCTCGCCAGTCCATTCCAGGAAACAGAGTGAACTGAAAGCGGGATAGCTTTCAAACATCGATCCCGCCTTCTTTTGTAACACCCCTTTGCTCTATGCCCACCATAGCTTCCTTTCCCCTGCACAACCTCAATTTCCACTCCCAGATTACTCCTGGCCACAAATAGTTGTCCCTTGATCAGTAGTCCCCAGCCCAGGGGCTAACCCAAGGCCAAGAGGCAGCTTCCTCTGTGGTAGTGCAGAAAGAGGTGACAGATGGGCCATGCAGTTGCTAAGTAGCAAACTCCCTCTTCTTCACTCCCAGATGGTCTGTGGGATCTCCTGGCTCTCTGCAGGGTACTGTGCTGGTACAGCCCAGAGTAGTCCCAATTATATTGCCCAGCCCAGTGGCTAACCCAAGGCAGCTGGGCAGTTGCTAGGAGCTGCTAGCTGGGTCTCAGTCCTGCCAAGAGGCAGCTTCCTCTATGGTAGTGCAAGAATAAGTGGCAGATGGGCCATGCAGTTGCTAAGTAGCAAACTCCCTCTCCTTCACTCCCAGATGTCTGTGTTCACACAATTACAAAGCTATTCACACAATTACAAATCTCAGTATTCCATAGAATTGAGTCATGGCAGTTAAAGCAGTGTCAAACTGCCGTAACTTTGCAAAGTCAAACATGCAAACCACTACACCATGCTGGCTCTCATTACCTCTCCCAAAAGTAGAATAATAGTGCTATAATTGTCTAGTGTGAAAGGGCTCTTAGTGGCTTATGAGATTTTTGTTTGTTAAAAAGTAGTAATTTCCAGGTCTTCTGGAGCTACATTGTTGTATGCAAAGGAGATTCACCATCCAAACGTGGTTTCTTTCTTTTTGCCCTGACAGAAAGGTCAGACCTTCTGGCGAGCTGGCTGTGCTGGCCAGTGTCTCTGTGCAGAAAATGGCACCTTAGTTTGCACCGAGGACAGATGCCCCGAGGACCAGATTTGCAAAGTGGATGAGGGGGTCCTGGGCTGCAACACTCCTGACCTGGCCTCCTGTCATATCTTTGGAGACCCTCACTACATCACCTTTGATGGGACTCTCTACCATTTCCAAGGTGGCTGCAATTATACCTTGGTGGAGACCTTTGGCCAACTCATCCAGCAATTCTCTGTGACCGTGAGGAACGAGCGCCAAGATCGCCAGGATATGACGGTCCTCAACTCAGTAGCCTTCTCATACCAGAACCTTCATATCACTCTGAGAAGAAACAAGGAGGTCTATGTGAGTATTTGTACCAAAGGGGCAAAGAGGTGGCTGGGAAAAGAGATGTACAAATCAGTCATTTTGGATTTTCTTTTGTATCACTGAATTAAAAGTCACAACCAGCCACGCCATAGTATTTCCAGTTTCTATGTCTGGTTGTAAAAGCTGGACAGTGAAGCTGATAGGAAGAGAATTAATTAATTGGAAATGTGGGGCTGGAGGAGGGTTCTGCAGATTCTCTAGACTGCTAAAAAGACAAACCAATGGGCCCTGGAGCAAATCAAGCTGGGATTCTCCCTGGAAGCCCAAATGACTAGACTGAGGCCAGAGGAGGCCATGCTTAAACAGGACAAATAACATGTCCTCCCTCTTGTCCTCACTGTAACCAGTCCAGATGATGCAGGGCTCATTTAGCAATTCTGGTGCAAACTGACCTGATGATGTATGACTAGTTCAGCATTGAACCTGCCAGGCAGCTATTCATACATATGTCCCACTGTGCCACCTGCTGCTGCCACCACCAGCTGGCACAATCTCTCTGAGATCAGAACAAAGTGCCCAGCCATGTGACCAATGCACCCATGGTAGTGGGTGGCACAGCAGGATGTGAATGTGAACACCTGCCCACCATCACTCTGGAGTGCCCAGGTAATGCGGGGATTTGGGGGCAGTTTCTGGCTGATGGGTCCTGTGTGGATGCAGCCATAGTTTGACTATATGATGAGACAACAGGACTCTTTAGAAAAGTTGACAATGCTTAGTAAAGTAGTAGGAAAACAGGGAAACCACTTTACACATGGATTGATTCATTCAAGGAAGCCACAATGGCTGCCTTGAACTTGCAGGACTTGAGTAGGGCTGTGGATGACAGGGTGAATTGGAGATCTCTCATTCACAAGGTCAAAGCTAACTTGATGGCAGCTAACAACAAAAACAATAACACAGGCTGTCAGTCCTTATGAATATCATAGAAAAGGAAATTTTCCTGGTCTTTGCAGGGGAGGGACGTGGCCATAATAATAATAATAATAATAATAATAATAATAATAATAATAATAATAATAATTTATAGCCTGCCCAATCACCAAGAATCCGGGTGGGTTACAGCAATATAAAATACATAGAATACAATAAAATTCAAAATTAAGTGTTGCATGTTTCCAGATTTAGTCACCAATATACAATTTTAGCCACCAACATACAATACCACTTTACATATATTTTTTCTATTTTCGTTGCTTGTTTTAGGATGGGATACCCATTTGGTTAGAATTTAAGTTGTGAAATTGGGAAATTTTAATAATTCATAGATATACAGTTTTGGAACAGGTGGTCTGTTTTATAGCATCTCTCTTTTGTTCTTGTGTTGAATATGCAAAAGTGTGCCACAAATATATATTTATTATTACGATCAACCGATCAGACATCAAATAAACAACAATCAACTGACATCATAGTAAAACACAAATAAACATCATAATAAATCATCGGATTATAAAAGTAAGTGATATTAATAGGAAATTCAATTAGAAAATTATATTAAAAGAAAAGGTAAAATTTAACAATATAAATTCATTATAAGAGTATAAATTGTATTATAAAATTTTTAAACAAACTAGAAGAAGTAATAAAATTTAAAGATACCATCTTACCCTGGCAGACCATTGCCACTGCACAAAAACTGGAGTGTGCATTTTACATTTTTTCTTCAAAATAAAATAGAGCAGTGTACGCCTCCTCTGATGGTGCTGAGAAGGGCAGTTGGTGCTAGGCTTGCCCTCAGAAGCTCTGCCTCCTGCTGCTCCTCTGATGGCGCCTTGAACTGCATCATCTTGATTTATTATTGTTCTCCATTTTTTCAGGTGAATGGAGTGAAAGTCAGTGTCCCCACAAAACTGGAACATGAGATTATACTGGAAGAGAAGCGGAACTCTGTGGCCATCAGCAGCCCCTTTGGTCTTTGGGTGGAATTCGATGGTCACCAAAACATTTTCATCCAGGTGAATGAAAAATACAAGAAGCACCTTCGCGGTCTGTGTGGCACCTACTCTGATGATAAGGACAAAGAGTTCATTCAGCCCAATGGCCTTGTGGAGAAGGATTTAAATGTCTTTGCCAATAGCTGGAAGGTGAAGGATGAAGGCTGGAGGTAAGTGCCCTTGAAGGAGGTGGCCTCGGGTTGCTGTTGTTGTGTATCAGGTTGGGCTAGAGCAGGAGTAGGCAACCTAAGGCCCGGGGGCTGGATGCGCCCCCCTGAGGCCTTTGGATCAGCCCCAGGCCGGTCCTGCCGCCGCCGCCACTGCCTTCGCCGCCTGCCATGATGATATTGATTATTGTTATTATTACTTGTTCTTGGGCTTTTCTTGGCAAAATCTCCACAGGGGTTTTGCCATGGCTTTTCTGGGGATGAGAGAGTGTGCATGCATATTTTTTAATTTTTTAATTATTTTAATTTTTTTAAATATTTATTTATTTATTTATTTATTTATTTATGGTGCTTTGGCCCCCCAATTGTCTGAGGGACAGCAACCTGGCCCCCGGCTCAAAAAGGTTGCCTACTCCTGGGCTAGAGCCTGAAGAAATCAGTCTCCTTTGGAGAGATCCATCAGCTCACTGAGATGCTGCAAAGGGTTCTCTCAAAAGTAAAGGGAATTAAGTGACCAAAACTTGGTGAGGGCTTGTACATATAAGTAGCAATTTTTTCTACTTTACTCTTGTTTCTCCCCATATGGAAGTGCCAGGTTGGGCAAAGGGAGATGAACTGGCTGACTGGCAGGACTTGCTTCCTAATCCCAGAGAAAGTTTCACAATATTTTGAGAGAAGGAGGCTGAGATTTATGTGATGCTTTGCTCAAGTCTGGTTCTCTGACTTGCACGATCCCTTTGCATACTGATATTCCAGACTAAAGCAGCTATTACTTTGAATGTTGACAAAAGCAGCCATTCTTCTAAGTTTGGTTGAGGAACACTTATTTTTAGTGGGTTTCATTTATTTCACTTGTATTTCAGGTTTCTTCTAAAGACCACTGAGCTGTTTTTTCCAGGAGGTTGCATCCAGGCAGCGTATGGGATCAGAGCAGCTTAGCTTTGGCAGCAGAATGGCAGTGTGGGATTTTCAGCGTGCAGTCAGCCCTGCACATTTGCAGCTTTGACTTTTGTAGATTTGATTATTCACAGATTTGTTTAATATGTCTTTTCTATGAATCTCTAGGTTTTCCAGTGCAACTCTGCCGGATTTTGACCATAGAGTCATGCCAGAGAACCTAGAGATCCCTAGAGAAAACAATTCTCTTGGCATTTGTAGGTTCTCCTGTGCAATTCTATGATCAATTTCTGTTCATTCAGTTCATTGTTGAACAACCAGAATTATTAAAGAACTCTGTGCATTTTTCCCCATTGCGCAATAGGACAATAAACAGGACCATGGGCAGATGCCCCATTGGTTGTACAATGGCAGCGTTTAACAGAAGAGTGGTGTACCACTAGCACCATCTAACTGTGTGAGTGTAGCACAATGAAGGATCTTACCCTTTACGTTGTTATCAATCGTCTATTTACCAGTCACTTCATATGTGGGTAACATACAATGACATTCAAAATCCACAAAACCAAAAATGCACATAATACATGACAAAAGCTTTTGAAGGTCCACTGGATTCTTCATCAGGCAAAGGTGTTAAAAATCATACAGGCAAGAACAATATATTAGAAAATGAAGATGTTGGTCATTTTCTCAAGGCATTGTTGGTGTGTTGTTCTTCACAGGTATATCTATGTAAGCAGGTCCCTCCTCCTCCTGGCCATGTGACACCAAGAACGACGCATGCCAAAGTGCAGGAGATAACATTTCAATCTGAAATTTGAAAATATTTTGTATCTAAAATTTGAAAGTTTGGAATTTGAAAGTAAATGCAGCTGAGTCCTGCAAAGTTTGGCTGAGCTCAAGGAACAAGAACCTTTGTCCTCTGGGTGGCAGCACATGACTGAGTCCTGGCTTTCCATCCTTCTTCAGTTGCTAATGAATTGTTTCTCCCAAATACTGATAATTATAACAATTATAATAGTTACTAGCATTATGTATCATTTTCAGTTTCATAGTCTCCCAGGTGTTACAACTAGAGTTGGAGCATTGATTTGGATTCTATCCAAGAATCTAGGGATCAGTGGCTGACAAAACATCTGAATGAAATTGCCATAGATAGGATCACAATGTAGTAGTAGTTGTTGTTGTTTACCAGGTGTCACTGACTGTAGTTTTGGGCCATCAATAATTCAGACTCTGTCCAAGAATCTAGGAATCTCCAAGGCCTCATTAGATAATGTGGCACTTTCAGAGTGGTGTCACTTCTTACAATTGTGCTCTTGTGATCTTATCTATGAACATTTCATTCAGCTGTTTTGTCCTTCTCTTTGGAAAGGCTCCCAGAGCACCAGTCAACACTGGAATCACAATAGTTGCTTTCATACTGTTCCCTGGTTGTTGTTTTTTAAACATTTGTTTACAATGCCACGATGAATCACCAGCATGTCACAATTACACATTTATGGCAAAAGGGTTTTTAAAAAAACTGCCAGGAACAGAGTAAAAGCAGCCAATGTGAACCAACAAATGGATGGGCACATTACACAAACATGTGAATGAGGTGGTCAGACTATAACAGGGGTCGGCAACCTTTGTTGCTGGGAGGGGGGGAGAATGGCATGGGGGCCGGGTGGGCGTGTGCATGCTGGGGCCTTCCCAAGGCCCAGGGAAGGCCCCAAGGTGGCTGCGCTGTGCAAATTCGCATGGGGCAGCTGCCATGGGGCCTTCCAAAATGGCACCCACACTCGTGCGCATGCATGCACAAATGCGGACACCATTTTGGACGCCAAAATGGCACCCGCGCTCACGTGCAGTAGCGACGGCATGACTGTCCACGGGCCAGTCCCAAGGCCTCCGCGGGCCGCGGGCCATAGGTTGCCGACCCCTTGACTATAAGATGCATTGAGTATGTGTGTGATTTCAATTGGATCATCATAGGGAGAGTAAAATGCATCAGGAAGAAGCATCAAAATGCTGCAATTGAACAATTTTGCAACAACAACAACAACAACAACAAAACAGTGCACACACACACTAGATAAAACGGATAGGGGAGGAAGGCAGGATCAAGAAGATAGCGTGGAAGACTGATTGCAGGAATGTACATTACCAAAGCTGCACCATAACATTATTGTAGCAAAGGTGTGATAGTCGTTGTTTCCATACTGTATGTTTCAGTCTGCTTAAAAAACATAGAATCATAGGAGTTTATCACACTGGGGCATAGTGCCCAAATCCCATGCAGAAATGGGATTAAAAACCTTGGGGTGGGGATGCAAATGTGGGTTGATTTTCACACACCTCAGGGTTAATGAACAATTAATCTGGACAGAAAGTGGACAAAACACATTTCTTTTTACTTTTGAGATGTTCCGAAAGTAAAAAGAGTAACGTTTTGTCCACTTTCTGTCCAAGTTAATGTTGCATTAATGCTCATTAAGCCTGAAGCCATGTGAAAATCAATCCGCTTTTGCGGATTTTTCCCACTTTCTGTCTGGGTTAATGCTCAATGTTGTGTGAAAATCAATCCAGTTTTGTGGGTTTCTCCTGTTTTAAATCCCATTTTTACACAGGATCCCTCCCATGTGATAAACTCCATAGAGTTGGAAGAGATCTCAAGGGCCATCCAGTCCAACCCCCTGCCATACAGGAACTCACAATCAAAGCACCCCCGACAGATGGCCATCCAGCCTATTTAAAAACCTCAAAAAAAGGCGACTCCACCACACTCTGAGGGAGTAAGTTCAACTATTGAACAGCTCTTACTCTCAGGAAGTTCCTCCTAATGTTGAGGTGGAATCTTTTTTCCTGTAGTTTGGATCTATTGCTCCGTGTCCTGTTCTCTGGAGCAGCAGAAAACAAGCTTGCCCCATCCTCAATATGACACTGTCCTGCCGGGTTAACTGAGTGCAAACTATTCTTTCATTATGACATCTGTTTGCGGCAATGGTAGTAATCTGAGGAGAAAGTGGGAGGAGAAGAGAGAAACTGGGACATTTTAAGAGCCACTGAAAAAGTGGAGAAATAGTGGGTCAACTGGGACAATTGCAGTTACTCTTACAAAATTCAGTTTATGCAACTGTGAACTGAATACAGATGTTACGGCCAAAAAAGTACAATGTGAATTAAGGGAATTTAGGGATGCATAAAATACTTGACAGGATTCCAGGCATCCATGGATTAGGATATATTTATTTATTTGTTTATTTTCATTTTTATGCCACCTTTCTCCCAGAAGGGACCGGACCCTTAATTGTTTCTTTCTGTTGTATATCACCTGGGGGAGAAGGGGGTTGGCAGACAGGCAGACAGAGATAAATAAATCTTGCATATAAATTAATAAAGTGCTGATGGCAAGAGAATGTCCCCCACCCTGTATTGTAGATGTGACTCAAAGACTACTACGCCAACAAAGTGCAGCTTCACTTTAATGAAGAACCATAAAGCAGTCTGCAATGTGATTTCCGACAAGGAAGGTCCTTTCAGATCCTGTCACTCGGAAATTCCCCCCTCCAACTACGTTTTGAGCTGCGTGCACGACCAGTGTGCCTCCGAAGGGAACAGGGAATTCTGTCGAAAGTCCATGGAGGCTTATGTGACCGCATGCAGACGCTTCGGCATTGACATGGGAAACTGGTGGAATGAAAGTCTATGTGGTAAGGAAGGATGTGAAGGGCCAGATCCACTTATTAATCTCAGTTTTGAGCAGATTTTCTTTTAATCTGAATTGTGAGCCATGTTGGGGGTCTCATACTGGGAGAGCAGAGGGATTATATATTGAATAAACAAATTCAACAAAAACTGATCACAGCAAGAAAAGAGTAGCCCAGGGGGCCTTCACAAAATTTGGACAGCTCCCCCAGCCTTCTGCAATTGGACCCTGTAACCCCCATTGATAGAGCAAATGGTGTGGTCTATGATTAATGCCACTGCAAACCGGTTTAGGTTCTTGTGAAATCAGTTGAGGGGAGCATGGAAGTTTGCTTAGTCCCTTAAGGTCCCTTAGGCATTTGGGAGGAGGGGGAAATACACAGTCACTGCCACCTACAAGCAGCACCCTCTTCTCTGGCCACTTGCCAATTTCACCCTTTAACCTACAGCCAAAGGATGCCCTCCTCATGTGCCAGGTGCCCTTTGGTGGTCCATCAAAGCCAGCCAAGAGATGCTTAGGAGCTGATGTCAGAGACAGAAGAGTTGATGAAGAACTGGGAGCACTATTCTCCCAGGCTATGGTATGGAGATGGAGGTGGTGATGCCCTTTATCCTCCTCCTCCTCCTCCTCCTCCTCCTCCTCCTTCTCCTCCTCCTCCTTCCTTCCTTCCTTCTCCTCTTCTATCTCTCCATCCTCCTCCTCCCCTCCATATCTTCCTCCTTTCCTCTTCCTCCTCTTTTTCCTTCCCTTCCTTCCCTTCCTGATCTTCTCCTTCCTCCCCTTCTTGTCCTCTTCCTCCTCTTCCTCTTCCTCCTCCTCCTCCTCCTGGCAGCTGAGGCCACAGTGGGCTGACTCCCTCCAGGCCCATTTCCAGTCTCCAGCACTGTTGTTGGAGATTTTGCCTATCACCCATGACTTCTTCAGAAGCTTCCCATTCACCCATCTACCCCTCGCTCTCTTCTTCTAGCTCGCTGGAGATACTTTCCGTCCAATCCCAGTCCTCCCCTCAGTCTTGCAGTAAGGACAGACCAGTTGAAAATCATCCAGATTTTGTAATGCATAATGTTGTATTATGTTATTTTCTTTGAAATGCAACTAATGTTATGTTTCAAAAACAACTGGCAAGTAATGATACTCATGAGAACAGCAAAAAGACAGGCAACGTAGAGCTCTGTCTCGGACTGCTGGACCCCAATAATTTGTACCAGCTGCCCCCCCCAACAATGACCAACCTTGGCCAGTGTTTCCCTAACAGATGGCACTAAAGATGCACAACTTTATACATCAGTCTCTTTTTCCTGTCTTTGCCAGAATCTGTGACCCCATGCATTTTCTCCTGCTCTTTTGACACTAATCTCTGCCTTTGGACCCAATCTACCACTGACAACTTTGACTGGACACAATTCAAAGGCTCAACCCCCTCCGAGATGACGGGACCAATCCAGGACCATACCACCGGAGGTGAGCAGAGGAGAGCAATCACTGTCCCCAAAAAGAAGCAGAGCAGAATGCCTCCCGGATTTTCCTTTCTAGGTTCTGCTTCCTTGATCTTTAGAGTCTGGAATGAAATGGATGAGGAGGTGTCCCAAGTAAACTGAGGTCCTGTGGTGAATGATCCTTATTTTAATGGACTGCTGCTCTCAGGCCTCCATCCTGTGGAGATCTCCTCAGAAAGAGAAAGCAAAGGTTAAAAATGACTGAAGCTCCTGCAAAACTGAAAAAGAAAACAAGCAGGGGGGATACCAGCTTCAGCCTAACTTTTAGTGCTAGCAATAGGATTTGCATCAATGTTAATTTCTTGTTGTGTGCCTTCAAGTTGTTTCCAGGTTATAGTAACCCTTCAGAGATTTGCCATAGCCTTTCCCTGAGACTCAGAAAGTGTGACTTGTCCTAGGTCACCCAGGGGGGTTCCATGGTTAAGCAAGCAGGGATTTGGACCTTTGATCCTGGTCTCAGTCCTCGATCCATTACATCAGAGGTAGGCAACCTAAGGCCCGGGGGCCGGATGCAGCCTCCCGAGGCCTTTGGATCGGCCTCAAGCCGGTCCTGCCGCTGCCGCCGCCCTCCACCACCCGCCATGATGATATTGATTATTGTTGTTATTACTTGTTCTTGGGGTTTTCTTGGCAAAATCTCCACAGGGGTTTTGCCATGGCTTTTCTGGGACTGAGAGAGTGTACATGCATATATTTTTAAAATTTTTTTAATTCTTTTAAAATTTATTTATTTATTTATTTATTTTTGGTGCTTCGGCCCCCCAATTGTCTGAGGGACAGCAACCCGGCCCCCGGCTCAAAAAGGTTGCCTACCCCTGCATTACATCATGTTTATGGTGACCCTAAAACTAACCTATCAGGGGGTTTTCTTGGCAAGATTTGTTCAGAGCAGGTTTGCCATTGCCATCCTGTGAGGCTAGGAGTGTGTGATTTGCCCAAGACCATCCAATGGTTTTACACATCCAAGCTGGGATTCAAACCCTGATCTCCAAAGTCCTAGTCCAACGTTCAAACAACTGCACCACACTGGCTCACTCCATTACATCATGTTGACCCTCAAATATGTTTTAATGTTAGTAGTATTTAATTTATTTTTTAACTTTTGTAATCAATGTCTTAGCTTTGTTGTTGTTTTTTTAATATATTGTAACCCACCTTGAATTCCACTGTGGGAGAAAGGCAGCATATAAATCCTGGAAATAAATAAATAATAAATAAAATACTGACTTTCTACTCCACAATGGGTCCAACTCTATTTGGGATAAAAGCAGTTGGGTTCCAGGCTATAAAAGCCAGAATTCTATTAATAATCCCAAACAGAGTAGGTCCATTGAATCCATAGAGTTTACACATGTTTTGGGTTACCATTCCACAACAGAAATGCTGTTTGGATATTTCTTTTTCAAAAGCAAAAACTGCAGCAACAAATGCTGCACCTCCTGAGGTATTTACTCCATCTGGGAGAACAGCAGCAAGTCTGTTAGCGTGATATGATTCTGGATCACCTCCTATGTCAGCTCGATCCCTGGATCCCTGTTTCTAGGGAGCAATGGGGAGCCACTGCCCTTGTGCCCTGCTTACATGCCTCCCCTTGGCTTACTGGGCTGGCCTCCCTGGAAAGAGAGTCCTAGACTAGAAAAAACCTTTGCCCAGATCCAGGACTTTTCTTCTTATGTTCCCACAATTTCCTTAAATACATTGATCTCTCTGGGAAAAGGCAGTGGCCAAAATTCTGGATCCACAAAGGTGGAGAGTAAGGCTCCACCCACACAGAGCTGCCCCTTCTGCCCATGTGGAAGGCATCTCTGCAGGGTTGATCATGCCCACACGGCCATTCTGTGGCCAGGGTAGAGTGCAGCATGCCCAGGCAGCATTTGGGGCATACAGCCAATCTTCAGCCAGTACCTGGGAAATAAAGAGTCCTTGTCACACCACGCCGTGGTCCTAGAGGTGTCACTAGGGGGTGCGGTGTTTTTGGTTGCACTAGTTGAAACCCCAGTGGGGTGCTACACCCGGTGGGACTGGTGCAGCTTCTGGGTGAGTGAGTAAGGACATTGCCTTCCTTTCTCAGTCAGCCAGAAGCCACACCATATCCAGAACGGGCTGTCTGGAAACTGTAGCACTGCCCCACAGCAGCAGTGTCTTTTGCTCAGAGTCCAGCATGGCTACTCAACCATTGCCCCCCTCAGTAGTGGTCTGGCTAGGTGGCAGCCAGGTGGCTGGTGGGCAAACTTTCAACAGAGTGGGAGGTAGGGAGGGCAGGGCAATCTTCCACCACCACAGCCCTTTCCAGGCACCTGCACCAGGTGATACTAACCCCACTTTAACTGTCATGGCTGAATAACTTGGAATCCTGAGACATGTAGTCACAAGTCTGGCTGAGAGTTTTAATGACCCTCCTTCAACTACTGATCCCAGGATTCCATAGGACCGAACCACCATGGTTAAAGTGGAATCATAGTGTTATAACTGTGTAGGGTGAAAAGACCCCTAAATTCTTGGACAGATTTTGAATCACTGATGGTACAAAACCTCTGTAGGTTGTTATTGAGGACAACAACAATAACATTAACAGCAATAGCAACAGTAGTAATGGATGCCTTTATTTTGTCCTCCTCCCCTTTCTCCTCTTCTTCCTCTTATTTTTCTTCCTTTTAGGGGGCCACTACCTCTACATCGAGGGGAACAATGTCATTGAAGGGAATGTGGCCCACCTGGTCAGCCCCACTTGCAGCTCCTCTGGCCCATTCTGTTTCAGCTTCTGGTACCACATGTTTGGTTCAGCCAGTTTAATGTCACTGAGGGTTTACGTCCACCCAGAGGGTGAGGAGGCCACCCGCCTCTGGGTTGCCACCGGCCGGAAGCAGAACAAGTGGCTCCAAGCCAACGTCACCATCCCCAACACAGGGAGGTTGAAGGTAACTGGGAACAGGTCCGGAGGGTGTTCATGTCAGCATAGTGATTGTGGCAGCAGCACCAGGGCTGGACCTTTCACAGGGTGAGATCCTGCTGTGGTCCTCCTGGTACTCATGGACTGCAGCTCCCAGCATTATTCATCATTGATTGTGCTGGCTGGGGCTGCTGGGAGTTGCAGTCCAACAGCATCTGGAGAAAGGTCTCTGCCTTAAGCCTGCTCATGTTCTCCCAGGTGAGACAATTCCCAGGATCTGAGTAAAGTTGAAAAAAACATGACTGTATAAAAGGTCTGAAGTGTGACTGGGGGCGGGGGGGAGCTACAGAGGTGGACAAAATGAAAATTTTCTTCAATTTTTCAAATTTCTAGCATTACCATAATCTAAAGCCTCAGGTGAACATTTAGAAACAGAATGCAAAGGGACCTTGTAGCATCTCTGAGACTGAGTGAATGCCATAGCATAAACTTTTGTAAACTTGTTCTGTTTTCTCAGATGCATGGAGTGAACTGTTGTCCAGGAAGGACCTATATAATCAGACAGTATGACTAGTCACAGAAATGCAGAACATGTGGGGTTGATGATGGGCTGACAAATTCAGCTTCAGTGATGGTCCTTGAGAGACAAAGGAAGGAGGGAAGATGTTGCCTGAGCCAGGATAGGTAGATGACAATGTGAATGGTGGAGGGAGTTTTGGAATGTGGTGGGTGCAGGCTGGGAAACAGAAAAGATATTAATTGTTAGACCTATTTGTGTTAGGACTTTATCACACTGGGGAAAAAGAAGGGAGCATAGTGGGACGCTCCTGTCAATATTGCACGATTTGGCAAAGATTATCACATGATGTCATGCGATGTCTCAAATAACCCATGAATAAAATGCCATGAATAAACAGTGGTGCTATGATTCCTCTTTATTCATGGGATAATTGTAGGATATTTGTGATGCTATGTGATAATCTTTGCTAAATTGTGCAATATTGACAGGATCATCCCACTATGCTCCCATCTTTTTTCCCAGTGTGATAAAGTCCTTAGTCTGGAAAATCAGTATGCAATGGGATCTTTGGACAAAAGAACAAGGATTCTGAACCTTTCTTTAATAGTTGTAAAGGAGAGGGAATTCCAGCATGTATAGCATCTCACCCAAGAGTTCTAAGATACTCATGGGAGACAGGGCCGTTTTGGTGGCTGCTCCCAAACTGAAGAGCCCTCACCCAGAAGCTAAGCTGGCCCCCTCCCTGCTCTTCTTCCACCAACAAAGACCCCTTTTATTTATTCAAAGTTTTTGGTGATTTAACCAGAAGGGTCTTCTAATGTGGCAAGTTGTGTTGTACTTTTATTCATATTGTGTGTGTGTTTGTGTTAAAGCTTCTATCCCTTTTTAAAATTAATGCTGTTTAATTTGGATAGTTTGCTGAATTCTTTTTAAAACTAAATTTCTTATAAATGTGTGACTGAGATCCTGCAACCCAGGCTGCAATGTATAACTTTACAATGACAGAGTCCCATCTCTGATGCCATAGGCAACTATGTTAGAGAATTATGACGATGTGAAGTCGAAGGCTTTTTGTGGGCTTTTCAGGCTATGTGGTCGTGTTCTAGAAGATTTTATTCCTGACATTTCACCAGCATCTGTGGCTGACATCTTCAGAGAATGCTGGCATGGAAGTGAGTGGGGTGTGTGTATATGTACTATGTGATCCTTGGTTGCGAGAAGGTGATTTACATGTTAATCTGTATGTTGTTCTGTGTTCAGAAGGGTTGCCAGACCCAGAAAAATCCAGAGGACTGAAAACAAGCAGCCACCCATAGGGAAGGTATTTTTACCATACATCAAAGGAGTCACAGACAGAATAGGGAAAGTGGTGAGGAAACACAACCTCCAAATGACATACAAACCTACCAAGAAAATCCAGCAAATGCTGTACTCAGCGAAGGACAGGAGACACCCCCTCACAGACACAGGAGTTTACCGCATACTGTGCAGCTGTTGACAAGTGTACATAAGGACCACCAAAAGCAGTGTTCAAACACAAATCAAGGAGCATGAGAGATACTGCAGACTGGGTCAGCCAGAAAAATCAGCAGCAGCAGAATACATTATAAACCATCCTGGGCATAAGATGTAATTCGAAAACACTGAAATTTTGAACCATGACAACAACTATCTGGTCAGAATGCACAGGGAAGCCATTGAAATCCACAAACACCTGGACAACTTCAACGGGAAACCCTTAAAGTAAACAAAGGGCCTTTGCAGACTGCCCGAAATAGTGCAAATTGAGTCCACTTTAAGGATTAGGGTTAGTGCTAGGGAATCATGGGAATTGTTTTTTGTTTTTCTGAGACATTGAGCCTTCTCTGTCAGAGAGCTCTGGTGCCATAATAAGATACAGTTCCCATGATTCCCTAACCCTAACCCTAACCCTTAAAGTGGATTCAATTTGCACTATTTCTGGCAGTCTGCAAAGGCCCAAAGTCTGGCTGCCAGTCCTGAAAAACACCAAAATCAAGACACAACAAAATGCAAATGAAAACCACCCAGGGTCAAGGGTTTTCCCAGCAGACAATGGATCACTCATTAAATAGACACAATGCCTCCTTGCATATCCTCCCACTCCCACCCTGAGGCCTTGCCATTCAACAACACATAGATTAACATGTAAATCACCTCCTCTCAACCAAGGGTCACACAGTATATATATATATATATATATATATACCTCACTTACTTCCATGCCAGCATTCTTTGAAGATGCCAGCCCCAGATGCTGGAGAAACATTAGGAATAAAATCTTCTAGAACACAGCCACATAGTCTGAAAAACCCACCAAAAAAAATTATGATGATGGCGCCACACAAGATGGAGAGGTCTTTCTTGCCATGCAAAGGGGGCCCATGTCTTCTAACTGCCTTCCACTTTAGATAGTTAGTGGCTTGTGGCTCCATTGTAGGCCATTGCCCTCTCCTCTTTTATTGTTGATGTCCAATAGCATTTACATTTCTATACTGCTTCATAGTGGACTCAGCACTCTCTAAGCAGTTTACAATCTGTAAGCCAATTGCCCCCAACAAGCTGGATACTCATTTCACTGACCTACAAAATGATGGAAGACTGAGTCAACCTGGAGCCCTCTGGGATCGAACTCACAATGTTGTGGCTGCAGTACTGCCATTTAACCAATGCACCACTAGGGCTCTTTGATGCCCAAGAACAGCCTATCCTGCAAAGTGCCACACTGTTGTGCAATGCTCCCTACCTGGGAATATAACCATAATACAATGTTGCTGTTCTAAACTGCACAGTCATACATTGGTTTACAATGTCATGAATTCTCAATGGGATGCGTGAAATCAAGTTTGTGTACACTGAACCATCAGAAAGCAAAGATGGCACTACCTTAGCCACCCACCTGAACAATTTTGGATTTTGGAATATCCAAAATTGTCCACGTGGTTGGCTGAGATATAGTGATACTTTTGCTTTCCGATGGTTCAGTGTACATTAAAAATTTTGTTTCACACAGAAAATTATTGAAAATATTGTGTATAAAATTACCTTCTGCCTATGTGTATAAGGTGTGTTTGTTGTTGTTATGTGCCTTTAAGTCATTTCCAACTTATGGAGACCCTAAACAAAACTATCATGGGGCTTTCTTGGCAAGTTTCTTCAGAGGGGATTTGCCCTTGCCATCCTCTGAGGCTGAGAGTATGTGACTTGCCCAAGGTCATCCCAGTGGGCTTCATGGCCAAGCTGGGAATCAAACCCTGGTCTCCAGAGTTGTAGTCCAAAAGTCAAACCACTATGCCATGCTGGCTGTCTATAAGGTGTATACAAAACATAAATTACTTTTGTGTTTATACTTGGGTCCCATCTCCAAGATTATGTGCATGCAACTATTCCAAAATCCAGGTTTTTTCCCACTGGTCTAAACTTATGGGGTGGCCAAAATTTTGTGCCCATTTTACCATTTGGGGTTTAATCCTTTCTTCCTCAGTATCAAGAGTCAGAAGTAGTTTGTAATATTTCTTAATTCTATGGTTTTATCTTCTGATTTCACAATTTCTTTCAAAATCAGGGTCTGCCTCTTGGATATTGTTTGATTTCAAATCAAGATTAAATATTTCATTTAACTGATGATAGGTAAACCACATACATTTATGCCCTTCATTCCTTAATTGTTCTAGGGATTTCAGTTTCATCTTTTTAATCTATTAACAGATCTTCATATGTGACCCATTTTGAGTCATCCAGTTTTGTTCTGTTGAAGAAAGCTTTGTTTACTGAAACCCACTTTGGCAGTCCTCTACAAATTTGAGGTTTTAATTTTAACCAAATTCGAATTAGAGACTTCCTAATGTAATGGTCATTGAAATTTTTATTGACTTTTAATTTTTCATAGAATAAATATGTGTGCCATCCAAATCTATTATCCATGCCTTCCAATTGTAATAACCTATTATTTTCCAATTTTATCCAATCCATAATCCAATCCATCATGCTTATGTAGTAATAAATTTTGAGGTTAGGCAGTGCCATGCCTCCTCTTTTAATCTCATCTTGTATTAATTTAAGTTTCACCCTTGGTTTTCTTCCAGCCCATAAAAATTTTGATATGTCTTTGTGCCAATCCTTAAAGGGATAGTCATTTGTGATGACTGGTAAATTTTGAAATAGGAGGATCATTTTTGGTAAGATTGACATTTTAACTGCCGAAATTTTGTGATAAACCTAATTTTCCCCACTTCTTTAAGTCTTTCTTTATTTCTTTCCATTTTATCTTGTAATTATTTTTAAATAAATCTAAATTCTTTGTAGTTATATTAATCCCAAGGTATCTTACATTGTTTACGATCTGAAAACTAGAAAACAAAATCCAAAAAAAACCTCCAAAACCCAAAACACTTCTGGTCCCAAGCAATTCAAATTGTAAGTGATAATCAACCTGTACTTGTGAAGTCGTAGGCTTTCATGGCCGGCATCCATAGGGTTTTTTTTGTTTTTGTTTTTTTTTTTTGTGGGTTTTTTCAGGCTGTGTGGCTATGTTCTAGAAGAGTTTCTTTCTGACGTTTCGCCAGCATCTGTGGCTAGCATCTTCAGAGAAAATGCTTTTTCTCTGAAGATGCTAGCCACAGATGCTGGTGAAACGTCAGAAATAAACTCTTCTAGAACATGGCCACACAGCCCGAAAAAACCCACAAAAAAACCCTGTACTTGGTTTTAAGCTGTGTTGTAAGCTGCCTTTGGTCCCATGTTGGAAGAAAGGCAGGACAGAAATATCAATCAATTGATCAATCATATGTGCTACACCTGCTGAAATTCCCTTTCTGCACAACCATTATTATTATTATTAAACAGCATTCACAGGCCAGAGCAGAATCCTGGTGTCTGTTTTCACTGGGAAAAGGGTTATTTCATCTGAAATTTAATGGGAAAGAGGGAATTTCAGGATTTAGGTGCTAGTAGATCCAAGAGCCCAAGAGCCCCTATTAAAGACAAAAGAGCATTGCCTTCTCTCTCACTAGATCACTAGCTCTCCTGAGTCACTCCTGCATTTTTCTCCCAATTGGAGCACAGATAATATTATTAAGCAAGATACCTAATTGCCCAGAACTTGGTATTGAACACCAAATTTAACAAATGAGGATACACATACGCTTGTTTTTGGAAGTAGTGCTCTTGCCCTAAGATTCTGGCCCTGAAATCTGGGAACCCCTCTCAGGAATGTTCTCTAGTATGAAGTCTGGTGTACCATTGAACTTATTCCAGAGGTTATCTTTTCCTCTAGATAATTGTGGAAGGCGTCCGAGGGGAAGATTTTCACAGTGACGTGGCTGTGGACGATTTCTCCATGACCCAGGGAAACTGCATAGGTAAGGGTTCCATCTACAGCCTCAGAGGACCTTTTCTTAAGAACTGTCATTTCATTCTACATACCTATCAGTGTCAGACTCAATCCCTTCCCAGTATCTCCATCCTCCACACCTGTCCAGAAAGAACTCTTTATTTTGAAGAATTTATTGTTGATTATAAGTTGAAAGTGAGCCAGCAGTGTGATGCTACAGCAAAGAAGGCAAATAATATTTTATCCTGTGTTAACAGAACCATAGTTATCAATAAAGGGAGGTAACAATCCCACTATATTCTGCACTAGTCAGACCTAATCTGGAGTACTGCCATTAGTTCTGGGCTCCTCATGTTAAGAAGGATATAGATAGGCTGGAGCAGGCTCAGAGAAAGGCAATAGAGATGATAAGAGATATGAATAACAATATATGAGGGAAGGTTGAGGGAGCTAGGCATGTTCAGCCCGGTGAAAGAAGACTGAGGGGTGAAATGACTGCCTTCTTTAAATACCTTGAGGGCTGCCATAGAGAAGAGGAGACAGGCCTGTTCTCTGCTGTTCCAGAAGGAGGACCAAGTCTAATGGTATGAAGTTACAGGAGAGTAGATTTTGATTGAACGTTAGAAGGGACATCTAAACAGGAAGAGAGGTTTGGAAATTGAGGCAATTGTCTAGGTGATGGGGTCTCTGTCGCTGGACATCTTCCCAAAGAAGCTGGACAGGTCCCTGCTGGGGATGCTGTAGCTGGAAATCCTGCACTGAGCAGGGAGTTAGACTGGATGGCCTCTTGGGCCCCTTCCCACTCTAGGAGTCTATGATTCTACGAACTGTAGTGAAGAATGCAAAAAACAGTTTATCATAACAATGACAGAACAGCTGTTGTCACAAGCATTTATTTGTAATTTTCTGTTTTATTTTGTTTTTTAATATTCTTGCTAGTGTAACTCTATTTTCATGTTGACTTCTTGTACGTTCTATCTATGTTGTATTTATTTTAACTTGTAAAGAGCCTTGAGTCCCAGTCTTGGGGGAAAGGCAGGTTAACAAGAGCAGCAGTAGCAGAGCAACAAATAATGGCAACAGCAATCATTCACTTTAGCATAAGAAAATTCCCCTCTGAATGGCATATGTAATAATTGTAGAGGTCTTAGCACCACATGACAGAAAACAAGGTTGGGAATGACATAATTGAGGTGATTCAGAGTTGGGATTGTGATCCAATCCAGGCCTACTTGGGAAAAGCGCAGTTAAACTTTGTAGGGCTTCCTGCCTGAGACTAGGCTGTCAGGAAGGCTAATGGACTGCGAGAGGCTTTGCCCCTGAAACTCCAGTTGGGAAGAGTTGCCTGGTTTGCCCCTGGTCTCCCCCAGGCAAGAAAGAGGGCAGGGGCACACACAGGGCCCCACTGGCATCTCGTGCCATAAAATAATAGAATTGTAAAAGACCCCCAGGGGCCATGCAGTCCTACCCTATTGTGCCATGCAGAGAGACACAATCCACTCCCTTGTTTTGAACCTGTCCATATACATGGGGAGCATCCTCAAAACAGGGGCAAGTTGTGTCGTATTCATGGCGATAAATCTCCGGTGTGTTTTGTAAAATGAGAAAAGAAAAAGAAGGAAAAGGCAGTCAGGGAGGAAGCTAAACAGTAGAACTAAGCAGCCATTGTACTTGGTTGCTAGCTATCCCATCCTTACCTTACCTAAGGAGAAGAAGCCATGATCTCACAAACAGAACATTAAAACTGAAACCTGCAGACATTGGCACCTTCATGCTCTGAACATTCTGCACATCTGTCTCCAGTAGACAGAATGGAGAGCTGGAGCCTGTGGGATGTCATATGGAAGAAGGAGCAAGCTTGTTTTCTGCTGCTCTAGAGACTGGGATATAGAGCAATGGATTCAAACTCCAGGGAAAGAGATTCCACCTAAATACTAGGAAGAACTTCCTAGTGGAAATTGCTGTCTAACAGTGGAATATGCTGCTGCCTCAGAGTGTGGTGGGGTCTCTTTCTTTGGAGGTCTTTAAACAGGCTGGATGGCCATCTGTCACAGGGAGGGCTTGGATGGTGCCTTTCTTTATGGCAGAATGAGGGTGATCTAGATGTCCCTTGGAGTCTCTTCCAACTCTAGGATTCTATGATTCTGGGGATTTAACTACATATTTCTTGCCCAAAATTGTGACTTCAGCACCATCTCCAAAGGAGGAGGAAGAGCCCACCAAGGCACCACCTGAACAGCAGATACCAGACATACTAAAAGAATTATTCCAACACCAGCGATCAAACTTTAAAGCAGATTTAGCTGCAGCACTAGAACCCATAAAAATGCAGTTAACATCCCTAACTAATGAAATGTCCATGGTAGAAGACACAAGAGATGAAGCCCTCAAAATGGGACTATTGGATGGAAAAGAAACAAATGAATTGCAAAGCATCATGGTGGATTTTCAAAAAGAAATTGAAAACCTTGAAAATCATCTCAGGAAGCTAATCATTAGATTTCATGGCACACCAGATGAGGATGAAGAAGAAAAGATAATTATCTTCCTCATTGGTTTTCTGAACAAGATCTGCCCAGATGTACATGTGTCAGAAAGGGACTTTGAAATAGTCCATAACTCTCAAGTCCTAAAATTGCAAGAGCAAACAATGGCAAGAGATGTTATTGCCAGAGGCAGAACACACTCCTCCAAACCCATAGTATTGCAAAAGTTACGTGCTCTTGCATGTATAGAGTATGGTGACACCAAGATCTCAATGTACCAAGATCTCTCCATGAAAACACTGCAAAAAAGTTTTTTTAAGCCTTATATTGACCAGCCAGAGGAGGAAGACATTTATTACAGAAGGGACTTTCCTTTCTACCTTTTGGTCCATCACAACGGGAGAACCTTCTTAGCAACAACACCAAATCACGTTGCAGCCATTTGTGGTATCCTTAAAACAGCAGTGCAAAAGCAGGACTAGCACTAAGGAGTAAATTATTCTTGGCAAGTTCTCCTATTAGAACATTTGTCACGTCAACAACTTTGTGAAGACCATGCTCCTGATTCAGAGACTAAGAATTCCACATAAAGCCTGTTCATTGACAATTGCTCCAGTACAAAGCAAGATACAGCCTCATTATGTGAACATAAGTATGAACATTTTTTTGGAGATGTGAAATCTTGGTTGTTTTGACATTTCTCTGTCTCAACATCCCCCGGTTTTTTATTTATCCTCTCAGGGAGCTATTTCCCTCCCATTGGTTAGTTGTTGTTGTTTTTTTATCTGTTCCTTGCTGTTAGTCTTGTGGCTTGTTGAAAGCATCCTGGGGAAGCAACTTATGCCATTCTGTTCACTTGTTTTTATTATAGATAAACCAGTTAATTGATGCTTTAAAATGTCATTTAAAGGATAAACAATGCATCATCTTAATGTAAATATAATTCAAAGACATAGCTGTGTTAGTCTAAAACAGGGGTAGGCAACCTTTCCCCTTTAAGGGCCGAGGGACTTCAGCTCCCAGAAGCCTCAGCCATGTTGGCCAATAGTCCCATGTTGGCCAATAGCTCCTGGGATTCTGGGAGCTGAAGTCCCTCGGCCCTTAAAGGGGAAAGGTTGCCTACCCCTGGTCTAAAATATCAGCATGCAAGGGATTTTGTAGCACCTTTGAGACTAACTGTGCAAAAGAATTGTAGCATAAAATTTTGTAGGCTTGGGAGATTATCACACCTGGGCCAAAGCACAACAATCATGCTTCTGGAGGTAACGGAAGCATAGTGCTATAGCAATCTATATTTTTCACACAGTCGCAAAATTGCACAACAATGATGAGATTTAAAGGATAGAGAAACACAATTGCGTTCCACATAAATCCATTCTTGTATCGTTATTACAGCATTATTGAATGTTTCATACATGCATTGGTTCTCCGTGACTGCACATGTCTGAAAAGCATGGTTACATCCCAAACAGAACAAGATAAAATTGATGTATTTCAAAATATTAGTTTTATACAGTTCAAAGAAAATTGTGCCCTACACCTCGAAATAACATAGAAATCTTCTCCAAAACCAATCCTAGCAATGAGTCCCTGTACTGGGAGAAAGGCAGAATAATGATGATGATGATGATGATGATGATGATGATGATGATGATTTTATTGGCGTCTGCACCTTCATGATAGCACAAATGAAGCGCTATCGGCAAACCATTCACGGGGTTTTCCCGTGAATAAGAGGTTACAGGAGCATTCTAGGTTGTTAATAGGAGAAGTATGGGATGAATACAACGTCATGTGAAAACTTTCATGCAACCATGCAGTCATGACGGGATCATTCCGTTTTTCTCCTGTTTTGTCCGGGTAAGCCGCCAAGAGTGCTGATAGCAGCTTCTTGTGAGGGTTGAACGTAAACAAGTCTTTTGCTAATGCAAAGCAAAAAAGCAAAGGTCCATATTACCAATCCAAAGGTCCAGCCAGAGATTGGTCAAGCAGTCCAAAGGTCTAGGATTCCAGAGGGGCAGAGTGACAAGGCAGTCTGGAGGTCAAGGGTTCCAGAAGTCTGAGATAAGTCAGCAGTCCGAGAGTCAAAGTTTCAGGCCAAGGAACAAGGAGAGACAGAGGCTTTTGCTAGGGAGCTTAGATAATCTCTGGCACCAAGGCAGACCTTCTGCACCTGCTTAAATTACCAAGCTGCAGGAGCTCAGCTGAGGCTGATTGCTACAGCGTTTTTCATAAAGTCTCCTCAAATGGCAAAGGTCCTCCCTTTCTGCTCCACACTGGCTGAAGGTAGGTATTGTCCCTTGATCCTCCTCCATGTCTGAAGATTCTGCTGCCAGGAAGCTTGGCTGCTGAACCTCCTGGGAGGCCACAAGCTCTGCTGGAGCTGGCAAAGCAGAACTAGGGCCAGGCTCAGGCTCAACAGCTTCAGGCTCAGGTCCCAAGGGAGGCTGTGGCTCATCTCCCTCATCCTCTGAGTCCTCAGCCAGGCTGGGCATGACACGTTTCTTGTCCCCATGTGATATTCTCCAGGGTCTACTTTTGAAATAGACCTAATCTATGATGGCTTATGCTACAATTTATTTCACACAGTTAGTCTCAAAGGTGCTACAAGACCCCTTTGCATACTGTAAATATAATGTAAATTATCTGGAAACAACAGTGAAGTGTGATAGGATACTTAACCTACTGCTTGATATATTGTTTCTACAAGAGACACGCCATTCCTTGGGATACAGAAAATGTTAATGAGATCACACTTGGGGATGTATTGTTCCACACTTGGGGAACAATATTCTTTGGGAGGATTGTCATAAGCAAGATGGTTGGCCATTCAATTTTCAAAATCTTACTTAAGGGGGGAACCCTGCCACACAGGTAGACAGAAGGCCCAAAGGATCTGGACAAAGTTGTGAATATTATGTCACAGATATCAAACTATGTTATGCATCATTGGGTTAGGGGGTAATTGTGCTGTCAATATATAGTGAGTAAATAAAGATATGTCACACAATGACCTAAATGACTAGCACTGGTGGTTGCTAAAATGGAAATAGCAAAGCACTGGGAAACACTGGATGGCTTACCTGTACAAGTGCGGTTGTGCAGAACGTAGAGGACTCCTCTGTTGGAGAAACATTCTTAACCATCTGGAAATCTGATCAAAGGAGATTTTTTTAAAATACCTGTTTGGTTTTTCCATCATTTGACCCTCCTAATAAGCCATCAAAATTTCTGGACAAATCTATTTTGAAAACAGATTAATGAAATTCCAGTAAAAAGGCTCTCAAATTATAGTGAATGCTGTGAACAGACCACAAAACAAAATAAATGATGCACATATGTTCAGAATATAGGCATATATATATAATCAATAATATCCAATGGGATCGCATAATCATATCAATAAACAGCAGAAATATGTCCCCACCATCACATTTTTCTTAGGTTACAGCATGAATTTAAAAGGAAACAAAAACTTAACAAATACATCAAGAAGCAGGAATGGTGACCAAAAGCTCAATGCATAAAATATCAGTAAATATAGTCTGTAATGCCAATGAGGACAATGAAGCTCTTCTGGTGTAAAGACAAAATACAAGACATGATTAAAATCAGTTGTAGTAGCAAGTTAATATACTTGCTATATGTTCTTTGATTTTGCTTTAGTTGCATTTGTTTTCATTTTTTGGGAGCTTATTTTCTAATGTTCAGTAACAGTTGAAATAAAGAGTAACCCAGAGTGATGAGTGATTCTTCACATGAGGAGGATTAAAAATAAGAACGCTCATCTAGTGTTATATTTGCACAAGTTGTCAGTGGTGCCACAGTGCAACTGCAATGCTTTCAGGCATTGACCTCTGCATGTGGCAAGACTTTGGCCATATTCAGATATTTAGGTCACCCAGGCAAAGATATAAGATAAGGTGCCTTTGGGAACTGCAAAACACTTAGAATAGAAGATGTCTCTGAGAGGAGAGCGGTATTGGATGAGATAGTCTGAGTCCCGACCCCCCTGTGATGTAAACTGATACGCCTAGGTTTGTGTTCCTACCCCTTCTCTTCCCAACAGTTCCTCTCTCATCTGTTCTCTAGGTCAAAGCTAGATTAGCTCAGCATCCTGAATAACTTTCTTATCTTGAAACAGAGTTCAAATTATAAAGCCTTGAGCTTGTTTCTCCATTGGTGTCTTTTCTTCTTAGGCTGAATCAACACCAGCAAAATATTCCAGATCCAGTGCACAGTATTTCGCCCATATTTCACCCCATTTACTTCACGCTGACTCATAAAAAATCTAGATTCAAACTGTACTGATTGCCATACATTTTCCGCAGCTTAAGTCAACTCAGTACAAAAGGGCATTTCTTTCAATGCACTTTCAATCCTTCCCAGAATGCATAAACCTATCAACCAATAGCCTTTCTTGCTTTCCTGTCAATCTTACCTTGCACTCTCATTGCATGGCTCCTTCATCCAATTCCTTTCCCTCCTTCAGACCCCAGTGAATGATCTTGAAGGGAGGGAACTTTAAATGTGTCCACACACACATGCATGCACCCACATACATGCACACGGGATGGATGGCAGGTGATGCATGGGTCTCTGGCAAAGACAGAAGTAGCAGGGCAGATGGAAGAGATGTGGAGAGAGCCACAGCAGGTAGACAGGGTGAATCCTTTGGTCATGAGCCACTTGGCTTCAGAGCAATTTGAAGAGCTGCGCTCAGCCAGTGAGGAGGCAGTAGCCCTGAGGAGAAGGGAAAAAGGGGTACAAAGGAAATGTTTTTTTTCTCCTTCTTCTCAGAGCCACCTCCCCTGAGATAGATGGTGTGGAGGTAGATTAGACATGCTTGGTTGGATACAGACAAGGTCTCCCTGGCTCAGAGGAAGCAAGTTTGCTATAAACCAAAATGATGGTCTTCCCTGCTTTCCTCCTCCTTTCCCAATGATGAGTGAACAAACAAGCAAGGATTATTAGGCCCAGACACCAAATTTAATAAAATAAACACACACACACACCAGCAAGCAGAGAATAAGACATACACTGAACTTTTTTTCCCCCAAAAATGGTGACAACATACTTGCCAGATGGAAGATGACACCCACCAATCTTTCTCACCCCTTGATTCTACATCAATCCAGCAAGACCAGATTTTTCTCGGAATCTGCGTAGTAAAAAGTGAGTTTTTCTAAATCACATTAAAACCTAAAAGAAGCACTTTCACTGTGAATACGTCCATACATTGTGTCTTACAACAGCACCAGAATCGAGGAGGGCACAGGTTTTTGTTCCCCTTGGTGTGGCCCCAGCTTCAATCAGAATCTCTAACCACCACATGGACCATCAGTTTTCAATCACAAGAGCCAAACATGGCTCAGAACAACTCAAGGCCTTCGCCTTCTGTGTGCAAAGTCTCCTAGGCAGTGAAGAGAAGTGGGTTCCTTGTCAGTTAATGGGTGAATCCACTCCAGCTTTTAGTACCAACTTTAAAGGACCAGTCCAAAATTGTGAGGCCTTGTCCCAAAACAAGTCCAACTCCTTGTATCGCTCTTTTAAAAGCTAGACAAAAATCTCAGAGGCTTCATCTACATTGCAGTAATAATCCAGTCTGCCACCACTTTCACTACCATGGCTCAGTGGTATAGAATGCTGGGAACTGTAGTTTTGGGAGACATTTAGCCTTCTCTGTTGGAGAGCTCTGGTACCACAACTCCCAGAATTCCATAACATTGAACCATGGCCATTATAGTGGTGTCAAACTTGATTATTTCTTGCAGCCAGAGTGAACACACACTACCTCACTATTAATATACCTCCAGCCATTTTCCACCATCAGAAGCAAGACCCCTGGTGCAGTTTCTTGTTGCAGCCTCACTCCCTGGTGTGAGAGGGCTAAAAATGCCCTTCTCCTTGCACCCCAATTTGCATCTGAAAGGATGTCCTTCACCCAGCCTGGCAGCTGGCTTTTAAGAAGGGCTTGAGGGTGAGCCAGGGAACATTAGTAGTTACACTTGTTGTTGTTGTTGTCATTGTTATCATCTTATCTTATCTTATATTATATTATATTATATTATATATTAATATCCTGCTTTCCCCCAGAACTGGGACTCAAAGCGGCTCACGGTTTAAAAGAATGATGCCACTAAAAACACACAAAAAGGGAGCATTAAAACCGAATTAAACTATTACACTATTAAAACAAATCACACAATGAAAGAGTAACATTCATTAACCCCTGGCCAGCTCATATAGGGGGATATGGTCCGGGACCTGAGCCATAGATGGGTTTATGAATCGTAACTGTTGAAACAATAAGACTGAAAAGACAAAAGAGCAAAAATAAGTCAGCCCTCTGTATCCATGATTCTTTATCCATGGATTCAAGGAGCCATGGCTTGAAAATATTCAATATATATATATATATTCCAATAAGCAAGCTTTGATTTTGCCATTTTATATAAGAGACACCATTTTACTTTGTCATTACCGTATATTTAATGGGATTTGAACATCTGCAGATTTTGATATCCACGGATGGTCCTGGAACCAAACCCCAGTGGATACCACGAGCCCACTGTAAATAATTTTTATCTATTTCTCTTGAAAAATAACAAACAATGTGTATAACAAAAGTATTTTAAAAATTACAAAAGATACAAAATGAACAAGAGCAATAATGGCAAGCAAAGTAATACAAAATAGCAAACATACTAAACAATACATATTACATTGAAGCAGGGTAAGACAAAATATAATACAAAAGAAAAGGCTTTAAAAAGAGTGGGTCACAAAAGAAAGAAAGCCTTATAATGGCTCAGCAGCTGATTAAGTTATTATATAGCTGAAGAGCATTTCCATCTCAGCAGTTTACCATTAACCTTATAATGACCAAAGTCCTAAATGTTATCCATTTTTCAACAATAAACAGCACTTTGAACTATGCCCAGAAACCAACTTGCAGCCTAACATAGGAGTTTATCACACGGGAGGCAAAGTGTCCAAATCCTGTGCAGAAACGGGGTTTAAATCCTGGGAAAAACCCGCAAAAGCAGGATTGTTTTCAGACACATCAGGGTTAATGAGCATTAATGCTCATTTCGGGATCCTGAAAGTAAAAAGTGGTGTGGTTCGGTGACTTTCTGTACAGGTTAATGTCACATTAATGCTCATTAACCCAGAATCATTTGAAAACAATTCCACTTTTGTGGGTTTTTCCCAGATTTAAATCCCATTTCTGCATGGGATTTGGGCGCTTTCCTCCTGTGTGATAAAATTATCAGCAATCAGTCTTAACTGCCTTCACTTTGAGAAAGGATTAAGGGAGTCTATTCATTCTTTTCCCTAGGGTAACTTTTCTCCAGACCAGCAGAAGGAGCAAAGAGGCAGACTGATGTCTGGATCTGAAGTTACCTTGCTGTCAGAAACTTTGAATACAGCCTGGCATGATGTTCCAGGAACTCTTCTGACTATCACTTGCTTCCTTTGTCTTGCACGCATTTGCTTCCTATCAAGCTGAGCAACATAAAACGTAACCCTGCTAGGAAGATCAACCCATAAAGTCCTGATGATGCAAGATGGCTTGAGATATATTAATATAAGTCAGATATTAATACATTTCCTGGTTCCAAGTGCTCCATGGAAGGGCAGGCAGCCATCTGTATATTATAAATGAATTTCCTGGTACCATTTGGACAAGTGCAGAGAGCAATGAGATCCAATGCAGATAATTCAACATTTCCTACAATCAGGTCCAGATTATCAATGATTCACTTGGTGCAGTAACTCCAAACTCCTTCCTGGCAGGGGCCCCAGCAATGAAGTGAAAAGGGTGTCACTTGCTTCTGATTCTTCCTCACCTGCTACCTGAACTTTCCATTTTATTTTACCATGAACATTTTGTATGTTGATCAAGAAAACTGGAGAGAGAGAGAATTGGAGAAATAAAACCCTGTTGATCTCACTGAAATTGTATAGCTGAAAATGGGAGGCTGGGGGTTTTCATCAATGAGACAGAGTGTGACTTCACACTCCCAGAGTTGTGCGATAGTAGTCCATTAGTGAATTGCAACACTGTGCAACTGAATGTGCAAAAAGTGTGAAATGCAGGATTGCAATGGCCAATGCTCTTCTTCATGTGCAGTGCACAATGGCACCAGATGTGCCAATGCAGAGCAGCTTCAATTACATTTCCACAACCTTCAACTGAATACAGACATTATGCTGTGGCCAGAAAAGTACAACTACATACTTATGGGAATGTATGCATGCACAAGTCAGCAATAGGAGTTTTTTGTAGCTGGTACATATTTACTTACTTAATTTCTATATTGCCACTCCAAGAATAGCTCATGCATGCATACAAAGGGTGCCCACATTCTGGAACCACTCCAGGGCTTTGGTTCCTTCAATCTGGCCTTGGAGATCATATTCAAGCACTGGAGATGTTCATACAAATGCCAATGGAGGAACTTCTCTCTCAGCCCTCCCCACTGTTCCCAGTCCAAGGACATCTCATTCAGCCTCTAAGAGACGAATTAACCCAGCTGGCATCTTCCACTGGTAGGAAAGGCTGCAGGGGGAAAAAAATCTTTTAGGTGACAGATGTTGATAAAGAAACCACCCAGCCACTTGCTTCAAGTTTCCCTTTGCCTTCCCTGCTTTCTGTCATTTACTGAAGGTTGGCAAAAAACATGTTGCTGCCCAATGGGAAGGGTGGCATTACCCCCTCACCTGCATTCCATCTAAAGAATGTGAGTTGGATCTTCCTTTACATCCGTACAAGGGAGGGTTGTAAATATTTGCTTATTTCACTCTCCCATCCAAGAACAAACAGGCCATACTGGGAAAACGACATTGCTATGACAGTCTCCCATCCAACCCCCAAACATCCATCTTCTCTCAGCTGCAACCCTCTAAACCTGGCCATTTCTGTGTTGGTGGAGCAGCAGACAAGCATCTGGCTATGCTCCTGCACCTGGTGCAAAGTAATGATATCATCCACAGAATCCTTCAAAGGAGTTCAGAGGTCCTTGCAGCCCCCTGTTGCTTTGCACCTATTATGGATGCCAGTCATGTTTTCAAATGTTATCTCCCTACTGGGCATGATTATAAGAGTTTTTGTCCATTCTTTGATCATTTTTTCATACTTTAGGACAATTTATGTGTGAGGGGAAAGTGTTTTTCAGCTCCTCAAAAACCATGGCATAGAAAGTATGAGGGAGTATCGTAAAGTAATAATTATCACCTGGATGTTGTTTGGGTATATTGATGAAATTTTGTCAGTGTCATCATTGGTCCCTAAAAGCATTATGTTGAGAAAAACAGCTCATTGTGTCCTTTATATTTGCTACAGGTTGTGCCAGAAAATGGCTAAAGTGTAAGATGGAGAAGTATGAGGGGGGTATCATAAAGTAATAATTATCACCTGGAAGTTATTATGGTATAACCATAATAACCCTATGGGATCCTGGGATTTGTAGTTTTACAAGGTCTTTAGTCTTCTCTGCCAAAAAATGCTCTCACAAACTACAAATCCCAGGATTCCATAGGACTGAGCCATGGCAGCTAAAGTAGGGTCAAACTGCATCATTTCTACAATGTAGATGCACCCAAAGAGTCAGCAAGGAAGAAAAGCATTTTCTGATTAAATGAGCAGGGCAGAAGAAGCAATCGCTGCCATATTCCCCCATATCACAAATGGCCCTCTTTGACACAATATTTTGAAACTGAACTGAGTGTAGCATTTCATGAAAATAAGTCAGCTCAGTCACATAATGGTGGCTATGGAAGTGAAACCAGGAAATAAACTGGATCAGTTTTTTGTGGGATTTTCGGATTATGTGGCTGTGTAGCCCGACATGGCCACATAGCCCAAAAAACCCCAAAAATCTATGGATGCCAGCTGTGAAAGCCTTCAATTTCACATTGGACATCTCTATGGGGAGAAACTGTTCCAAAACTGCAATAGCCAAGCACAGATTAGCACTCAGCTTTTCAGAACCAAAGGGCATTGTGAAGAAACAGCATTCCTGCAGCTATCAATGGAGAGAAATTTCACCATTTATCCTTCATGGCCCATATTTCAAATCATGCAGCTTTGGTTGTAGAACCCAATGAAACCATTGTTTATCTCTTTTATGGATGTAAATTCCTGATTTGGCTCATCCTTGTGTGCTATGGGAGGCAATACCCCTGAAAAAGTACTCCCCTTGTCGCAAGATGACACTACCTATGGCTGAGATCCCAAATGGAGTTTGGACAGTGCAACTCTCCACATGTGTAGATACACATTACTAGTGCTACACAACCCTTGCGTTGAATGTCAACATGAGCAATTGAACCAGGGAACCAAATCTGCAATTGAATGCACAAGCAAATGTGCATGGATATCCTTGCAGAATGCCCCAACATGTGCAATTCTGTTTACATAACCTTGAAATGAATGCAGACATTCCACATTAGATAAAAAGTTCTGTAGGAAAGCTTACTGTATATACTTGACTATAAGTTGAGAAATTTTAGTCTAAAAATTTACTCTGAAAACCTGTTCAGTTTATCCATGGATCAATATTGGTTTTCATAAAAGTCAGCAGCTTCAGAGACTGACAATCACACCTGAACTGTCATGGTCAGCTGTGGAGTTGGTTAAAAAGGCATATTAATTGTTAGGCAATACCTTGGTTGTTGAACATTTTTCTTCTTTTGTAATCTGAAGCACTCTTATCCAAATGCTTGTGTGAGTCACTTCATAGCAGACTTTAATTTAATTTGGTAATTTTGCCTGATTTTAGGCCAGATCTTGGAAAAGCCGACAAACATACACAAATGTCTTATTCAAAACATTCAAAGCCTGATTCCTCAGTGTCAGAATATCCAAGTAAACAGTGCAACTGTTCTTCAGTGACATTATTGTCATAAATGTTATCTGCAATATTGCAATCTTGTTTAATGCTGATTCATCTGCCATTATTAAATAGCTCTTACCATCAGGAAGGTCTTCCTAATATTGAGGTAGAATCTCTTTTTCTGTAGTTTGAATCCATTGCTCCAGGTCCCAGTCTCTGGAATAGCAGAAAACAAGCTTCCTCCCTCTTCAGTATGACATCCCTTCAAGTATTTAAACAGGGCTATCATATCACCTCTTCTCCTTCAATGTCGCCCTTGATTTACTAGGATTTCAAGAATAGCCACAGGTTTTTGGCACACCTTTTGGCAGAGGAGTCAATGTGTCTGCACTTGTTGGAAGCCAGCATAATGTAATGGTTTGAGCATGGGACTACAACTATGGAGATCAGGGTTTGATTCCCTGCTCAGCTATGGAAACTCACTGGGTAACCTTGGTAAGTCACACACTCTTAGCCTCAGAAAACCCCATGATAGATTCACCTTAGGGTCTCTATAGTCAATGGAGAAACCACTTGAAGGCACAACTGTTGGACCTAATCAACAGGACCGCAGCCAATATGTCATAAATAGAAAGGTTTCCTTTCTCCTAAGCTTCCTTGGGTGGAGCAAACTCACATGGTCCCTACCTCCATGACATCCTTTGAAATAAATTAGGCCAGAGAGCCATGATGTCTCCTATGTTAACTGTTCAAATACATGTCTGAATGGGGTCATTGAAAGAAGACTTTCTGGCCCATGGCACTGATGGTGGGTGACTTTACAGGATGGTCTTGGGGACAAAGGAGGGAAGTGTCCAAAGTGGGTTCTTGGAAAGCAATTCCTGAAGTTCCACCAAGGTGGAATCCCAAAGGAGCCCTTTAATCCATTTCTAACCAGATATGCTTTTACCTTCCAGTAATAGAACTATAAAATGTCATTGCTGATCATGGTCCTCATAAACAATGGAGCAAAGGTAGAAAGGCGGGGATGGTGGAGATGGAATTGTTATCTAACCTTAATATAACTGACTCTCCCACCTGCTTCCTTTTACTCTCTTCAGCAAGTTCTCTGGGTCCAAGGCTTTTATTTTCTTTCATGGCTTTCTCTGAGCAGCAGAAGCCTCTATGCCTTTTATTTATGTACACAGCCACATATATTATATCTGCTCCTATAATAAATGCTCTTAACCAGGGTCTCTTTCACACTACACAATTATTGTGTTTCAACTATGACAGAGTTTTGAGATTTTTAATTTGGTGAGATGCTAGAGTTCTCTTTAGAGAATTCTAAATATCCCATCCACAAAACTACAGATCCCCATTGGAGAGTGCAACGATAGTTAAATTAGTATCAACATTCAATGTGAAAGGTAGATTTCTGCATGTGGATGACCCACAGGGTTGCCAAAATAGCAATAAGGGAAAGTCAAAATTCATGATACATGGCATTGACGGTCAGGAAGTGGCTATTAAGAAGTATTGATGTCACTTAATTTAGCCATGCATTTCTCAATAAAATTAAAACACTGCTCACATTCTCCAGACGTAAGTTACGTTAGTTAAGTTAAGACATAAGGAACACAGAATCAATCTTGAACAGCTCTTACTTTCAGGAAGTTCTTCCTAATGTTGAAGTGGAATAGTTTTTCCTGTAGATTGAATCCATTGTTTCTATCCTCCATCCTCAATATGACACCCCTTCAAATATTTAAACAGGACTATCATATCACCTCTTAACCTTCTCCTCTCCAGGCTAAGCATACCCAGATTCTAAAGTCTCTCTTCATAAGGCATGGTTTACAGACCCCTCACCATTTTGGTCACCCTTCTCTGGACACACAAATGGCGGTTAGCACTGTGGCTGCAACCCTGAGCAAGAAGCCATGATCCTGGTGTGTGAGGAAAGGAAGAAATGGGTAAGGCTGAATGCATCTTGACAATGTCTCAATAGCACAAGCACAGATTGTGACTCACTATATTGTGCACTCACTTTTAAAGTCTCTAGTTAGGAGCCACCATCATCTGTATGTTTAGGAGATGCCATCGGAGTTTGGTAACCATCTGCAAATTTGCTGGAAATGGAGACCACTCCTTGGAATCTCCAAGTGTGTGTGTGTGTGTGTGTGTGTGTGTGAAGATTTGGCCACAGAGTCTAGCTTAGAACTTGGTTCTGTATTCCCGTTGCCTAGTCTAAAAACTGCACTCCAGGTAGACAAACTCTGGTCTAGTGTGCACTGCAGAAAAAATGCAGTTTGACACTGCTTTAACTACCATGGCTCTATGCTACAGAATTTTGAGATTTGAAACTTTGTGACTAAAATATTTAGCCACAACAAGCTACAAATCCCAGGACTCCATAGGATGGAGCCATGGCAGTTAAAGTGCTGTCAAATTGCATTAATTTTGCAGTGCAGATGAGACCTCTGTTGCAACTTGGCATCTCCTTGAGTGACCGCTGCCAGCTGCTCTTTTGCTTGCTTGCTCATTCACACCTGGATGGGCACATTTTTATGGTTTCTTCCACTCCGCCCTCCTGTCACCTCTCTTCTCTAGACTCACCTATGCTCTTCTCACTTCACTCTTCGCCTCCAAAGGAGGTGGATTAGAGATTCTGCTGCAGGCAGCAGAGAAAGCACATCCACTCTGCATGAAGACCATGTCGTATCTCCAGCCTGTTTTGGTTCTTATGTGTTTCTTCGTGACTCATGTCAGAGGGTAAGCCATTCTGATGTACAGTTAATTGTAAATAGATATCCCAACTAGTCTTCCAGGAGCCAAACATTGAATTGTATCAAGAGAACAATTCTACTGCAGTGGAACTTTGTTTGTGGGTTAACTCCTTTCCCCTCCCTGAGTTCTCTGTACCACCTTGACTGCATCTGCACTGCAGAATTAATGCAGTTTGACACCACTTTAACTGCCATGGCTCCATGCTGTAGAATCTGGGGTTTGTAATTTGTTGTGGCACCAGAGCTTTCTGACAGAGAAGGCTAAATAATTCACAAAGCTACAAATCACAGAAATCCATAGCATGGAGCCATGGCAGTTGAAGTGATATCAAACTGCTTTAATTCTGCAATGCAGGTGCACCTCTTGAGAGATTATGGCTGTTTAGAAGCAACCAAAGCAATTTCTTCTTGTCTCGCTTGTCCTGCATACACACTGGGTAAGAGATGAATATCAGAAGGCCTTTCTCTGATTTCTTTGCAAAGTGATCTATAATTCCAAAGGATGCTTTCTGTCTTTTCTTGTTCTCAGCTTCATGTTTTGTTTGTTGAACTGATAGTTTTGGGCTCCAATTCATTTTGTTTCTTTTATTTTCTTGTAATTTACTTTGCACTTGTGAGTCCAGATCTTCAAAGGTGAATTGTTTGGTTCTTTCTTTCCTAAACTGAAGACATTCTTCTCATAGTTAAGAGCATTTACTGGAGGCAAGTGTGACTTCAGTGAAAACTTGCTTCTATTATCTGGGTTTAGGACTATTAGATGCAGCTCAACTAGGGTTATGGCTCTGAATTAAATGCATAGACCCTCTGGAATCTAGAGAATTTCCTCAAGATTCAGCAATAAATAAATGAATCCTTGCAAACTGTAGCAAGTCCTTGGGGTCCCTTCCAACTTTAGGACTCTATGATTCTAACATATATGCTTTTTAAACTGATTATGTATTTTTAACCGGTGTTCGTGTTTTTGACTGCCTTATATATCTATTGCTGTATTTTAATGTGTTGCTCCCTACCTTGATCCATAGGAAGAGGCAGGTAAGAAATTATAATTATAATATAATAATTTGTTGCTGCTGCTGCTGCTGTTTTATTTTAGGCCCTCTAGCATGACATGCATCATGTTAAATAGTCACAGCTTTGGAATATACCCCCAAGTGCAGTTAGATGGGTACCAAGTTTTCAGTACCAAGACAAGAGATTTTCAGCTGCCCAAGGATTTTAAATTGCAGTCATCTTTATAGTACTAGGGTTTTTGTTTCTTTCATTTTTATTGTTTTAAAAATCAACATATTATATTGTATGTCTGTGTGTTCTTTCCTTACTGCATTCCAGCTGGAATCCCAAGAGGATGCAATGCAGTTTATAAAATCTTAAAATAAATGAAGAAATATTCTGCCTAGTTTACTGATTTTTTTTTAAAGCAGGGAAGAAGAAAGCCATCAAGTGAGTTATTTGGGAACCTGGGATCCTGGCACAGGTAGGCACCTGTCTCTGGGCTTTTGCTATGATGGCCAGCAGGCAGGGTAGCATCCATTTCATGACCAATGTCTGTGTTTCAGACTACCTTGCCGGGTGTGATTTTAACAACAATTCTCAGCCTTTTTGTGACTGGACACAAATTTGCGGCACAAGCCAAGGAAGCTGGATACGGACCAAGCATGCCACACCTACGCCTGGCACGGGACCAGATGGTGATTATCCTGATGGAAGTAAGTGCCTATTTTCTTGCAGCTAGGAACAAGCCCACAAAACTGGGACTAGGGAGAGGGGGCATGGTACCCCAATTGTGGAACAACCTCCCCTGGAAGGCACAACCAGTGCCAAAGTTGGCTCCTGTTTGCCTCACAGCCAGAACATGGCTTTTTTCGTGATAGCTTAAATTGCATATTTTTTTAAAAAAAAATTAATACAAACAATTATACATAAATAAAAATAGAAAAACAAATCATAAAAAGTATATATACCAGGGGTAGGCAACCTAAGGCCCGGCCCTAGGCCGGTCCTGCCGCTGCCACCCGCCATGATGATATTGATTATTGTTGTTATTACTTGTTCTTGGGGTTTCCTTGGCACAGGGATTTTGGGGCTGAGAGAGTGTGCATGCATATTTTTTAATTTTTTAAAAAAATGTTATTTATTTATTTATTTATTTATTTTTGGTGCTTCGGCCCCCCCCAGTTGTCTTGAGAGACAGCAACCCAGCCCCCGGCTCAAAAAGGTTGCCTACCCCTGATATATACTAACATCTCACTTTAACATTAATCACAGTTGTAAGCTTTCGTTTGTTTGTTTGTAACATATATCTCCATTTAAAATATTTGTCAAACACTGCCTTTACCAATTATTTCAGTTACCTTACCTCTGCTCTCCCCCCCAATTCATTAAGCTTTTGCATGCTGAGAATTGTTTTAGCTACGTTTGTTTTAAATATTTAAGCCCCCTTGAGCTTAAGTAGGATCCCCCCCAAAAAAAGTTTATTGTTGTTGTTTTGTGAATGCTTTTGGTGACTAATTAATTTTTCAAACATGTTGTTATGTGCCTTCAAGTTGGATATTATTACACAGGCTTTTAACCTGACTGCACCCTAACGGGGTGCATGTGGGAATTATTGCACATAATTCGCCGCCGATTTTGCCAGCCAAGTGCAGCCTGGCTGCAACCCAGGTCCCAGGAGAGCTCAGCAAGCCTTTTTTCAAAGTCAGAAAGCTCCAGACTTTGAAAAGCGGCTTGCTGAGTGCTCCTGGGACCTTAGCTGCAGCCGTGCTGTACTTGATCTGTGGAATCGGCAGCAAATTATGTGCGATAATTCCTGCCTGCGTCCCGCCTCCCAGCTGCACCCCATTAGGGTGCAGTTGGGTTAAAAACCCATACGATAATCTCTGGAGTTTATCACACAGGGGAAATCCCGTGCAGAAACAGGGCTTTAAATTAAACAAAACCCGCAAAAGCGGGTGTTTTTTCAGATGACGTCGCTGTTAAAAGGAGGTTAATCCGAACTGAAATTAGACAAAAACTGCTTCTTTTTACTTTCAGAAGATCCCGAAAGCACAAAAGAAGCAGTTTGTCTAATTTCCATTCGGATTAACCTCCTTTTAACAGCGCTTTCACTTTTCACACAGGGCAGAACGGAAGAAATCCCGTTCATTAAAAGCTTCCGCTTTTGCGTTTTTTTGTTTTTGTTTTTACTTTAAAGAGGGATTTTGCACGGGGCTCCCCGTGTGATAAACTCCTCTGTTGTTTCCGACTTATGGTGACACTAAGGCAAACCTGTCATGGGGTTTCCTGACAAGATTGTTCATGAGAGGGTTGGCATTGCCATCCTCTGAGGCTACGAGAGTGTGACTAGCCCAAGATCTCCCAGTAGCCAAGCTGGGAATTAAGACCTGGTCTCCAGAGTTGTAGTCCCAACACTCAAACCACTACACCACAAAAAAACCACAAAGTTATTTTAGCCTTTTAAAGCTGTTTTAACTGGCTTGGGTTGCTTAATGTTTTTATCTTGTTTAGATGATTGATTGGCCAATGTGCCATGTCACAGATGTAGTTACAAATCCATAACTCAGGCCCTGACTGTATAGGTCAGGATACTCTGGGGGCAACTTGAAATATCCTGAGCCTGCACCTGCCCCAATCTGACCCCGGTACCTGGTTCTCTGTTTCCATGCTGGGGAGGCTGTCTGTATGGGCATCCCCCTGATCCACCCAGTGCACCTGCCGCTGCTGTGAGTCACTCCATCTGCAGTCAGAATGAGATGTCCATCAATGAACACATGGCTGGGCACTTCATTTTGCCCTCAGAACAAATCTTTCCATACTTCTCTATAGTCCTTCCCCATTAAAAAAGTATGGCAGTTTCACACACTATGGCAGATGGCTTGCCTGATCTATTTCTTGTGGATTCTGGGATCCCTTCCCCTCAGACCCTTGGTCTGGGATGTCCAAATTCATATGTAGGAAAACATTGGATCTCCTTTGATATTATTCTGGCTCAGCTTCAGATTTAACATAATGTTTTACACCAGAGGTGAGAATCATGTAGCCCCTCATATGTTGCAGGACTGTACCTCCCAGAATTCCTCACCATCAGCTTTGCTGGCTAGTGCTGATGGAAGTTGCAGTCAACAACTTCTAGAGCACTACACAACTCATACTCCTGCATTTGAAAATGTGCTCTGAAAGCCGAATCTTTTGGGCTATGCCATGCAGAATTCCCAATAGCATGGTCAGCAATACTCTGGTTTCTCTTCAGATCGTATAAATCTTTCACCTTTTACTAAAGTAACTTTCCTTAGCTTTGATTATAATGTCCCTTGGAAATTAAAGGTGAAGTGAGCCCTTGGTATCCACTGAGGTTTGGTTCCAAGACGCTCCGTGGAAACCTAAATCCATGGATGCTCAAGTTCCATGAAATACAATGGCATAGTATGGATGGCTGAATCCCTGGATACAGAGAGCTAGCTGTATTACTTAAAGAACAACTGAAACAACATGTAGCTGTCTGACTAACATCTCTAGTTCACCCTCTCAGTCTTTGAGGCTGAGAGAATGTCTAAAGTCAGCTACATTGATGGGAGTTGTAGGGACTCAAGGCAGCTATAAACTTATAGTTTAAGCTGTTATAAGAGCAATTGGCTCATGCTAAGCACATCTGTAGAGATGTGCACTCTGGAGACCAGGGTTTGAACCCTGGCTTAACCATGTAAACCCAGCAGGTGACCTTGGGCAAGTCATACACTCTCAGCCTCAGGGGAAGACAATAGCAAATCTCCCCTGAAGTTCTGAACCAGTCTTGCCAAAAAATGTCCATGATAGGTTTGCCTGGTTCAGAAACGACTTGAAGGCACAGAACACAACACACACATGTCTCACCTAACTCTCATCTAACCAAACTGTGGTTGTTTGAAGGTTAGGCTAGGACTCTTGGAGACCAGGGTTTGAATCTTGGCGAATCTTGGCACAGTCATGTAAACTTAGGGCCTTTGCAGACTGCCAGAAATAGTGCACATTAAATTGAGGCACTGCCCTGGCTCAGTGCTAGGGAATCATGGGAACTGTAATTTATTGTGGCACCAGAGCTCTCTGACAGAGAAGGCTCAATGTCCCAGAAAAAAATACAATTCCCATGATTCCCTAGCACTGAGCCAGGGCAGTGCCTCAATTTAATGTGCACTATTTCTGGCAGTCTGCATAGGCCCTTACTGGGTGACCTTGAGCAAGTCACATTCTCTCAGCTTCAGAGGAAGGCAATAGCAAATCTTGAACAAATCTCACCAAGATTCACTTTCGGATTGCCATAGGCAGCCTTTTTAATAAGCTGAGAGGCCACTCCTGCTCCAAATAATAATATATTTAAAATACTGTAGGTCGCTGGCATCATAAATTCAACCTCTCAGCTTGCTAAGACAATGCCCTCCTTCACTTTGTCAAAAAAGGTCCACCCTGCTGCTGTTGTATTTTCACAGCAAAGTTCTGTGGAACTTTTCCAGTGGTTGCCTCCCTTCCTCTGTTGACTCGTTTGTTTTGATTGTGTCCCTTCACTACCATTAGCTGTTACTGTATTCCACTCCACTTCACTTTCCGCTTGGCTGCGCTTCCCCTCCAAGCCAGCATGCAAGAAAAGAAAAAAAAGACTCTCCAGGGTGGCTTCTTGTCTTTTGTGGGTTCCCTTGCAGGTGGCTACTTCATCTACCAAGAGGCCAGCAACCTCGTCCCTTACGACACCAACAGACTGGAGAGCCCAGCCCTTGTGGTCTCAGGGGAAATCTGCATCGATTTCTGGTACCACATGTTTGGCTCAGAGGATTTGAACCAGTTGAACGTGGTTGTCTTGGTTGAGGGGGCCAAAGGGATTACAGTCTGGAGTCGGAAAGGAAGCCAGAGCTCAGCTTGGCAGCATGGAATCACCTCAGCACATTTCTCGACAGACAAGCGCATCAAGGTAGCACAGATAACAGTAGAACCATAGAGTTGCAAGAGACCCCAAGGGCCACCTGGTCCAACCTCATTCTACCATGAAGGAAGACACCATCAAACACTCTGGGCTTTACAAAATTAGGGTATGCAGCAAACACCGAGAAGCCTAGAGGGACAGTAGATGATGAGGTTGTTGATTTATAAAATATATTCCTGGGATGGAATCCAGTTGGTGACATACACCTGCATAACCTGGCTGTTGCACAATGCCCCTTGGCACAAAGCTTCTCCCTACACAAGCCTGTCTCCACAATCAGGCACAACCCCCCTTGGCATTTAGTGCCTGGGAAGGCGGGGGATGCCCAGGCCACAACTGACCACAACTGGGAGGAAACAGCATCTGTGACTATCCTGGGGCCTTGCACACTAAGCAATTATAGGTCTATGGCTGTACTATAAACACTGTGGTTCTGTCCTATGGAATCCTGGGATCAGTAGTTGAAGGAGAGACATTGAGAACTCTCAGCCAGGCTTGTGACTGCATTTCTCAGGATTACAAGGTATTCAGCCATGGCAGTTAAAGCAAGGCAGTGGTGTCACTGGTTGGTGTCACCTGGTGTGGGTACCTGGAAAAAGCTTCAGGGAGGGGGCAGACTGCCCTGCCCTCCCGCCCTCCTACTACCATGCTTACCTGCCCCATCGCAAACCACTGCTCAGGAGGGCAACACTGCAGCCTCAAGAGAACCTGTTCAGTATCTGACATGGCTGCTGGGCAAGCAGCCATGCTGGACTGTGAACAGAAGGTACTGACCTCCCCATCAGTGCTTGCTTCTGGGGGGGCGGGGGAGCAATACTACAGCATCCACTGCACCTGTTCAGGGTCTGGTACATCTGCTCACTAAACGGAGAGCAGACTCTGAAAAGAAGGTACTGCAGCTGAGTGGTGGCACTGCAGCCTTTGGATGGCCCATTCAGGGTCTGGTACAGCTGCTGGCAGTGGCATCACTAAGGGATGCGGTGGTGCAACCCACACCAGGTAACACCCCAGAAGGGGGTTGAAACCTGGTTGGTCCCTTCCACCACACTCCCCCCATGCTATCCCTTCCACCACACTCCCCCCACACTCTCCCCATATGTCCCCCCCCGTGCCATTCCTGCACATGCTCCCCCCTACACGCCATCCCTCGTTCCCCCTCACACCATCCTTGCACTGTCCCTGCACACTGTCCCCATGCTCCTCTCCCGCACTTCCCCCCCCCCACGGGCCCATCCTATTCTTCATCAGGAAAAGGACATGGTGGCATGGGAGGAGGGAGTGCACACCGCCTCCAGAAGTCCCACACCGCCACACACCAGGTGACACCTGGTATATGAGTGCCTCTGGCTGCTGGGTGACCAAAAAAAGGAGGCAATGCCCTCTCTTGCTCACCCAGCAACTGCACCTGTCTCACCACCTGTACTGGGTATACATCCCCCCCTCTGGGATGTCACCCGGTGCGGTTCAAACACCCCACACCCCTAGTGATGCTTCTGAAAACAGGGTCACAGTGCAGTGTGAAAAGGACTCGATTCCCCAGATACTGGCTGGAGGTTGGCTGCTGTTTCCTCTATGCCCCAAATGCTACAAGATCCCTTTATGTACTCATAAACCTGCTGCTCTTGAACAGAAAGATCTTTGCCTGCTGGCTAAAGAAAAAGAGAGATAGGGCAAGCAAACCTCCCATTGGGAGGGAATTCCATAACCTGAGAGCAGCCACCAAGAAGTCTTGTGATGGTGGTGGGACTGAGGTTGCATCTGCACTACAGAAATAATGCAGTTTGACACTACTTTACCTGCCATGGCTCCATGCTATAGAATTCTGGGATTTGTGGTTTGTTGTGGCACCAGAACTCTCTGACAGGGAAGGCTGAATATCTCATGAAACTACAAATCCTGATATTCCCTAGCATTGAGCCATGTCAGTTAAAGTCAACAGCATTGAACTGCATTATTTCTGCAGTGCAGATTAGACCTTAGATAAAGCCTTCAGCTTAAGATCTTAAAACCTAGCCAGGATCACACGGGGAGATGTGGTCTTACAGCTTGTTTTTAATCTTTTGCTAGGTGGCTTTCGAAGCAGTCAGAGGATTGACAGAATACGGTGACACAGCCTTGGACAATGTGGTTATTAGTAGGGGACCTTGCAGTAAGTGACTCTTTCCTTGCCTCAGCTTTGCAGCAGCAACCAAAATGGGAATTCTCCTAGAATCCTTGCTTTGTGCCCATTTACAGAATATTTTACTAGCCTTTAGAGTTGCTAGAGCTAAGACTAGAGTGAACTCTTGTAGTGCCTTGAATGGATGGTCAGAAGACAAAAACAGTTATGGTTAGTAGGACTGCCTATCGTTTTGTCTTTGAAAAAAATCAGGCTTTGCAATTTTTCACCTCCCAATTTATTTTTTTGCGGGGAAGGTTTGCTGGGGGAGAGAAGAATATTCATGAAAATGCAGGTACCCAACCTTTTCCAGAATTCCCCACCAAAGTACCCCTCAGATGTGAGCAGCCATCCTCTGTTGGAAACCTCCAAAGAAGGAGAATTCACCTCATTCTGAGGCCATCTTTCCAACATCAGTCAGCTTTTACTATCAAAAAATTTCTTCCGAGCCAGAATCTCCTTTCTTGTAATTGGAATCCACTAGTTCAGCTCTTACTCTGAAACAACAGAAAACCATCTTACTTCATCTTCCTCAATGGGGGCAAGCCCTTCAGATAGTTGAAGATGCCAACTTCTTACCACCTCATTCCCTTTTAGGGGTCAAGAGTTTTCTGGCTCTGAAGAACGCTGGTTTCAGAATCTCTGAATTCCTGGGCTGTGATGCTACACCTTTCATCACAAATTCAGCTGACATCACTGGGGACTTAAATGTGCATAATCAGGAACTGGACTAAGAACAGAGTGTGCCATCTGTCACAGCTGAGAACCCCCCCCCCCCCTTTGTAGCTGTGAGATTGCAAAACAAGGTCCGGGAAAATGAGGGACAGCTGTGAGGAGATGGTGTTTGCCCCCAAATCCCCCTATAACGTCTATATGTCATTGTCTCTCACCACCACTCCTCCCAGTGATTAAACAAAAACACCTTGCTATTGAATAAACTAGTCCATCAGTCAAGGTTATAATGACTTATGACTTAAACCATAATCAGCTGTAATCAGCAATGTTGGCTGGATTTTGCCCCACAAGGAAAGGCGGAAGTGTTTTGAGTGGAGAGATGGGTTTGAATCAGTTGATTGGGTCATTAACCCAGAATGAGCTGAGCTATTGTAGAAAATGCTTCAGAATCAGAAAGTTTATTATTATTATTATTATTATTTGCTTTCACAGTGCACCAAGTATTATCGATGCATTTTGGACCACAAGTGATTCAGATTCTGTCCAGGAGCCTAGGAATATTGGCTAGAATTCTGGCTGCATCTGCACTACAGAAATAATGCAGTTTGACACCACTTTCACTGGCATGGCTCAATGCTATAGAATCTTGGAATTTGGGGTTTGTCATGGCACCAGTGCTCTCTGACAGAGAAGAGAAAATATCTCACACAATTACCAATCCCAGAATTCCGTAGCATTGAGCCATGGCAATTAAAGTGGAGGAGTCAAATTGCAGATGCAACTCTTGTCTCTGAAAACCTTGCTTGACATGCTGTTCAGCAGTTATGTGGTTATAGGATGGACTTGCAATCTTGTCACTGCTGGGGATTCACATTTACAGTTATCCAAATGTTGTATTAAAGCCTTCTAGGTCTAATAAATTTTCATTCCTTAGATATATCCATTCTCGTACCCACTCTAGACAGCACGCATAATAGTATGTTTTCAAATCTGGCATTGATAGACCACCATTCTCTCTAGTGTCAATTATTGAATTCCATTTTATCCTGGCTTTCCTCCCTGCCCATATAAATTTGGTCAAATTTCTTTTCCATTTAGTAAATATAGAATCATTTAATATAATTGGCAAATTTTAAAATAGATAAAGTAGTTTTGGTAAAATACTCATTTTTGTGAGTGCAATTATTCCCATTAAGTTTGACAGTGGAAGATGCTGCTACCTCAGAGGGTGGTGAAGTCTCCTTCTTTGGAGGTTTTTTAACAGAGGTTGGATGGCCACCTTTCACAGGGAAGGCTATATGGTGTCTTCATTGCTGGGCAGAAGGGGGTTGGATGGCCCTGGGGATCTTTTCCAACCCTATGATTCTATGATTCTACATTGACTCTGTAAGTTTCTGGATCTTGGCCTATAAGTTCTTCTTCTCGTTGTTATTTTTAAACCCTTATTGGAAGAAGGTAGTATCCCATCTTGGCAGATCATGGTAAATGGGCTCATGGCTGCTTTGGGCCCAGCTATTTGGCCCCAGTATTAGAAAAATAGTATCAGTGAAACTCAAAGGTAACTTTTCTGTTCCAGCAACAGTGGCTAGGAGCTCCTGCTAATTAACTGGTAGCTTTATCTTACATTGCCTCCCATTTCTCACCTCTCTTGGGGTACAGTTTGTACTGATTAATTAATTGGTTCAAAAACAAATAACTGACCATGTGATAATGCTGGTCACACATTATCTAGAGAGTGTCTATGAATAAAAATACATCCAGTTGACAAGTTGTTAAAGGATTATCACTTAGAATGGCAGAGAGTTACATTTGACCTGGGGAGAGAGCATTTGCCTATCAAGCTTTCTGTTAGTATAGAGGTGCTAAAACCTCTGGAGCCTTTGGAGGTGAGGGTATAAAACCTGCCTTTGGTCTCTGGGGGCTGATAATTTGTTCTTTCAAGCTCTCTGTTTGGGATGCTGGTCATCGGTATAAGGCAGTGGTAGGCAACCTTTCTCCTTTAAGGGCCGAGGGACTTCAGCTCCCAGAATCCCAGGAGCTATTGGCCAACATGGGACTATTGGCCAACATGGCTGAGGCTTCTGGGAGCTGAAGTCCCTCGGCCCTTAAAGGGGATAGGTTGCCTACCCCTGGTATAAGGAAAGGGTCAGATTCCTGCTTCCTTTTCCACAGGAAAATCTGAGAACAGAAAGTCTACTTTTCTGTGAGTGGCAAGGGGCCATTTTAGTTAGGGGGCATCAGAGATTTGTTATGTCTCCCTAGCTGCATGTCAGTTCCAAGGTGTCTTTAGAATGTAACTTGTTTCTGAAATACTGCAACTTTCTGAGCTAGACCTGGAGAAGGACTCTCTAATAAGCTTATCACATGGCACTTCGAAGAACGGGAATGGAACAGAATGCAGGGGAACAGAATGGAGCAAAAATGCATTTTACTACACGGGATAACACCACCGATGCTGCTGGAAGTCCCCGATGCGTTCCCCAGCCATTCCTGGCAGCTGATTTTTGAAGGACTGTTCAAAATCGTCCTTCAAAAATCAGCTGACAGGAACGGCTGGGGAATGGATCAGGGACTCTCAGTGGCATCGGTGGTGTTATCCCGTGCAGTAAAATGCGTTTTTGCTCCATTCCTTTCCCGTTCCTTAAGTGCCGTGCGATAAGCTTATAAGACAGGGGAGTCACTGGAGGTGAAGGGAGTGTGGACTGCACTGGGTGACAGCTCCTCTTTGGCCAACCCTTCTTTGCCCAAAGGACAACCAGCTTAAAATACACCCTATGCTTGGCATTGTACTTTATCTCCTGGTTCAAAGTGCTGGGCTGGAACAAAGTCTAGATCCATGGAAGCCTTTGTGTTACTTTGGGCAGTAGTTGCTCTTTCTCCAGCTGAATTGCCTCCTAGGTTTGTTACTGGCATGACTCAGGCAGTATCCACACTGCTAAAATAATCTGGTTTGGCCATACTTTAACTGTCATGGCTCAATGCTATGGAATTCTGGGCATGGTTGTTGCGGCACCAGAATTCCATAACATTGAGTCATGGCAGTTAAAGTGGGGTCAAATCAGATTATTTCTGCAGTGCCGATGCAGCCAATATGGGGAGGATATGCTTGCTGGATGAAAAGTGTGTCATAAATGAAATGTTATGATACAGATTTCTTTTTTTCTTTTTTTCTTTTTAAAAAGAGGGCTGATTTCTTTTTTTCTAGTGTCTACCACCACTGTCCCAACTGAGACAAGCACATCAATCCATACAGCAGGTATGTGGATCTGTCAGCCAGAACTTGAGCCTATTGGTGAGAGGATGATTGGTACAGTGAAGTGAGGGAGGGATCAGAATCAGCCTTGCCTGATAACCTGTCTCAGCCACCATTGGCTCATAGCTAAGTCAGTGGAGTCACATCTCCCTACAGTTAAAAGGATATAATATAACACACGACAGGAAAGATTTCAGTCTAATGTTCCATAGAGCCATTGCCCACCAGAGGAGACGGGTCTGGATTCTGTGGCCAGTGGATTGACACCCGAAAGGCAGCCTCAGATGGTCAGTGGAGGGTCCAGCTGGCCAGTGTTCTTGTGCAAGGAAAGGCTTGGTTAATTCATTCAACACACACGCGCGTGCACACACACACACACACACACACACACTTGACAGTTCTGCTTGGGTTCTATTTCCTGACCTTCCTGATGGTCTTACACTGCTCTCAGTATTTTACCTTTACACAACCTCTGGTTCCCAGCCTTCACATGCCACTTTCTAAAACTCCCTCCACCATCCATGTGGCCACCTACCCACCCTGGCTTTACCCAAAATCTTTCCTCCTACCTTTATCTCTCAGTAATCATAGTTAAAACTGAACTTGTCACCTCACCACCAGACCCACAAGTTTTGCGTTTCTATGGCTACTCATATAGTCTGGTTATAAAGGTCCTTTCTAGGCACTAGTTCACAATGCATCTGAGGAAGTAGACCACATCTATGAAAGCTTATGCTACAGCTTCTTCTGCTCAGTTAACCTCAAAGGTGCTACAAGATCCCTTTGCATACCATATCCACAAGTTTTGCATTTTGATGGATATTCACACAGTATGATTATAAAAGTCCTTCCTGGGCACCAGGAAGTGGACCAAATCTATGAAAGCTTATGCTACTTTATTTATTTATTTATTTATTTATTTATTTATGCTCGGTTAAGTCTCAAAGGTGCTATGAGATCCTTTTGCATACTGATATTCCAGGCTAAGATGGCTAGGTCTCTGAATTTTCCCTTGAATGGTAATAGTCATAAACTAGTGAAAATGTTTTATTTTTTGCTGCTGCTACAGTTTTGCTTCCTTTATTTTATAAGGACTGTTTGGTTTCTTGCCTGAACATATTATGTGTGTGAAATCAGCATGAAGTCAGTTTTAACAATGCAGAGTTTAAATATTGAAGAAGCTGTGTGCTTCGCCAGATGGATATCAGTTCAGAAGATGAAAATATCTTATAACCTTACAGCATTTTATCTGTCATAACTGCAAATGCAAATCTTGGATCGTGGCCACCTTGTGGTATTATTATTATGCTTTAAAGACAAAAGGTTACATTTTCGATTCTAAAAAAAAATGATCAGTTATTTGCTTATCTCATCCCTGTTACTATATACCCTACTAGTGCATGCGAAAAGGAATTCATCTGCGTGATCTGTTGCAGTATTAGCTCCTATCTCTGAACTTTCTTTCTCTTTTAACCAACAACTATCTAGACCAGTGCTAATCAAAGTCATAATTCCAGGCCCAATTCTGTTCCCTGAGCTCTGATATGTTTCCAGGAAAGAAATAGTTGTCCATATAGTCAAAGATGCTGTGGCCAGGCTGTTGACTGAAGCTGGGTACAGGGATCATATAATGCCATTGTTGAAACAGCTCCACTGGCTACTGGTCTCTTCCTGTTGCTGTTCAAACTGTGGATTTTGCCCTTTAATGCCCTGAACAGTTTAGATCCAGACTATCTGAAGGACCATATTTCTTTCTATAAACCAGCGAAAGCCTTAAGATCTGCAGAGGAGGGCTTTCTCACAGTCCCACCACCTTTGCAGGTGATGACAGGGACTTCTCGATGGCTACTCCCAGACTGTCGGACTCCCTGCCACCAGAGGTCCTGTTGGCCCCCTCCCTGTTCTCTTTCCACCAGCAGGTGAAAACATTTTTTGTTTAAGGAAGCATTTGGTGAAGGCAGATAGAGCTTTTAATGGAGAGGGGATGTAGTGTTTTTTATTCCATCATGTTTAAATTGTTTTTTAATACTGTTTTAACTTGTGCTTTAAAATTAATCACTTTTAACCTTTATTTTAAGAGTTTTTAAATTGTACAGTGGACCATTGGTATCCACTGGGGTTTGGTTCCAGGACTACCACCATCTTGTGAATACTAAATTACAGGGATACTCAAGTCCCATTGTATACAATGATTTAGTAAAATGGTGTCCCTTATATAAAATGGCAAAATCAAGGTTTGCTTTTGGGATTTTTTTTTTAAATGTTTTCAAGCCATGGATGGTTGCATCTGTGGATGCAGAATCCATGGATACGGAGGTCTGACTGCATCATGTTTTAAAGATGTGTGCCAACTTGGTCCCACACCAGGAGAAAAGAAAGATGAGATACAAATTAAATAAATGTAAGTATAAATATAAAAGTTTTTGATAGTGGACAAATTGCATGATTAGTTACTAAACAAAAAGGCACCCAGTTCATCAGCTCAAAATGCACTCCTTGATTGATAGTCCTACTAGTAAGTAAGTGAGTTTAATCCTACTAAATCTACATTTCTTCATCCTCCTAGCTCTTACCACTACCATCCAGACTGAGACAACGACCCTGGCCCCTCTCCCAGGTATGTGGCTCCATCACACACAGCTTGAGTAGGTGGGGAGGGGAAGCAATGGGCACAGAAAAAAAGGCAGAGAAAGCCCCAGTTTTGCCAGTCTGAGCCAACTGTCCAATTGGCCTTCCAAAGCCCTTGGAAAATATGTAGAATTGTTCCTTGTGAGCATGGAAAGCTGCTCCCTGGATGGGTCCTGCTAGACAGTTCACACATTTGCCTCCTCCATCCTTTCTAGCCTGGTTGGACCATGGAGTCTCTTGGAAAGGGGAAGGAGAAGGGATGGTCTGTGCTAGAGGAAAGAGAAAGCTGGAGAACCATGCAGAAAATGCTTACTCAGAAGAGGCTCTATAGCATTTCACTCTGAGTGCACCTCAACCAAGATTTGAAGGGGAGGTCCAGGAGGGACCAGTAGTTGCTATCCAATTTATGGCTATTTGCAGAGAGGATACCTTTGAACAACTGAAGTTGGAAGCTCTGTGGTCCTGCCAACGTTCACATCAAATCTCTTCTCTTCCTGCCTCAGGTCCCTCCATTCCATGTCACTTCTCCTGTTCCTTCGACGTGGACTTCTGCTCCTGGACACAGTCGGACACTGACAGCTTTGACTGGACACGACACAAGGGCCCAACGTCCTCAACAACTACAGGACCCTCTTATGACCATACCACGGGAGGTAAAGAATTAGACTGGGACAAATGGATCTCTGGCACAGGAATATGTCATTCTTTTTCTGCACAGGCAGAAAATCAAACTCCTTCCTCTGGCCAGCTGTTTCCCAAGTTCTGCACGTTCCCTTGTTGTTGACAGTTGGTTCTCCTTTTCAGAGGGCTACTACATCTACCTGGAAAGCAATGACGCCAACCCAGGTGACATGGCACACTTGGTTAGCCCCACCTGCACCTCCGATGGGCCCCGTTGCTTCCGCTTTTGGTATCACATGTATGGTGTGGCCCGCACAATGGCTCTGCGTGTCTATGCGGTCTCTGGTGATGGAGCCCCTGAACCGGTCTGGTCTCAGATGGGGAACAAGGGCAACCGGTGGAATAAAGGAGAAATCACTATCACTCACACAGGAAGGCTGCAGGTAATGGAGACAGTCTCAGCAAGGCTACCATGACCCTGGTCAATAATGCAAGTCTTGTCCAGTTGCGGAACTGACTGGAGATGTTTACTTGTTGTAGATAATCCTGGAAGGTGTGCGTGGAGAAGACTTCCGCAGTGATGTGGCTGTGGATGACATTTCCATGACAGAAGGATACTGCCCAGGTAAAGCTGAGATTCTTCAGAGACTTCAAACGGTGCTTACTGTAGATCAGTGATTCCCAAACTGGCTCCCAGCTGTTTTGAACTGGCACCCAGAATCCTAGACCTGGGAGCTGAAGACAAAAACACCTGAAGGACCAGAGTCTGGGAATCACTGCTATAGATAGTGTGGGAACAGGCTCAAGCTTCCTTTCAGCTCCTTTTTTAATCTTTTTGAACAGGTTGGGGGATGGGAGTGGGTTTGGAGGGTGGGATACCTGGCCTCCTAGTATAATACAGAGGGGAGGCTTCCTATACTTTTATCTCTTTCTCTGGCCTCCTTTGCATGCATTTAAGGGCATCTGGTTCATAAGACTGGCCACAAACAAAGGCTAAACATTGATGGCACATGAAATGGAAGTCCAACACATACCATACATACCTATCTGGAACACATGGGAAAACATTGCAGTACTGTAGGAAACACATTGGTAACATCTTGTGCTTGGACATGTGCATTGACATGCCAGTTATGGCTTGAGTTATGTTGGTGTCATGTTCATGCATAGGTTCCCTTCCACCTGCATTTAAACTTTTTAGACCATATTCAGTTAAGAATCCTGTGAGCAGAGTTCTGCAGGTATAAGAACTGCATAGGCCACTGTGCATTATTGTATGGTGCAGAACTCATCAGTGCCTTCCACATCACCCTTGATTCCCTAGGAATGCAAAAACAGATCTGTGTATTATTCCCCATTGCATGCAGGATAATAAACAGATACACATTGGTAGGAAGACAACCAGTGGTTGCACAATGTTGTTATTCAGAACAAAGGAGTGTAGTGCAACAACTGTGGAACCATGTGGATGTAGATTTAGGCCTTGTGGGCATGATAGGAAATCTTGCACTTCATATTATAGTGGCTATTTTCTGTTGCAATGGTTTGTCCTCTGAGTCCCCAGAGTAATAGGTTATAGAAGATTTAAATGAACTAATAAAGTGTATTTTTTCATTGTAGGATACCCAATTCCCACCACCACAGTGGACACCACCACAACCATCACCACTGCCCGCCCAGTCCCACCAACTTTTGGTGAGTCTCCTAGAATAGCAGTTTTTCCAAATGTGTCTGTGTTTCCAGGCCTGACACTTTTCCTGCATCCATTTTTTTTTTAGTGAATTTGAGTTTGGCCTCAGGTGTTGCTAGTTGGAGGGAGAGGAATAGATTCAGCTTGGTGAGCTCATGGGATCTTCAGTGCTGTGGAGAAGAAATATTCCTTCTCTTATTCTTCTCATGTGCCCTGGAGGAATGGGGCAGATGCTGCTGTTGGCCCCCTGGGAGTGCCATATAGGCTGAGAGAGAAGTAGTGGAGGCTACTTTCTTCCCGAGTTGGAGAAACACCCAAGACAAGGCAAGCAAATGTTTCCCAGGGCTGTTGGGGGTGTTTCTCCTCAGCTTGAGGTGCCAAAGGAGATAGGAGAATTCCAACAAGGTTTTGCTGTTTCCTGGAGATTACAGTATGCCTTGGAGGACTCAGTAGATCTAAATACAGAGTGAGATAAAACTCAGAGAACTTGTCTAATTGAGAACATGGTCCATAAGTCCATAAACCCCCAGAATATGGAATGGATTGCCGGACGAGATCCGTCAGATTACAATACTAAACAGCTTTAAAAAGGCTGTTAAGACAGATCTCTTCCAGCAGGCCTTTCCAGAATAGACTTCCCAGCCTCAGGAACCTCCTTATTTTGCCCTCTCCCAATTTGATTGCCGTCACTACTCCGCTACTCAGTTTGTTGTTAGATTTTGTTGTTTATGGTTTTCTTTTATTTTATGTTTTAGCCAAAGATGTTTTAATCAGTGTCTGATTTAATATTTTTTTAAGAGGGGGTGGGTATTGGGTTTTTTGGATTTGTACTCTATGTATTTTTAATTGTTAGCTGTGCACAGAGGGGCGGGGTATAAATAAAAATGTTGTTGTTGTTGTTGTTGTTGTTGTTAGTCTGCAAGTTAGGTGTGAAGAACAATTAAGATTCAGCAGGCTGCTGGGTTTTTGTGGAAGTAGAAACAGTATTGTTCCAGTCTTGTGATTGGACCAGGGTGAATATTTAAATATCTGGGCCCTCCAGAATCCCACAAAAAAACACACGAGTATTTGGACTACAACCCAGAAGTTGCAATATTTGCAGTCCAGAAGATGAAAATGGGTTATTATTTTACAGCATTTCATCTATCATAGCTGCAAATGTGAATTTGAGGGGCATGCATTAATATGGATTGTGGCCTCCTTATGGTATAATTGTTAGTGTGCTTTAAAGACCAAAGGTTATGTTTATAATTCTTTAAAAAATAATCCTGTTATTCACTTGGTTTATCACAGTTACCATAAACCTTACTGGTGCATGCGAAAAAAGCTTACATAAAATCAAAGAAGGGACCATGGTGTGATCTATTCCAGCCCTAGCTCCACAGTGATGTTGTGTATCTCTGAGCTTTCCACAAAAGCATCCACAAGCATTTGGACTAAATCTCAAGGCCTACTGATTTTGAGTGGTCTCCTATTCCTGAGCAATCTGTTGTTTCTTAACCCTTGGAGGTAGGCTTTGTGAACAGAAGGCTGTCTTGCCTGTTTCTTCCAGTGAACCTTCTGTTTGGGTGATCACTAGGCTCCCTTCTCGGGGACCATTCAAGGTAGGGGCCACATCTTCTGCTGCTGAGGGTCTTGGTATAGCATGTTCTCATGACTCCTGGTGGCTCATAGAGACTTCAGTTTCAGAATATTCTCTTGAAGATGAGATTTCTGGCCCAAGGAAGTATCTGGCAACCAGAAGGTCTGTAACCTCATAAGCCTGGGGAATAGCTGGCAGATCTTTCAGTGCAAGAAAAAGAAAACAATCATATTTCAAAATTGCACAACTGCAACATTTTATACTCTGTATCAGCTGCCAGACTGGTATATGCTCAAAAATGGAAAGAAAAAGAGGTACCAACTCTGGATGATTGGCTTATAAAATGTCTTGACATGATAGAACTAGATAAATTGACTATATTTTTGACCGACAAACTAACCCAAGATTGGGATAAGAACTGGGAATCATTCATAAATTTCTGCGACCAGAAATGGCATATAACAGTGTAAATATAATGTCAATAGGCAGCTGAAGATTGAAACAGTTTATAGGGATGAGAAGATTGTATTCTTTATTTATCCTCACTTTTCGTTTATATATGTCTTATATATGTGTGAACACAGCATAGTTGACAAACAATCTCACCAGTAATTTGAACTTGTAATGTAGATGAACATAATCAATAGTCTAAAGAAGAATATATTATAAATGATGCATGACCAAAATCCTAATCACAACATAACTGAACTTTTAGGAGGTGGGAGGGTATGTGAGGGATGGGAAAATGTTATGGATTGTAACTATGTACACAGTTAAGATAGCATACTGATCAAGTGGGTCACAACTCTGTACTGTACATTTTTTCATACGATATGTATGCAAATATTAATAATAAAAAAATTAAAAATTACACAACTACAAATAAACAATATGATATTATAGGTAATCTAACCAGTTAATGCACAGCATGACTTGAAATTTATAGCATTGGTGCAATATTAACATTATTAGGAATGCTAAGGAAAGGTAGAGGATAGAAGAAAGAGAGGAAGACCACAAATGATAGACTAGATCAGGGGGGTTATGAGGAAGGGCTTGCAGGATCTGGGCAAGGCAGTGGAAGACACGGATTCTTGGAGATGTCTCATCCACAGGGTCACCATGAGTCAGAACCGACTCAAGGGCAGCTAACAACAAAAGTCCAAAGATGCACACAAAATGCATTACAGAATTCAAGTTGGATTACAGAATTGACAAGAAGTGGGAAGGGGAGATAGAATAATAGTGAGAAGCTGGCAGTCAGTGAAGGACAAGATTTCAAGATAATATCCTGTTTGGCAGCTCTTCTTGGAGAAAGCCAGCACTTCTTCAGAAGAGCCGCCTTAGAAACAGTAAATATTGCCCTAGGTAAGGAAATGGTGTTTTCCATCCAAATCATCATAATCAAACATATAAGTCCTGGACACTGGAACACCAAATAACCAGGCTTTCTAAATTGTCATTGATATTCACCTTCATGTTCTGTTAATTGACTCATTGTATTACTTATTGTATCATATTATATATTTGTAGTTGTGTGCTTTTCCAACACTCCCTGCTTTGTTTTGCTTTTTGGCTGCTACCTGTCTGCGTTAATTGAAGCCTCTAGCCTCCCCAGGTTGGTTTCTTTCACCCCAGAAGTAGGAAACCCCTTTCCAAATGCAGTTTGGTACTGAATCAAGCTGGTGGTTTTGACCAAGATCCTACATGGATCATGGAGCTGGAGAATACAAGTAAAATTCTACAAAATATAACTCCATTCACTCACCCTATTTGCATCCACAAAACCCACCTGTCTCCTGCCACCACCTTCAACAACAGCTGTTTTGGTGGCAGGGGGCAGCCAAACAGCATTTAACTGTCTTTCTACATCCTGATACATGACAAAAAAGGCATGTTCTCAGACCTCCAGGGGTTTCTTTTAAGGTCCTGGAAGATAGCTTCATCTTCAAGAAAAGAGATTCCACTTAAACGTTGAGAAAAACCTCCTGATGGTAAGAGCTGTTCAACAGTGGAATCAGTTACTGCCTTGGAGTTTCCTTCTTTGGAAGTTTTAAAGCAGAGTCTGAATGGCCATATGTCACAGGGAGGGCTTTGATTGTGTCTTTCTGCATGGCAGAAGGGGTTTGGACTTTATGGCCCTTGGGGTCTTTTTCAACTCCATGATTCTATGTTTCTATGATTTATGCGTCCAGCTGCAGGAATGCTGTCTGACCACCCTTCCCTTCACTGGCAGTGTTGGAAAAGGCCAGTAGGGATCAAATGGGTTCTACAGGTAGGGGAGTCTTTGCACAAAGGAGGTAGTGAACACCTCCTTTCACAATGATGTACAACTTCTTTATGTCACTTAGGACTAAACTGAGGCTGTTGTAATTTGGACATATTGGGAAAGCTAACTAGGGAGTTTATCACACAGGGGAAATCCCATGCAGAAACGGGGTTTTAAGTTGAAAAAACCCACAAAAGCAGGCAGATTTTCAGACGACGTCACTGTTAAAATGAGGTTAACCTGAATGGAAAGTAGTCAGAAACTGCTTCTTTTTACTTTTGGAAAATCCCGAAAGTAAAAAGAAGCAGTTTTTGACGAGTTTCTGTTCGGATTAACCTCATTTTAACTCCATTTTAACAGTGATGTCATCTGAAAATCTAACCGCTTTTGTGGGTTTTTTTCCAATTTAAAGCCCCGTTTCTGCACGGGATTACCCCCGTGTGATAAACTCCAATGATTGGCAAAGTTAAAGGCAGACAGAAAAAAGCAAGACCTCACTACAGGTGGGTCAACTCCTTCAAGGAAGCCATTGTTTTCAGCTTCCAAGATGTGCAACATCCAAAGATATTGATGATGGGGGTTCCTGGAAGTTTCCCATTTTTAGGCTTGCTATACATGGAAGCTGACTGAGTGGCAAATGAAAACAAATGTCACCAGCAGAATTCTGACCAGAGTCTCTCACATGTTCTTTAGTTGTGACAAGTAGCATCATTCCATGCATGAAGTGATGTGCAGTGATGCTCATTGCTGATTTTTCCTTTCCAAAACTGTCTCATTTTGACCCTCTTCTTTTCCTTGCAGATTCCTGCGTGGTGTCAGGCGACCCCCATTATTACACCTTTGACAAGCAAACCCACCACTTCATGGGCAACTGTACCTACACCCTCTCCCAGCTGTGTGATCCCAACATCTCCCTCCTGCCCTATTTCAATGTGGAAGCAACAAACGAACACAGATGGGGCAACACACAAGTGTCCTATGTTCGAAGTGTGGACATTGATGTCCACGGCATCCGGATCACTCTGGAGAAGGGGGGAACCGTGAAGGTATGTGGCATGTGTGGGTGACCAGTGTGCCTTGAGTAAGGAGTGCATCCAAAGAGTATCCCTCCTTCTGACATGTCCTCTCAGGAGAGGTCCCATCAAAACCTTTCCCCCTCCATCATCCTCAGCCTCCAATGACCGTGCCTGAATCTCTCTCTAGGTCAATGGGAAGGAAGCTGATGTCCCCTCCACACCGACATCTGATGTGCACATCTGGCCCAGTGGGTTCTACAAGGTGGTTTCAACAGACTTTGGGTTGAGAGTCAAGTTTGATGGAGACCATCAAGTGGAAGTGACTCTCCCGAGCACCTACAAGGGCAAGGTTTGCGGCTTGTGTGGCAACTACAATGACAATCCCACTGATGATTTCCTGAACCCCCGTGGAGAACGAGAGCCAGATTCCACCAGTTTGGGGAACAGCTGGCAGGTCTCCAACCTCACCAGGTAGGTCACTTCCATGATAGAACTATGATCCCATCCCCAAATTTTGCCATGTACCAAATAAAGGTGTTTCTTTTCCTTTTCAGTTGTTCTCCAGGGACCAATCCTGTCTGCTCAGATTCTGTGATGGAAGCAGCTCAGAGCAGCCGTTTCTGTGGACTCATCACAGATGCAACAGGGCCATTCAGGCATTGCCATGGCACTTTGGACCCAACGGGGCACTTCACCAGCTGTGTTTACGATCAGTGTGCTTTTCCCCAGGACCAGGGATCCCTTTGCAGGAACCTGCAATCCTATGCAGATGCCTGCAAGTCCCATGGCATCCACGTTGAGCTCTGGAGGAACGCGACCTTCTGTTGTAAGTCTTGGGGACCAGCCGTGTTCACAGCTTCCGGGGGGGGGGGGGGCTGTGGCAGAGAAACAGATCAGATGAGCCAAAACATCATAAGGATTGTTTGACTTTCATGAGAGTGTTTACCCCAGAGACAAGTGCTCCCTTTCAGTGATTTCCAGGGATATGATTCAAAGTGTGACAATGTTTCCTTGGCAACAGAAATTTCCCTTTCCTTTTCCTTCACACTGGTATTTTCAGGAATGGGGTGGAGTGAGTTTAGATTTCTTGGGAAAGTGTGCCTGTCTGAGATGGAGGCTCAGTGCTCAACATTTATTGTGTACAAATGTCCTAGACATCTGCTTGAATTACTGTAGACCAGCTGGCAGCCAGAACATGTGACACTAGTGAGCTAAGTGGGGAAAAGAGAATCATTCAGAACTGCAGAAATACTTTGACATAACGGGACATGGCTGATAGGACTTCATTTTGCATGTAACACCAAAGAATGTAATGTCTGAAGGTTGCATAAGAAGGTGGCAATGGGGAACTTTGTTCATCACTTACATAGCCCTCTTGCTTTCTGCAGCTATCTCCTGCACACTCAACAGCCACTATGAGCCATGTGCCAATGCATGTCCTGGTACCTGTGTGGATCCAACAGCCCCTGGCACCTGCAGCCTCCCATGTACAGAGGCCTGTGTCTGTGACAGTGGGTTCCTTCTCAATAGTGGCACCTGTGTGCCCAGTCACCAGTGCGGATGTTGGGAGAATGGCAAGCACTACCCTGTGGGCACCGAGTTCTGGACGGACGATACCTGCTCTTCCAAATGTGTGTGCCCTAGGCGAGGAGGGCGACTAGAGTGCCCCAGTGCCCACTGCCCGAAGGACCATTACTGCGGGGTTCAAAATGGGGTGCCAGGCTGCTACCCTCACACCTATGGGGTTTGCCGAGTCCACAATGACCCCCATTACAACACCTTTGACAAAGCCACCCACCACTTCATGGGAAACTGCACCTACACCCTGGCCAGGCTGTGTGCCAACACCACAGGGCTGCCTTTCTTCAACATTGAAGCAAAGAATGAGCACCGTGGTGGGAACCCCTCTGTCTCCTATGTCCAGAGAGTCCTGGTGGAGGTTGATGGGCATTGGGTTGAAATAGTCAAGGACCACCCAAGCCAAGTGCTGGTAAGCATTGTTCATCTCTCTGCAAGGAGGTTCTGGTTAATGGTATGAATGGCTACACACATTTTTCCATGCTTGAGTCATCTGAAATAATTAAAGGAAGTACCCCAAACTCTTCCCCTCCATGTTCCTCCCTTGACAGTGAAATTTCAAGTAATCCTTCTTTCTCTAGGCTGCTGTTACCTTCTCCTCTCTAATGATTCACAGTGACTAAGGCAATGTGGTGGTTTGAGCATTGGATTACAAATCTTGAGAGCAGGATTTGAATCCCTGCTTGGCCATGGAAACCTACTGGGTGATTTTGAACAAATCTTTCCAAGAAAACCCCTATGATAGACTTGCTTTGGATTACCTTATAGTTGCCATAAGTTGGAAATGACTTGAAGGTACACAACAGCAACACAAAGGTAGCAAATTGCCACATCTTCAATGATGCACATACTTTCTTTGGGATTTTTCTTTTTGAGCTTAAAAATTTCTGTCATCAGTCCAGAGGCTCCAGTGCCTGAGCTCTCTTCTTCCTCCTGTTTTCTATAGGTCAATAAAATATGGATGACCCTTCCAGTGCACAGTCTGAATGGTTCAATCAGTGTGGAAAGGAATGGAAGATACGTGAGGCTGGAGACAGATTTTCATCTGTCTGTCTCCTATGACACCGACCACTCGGTAGAAATCCGGGTGCCCACCCGCTATTTCAACCAGACCTGTGGCATGTGTGGAAACTTCAATGACCACAAACAGGATGACCACATGATGCCCAATGGAGAGCAAGCCAGGAGTTCCACTGAATTGGGAAACAGCTGGCAGGTTCCAAATGCAGAATATGACCGCCCCTCTTGTGGTGCTCCAAATCCAAATGTCTCCCACTGCCCTCCAGAAGAGGAGGATCTCTACAGCTCAGGGGCCTTCTGTGGTCTCCTAACTAGCAGTCAGGGGCCTTTGGCAGCCTGTTTGTCTGTGATCAACCCGGGGAGCTTTTTTGAGAGCTGTGTCTTTGACCTGTGCGTCTTGGGTGGGAGTCAGCAGCTCCTCTGCAGTGCACTGGAGGCCTATGCAGACACTTGCCAAAGAGCTGGAGTGGATCTCCCCAGCTGGAGAAATGCCACATTCTGCCGTGAGTAGAAGCCCAAAATTACTCTCAAGGGGGAGGAGGTGTTAATTTGTTTTGCAGAGATGGACTATAGATCCCTTCCAGTGGCTGAAAATCACGTTGTGTGTTTTGAAAATCATGATATCTATTAACATGGGACAGGGGTCTTTTCCTCTTAAGTAGGCAAATGAGGCTAAACTTTCAATTCAGGTAATTTCATTTTTTTATTATTTTCATTTAAAAGGCAAGCTCTCCTCTTGTCTCTTGACACACAGAAAGGGAAGAGGTGCTGTGATAGATGAGCCCATGATTTGTTACCCATCTTGAATTGCTGAGAGCAAAGAGTACAAGCATGGCCACAGTTAAGGAGAAGCCCTTGGGTGCAAGAACTGATGTCATCCTTTGCATGGTCAGCCCCTGGCATCTGGCCAATCTTATCTAGGACAGCTGGATAGTATGCCCACTGCCCAAAGCAGCTGCCTCTCAGCAGGGATGCAGAGTCTTCATTTATTTCACTCTGCCATGCTGGGATGAATAACTTTAAAGGTTTTCTCCTAGTTGGAGGAGGTTACAAGAGTTCTCACATTTTGTCAATGTTTTCTCTTCTCGTACTTCAGGGTTTTACCTGATAAAATCATTAGCTCAATATTTGTTTTTGTTTTTTGCATAGAACATTTTTAGAGTGGGAGAGAGGGCTGCAAACCTGGGTCCCAGCTGCAAGAGGATGGCAGGGTATAAACAGGAGGAGGGGAGACATTAACAGCATCACAAAATTCACTGTTTGCACAAAAACACAGGCTTTGTGCAAATTTGTTTGCAAAAGAAAAGTCTTGAATTATGAAAAATCCAACAGGGGTTGGTCATCCTCTATCAAGGAACAGCAAACCACTGTGAGATTTTCATTACTCAAAACTTTTCTCCCTTTTTTTTTTTTTTGGCAACAAAGATTAATCTTCATTCTTTTTGCTGAGGATGAGAAAATATGTGAGCATTCTTTGTTTCTTAGAGCCCAGCCAGTGTGGTCGCAGAGGCACTGACTATCTGTATTTTACATTGCAGCTCTCTCGTGCCCCTTCAACAGCCATTACAAGCCATGCACCAGCTCTTGCCCAGCCACCTGCTCCAATCCATGGCCCTCAGGGAACTGCAGCAAGCCCTGTGTGGAGGGCTGTGAATGCAACAAAGGCTTTGTTCTCAGTGGGGGGCATTGCGTACCGATGGCAGACTGTGGCTGCCTTGTTGGAGGAAGATATTTTGAGGTTGGTTTCTAGGCCCAGTCTGTAATGGTGTGGCCCATCCTGGAGCCTGCTGTGGCTTGCAACGCCCAATGTGCATGGATCTAATTTTTGCTCTAATGGCTCTTCTTTGCACCACAGAAAGGAGAAACTTTCTGGAAACCAGACTGTGTCGGCCACTGCCGCTGTGCAGAAAATGGAAGCCTCGTTTGTAGCTCAGAGACATGCCCAGAGGGCCAGATCTGCAAGGTGCAGGAGGGGGCCCTGGGATGCCACATGTCAGAGAAGGCCACCTGCCACATTTATGGGGACCCACACTACATCACCTTTGATGGGAGACTGTACCATTTCCAAGGGAGCTGCAATTACACAGCAGTCAAAGTTTGCACAAACTCCTCTGAGCACTTCTCTGTGATGACTCGGAATGAACATCGAGGCAGCAAGACTTGGACAGCACTCAACTCAGTGGTTGTTTCATTCCAAAACCTGCACATTGCCCTGAGGAAGAACAAAGAGGTCTATGTGAGTATGACACTCCACAGGCAACTGTGGGGCATTTGGACTGAATCTTGTGTGTTTGTTTGTGTGTGTTTGCATGGGAAATACACAACACGTTTTGCATATTTTGCTCTCCTAATATTCAGCTAGCAGTACGCTCAGTCCACAACTGACATTCTGGCAGTCTAGCTTGGAATGTCACCAACTGGACACAACATTAGTATTATCCTTAAGATCTAGCTGGTGTCTCAGAGAAAGAAAGAAAAACTGTGTCTTACCTGTGAACATCCAGCAAAAGTGATAGAAGGTAAAAGAGGATGGGCCGATGCTGGTTAGTCCCCACCAGAGTAGACCCATTGATTCAATTATTGAATGGTGAGTCAACCCTTTGGCAAACCCCATTGATTCAGCACAGCCCCCATTGTGGCATTGGGGAAACCCTCAATTTAACTCAAACCCACTCACCTTTAATAGAATCATACAGAATTGGAAAGGACTGCAAAGGCCATCCAGTACAACCCTCTGCCATGCAGGAATCCACTGCTCAAGTGACCTGAGATGTTGCCATCCAACTTCTGTTTTAAAAACTTCCCACAAAAGAGAATCTGCCCTATTCCAAAATACTTTATTCCACTGTCCAACACCTCTAACCATCAGGAAGATCTTCTTAAAGTTTAGATGGACTCTCCTTTCTTGTAAACACACCTGCAATGAGGACAACAGGGCTCCTCATGAAACCATGGAATCCCAGAACTGGGAGATACCTCAAGAGCAATCTAGCCCAACCCCCTACCATGCAGAGAGATACAGCTAAAGAGATCCAAAGAGATGGCCATGTAACCTCTGTGTTAAGACCTCTAAAGATGGAAAGTCCACCACTCCCTGAAGGAGGCCATTCCACTCTCTGACAGCTCTTATGATCAGGAAGATCTTCCCCAAATTTTAATTGGAAACTCCTTTCAATGAGGACAACAGGGCACCTGGAAGCATAGAGCTGGACAGGACCACAAGGACCATCTGGCTCCCCCCCCCCCCCCCCCCAACTTGTCAGTGCAGGAATCCACAGCTAAACCATCTAACTTCTGTTTAGAAATCTCAGTCAAAGGAGATTCTGCCATTTCCACAATAGTTTATACTGCTGTCCAACAGTTCTTACCACCTTGACGTTCTTCCCAATCTTTAGTGCAAAGGTCATTTTTTGTCTTTTCCAGAAACAAGACCTTAAAAGCTAGTATCGGTTCTCATTAACTGATGAATTGGTTTCTTTATTTTGCTTTAGGTGAATGGAGCAAAAGTGGAAATTCCTGTAGATCTGCCTATGGGTATCAGAGTGGAGCACAGTCCTCCTTATGTGGTCCTCAAGAGCCCTTTTGGCCTCTTGGCCAAGTTTGATGGTGACCAGGAGCTCCTTGTCCAGGTGGATGAGAGACACAAGGGTCGACTGTGTGGACTGTGTGGCACCTACTCTAGCAGCCAGTTGGATGACTTTCAAAAGCCAGATGGAAACCTGGAATATGACCAAAATGTGTTTGGCAACAGCTGGAGAGTGCCGGATGATAACTGGATGTAAGTGCTGGCTCGTTGACCCCTTCCCAAGTGCTGTTGCTAAGGGCCAAGTGTTGCTGTCTGCTCAGAATCCTCTTGGTAACTTATGAAGGAGTAACTTGGGGTTACACCAGCATAAGTACATTTTCAGACATTGTGCAAGGATGACATCCAGGTGCAGCTTCACCCCAACCTAAATGGCCACTGATTGGCTGAAGGGAGCACAAGGAAAGCTCCTCCATGCTGTCATCCAGCTTTCATCTATCATCCTCATGATTGTAATTCACTGCTTTTCAATGGAATGGGAACAAATTGTTTGCTTATTACTCATTGTGGTGTGCCAGCTCACCCTGAACAATAGGAAGGAGGACAAGAATTGTTACATAGCCTTAGGTTGTGTCCTAGAAGGATTGCTTTATATAGTAATATTGTTTTTATTTTTCTCAGAATTTCTATGGTGCAATATCTGAACTGGACACTTGGGAGCACCATTGAGCATTTTCCTATATTTTTCAATGACACAGTATTAATGGTAGCAGTAATGTGTTAGGACTGAGTAACTGAGGGTGTATCCCCACTGCAGAAATAATGCAGTTTGACACCACTTTAACTGTCATGGTTCTGTCTTAGAGTCCTGGGATTTGTAGTTTGGCCAGAGCTCTCTGACAGACCAGGCTGAATACCTCACCAAACTACAAATCCCAAGATTCCACAGGATAGAGCCACGGCAGTTAAAGTGGTGTCAAACTGCTTTATTTCTGCTGTTTGACAATAGCCTGAGGAAGTGTCTTCTACATAAACATGTAATGATCTGTTGGATGAACAGAATAATGACTGAAGTAACTAGTTTCTGGCTTCCAATAGTCATGTTGCTGATTGCTCTGGGAACAAAATACAGAATTCTGTATTGTGAGAGCAGAAGGCTCAAACATCCTGCTTGGGTACATCTGATCATGCGAATCATGAAAAAATCATGAAAAGGTCTCTGTTCGAGCAAAAAAACAAAGTATAATTATGGAAACAAGCTAGTTATCCTCCAAACAAATGAATGAGACAAAAAAAAAAGCTTCATGGCCAGTAGCCATTTACTTGTCCAAAATGTTGATCTAGGCTACAGAATTCCGTGTTTAAGGTCCAAGTAACAGCAAGTTTCTCAAAGCATACCTGAGCAGCTGCAACATCATTATGTGAAGCCCTTTCTGCCCTACAGGTGTGACTCCTCCACAGTAGTCCCTCCACCCTGCGACTCCATAAAGGAAATTGCTTTTGAAAAGCTCTGCAATGTTCTTCTGACCAGCAAGGGGCCTTTTGTTGACTGCCACTGGAGTGTCCCACCTCAGCTCTACTTTGAAACCTGTGTGTATGACCAGTGCGCCACTGAAGGAGACACAAACCAGTTTTGCAAAAGTTTGGAAGCTTATGCCACAGCATGCGAACAAGCTGATGTAGCCCTTGGTGACTGGAGGAAGGATACTACCTGTGGTGAGTGCAGCATAGAAATGGAAGGTGTTGTGGCCCAAAGTAAATTGACACAATGCAAAAGTTAACACAGCTTCCAACAGAAAGCTATGGAGATGACAGTTCAGCAGGTTCTAGCAGGGCTGTGTGTGTACAGCCATGAGCTGTTGCTTGCTCCTATTCATCTCCAGATGGTTGTTTTGATAGAACTTCCCAGAGGATTCACCCCATAATATTCTGCAACATGGGTGGGTTTCTCCCAGAGTCCAGAGGGCCACAGCCAGGCTTGTCCAGAGCCCCAAAGAACTAGAATCATGCTGCCATGGCAGCCATTTGGGGTGACTGGAATTGGTGCCAATCACTTCTGGTAAACTCTCAGCCTATTGGCAGCAGTGGTGGAGGGGCAGGGGATTTATTTATTTATTTATTTATTTATTTTCTGCCTTCCTCCCAATAATGGGACTCAAGGCAGGCTATCAGTTGCCTGTCAGTCTATGGTGACCCCATGAATTTTACATGGTTTTCTTAGGCAAGGAATCCTCAGAAGTGGTTTTGCCAGTTCCTTCCTTTGAAGCAGGCTACAGTATCTGGTTGGCAGCCCTCCATCAAAGTATGAAACAGGGCTGACCCTGCTTAGCTTCCAAGATCAGACAGGATCTGGTGCTTTTAAGGCACTCAGTAAGCTACTGGGGTAGAGCAGAGGACAACTATGAGTAGTGCTGTGGCTAATGACACAACTGGAGTGGAGCCCAAAAGATGTTCAACTGTTGATGTGCTCAGAGGTGAAAGGAAAGTCCAAAGAGCACAACATATATTAAAAGAACAGGGAATGTAAGAAGCATGAATCAGAAGAGGCTAAACATAGCAGAACAAGAAATGAGATTTATAAACTTTGCAATACTTGGGGTGAGCAAGCTAAGGAAAAGGAAAGGGACATTTTGAGCCAGATACACAGTGAGGAAATCTGTTGAAATTGATGGGATTTTCTTCTGAAGTGAAAAGAGGGAAATAACTCCTTGTCCAATGGGCCCTCTCCCTGCATAATAAACTTATGGTCTTGCAGCTCTTATCTGATGGGAAATGACTGCTTGAAGTTTTTATGGCTCAGGGACTCAAGGTTCCAAAGTCAGGAGATGAAGCTCAGAATTACATAATCAAGTGCAAGAGTTCAAAGGGTGGGGTTTTAAAGAGTTCACTTCTGGCATTTTGTGGGCTGGACTTATTAAAACTTATTAAATATCTTGTCAATTTATTTTTTCCACAAAGAGCATTCAAGAATACTTTGCACGAGCAAAAAGGAATCTATTGTCCTAACTTCTTTGTTGATATTTGTTGATATTTGCCATCAAGACAGCTTATGGCGACCCTATGAATGAGAGATCTCAAAAACAGCACCACTTAGGTCTTGCAAACTCAGGGCAGCAGACACAGCATCCTTGATGGAATCACTGTTGTGTGGTCTCCCACTTTTCCTGCTGCATTCAGCTTTCCCTGGCATTATCTTCTTAGATATGTTCAAAGTTGCCTCTATACTCTTGAAAATTAATTTTGCTTTAGAGCATGAACATAGCTAGACAACCAATTGAGTTTGCAACTTCAATAAGAGAGGGGAGTATAATCTCTTATACCAAAATATGATGGACTCACCTTCATGGCAGGTTTCTGAAAAGGGGTTGGTTGGCCCACCCCCCCAGGGTGATTTTAACTGTGGACCCCTGCATTAGCAAGGGACTGGACTAATTGACCTTTGGTACTAATTCCAACTCTATGAGCCTATTGTTCTATGCTTCTAGGTCTACTGCAACACTGCAGAATTAATGCAGTTTGCTACTGCTTTCCCTGTCATGGCTCCATCCTGTGGAATCCTGAGATTTGTAGTTTGTTGTGGCACCAGAGCTCTCTGACAGAGAAGACTAAATATCCCCCAAAACTGCAAATCTCAAGATTCCATAGCATGGAGCCATAGCAGTTAAAGGGATGTCAGCTGCTTTATTTCTGCAGTGTGGATACACCCTTTGAGAGCCAAACACACACATCTGCATGGATGCTTTTCGAAAAGACTGGGATAGGTTTGCAACCAGGCTATAGGGCCTGTGTTGCAAACAATATTTGAGATATGGCCTCCTTCTCATTCTTTTTCATGTGTTCACTATCACATTGACAATCACCACAACTGAGACCACGACTATTGGAAGGTTAACTGAGTGGTCCGTGAACATGGAGGGGGGCATATAGGATAGAGAAAATACTTACTGAGTCTTTGTTTCCCCTCTCTGTGTGTCAAAATTCTCTTTCTTCTAACAGCTGAGCCCAGCTCCACAGCTCTTCCTGCAACCTCAACAGCAACAGGTATGCAACTGAGACCTGCATGGATTCAGAGGGAAGAGTCCAGCCATTAAGTCAGTAACAGAGAACAAATTCATCCATTCATGCACCAGGATTGTATTGTGTCTTAAGAGTGTCATGGTGGGAGGCAGGCTGGGGATAAGAAGTAGTCTACCCAAAAAAAGTATGAAATTGGACCCAGTAATTTAAGAACAGACAGTTCTATAAAATGGCCTCTCTCTCTCAACTTTTGTTTCTCCACATTGTCTTGCTGGTTCTTCAGCACATTTCCTTGGGAGCAAGTCCCACTGAAATAAATTAAACCCATTTTGCACTTTATGTTCTCCTCCCTCAGCCCCCAATGTGACCCCTATATGTGCCTCCCAAGATTGTTTTATAGTCCTATCAATGGAGTCTTGGACTGGCCTTTTTGGGGGCAAAAATAAAGGGCATATTGATCCTCTTGTGTCCAGAAACGCCAACTTACCTTTCAAATGCAGGGCAGTCCCACCCCAATACTATTTAACATTAAAAAAAACACACACCAGCACTCCACATTTCAACTCCAGAACTTCTGGCCATGTAGGACTGGGGAACGGACATGTGCGTGGCTTGCATGGTCACCCTCTTCTAACTTCAGCAGAAGTAGCACCATGCCAGGCAGACACTTGTAGGGAGATGCCTGCCTGGCAAAGACATGGCAGTGGTGGTGGCAGCTCTGAAGAGGATCCATCCCATTCCCTGTGCTGCCCAGTGCAGAGTAAGGGTGGTGGTGGTGACATGGTTCTTGACATGTGGACAGCTGGATTGGCTAAATTGGATCCCCATAGCCAAAAGAACCGGAGGCTTCCTGGGGCTCCCTGGAAACCCCAGGGTGTTCCTCAATTTTGCTTATTTTTGCAAAGTTAAGTTAAGGGCCAAAAACCATGGATCCACCCCAGAAGTAGCCATATATCATGTAGACTGCCAGCATGACAGTTTTGAAGTGAGTGTGGTGTTTTTCACCCATGTAGACAGGTCCTCTGTAAGCCTTTTGGCCATTTGACAGACTTAGGTTCCTTTCTTCTCCAGGGACCTGGAAGGAAAGGAAAGGTGGCTTTAGCTTGGGTTACGCATGTCTACCTTTCCTTGGCAAAAGTGGAGAGGAAGGTGCTGGGGAACACTTGGGTAGAATACAGGGGTTCTGCTTTGGTCAGCCCTCTCTTCTTTGCCCAAGAGTTTACAGCAGAAGAAAAGCCACAATACATGGTGCCAGAAGTTATTGCTCAGAGAAGATGCTGGAAAGGGAACATGAACATGTGCTCCTTGGGTGGGATCAAAGGTAAAGGAATGCATGAGATCCAGTGAGCAGTTTCACATAGCAAGCAACAGTGGATTAGAACAAGAGGAGATGAAAAAGGAAATTATGGAGGGTGTTTCTCTTGCAATAAAATTTGGAAGCTCTTGCTGGTTAACTGGGAGATCTTCTTCTTGGCTCCCCTAAGCAATGAACATCGGGACTTTGATAAATCACAAACTGTGGACTGATTAATTAATAACTGAAAAAGGCAAATATTACATCAGCTCAAAATGCACCCCTTAGGCTCACCCCTTTGCTGCTGCTGTGTGCCTTCAAGTCATTTCTGATTTAATGATGACCCTAAGACAAACCTATAATGGAGTTTTCTTTGCAAGATTTTTCCAGAGGGGCATTACCTTTGCCTTCTTCTGAGGCAGAGGCTACATCTGCACCACAGAACTAATGGCATTTGACACTGCTTATCAATATGGAATTCCCAAACCAGAATTCTTGGTTACAAGCCCTTCATGCTCTGGTTAGAGACAGCCAGAGACCAAGGAGCTTATCGCAGTGGTTATTAAAGCAACTTACCTCTCCCAGTTTACAGTTTAAATTGGGTGGTATTATCACCCTATCACAGGGATTTTGCCACCAAGTCTGCTGCCCAGGTCCATCCCTGCTCCCAGGAGCACTCTGACAGCCATTTTCTTAAGCTGGAAAATGCCTGTTTCGAAGAGGCATGCCGAGCGCCCCTGGGAGTGGGGATGGACCCGGATGGCGGATTTGGCGGCAAAATCCCTGCAATAGGGTCCAGATGCCTCCCAATTTAAAATTTAAGCTGGGAGAGGTAAGTTGCTTTAATAACCAATGCGATAAGCTCTCAAGCCTCATGGTTCTTTCAGGAGTTTTGAAACCACTGCTCAGAAGCATCTCAAAGGTTTGTGCTTCTGTCCAACTGCTCATCCCATTGTGCAACTGCTATCTTGACAGAGCCTCATTATTATATCTGCAACTGTATCTTCTCCAACATTTAACCCTTTGTTATCTGGAGATAAGGTTCTGATACTGAGAGGGCTCCTCATTATCACACACCCCTCCATCTCAGTCAGTCTGGGAACAACTAGAAGTTGGAACTACATTGGCTGTGATTTCATTCTGTGACCTAGGAAAGAAAAGAGTAAACAGACATGCATTATCACACAGCCTTAAAAGTTTGGGTATGCTATGCTGAAGGTTAGGCTATCCACTGTTCTTAGGAAAAGGAAGACTTGATTAATCCACACAAGGTGCAGCCAACACTTGACAGTTCTACTGAATATCCTTCAGTTCAACAGCTCAAAATGCATCCCTTAATCAATTCATCAATTTATTATTATTTTGTTCCTCCTAGTACATACAACCACCACCTGGACTAAGACAACCACCCCAGGTATGTGGGTTCATCTCCTTCAGCTTGAACAAATGGGGTGTGGATGTGATGACCACAGAGAAGTAGAGAGTCTCTTAATACAGCACTCAGAGTTCAGATATTTATTTATTGACTTGTTTATGTGTGTTTTTATTTAAATATTTACATCCCACTCTCTAAATCTCAAGGTGGTGTGCAATAAACCAACAGGATCAATTTAAAACAATGTAAACATAAGAAAAGATTTTACAAGTTTATAAACATATTGAACAATTTAAGTTAAAAGAAGACAGATTGAAACAATAGACTTTAGAGCTATTTAAAACCATACGCACGTGTAGATTTGAGTAAAACCATTTAGGCCTCCAGGGCTTTTGTAAACAACTCTGGTTTCGCTTGGCACCAAAATGACAGCAGTGTGGGTACCAAGCAGGCCTCCAAGGGGATGGCATTCCATAATTATTTTTTATGTCATGATGTCTGTTAGGTCTTGCAATTCTTTTGATATGATGAAGTGATAACCAAGTCAAGATGTATCCTATGGTTAACAGTCACCTTTCTTGACTCTCCTAGCAAGTTTCTCATAGATTGCTTTCACTGTCTAATTTTGACTGATTTTTTGAGAGCATGCATTGCATGGATTAATTAATAATCAAAAGACAAATAATTAATCATCCCTTGTTCATATTCTTATTCAATCCACTTTTCTTGATCTTCCTAGGTCCTACCACTACTACCAAAACTAAGACAACCACCCCAACCCATGCACCAGGTATGTGGATCCATCCACCATGGGTGTTACAAAAGGGGATTGAAGACAAGAAAAAGGCAGAGAGAAAGATTGGTCTTACCAGAACCATGAGCCACTTGTCAAACTGGAGACTAGGCCTTTTGATGTGCTTGAGAAACAAAAGAAGAGGATGTTTCCCCCACGGCTCTTAGAGCATCTACCTCTTACCCCCTAGGGCACAGAGTTCAGATAAAGATGGGTCTTTGCCAGAAAGAGAGGAAAGAGAAGGTTGGAGAATTACGGTGACATTGCACAAACCACTAGGTCTCCAGCATTTCAGTCTGTGTGAGCCTCAAGCAACACCTGAAGGGGAGCTCCAAAAGGAACCAGCAGTGGCTATTCAGTTTCTGAAAGTTTGCAGATAGGATACCTTTGCACAGCTGAAGTTGGAAGCCCTATGCTCCTACCAAAGTTTATACCAAACTCTTTTCTGTCCCTTTGTCAGGTCCCTCCAGTCCATGTGACTTCTCCTGTTCCTTCGATGTGGACTTCTGCTCCTGGACACAATCAAATACTGACAGCTTTGACTGGACACGACACAAGGGCCCAACGTCCTCAACAAATACAGGACCCTCTTATGATCATACTACAGGAGGTAAGGAATGGAGGCTGAGGCAAATGGATCTGCCAATGGAATCAGTCATTCTTTCAAGCTCTTTCCAGTCTGATTGGCTGTTTTCCATGTTTTGTAGAAGATCCCTTATGTTGACAGTTGGCTTCCCTTTTCAGATGGCTACTTCATCTATCTGGAGAGCAATGATGCTAACCCAGGGGACATGGCACACCTGGTCAGCCCCACCTGCACCTCCCTTGGACCCCATTGCTTCCGCTTCTGGTATCACATGTATGGCGTGGCCCGCACAATGGCTCTGCGTGTCTATGCGGTCTCTGGTGATGGAGCCCCTGAACTGGTCTGGTCTCAGATGGGGAACAAGGGCAACCGGTGGAATAAAGGAGAAATCACTATCACTCACACAGGAAGGCTGCAGGTAATGGAGACAGTCTCAGCAAGGCTACCATGACCCTGGTCAATAATGCAAGTCTTGTCCAGTTGCGGAACTGACTGGAGATGTTTACTTTTTGTAGATAATCCTGGAAGGTGTGCGTGGAGAAGACTTCCGCAGCGATGTAGCCGTGGATGACATTTCTGTGATGGAGGGATACTGCCCAGGTGAGGTCCAGCTGAGATTAATGCTTCAAAGTTTTCGAGTGCTGCCTCTTTGAGCTGCCATGGGAACAGTAGAGGGGTTAGAAAAAGTCCCAATTTCATTGGGTTTCTGCAAAACACACTGGTTTTCCCTCCCAGTCCTTGTTTCGTATTGGGTACTGGGTGTTTCTGTTTTCATCCTGGGCTGAAATTTGTACAGCATTTGGACACATTTGTCCAGGTATGATTTCTTTGTGCAATTGGCCTAATTTACACAAATTTCTCCCATTGACTCAAGTGTGTTTTTGCATGGTTTTCTTGATGTGTGACAGAAACTTTAAATCAAAAAAATAATTTAATTTTCCATCATAGGACATGTGATTACCACAACCACAACGACCACAACCACTGGCAAAACAACAAGCCCAGCTCCTCCAACCTTAGGTGAGTCTATAATGGAACCCCTAGGAGTCCCAAGTAGGATGGAAAGCTTCCCATGGCTTTTTCAGGTGTTCCACCTGAATTCATAGTACCAAAAAGGACAGAAGAAGACAGCATTTTCTGCTGTAGCCTAGGGGCTTCGGGTTGGCCGAAAGGGCTCAAACAGTTCTGTAGATTTACCCTCAAGAAGCAATCTGATTCTAAGGCTGCATCTGCACTGCAGGAATAATCCAGTTTGACACCACTTTAACTGTCATGGGATTTGTAGTTTGTTGTGGCACCCGAGCTCTGTGACAGAGAAGGCTAAATGTCTCACAAAATTACAGTTCCCATAATTCCACAGCATGAAGCCACAGCAGTTAAAGTGGTGTCAACTGGGATTATTTCTGCAGTGCAGAGGCAGCCTAAGTGTGGCCCAAAGGCCCAGAAGGTTTGCAAACTTGGAGCAAGGAGTGAGGAGTTTAGGAAGCATTGGGTTACATGGAGGTAGAAACAGGCATGTTTTTTCAGTATTCGAGACCAGAGTGAACATTTAAGAAGCTGAGTCCCCAAGAACCCCAGATAAAAACCATCCATGACCAGTTGAACTAAATCTCAAGGACTTCTGCTTTTGAGGGGTCTCCTATTCCTAAGGTATCTTAACCCCTAGGCATCTGCTTCACCAACCCTATGGTGCAGCCTATGCCTGCATCTTCCAGTGTTCTCTCAGGAAGGGTGGTCACTAGGCCTCATCCTCAGATCCCATGGGTTAGCCTAATTCCTTGGGGCCCCATCCCAGTCTGGTTCCAAATATTCCACGGCTGTGGGTCCTGGCCTAGCATGTCTGGGAATGGTTCCTGATGATATGGGGGCTTCCAGAAAGTTCAACCTCAAAATCTTCCTCTGATGATGAGATTTCTGGGCCTGGGCACCAGAAGGCTTGCAAGATAACAAACATAGCAAATAGTTAACAGGTCTCTCACATCAAGAGGCTAGTACCTTTCACCACAGCAGTATGAATTTGTACTGGTTACTAAATCAGGGGTACTTTCTCTCTTTCAATTGCTCTGGTGTTGTGGCAAATAGCATCATTCCATGAATGTGTAGTGGTTATGGTTCCTGATTCCTCCTTTCCAAATCTAGCTCTGACTCCTTTCTCTTACTTGCAGAGTCCTGCGTGGTGTCAGGTGACCCTCATTATTACACTTTTGATAAGCAAACCCACCACTTCATGGGCAACTGTACCTACACCCTCTCCCAGCTGTGTGACCCCAACATCTCCCTCCTGCCCTATTTCAATGTGGAAGCAACAAACGAACACAGATGGGGCAACACAGAGGTGTCTTATGTTAGAAGTGTGGACGTTGATGTCCATAGCATCCGGGTCACTCTGGAGAAGGGGGGAACTGTGAAGGTATGTGGCGGATGTGGGAGGGTTACCAATGTGCCTTGAGTAAGGAGTGCATCAAAATAGTATCCCTCTTGCTTATGTGTCTTCTCAGGAGGGTTTCCCTCTCCATCAGCCTCCAATGGCCATGCCTGAATCTCTCCCTAGGTCAATGGGAAGGAAGCTGATGTCCCCTCCACACCAACATCTGGTGTGCACATCTGGCCCAGTGGGTTCTACAAGGTTGTTTCAACAGACTTTGGGTTGAGAGTCAAGTTTGATGGAGACCATCAAGTGGAAGTGACTCTCCCGAGTACCTACAAGGGCAAGGTTTGTGGCTTGTGTGGCAACTACAATGACAATCCCACTGATGATTTCCTGAACCCCCATGGAGAACGAGAGCCAGATTCCACCAGTTTGGGGAATAGCTGGCAGGTCTCCAACCACACCAGGTAGGTCGCTTCCATGATAAAACTATGATCCCATCCCCAAATTTTGCCATGTACCAGATAAAGGTGTTTCTTTTCCTTTTCAGTTGTTCTCCAGGGACCAATCCTGTCTGCTCAGATTCTGTGATGGAAGCAGCTCAGAGCAGCCGTTTCTGTGGACTCATCACAGATGCAACAGGGCCATTCAGGCATTGCCATGGCACTTTGGACCCAACGGGGCACTTCACCAGCTGTGTTTATGATCAGTGTGCTTTTCCCCAGGACCAGGGATCCCTTTGCAGGAACCTGCAATCCTATGCAGATGCCTGCAAGTCCCATGGGATCCATGTCGAGCTCTGGAGGAATGCCACCTTTTGCTGTAAGTCTTGGGGACTGGCAGTGCCTACAGCTTTCCCAGTGATGGGGCAGATAAACACATCAGAAGATGGAGAAATTTTGGAAGAGATAAAAAATCATGCAGGGAAATTTCGTTTCCTCTAGTGAGAGGAGGGCTGCCTCTTGTTGATTTTCAGTACCTTCAGTCTTAGTAGTACAGGCTGAATCTCCCTTATCTGAAATGCCTGAGACAAGAAGTGTTTTGGATTTTTATTTTTATTTTCATATTTGGGAATAATTGCACATAGTGATATGGGACCCAAATCTAAACACAACATTCATTTATGTTTCATATATATCTTATACACATAGCTTGGAGGTCATTTTATACACAATATTTTAATAATGTTGTACATGAAACCAAGTTTGTGTATGTTGAACTATCTATCAGAAGCCAAGGTGTCACTGTCTCAGCCATCCATGAAATAAGTTCTGGTTTTGGGAGTATTTCGGTTTTCAGAATTCCAGCTAAAAGAGACTCAACCTGTACTTGGTTTAACAAAAGGTAGTAATCATACCCAGAATAGCTGTATTGGCAATGCAACAAAATACAACAAAATCCACAAAAGAGTGATGCTTTTACTGGCCAATCAAAATTGCATAATGCAAGCTTTTGAAGCTCCACTGGCTTCTTAATAGGCAAAAGATGTTTAAAGATCATATGGGGTAAGAAAGGTGATGATGGTAGAGTTACAGGCCCACATTTTGTATCAGATGTTGCCTCTGCTGTAGTTAAATTCATCTGGAGGGGATCTCATTGCAGACAGAGGCCAAGTGAGGATTGAGACAAAGGACAGTGAATTTTAAATTCCATTTTTAGCAGTAAAGTAACTTTTCTTGGGATGCAGGGTATGTGACTGTAACATTTTCATTTTTCTTCTCGTGTATGATTTTTTAAACATATTTTGCCTGTGGAGTTTCAAAAGCTTGCATGATGTGTTTTGTGCATTTTGGTTGTTCAAGGAAGGTGTTGCTCTTTTGTCATTTTGGAAGTTCCATTTTGGAAGTATCCATAAAGGGTGGGGTGGGGAATGGACAACTTTGATAACTTACAGAGCCCTCCCCCCAATTGTTTTCTGCAGCCATCTCCTGTGCCCCCAACAGCCACTATGAGCCATGTGCCAACGCCTGTCCAGGTACCTGTGTGGATCCGACAGCTCCTGGCACCTGCAGCCTCCCATGTACAGAAGCCTGTGCCTGTGACAGTGGGTTCCTCCTCCACAGTGGCACCTGTGTGCCCAGCCACCAGTGTGGATGCTGGGAGAAGGGCAAGCATTACCCTGTGGGCACTGAGTTCTGGACAGATGATACCTGCTCTTCCAAATGCATGTGCCCCAGGCAAGGAGGGCGGCTAGAGTGCCCCAGTGCCCACTGCCCAAAGGACCATTACTGCGGGATTCAGAATGGGGTGCCAGGCTGCTACCCTCACACCTATGGGGTCTGCCGTGTCCACAACGATCCCCATTACAACACCTTTGACAAAGCCACTCACCACTTCATGGGCAACTGCACCTACACACTGGTCAGGTTGTGTGGCAACACTGCAGGGCTGCCTTTCTTCAACATTGAGGCAAAGAACGAGCACCGTTGGGGGAACCCCTCTGTTTCCTACGTTCAGAGAGTCCTGGTGGAGGTTTATGGGCAGCAGTTCGAAATAGTAAAAAATGACCATAGCCATGTGCTGGTAAGTGATCAGACATTCTTGTTCTCTGGCATACCACATATGCACTGTAATCAGGCATACCACATGTACTCTCACATTTAGTTGCACATGAATGCAAAATTGTCACATAGCTCCATGAGTGCAAAGTTAAATGAAATGATGATGATGTTGTTGATAATGATAATGATGATGATGATGGCTGGCATTTACAGTCACAGATTCAGTAAGATTATGTAGTCACAATCATGGCATTTTTGCCAGGATCGTAAATGCCACATATCTCTCCTTAACAGCCAACAGCCACCTCAGACAAAAGAGGTCTGTTCAGCTGCTGATCAGTTGCAAGAAGAAGGGTATTTACTGCCCACTCCTGACAGTGAGCAAGGCTGCAACAATCAGAAGCAGAGTCTTGTCACAGTGTCTTGTTGCAGGCTTGCTCACTGGCAAGAGCGGTTGGAATCCTCCTCCTCCTTGCATTCTGATAAATACCTGAACAGACCTCCTTTACCTATGTGGGCACTGGCTCTGAAGATGGCCAGTAAGGGGAGAGGGTCAGTCCAGGAGATGTTGCTTAGTTTACTTATTTCATTTCTTTACATGCCGCCTTTCTCCTGGATTAGGACCCAAGACAAAGCATAAGCCTTATTGAGAAAGCAAAAACAGATCAAGAGAATAGTGACTTTCGCCTTGCCTCTCTGCATGCTGTCGTAGCACTTCCGTTCTTCTTCCAGAGGGAGATGGTTGTAAAAGCATGCCTTTAGCCAAACGGATTTTTCCAGTGTGACAAAAGATATGCTTTTATGACTGTCTCCCACAGGAGGAGAACGGAAGCACTTTGTCACCATGTGGAGAGGCACAGAGAAAACTGCTACTCTCCCAATCCATTTCAGCATTCTTTTCTCATGCAATAAGACTCTAAGCTAAAACAAAATATCACATCAAAATAACATGTTAAAGAACAGTATAAAATCATTAAAAGGCTCTCTATTGCGTGTCCTCACTAAATGAGCCTGGGATGTTGGTGGGATCAAGAGAAGATACTAGCATTCTGGAAGGTTCATATCAGGAAATATTTCAAATAGACAGGACCGGAGTTATATGGGGCTATGTTAGTTGTGCTCAAATAACTTAGTAGCAGATGTAGAATGTTAGAGAACAACAAAAACAACAATGTGTTTTAATAATAACTTTTAAATATTTTTATTGATAGTTTTGTGTATATTTTAATCTGTATTTGTTTTAATCTTTGTAAACTGCCTTGAGTCCCAGTACTGGAGGAAACGTGGGATACAAGTGAATAATTAACAACAACAACATCCTAACACTCCATCTCCTTGATGTAGGATCTTTGCCTGAGTTAGATGAACCAATTGCCACCTTGTTGTCTGGCAGCTTCTTTACAATTGGGGTGTGCTTTGGCATTCATGATGTCTACAGATTCCCCCAATCCCTGCAGCAGTTTGTAGGTACCCACTAATAGTCATAACTGAGTGATATTTACTTCCCGAGAGCCAACATTTCACAGTTGGGATATTTTTCAGATTTGGGAATACAAGTAATGTAGTATGTACCTGTACTGCATTTGTGAGCTGGAGAGAAATGCAGCTGAAAAACATGAGGATCTGTGAAATGGAGGGAATCCAAGCATAGTGCTTGGTGCGAATCCATACCTACCACCATTTCATAGATCCTCACATCTCTCTGGTATTGTATCACTATCCAGCCTTGCAAAAACAGTACAGGGATATATTACACTATTTGTACCAGCTTGGCATAGTGGTTTGAGTGTTGGACTAGGACTGTGGATATCAGAGTGTGGTTCCCCATGTGGCCATGAAACCTACTGGATAACCTTGGATAAGTCACACACTCTCAGCCTCGGGGGAAGCCAATGGCAAACCTCCTCTGAACAAATCTTGCTAAGAAAACACCATGTTAGGTTCCCCTTAGGACAGGGGTCCCCAAACTATGGCCTGCGGGCCGGACCTGGCCCATCAAGGCCTTTTTACCGGCCTGTGGCGGGTCCTGCCGCCGCCGCCGCCACGTCGCCGCTGCTCGGCACCATTTTGTATTCCAAAATGGCATCCAGAGCTGTGCGCATGCACCTGGTGTTGCGCATGCATGCGCACAACTCCAGGCACCATTTTGGAACACAAAATGGCGTTCAGTGGCTCGCGCATGTGCGCGCGACGTCAAGCATATGCACACTACTCCGGGCACCATTTTGGAATACAAAACGGCGTCAGAGGGCGTTATCACACGCGGCAGCAAGAAAGCGGCATGGAATCAATCCAGAACCATACCGGAATGGACCCTGTAGCTTCAGACAAGAAAGCAGCATCATTCCGGTATGGTTCTGGTCGCGGCAGCTGTAATTCCTCTTTGAAAGAAGAATTGCAAAGAACGGGGATGCTGCTGCAATGCGCCAGGGATGGTGCAGGGATGGGCGGGGTTTTGTGCGACATCGTGTGATCACAGGGGGAAAGGATCCGGAATGGGATGGGGATGGTGCGGGGATGGGACTGTTTTAGACCCCGTGTGATAACGTCCAGAGTAGTGTGCATGTGCACGCGATGCCAGGCACCATTTTGTATTCCAAAATGACGCCCAGAGTAGTGCACATGCGCCCAGCATCACGCATGCATGCACACTACTCTGGGTGCCATTTTGGAACACAAAATGGCGCTCACCGTTGCATGCGCATGCGCACTACTCGGGCACCATTTTGTGTTCCAAAATGGCGCCTGAGTAGTGCTCATGCATGCGTGCCTCCGGACCCCCCGAAAATCTGGGGGCCAGCAAACCAGCCCCTGGATCAAAAAGCGTGGGGACCCCTGCATTAGGATCTTCATATTTCAGGAAAGACTTGAAGACATACAACAGCAACAACTAACAACAATAAATTTACTTCCAGCAGCTAAGATGAAGGCTTTAGGATGTTTCTTCTTTCTGGATCTCTCTTTGACTCCTCTTTAGGTGAACAAAGTCCTAACAACACTTCCAGTGCACAGGCTGAATGGTTCCATCAGTGTTGAAAGGAACGGGAGATACGTGAGGCTGGAGACGGATTTCCACCTGTCCGTCTCCTATGACACTGACCATTCGGTGGAAATTCGGGTGCCCACCAGCTATTTCAACCAGACCTGTGGCATGTGTGGGAACTTCAATGACCACAAGGAGGATGACCACATGATGCCCAATGGAGAGCAAGCCAGGAGTTCCACTGAACTGGGAAACAGCTGGCAGGTTCCAAATGCGGAATACGACCACCCCTTTTGTGGTGCTCCAAATCCGAATGTCTCCCACTGCCCTCCAGAAGAAGAGGATCTGTACAGCTCAGAGGCCTTCTGTGGTCTCCTGACTAGCAGCCAGGGGCCTTTGGCTGCCTGCTTGTCTGTGATCAACCCTGGGAGCTTCTTTGAGAGCTGTGTCTTTGACCTGTGTGCCTTGAGTGGAAGCCAGCAGCTGCTCTGCAGTGCACTGGAGGCCTATGCGGACACCTGCCAAAGAGCTGGTGTGGACCTCCCCAGCTGGAGAAATGCCACCTTCTGCCGTGAGTAGAAGTTCAGAATTACTCTCAAAGGGGAGGTCATGCAGTTGTTTTGCAGAGATAGCCCATAGATGCCTTCCTAGCAGTTAAAATGCTACAGTCTGTAGTGTGAGAGTAAGAAATGCCAGTTGCAATCTGTTTCCAACTTCATGCTGGTGTGAAGAAGAGGGTCTTGTAATTCCTTTAAATACATGGCTTTAACATGCCTTTAAACCCTACTAAGTCCTATGTGATGGGGAGAATATTAGTTCTGCAAAATAAGTGTAAATAAATATGTGCAGAAGTGCCTGGAAAACTTTGAAACTCCAGCCAGGCTTCCAGACCTTCCTCAAGTACTTCCACGTTGTTCTTTCTAGATATTGACTCCATGTCCTTAACCTCCCTTTTTGCAGCGCTCACTTGTCCTCCAGACATGCACTATGATCCATGCTCCACCGGCTGCCCTGCCACATGCTTCCAGCAATGGGCCCCCGAGAACTGCACTCAGCCCTGCGTGGAAGGTTGTGTTTGCAACTCTGGGTTGGTGCTCAGTGGTGGAGACTGTGTGCCTGTATCAAGATGTGGTTGCATGTACGCCGGCCAGTACTACAGTGTGAGTAAACAATGAAGACTCTTTGGCAATGCTGCAAAGTGTTAGCGATGGCTGTCCCTATCTCAGCACCAGGAATCCTGGGTAGAAGAAGCATGTAGAAAAGCATACCATCACATCTTTTATTTTGTTGATATACACTATGCTAGTTGAGCCAGCATGGTGTAGTAGTTTGAAAGTTGGACTATGACTCTGGAGACCAGGGTTTGATTGCTCTCAGCCTCAAGGGAAGGCAATGGCAAACCTCTGAACAAATCTTGCCAAGAAAACCATATGATAGGTTCACCTTAGTGTCGCCATAAATCTAAAATGACTTGATGACACAACAACAACAAACTATGCTAGTCCTCTTTATTACAGACAAAAGGGCCATCCTTCCTACATGCCTTTATCTTCCATCTGGTTATGAACTACTTCAGGGGTGGCAACTAGGTTTGGGGGGCATTTTCACCCCTGGACACCTCCACCTCCAGCAAGTTGCATAGATAGATTTCAGCTGACCTAGAAGTGATGTGACATCTTTTCCAGTTTTGGTTTGGGCTGAGAATTTATTTAGTTATTTATTTATTTATTTATTTGGTAGGGTGAGGATTCTTTGGGGATGGAAACAACCACTGTATTTAATATTGCAGCTTGAGTCTTTGGAGAACAACTTTTCAACCCATTTTTAATGAATTGAGGGACTGACTACAAGGAGTTGTGGGTCAGTTTTCACCCAGTGTGACTCCCAAGTGCATTTCAGCTGACCTGGAAGTGGCATAACATTACTTCCAGCTTTACTTTCTGGCTGAAAATCATCTAATGGAAAGGGGTGGTGGTGGAAGTGAACTTACCTCAAGCGCTATATTTTGTTGTGGTTAGGGGCCATGTTCCACCCAATTGTTTTTCTAATTGTGAGGACTGGGGAAATTTGAGAAGTTTCCTGGTGGCCTTGGAGAACCAACATATTGGTTTCAGAGGGGGGTCATGTTTCCCTTGGCCTGTACCTTCCTCACTCTGGGAGTTTGACTGGATGGCCTTTGTTGTCTCTTCCAGCTCTATGATTCTATAAAGATTATCGCATTAGGATATAAACCGGCTTACCTTAAAATTAGAAATGGGCACATCCTGATATTATCAGGCACATTTAGCTGCCGAAATCACCTCCTGGGTGCAGCCCGGGTCCATCGCTGCTCAAAGGGGTGCTCCGCTAGCCATTTTTTCAAGCTGGAAAACTCCCAGCTTCAAAAAGAGTCCGAAGAGCGCCCCTTTGAGTGACGATAGACCCAGGCTGCTCCCAGGCAGTGATTTTGGCGGCTAAATGCATCTGATAATATCAGGATGCTGCCTGCTTCTAATTCTAAGGTGGCTCAGATACACTGGTTTATATCCTAATGCAATAATCTCCATTATGATTCGATCTAGTCTCCAAAGAAGGACTTGGTGAGTACAGGTTGGGTCTCATTTATCCAGAATTCCAAAATCCAAAGCATTCCCTTTTTTCATGGGTGGCTGAGACAGTGGCACCTTTGCTTTCTAATATTTCAGTGTACAGAGAACTTTTTTTTCATGCACACAGTTATTAAAAAATATTGTATAAAATTACCTCCAGACTATGTAGAAGGGGTATAAGAAACATAAATCAATTTCATGTGAAGACATGGCTCCCATCTCCAAGATACTTCATTATGTACATATGTGCAACTATAGGTAATCCAAAATAATAATATAAAAATTCCAAAATCCAAAACAGTTTTGGTCCCAAGCCTGTGGTACATTTTCCCACTAGCATGTGCTTCTTTTTCTCTGCAGGAGGGAGAGAGCTTTGTAACTGAGGACTGCACAAAGCATTGTGTGTGTCAAGGGAATAGCAACATGGTCTGCGTGGCCATATCCTGCAGCCCTGAGGAAGCCTGTAAGGTCCAAAATGGCCTGAGGGGCTGCTACCCAGCCACTAGAGCCACCTGCCATGTCTACGGGGACCCCCACTACTTGACATTTGATGGGCGGCTGCACCACTTCCAAGGAGCCTGCAATTATACTTTGGTGCAAACCTGCAACAACCACAGCGCCTCCCCGTTCAGCATCACTGCCCGGAATGAACACCGAGGCAGCCCCACCTGGACGGCTCTTAATTCTGTCACCATCACCTTGAAGGGCCTTCACATTGCCCTACGGAAGGGCAAGGCTATCTATGTAAGCATCCGGCTTGGCTTCACTGTTCTGTAACTTTGGTCTTTCTTTGCATCCTTCATGATGCATTCTTGAAGGGACACCTTGAAAATGCTTCCCTTGATCCCACAATCTTCATGGGCAGATCTGGTGTGGATGTGAGATGGGGCTTACTTGGTGGCTGTTCCCAAGTTTTGGACTTTTTAGCATTCATCCCTAAATTTGTTCTGGTTTTAGTCTTTTTGTGCTATTAATGTTGCTCAGTGTCCCTTATTAGGAGGGATGCCCCGTATTTGAGGGCTGGAAATTTTGTACATTATAGGACTGGCAAGTCTCCCTTATTATAAGTGATGTGCCCTATTTGAGGGTTGGAAAGCTTTCCCTTTAATATAGACTGAACAATATTTTGGGGTGTGGGCCCTTTATAAAGACATATATGTGTGCATTGTGTCATTTATGAATGTGGACAGAATGTTTATTTTACAGAGAAATGCATAGTTAATTGATCTGAAATCAATGTTTTCATTTAGTATTTAGGTAGCGACTTCCTACATGCATGATAGTCAACTCCACACTCCAAAGTATGTATCACCCTTCTGGTCCTTTTCTCCCTTGTGCCAAATTTCAGATTCTAATCTAAGCTCCTCATGCCAAGAACAGCCAGTGGACACACTTGCTGAGGTATGCTGAGAGCTGTAGTTCACACAGTAACTTTCCTTATGTCTGGCAAGGAGGTGCCCTCTCCCAAAATGCCATGCACACTCATGGTGCTGCATTAGTGATGATAATGAATACCGAGGTTGCATTTACACTGCAGAAATAGTGCAGTTTGATACCACTTTTAATAATCATGGCTCCATCCTATGGAATTCTGGGATTTGTAATTTGTTGTGGTACCAGAGCTCTATGACAGAGAAGGCTAAATATCTCACAAAACTACAAATCCCAGTATCCCATAAGCATTGAGCCATGGCAGTCCAACTGCATTAATTTTGAAATATAGATGAAGCCTCAGTGAATATGTGTGTTCTGTTTTTCTTCCCTGCCTCCTGTTGTCCTAAACCTTCTGATAAGCTGGCCTTAAAGTGAATTTTCAATGCATCCACTACTAGACCTTTGATTTGGAGCATTCCTTCTTGTCCAGCCTGTTGCCTGTGCCCTGGGACTGTACTGTATTATTTCATTTTTATCCTACCTTTCCCCCAGGTATTGTATTGTAATGCTTTATTTAAACCCTGAGCTAGGACTCAGTGTCTTACATGCTAAAAAGATACAGCCCTCTGTATCCATGGATTTTGCATCCACGTATTCAACCATTCACAGCTTGAAAATATTCCAGAAAAAAACCCTTGATTTTTTATATAAGTGAGCCATTTTATTACTCCCTTGTATATAATGAGACTTGAGCATCCATGGCTTTTGGTATCCATGGGATGTCCTGGAACCAAATCCCAGTGGAAACCAAGGGCTCACTGTACATAAGTAAGAACACATGTAGTTGAAAGGATATCAGTAGCTGTCTGGAATCCTGTTGATCAGTTCCAGCTAGAATAAACCCCTTGAATCCATTGTGGAATGAGGACTCGACACAGAATTGCATCCAATGAATTCAGTTGGGATTAACAGTAGGATCTGAGCTATTAGGTTTAAAATGTTATTAAACTGCCTATAGAACTAAAATCATTTCAAACATCAGTTAAAACCAAAGGATAAAATCAGAGTAGCGCCCAAAAGTGACCACACCCCAAAATATTGTTCAGTCTATATTAAGGGAAAGGGTTTCCAACCCTCAAATAGTGGACATCCCTTATAATAAGGGAGGCCTGCCAGTCCTATGAAGGACAAGATTTCCAGCCCTCAAATAAGGGGCATCCTTCCTAATAAGGGACACTGAGCAACATTAATAGCACAAAAAGATTAAAAACAGAACAAATTTGGGGATGAATGCCAAAAATGTGAGCTGCATTATCTTAAATTTGGCACATATTGTACTCCTCCTCAAGCCTTGGTGGGGGGAGGCACTAAGAAAATGTTGTTCTTGTTGTTTTACCAGAGATCAGCCAGTTGTTGGGGGGAGATAGATATATCATTGTTTTCTTTTCATTCAGATCAATGGTGTTTTGACCAAGCCTGTGTCAACTCGTCTCCCTGATGCCACTATTGAATATATTGGGTCTTATGTGCGTGTCACGACAAATATAGGAGTACAAATTCAGTTCGATGGAGACCAGGACCTCCTGATTGATATTACAGAGAACCACCAAGGAAAGGTCTGTGGGCTGTGCGGGACTTACACCGGTGACCCACAGGATGACTTTTCCACCCCTGCTGGAGTGATTGTGGAGGACGTCAATGTCTTTGGAAACAGCTGGAGGGTCCCAGATGACCAATGGAAGTGAGTAAAAGGTCCAGAAGTAGCCAAGCCAGTGTGTGTTACCAATATGGCTATAGTATTATGACAGAGAGGTGACTTTTCTCCAAGTGTTGCAAGGAAACATTTTCAGCAAATTTGCTGTGGGCATCCTATAGAGGTGTAAAGAATTCATGAATTCACAGTATTAACACAGTTTCTCAATTCAACGAGAAATGTGTCTTGACATATTGAGACACCCTATCAAAAAGTTGGGAACCACTATCTTTCCCCCTTTTTTTCACTTTCACTGCATTTTGCTCAAAGTCATGTTTTGTAAAAAATCCAATGCTTTCACATAAAATGGTGTTTTTGCTCAAACTGCAGTATCTTTTATGCACAATGCAAAGTCCAGAGTCCTGTTAGTTTAGTCCCAAGTAGAGTAGACTCATAGACAAACCGTATTGATTATATGTGTTTCCTCTAGTTGGAACTATAAATAGGATTTAGGCCAGGGATTCTCAAACTTTGGTGCTCCAGATGTTTTGGACATCAACTCCCAGAAGTGCTCAGTGTGATTGGCCAATAGTTAGGAATCTGGGAACCACAACATGTGGCGGACCAAAGTTTAGGAACCACTGATTTAGGCCAATTGTGTGTGTGTGGGGTTGTTTTTGCAAAAATAAAATGTTTGCAAAAAGCAGGAAGGAAGGTAGGGGAGGTAGGTAGGTAGGCTGTAGAAAAATGTACAGAAACCCTCCCTTGCAGTGGAGTGAAATCTTTTGAATGTTTCCATTTACATGCATGTAGGAAATGAACAATAATTTACATGCCTGGCGTTTTCACTGATACCCAAGTTAGACCGTAGACACTTGATTCAAGGTAGATCCTTGTATCTGCCACATTGGAACAGTGGGGGGGGGGGGGGGGAACACTGATGGCAGGTGCTGGCTCACTGTACAATTGTGGACTTGTGATGGGCACTGTCTGTCATACTTGGCTAACAGGGTTTTGCTTTTCTGGAAAGTGATTTCAGGTTTTCCTGCAAGACAGCTGCTTCTGATGGGCTCCCTGCAGTTCTTTTGGGCTTCTCCTCTTCAGCAGTCCTTCTTCTTCCAGCCCCCACTCTTTTGTTTTTTCCATGGCTGCTGTTCAACATATTGATCTTGATTTCCCTGGGCCTTTCTTAGGTGCAACTCCACGGTTGCTGTTCCTGAGCCTTGCTCTCCATCTGAGCAGCAAGCGGCTGTAGCACAATGCCAAGCCCTCTTAGCTAAAGACGGTCCATTTTCGTCATGCCATTCTGCCATCCCTCCTCAGCCATATTTTGACAGCTGCATTCATGACCTTTGTGCCACCGGAGGAAGCTCTGCCCAGTTCTCCAATGTGCTATGGTCTTACGCGGCTGCTTGTCGGGCAGCAGGAATAGCCCTTGGGGACTGGGAAGTGGAGACCAGCTGTGGTTAGTCTGTAACAGTTTTCTATAAATCATTGCTGTAAATGCCTGTATTACACTGCTTTCAATCTAAAAAGGAAATAGGCAGAAGATACTGAGACAGCTCTCACTTCCTGCTTCCTCTTAGCCAGATTTCCTGCACAGAGTCAGAGGCAACAGGATAAGGTGAGGAAGACAGAGGGAAGGAAAATCCCATCTTTGAAAATCTGCCAGCAAAGGCTGGGTTGCATATGAGCTCCAGACAGGCTGCATACGCCCGGCCATGAGTGAATTCGATAAGACTCATCTTTGACACTTAAACGCACATGTATCCCATCGGGAGAAAGATAGGATACAGTTGTGTGCAATAATCTCTGTAGTCCAGTGTTGACTATGCCACACTGGCTTTCTGCAGTGTGTAAAATGTGCATGAGTTCAGCCTTGCACATCTCTTTCCCCAGCTGCTAAAACCCATGGGGAGCTACAGTTGGCACCCTAAGGCATCCATAGATTCTGCATCCACATATTCAACCGTTCATGGCTTGAAAATGTTTTTTTTTTTAAATAGATTCCAAAAAGCAAAATTTGATTTTGCCATTTTAGATAAGGGATGCCACTTTACTACTGTACACCCACTGTGTATAATGGGACTTGAGTATCCACAGATTTGGTATCCATGGGGGCATCCTGGAACCAAACCTCAGCAGATACCAAGGGCCCAATGTACTTTGGCTGTTAAACAGGGCTATCTCCCATCACTGTTGCCATTTTCAAAACAGGGATGAGGGAGATGGTTGTTGTTTCTCTTTCTCTCTCTCTAGAGAACTGCATTGGGGATAAGAGGCAGTCACAGCTGAGTGGTCATCTGTCCTCTCTCCCTCCCTCTTCTGCCCATTTAATGACCACAGTAGTGTCCCCCACAGGGCTTTGCAGCTGCTGAGAAAAAGTTTGGGATAGAGAACAAGGGGCTATTGAATAGCCCCTTGCACCCTATCCAAAACAAGACTTACATGCAGGTAACATCAGGTCTTGTACACAAAGAAAAGAAAAGAAAAGAGAATTTGTGTATGAAATCCAACAAATGATTTGGTTCCTTTGGGGCCACATTAATCTATAGATTTCTTTCCAGAATCCTGCTTCTTCAACTGCACCTTTGACAAAGACTTTTGTGAATGGCAGCAGTCCACGGAGGACGACTTTGACTGGAGTCTCATGGAGCATTGTGTCCAGAATGGTTCAGATGGGATCAAGAGTCCCTGCAACTCTTCAGGTATGTTTTAGGGTGGACCATATTCAACATCCCTTGCTAGGCTCCCCAGCAATTCTCGGGGGAGACAGCTTGAAACTGACCTGACTGCTCAATGCCTCACTCTGTGTGTGGCTGAGAGATTCAGAGAGTATTTACAAATTTTCTCACCCTGGATGAGAAAGGAAGTCTTGACACATTGAAATAGTCAACCACCATCAGAATAACCTCAAACCGTTAGACCTGGTCCTCCCCTCTGGGGCAGCAGAGAACAAGCCTGCCTCTCCTCTCTGGGGAAGCCCTTGAGGGATTTAAAGGGATTTAAAGGTATTTGAGGTATTTAAAGAAGGCAACCATGTCACCCCACAGTCTACTCTCCACCAGACTAAACATGACTAACTTGCTCAAACTTCCCTCATATGTTTTGTTCTCCATACCTTTTATCATCCTTGTTGCCCTTCTCTGAACCCATTCCAACTTGTCTCTATCCTTAAAATGAGATGCCCAGAACTGAATGCAGGATTCAAGATGAAGCCTGACCAGAATATAGAGGGGCTATTACTGCTCTACACCATCACCATCTGCATTCCGGGATACATTGTTTGCTCAAAAACATTGGCTTGTAACCTGCTGGATTGTTTAACTAGGGTAGACCCTAATTAATGCCTTCCACTCCAGCCCTCCTATTCTGCTACCTGCTTTCCCTGATCCTTTCCCATCCATTCCATCCCCAGGAAATTATTATATCTATGCTGATAGCTCCTTCACCCACATGGGAGAGATGGGTCAGCTAGTAAGCCCGGAATGCACAGCACGTGGACCATCTTGTTTCCGTTTCTGGTACCGCATGGAGGGAGCCTCTGAGGAGGAGTCGCTGAGGGTCTACCTGGTTCAGGAAGAAGAACGTGAACCCCTCCTGGTCTGGCAAATGGCTGGCAGCAAGGGAGAGATGTGGCTCCAGGCAGAGTTGGATCTACACATCTCTGGCAGGTTCCAGGTAAAAGAGCAGGAAGATGGAGATACAACTTCCTGGTGGGATTCCTATAGCCAAAATGGGAGATTTTCACTGGTATCCACTGGGGTTTAGTTTAGGACCCCCTGTGGATACCAAAATCCAAAACCAAGGTTTAACTTTTGAGATATATATATATATGGATTTAACCATATATCCATATATCCGTATCCATGGATTTAACCACCATCTATGGTTTGAGGAGGGCTGACTATAGTTGGTTTCTGTGGTGTGGCATTTTGTAAGGAGGGAAACAAACTGTTCTGAAGTGTCACGGTGGAAAGTGGTTATATTCAATTTTAATTAAAATATTTATTTCTCCTCCTCCTCCTCCTCCTAACCCAACTCTCCCCAATGCTCAGGGTAGGTTACAATACAGATTAAAATACAATATATAACTGACAAACACATAACTGAAGCCACACAAACATAGAATTAAAATGACCATTGCACATGTGGGATCTCAGATCAGGTTACAAGTAAAAACAATTTAATTTGTTTAATGTTTTGTAACCTGCCTTGAGTCCCTAGTTAATTATCATGATTATTTCAATAACAATAACAACAACAACAACAACAATAATAATAATAATAATAATAATAATAATAATATCAGTCTAAAAACAGTAAATGCACCAGATCTCATCTGATTTTGGAAACTAAGCTGGGTGAGGCCTGGTTAGGGTTTGGAAGAGAGGCTGCCAGGGAATCCCAGGTGCTAAAGGCTGCATTTCAGGGGAAGGCAAGGGCAAGCCACCTCTGAATAAATCTGACCAAGAAAACCCTTTGATAGGGACACCATAGATCCATATCAAACTGCATTATTTCTACAGTGTAGATTCACACCCTTAGTAGATGTCCTATTGGGTTCTTGCTTTCTGACAGATCCTCCTGCAAGGTGTGACTGGCCCAGGCAACCATACAAAGCTGGCAGTGGATGACATCTCCCTTGACCCTGGTTGCTGCCTTGGTAAGCCATATGGTGTAGTGGTTGGAGTTTAGGTATCAGACTTCAGGAGAACCTAGCTGGTTTTCCTTTTCCACTCCCATAACAATAGTAAGGGCCAGCAGGAGTACTGCTGGGGAGATCAAGCAGACTCAGGGGGGTCTTCGGAGTGGAGGCAGACTTTATTTAAACTTATTCATTTATTTGGTGCCATCTATGGCCATGGGGATAGCCAGTGTAAGGTTGTGGTTTGAGCATTGGACTACAACTCCAGGAGACCAGTGTTTAAGTCCCAGCTCAGCTATGGAAACCCACTAGGTAACTTCAGGCAGGTAACACTCTCTCACCCTCAGAGGAAGGCAATAGTAGCAGACATCCACTAACAAATCTTGTCAGGAAAACTCCATGATACATTTGCCTTAGGGTTGCATTAAGTTGGAAATGACTTGAAGGAACACAACAACAAAACACCAATAAATCTCTTGGCTGCAATTAAAATGGGGAAGGGAGAAATGGTGGGATTATACAAAATTCCAGCTGTGCCCTTGGCCTTCTGGTGTGTGACTTTTCTAACTGAATTTGGCATGTCTTTCTCTTTCATCAGGGGAGACCCCTACTCCTGAGGAGCCCACAGCCTCAGGTAATGCTGTGTAAGCAAAGGCATGGCTTTTAATCAATGAAGTGTCACATAAGATATTCCATCATCACCATTGTGGAGATATACCATCTGTGCATAAACAAGAAAGTGTCTCAGCGCTTCTGAAAGAATGATAGACTTTGTGTGACATAACTATTTGTGTAGCGATGAAAATTATATGTGTTGGATTTTCTTTTTGATATGCTTGGGAAGCACATGCTATCTAAACATGGAGTTTTTAAACATTCAAAATGCAGCAAAGACCTCTCTTCTAAGTATTTAGGTTTGGCTGATACTGCCCTTTCCATCTCTCTCTTACTCTCAATGTGGACCTGCACTGTAGAAAAAATGCTGTTTGTTACCACTTTAACTGCCAGGATTCCATAGAATGGAGTTACAGCATTTAAAGTACTTTCAAACTGCATTATTTATCCAGTTTAGATGCACCAGAAGTCATACCTGGGAATAGGGAATTCCTGTTTCCCCGAATCAAACATTTCGCCTTCAATCACTGCTACCATTCAAATGTTAATGCCAGTAAGATTCACAGCAGTGCTTCTTAAGCTATCTCATTTTGGGTGCTGCCAGGCTTTCTTTCCCCAATGTGCCAGGAACTGGCACCACTTTTGTACCCATTGGCTGCAACTGTTTCTTTCTTGTCTGGGAACCTGCTGCAGACCAGCAGCAGTCAATCGACCCTGGACCAGAACATGTCCACAGACCACCACTTTAAGTGGCAAAGGGTGAAAAGAGAGAGCTAGGGACTGGGGGTGAAACCATCATTTATAATTAACTTATGGAGTGCCCAGATTCTTTCTCAGGAAAATGCTTTGGGCTGCAAGTGGGTAATGAAAACGAAGGTGTAAGAAGTCCCAAAGCAATTGCTGACTTTTGCAACTGCTCTGTACCCAAGGCCCACATCCTCCGACTGATGGCACCGCTGTGTCTTCTCCAATATCCCCAGCTTCAACCAGTTCCTTGCCTTCAGAACCAACATCCCCAGCAGGGGCTGATCCTCCATTCACAGGTGAGTCATTCTGGTTGTGCATATGTTGAGCTGGCTTGCAACTTTGGTTGGGCTGGAGTGGAATCAGAAGGGTGCAGGATTACATCTATATCATTCCACATGTTAGATGTGGAAGATACTTTTAAGCAACCCCCAAATGTGCCAAAAGGCATCAGGCCAGCTCTGTTTGAAGATTTATGCTGTCTAAACGCAGAGTGTCTAAGCAAATGTGGCAAATAATCTCTCCTCTAAGTTTGGTGTATTGACTCTTCTCTCTTTCTCTCTCTCACTGTATCAGACCATACCACTACTGGTCAAGAGGCTTCTTCAGATCCACAAACAACTCCTTCCCTTGAAACAAATGATCCCACTGAACCAGCTACTTCAGGTAATGCAACAGAGGATCTTATTGCATGAGGCTATTAAAGCGGATTTCCAACAGAATAAAATTCTCTTTGGCCAGGACTTATTATATGATGCCGTGTCTGTCCTACTGCTGCTTTGCATGTCATTCATGATTGCAGTGCACCTTTTCATTGATAGAGAAAAACAATATGTTCACAATATTCAACAAGTACTTGTTGCTGATTGTTTCGCCTTAGGGTTGCATTAAATTTGAAACGGTTTGAAGGAACACAACAACAAAACACCCGAAAATCTCTTGGCTGTAATTAAAATGGAGAAGGGAGAAGTAGTGAGATTATACAAACTTCCAGCTGTGCTCTAGGTCTTCTGGTGTGTGACTTTTCTAACTGAATTTGGCATGTCTTTATCTTTCATCAGGGGAGACCCCTACTCCTGAGGTGCCCACAGCCTCAGGTAATGCTGTGTAAGCAAAGACATGGCTTTTAATCAATGAAGTGTCGCATAAGATATTCCATCATCACCATTGTGGAGATACACCAGCTGTGCATAAACAAGAAAGTGTCTCAGTGCCTCTGAAAGAATGATACGCTTTGTGTGACATAACTATTTGTTTAGCAATGAACATTATATGTGTTGGATTTTGTTTCTTGTATGATTGGGAAGCACATGCTGTCTAAGCATGGAGTTTTTAAACAATCAAAATGCAGCAAAGAACCTCTCTTCTAAGTATTTGGCTTTGGTTGATGCTGCCCTTTCCCTCTCTCTCTCACTCTCTCTTAGTGTGCACCTACACTGTAGAAATAATGCTGTTTGGTACCACTTTAACTGCCAGGGCTCCTTCCTACAGAATCCTAGGATTTGTCATTTGGTGAGGCAGAGAATGCTAAAAGCCTTATAAAATTACAAATCCCAGGATTCCATAGGATGGAGCTACAACAGTTGATGTAGTGCCAAACTGGATTATTTATACCGGGTATATACCCCAGATGTCCCACCTGGTAATGGGGAATTCCTGGTTCCAGAATCAACCATTTCGCCTTCAATCACTGCTACCATTCAAATGTTAATGCCAGTAAGATTCACAGCAGTGCTTCTTAAGCTATCTCATTTTGGGTGCTGCCAGGCTTTCTTTCCCCAATGTGCCAGGAACTGGCACCACTTTTGTGCCCATTGGCTGCAACTGCTTCTTTCTTGTCTGGAAACCTGCTGCGGACGAGCAGCAGTCAATGGACCCTGGACCAGAACAGGTCCACAGACCACCACTTTAAGTGGCAAAGGGTGAAAAGAGAGAACTAGGGACTGGGGGTGAAACCATCATTTATAATTAACTTATGGAGTGCCCAGATTCTTTCTCAGGAAAATGCTTTGGGCTGCAAGTGGGTAATGAAAACGAAGGTGTAAGAAGTCCCAAAGCAATTGCTGACTTTTGCAACTGCTCTGTACCCAAGGCCCACATCCTCCGACTGATGGCACCGCGGTGTCTTCTCCAATATCCCCAGCTTCAACCAGTTCCTTGCCTTCAGAACCAACATCCCCAGCAGGGGCTGATCCTCCATTCACAGGTGAATCATTCTGGTTGTGCATATGTTGAGCTGGCTTGCAACTTGGCCTTCTGGTGTGTGACTTTTCTAACTGAATTTGGCATGTCTTTCTCTTTCATCAGGAGAGACCCCTACTCCTGAGGAGCCCACAGCCTCAGGTAATGCTGTGTAAGCAAAGGCATGGCTTTTAATCAATGAAGTGTCACGTAAGATATTCCATCATCACCATTGTGGAGATACACCATCTGTGCATAAACAAGAAAGTGTCTCAGCACTTCTGAAAGAATGATAGGCTTTGTGTGACATAACTATTTGTGTAGCAATAAAAATTATATGTGTTGGATTTTGTTTCTGATATGCTTGGGAAGCACATGGAGTTTTTAAAGAAGTCCCAAAGCAATTGCTGACTTTTGCAACTGCTCTGTCCCCAAGGCCCACATCCTCCGACTGATGGCACCGCTGTGTCTTCTCCAATGTCCCCAGCTTCAACCAGTTCCTTGCCTTCAGAACCAACATCCCCAGCAGGGGCTGATCCTCCATTCACAGGTGAATCATTCTGGTTGTGCATATGTTGAGCTGGCTTGCAACTTGGCCTTCTGGTGTGTGACTTTTCTAACTGAATTTGGCATGTCTTTCTCTTTCATCAGGGGAGACCCCTACTCCTGAAGAGCCCACAGCCTCGGGTAATGCTGTGTAAGCAAAGGCATGACCCTTTAAGGGGGCTGCCTTTCCACCTTGGGCAGCGAGGAGGAGCCCTTTAGAAAGGCTGCCTTTTCCACCTTGGGCAGCGAGGAGGAACCCCTTAAAAAGGCTGCCTTTTCCACCTTGGGCAGCGAGGAGGAACCCTTTAAAAAGGCTGCCTTTTCCACCTGGGGCAGCGAGGAGGAAACCTTTAAAAAGGCTGCCTTTTCCACCTGGGGCAGCGAGGAGGGACCCTTTAAAAAGGCTGCCTTTTCCACCTTGGGCAGCGAGGAGGGACCCTTTAAAAAGGCTGCCTTTTCCACCTGGGGCAGCGAGGAGAGACCCTTTAAAAAGGCTGCCTTTTCCACCTGGGGCAGCGAGGAGGAACCCCTTAAAAAGGCTGCCTTTTCCACCTGGGGCAGCGAGGAGAGACCCTTTAAAAAGGCTGCCTTTCCCACCTGGGGCAGCGAGGAGAGACCCTTTAAAAAGGCTGCCTTTTCCACCTTGGGCAGCGAGGAGAGACCCCTTAAAAAGGCTGCCTTTTCCACCTTGGGCAGCGAGGAGGAACCCCTTAAAAAGGCTGCCTTTTCCACCTTGGGCAGCGAGGAGGAACCCTTTAAAAAGGCTGCCTTTTCCACCTGGGGCAGCGAGGAGGAACCCTTTAAAAAGGCTGCCTTTTCCACCTGGGGCAGCGAGGAGGGCCCCTTTAAAAAGGCTGCCTTTTCCACCTGGGGCAGCGAGGAGAGACCCTTTAAAAAGGCTGCCTTTTCCACCTGGGGCAGCGAGGAGGAACCCCTTAAAAAGGCTGCCTTTTCCACCTGGGGCAGCGAGGAGGGACCCTTTAAAAAGGCTGCCTTTTCCACCTGGGGCAGCGAGGAGGGACCCTTTAAAAAGGCTGCCTTTTCCACCTGGGGCAGCGAGGAGAGACCCTTTAAAAAGGCTGCCTTTTCCACCTGGGGCAGCGAGGAGGAACCCCTTAAAAAGGCTGCCTTTTCCACCTGGGGCAGTGAGGAGGAACCCCTTAAAAAGGCTGCCTTTTCCACCTGGGGCAGCGAGGAGAGACCCTTTAAAAAGGCTGCCTTTTCCACCTGGGGCAGCGAGGAGGAACCCCTTAAAAAGGCTGCCTTTTCCACCTGGGGCAGCGAGGAGAGACCCTTTAAAAAGGCTGCCTTTTCCACCTGGGGCAGCGAGGAGGAACCCTTTAAAAAGGCTGCCTTTTCCACCTGGGGCAGCGAGGAGGGACCCTTTAAAAAGGCTGCCTTTTCCACCTTGGGCAGCGAGGAGGGACCCTTTAAAAAGGCTGCCTTTTCCACCTGGGGCAGTGAGGAGAGACCCTTTAAAAAGGCTGTCTTTTCCACCTGGGGCAGCGAGGAGAGACCCTTTAAAAAGGCTGCCTTTTCCACCTTGGGCAGCGAGGAGGAACCCCTTAAAAAGGCTGCCTTTTCCACCTTGGGCAGCGAGGAGAGACCCTTTAAAAAGGCTGCCTTTTCCACCTGGGGCAGCGAGGAGGGACCCTTTAAAAAGGCTGCCTTTTCCACCTGGGGCAGCGAGGAGAGACCCTTTAAAAAGGCTGCCTTTTCCACCTGGGGCAGCGAGGAGGAACCCCTTAAAAAGGCTGCCTTTTCCACCTGGGGCAGCGAGGAGAGACCCTTTAAAAAGGCTGCCTTTTCCACCTGGGGCAGCGAGGAGGGACCCTTTAAAAAGGCTGCCTTTTCCACCTAGGGCAGCGAGGAGGGACCCTTTAAAAAGGCTGCCTTTTCCACCTGGGGCAGCGAGGAGAGACCCTTTAAAAAGGCTGCCTTTTCCACCTTGGGCAGCGAGGAGGAACCCCTTAAAAAGGCTGCCTTTTCCACCTGGGGCAGCGAGGAGGGACCCTTTAAAAAGGCTGCCTTTTCCACCTAGGGCAGCGAGGAGGGACCCTTTAAAAAGGCTGCCTTTTCCACCTGGGGCAGCGAGGAGGGACCCTTTAAAAAGGCTGCCTTTTCCACCTGGGGCAGCGAGGAGAGACCCTTTAAAAAGGCTGCCTTTTCCAACTTGGGCAGCGAGGAGGGACCCTTTAAAAAGGCTGCCTTTTCCACCTTGGGCAGCGAGGAGGGACCCTTTAAAAAGGCTGCCTTTTCCACCTGGGGCAGCGAGGAGGGACCCTTTAAAAAGGCTGCCTTTTCCACCTGGGGCAGCGAGGAGAGACCCTTTAAAAAGGCTGCCTTTTCCACCTGGGGCAGCGAGGAGAGACCCTTTAAAAAGGCTGCCTTTTCCACCTGGGGCAGCGAGGAGAGACCCTTTAAAAAGGCTGCCTTTTCCACCTGGGGCAGCGAGGAGAGACCCTTTAAAAAGGCTGCCTTTTCCACCTGGGGCAGCGAGGAGGGACCCTTCAAAAATTGCATTTAAATTGTATTTGCATTTTATATTGTATTTTGTATATTTTTAAAAATTGTTTTAATTTGCTTTGTTTGTTTTGTTTTTGAGGGGTGGGTATGGGTGGGGTTGGGAAGAAGGGATGGGCTCTGTATTGATGCTATTTGTTATTGTGATTGTTGTACGCCGCCCCGATTGCTTGGCAGAGGGGCGGGATATAAATAAAAACTATTATTATTATTATGGCTTTTAATCAATGAAGTGTCACATAAGATATTCCATCATCACCATTGTGGAGATACACCATCTGTGCATAAACAAGAAAGTGTCTCAGCGCTTCTGAAAGAATGATAGGCTTTGTGTGACATAACTATTTGTGTAGCAATGAAAATTATATGTGTTGGATTTTGTTTCTTGTATGGAGTTTAGCACATGGGGGAAATCCCGTGTGGAAACAGGGCTTTAAATTAGAAAAAAATTGCACAAACAGTTTTTCAGACGACATCGTTGTTAAAATGGAGTTAACCTAAATGGAAAGTAGTCGGAAACTGCTTTCTTTTTACTTTCGGAAAATCCCGAAAGTTAAAAGAAGTAGTTTCTGACTGCTTTCCGTTTGGGTTAACCCCATTTTAACAGCAGTGTGTGAAAAACAATGCTCTGTCCCCAAGGCCCACATCCTCCGACTGATGGCACCGCTGTGTCTTCTCCAATATCCCCAGCTTCAACCAGTTCCTTGCCTTCAGAACCAACATCCCCAGCAGGGGCTGATCCTCCATTCACAGGTGAATCATTCTGGTTGTGCATATGTTGAGCTGGCTTGCAACTTTGGTTGGGCTGGAGTGGAATCAGAAGGGTGCAGGATTACATCTATATCATTCCACATGTTAGATGTGGAAGATACTTTTAAGCAACCCCCAAATGTGCCAAAAGGCATCAGGCCAGCTCTGTTTGAAGATTTATGCTGTCTAAACGCAGAGTGTCTAAGCAAATGTGGCAAATAATCTCTCCTCTAAGTTTGGTGTATTGACTCTTCTCTCTTTCTCTCTCTCACTGTATCAGACCATACCACTACTGGTCAAGAGGCTTCTTCAGATCCACAAACAACTCCTTCCCTTGAAACAAATGATCCCACTGAACCAGCTACTTCAGGTAATGCAACAGAGGATCTTATTGCATGAGGCTATTAAAGCGGATTTCCAACAGAATAAAATTCTCTTTGGCCAGGACTTATCACATGATGCTGTGTCCGTCCTGCTGCTGTTTTGCATGTCATTCATGATTGTAGTGCACCTTTTCATCGATTGAGAAAACCCATCAATATGTTCTTAATCTTGCTTTTATTACATGACTGCCTTCGTGCAATATGTCCTTTCTGCTGCAATTCCACAGCCATGTGTTTTGCCTTCGGGTTACATTAAGTTGGAAATGGCTTGAAAGAACACAACAACAAAACACCCAAAAATCTCTTGGCTGTAAATAAAATGGAGAGGGGAGAAGTGGTGGGATTATACAAAATTATACAAACTTCCAGCTGTGCTCTTGGCCTTCTGGTGTGTGACTTTTCTAACTGAATTTGGCATGTCTTTCTCTTTCATCAGGGGAGACCCCTACTCCTGAGGTGCCCACAGCCTGTGTAAGCAAAGACATGGCTTTTAATCAATGAAGTGTCACATAAGATATTCCATCATCACCATTGTGGAGATACACCATCTGTGCATAAACAAGAAATTGTCTCAGTGTCTCTGAAAGAATGATAGGCTTTGTGTGACATAACTATTTGTGTAGAGATGAAAATTATATGAGTTGGATTTTGTTTCTTGTATGATTGGGAAGCACATGGTGTCTAAGCATGGAGTTTTTAAATAATCAAAATGCAGCAAAGAACCTCTCTTCTAAGTATTTGGCTTTGGCTGATGCTGCCCTTTCCCTCTCTCTTCTACTCTCTCTTAGTATGCACCTACACTGTAGAAATAATGCTGTTTGGTACCACTTTAACTGTCATTTGGTGAGGCAGAGAACTCTAAAAGCCTTATAAAATTACAAATCCCAGGATTCCAAAGGATAGAGCTACAACATTTAATGTAGTGTCAAACTGCATTTTTTATACAGTGTAGATGCACCAGAAGTCACACCGGGGAATGTGGAATTCTCTGAAAACCTGCTGCAGACCAGCAGCAATGATAGAATCATAGAATCATAGAGTTGGAAGAGACGACAAGGGCCTTCCAGTCCAACCCCCTGCCATGCAGGAACTCCCATTCAAAGCATCCCCAACAGATGGCCATCCAGCCTCTGCTTAAAGACCTCCAAGGAAGGAGACTCCACCATACTCTGAGGGAATGTGTTCCACTGTCGAACAGCTCTTACTGTCAAGAGTTCCTCCTAATGTTGAGGTGGAATCTGTTTTCCTGGAGCTTGCATCCATTGTTCCGGGTCCTAGTCCCTGGAGCAGCAAAAAAAAAAGCTTGTTCCCTCCTCAGTATGACATCCCTTCAAATATTTAAACACGGCTATCATATCACCTCTTAACCTCCTCTTCTTCAGGCTAAACATCCCCAACTCCCTAAGTCGTTCCTCACAGAGATTCATGATTTCCAGACCCTTCACCATTTTAGTTGCCCTCCTTTGGACACATTCCAGTTGAATTGTGGTGCCCAGAACTGGACAAAGTATTCCAGGTGACGCCTGACCAAAGTAGAATAGAGTGGCACTATTACTTCTCTTGATCTAGACACTATACTTCTATTGATGCAGCCTAAAATTGCATTGGGATTTTTAGCTGCTGCATCACACTGTTGACTCATGTTCAACTTGTGGTCTACCTGGACTCCTAGATCCCTTTCACACATCCCTGTCTCATTCAGCCAGGTGTCCGCCATCGTATATCTGTGCTTTTCGTTTTTCCGCCCCAAGTACAGTACCTTACATTTCTCTGTGTTGAATTTCATTTTGTTAGCTTTGGCCCAGCTTTCTAGTCTGTTCAAGTCATTTTGACTTTTGATTCTGTCTTCTGGGGTATTAGCTACTCCTCCTAATTTGGTGTCGTCTGCAAATTTGATAACTATGCCCCCAATACCGTCATCCAAGTCATTAATAAAGATATTGAATAGCACTGGGCCCAGGACAGAGCCCTGTGGCACCCCACTGGTCACTTCTTTCCAGGTTGAAAAGGAGCCATTGTTGAGCACCCTTTGGGTTCGGCCAGTCAACCAATTACAAATCCATGTAACAGTTACTTTGTCTAGCCCACATTTTACCAGCTTGTTTGCAAGAATGTCATGGGGAATCTTGTCAAAGGCCTTACTGAAAACAAGATATACTATATCCACAGCATTCCCTTTATCTACCAAGCTGGTCATTTTATCAAAAAAAGAGATCAGATTTGTCTGGCATGACCTGTTTCTCTGAAACCCATGTTGACTTCTTGTGATTATGGAATTGCCTTCCAGATGTTCACAGACTCTCTGTTTAATGATCTGCTCCAGAATCTTTCATGGTATTGATGTCAGACTAACAGGACGATAATTGTTGGGATCCTTTTTCCCCCCTTTTTCAAGATGGGGATGTTTGCCCTCCTTCGGTCTGCTGGGACTTCTCCTGTACTCCAGGAGTTCTCAAAGATTATTGCCAGTGGTTCAAATATTACATTTGCCAGTTCTTTTAGTACCCTTGGATGTAATTCGTCTGGTCCTGGAGACTTATATTCATTTAGATTAACCAGGTATTCCTGTACTATCTCTTTACTTATTTTGTGCTGAAATTTTCCTATTCTGTCCTCTGCTCCATTATCCTCAGGTTGAGCACCCTTTGCCTTTTCTGAGAAGACTGAAGCAAAGAAGGTGTTGAATAATTCTGCCTTTTCTCTGTCCCCTGTTAACTTTTTGCCATCTTCTCCACACAGTAGCCCTATCATTTCCATCTTCTTCCTTTTGCAGCGGGCATACCCAAAAAAGCCCTTTTTATTGTTCTTAACCTCTCTAGCAAGCCTGAGTTCATTCTGCGCTTTAGCTTTTCTGACTTTACCCTTACATGTCCTAGCTATTTGTTTGAATTCCTCTTTGGTGATTTCCCCATTTTCCATTTCTTATACATGTTCCATTTATAACGTAGTTCAGTTGAAAGTTCCTTAGTCATCCATCCTGGTTTCTTGAGGCACCTCCCATTTTTCTTCCTCATTGGAACTGTTTGAAATTGTGCCTTCAGTATCTCCCTTTTGAGAAACTCCTATCCATTTTGAACTCCCTTCTCTTTTAGTATTCCTAACCACGGGATAACCCCAATATTTCTCTAAGTTTATTAAAATCAGCTTTCCTAAAGTCTAGAATGTGTGTCTGACTCTGCCTGGCTTCTCCTTTCCACTGTATAATAAATTCCAGAACGTGATCACTCCCACCTAAGGATCCAACCACTTGCACCCCATTAACTAGGTCATCCCTATTAGGATCAGATCCAAAATAGTTGATTCCCTTGTTGCCTCTTCCACCTTTTAGACAATGAAATTGTCTACAAGGCAGGTGAGGAATTTGCTAGAACTTGAGGATTTTGCTGAGTTTGACTTCCAGCAAATATCAGGATAGTTGAAGTCACCCATCACTACTATATTTCTCTTTTCTGAGTGTGTGGTCATCTGTTCTAGAAAGGCATCATTCAGTTCTTCTGCCTGAGTTGGGGGTCTGTAGTAGACTCCCAAAATAACATCCTGTTGTTTCCCTCCCCTTTAATTTTTATCGAGATGCTCTCCACCTGGCTTCCAGGATTTAAGTCCTGGATTTCTTCACTGGTGTAAATATCCCTGACATATAATGCTATTCTCCTCCTTTCCTGTTTGGCCTGTTTCTCTTGAAAAGGTTATACCCTTGTATTTCTACATTCCAGTCATGAGACTTATCCCACCAGGTTTCAGTGATGTCTATTATATCATATTTGTTTTGTTGTGCTAGGAGTTCAAGTTCATCTTGCTTATTTCCCATGCTCTGTGCATTAGTGTAGAGACATCTTAGAGCATATGTCCCCTTTACTTGCTGCATGTGCACTTTTTTTTTTTTTGCCTCCCATTCTTGGGTCCTTGCACTGTTTGCCTTTGTTCCCTCTATGACAGTTTGACTGTTTTTTCCAGTCCTTTTGTCTTCCAGAACACTGTCTCCCTTCCCCACAGTTTAAAGTCCTCCTGATCAAATTCTTGAGACTGTTGGCAAAAATGTTTCTTCCAACTGGCGTGAGATGCAGCCCATCCCTTGCCAGAAGTCCACCCTCATGGAACAGTACCTTCCTAAGTGCAGTACCTTACATTTCTCTGTGTTGAATTTCATTTTGTTAGCTTTGGCCCAACTTTCTAGTCTGTTCAAGTCATTTTGAATTTTGATCCTGTCCTCTGGGGTATTTGCTACTCCTCCTAATTTGGTGTCGTCTGCAAATTTGATAACTATGCCCCCAATACCGTCATATAATTGTATATTGTGGAATTGAAATATTGATGATGTGTTATATGGTGTGTCATTTTAATCAATAACCTTTTTTTAAAAAAGTTCTTAATCTTACTCTTATTACATGACTGCCTTTGTGCAATAAGTCCCTTATGCTGCAGTTCCGCTTTTCAGGCAGCCATGTGGCAAGAGTGGCTGTGATTCCTACTCTTCTCCCATGCTGCGATTGTGGCTGCCAACACCTTCCTGGAGCTGGCTGCTGTGTGCAAATTCACACAGCAGCTGGCTTGGGGAGATGGTTGGTGGCTGCAATTGCACAGGGTTGATGTGTGAATGTACACACAGCAGTCCAATGCTTCAGGAGGGGAGAAGAGCAGTGATCGCAGCCATCAGCATCTTCCTGAAGCCAGTTGTTGTGTGCACATTCAACAGCAGCCAACTTCAAAAGGTAGTTGGCTCAGTGGTGATCGCTCATTCCCCCACTTCATCTTGGAAAGTGGCGTTTGACAGTGTGGAAAACAGATCCAGGCAACAATGGATCTCCAAAGCATTATTGTGTGATTAAAAATGATGCCAAACTGGTATGCTTGCAGTCTTAAACTAGTGCAATTGTGGTGGAACACTAGGCTGATGTGAAAGTCCAGGGTCAAGATATAACAGGGAGAGCAGAAGATCCAAGAGTGGAACTGAGGCAGCTGTGGTTCCACCACCCCTGTTTCTTTATGGAGGGACTAATGGTCCTCTGCTGCTTGTCAGTTAACCTGAATATCACTGGGGTTCCTTCTAGTTTGCCATTCAGGTTGCCTGAAATGCCAAGGTTATAAGCAGCAAAATTGTCCAGTAGGCAGGTTAATGCCAACCCACCCCTTAAAACTTTCTTAGGGCTAGGAATTTCAGGATGTTTTATGATGGGCAAATAAGCAAGCTGCTTTATCATTTTTCCAGTTGTAATCAACCTTCCATATTCACAGATTCTTTATCCTTTCACTATTCTGTTGTATTTTAATGGGACTTGAGCATCCACAGATTTTGGTATTTATAGGGGGTTCTGGAACTAAACCCCAGCAAATACCAAGGACCCACTGTATTTATACAACAAACAATTGAATTATTCATTTATACACTTCCTTTGGGAAGGTTCAACATATCACAAAGACAGTATTGTCTTGGCACATTCTTAGGTTGTGTTGTCTAGGCATCTTAATTTATCATAGGTCCAAATACACTGCAGAAATAATCCAATTTGAGACCACTTTAACTTCCCTGGCTCAATGCTAGGGAATTTTGGGAACTGTAGTTTTGTGAGAAATTTAGCCTTCTCTGTCAGAGAGCTCTGGGGCCCACAATAAACTATAATTCCCAGGATTCCCTAGCACTGAGCCAGGGCAGTTAAAGTGTTCTTGAACTGGATTATTTCTGCAGTGCATTTTTGACCATAGACTTTATATTCTTATATCAGCATATTTTATATAGAATACGCATTAGCATTATGTCTCCTTCTTTGGAGGTCTTTAAATAGGCTGGATGGCCACCTGTCAGGGGTGCTTTGATTGTGAGTTCCTGCATGGCAGGTAGTTAGACTGGATAGTCCTTGGGGTCTCTTCCAACTCTATGATTCGATGAATATAACATCTATGAAATAAGCATAACCATGGCTGTGTCTGCACTGCAGAAATAATGCAGTTTGACACCACTTTAACTACCGTGGATTTTTAGCCTGTTGTGGCACCAGAGCTCTCTGATAGAGAAGGCTAAATATCTCATAAAACTACAAATCCCAGAATTCCATTGCATTGAACCATGGCAATTAAAGTGTTGTCAAACTGCATTACTTCTGCAGGGCAGATGCAGCCCATGACCTTGTCCTTTACTTAGAATAAAACTTTTCTTTAAGGTACTCTGCCTCTCTTTGTACTTCTTTGTCACGTGCCTTGGCTTGGCTCTGTTCATTCCAAGATTGACTCCTAGGTTGGCAAGTGAAATACCAGTAAAATTCCCCAGCAACATCCTGATGCATTTCCAAGGTGGGATAAGTTAATCATCAGGTGGTGACAGTGAGTTCTTTAGATAAAAGGTGGTCTCAAGGGGTACCATCCAACTCAGCAGGAGAGGAGGGGGATTCACAGACAACCCTCACAGGTTCTTGCTTCCCCCGCCCCTGTTTTTCTTTTGTTGACACTTATGTCAGCATCTGCATTACAGAATTAATGCAATGTGAGACCGCTTTACCTGCCATAGTTCCATCCTATGATATCCTGGGATGTGTAGTTTGTGGTGAGCGGTGCCAAACTGCATTAATTCTACAGTGCAGATGCAGACCATGCCGTCATTGCTCACTGTGCTCTGCCCAGGCAGCCATGGCACACAGTTTCTCCAAATAAACCTACCTCTATAAATTCATCATCCTGTAACCAATGTGCAGTTTTTCTTACTGTTTAATAACGAACGTCAGAGCCTGAAATTAGAAAACATACCAGCCAGAGTATAACAAAAGAATCATGCATAATTAACTTACAGAATGCCCAGGTTGGGGAAAAGGCGATGAGTGCTATAAAGAAAGGAGAGAGAGGCTCCAAAGCATCTCCTGATGGCTGTACTGTTTTTTCCTCCAGGTCCACCTCCTCCCAATAACCACACAGTTATGTCCTCTACCATGCTTCCATTTTCAACCAGTTCATTACCTTCCGAGAGGACAACCACACCTCCAGCAACAACCACTCCTCCATTCATAGGTGAGTCATTTTTGTTGGCCATGGTGAGGTGGCTCATAGTGCAGCTGAAACCAGAAGATCTCAAAGTGCTCAACTGAAGGATGTTTTTAAGCACTAAAAAAGCCCAACACATTTTGCCCTGCATATGCTCTTCAAGGCCTTCTTCAGGGGCTGTTTGAAATTTAATTTTAGAAATTCAGGCTGCATCTGCATTGCAGAATTAATGGAGACTGACACCACTTGAACTGCCATGGTGTAATGTTATTGAATTCTGAGATTCATAATTTTGTGAGATATTTAGCCTTTTCTGGCAGAGAGCTCTGGCAACCCAGCAAACTATGAATTCCAGGATTCCATAGGATGACGCTATGGCAGTTAAAGCAGTATCAAACTGCATTCATTTTGTAGTGTTGCAGCAGCCCAAGAAAACTCTCAAACCATTTAGTGAACAAAAAGAAATTCTCATGCTATTTACTGGCTTCGTTTTCCCCAATAAATGGTGTGAGAGTGAGACTTTCAGCTCCAGAAACTTCTGAAGTTAAATTTCAAACAGCTGCTAAAAGAGGCCTTGGAGAGGAACACATACTGGCTGAAGCACAATTCAGCACCTTGAGACATTTTCCCAGTTTCTTCTCTGGATTTTATTAGCTATTCCCACTTTTTGCTTCTATAGCTTTGGCTGGCCAGAGTGGAATCCTAGGAGTTCAGGATCAAGTCCATCTAGTCCAGCAGCCTGGTTCTTACAAGTGACTGATGTGATAAATAGACTCTCCTGCATTTGTCTGTTTTTAGCATAGGCTTTCTCCATCAGATCTTCCTCTTATCCTGTGTCTCCCTCTTTCTCTCAGGCTGTGTGACGGCTGGTCAAGGAACCCCTCCAGAGCCACAATCAACTCTTTCCCATGGAACATCTCCTTCTTTGGAAGTAGCTCCTTCCAGTAAGCACAGCATGGTCAATGTATAATAGGACTTCCACCCAAAACCATCAGAGGTTGGTGGAATAGGGTGGAGAGAGGTGCATAATTATTATATGGAATTCTCCGCCACATGCTGAGATGATGGCCACTCACTGACTCAGGGCATCACTAGGGGAATGTGAGGTGTACAGAGTGCACCAGGTGACACCTCAGAGGGGGATGTCACCCAGTGCGCTGGTGAAAATGGGCTGCCTTCTGGTGTGGAGTGTACTGCCACACCTCTCCATGGGTAGACTGAAATTCCCAAAGACTAAAGGCTCTGGGGAGGACCTGGTCCACATACCCAGAGGCAGCAAGGAGGCTAGCTGGGACACTGATAGCATACCACAGTGAACTCCCAGAGGTTTCTCCCATTACCTAATGGCACCTGGATCCCTTTGGACATTGTGAAGCATTGTGAACAAGGCAGGTAGACCAGAACAGCCTGGGACATAGACAAAGTTCCTTTGGGTGTTCTGATCCACCTGCCATTGGTGGCAAGGAAGCCGGCCTCTCACTTTCTTCCACAGTGACCTGATGTAGCCCTGTAGGACCATTGGCTGGAGAGTATGCCAGGCAGCTGGGGGTGACAGCATGAGTTACCACACTGTGGTGACACCAACCCTAGTGATGCTACTACACTGACACCAGTTGTTCCACAGTTAAATGGTCAAAATGGCTCTCTTGTTATATGGTTAAAAGATTGTAGTGTCTGCAAGGGACTGGGGAAAAGATCATTGCACATAATTAAATTGCAGAATCCTAGGTTCCTGATGGGAATATGGATGTGGGGTGCCAGTATTGTTTAAATTGAAGAAGCAAGAAGTCTCAGAGTAGCTACTGAGTGCTTGTACTGTTCCTTTCCCAAGGCTCACCTCCTTTAAATGACCACACAACTGCAACTTCTCCAGTGCCCTCAGCAACAACCAGTTCATTGCCTTCAGTCTCTGTAACTACATCCAGGCCTCCAACCACAACCAGGACTCTTCCACCGCTCACAGGTGAGATGCTTTGGATGGACACTTTTCCACTGGCTTACAGCTCTCCCCTGTAATAGGCAGATGCAAAGTTGCAGAGAATGAGAATGTTGTGGTCCCTGTTGATGGTGAATTTGCACAAGCATTGTCAAAGTCCTTAGGTGGAGGAGACAGCAATGGTAAGAGTAATCATGTCCCAGGCTCCGTTGAGGGGTCAAGAATGTTCTTCAAGATTGCTGGACAAATGTGTCCACGTGTACAGTGTGCTATATATGCCATACACAACTGCATGTTAACTAAGTGTCTGTACAGAAAGCCCCTAAGGGTGGCTCTATGCCGCCCCTGGGAGCGCTGGATCGGGGCTGCAGCAACCGCACGCCGTGGTCCCAATCCAGCACTTTGGCTCTCCAAAAAGAGCTGGCAAATGCTGCTCCTTTTTGGAGCGGCAAAAAGCTGCCCTTACTGCCACCGTGGTGGCTCTTCTGCGCTCCTTTGGCACAGCGTATCTAAACGTTGCACCAAGGGAATGCCTTGATGCTGCCTGCCATCTGTTTGGGCGGGTAGCGTGAGGATGACGTGGGAGTGGAGTTTGGATGGCCGGCGTGCTGCCTCAACTCCACCCCTAGTCCAGCCCTTTTGTACTGGCCCTAAGTGCAGAATTTTGTTACAGTTTCCAGCAAAAGCAATTTGATTTCCAACAAACAAGGTTCCATTCCTTCATTCTCATTCACTCTGTTTATGTACCACTTTCCTACCCGCATCCCCCCAAAAGAGACTGTAAGACCAGCAAGCCTTCGCTCTTCTGTTCCTTTCATCTCAACATGCAGAGGCAATGGGCAAGATCCTACACTGGCATTATGTAGTGTAAAAGTCTGCATATAGAAGTATGCATCATTATGGTACATAACCCTTATGTTGAATTGCAACATTGTCCACTGAATGTGTAACTGAGTGGATAGCTGAATGTATCCAAAATGCACAGCTGAAGGTATACAACAGGGGTAGGCAACCTTTTTGAGCTGGGGGCCGGGTTGCTGTCCCTCAGACAATTGGGGGGCCGAAGCACCAAAAATAAATAAATAAATAATTTTTTAAAAATTCAAACATTTTTTTTAAAAATGCATGCACACTCTCTCAGCCCCAGAAAAGCCATGGCAAAACCCCTGTGGAGATTTTGCCAAGAAAACCCAAGAACAAGTAATAACAACAATAATCAATATCATCATGGCGGCGGCGGCGTTGCCAGGACCAGCCTGGGGCCGGTCCAAAAGCCTCAGGGGGCCGCATCTGGCCCCCAGGCCTTAGTTTGCCTACCCCGGTATACAATCACCAATATCAGGAGAAACGAAAAGATAAATATTGGCCAAGAATGTGCTGCTGTATGTACAATTGCTTTTGTTGTCTTGAAGTGAACATGGATGTTCTGCATCAGAAAAAAATGTCCAACCACTTTCATAAGGGAACTTATGCCTGACTTATTCAGTTAGTTAGTTATTCAATTTATTTCATTTTTATGCTGCCTTTCTCACACAAAAAAGGGACCTAAAGCAGCTCACAAAATAAAAACATTTTTAACAACTTTGCAGTAAAAAATTAAAAACAGTTAAAATCATCTAATAATCAGAATCAGACCAGAATCAGACCATCCATGTTACTCATGCCTTCTTCTTCTGCCCTCTGCAGGTCGTGCCACCTGCAGTGCCTCCGGGGATCCTCATTACACTACGTTTGATGGCTTCGTCCACCACTTCATGGGCAACTGCACCTACACCTTGTCCCAGGTCTGCACCAACTCCAGCAGTCTGCCAGGCACTTTCCACGTCTCCACCACCAATGAGCACCGGGGCTCCAATACAGCTGTGTCTTATGTCAAGTCAGTTCATGTGGAGGTCTATGGCGAGCGGATTTCTCTCCTGAAGAACTGGAATGTTGAGGTAAGGAGACCAATGTCTATCCTGGCTTCATGGTGATTCTGAATGATGCACAGCCCTGAAGGTTTGCAGGCAGAGTTGTCTAGTCCAACCCCCTACTGCCTATGCAATAATCGCCAGCTAAAAAAATGTTCCCAAGAGCGGTACTTTTAGTGGACCATTCAATCCATCTTTAAAAACCTCCAGCAAAGGAGAGCCTAACATCTTCTGAGGGCACCCTGTCTTCTACAGTTGAATAGCTCTGATTGCCAGGAAGGTTTTTCTAATGCTTAGTCAGAATTTCCTTCCAGCTGAGAACCTCCTATCCTTCAGAACCTATCCTTGGCAATCATAGGCATCCTATGGCAGGAAAAAATCTCCTTACTGCATCCCAAGCAGATGCTTTTTAGCTCCTTGGAGCATAGAGTTCCACAGGTGCAGGACCAAGTGTGTAGCCGCAGGGAGCAGCAAATGAGGGTTTTGCTCTCCAAATAAAAATGCTGCTTCCTTGTGAAATTTGGTCCTCAAATTTCTAGCACTGCTTAGGATGAGGCACCAAAAATAGCTGAAGCCTGGAACTCTTCTATTTGTTGCGTTCATTTTATCTTTTGCCCTTTTCTTTGGATGCCTAAACTCTACTTCCAAATGTTCAACTGAAGTCTTAAGTTACTGCCATGCTAGAAAACCTCAGGCCGAAGGGAAATTTCATTGAGGTGGGCAGCATTCTCATGCAGAGGCACTGATCTCATTTTGTCCTCCCTCTTCAGGACCAATGGTCCACAATGGATGTATGGTGAGAGCAACCAAGGTTTCTCCCCCGCCCCCCGATATGGCAGTGGGACGTGGGGCAGAGCCAGGCTCTCCAAGGTCCAACACAAGGCCTGAGTTGTCCTGTGTTGTGGTATTTGCAGGTCAATTCCAGGAGAAGCAACCTACCCATTTTCATTGGTAACAACAAGATTGTGGTGCAGAGAAGTGGCAGCTACGTCTTTTTGGAAACAGACTTCGGCCTGGGCGTCAGGTTTGATGGAAACCATTACGTGGAGGTCTCTGTGCCACCGTTGTACAAGGAGCAGCTTTGTGGACTGTGTGGTGAGTTTTGGATGTTCACCCAAAACCTGTGAGCTGGGGAGGGGAGTAACATACTTTGGAGCCTCCTTGCCTTTGGTTTCCACCTTGCTATCTGCCCATCAATGATAGAATTACACAAAAAAACATATCCAGGGGTAGCTATATTGGCCATATAGCAAAGCACAGTAACATCCCAGGTCTACAAAACAGTATGATTTTTGCCTGATGAAGAAGCCAGTAGTGCTTTAAAAGCTTGCATCATGTATTTTGTGCAGTTTGGTTGGCCCAGTAAAAGAATTACATGAGTTACCTTCTCCATTTTGAAAATGTCTTGAAGTAGCTTATTATTAATGAACATTCAGGCCAGTGTCAGTGTCAGAAATCATCCCTCTTTATCCCCTTCCTGGACATACAAAGTGTTTGCTGCTTCTCCTGCTGCTATGAGACTGGAGGTCTATTTATTTCATTTGACAGATACAAACACCCTTTATAGCTGGTCTCTGGGTAAACCATGTAGAAAATAAGAATTCAAAAGGATTACTATCAATATGTTGCTGTCAGAAAACATATCCAGGGATAGCCGTGTTGGCCATATTTTGTTGTTAACTGCCCTCAAGTCGATCTTGACCCATGGCGACCCTATGGATGAGATATCTCCAAGACCCTCTGTCCTCCATTGCTCTGTTTAATTCCTGCAACCCCATGACCTCCTTAATAGAGTCCATCCATCTGGCATGTGGCCTTCCTTTCTTTCTCCTTCCCTCCACCTTTCCCAGCATTATTGTTTTTTCCAAAGAGTCCTTTCTTCTCATGATGCATCCAAAGTATGACAGACTTAGTTTAGTCATCTTGGCTTCCAGGGAGGTTTCCAGCTTGATCCGCTCTAGGAGCCATTTGTTTGTCCTTTTGGCTGTCCATGAGATCCTCAGCACTCTTCTCCAGGACCACATCTCAAATGAATGTTGGTCATATAGTAAAGTAAAGTAACATCCAAAATCCACAAAACACTGGTACCTTTATTGGGCCACCCACAATGCACAAAATACATGAGTTTGCAAGTTTTTGAAGCTCCACTGGTTTCTTCATCAGGCAAAGGTGGTTTCTCCTTTATGATTTTTTAACAACTTTGCCTGATGAAGAAGCCAGCTGAGCTTCAAATGCTCTCAACATGTATTTTGTGCATTTTGGTTGGTCCAATAAAGGTATCACCATTTTGTGGATTTTACATGTTGCTATGTTGCTGTGTATTCCTCAGCCTTAAACACCAGCTTTTTGGGGTATTTGCAGGCAGCATTTCACCGTTCATTTCTAAGTCAAGTTTAAGCAGAGTAAAAAGGTGCCTTTCTCTCCTCGAGATCAACTCAATCAATGGCAGCTGGTTCCCCCCATGTTGGCAAATCTGTTCCAGGGTTTAGTCCAAACTTTAAAAGAGCTATCCAAGGTGCAGAACCTATTGTGAGGAAGCAACCTCTCCTGTAGCTTAAGTTCAGACTAGAATCTGGAGTGGATTTACCACCCTACTGACATGGAAGCCACCACCTGCCATGGAACTTAATCCATTGTCAAGTGGAGATTTGAACTCAGGATCCCTGGCCTCATGTTTAATATGGTGGCCATTAGAATACACACACACACACACACACACATCCCAAAACATACTCCTGGTGGCATTTTAGGCTTGTGGGGATGAAAAACATAGTAAACATTTCCTCCATGTCTCTAGACGGTATTTGGGGACATTTGGGGGCAATTTTCTTTTATGGGCATAAGGTGCGAGTGTGTTGCTTTCCACGTTCCCTGGGGGCTAAAGCAGCTTTGTAGCCTCTGACATTTGTCCACCTTGAAGGTAGAAGCCGAAATCCAGGGTGGATCAATACCCTATTCCTATGGGGATCCACTGCCATCTATGAAAGCTGCTGGCTGTTCTACACACCTCTTATATGGAGGGCTTGGAAGGGGCAGGGTTGTGGATTTGTGGATAAAGAAGACATAGGTTTGGCAAACCCTCCCGCTGTCTTGGTTCAGCAAGGACTGTCCCAATTAATCCTCTGCCATCCCACTTCTCCAGCTGTTTCTGAAGTGTCCCAGTTTCTTTCTTATCCTCCCACTTTCCCCGCTTTTGCTTCAACTTATTTTCTTGCTGCAAAACTGAGTTCAAAGTGCAAAAGGAGTTTGCACTCTGTTAACTCAGCAGGAGAGAGGAGAGGAGAGGGTAGACTCTTGCCCTTCCCTCTAGGCTCTGGCAAAAGTGAACTGCTGCAACCTCTCCTAGCTTGGGATTTTTGCTCATTCCTAACATTTCTCATCTTAACCACACGTGCCCTAGTTTTTACTTGCTAAATGTGTGAGTGTGGGTTGGTTCTAGGACTGGTGTTTTAAACAAATAAAATAGGAAGAGCTGGACTCCTGCTGGAGAGAAAGAGAGAGAGAGAGAGAATTGAATTGTGAGTCAATGCATAGGAAAATCCCATGGATGCAATGACTGTACTAGCAAGAGGGTTTAGGCCAGAGAATGTAAGGTGAAGAGCAGAAGCCTACATTTCTAATCATCCTGACTTTTTCCCTGCCCCATCATTCTTTCCCCTGTTTGCTGAATGGGAAAACAGAGGTTGAATTTGGGGAGAGGAGAGAGTGACAAGGGCTGCTGCCATGCTGCAGAAATAATGCAGTTTGAAACCACTTTAATTATCATGGCTCAATGCTATAGAATTCTGGGATTTGTAGTTTTGTGGGGCACCAGAGCTCTCCAACAGGAAAGGCTAACTATCTCACAAAACCACAAATCTCAGGATTCCATTGTATGGAGTCATAGGAGCTAAAGTGGAGGTAAGCTGCATTGTTTTTTGTGGGTTTTTCAGGCTGTGTGGCCATGTTCTAGAAGAGTTTCTTTCTGACGTTTCACCAGCATCTGTGGCTGGCATCTTTCTCTGAAGATGCCAGCCACAGATGCTGACGAAACGTCAGAAAGAAACTCTTCTAGAACATGGCCACACAGCCCAAAAAAACACAAAAAACTATGGATGCTGGCCATGAAAGCCTATGATTTCAAGTAAGCTGCATTGTTTCTATAGTGTAAATGCACCCAAGGAGAAACCATGAGCAGATAAACTGGTAGTATACTAGTAGAACTGAGGTCCTCTGACACTTAATGATTCCACCTCAATATTAGGAAGAACTTCCTGACAGTGAGAGCTGTTTGACAATGGAACACACTCCCTTGGAAAGTGGTGGAGTCTCCTTCTTTGGAGGTTTTTAAACAGAGGCTGGATGGCCATCTGTTGGGAATGCTTTGATTGAGAGTTCCTTCATGGCAGGGGGTTGGACTGGATGGCCCTTGTGGTCTCTTCCAACTCTGTACGTCCATGATTCTATGTGACCACAGTGTGGCAGCAGCTACTCATTGACACCTTCACTAGCCCCAGTTAATTGTCTATTAAAAAGCAAACCCTGGACCCTGGCCAAGAACCTTACAACTTTTCTTCTGATTCTCACCCCACAAAGGTAATTACAATGGTGATCCACTGGATGATAACCTAAAGCCAGACGGACAACCTGCAGGCAGTTCCACCCTCCTGGGGGACAGCTGGCTGGTCCCAGAAAACCTCACTGGGTAGGTGGTGTCCTGGATGTTCTCAGCCTCAGGCGCGTTCTTGGAAGAGGATGGCACTTTGAAGCCTCTGCTGGTCTCCTCCAGGACAAGAACTGGACCCCTAAGAGGTCCCAGTGTTAATTCTTTCCCATCCCCATCCCCCCCCCTTGAAGTTGGAGCCAAAAGCCACCATCGAATGGTACTTGATAGGCGCTGGATGAAGCTGCTGCAAAGTCATTGCTTTCCTCCTTGCATTTGGCAGATGTTCCAGCCCCTCGCCTCTTTGCAAACCAGAGCTGGAGAGTGAAATCCGGAGGGATTCTGCTTGTACGATGATCACAGATCCAGCAGGTAAATCTTCTGAGCCCCTAAAGTTGTGCTTGCCCGGGAATTGCCCCTCTACATCCAGAAATGTCCAAGGAATGGGAACTGTACATTGGGTAGAAACGGGAATGGCTGCAGAGCTAGGCTTGGTCACTGTAAGCTCCAGCTTGACTCTGACTCCCTCCATGACAAATCAGGGCTAGGGATGGACAAATATATTTGTTTTCCTATCTCCCTCCCATTCTGACTGCATTAAACATCAAGTTCTTCCTCTTGGGTTTATGGGGAACCATGCGAACTTTGGAAAAGTCCATAAGCCTGGTAACATTCACACTCAGCCCTCCTGGTGACAGAGTTATTTGGGGTTCAGAGAGTCAATGTCTCTTAGTGCACTGACTGATGGATTCAGTTAGTAGCATTCCCTTCCCCCTCATTTGAAAGGATCCAGGCCACAGGTCTGGGAGAGCCCTCAATCTGAGAGACTCTTGCCATTGAGACTGAAGTTGGGTCCGTAGTCCTTATACCCATCTGCCAAAAAAAAAAAAAAAAAACCCCACCAAAAAACCAAAGAACTTGCTGGCTTTCCCGAGATTAGCCCACCCAACAAGAGATGCCACCTGTCTGGCTTCCTGTGGCAGCCACAACCACAAAACCCACCTCTCCTTGTTGAGAATTGAGGCGAGTAACAGCAAAGATTAAAACAATTACAGAAATAACAAGAAAATAATCCCCCAACCCCCCACCCCTTTGACCCACCCTCCCTTTAATATAAAATTACAACAATAAAATCCCTATAACTAAAAAAAACAATTAAAAACAGTTAATAACAGTGGCAATGTCTAGAGGAGCTAGATCAGATGGGCAGTTAGTTCAGATCAGGACAGAGGTCAGTCTGGGAAGGCCCGCCGGAAGACAGTTGTTTGTATTGCTTTTTTAAAAGCGTCAAGGGATGTAATCTGGTGAGTCTCCTTCAGCAGGTCATTCCAAATTTTAGGAGCGGCAGCTGAAAAGGTCCTCTGGGAAGTCACTACCAGTCTAGTTTTCATTGACTGTAGTAAATTCCTCCCAGAGGACCTGAGTGTGTGGGAAGGATTATATGGGAGGAGGCGTTCCTTCAAGTAAGCTGGATCCAAGCCATGTAGGGCTTTATAGGTAATAACCAACACCTTGTACTGTGCCCGGAAGCTAACAGATAGCCAGTGTAAGAATTTCAAAATAGGTGTTATCCAGTCGAACCTAGAATTTCCTGCGACCAGTCTGGCTGTGATGTTTTGTACCAGTTGAAGCTTCTGAACGTGGCACAAGGGTTGCCCCATGTAGAGCGTGTTACAGAAATCAAGACGAGAGGTTACCAGCACATGTACAACCGTTTCTAGGTCCCATGGCTCCAGGTGGGGTCGCAGCTGGCGTATCAGCCAAAGCTGATAACAGACACTCTTGGCCGTCACATCAATCTGAGGTGACAGTTGGAGCGACGAGTCCAAGAGCACCCCCAAACTGCGAATGGTGAACTTATCTCCATACTGGGTTAGGGTTACCTATCACGAGTACCTCTGTTTTGTTTGGATTCAGCTTAAGTCTATTTTCCATCATCTGATCCATTACTGACCTCGGGCAGTCATTCAGAGGGGAGATGCCCTCCTTGGTCACTGAAACAGCCCTAGGCATAGAGAAGTAGATTTGGGTGTCATCAGCGTACTGATAACACCCTGCTCCATGTCTCCGGATGATCTCACCCAGCGGCTTCATGTAAATGTTAAACAGCATGAGGGACGGAATGGCTTCCTGACGGATGCCAGATGTCAGCTCTTTTTTAGAAGAGCAGCTGTCCCCCAGCATCACTATCTGGAATCTGCCCGAGAAGTAGGAGCCGATCCACTGCAAACTAGAGCCCCCAATTCCTAACTCTCTCAGGCGTTCTAGGAGGATACCATGGTCTATGGTATCGAAGGCTGCTGAGAGGTCCAAGAGCACCAACAGGGCCACACTTCCCCTTTGGGCACATGTTCAAACTATAACAGAAACATTATGAGAGTCGAGATGTGAAAAAGCAAGTCCCACACCTTTCCCCCGCCCCACTTTCAGTGCAGGGCCAACAGCCAGGGAGGGACTTGTAGCCATTGCCTTGTGGTGTTTCACAACTGCTGTACTGACATTTGGATTCTCCATATTTGGGAGTCTTTAAACAGAGGTTGGATGGGCATCTTTCAGAAATGCAGATTTGTATTTCTGCATGACGGGGTTGGATTAGATGTCCTTTGGTTTCCTTCCATCTCCAAGATTCTGGGATTCTAAGATCTTCTTTCCCCCTTTTGCACAGGCATCTTCAAGGATTGCCATCCCATGGTAAACCCAGCAAATTTCTTTGAGAACTGTGTTCTGGACACCTGCTTCACCAACGGGCAGCAGACCTCCCTCTGCAATGGACTGCAGGCCTACGCGGAGGCATGCTCCAACGTGGGACTGTGTCTGGAATGGAGGAATGCCACCCTGTGCCGTGAGTCGTGCCACCCAGCTGCTTCCATGGTACTGGGCATTTGCTAGGCAGAAAGTGGCACAGTGGCAAAGCCAGGACTGAGGAGATGAGCCTTGGTATTGCTGGATTAAGGGGGAGATCAAACTTGGACAAGTTCCCTTTTTAGACTGTAGATCCAGAATCCCACAGCCAAGAGAGCTGTCCTCCATTTTGGCTGCAGGATTGTGGGATCCCCCCAAAGGAAATTTTCTTTGACCAAGGATCTGGCAGGAAACATCATGGGTGGGTGGGTAGAAAACAAAGAGACTGCATCTGGTTGGTGTCTTACATTTGTATAAGTTCCCCTACAGAAGTGGCTGGGCATTTTTGTCTGGCACATAATATCAGCATTCAGTTCAAGGTTGCAGAAGTGGAGCTGGTACCATTCTGGAAGCAGGTGCACATTGGGCATTCGGTGTGCATGAACATTGTGTACTGTTTGGATGTTTGGTTGCACATTTGATGCTATATAAACCCACTGTGTAAAAAGTGTATCACATTCACTGTGTAACTGTGGGTGCATCTACACTGTAGAAATAATGCAGTTTGACATCACTGTTTGTAACTGTGCTATAACGTCATCCTCTGGAATCCTGGGGTTCGTAGCTTCCCAAAGTCTTTAGCCTTGTCTTCCAAAAAAACCACTGATGTCTCATCAAATTACAAATCTCAGGATTCTGTAAGATGGATGGAGCCATGGCAGTTGAAGTGGTGTCGAACTCAGGGTGACCAGATGTCCTCCTTTTCCAGGATATGTCCTACATTTCATTTCTGTCCAGGTGGAATTGCAAAATGTCATCCATGCATGACAAAGAAGCATGAATTTATATTTACTGTATATTAGTGTTTTTAGCTTTTATTTAGTCATGTCCTACATTTTACGATGCCTTGTCCTCCTTTGAGGTTAAGACGTCTGGTTACCCTGGTCAAACTGCATTATTTCTACAGTGTAGATGCACCCTATGTGAGTATAAATTTATATCACGCAAGTACAATGTATGATCTTACTCAAAATGGTGTTTCCAGGCAAAGAGACTACTGGGGGAAGTTTTGTGACTTTCTCTTCCTTTCTGTTTCCTTCCTCCCAGCCATCTCCTGCCCTGCGGGGAGCCACTACGAAAGCTGTGGGCATCGTTGCTCCTCCAGCTGTGTTACCCCCTCGGTGCTCAGTTCCTGCAGCCCCTTGCCTGTGGGGGGCTGCTTCTGTGATGAAGGATTTGTCCTGAGTGGAGCCAGATGCGTCCTGGAGAGCAGCTGCGGCTGCGTCACCCGCCAGGGACAGTACTACCAGGCAGGTTCCTACCTTGGTCAAGATGGGGTTGACATCTGGGGTGGATGTAAAGAAAGCCCACAAGAAAGGGCAACTTGACACAGTGGGACACCCCATGGAGAAAAAGCTCAGCCTCTATGTTTTATAAACAAATGATTTTGCCGAGGGGGGCACACTTCTTTTGGTATCAAAAAGGACCTATGTGCCCCAAACTCAGCTTTTGTACAAAAAAATACAGTAGCACTTGGTATCTGCTGGGGTTTGGTTCTGGAACCTACCGTAGATACCAAAACCTGTGGATGCTCAAGTCTCATTGTATACAATGGCCTAGTTAATTGGTGCCCCTTATATAAGATGGCGAGAGCCAGTGTGGTGTACTGGTTTGAGCATTGGACTAGGACTCTGGAGACCAGGGTTCGAATGTGACTCAACCATGGGAACCCACTGGGTGACCTTGAGCAAATCACACTCTCCCAGCCTCAGAGGATGGCAATGGCAATGGCAACCCCTCCTCGAGCAAATCTTGCTAAGAAAACCCAATGATAGGATCACCATAAGTCAGAAACAACTGGAAGGCACACATCAACAATATAAGATAGCAAAATATTGGAATTTTGGAAGCCTGGAGTGGTTTCAAAATCTGCAAAAACAGCCACACTTTGCTTTCCCCTGACCTGAGGCCCAAGGGTGGGAGGGTGAAGTGAGAGAGGAAGAAGACCCAGCCTCCTCAGACATCTCCCCACATCTGACAGTTCCCCCTCTTCTTTCTGTGGCAGCTGGGTGAGAGCTGGTTCTCCGACGAGACCTGCACTGAGCGCTGCACCTGTGAGCACGGTGGTGCCATTGAGTGCATGCCATGGGAGTGTGGCGTGCTGGAGAAATGCAGTGTCCAAGATGGCGTGCTTGGCTGCCACACCAGCAGTAAGTTTGGGGCTAGTGGGCAACCCTTGGGGGCTGGAAGTTTGGTAGGGGCTCTCAGAATGCAGAGGTTGGAAGGCAGAAGGAATGACAGCAGAACTGTGCAATCCTGGCCTTTAAATGAGAGGAAAAGGTGGGAGCCCAGTGCTCTGCACAAAAGCATAAAAAATTGCATTGTGGGCTCTAAAGGAATCCATAGGATAGGTTGAGGCTCCTGTCCAACAAGTGGAAGGAACAGAGGTCCCCAGTGCAATTCCATGAGGCTGGTGGGTGACATTCAAATCCCTAAAACAATGCCGTATTAGGGTTGGTGCCACCCCAGTGTGGTTTCTCACGCTGCCACCCTCAGGTTTGGAGCCACCAGGCCAAGGGTTCCTCAGGCCACTGTAGAAGAGAAAGGCTCCAATCTACTTTCTGCCAGTGGCTGGTAAACCAGGGCATCCAAAGGGACTGTCCATGTCCCAGGATGTTTTAGTCTACTGGCCTTGTTTGCAAGGTCTGAAGGGGTCCAGGCACCATTCAGCAATGGGAGAGGTCTCCAGGGAGTTTGCATGGTATGCCAACAGTGTCCCAACTGGCCTTTTTGCCACCTACATGCAGGTGGACTAGGACTTTTCCAGGACCTTCAGTCTTTGGAAGTCCTAGTCTACCCATGGAGAGGCATGGTGGTACATTCCACATCAGAGGGCAGACATTCCCATCTGAGGTGTCACCCTGTGCGGTCCATACCCCCCCCCCCCACACACACACACCAAAAAACACAGTGACTTCTCTGCTTGGGACCTCCAGATTTGAAGAGGGACGTCTCCCTATATTCTCTTGCCTGGATACTGAGATCAGCCAGAGGGGCCTTCCTCTGTGTCCAGACAGTACACCATGGGGTTATGTGGGCACAGGGCCTTCTCTGCTGTGCCATCCCACTCCCCATTTATGGAATATCCTCTCCTTAGAAGCCTGATTGGCACCACTACAGACTTCTCTGTGGAACCTGTTTTTTAAAAATTGCTTTTTATTGGATTCTTTGGGACCTAATTTACCTTTGAGCATGGCTTTTTAAACATTATTTTACTCTTTTCAAGCTATTTTAATTTGTTGTTTAGTATGTTTTTATCCTGTTTAAATTATTCATTGAGTTTAATCTTTAATTGCTTCTAGCATGGTTTATGTATATTATCTATTATCTGCCCTGGGGTCTCAGGATAAAAGGGCAGGATAAAAATATTTCAATAGCATAGTAACAGCTAATAGGTAGCTGAATTAGATCTTTGTCATGTCTAAGACCTCCATCTTTGACTTCTCTCCCTGTCTAGCTGCTGCAGGATTCATTCCTCTTTTACCTGAAGAAGAATCTTGGGCTGCATCTGCACTTCAGTAATAATCCAATGTGATGGAACTCTGGGATTTGGAGTTTGTTGTAATACCAGAGCTCTCTGACAGGGAAGGCTAAATGTCTCACAAAACTACAATTTCTATGATTCCATAGCATTGAGCCATGGCAGTGGTACCAACCTAGATTATTTCTGCAGTGCTGGTGCAGCCCTGGTGTTTTCCTATCCAAATCCTTCTCCAAACTGACTTTGCTTAGCTTCCAAAATTGGACACACCAGCCCTGCTTAGGTAGGGTCACCTCCCAAGGATTCCAAGCAGATGTGAAGATCTTGGTTACTTCTTCCTGGTGATAACCATCTCTCAACCATCCCTAGCTTCTGAGTTAGACAAAATTGGGCATCTTCAGCTGTAGTGCTGAGATACGTTCAGGTCTGGGAGGGGGCCTGAGTACTCAACTTTTCTCAGTCTTGGTGGTTCTGGATGGTCCTGAGTATCCTAATCGCTCTTGGCCTCAGTCTCCTGCCTTTAAAATGGGGACAGAGCTGCGCTGAGCTTCCTCTTTTGAACTCACAAAGATCTCCATGGCCTCCCTCCCCAGGCCGCGCATCCTGCCACGTGGTGGGTGATCCACACTACTACACCTTTGACAAAGTGATGCACACCTTTGTGGGCACCTGCTCCTACACCCTCGTCACTGTCTGCAGCAGCAACAGCAGTGTCACCCCTATCACCGTCATTGGCAGGAATGAAGATCGAGGCCAACGAGGAGCTACCTACCTCCGGGAGGTCTATGTTGATGTGTACGGCACCCGGGTCACCCTCCAAAAAAACAAGAGGATCCTGGTATGAAAGGGTATCTGGCTAGCTCAAGAGAGCATCGTAGGGCTGTATCTGTGTGTATATGCTTGTGACTTGTGCTGCATCTGTACTGCAGAATTAATGCAGTTTGACACCTCTTTAACTGCTGTGGCTCAGTGCTATGGGACTGTGGGATTTGTGATTTTGTGAGATATTTAACCTTCTCTGTCAGAATTCAAAGACATAGCTGTGTCAGTCTGGAAAATCAGTGTGCAGCACCCTTAATACTAACTGAAAGATGGAACTTGGTAGCATCAGCTTTTGTAGACTCAAGTCTATGAAAGCTCTTGCTACCAATTTCACTCCACTCCATGTATCTGAGGAAGCAGACTTCCTCAAATGCATTTGGTCTCTGTCAAAGAACTCACCAAACTACAAATCCCAGGATTCCATAGGATGGAGCCATGGCAGTTAAAGCAATTTCAAAGTGCAATGCTTCTGCAGTGCAGATGCAACCTAAGTAGCTGTGTAGACCAGCCAGTCCCAGGAACTCTGCCCAAGTAAAACAAGGACTGTTAGTATCCTCTTGGTCCTAGGGAGTTCCCCCATGGAAAGAAACTTTGAATTATCTCTCCAAGGTGCTGAACCCATGAGGAGGCAATCTCCTCTCATGGAGTTACACATTAATTCAGCTATGTGATCCTTGTGTTTAATGGCAATATTGCATAAGGGAGACAAAACATCAGATGTGTAATGGAATGGGCAAGTAAATGCATGTGTGCATCCATGCACATTGAACATCTATCTGCAATCCTCATCGATGTGCAGCGTGGATTGCAATGCACATTTATTTACTTGTTTGTTTATTCAATTTATACCCCTCCTTTCTCCCACCAAGGGAATCAAGGTGGCTTATGAAACTTGAAATAAAAGTAGGCAAATATAAAGTTGGCCCTTGATATCCTTTGGGGTTTGGTTCCAGGACCCACCCACCCCATGGATAACAAAATCTCTGGATATTCAAGTCCCATTAAATACAGTGGCATAGCAAAATGTTGACTCTTGTATAAAATAGCAAAATCAAAGTTTGCTTTTTGGAATTTATATCTTTTTGGAATATTTTCAAGATGTGGATAGTTGAATCTGTAGATGAAGAATCCGTGGATACAGAGGGCCAACTATACATTAGAAATTTAAAAAACAAACAATGATCTCATTCCCACTACATAATAAACCAGTTTGCAAACATCTGAACCAGTTTAAATGGCCCTCGTTTGCACTTGCAACAAATTTCTGGTGTGATTTGTCAAGGGGCCCCCACTGCTAAACCCATTTAAACTGATTCTTCCCGATAAACAGAATTCCTCACATCTTTTGAAATGAATCAATTCAGCACAAGTGTGAACCAACTGTCTATTTGATTTGGTTCCTGTGATGCGGTCACCCCTGTGAGGTGACTCCATGTTGAATTGATCCATTGCTGAATGTGAATGTGAAGTGGATTAAATTGAAACTGATAGGTTCGATCAAGGCACAAATAGCGTAAATGTCTATTCGGTGCTAAATCGTTTCATCAGTTTGACTCAAAAAACTATTTATTTTGTATTGGGGATGAGGCCAAAGATATAATCTAAGTCTCTCCTATCCAAAATCCAAAATACTCTAAAATCCACAATTGTCCACATGGGTGACTGAGATAGTGACACCTTTGCTTTCTGATGTTTTAGTATACACAAACGTTATTTAATGCACAAAATTATTAAAAATATTGTGTATAAAATGACCTTCAGGCTATGTGAATAAGGTGTATACAAAACATAAATGAATTTCATGTTGAGACTTGAATCCCATCCCCAAGAATATCTCATTATGTATATGCAAATATTCCAAAATCTGAAAAAATCCAAAATACTTCTGGTCCCAAGCATTTTGGATAAGGGAGACTCAACCTGTACTATAAAAATAGTTCAGAAAAGTTTAAACTTCATTTAAAACATAATACATGTAAAACATATGCATACAGAATTCCACCTTGCAAACTTTGAACTGAATGGGGTTAGGGTTAGGCAAGTGCAAACGAGGGCCATTTAAACTGGTTCAGATCATTCCTCATCATACAAAAGCATCCCACCACTTCTATAGGGGAATGCACTCCATGTATAAGACACCCCACAGGTTTCCAACCATTGCATGGGTGTGGGTGTGGGTGGTGGCTGTAAGTGTGAACATGTGCAGAAGGGAGAATCCTGCCTAGGAAAGTGACCCTTTCCCCCCCGACGGATGTCTCTTGTTCCCCACAGTTCAACAATGAAAGAGCCTACGTACCCGCGGAGAGGCGCTCTCGGGGCAACAGTGTGGTTGTGGGCAATGTGGGCATCTACTTGGTGGTGGAGACCGACTTTGGGCTGGTGGTGAAATATGATGGGAACCAGCATCTGGAGATCAGCCTGCCGGGCACCTATTTCTCCCAGGTGAGTCTGGGCAGATGGCATCAATCTAGTTGGCAGAGAGGCTGGTTTTGCTCTTGAAAGGGCATGAATGCACATGCCTTCATCCATGACTATGCACCCACACACACAAGAAGGAGAGTCTTGATACTTCCATAAGAAGAAACTTGCCAAGTCTCAGAAGAACACAAGAGCAGGGTGACCTGATGTCGTCCTTTTACAGGACTTGCCCTACATCTCAACCTTCTGTCCAGGACGACTTTCGAAATGTCCTCCATTATGGGCATGATGAAGAAGCATGAATTTATGTTTGTATGAGTGTTTTTAGCTTTTGTTTGGTAATGTCCTACATTTCTCTTAAATGCCCTACATTTTGCGGTGCCTTGTCCTCCTTTGCAGTTAGGACATCTGGTCACTCTGCACAAGAATGGCCTTCCTTGGTTAGGCCAAAGAACTGCCTAGCCCATCCTTTGCCCAGGAAGCTCAGAAGTAGCCTTCAAAGCCAAGTGTTTTCCATGTCACTGGCAGTCCAAACTAGACTGTCCCTGGAAATGGAGGTTCCATTTTAGCTCATAGCAAATTGCTGTTGATGGAACTCTCCTCCTTCTCCACTGACCTTAAAAAAAACAGGCCCTTACTCCACCTGGTAGCAATGGATTTCTTAAATAAACTGCACTTTTTCAAAGTATTCCTTCTTTTTGTACAGCCTGTTATCTCTTGCCAATTTCTTTAGACAACTCAGAGTCTTAACATTGCAAGAGACAAGACAAAAGGTTCTTCTCCTTCTACACCATCCCCATGCCATACATAATTGATTTCCCCCCAGTCTTGGGGCTGCACCTCATTCAGGCTTTTTGCTAAAATAGTACACACATACACACATATGGTGCCAGTTTTCCATAATTTTTCTGTTCAGGAGATTCCAGGAAACACCTTTTGAAAAGAAAAGTCATGCTCTCTCAGCCTAAAAGGGGAAAGCAATGGCAAACCTGCCCTGGATAAACCAACAAAACCTCTAGGACAAGTCTGCCATAAATTGGAGTTAACCTGAAGGTACACATCAACCACACACAACAGCTCACAAAAAAAAAGCTAGTATGCTGTTGTAGTTTGGATGTCAGACTAGGACTCTAGAGGGTCAGGGTTTGAATCCCTGCTCAGGCCTGGAGACCCTCTGGGTGACCTTGGATAAAGTCACACATTCTCAGCCCCAGAGGAAGATAGACAACCCCCCCCCCCCGAACAAATCCAGCCAAGAAACCTAGGAGAGGATCCCCTACATTAGAGTCACCTCAAAGAGTATAGGCCGCACTGCAGGATTAAAGCACTTAGACACCACTTTAAGTGCTGTAGCCCCATCCTACAGAATCCTGAGATTTGTAGTTTTACAAGGTCTTGAGCCTTAAAGAGTGCTAGTGTCTCACGAAATTACAAATCCCTGGATTCTGTAGGATGAAGCCATGGCAATTAAAGTGGTGTCAAACTGCATTATTTCTACATTGCACCTCAAAGATACAACAACAACATTCATGATGCTGAACCCTGTCCCAAAATTGCTTGAGCTTCTTGGGTGGCTCTTCTAAAGCTCAGACTAGTCATTTTACAAAAAAAAAATGGGGGGGGGGGATAGAGCCTTCGTAGAGTTACTATAAAAGATGAGCTATCAAAAACTTTATAAACAAGAGATAGTAACATTTAGATTTTGCTTTGTATGATAGATAAAATGGGGTGAAACTTTATCTTTGTCTATAAATGGAAAAATGGACACAGAAACCAAGAAACCAGTGCAAAGTTTAGGAAGTACTCTTTTGTTTGTTTTAATGTTGTATTGTGGTTATTTTAGTTATTCTAGTCAAGTAGGTGTTTCTTTTAGGTTGTATTATGTTTGTACTATATTATGTGGTATGTTATATGTGCATTACATATATATATATATATGTTACATATGTGATGTTATGTGATTTTTATGTCTTGATATGTTTGTTAGAATGTAGTATTGTCTAGATTTTAATAAGTCTAATAATAATAATAATAATAATAATAATAATAATAATGTTCAGACTAGAACCCAGAGCAGGTTCACTGCCCCACATGAGAGCCACACTGGTTGCCATGTGGATACAGATGGCAAGGAAGGGTTTCCATCACAGAAGACAGCCATTGGATATACAGCCATGGTGTGGAGGAATTTGAGGGGAGTTCCATAGATGTCCCATCTTCCTTCAGCATGTGGAAACAACTCTAATGCCCACTGTCTTGTCTCATAGGTTTGTGGCCTTTGTGGGAACTATAATGGCTTGCAGGAAGATGAGCTGCTGATGCCTGATGGAGCCCAGGCCAAAAATGTCACCCAATTTGGGAACAGCTGGAAGGTGGATGGCGACAGCGATGCCAGGTAAAGGCTGTGCCCTGTGGCTCTCACAGACACACTGGGCTGCATGTCCTCTCCTTCCCAATTTTGAAGGGGACCCCCCTGGATCAAAGGTGCTAAACGATCTCTTCAGCCCTCCTGCTCAGCAAAGGAGCATCTGTTCCTGGCCTTTGTGGGCAATCAGAATCCTAGAGTTGGAAGGAAACCCTTCCAAACTACAGGCGAAGAGATTCCACCACAATATTAGAAAGAACTTCCTGACAGTAAGAGCTGTTTTGACAGTGGAATACACTCCCTCGGTGTGGAGAGGGTGGTGGAATCTGGAGGTCTTTAATCAGAGGCTGGATGGCCATCTGTCGGGGATGCTTTGATTGTGAGTTCCTGCATTGCAGGGGGTTGGACTGGACGGCCCTTGGGGCGAATTCTGTGTTTCTATGATTCTAGTCCAACTCCCTGCCGATGGAGGAAATCCACAGCTAAAGTACTTCTGACATTCTGTTGCAGCTGTTTGCCAGACACACGACAGGATCTGGGCCCACCCTGCAATGCTCAGGTGAGGCCGTTTGTGGAGGAGCAGTGCCGTGTCCTGCAATCCAGCCCCTTCACCCCATGCCACCACCTGGTCCGGCCAGAGCTCTTCATTCAGACCTGCATGTATGACATGTGCAAGTACGACGGGATGCTCTCCACCCTGTGCGCCATTGTGCAAGCCTACACAGATGCCTGCAAGGCTGAAGGAGTCATCATCAAGTGGAGGAACAGCACTTTCTGCCGTGAGTATGCATGGCAGGTGGAGCAGATAGAGGAGGGCTGGAAAGAGGCAAAGGCGGGGGGGGGGGGGGAAATAGGGCACCAAGAAGGAAGAGGTACAGCAGGAAAGCTCTGGAGTTGCTTGAGAGGGATCCCTGCTGATTTCTGAGCCAGGAAGGTACAGGAGGAAGATGACCAGGCAAGGCAGCGCAGTGATGATGCAGCTCTGGGAACCATGCTCTGCAAGGCTGCAAATCACAAAGTGGTGTCAAGCAGGAGTGGGGAAACACATCTGGAAAGGATCAGGGAGAGAAGCCCCTTATGAATCAGGTTTCTTCCCCTTGATGAGAAAGAGATTGTAGAAACATCAAGATAATCCACTGAGAAAATGGGGAGCCATAAGATTTTGCACATTTGAGGAGGTTTTGTTTTGCAAAATAATTCTTTGTGCAAGAAAATTATCCAGAAAACTTTCTGTTGTACAGAAAATACATTTTGTGTGTGTGTGTGTGTGTGTGTGTGTGTGTATACAGGGGTTTTTCTGAGCCTGCATGAATGAATTTTTCACAGAAAGGACCCAAAGTGTGACAAATCATTGAAAAGTGAACAAAATTGCTTGTAATTTCAGCCAGCAGGGAGAGAAACAGACCAAATTATTCATTTTTGCATGTGAGGATGCAGCAATGGCAGATTTTCATCACTGCTACAAATAGGGCAGACAGTGGATGCAGCTACAGATGTACAGAACTTTTGCAGATTATCTTGCCCTTGATAAGAAATGTGTTGAGACACCCTGTACAAGAAAAGAGGTTGATCAATCCCTGGACATTTTAGAAAAAGTTTATTTACATAAAAATAGTGGGTTTTGCACATGCACACACAAAACACATGTTGGTTTTTGTGCACAAAGCCATTTTCACAATGAAAACTGTTTTTGCAAACACCCTAACACCCAGAAAAATATTTTAACACACACACACACACCAAACCCTTTTTGCACAAAATCTGATGTTTTTGTAGCGTGATGGAGTCAGAAAAAAGTTCCAGAGTGTTAAAAATCATTGGGGGGAAAGTGTGTGTGCATAAGAGTATCCACAGCCACACCTTAATAATCTTACACAGTATGGAAGTAAACTTCTAAAATTCATCATTCTTACATATGAGAAAGAATTAAGCAAAGATTGGCATTTCTGCTTCCTGGTGATTTCAAGGTGATAATTAGATGGTAATATTACAGACAGCAAGAGGAATGTGCTTAAAATATAGTATGAGAGCTCCCTCATGTGGTAAGAGACAGTAGTTAGAATCATAGTATCCTAGAATTGGGACGTTATCACACGGGGCCCAATCCAAACAAAATCCACACGAAATCCTGAACGATACCGGATTATTGGCCCGTGTTTTCACACGACGTCACACAGAACCCCGACAGAACCCCGACAGAAAGTGGAAGGATCCAAGATCTTTTGAATTTCGGTTTCTTCAGGAAATGCAATTGCGCGATGAGGGTGATTCCGCATTTACCGCAAATGTGATCGCCAAATACGTATTGGGGAGCATTTCCCCGTCATTACCCATGGTTCCCACGAGCATTCCTCTATCTGCGCATGTGCAAGAGGCTCATTCCTCTATCTGCACATGTGCAAGAGGCTCATTTCTACTACATTTATGGGATATTTTCGCTTGTGTGTGGACATTCTTTGCACTTGCTGTAAATTCGCAATTAAGGTAATGACATTTGTGGAAACAAGTTTATTTTTGGTTTATTTTCGTAATGCCTCATTTCCACTTTTATTTTCGCTTTCTGGCCCACATGTGATAACGTCCTTGGAAGGGACCCCAAGGGCCATCTAATCCAAACCCTTGTCATGCAAGAAGATACAACTAAAGCACCTCTGAAAAACTCTTACCATGTCAGAGCCAAAGGGAGCCTTCAGTTGTTCCCCATGTGCCCCTAGTACCCAAAGACACAAACAATGGAGGCAAAGGGATCTTGTAGCACCTTTGAGACTAACTGTGTAGATAAAGTTGTAGCATAAGCTTTTGTAGACTTGGTCTACTTCCTCAGATCAAGTCTCCAGAAGCTTATGCTACAACTTCTCCTACACAATTAGTCTCAAAGGTGCTACAAGTTCCCTTTGCATACTGATATTCCAGACTAACACAGCTAGATCTGTGCAGTCCGCCCAAAGGAAGATCATGGAAGCCTGGCACAGAGAAATAATAATCTCGGGTAGCTTTTTTTCACATCCAAAAGTGCAGTGCTTAATTGATTGATGCAAAAGCAGGAAGGGAAGTACAGATGGCCCTCCACATTTGTGGCTTTGACTTTTTTGGATTTGATTATCAGCAGTTTTAATTAATATGTTCTCTCTAGGAATCTCTAGGTACTCCGGCGTAAATCTGCCAGAAGTTGACCATAGAGTTGTGCTGGAGAACCTAAAAGTTCATAGAGAAAACATTCCTCTAGGCATTTGTAAGTCCTCCAATATGATTCTGTGATCAGCCTCCGGCAGATGTTGACCACAGAGTTGCACTGGAGGACCTGGAGAGTCCTAGGATGTTATCACACGTGGGCCAGAAAGCAAAAATAAAGTGGAAATGAGGCATTCCGAAAATAAACGGAAAATAAACCTTAATTCCGCAAACGTAATTACCTTAATTGCGAATTTACAGTAAGCGCATTGAACGTCCACACACAAGTGAGCAAAGCCTGTCAATGTACTAGAAATGAGTTTCTTGCACATGCGCAGATAGAGGAATGCTCGCCATGGAACCATGGGAAAAGCAGGGAAATGCTCCCAAATGCGCATTTGCTTTTCACATTACGGTAAATGCGAAATTACCTCAATTGCGCATTTGCATTTCCTCCAAACAACCGAATTTCAAAAGATTGTGGTTAACACCAGTTTCTGTCCACTTTCTGTCCAGTTTCTGTGCAACGTCGTGTGCAAACACAGGGCACTAATCCAGTTTCTGTTTGGGTTTTGTGTGGATTAACCAGCAGATTTGCCCCCGTGTGATAACGTCCCTGGAGAGGTGTTCTCTTAGGTAAAAAGAATAGTGTTCCCCCCCACAATATTCATAGGGGTCCTTCATCCCTAACCCCAGTGAATGTGGAGGGATCACTGTACAAGAGGCAGTTGTTCAGGAAGTGATCAATTCGGAGCACCAAACAGGAGCCACAGTGGAGCACAGTGCCAGCCAGACAAGGGACTGGTGTCTCTCCATATGTCAGAGCTCCCTTCTGACCAGCTGGCTCCCTGGGTCTTGCACAACCACATGGTGTGACTGCAGCCATTCCCCTCTTTCTCTCCACTCCAGCCCTGCCATGCCCCCCCAATAGCTACTACACCGACTGCACCTCCCCGTGCCCCCCAACCTGCACCAACATTTATGCTGAGGACCTCTGTGAGAAAGCACCCACGGAGTGCCTGGAAGGATGCATGTGCAACCAGGGCCATGTCCTCAGCGATGACCAGTGTGTGCCACTGAGCGAGTGTGGCTGCCGTGACCAGGACGACAACTATCACAAAGTGAGCAGCGGGGGGGGGACCATTGAGCAGGATGTCAGTGGTCTGGGGGGTGGCGAATCCACTTTCGGCTTTACTTCGGCTCTTTCCAGAGCCACTCCAAAGGAAATGGCATTGCTTCCAGTTCTGGGTCCTAACCCAGAGTGGATGAGGCATCTCTGTTGTTATTTATTTATTTATTTATTTAAATTATAATTAGAATAAATATAAACATCATTATATTTATTTACTATATATCAATAAATATAATAAATAAATAGATTTATGCCTTGGACCTCTGTGAGAAGCCACCCAGGAAGTGCCTGGAAGGTGCATGTGCTTAAACATAATTATAATTATGAGGGGATGTGGTGGCTTAGTGGTTAAGACACCAATTCTGACGATCAGAAGATTGGAAGGTTGGCAGTTCAAAGCCCGGGTGCTGCATAATGGGATGAGCTCCTGTCACTAGTCCCAGCTTCTGCCAACCTAGCAGTTCGAAAGCATGTAAAAGTGCAAGTAGATAAATAGGTACCACTTCTCAGTGGGAAGGTAACAGCATTCGGTGTAGTCATGCTGGCCACATGACCACTGGAGTCATCTTCGGACAATGCTTAGTAACAGAGATGAGCACTGCCCTCTACAGTTGGTTACGACTAGACATTCATGTCAGGGGACTACCTTTACCTTTACCTTTAATTATTATATAATCATTATATAATAATTTTATTATTATGTTTATTATTTATGTTATTTTGCAATCCCTATCATATGGCTTTCTTGGCAAGATTTGTTCAGAGGGCGTTTGTCATTGCCATTCTCTGAGGCTGAGAGTGTGTGACTTACCCAAGATCACCCAGTGGGTTTTTATGCATTAGCAGGGAATTGAACCCTGATCTCCAAAGTTGTTGTCCAACACTCAAACCACTACACTAGGCTGGCTTTCCTACCTTCCAAAGCAGTTCAGAAAATCTATGTCGCCACAACACACAGCCAATGGCAAAAACTATTAAACCCATTAACCAATTATAAGAAAGCACTACCTGAAAATTATATATACTGAACTTGTTCTATTTATTTCAAACTGGTATGCTAATCAGTAGGAATTGCCATGATATCTATGGACATGGGTTGGGAACTCTGTAAGTGTTTAATGTGCTTTTCTAGGAATTCCAAAAAGCACACACGGCTTTACACCTTACATTTTCAACATGACTGAGTATGAGTTCTGGAAGCATTGCAATTGTCTGACCTAATGGCCAAAGATCCACTTAGAGCCATGTGGTATAGTGGTTTGTGCATTAGACTAATATACTGGGAGACCAAGTTAGAATCTCCACTCGGCCATGGAAACCTCCTGGCTGACCTAAGGCAAGTCACACATTCTCAGCCTCAGAGGGAGGAACAGGAGACCTTCCTCTGAATAAATCTTGCCAAGAAAACCCTTCTTTATAGTTCCTCGTAGTGAGCCTGTCACAGTGGGGAAAGGATTTGAACAAATCTTTCCAAGAAACCTCTGTAATAGTTTTGCCTTGGGGTTGCCATAAGTCAGAACTTGAACTGCAACTTGAAGGCACACAACAACCAGTGCCAAGAGATCACATTTTCATAGTTCTTTATAGTGAGCCCATCACAGTGGGAAAAAGATTGGTGAATGGATTGTGGAAGGGAGTCCTTTGTCCACCCCATGAGTGGGACTTCTTCTGCCCCATTCGCCTGCATTCCTCCCTCTCTTCTCCAATCCCATAATAACTCTGTCGTCTTCTGGCAGGTTGGGGAGAGCTGGGTGACCCGGCACTGCAGCCAGAAATGTCGCTGTCGCTCAGGGGGTGTCATCAAGTGCCAGAGCTTTGGTTGTGAGGTTGGGGAGATCTGCCAGCTCAAGAACAATGGAAAGTACAGCTGCAAACCAACAGGTATGGATACCCACTGATGAAATTACTTCACTTCTTCTAGATGAAAGTGAGCCCAACTGAGGGACAGCACTAAGAGCCAGTGGCATCACTAAGGCTGGTAACTCATGCTGCCACCCCCAGGCTCAGAGCCACCAAGAAAAGGGGTAGATCAGGCTGCTATGGAAGAGAAAGTCTCCAGTCTATGTGGCACCAATGGCTGGTCAACCAGGGCATCTGAAGGGACTGTCCATGCCCCAGGTTGTTCTGGTCCACCTGCCTTGTTTGCAAGTCCTGAAGGGATCTTGGTACCATTCAGTGATGGGAGAGGCTTCCAGGAGTTTGCCATGGTGTGCCAACAGCATCCTGGCTGGCCTCCTTGCCTCCTCTGAACTGGGTCTTTCCCAGAATCTCCAGTCTTCAGGAGTCTTGGTTTACCCATGGTGAGGCTCAAATCAGAAGACGTCCGTCTGAGATGTCACCCGGTGTGGTCTACATCTCCCATACCCTCCCGCCCCCCCAGCTAAGCTCCCTGCCTCTTTTGGCCAGAAGGGACTGCAACAGGAATGTGGCTTCAGGAGAGTAGGGGAATGGAGTGGCAGCACCATTCCCTTTGCAGTCATTCCTGGGAGAAATCTGGAATGGGTTCAGGCTAGGGTCTGATTCAGGAAGAAATGAAAAAGTCTGGGCTCTTGGATCTTCTGGTGTCTGTGCCTATGGGAAATGAATTCATGTCATTCATGAGTTGTACGTATTTCATAGAATTGTAGTGTTGGGAGGGATCCCAAGGGCCATCTAGTGCAACCTCTGCCAGGTCAGGAATCCACGTCTAATGCAGCAATGAGAGGTGGAGATCCAACCTCTCTTTGAGAGTCTATCACCTCCCAAGTGAGTCCATTCCACCCTAAGGCCCATCTACTTCAGTTCTTTTCCAATGCATGAAATCCACCATTTATTGTGAGATGGCCATTCAAACTCTGTCTGAAGACCTTCAAAGATGAAGAATCCACCACTGGCTATGAGACAATCCATTCCACTGTTGAACAGATCTTACAGTAAAGATGTTCAACCTAACATTTATTCACAAAGTCCTTTCTTGCAATTTACAAAAGATAAATCTGCATTATCAGCTAGTGGAGCACTTAAGACGTGAAAAGAAGCTGCAGAGAAATCAGGTGGAAATGTTCCGCATAAAAAGATATTTAATAAAACCTGCCCACCTTTCTGTCAGTTCCTCTGATGGCCTTTTCTGTCATTTCTCCCTCCTCACAGGTTTTGGGAAGTGCCTGATCACAGGGGACCCCCACTACCTCTCCTTTGACGGCTTGCTGCACCACTTCCAAGGGAAGCACACCTACATGGTATCCCAGAGCCAACCAGATGCTCCTCAGCGCCTGGAGCCCTTCAGCATTGAGGGGGAGAACAAGGCACTTGCAAAAGACAGCAAGATCACCTTCCTTAAGGAGCTGAAGGTCACAGTCTACAATCACACGGTGCTCCTCCGGCAGGGAAAGAAGCTGGTGGTAAGAACTCTTTGGGACTCTCGGCTTTTGGATGTGACCTGTCTGTCTATTTATCTTGGCTGGTATCCTGTTGGTGTTTTATGCACACTTTAATTTCCATTAGGTATGCAGTCAAGCTTTTTGGCCACAGCACAATGTTTGTATTCAATTCACAATTGCATACATAGGCAAGGACAGTCCTGATTAATCCTCTGTTCTCCCACTTTTTCTGCTGGTTTGAAAAATCCTGGTTTCTCTCCCCTCCTCCCACTTTCCCTCATTTTATTTCAATTGTCACCAACTGAGTTCAAAGTGCAAAAGTATTTTGTACCCTATTAATGCAGCCAGGGATGGGGAGACGAGGAAAGGGGCCAAGTCTTTCCCTTTCCAGTCAATTCAGGCAAATGCAAACTCTTGCAGCATCTCCTCATGGTCTGTTCCTCCTCCTAAGTAAATTTTGCCTCCTTGACCACATTCTGAAATTGCTTAGTTCCACTTATTCCAATTTTCATCTCTGAAATCTTGGACAGTATGCAGTTTGTTTTTGAGATGCTGCTTGACTGCTTCTTTTTCCTCCCCTTTTGTTTTTAATGCTTTCTGAAGGAGTCCATTCTGCTGTGGAAGTAGCTCTTGCCATCAGGAAGTTCTTCCTAATGTTTAGGGAGAATCTTTTTTCTTGCAATTTGAATCCAGTGGTTTGTGTCCTAGTCTCTGAAGCAGCGTAAAACAAGCTGGCTCTCTCTTCTACATAAACAAACAAACAAACAAACAAGAAAACCAGGCTCCATGCCACAACTCACTGATAGATTTAAAAACCCAGGCTTACAATATGATATAAATTCCTTTCTATGAAATTGCTAAAGTACAATACAGACAATACTGGTATAATGACCAGAGAAATATATTGTATTCTATTACTAAAATTGCGATGACAGGTTCAAAATACTAAAGGAATTAACAAAACCATAGAAAATACATGACACAAATTGTCCGTGAAAAATACCATATAGAATAAGTATCAATACAAAAAGTTCCATATATGGTGTGAACAAGGAGTCACCACAATGTTTCCATTTCATTCAAGATGTTCTTGTGTGACACACTGACTGATAAATAAATTCCATAGGACCAGTTTCACAAAATACGCTGTGATAGGGAATAACCATGATGTCCTGTAACTGAAGATTTATAACCAAGTTCCGCAGGGAATGCTGTGATACGTCCAGCCCTGGGAAGAATTTCTGCATGTTGCAATATAAATCTTCCTTGTTGTTGTGTACCTTTAAGTCATTTCCTACTTTCTCAGTCACTCAATATTCATGGATAATTCATTCATACACCAATGATAGATATTCGGGCTTGGTTTTCTTGACATGGCCTGGAAGACCTGGGAGGTTTCCTCTGAATCCAGTCCTTCAGGAAAAGCTATTGAGACTCTTCTTCCTCTTTCCCTTTCAGGTGGATGGGGTGAAGACGGTGCCCCCTGCACAGCCCCATGAGGGTCTCCGTGTTCAGCAGCGAGCAACGAGAATTTACCTAGAGACAGATTTTGGGCTCTCTGTCAGCTTTGATGGTGCTGAGAATTCAGGTAATGGCAGCTCTGCAGAGTTTGGAAAGGTGGGCTTCTCAGGAGTATGCTACCAGCAATACGACTCAGGATGCTCTTTGGCTTCCTGAGGTGGTTTTTAAACTCTCCAGTCATCCCAGCAGCTAAAGACAGGCCACAACACTTTAAAGGCAGATTATTAAAACCAAATGAATGTAAACATAGAAGCCAAAATCAATCAAATCAATCAATCACTTTATTTATACCCTGTGTATTTTGCTTGATTATGCAAAACAGCAATCAACCTCCTCTTCCTAACAGAAGAGCTAGACCTACTTTGGTGCATGGGATGAATTTCTTCTCTGTGGGGAACACAAATTGGGAGGACTGAGGCTTGAAGAAGCGGGAGAATCCCATCACAAGAGGTTGAAGTCACCTGGCTCTTGTGTCTGACTCCAGGCCTTGGCCCTGAAGCATGGAAACAACACAAGAGCAGTGTGTATGCAGAGTATGCAGAGTGCCTTTCCCTAACCAAGTGTCTTTTGCTCCATCATATAAATGAGATCTCTGAATGAAAATTCCAGGCAGGTAGGAGCACCCTTTCAGGCTCTAACTTAATACTGGATCTCTCTGTCCCCAGACATAATGCTCCCCAACACCTACAAGAAGAAGGTGGAGGGGCTGTGTGGAAACTTTGACGGGAAGCATAAGAATGACTTCACCACCCCTGATGGCGTGCTGGTCAAAGATGTGGACACCTTCGGAGAGAGCTGGCGTGTCCCTGTGCAAAGAGGAAACACCCGGCTCAGGTAGCATCTACAGAAGCCCAGGGTCTGGGTAGGGACCCCATGGAGGGAATGCCCTGAGCTTCCATCTGCTCCTGACCCACCTAGAAGAGCTACAGTTTGCATGTCAAGGGTGCAAGAGACATGACTGAGGATTAACTAAATGGCTGAAGGACTCCAGGCCACTAGGTGGCCCTGTCTACGCACACAGCCAGGCCAGCAAAGATGCTACTCTGCCTGTTTCTGTGCCAGTCTTGCACAGACTAAGGTGCCAAGGAGGACCAATCAGTCTTATCAGCAAAGGGATGGGACTCATGCATTCTTTCCAATGTCATTGGACTGCAAGTCCCAGCAGTCCAAGCCAAAGATAGCCAAGGAATGCAATCCAATCACACCTGGAGGACCACACAGTTCACCAAAGTAGGGGTAGAATAATAGAATCATAGAGTTGGAAGAGACCTCAAGAGCCATCCAGTCCAACCCCCTTCTGTCTTGCAGGAACTCACACTCAAAGCACCTCTGACAGATAGCAACAGCAATAGCAAGTACATTTCTATACCACTGATCAGTAGTGCACTTAAGCACTCCCTAACCGTTTTACAATGTGTAAGCCAATTGCTCTCAACAATCTGGGTACTCATTTTAGCGACCTCAGAAGGATGGAAGCCTGAGTCGAGCCTGAGCCCTTGGCTGGTATTGAACTCACAACCTTGTGGTTTATGAGTGAGTGGCTGCAGTACAGGCGCTTAACCACTATGCCACCAGATGGCCATCCAGCCTATGTTTAAATACCTCCAAAGAAGGAGACTCCACCACACTCCAAGGGAGTGTATTCCACTCTCAAACAGCTCTTACTGTCAGGAAGTTCCTCCTAATGTTGAAGTGGAATCTCTTTTTCTGTAGTTTGCATCCATTGTTCCAAGTCTTATTCTCTGGAGCCACAGAAAACAAGTTTCCTCCATCCTCAACGTGACATCCCTTCAAATACTTAAACAGGGCCATCACATCACCTCTTAACCATCTCTTCTCCAGGCTAAACAGACCCAGTTCCCTAAGTCTCTCCCCATAAGGCATGGTTTCCAGACCCTTCACTGTTTTAGTCGCCCTCTTCTAGACACGTTTCAGCTTGTCAGCATCCTTTTTGAATTGTGGTGCCCAGAATTGGGCAACGTATTCCAACTTACCATCTCATGAAGATGGAATGGCTACCAAGCACCCAGAGATGACCACAGCCAGCTCCAGAGTGCTCCTCTTATAGAATCATAGGGCTGGAAGAGACCTCAAGGGCCATCCAGTCCAACCCCCTGCTGTGCAGAAATACACATTCAAGGCACCCCCAACAGATACATCCCCTTTTACGACTCTCTCCTTTAAAGATGCCTAGAGCAAAACTAGAATATGTTCAGAACCTCCCCTATGCCCATAGTGCCCATAGTGACTGTGGTCATGGCATAGGCTCTTTTGGGCCTCTGGAATCGTTTGTTATGAGCACACCATGTGAGTTAGACTGTTCACATTAGCATGCAAAGGGATCTTATAGCATCTTTGAGACCAATAGGGGTTGCAGACTGCCAGAAATAGTGCAAATTGAGTCCACTTTAAGGGTTAGGGTTAGTGCTAGGGAATCATGGGATTTTTTTTTTCTGAGACATTGAGCCTTCTCTGTCAGAGAGCTCTGGTACCACAATAAAATACAGTTCCCATGATTCCCTAACCCTAACCCTAACGCTTAAAGTGGACTCAATCTGCACTATTTCTGGCAGTCTGCAATCCCCCTAACTGAGCAAAATATGTTGAAACATAAGCTTTCATAGATTTGGTCTACTTCCGCAGATGCATGGAGTGAGCTCGTGACCAGGAAGGACCAAGTCTACAAAAGCTTATGCCTAGTTCTCTGCATGTATCTGAGGAAGTAACTAGTGCTACAATGTCTTTCATTTAGCTAGTCTCAAAGGTGCTACAAGATCCCTTTTCTATACTGATATTCCAAATTAACATGACTATTTCTCTGAAATCTGTAGCACATGATTGTTTGCTTTCTGAACGATTTCCAACAAGAATCTGGATTGTGATTATGTTTTAGGGGACAGATCAGCCCAGTTCAGAGTGGAACATTCAGCCTGTATACTTCCAAGTTCCTTAGAAGTTCCCCTTGCTCAAATCAAGACATGCCAACATGTCCCAAGAATTATAGAATCTTAGAGTTTGAAGGGACCCAAGGGCCATCCAATCCAACCCCCTTCTGCCATGCAAGAAGAACCAGCAAAGTCCTCCCTGTGACAGATGGCCATCCAGCCTCTGCTTAAAAATCTCCAAAGAGGGAGAAACGACCATACTCCAAGGATGCATTTTCCTAAAGAAAGCAGAATTCTCTTCCTTCCCAGAGAGACCAGGATTCCTCTCTCAACATGCCTGATGGTGCTCTCTGACAAATCTTCTTCATTCCAGGCGAGAGATCATTTCAGAAGAAGAGCTGGACAGTATGGAGCTGGACACCGGATTCACTCTCCACTGCACCCCTGACCAGCTCAGCCAGGCCAACAGCAGCTCCAACTGTGGGATCCTGGCAGATCCAAAGGGACCCTTCCAAGCCTGTTTCGACCATATCACTCCAAGCTCCTTCCTAACGTAAGACCTTATTTCTCATGTTCCTAGGGGTTGCCTAGGTTCGCTGGGGCCAGAGGGTGGGTTTTGTGCTAAGAAACTAGAAAATGGAAAAGTAGGGGTGTGTTGTTGGAACATTTAAGAGCTTAGAAGAAAAGACCAAAGACCAACAGAAACAGAGAGGCCAAACACCAGAATCAGAATGAAACTGTTCTCCTGGCCCAAGCATTTATCCCCATATATTCTTGCTTTCATTGCTGCTGCTTTTGGAATTAAGAGGTTTAAATCCAGGTTCATTCATTAGCTGCAGTGCTATGTTCAGCTTTTGCTGTGGTTTGCTCTTTCTTTATTATTACTCACAGACTGATGTCACTTTTAATATTGTATTTTCACTTTCTGAGAAGCAGAATTAAATTTTAATGGATGGCAGCCTGTTGGTGCCTTATGTGTGTGTGAGTGCCCTTACAGAAGTGGGAACTTACTTGTCCAATGTCTAACAAACATATTCACTTGAAGTTTATGAAAGTGAGGTGAGGCTTGTAGTGCCACTCTGCATTATTGTGTTGTCTAAATTGCAAGGGAACCCAAGAGGGTACCCACAAATAGAATTCAATAGGGAAATTAATTTAGTTCAATAGGGATCAGTGAGAGGGCCAGGGTAATACTAGCCAGGATTTTTCAGTCTATGTTTACTGCAGGGGTAGGCAACCTGTCCCCTTTAAGGGCCGAGGGACTTCAACTCTCAGAATCCCAGGAGCTATTGGCCAACATGGGACTATTGGCCAACATGGCTGAGGCTTCTGGAAGCTGAAGTCCCTTGGCCCTTAAAGGGGACAGGTTTCCTACCCCTGGTTTACTGGTTCCAAAAAATTAGAACTCCAAAGTAGTAAGTACCACTCAATTTTATTATTTAAACAACATGTAACAAGGGGTGTCAACATGAAGCACTTACACACACACACACACACACACACACACACGAACTAAAATATATAAAAAGGTGATATTGTATAGCAAATTAAAGGATTGAAATGGGCAATGCTTTCCAGTCCAGAAGCAAGACTCCAATCTCAGGAGTGGATGCAGAGCGGATTGGACTCAGATCACTACCTGGGACTGAGTTTGTCTAGCAATCTGAGGAGTTTTAGCTGGAATCTGATAGCAGTTTGAGTTGATTTTTTAGAAATTTCAAAAACAATGGGATTCCCACCCGGTTGATTGTTTTAACTTCCATGTTACAAAAGGAATATTTTTGGTTGATAGTAGTGACACTGATTTAATCAAGCAGGAATAAGATCAGGACAACTCCAGGTAGTTTCGGATAGGATCAGGTGTAGGAAAGTACAATGGAAGCTAGCAGAAGGACTGGCTTAACGCATTAGGCTGACAAATGTTTGTGACCTTCAAGAAGAAATGCACATGGCAGGGTGTGTGGAAGCAGCAATATTCACAGCTGTTACAGGGGTCCTTTCCACATGCCCTCAGTTCTGTGTGCCCAATCATCAGAAGTTCATTTAAAGATGACCTTTCCAGGTTCATGCTTATGGCCTCTCTGTAACTGCTATTATAATACAAAAATAACAAAATATTTGTACCCCAAAATAATGCAGGCTATGGAGGGTGTGGTAACCATTGTACAGTGAACATAATTGGACATTTCACACTGGGGCTTTCCAGTCCCATGGTTCTATTATTCTTACTGCTACCGGCTTCTCAGCCTCTTCACCCAACTTCCCCCCCCCCCCGGCTCCTCATTTTCTTGCCTCTCCCTGAACTGCCACTGCCATGCTCAGCATGCACTTCACAGGAGGGGCTGTTCTCAAGTATGTAGTGTGGGTGTCTTCTTCCGTGGCCTGACTGTCCTCCTGCTCATCCCTGCAGGGTCTGCCTTTTCGACATGTGCATGGAAGCCAACAGAACCACCAGGCTGTGCCCCATCCTGGAGCAGTACGCCCTGGCCTGCCAGGCAGAGGGAGTAACCATGGACAGCTGGAGGGAGAAGGCAGCTTGTGGTGAGGAGATTGTCATGGGAATCCATTCCTTCTGCAAGGGACACATCCTGCCTCCACCAGCTGCCTTCCCCTGGGAGGGGCACAGAGGGCAGCAAAACTCCCTCCTCAGGGCCCCAATCCTGGCATGCAGGTCTCTTATAGCTGGCCTCTACTCAGATCCAGTCTGACCAGTCTAGACCCCTGGCCATGTTCCAGGGTCTGCTTCTTAGCCAAAAGTCTAGGAGTGGGTTCCTGCTAAAGTAGACCCAGTGACTCTGCTGTTGAAGAGTGAGTAAACATTTATTTAAATCCCATTGATTCCATGAGTTTCCTCTACTTTAGGTCTAGCAGGGGTCAGCCTTTGAGTAAGGGGCAGGGGGCAATATTTTTACCTTGTGACCCACTCCTATTTCCCAAGCATACCAGAAGAGGTGTGATGCCATTCTTGGTCAGCATTATGTATCACTTTGGCCCTCTCTGATGCATTTCTTCCAATTTTTTGGAGGGAAGGCGGTGTTTTGAGCTTCAGGGGAAATGAGTTGAACTACCACATTTGAAGGCAGTTTGGACATATCTGGGGACATTTTTTGCAAATTTCACTCAAAAACCAGCCTAGGAAATTTAACATGTTTTTCAGGATTGGGAGGGAGCTCTTGGGTCTCCAAAGGGCCAGAAAAACAGGGCTGGGGGGGGGGGCATATGCAGCCATTGGGCCACATTCCTCCCCCTCTGAGTTATAGGTTTGGGGCCAATCTCTGTTATCCAGGAGCCCTCAAGTTTGTCCCAGAGAGGTGGAGGCTGAGAGACTCGCTCCCTCTACTATTCTTTGTGTGCTCAGTGGTTGTGTCATTCTGTTCCTCCAGCTCCACAGTGTCCCCCAAACAGCAAATACAGTGCCTGCATGTCCACCTGCCCAGCTTCATGTTCAGATCTAGCTGCCCCAGCAGAGTGCAGTGCCCCCTGCCTAGAAGGCTGCGAGTGCCTCTCTGGATACGTACTCAGCGGGTTCGACTGTGTGGCCTTCCGGGAATGTGGCTGCTCCTTCCTGGGCAGATATTACCAGGTATAGCAAGATGATAGCCTGTCCTTCTTCACATGCAGCAGCCATGGTCTGGCCCTCCAGAATGTCAGCTTCTGAAGGTCTTGCTATTCATGCAAGAACAGGAGAGAAGTTTTAAATGCACTTCACTTTTGAGTTAAGATTATCTTCCCATCATTCCCTTTGGGATTGTTTAAAATATAGAAGCATCTCAAAAATCATTCAGAGTCTTATCACATTATTAAACAAACCTGGCAGGCAAACGAAAAAACACATCTGTTTTTTTTCTCCCTCTGCATGACTCTTGTTCTCTTCAGGTTATAAAAGCATGGGAGATCACTGTAAGAGCATCATTTTGCCTAACGGATTATTTCAGCTTGGCAAATGGGATACTTTTATGATCCTCTCCCATGGTTTTACAACCGGAAGAGAATGAAAGAGGACAATCTCATGTAGAAGAAGGGGGGGGGAGTGTCTTTTTTTAGCCTGCTGGGTTTGTTTAATAATGCAATAAGGCTCTCAGTCTATCCCAGACACAAAATATGGCCTGGGGAGTTTAGAAGCCTACAGATATAGGGATAAGGTACTCACAGCCAAAGCTATCATAAGACTTATTGCATTAAAAACAAACACGGCAGGCAAATGGAGAGAAGTGTATTTCTCTTTCAGTCTCTGCATGATGTCAGATCACTTTTCTTTTCTTCCAGTCATAAAAGCATGGGAGAAGGTTGTAAAAGTGTCATAAAAATGTCTGTTTTGCCAGACTGGAAAAATCAGTTTAGCAAAAGGGAAATTTTTACCACCCTCTTCCATACTTTTACAACTAGAAGAGAAATAAAGTGCTTCAACGTCATGCGGAGACAGAAAAAGAAACACGCTTCTCACTATTTGCCTGCTGGGTTTGTTTTTAATGCAATAAGGCTCTTAGTGCCTGTCTGTGGGTTGAATTAGATTAGACGTTCCCTGCAGTTAACATGCTTTCCTTCTAACACCCAAATTAACCCTGTGTTCACCTTCCAATTATCAATCACAAAACACAACATGCAGACATTAAAGATGTTTGGTGAGGAAAAGCACATAACAGGACAAGCAGATATCTCTCATCATTTCTGGGACTACTTTCTCCAAATATGACAAAACATATTCGATGGTTTGATATTGGGAATCTGAACTTTGATGGAGACTCTTCCTGCCCCACCTTGCATTAGACACACACACAGTTCAGAAAAGTTACTTTTTTGACCATAGCTCCCAAAATTCATTCTAGCTGGTGGATTTTGGAAGCCACCTTCCAAAAAAAGTAATAGCTTTAAGCTCTGGTTTCAGCCATGTCCTTCAAGGTTTATCCCAGCATCTCTTGGGAGGGATGGAGCAGGGCAGGATCTTCCATCTTTGCAGTATTTACAAACAGTTGATCAATTTAGAGTTGAGCAGGGTCTTCTAGCATTTTTGGGTGGAAGGGATATTGGACATTGCTTAGGGCAAATGTACCTGGAAAAAAATTCTTCCAGGGAAATTTTCTGTTCCTTTCTTCTTCTCCAGGTTGGGGAAAGCTTCATGACTGACGACTGCAGCCAAGTTTGTGTGTGCACCAACAGCTCCAGCATCTCTTGCTCCAGGGCCACATGTACCAGTGGTGAACTGTGCACAGTGGCCAACTTTACCCGTGGCTGCTACACTAGTGAGTAGTTACCTCAGTAGTTACAAAGGATTTGTCCTCCTGGAAGAGAGGTGGACCTTCATCATCCCCCTCAAAGGTGTTACTAGAAGATCTGCCCATCCTGGACAGAGTACCATAATTCCAAATATGCAGAAGGTGGGCAGGTTTGTTGGGCATGGGACACGGCTTCGCTGCTGAGAAGGAGTAGTCCAGCCTTTTTCTTTCTTTTCTTTTCTTTTCTTTTTTCTTTCTTTCTTTCTTTCCCACCTTTTTCCTGGTATAGGGACTCAAGGTAGCTACCACTTCTTTGTAAATCCCTGTAAATCCCTTTGTAAAACAATGGCTTCTTTGAACCCCTGGCATCCTTCTCTCTTTTCCTCCCTAGCTGAGCACTGCCTGCCAAATCCTTGTTTGAATGGAGGAATTTGCATAGAGGATACTGGCCTGAATGGCTTTTATTGCAAATGCTCTGAGGCTTATCATGGAACCTACTGCGAGATTGAAGGTAAGTACTCACAAACAGAGAGGCCTTTGTATGCAGCCACACTGCAGAAATAAAGCAGTTTGACACCACATTAACTAACATGGCTGTATCCTGTGGGATCCTGGGATTTGTAGTTTGGTGAGGCATTCTTCCTGGTTTGTCAGAGAGCTCTGGTGCCTCCAGGCCTCTGAGAGAAGAGAAAGCAGCCTTGCACAACAGGAGAGCTTCTGTTTAAGAGCTGCATGGGCACTTGCATGGATATGTAGGAGCACTTGCATGGCGATCACCTCTCCTCCCCACAGCTGTCTGTCTGCCTCTCTCTTTATTCATATCCTGACTCTTCCATAAAACTGAGACTCAAGGTGGTTTACAAACTAAAGAGAAATACAAGTTAAGAACTCATGGTAGGTACAAGAACAGTGTCTGAGACAGTGCTTGCAAAGTTCAAATCTACACTCACATATTAAGTGGTGATTGTACTACAGCAGCCTTCTGCTGAATCTTGGTACTGTGCAACTGGTTGCGTAGAAGGAAAAAACCTGCTACATTAACTTGAAAGGCTTCTGCCTCCTGCATTTCCTTGAGCTGAGGCATGGAGATCTCTGCTATTCCCCAGGACTTCTTCTGATTCATAGAATCACAGTCATAGAGTTGGAAGGGACCCCCAAGGGTCATTCAGTCCAACCCCATTCTGCCATGCAGGAATACACAATGAAAGCACCCCCTGTGACAGATGGCTATCCAGCCTCTGCTTAAACACCTCTAAAGAAAGGGACTCCACCACCCTCTGAGACAGAAGCTTCTACTGTCAAAGAGTTCTTATCATAAGGAGGTTCTTCCTAATGTTTAGGAGGTTCTTCCTAATGTTTGGGTGGAATCTCTTTTTCTGTAGCTTAAATCCAGTGCTCTGTGTCCTAGTCTTTGGTGCAGCAGGAAAAAAGTTTGCTCCACCCTCAATATGGGAATTCTATTCCACTGCCAAAGTCACTCTTATACCAGTGGAAACAAACTAATTATTCCAAGGGTTCCAGCATTCTTGGCAATAAGGGAAGGAGACTCTGCTATATCAGGGGTAAAGAACCATTTTGCCATCAAGAACTATAGTATTTCAGAGATGATATGTCAGGAGCTATATACTATTTTGTTTGAAAGGTTTATCACCATAGAATAGAATAGAATCATAGAGTTGGAAGAGACCCCAAGGACCACCCAATCCAACCTTGTTCTGCCATGCAGGAAGACACCATCAGAGCCCTCCCTGTGACACATGGCCACCCAGCCTCTGTTTAAAAACCTCCCAAGGAGAGACCACCACCCTCTCAGGCAACATCTTCCACTGTCAAATAGCATTTACTGTCAGGAAGTCCTTCCTAATGTTGAGGTGGAACATCTTTTCCTGTAGCTTGCATCCATTTTTCCATGTCCTGTTCTCTGGAGCAGCAGAAAACAAGCTTGCTCCATCCTCAATATGACACCCTTTCAAATATTTAAACATTTCTTTCTCCTTGTCTTTCTCGCTTTTGAAGACCACCCAGAAGATAATTCCCGGACTGTCATCTACATCACCATGGGAGTCGCAGTCATTGTAGTCCTCCTTGTTTTAATAACTGCCATAGCATATTGCTCCTGTGTGTCCAGGTGAGCCCCCTCTGCCCAGGTGAGCCACCTTGCAAGTAGGACAGCAGAGGGTCAGAGCAAAATAGACAGCCACCTTCAGATCAGGAGGCAAAGTTTTAGCTGAATGGAGGAAAGGGATGGATTTCCACAAGATGCTCAAGAAAGGAAGAGGGCCAAGTGCCTTTTCTGAAGGGCTGGTGCCCTTAAATAGTGGTGGGAAAACCCAAGTGGGTGTTTTGGGGCATTTTGTAGCCAAAAAAGGGGGATTTTTGTGTTGGAGAGGGTGTAGCCCTCCAAAGTTCTTGGTTCTTAGGGATCTCAAGGAAAAGCAAATTGAACATGTACAGGATTTTTTACCTGTTTCCAGTTCGATGGGGTGGTGGTCATTTTTGGCCGTCTATGCAGCCTTCAAAGGGTCTCAAGAGCAGAAAACTGGCCTCTAGGGAAGCAGAAGGTGAGGAAAGGAAACACAGGGACCCCCTTGGGGAAAGAGGAGAGGAAACACAGGGACCTTTTTGGGGAAAGAAGAGAGGACTAACAGGGAGCAGCCATGGAAACACAGGGCTTGGATGGCAGGAGGGAAAAGGAGAGGGCTTCAGTCAGCCCTTTTGATATGGACAATCTTTTTTTGCTTTTTCACAGAAAGCGTGCACAAAATCCCTCCACAAAAAGAGCCCACTCAGCAGCTGTCCAGCGAGAGCTCGTCCACATGTCCAACCTTGCCTTTGAACAGGACTAGAATCAACCCTCATCCCTGAATTCTTTCTTGCAATGTTTTTATTGCAGTATTTTCTTGACTTTGTGTTGGAGTCTGTAATTTTCTCTTCCCAGGCCTCCCATGCAATAATAAACCAGAGCTATTTTTCTGAAGACTGTGGCTGAATCCCATTTTTTCCAGACTACCGGTAATCTTTCCAACTAACATAAAGTCATCTTTGTTGTTGGCATGCATGGGAGTAACTCTCAGCTACACCAGCATGCATACTATCTTGGACATTGTGGAAGGAGGTATCCAGCACCTCCTTCTGCAACACCCTCACTGTGCAACAGCAGCTACTGCCCCAGCCACTGATCAGCTGTTAGAGCATGTCCAGACTTCTTCCACCTGTCCCTGAGAACCCACCGAAAGAGGGGCATCCTTTCTCTGGGAGTACCGTCTGCCCCTTCTTTCTTGGGTGCACATGGGCAACCAAAATATGTCCCAGTGCACTCCCATGGCCAGCCACCATCAATGGAATTGCATCCAGGATATCCTTGGGCTGCTGCTGTTGTGCCCCTAGGAAAGGACAGGGAAGGAGGAGCACCCTCAGCCCCCACAGTTCTACCAGGCAGGCATCCTTTAGGCTGGCACAGAGGTACCTGCCAACAGTGGGCTATTTAAACCTCCACCAATATAATTTTGGTATTTTTGCTTTTCTTATATTCCTGGGTGCTTTTTTCTAACCCATCTTCCATTTGCCACAAGAGGCTACGGGATCATTCATACCTTGGTTTTTTTATGCAAATAATCTCACTCACACATTCTGGGTTTGTTGTTCATACTGTGGAACTGCTTCTCTGCGAGTTCTCTTGCTCACATGTGCCAGAACTCAAATAAAGATGGAGTCAATTATTCAAATTTATTTGAAGCACATTCAAGGCATGCAAAGTTTTATCCCAGTTTATCCTGGATCTACTTGCATGAAAAACTTGAGGGGGAAGCCTGACATCAATTATCCCAGGTTAAGTGGAAATTTTGGCAGCTGTGCCCACCCCAAAAAACTTAACTGGATGCATTCAAAATGCATATGAACAACAAAGATTCAACTCAGGTTCTACCTGGATTATTTTCACTGTAACCATTAAAAGAAAATCATTTCATTTTCTTTAGGGGGAAGAAAATCAGAGTTAACTTTATTATCACAATGAGTTAGGAAGCACCCTATTTAGGAATCCTCAGATTATGTGCTTAAACCTATGGATAAGCCCTGATGAAGTGGTTCAAAAGCAGAATGTGTGCCAAAACCTGCCTATTTCCAGATCACCAAAGGGCTTTCTTCATAACAGTCTTCTCTATGGATCTGTATATTTTAAAAAGCTCAATTTACATCTTGCACAGATAAATTAGAGCCAACATGATGTCATGGTTTGAGCTTTGGACTACAACTGTGGAGACCAAGGTTCATTTCCCTGCTTGGCCATGGAAACCGACTGGGTGACCTTGGGTGAGTCACACATTTGGACCCAGAAAACCCCATGATAGATCACCTTAGGGTCACCATAAGTCTGGAATGACTTCAAGGCACATAACAACAAACAAATAAGTTAGCAAGTCCTCATCCACCAGCCAACTCTTCAGTGTTGGCAGCCAGCCAGCTAGTTTTCTTTGCTGTTTTCATAAATGGGGTTGATGTAAGCCTTGCTTTCTCTGTCTGCTGCAAAAGCATTGTGTCTCATGGGAGGCCACAACGCATCTCTCTCCAGCTGCCTCTGCAACTTCCGGTACTGGCTGGAGGAACGGAACCGAAAGAGGGCCTTGATCCACAGCCAGAGACGATAGTTTTGCAAGATGGCATCCTGCAAAGAAAATGGTTGTGTGTAGAAGAAGGAATTGCAGCAGGTAGCTGTCCCTGACTGTTCGGTGCACCTCAGTCCTCCCAGCCCAAGATGGGCTGATACAGCCCAGCTAGGAAGCCTGCCTTGTTTTCAGGTGAGGAAGCAGACAAAAAGGAGAAGAGTGCCAAGAACACTTCACCCAAAAGCTCTGCCATCAGTCGTACGACGGAATTGCCCTTGTTCACAATCCTCCACCTCACCGCCTCAGTATCCCCTGTGCCAGGTATGAACAGGAATGGGTACCACTCTGATAAATTCATAAACTTAGGGCTAGTTTTCAAGGGAAACCACACCAACCAACAAACCAACACCCATTGTCTACTCACCTCCACAAAGAATGCGACACAAAACGTGACCACCAGAATAATGAGAACATAAATCCTCCAGATGTTTGGAGTGCAGAGGAACTATGGGGAAAGGAAAGGAATCCCAAGCCGTCAGTTCCACTCCATGGCTCCTTCAAGACCAGCTGCCTTGGTTGGCAGCCCTTTCGCATCAGCACTGTCACCCCCACCCACCTGCTGCTTGGCCTGATTAAGGGTTTTGGCCGTAGGCCAGCTGAACATAAGTCTGCATTTTGTTCCAAGCAGAGACCATTGCATTTAACTTCTTTCTAGTTCACCACATTCTAATGCTTGTGGGGAGCTTGAGATTATGTGCTCACAGGGGAAGTAAAAGACACCTCCCACCTTGGGTGCCTTGAATACTCACCTCCAACCCCTTGTACACAGCTTCTATGTCAGCAAAAAAAAGAAAGAGGGACATCCCAAGCTGGATGCAGAGCAGGCAGGAGAAGACATCTGGATAATCAAAAAAGGAGAAAGAGGTCCCAGTTAAACCCATGTAGACAGGATGTAGAGAGATCTTGTAGTACCTTTGAGACTAGCTGAAAAAAAGAAGTGGGCAGCATGAGCTTTTGTAGACTACTTTCATAGAGCTTTTAAAGTCTACTTCCTCAGATGCATTTGGACTTAAGTCTCTCTACGAAAGCTCATACTGCCAACTTCTTTCTTTCACTTAGCGATGATGTAGACTGGCCAAAAGGGCTGGCCTGGGGTGGAGTTGGAGCGGGGCAGCCTCACGCCAGCCACCCCAACTCCTCCCTGACGCTGTCCTGATGCTGTGCACCTGTACGCACTACACACGGCATCAGGATGCCCTCCCAGGCAGCGCGTAGACACGTTGAACTGAAAGGGCGCAGAAGAGCTGCGGCACCAGCTCTTAGGGCAGCCTTTTGCTGCCCCTAAAAGGAGCCGCATTTTGCCGCTCTTTTAGTGGCAGCAAAAGGGAAGAGCAGGGTTGCAGCGCGGGGTTGCCACAGCCCCAATTCGCTGCTAGCAGGGGCAGCCCAGAGCCGCCCGAAATGGACCGTAGTCTCAGAGGTGCTACAAGATCTCTCTATATACTGATTCTACAGACTAACATGGCTATATCTTTGAATTCTGCCATGTAGACAGTGCCGTTCATCTAGCCAGGTGACAGGGAGCCAGGAATTAGCAAGCAAGTACAACCCCAGTGTGACAAAGGAGAATCATAGACTATCTACCCAGGCTATCTACTCCAACTTCCTTCTAACATGAAGGAATACACAATCAAAGCCCTCCCTATGACAGATGGCCATCCAGCCTCTGCTTGAAAACCTCCAAAGGAGACTCTACCACCTTCCGAGGCAGTGTCATCAAATGTCAAACAGCCCTTACTGTCAGGATGTTCATCCTAATATTTAGGTGGAATCTGTTTTCCTGGAGTTTGTAACCATTGCTATATGTCCTGGTCTCTGGAGCAGCAGAAAACAAGCTTGCTCCATCCTAAATATCTGGCATCCCTTCAGATATTTAAACATAGCTATCATGTCACCTCTTAACCTTCTCTTTCCCCAGCTAAACATATACAACTTCCTAAGTCACTCCTCAGAGAGCTTAGGGGTTTCCAGTGGTTTCTTAGTGATTTCAATGTTTCACCATTTTGGTCACCTTCCTCTGGACACACCTTGGCTTGTCCACATCCTTGTTAAATTGTGTTGTCCAGAATTGGACACAGGATTCAAGGTAAGGTCTGACCAAAGCAGAGTAGAATGGTACTATTACTTCCCTTGATCTAGGACACTACATTTCTGTGGATGCAGGAATGCTACCTGGACATTAAAGTGGTTTCCTTATTTCCTCTACACACAACCATTTTAGTATCGGGGTTAGCTATCTAGACAGGTGCATTTGGGGGCAAGGGGGAGGGTGGTATGGCAATGCTGCATGGCAAAAGGCAGAAACTTACAAGGGCTGGAAAATGCTGGCAGTGCCAACCTAACTCACAGTTGGTGTAGATGGGCTTCCTGAATGGTCTCCCCTTGGAGAAGACAAAGGCCACAATGATGCAATTGATGGTGACCAATGGCCACAGAGTGGTATCTTCATAGCTCAGCACAGTGTGTTCCAGATTTGTGGAGTTGGCTGTCTCATTGCCCAGGAAAAGGGGCTGGTTTCCTAAGGGGCACCCCCTGCAAGGAAAAGGACCCCTCCAAGAATTACATCTTCCACCTCATGGATCTGTCTTCTCCCTGAGCTGGTGGCATTTTGCATCCAGCCATAGATGGGGGACTTGATGTGAAGCAGAGATGAGACCCAGAAGAAGCATCCCTTCCTCCCTTTATTTATGTCCCACCTCCCCCCCCCCACAAGACTGGGACTCAAGGTGGCTTACAAGAGAAAAATGAAAGTAGCTAAACGCATACAAAAAAATGAGATTAAAATAAAATTAAAATGCCTATGGAGTTAAAAACAGTGTAAAGCAGTAATTTAAATACAATAGGGTTCAGTAAGCGGGGCTCAGGACTCAATTTGTTGGGATTTTGACCAGGGGGACGTCCAAAGGACAATACTGTTTTGACTCAGATCCTTAGGAAAAGGAGCTGAGTTTTGGACTAGGGGTCCGGGAGATATGGATTCAAACCACCAGGTGACCTTGGGCAAGTTCCACTGTCTTAAGCTGAATTTCAGAGGAGGGCAATGACAAACCTCCTAGGAGAGGGTCACCATGAGTGGGAGTTGGTACATAACAACCGAGAGTCAGTGTGGTGTTTCGGTTTGAATGTTAGACTAGGACTATATCTGCAGTGAAGAAATAATGCAGTTTGACACTGCTTTAACTGCCATGACGCAATGCTATGAAATCCTGAGATCTGTAGTTTGGTGGGGCACCAGAGTTCTCTAAACAGCTAAATATCCCACCAAACTACAAATCCCAGAATCCCATTGCATTAAGCCATGGCAGTCAAAGCTGTGTCAAACTGCATTAATTCTGCAGTGCAGATTAACTCTCAGAACCTGGGAGACCAGGAATCAAATCCTCACTCAGCCGTAAAACTCACTGGGTGGCTTTTGTCAACTCACTCTCTCTCAGCCTCTGGGGAATGCAAGGGCAAATCCCCTCTGATGAATTCTGATGAAGAAAATCCTGACTTGAAAGCATGCAGAAACAATAACAGGCCTTATCTGCTCTGGAACTGTGGAAAGGTGACTTCTAAGGGAGCAGAAATGTAAGCACCCAGGTGCTTAGGAAGTAGCCACTAACTAGCGGGTAAGGACAGGAGAAAATATCTGTACTTTTGCTCAGCATCTCTTTGGGAGGCATCTTTGGAGAGAAGCTCACCTGTGGCTGCGCAGCTGGGAGTACCAAGGTTGCTGCTTCACAAAGAGGAAGGCAAAGACCTGGGCAGCGAGGGTGAAGCAGACATTGAGGATGACAGAGAGCAGCAGCGGTGGGGAGAGGAGGCGTCCCGGAGGTCGGTAGGGGGCCAGTTTGGGATTGGCCTCCGTCAAACTCACTGTGGAAGAAAGAAAAGTGTCCCAGGAGAGCAGCCCATTGCACAGCGTAAAGGTTTTTGCTTTCCACAGCCAGCAGCACCTGGCCTGCACAGGAGATCCAGGAAAGGGAAGCTGGGAAGGGCAACCAGCCATGAGTTGGAGTTGACTCAAGGATGGTTAACAACAACAACAACAGGTTTGAAATGGTGACTTCTGCATTACTGGCCACCTTGGCAGCATCCACTGTAAATTCACAGGGATATGTGGTGAGTAAGAGAGAAAATAGGATGAAGATCTGCTTACTTGTTAGGCAGACAACAAGGGTGATGCAGACATCTTGGATAAGGTACTGGTAATTCCCAAAGAGCTGTGTTTGCTGGGGGGGGGGGGGAGGAGAGGGAAAAATATACAATAAAATTGGTTCCATGAAGGCTTTTTTTACAACTCTTAATGATTATTTCATTAACACAGACAGGAACAAGGTCACAGGAGTTTCCAAAAGCAGTCAAACTAAAGTTTCCTTTCTTGAAACACAACCAAAGTTTCCTTTCTTGAAAGACATCCATGTGTTCTGCAGAAGCTGCTCCACTCCTTTCTATTCTGCTCCATTGATGAAATTATACTACTTCAGTTTCAATCCATGAGTATTGATGACGTGGACAAGCTTCTTGGTAAACAACCTGCCTTCTTGCTCCTTGCCCTTCGTGGCTGGCTATCCAGGGGGGAGATGCCTTGAGGATGTTTCTTAGAGACATCATCAATGCATCCTTTAGGGAAGGTCATGTTCCATCCTGTTTGAAGGAAGTGGCAGTTAGGCAGCTTCTGAAAAGACCTTCCCTGGACCCTCTGGACAGGAATAACTATAGACTGGTCTCCTTGCTGCCCTTCTTAAGCAAGGTGATCGAGAGGGCAGTTGCTTCCTAGCTCCAAGCTGTCTTGGATGAAACCGATTATCTCGATACATTTCAAATCGGCTTTAGGATAGGATATGGAGTTGAGACTGCCATGGTTGCCTTACTTGATTACCTTTGTCTGGGCATCGACAGGGGTAGTGTGACCCTGTTGGTGCTACTGGACCTCTCAGCAGCTTTTGATACAATAGATCATGACATCATCTTGGATCGCCTGAGAAGGTTAGGAATTGGAGGCACTGCATTGCAATGGTTCTGTTTCTTCCTCTCAGGTAGATTCCAGAAGGTGATGCTTGGGGGCAGTCGCTCTACAAGGAAAGAGCTTAACTGTGGTGTTCCACAAGGCACCATCCTTTCCCCAATGCTAGTCAATATATATATGAAGCCGCTGGGAGAGATCATCCAGAGACCTGGAGCAGGATGTTATCAGTACGCTGATGACACCCAGATATATTTCTCCATGTCTTAGTCTTCAGCTTTGACTTCAGATAGCGTCTCTCCTTTCAATGATTGACTTAAAGCAGTAATGGACTAGATGAGGAAAAACAGATTGAGACTGAATCCAGATAAGATGGAGGTACTTACAGTAGTGGCCCTGAACCCAGGTATTGGGATGCAACCTCCAATCCTGGATGGGGTCACACTCTCCTCTATGGACTGTGTTCGCAGTCTGGGGGTGCTCCTGGATCCATCACTCCAGATGACTAATCAGGTAAATGCGATGGTCAGGAGTGCCTGTTATCAGCTTTGACTGATACACCAACTGCACCCTTTCCTGGAAGTTAGGGACCTTGAAACTGTGGTACACGCACTGGTAACCTCTTGTCTTGATTTCTGTAATGAGCTCTACATGGGGCTAACCTCATACTTAGTCCGGAAACTTCAACTAGTACAGAATATGGCAGCCAGGCTGGTCTCAGGAACAACGAGAAGAGACCGTATAACACCAATCTTAAGATCACTTCACTGGCTGCCCATTAGTTTTTGGGCCCAGTACAAGGTGTTGGTCATCACCTTTAAAGCCCTACATGGCTTAGGTCCAACCTATCTTCAGGACCACCTCCTTCCATATAATCCACCCCGTGCTCTCAGGTCCTTTGGGAGGAATCTGCTGCAGCCTATAAAAACTAGACTGTCTGCAACTGCCCAGAGAACCTTTTCGGCAACCACTCCCAGATTATGGAATGGCCTGCCAGATGAGATCTGTCATATTACCACCTTGAACAGCTTTAAAAAGGCTGTTAAGATGGATCTCTTCTGGCAGGCCTTTCCTGAATACATATCCTAGCCATCAAAAGACAGTCCAACCTGCTCCCCTGATTCTGCTGCAGTTATTGTTTATTTGTATTATTATTTTAAGTGTGTTTTAAATTGTAATTGTTTAATAGTATTTAAGGGTTGGATAGGATTGTGGGATATGAAATGTATATTTTAATGTTGTAAGCCGCCCCAGTTGTGTTACGCACCCCACCCCCATGGATGCTGCCCCACACTGTGTTTCTTGCAACAGGATTATGGTTGTGCCCATTTCACTGATTCAAATAATAATCCACCTGCCCCCAATTTTGAGGTGATTAACTCAGGTATGGGAAAGTAATTTGCTCTTGATTCCACAGAAACACAGTGATGGTGATCCCACACCATATTTTTTTCGTATATCTAACATTTGCCCAGAAGGAACATCACTCTTCCCACTTGGGAGAGTATGCATCAGTTCTGTAGGATTTTGGAGCATCTTAAAAACCTATCTGTCAGAAAGAGTAGAGGGACAACATTGCCTTTACACCACCAGAAGGGAGGCACCTCTGTCGGTCTTTCTGTAGTTCTTAATTTTTTTTATTTTTTATTTTTGGTCTCTTTCCAGGCTATGATGGCCACCACTGATAAGCAACTTCTGTTGGCTATCCAGACTTTAAGCGCACAATGATCTGCAATCAAACATCTCCACATGTGGAGATATGCCATGCCAGCAATATGCAACCTCTATGCAGAATGGCAATACTGAGTGACACAGGTCAGTGATTGGGTGCCATTGTCCCATGGGCAATATGCAACAGCTAATGAAAGATGTGCAAGATGCAACTGTAATGAACAGATGCAATGCACAATGTGCAGTTGCAATGTGTAGTTGCAATGAATAATTTGCAACCAAAGTGCTTGAGGGGCAAATGCATTGCACAATGTGCAATGGGCAACCACAACATGAAACTCTGCTTCCAGCACTGCCAGCAAAATACGTCTGATGTGCTTTGGCAAATATTTAACTCTACGTTTGTTGTTTTGTGCCTTCAAGTCATTTTTGACTCATTGCTACCCTAAGGTGAACTTTATTGTTATTGTGTGCCTTCAAGTTGTTTCCAACTTATAGCAAACCTATAAGTCATGGGGTTTTTTTTAGCAAGTTTCTCCAGATGTGGTTTACCATTGCCATCCTCTGAGGCTGAGAGAGTATGACTTGCCTAAGGTCACCCAGTGGGTTTTCATGGCCGAGCTGGGAATTGAACCCTGGTCTCCAGAGTCATAGTCCAAAGCTCAAACTGCTACACCACACTGGTTTTCAGACTGGGTAAACCTACCATGGGGTTTTCTTGGCAAGATTTCTTCAGAGTGGGTTTGCCATTGCCACTCTCTCAAGCAGAGAGAGTATGGCTTACCCAAGGTCACTCAATGGGTTTCCATAGCCGAGTGAGGATTCAAACCCTGATCTCCAGTCATAATTCAGTGTCCAAACGACGCCACATTGGCTCACCCCACATACATAGCACAAATTACATATATATATATATATAAGCCATTCACAGAGTGCCCACTACCACCTGTAATTTGCATAAGCCCAGTATGTAAGGACATACCCAATAAAGCAGAGCTGTACCAATGAACTGTGACATGCCATAAATGGTCAGGTATTTGAAGACTGCAAAGGAGGACACCAGGGCAGCACGGCCTTCCCTGTGACGGAAAAGAGAACAGTCTGTGATCTGCCCACTTAGGGCTTAGGGGCTTTCAAAAGAACATTCAGCCCATAAGAAGGAAACATAGATATGTGACTGGAAGAAACAGTCATGCTTGGGGCAACAGGTTGGCTTCTCACACAGTGTTTCACTATTACCTTATAATCCCAAAGATGGCAATCTGGAAACCAGGACATCAGGGAGAGGTGTAATTGGGAAGGGAAGGAGAAGAAAAGCAAGAGAAATCTTAGTTCCTCTTCAGAAGAAAGAGGGTTCCAGGGGCATCAATAGAAGGGTGCAGAGGATGTGGATCGCACTGGGTGACACCTCAAGGATGGTGAACACTCTTGGGGTGGTCACTCCTGTTCATCCCTGTCCTCCTCTGCCAGCCAGGGCTCTTCTGTTTCGCATTGGCTGCCACCACTAGGTAGGGTAGGGTGGCACTGCCACCCAGCAGCCCATTCCAGATCTGGTGCAGCTGCTGGGCAAGCAAGAAAAGGCATCGCTTCACTTTCCCTCTTGCCCAGCAGCCATGCCAGACCTGGAATGGGATGCCAGGCGGCAGCAGCACCAGACCCCCATCATGGTACAGGCAGCCTGGCTGGCAAAGCGGGGTGGCTGGTAGTTGTGCCAGCCAGGCAGTCGGGGTGGGTGGGTGATAACATGAGTTACTACACTGGGATGGCACCAACCACTGGAGGATTCTACTTGAACATCGCAGCTGTGAACATGGGGAAGATCAAACATACCGTATCAGTTCTGGCACACACTCGACGTTGGGGATTTGGGAGGTGAAGGGCGAAGCCACAGAGGCCTCCTGATCTGAAAGTGAGATCCCAGTGTGAGCCATCTTCAAAGCCTGGTGGGGAAAACCCAAAAGATTAGAGGAGGAATTCTCATCCAGTTCATCTCTGCATTCAAGTAAAGGGTGGACAGATTTCCTGGATGCTGTAATCTGTCACATTCATTTTTGTGTAGCAGCCTGCTGACAATGTTCAAGTTTTGGGTTTGGCCATGGGCAATACAGGATAAATTTTATTCAGACTACAGGTTTTTATTTTCTAGTTGAGCCACGGATTCTGTGATTAAGGGTGCTGCTACACTGCAGAAATAAAACAGTTTGACACCACTTTAACTGCCAAGACGCAATGCTATGGAATCTAGTCTTGAGGTGTCTGACACATTTTGCTCTATATATGCTCTCCAAAGGCTATCAGAAATTTAACTTCAGAAATTCAGGCTGCATCTGCACTGCAGAAGTAATGCAATTTGATACCACTTTAATTGCTATGGCTCAATGCTATCGAATCCTGAGATTTGTAGTTTTGTGAGATATTTAGCCTTCTCTGTCAGAGAACTCTGGTGCCCCACCAAACTACAAATCCCAGAATTCCATAGCATTGAGCCATGGTAGTTAAAGCAGTGCTAAATTGCTTTATTTCTCCAGTGTAGCAACAGCATTAATCACAGAATCTGTGGCTCGGGTAGAAAAAAAATGTAGTTTGTCCACATAGTTTTTGCTTATGATTCATTTCTTTTATGTTTCTTCTAACATGTACAATGTAAAATGGATTTAAAATATTTGTTAACCCACCAAACCTCTGCATCTTGTCTCTCAAAGGGTCATGGGGGGAGAGGGGGGCATATGAATGTGTACAATAGTGTGAAACTCAAGTTTCCTAATCACAGAATCTGGGAACCAAGTAGAAAATTTAAAAATGTTTAGTCTGTACAGTATACATTGTGGTCCTGGGTTCCTCAGGGGCAAATTCAGAACTTGAGCTTCTCTTCAAGCACATGACAATACAAACTGTCCTTGCAGTTAATTTGGAATGTAACAATAAATCCTTCCATAGCTCAACTTCTATCTCAACTTTGTCCATTAGTTAAACAGAGTCTGGCATGTCTTTGTCCTTGCTAGATAAACTATTTTTACTTGAAGGTTTTTTTAAGGTTCAGAAAAATATTAAATCTATCCCATTATCCCTAACATATTTGTATTAGTAAACTTTAAAGCACTTAATAAGTGTTCAGTTGTTCTTGTTTTTATATTTAGTGGTTCCTGCAGTGAAAGAACACTTTTATAAAGTGAACAAGATATAGTTTTCCAAAATACATTTTGACCTTAAGGCTGACCTTCTAGATTCCAATTGCTTTCTTTTGGATCATTAATTTTCAAAGACTCTTTCTAGGACATTTTTATCACCCCTAAAGTTAAGACAAAAAAACTATTGAGGTCACACTTTTTTACAATTAAAAGAGCAACTAAATTTAAAGGATGTTTGGACGGAATTATATGGGAAGAAACTTGAATATACTTTTTTTTCTACACAATGCAACTCCGCATCCCAAATAGGCATGTTTATGGTCTCAAGCAGAATAATACCAAGAATCAAAAAAATGGATATAACACCAAGGTCTGAATCAGACCATAATATGATTCTGTTGGAATTAAATGAACAACAACAACCAAAAAAATATAATTGGAGATTAAATGATCTTCTTCTCATGGATGAGGAATATGTTAAAAAAATGAAGCAACATATGAGATTCTACTTTGCAGAAAACACAACAAAAGATAGTAATATTACAACCATTTGGGATGCCAGCAAGGCAGTAGCTCGAGGATTACTAATTCAGAAAGGAGCAGAGATTAAAAAGAGAAATCAGGAAAAGGTCAAGAAGCTAGAACAGGAACTAAGACAGAAAGAGAGAGGATTAGAATCTAATCCAACATCCAAAGAAATTAAGAATTGCTTAAAACTGCTACCAAAAAAAAAAAAAAAAACATTACAGGAAGAACTAACAATCCAGATGAACAAAAAATTACAGAAGGCACGGCAAAAATACTTTGAATCAGCCAATAAAATGGGAAAGTGGCTAGCAAACAGGTTATGGAAAGAAAGAGAAAAAAAACATAATCGAAAAAATACAAGACAACGGGGATATAGTAACAACACAAAACGACATAGGATGTAAGTTTATGGAATATTACACAAGACTATATAAACAACCACCTAGAACAGAACTCGAAGAAATCAAATTGCAAAATTTCTTACAAACACAAGTTAAAATTAAAACTCCAGAAGATAGCTACGGAAAATTAAATAAAAAAAATTCAGATGAAGAAATTACAAAAGCTATTACAACACTAAAACTTGATAAAGCGCCAGGACCTGACGGATTCACAGTGATTTATTATAAAAAACTTGAAGAGATAATTAGAACACCATTAAAAGACACATTAAACGCAATCTTAAAAGAAGGTATCCCAGAATCCTGGAAATATGCAAATATAACATTAATACATAAAGAAGGAAAAGAAAAAACAAGAATGGATAATTACTGTCCTATATCATTGCTTAACATGGATTACAAGATATTTACAACAATTTTACCAAACAGACTAAAGGAAATTTTAAAAGACATTATCCACGAGGATCAAGTAGGATTCTTGCCCTCAAGACATTTAAGAGAGAATACTAGGACTGTAATAGATCTTATAGAGTACTACGAGAAAAACAAAAAGAAATTTGCATTATTTTTAGCTGACACAGAAAAAGCCTTTGATAACATAACATGGGACTGCATGCTAGGAGTACTAGAAAAAATAAAATGGGTGAAAAGTATATATGAGAAACAATTTGCATACTTATTAGTAAATGGAGAAAAAAATAGGCCCGATATCTATACAAAAGGGAACAAGGCAGGGGTGCCCTTTATCTCCGCTTCTATTTATCACAGTTCTAGAAATATTAAATAATAACATAAGAGCAGACCCAAAAATATTAGGAACAAAAATAAAAGGCAGAGAATACTCTCTAAGAGCATACGTGGATGACCTCGTGATATTCTTAGAAGATCCATTATATAGCATTGATAAATTGATGAACACTCTTTTAAGCTTCAGTGAAATAGCAGGCTTTAAAATTAATAGGGGAAAATCAGTGTTTATAACAAAAAATATGTCTGTGGAAGAAAACATCACATTGCAAGAAAAATCGAAATGCAAAATAACTAAGGAGTTTACCACACAGGGGAAATCCCGTGCGGAAACGGGGCTTTAAATTAAACAAACCCCACAAAAGCAGGTGTTTTTTCAGACGACGTCGCTGTTAAAAGGAGGTTAATCAGAACGGAAATTAGACAAAAATTGCTTCTTTTTATTTTCGGAAGATCCCGAAAGTAAAAAGAAGCAGTTTTTGTCTAATTTCCATTCGGATTAACCTCCTTTTAACAGCGCTTTCACTTTTCACACAGGGCAGAACGGGAGAAATCCCATTCATTGAAAGCTTCTGCTTTTGCATTTTGTTTTTTTACTTTAAAGCCCTGTTTCTGCATGGGGCTCCCCATGTGATAAACTCCTAAGAAAAGTAAATACTTAGGTATTTGGTTAACTAATAAAAACACTGACCTTTTTGATAATAATTACAAAACAACATGGAAATCAGTACAACAAGATCTATCCAGGTGGACAAAACTAAGATTATCCTTTCTCAGGAAGATAGCTACAATTAAAATGGTAATACTACCTAGACTGAACTTCTTATTTTCAAACCTTCCAATAATAACTAACAAAAAATTGTTTAATGATTGGAATAAAGAGCTCAAAAAATTCATCTGGGAAGGAAAAAAGCCAAGGGTGAGATGGAAGAACTTAACGGATGTGAGACAGAATGGAGGATGCGATCTATCAGACTTGTATTTGTATTATCAGGCTAATACTTTAGCACATCTTTCAGAATGGATCAGGCTTGAAAATCAGAAACTTTTGAATCTCCAGGGATTCAATCTAAGATATGGGGTGGCATGCATACCTATGGTATGGGGGAGGGGGGGGATACCACTTCATCCAAAATAGGGGAAACCACTTCAACTGCCTCTTCATGAACACCACTTCATCCGAAAGTCCATTCTGGCAGTATGGGGAAAAGTAAGACCAATATTTTATTCCAAACTACCAGGATGGCTATCCCCTCAAGAAGCGCTTTATGAAAGAACAAAAACAGATGTGAGATGGCTCAGATATCGAGACATTTAAAAAAAAAGATGAACGTCAAGAATATGTAATGAAAGCAAGGGAGGAAATTACAGAGTTTGATTTAAAAAAACCATTGGCTAGTCTATTATCAAATGAATGAAAGCTACAAAATAGAGAAAAAAGAAATTGGATTTGACACACACAAAAAATGAATTAGACGAAATTCTTGAAAATAAAGTTGAAAAATAAGTAGCAAAGATCTATAAGATACTCCTTAATAGACACCAAGAACAAGAGGTGGTTAAAGGAAACATGATAAAGTGGGCAAGAGATATCGGAAGGAATATAAGCTTAGATAGTTGGATATATTCTAGAAAGAAAACTTTTGAATTTACCAAATGTCAAACAATTAGAGAAAATTATTTAAAAATGGCCTACAGATGGCATCTAACTCCATCGAAGTTAGCCAAGATTTACAAAACTAAAGAAAACAAATGTTGGAAGTGCAATAAAACTAGAGGTGACTGGATACACATGTGGTGGCAATGCCCAGAAATTAAAAAATTATGGGAAGAAATCCACTTAGAAATTAATAAAATCTTTAATATAAAATATCAAATGTTGCCAGAAATCTATTTACTAAACATGACTAATAAGATAACAGACATAGAAGCAAAAAGCCACTGGAAAATATTATTATATATGTTTTCCTCAGCTAGAATCCTTATTGCACAGAAAGCATGGAAGCTGAAAGAAGTACCAACGAAAGAGGAATGGCTGTTAAAAACTTTAGATAACATAGAATTAGACAGATTGACAAATTTGGTAGAAAGAAAAGAAAGAAACACAACAGATACAGAATGGAAAAAATTAAAAAAATCATTGTGCAAACCTTTGGACAAAGAATATAAATTCATAAAATGATAAAATTAGGAATATGTACTCGGATTTATAAAACTCAGAGGCAGTTGAAGATAACTATAAGTTTGTAATGAATAAAATTATCTTTGTATAAAATAATCAAGTGAGAAGGAACGGTATCTTAAGTGTTGGAAATTACCTAAAACTAGTTGAATGGAATGGAAAAGAAGCTTACAGTTGATACTTTATGTTAACCTGTTTTTTGTTTTTAAGCAACAAAAAGAAGAAGAAATACTATTGGATTTAAAAAAAAAAAACTGAGGTCACACGGAGACCAGACTTTTTCATTTCAACTGAGTACATAGCATATAAGTATCTAAATGTTATATGCAAATATATATAGGTTTTTATATTTATTTACCTGCCCCTCAACAGCATCCACTAGCTTCCAACCCTGTTTTATATGACTTTTGATTATCCTTATGTCTAATTCAAATTTATTTCTCTCAAGAGGATCTTGGAGATGTCTCATCCACAGGGTCACCATGGATCAAGATTGACTTGAGGGCAGTTAACAATAACAAACAACAAAATAAAGAAGGAGGGGGAAAACACATCTCCCAGCCCATATCCCAGCTCCACATACTGACTGCTTTTGGTGTTCAGACAGTGATAAACAGTGATAAATAAACCAATTCTGTGACGGAGGAATTGATAATAAAATGAGATGCATTCTTACATCAGTTTTTTAAAAAAACTTCATTGTCCTTGAAACCTCTACCTATTATGAGGAGGTAAATATTATTTTACACTTTTTAGAACATATTATTCTCACTAATGATACACCACGTTTATGAGGAAGGAATCAGCGTGGGCAACAATTAATATGACAATGACAACACAGCATTATCACGGTGACCTACCCCACAGTCATTGGCTCCATCTCCACACATCCCCACGTAATAACTGGAAGACAAGAGGGGACATCATTTAATAGCCCATAGAATAAAATAAAAACACAGCAGGATCATCTGTATATGCAAAAATACAGGCACAGAAAGATCCTTGCAATGTCTTTAAGCTGAACAGATTTATTTTTGTAGACGTTTCTTCCCTCCTATCCTTTCATGGTGGGCATTACATTCCAGGGCTGTTGGAAAAATCATCCCGCTCTCCCTTTCTGTATTATGAGTAAAATCTCACAACTATAACCCCAAATCAGCATCCAGCCTGTATCATCCTCCCTTCCAAAATATATTCCTGGCCCTTTGGGGAAAGCAGCTCATTTTTCCTCTCTATATTATGAGAGGATCACCTACTCCAGTTTCTGAAACTCTTCAACAAGGCTGGACTTCTGTCCTGGAGACATCCTTGCAAACACAGTCCCATTCACAAGTATCTGAAGAAAACAAAATGGGTGAGGTTTAAACAAACAACACAATACAACCAACTACTCCATCTGCAAGAAAATAACTCCTCCCTTGGTTCCTCTCCCAATTTACCTTTGGCAGCAAACTGCTGAAGTATTTCTGGAGCACTTGATAGCTCTTCCCATTCAAGGCAAAGTGGAAGTCGCTTCTGCTGCTACCACCACTTGTGCCATCAATGGTAATGCAGAGATCCTGGAAGTCAGGTGAAAATTATTCCTAAGCTGGATCCCTGCAGACTTTTTAGAAGTTATGCAAGTGAAATGCAAACAAACAGATTAAAAAATGGTAGGAGGGCACTAGCCAAAGATGCGCTGTCTCTTCCTAGGATAAGAACCTCATTGCCACCTGAGTTTCTTCTCTCCAGTTGGAGTGGGGTGAGGGGGGAAAGTCCTATTTTACAAAATCTACAGGGACCAGGTCTATCCACCCTAATGGACCTGCTGCCCAGCTCTTGCTGTTGTTGTGTGTCTTCCCGACTTACGGTGACTCTGAGCCAAACCCATCACAGGGTTTTCTTAGAAAGATTTCTTCAGACAAGGATGGTTTGAGTGTTAGACTAGAACTCTGGAGATGAGGGTTCGAATTCCACTCATCCATAGAAACATACTGGGTGACCCTTGGGCAAGTCCAACTCTCTCAGCCTCAGAGGAAAGCAAGAGCAAACTCCCTCTTACCAAATCTTGTTATGAAAACCCTGTTGTACATTTGTCGAATCGCTATTAATTGGTAAACATGAAGGCACACAATAACAACAAAACCCATGAGGCTGTACAAATGGATGCATCCTTCTCCCCCTCACCATCCTCCCTCTTCTGGATACATATTCTTCTATTAACTCCAGACCTATCCAGCTCAATTAATGACAGGTAAAATTTGGCAGGCAAATTAACAACAAGGAAGTCAAATGAACAAGGAAGCCCTTGCTTCTTAGATTGGGGGGCTGGCTCTCACCCCTGACTCCTTCCAAAAAGGTTTTTAAAAATCCTCAATGAAAAAGGTTGTCTTGATACATCAAGCCATGCCCTTAAAAAAAGAAGAATTTGTCAGCTACCATGGAATTTTTTCATAATTCACCAAGATAAAAATATGGCATTCATTGGTCGGGAGGAGTTTCACCAGTCCCAAATCAATGTTCTTGCACACACAAAACAATGTATTTTATGCTGCTGCTTCTTTTGGGGTGGGTAGGTAGGTAGGTAGGAATGTTAGCAGAAAGTTATTTGAGTGTGTTTGATTTTTTTTGTTAATAACTTATAAAATTGTTTTTGCAATGCTTTTTATGTGTTCTATGTTTATGTATTCTAATGAGTCATGTGTTTATGTGTTCTAATTATACAGAGAAAGAGAGAGAAAGAAAGAGATATTGTTGTTGTTGTTGTTGCATGCCTTGAAGTCATTTCTGACTTTTGGCGACCCTAAGGCAAACTTATTGTGGGGTTTTCTTGGCACGCTTCTTCATATGGGGTTTACCTTTGCCATTGTCTGAGGCTGGGAGAGTATGACTTGCCCATGATCACCCAGTGGGTTTCATGGCTAAGCTGGGATTCAAACTCTGGTCTCTAGAACCATAGTACAACATTCAAAGCACTGTGCCATGCTGATATATAGATAGATAGATTTCTCAAAAACAGCCTGCTGCTACAATTCCACTAAAATGCATAAACAAATGTGTTGCCTGATATGCTCACGCATCCTACTCAAACTGATTTTTTTTCTGAATCTAGAATGGCTTACCTGGTTTTGATTCATGCCTGGCTGAGTGTCCTCCACCACCTGCCAAGTAACAGATGCCGGACAGGGGTCCTCCGGCTCAGTGGCCTCCACCAGGATGACTCTGCTGCCCCTGGAGATCATCCCAGAGTTCCTAGAGACAGTGATGGCTGTCTCAAGATTGTCACCTGGAAAGAAGAAGCAGCAGAACTAGTTTCAAGGGGTCTTCCCCCCCTCTTCCATCCCACAACCAGGAAAGTCCTAATTCATTTAAAAAAGGGGGGGGCTTTCCATCCATAGTGTCCCAAATCCATAAATGCCCCTCAGTATCAGATCAGGGCTAGGATGCCAAGAACTGCACAAGAACTTCTGCCCAAGCAAAGGGATGTTGAGCTTTGTGTCTTCAATAAATCTCCTCTCTCACATAGCAAACACCACAAAGTCTATAACTTTCAAATCATTGTGTCAGTCCAGTTTCTACACTCTTGATGCAAAATGACACAAACTAGAACTACTGAATCTGCCAGGAGTAGCTGAGAAATCGAAAGGCCAGAGCCTACAAAGCTTGTCAGTTTTTCAAAAAATCAAGGTTGTCCCTCCCTGGCAAACAAGGTCACTTGAGTTGTTCTGCCACAGGAGCTCTATCTGGGTGTGAATTTAGAGCAGGGATGTAAATCTACATTCATTTCTTTTGTACACATGAGAATAAAATATTATGATTTTTGCTTCTTAAATGAACATTTTGTAAAATGTCTCCTTTTTTGCAAAAAAAAAAAAAAAAAGGAGCAGGGCACAACATACATTTTGCAATACGAAAGGAACACAAAGAAGAATACTTTTGTTTGTATTAGATATGACCTTTGCATAACATGCAATATTTTTTGGTGCAAAACCCAAGGGAAAAAAAACAGAGACAAGTATTTTTGTTCTTGTGCTCATGACAGTTTTCTTGGATAGGGTTTATCCATTACTGTCAAGGACAAGAAATTTGCAGAAACTTTTAATATCCTAAGATCAGAACAGCCTTGCTAGAGAGTGGATACCTGTAACCATCACGCTCCGGATGCGGGCATTGCTGAGTTCCTCCAGGACGGGTTTGGTCTCACTCTTCAGCCGGTTCTCCATGACCAGGAGGCCCAAGAAGGTCAGGCTGGACTCCACCTCTTTCCTTGAAAGGGTCAGAAGGCAACAGGTGAGAGTTATATCCATAAGCAAAAGGAAAAGAGGCTACATTCAGGCCTGACATGACATTAAAGCAAGATACCACTGGCACCTAGTCTTGCTTTAATCCAAAGGAAGTTATTCTCCAGCAGGCTTAGTGACTACTACCCCAGGTGAAAAACATTTTTCCTCTCTTACAAAGAGGCAGCATGGTGCAGTGGTTTTGGTGTTGGACTGGGACTCTGGGAGCCCAAGGTTTGAATCTACACTTGGCCACAGAAACCCACTTAGTGACCATTGGCAAACTACACTCTTCTCCCTGCCTCACAGAAAGTCAATGCCAAGTCTCCCATGAAGAATTTTTGGCAAGAAAACCCCAGAAGAGGTTCTTCATAAGCAGGAGACACCCCCCTCTCTTCATATAAAATCATAACTGAACCATGCATCTACCTCTGTTTGTTGTAGCTTTTTTGTTTTTGTTTTTGGTTGTTGGATTTTCCTGCCTCTGGATACCCAGCCAAGGCTCCAGCTGACCCTGGGAGGCTTACCTTTCCATTCCATCCAAGCTGATCCCTCTTTCCAGGGAGAGCTCCTTGTGGGCCAGGGCAATGACTCGGAAGCCCTGGGATGTGTAGGACTTCAGCTCCGCTTGGAAGTTTGTTGGAACTGAGGGAGGAAGACATTCCACATCAGAGACACATGGGCTCCAGAGTCAATGAAGAAGCCTTCACCCTAAGGCAGCCTCAGAGAGGCTTTCAATATCAGGAGATGGAGGACTGCAGGAACGTCACAGGAAAGGAAGGCAAGTAATATCACAGCTACATGGAAGCATCCAGCTCCTCTGGTGAGTACACTATTGCTCTCTGGAAGAACTTCCTGTGTTGCCACTAACAGGAGGAAGAACTTCTGGACTTCAACTGCCTTGAACAAGCCAGGCAAAAGAATTAAATGCACAGTTCTGGATATATACTGCCCTCCATACCAGAGGCATAGATGGCAACCTCTGTGTATCAGTTGTTGATGAGCAAATCAGGAGGATGGTGTTGCAGAAATAGGCTGCTTGTGGGATTGTTGGCCAGCATGAGGAGAGAATACTGGACTGGACCAGCCTTTGGTCCAACATGGCTCTTCTTCCATGCTTAAAAGGGGGAAGGTGTTTGAGACAATCATTTAGAGAACCTGCAGTAATCCATTTCAAAAGCCTCTTATGCTAGTTGCCTTTAAATTATCCAGTGCCAATGAATTCCATGAGTTAATTAAGCATTACATAAGCTCAGGAGCTTAATCCCCAGTAAATCTTTAAACAAAGCTTTTCCTTTTGAACTGAAATGAACAATTAATGTATGTGGGATTCAAACAAAGGCATCCCAAAACAAAGATTAAGCCCAAAGATCTTTGTTTCCCTACATATCACAATAGTCTTGCATGAAAGCTGAGAGAAAGAAAAAGAGAGAGTGCAGTTCCTGACTTGTTTAGGGCCAGAAAAAATTGTTCAGTGCTTGTGAGAGCCATAGCTAAGTGGCAGGGTCCCTGTTTTGCATGCTGAAGGTCCCAGGTTCAATCCCTGGCAGCATCTCTGTGTTAGGCTACAAAATAATCCTGCTGCAGCCTTTGGCAGATGATGCCAGTCTGTGTTGACTGTAAACTAGACAAACTTTTAAAGTAAGTGCTGAACTCCCAGAATTTCTCACTATTCAGACAGCAGGGTACAAGCAACAACACCATGGCTAGAATTCTACTGGTGACCTCTGCTGACAACAGCATCACACAACCAATTGTGCTTTGAAGATGTTATGTAAGTGCTTTGACTGGAAGTCTCACAACTATTGTGCAGCAGGAACACACATCAGCATAATGGAAAACTTGCAATCATTTACAGTTGCAATGGTATGATGCAGTTCACAGGTGGCAGAACCACACCCATAGTGTAGCTACATTAGGGTAACTTTACTCTATGCAACCACCCTACTGATATGTAGCCAACATGTGGATGCTGTGGGTTCCTTTATGTACATTATATACATACATACATACATACATACATACGTCTGTGAAGCCTTACTGGGCCAAAGGCATCTTCACAGGTCTTTGCCTGCAGGAGACCTTTGGACACTTTTGCTGATGGTGACACCAGTGTTGCCCATTGTGGGCAAGGAACTGAGTTGGTTTCCCTCCCTAGCTTTGGCCAGACACAACGGGGTAAGCTGGACTTTCACCTCATACCTGTCATTGGCTCGCAAAAGCTGGCCACCATCTCTGGGGCTCCCTTCATGTAGAGATCGTAGGCATCCTTCTTCCCCAGTTCTTGGGTGATGACTGACATTCTCTGAAGAGCAGAGGAAAAGGGGAACTGGTGCAGGATTGCCATGCCTTCCACAGGGGCCTGTGAGGAGGGAGAAACAGACAGTTCCCCAGCTGGGTGTCTCCAGGCAAGGGAATGGCGTTGCAAAACTGACTTATGCCCAAGGGATTCCAGCTTGCAGTTCTGTGAGGGGTTTGGGCTGCCATTTTAAGAGGCAAGACAGATCAACTAAACCATTTGGAAGCTACTTTGCATCTAAGGTTTACCCCATTATCCAAGAGAAGCCAATGTCTGAGGCCTTCTCTCTGTTCACACCCTCAACAACTCTTCACTGCAGCCTTTTAATCTCTCCAGTATTTTCAGTTGCTTTAACTCTCCTCCTCTAGACTTCTGCATTTAGCCTTTCTTTTGGTTTATTTGACAGGGAAATTTTCTTTCTGGATATGGCTGAAATCTATTGAGATGTCTGTCAATTGTCTTCTTCCTTGTCTCCCAAAGTCAGAAGAGAAGTTGAGGATTACGGGGCATCATTATTCAGTAGTCTTAGAGTGTATCTATACTGTAGAAATAATGCACTTTGACACTACTTTAAGTGCTGTAGCTCCATCCTATGGGATCTGTATTTTTGCAAAATCTTTGGCCTTATCTGCCAAAGAGTGCTGGAGACTCAGAAAACTACAAATCCCAGGATTCTGTAGGATGGAGTCATGGCAGTTAAAGTGATGTCAAACTGTTTTATTTTTACAGTGTAGATGTACCCTTAGTTTCCAACTTGGGTAAGTAGTTCTTTCATGTAATCTAAACTGAAATCCTAGGGACTACAGATAGTTTCCGGCTTCCAGGTGGCCAGATTTCACTTTGAGGGGTCTTTCAAAAGAGTTGGCAGGGCAAAGGGTCCTTCAGGGAGAAATGTAAGGCTTACCTGGGAAGCAGCAGGTCCTGGTTTCACAACAATACATGTCTCTGGCACCCCTGCCCTCCTGTCCTCTGGACTGGATTCTTCCATCTCCTATGGGGGGGAAAGACACAGAAATCTTCCAGAGAATTCCTCTTAACTCAGTTGTGTGTGATATTAGTATAAAGCAATTGCAAATGATCCTGGGTTCAGAATGGAGATCCCTAAAAACCTGTTTGTCTTTCTATTTCAGAAAAAGTTTGCCACTCTTAAGGCTGAAGAAATGTGCTTACATTGTAGATGACAGCTCAGAAGGAGCAAGCTAATATCAATCACTCTAACACAGACTGGGCAAACATGGATTTTCAGTGAGCCACAGTGCCCCATCAATCCCTAGGTGTCTTGATTCCCATGACTATCAGAGACATTGTTGTTGCTGCTGTGTGCCTTCATTATTGACTTATGGTGGCCCTATCAGTGGGTTTTCTTGGCAAGTTTCTTCAGAGGGGTTCTACCATTGCCATCCTCTGAGACAGAGAGAGTGACTTGTCCAAAGACACCCAGTGGTTTTTCATGGCTGAGGCAGGATTCGAACCCTGGTTTCCAGAGTCATGGTCTAACGCTCAAGCTACTATGTCATGCTGGTTCAGAGGTCTAGCAACCCTAAATCTCTCCCCCTATTACCAAAAATAAGATTCTACAGAAGACTCAGAACATTGTGAAACAGGCATGGTTCCCCACCCCTGTCTCATAGACTGGGGGATTGAGGGCTCTTGTTGCTTGTCAGCTAATCCTGGGTTCTCTCTGGGATCCCTTTTATCAACTTCTGATCACCCAGCCTATGATAATGGTTAAACCAGACAGGTCAGATTAACATCAACGTTCCACTTAAATATCTCCATGTCAGGATATTTCTCTGAGAAAAAACAGACTCTTTTGGTACTATTTCAGGCTGTTACTTACTTACTTACTTACTTATATCCCATCTTTCTCCCAAAATGGGATCCAATATTTCAGGCTATTTATTATAAGTATTCATGGATATATATATGTGTATATGCATCCCCTTCAGGGTGAATCACCGACATAGCAATACTGGAACATTTCAGTTTGGTTCTATTCTTTAACATTATAAGTAAAGCATTATTCCATTATGGTCTTGTCTGCATGGCCAAAAGTTCTGCCACTCCCCTTATGGTGATGTCTTGTTTGAACGACATGGTCCAAACCTCAGTTCTGGTATGAACAGTCTGGACAGCACCTGGCACATTCAGCACAAGAACCAGGGTTTAACAACCTTAGAATGAATTTAAAAACTATACCTCTTACTCCAGGTTTTCTGGGAAGATCTGGAGCCCTCTGTTCCCATGCCACAGGGGCTGTCTGCATGGATGTTGTTAGCCAAGGATCCAGCCCACAATTACCCCTCATCAGCTGATAGCAAATTAATATCAAAAAGGGATGTTTTAGGCAGATAGCCAAAAGTGGGCTCTCTAGAGCAGGAAACCAACCATAACATATTAGGAAATCTGGAAGGCTCAGCATGGGAGAAGCTAAAGGCACCTGGCTGAGATGAGATCACTCGGGATCAAAATAAGCATAATCCCTTCACTAAGGAGTTTGATGGGGGAGAACTGGACCTGGAAATTGCTTGCATACTACAGACAAAGGGAATTTCCTTCTGGGAATGAAACTCTTTTTATTTGAGGACATTCAAGCCAATTGTCCAGTCATTTTCTGCACATCTCATTCCATTTTTTTCCCCCTGGAAAAGTCATTTAACTCTTAGAAAAGCCATTTAACTGCCCCAAGACCCATTTCTTGCTATAAATACATATGCCTGAACAATAGCAGCTTGAGGTCCCTTCCAGTTCTATGATTCTGTGATCTCCTAGCTTTACCAGAATCAGTCGTGTAGGGCGACATGCCAGGGCTTATGAGGAACTTCTCTCAGGGAGGCAACATGTCACTGATCACGTGTCACTAACTTAGCACTTCTATTCTCTCTTGATGCTTACTCAATGTATCAGTTATGCAATCAGAAGTTGACATCTTCTCTTTGTGTCTATACACCTGACTCTAGTGTACACCCCACTTTTAGGACACACTTTACTACCTGTCCTCAGGTGTCTCTAATGTACTAACTAGCAGGGTGACAGGTCATTCTTTGTGGTTTATGTTTATATTCTTTAAAGGAACATTTAGCTTTCTTCCTAGACTTGAAATCTAAACAAGATTTCTCTTCTTTTATTACAAGGTAGAAAAAAGGCAGACACTGGCATGAGTCTTAGGCCCTGCATTCTACCATCTATAGGTTTTAAAAGGTTAGATACCCTTTTTAAATGCTATGTAAACATTTTTATGGTAAGCATTTCAATGTATATAAACATTTTAATGGCATGTGCACAGACTCTGTGCTTTGATCTAGAGATACACAGAGATTGCATGCTGTGGGGTAATCCCCCATGTGGACAAACCTGGGAGTTAACACTCTAGCACAACTGCTTCATAAGAATGATTATCTGAAGATCTTCAATCAGAATGGAAACTTTTGAAAACTGCCTTTTTGAAAACATTTGGCCCAGATGCCCTGGAGTTATGCAACACTCTTAGACACAGTCGAGGATTTCCCACAGCTAGACAAGTTTCTATGGCATTATGTCAGAGCCACACTGGACCAAATAGACCACTGAACTAGGAAAACCCTTCACTTGAAACTATATTCTGGCAAACACCAAACTTTCCTCATTGGACCTACAAGAACAAATAAATCAACAGGAAATCATTTTGCATGTTCACTAGGCACGCCATGGATCAACTGACTGAGCATGTTGTTACTACTACCCTCGAGTTGACCTCAACTCATTATGACCCTGTGAATGAGACATTTCCAAGCCCCCCTGTTCTCCACTGCTCTGTTGAGGTCTTATAGATTCATGTTCATGACCTCCTTAATAGAGTCCATCCATCTAACATATGTTCCTTTTCTCTTTCTACAACCCTCCACCTAGCATTATTGTCTTTTCCAATGAGTCGTGCCTTCTCATGATGTGGCCAAAGTATTACAGCCTCAACTTGATCATCTTGACTTCCAGGGATATTTTCAGCTTGATCTGTTCAAGGATCCATTTGTTTGTCTTTTTGGCTGCCCACAGCATCCTCAGCACTCTTCTCTAGCACCATATCTCAGATGAGTCGATTTTCTTCCTGTCAGCTTTCTTCACTGACTGAACATGCTGATGCATAAAAAATGGTGGGGATGCTTTGAACAAGGAGGAACTCTTGCCCATATTATGGTAGTTCTGTCTAATCCCTACCCACTTCCATCAGGAACTAATGAAGTGTGTCAACTTTATATTGGAACCAAGATTGGCCTTTTCTGGTTGCAATTTGCTGCTAAGATACTTGCCATAAGAATTCCCAGTGAACACAGATTATGGCTTCTAGGATGCCCCACACATTATCTTGTAAAGTTGAAAATTTCTGATTGTACCATATGTAGAATGTTAGACAGAGGATCTTACTGGGACTCCCATAAAGGAGAAAATAGTGTTCAGTATGAAGGAGGTGGATGAAACATATATAAATAAATCATAGAATAATAGAATCATAGAATCATAGAGTTGGAAGAGACCACAAGGGCCATCTAGTCCAACCCCTTGCCATGCAGGAACTCCCAATTAAAGCATCCCCGGCAGATGGCCATCCAGCCTCTGCTTAAAGACCTCCAAGGAAGGAGACTCCACCACACTGCAAGGGAGTGTTCCACTGTCAAACAGCTCTCACTGTCAGAAAGTGCCTCCTACTGTTGAGGTGGAATCTCTTTTCCTGGAGATCCATTTCTTTAGAATCGTTTGAAGATTTTTGTTGCTGTGTATCTTCAAGTCATTTTCCAAGTTATAGAATCCCTAAGGTGAGCCTTTCATGGGGTTTTCTGTGGCTGAGACAGTGTGACTCACCCATGGCTGAATGAGGAATCGAATCCTGTTCTTTCAAGCTGTAGTCCAATGCTCAAACCCCAATGCCATGATCTTACTAAGACTCCCATGAAGGAAGAAACAGTGTTCAGTATGAAGGAAATTGATGAAATGTATTTAAATATATGGTCTATTTCTTTGGAATTGTTTGAAAATTAGATTAATTAAACACTCTAAGGGCCTTTGCAGACTGCCAGAAATAGTGCAAATTGAGTCCACTTTAAGGGTTAGGGTTAGTGCTAAGGAATCATGGGAATTGTTGTTGTTTTTTTCTGAGACATTGGACCTTATCCCACGGGGCCCAAAGCAGCAAGAATCCACTAAGAATCAGGCGCTATAGCGCTATAGTTTTCCGCGTGATCCCACGACGTCGCTCAGAATCTGCTAAGAATCAGGCGCTATAGCGCTATAGTTTTCCGCGTGATCCCACGACGTTGCTCAGAATCCAGCAAGAAACCGCTCGGAATGCAGCATCATTCGCATTCTTTTGAATGTCGGTTTCAGCGGGCATTGCAATAGCGCGAGGTGATCCATAGCGCTATTATAGCGCTAGCGCCATATTTATACTAGCGCTATAGTACTGGAATGATGCTCATATCGCTTTCTTGCCACTTTTGAGAGCAGCGTGGGATAAGGTCCATTGAGCCTTCTCTGTCAGAGAGCTCTGGTGCCACAATAAAATACAGTTCCCATGATTCCCTAACCCTAACCCTACCCCTAAAAGTGGACTCAATTTGCACTATTTCTAGAAGTCTGCAAAGGCCCTATGGCATTGTACATAGGACAACACTTCCCCTGTCCCCAATTCTCCACACACATGCTTGCCTGCCTATGTGATTGCTTTGTCTGTGTACTACACAATACATGTAGGAGAGAGTGTCTCTCATAAAAAATTCATATACTTTTTCTATTCAAAGCAGAACTTAGTAAGTGGGTTGAATCAATAGGCAGAGTTGGCATATCAAGTTTCAAATATGAAGGAAAACCTACATCCTTGAGCGATGCCAAAATATTCATTTTACTCACTTAATAGGATGGCAAGGAGGCATAACTAAAATTAGCCAGAAGGCAGATCTCTCAATGTTTTCTGCTCCTTTCTCTTAGATGTGGCATGGGCCACAGCGGTGTGCATGTGTCCCCATGCCGTGTAAGTTCATCTGTGCCAGCTTTGTTTGTGCCCATGGAAGCCGAGGGCACAGCGTCCACTGGGGAGAGCAGAGCAAGGTCCATGTTAAGCTCAGCTTCTTCATAAAATGGTACAACCATTGTGTTCCTATTTATTCAGGAGACATTAGAGGAGTTTTCCACTGTCACAGCATCCCACACCTGTCACTTCAAACCATAGCCTTGTCATTCTCACACCCACCCAAGCATGTTTCTTTCACTCTGCCCACTGAAACAAATGCTCTTCCCTTTGTTCTTCTTTGGTTGTTAACCGCTATCAAGTCAACTTGAATATATGGCCACCCCATGAATGAGAGCCCTCTAAGTCACCCTCTCCATATCAGCCTTGCTTATAATTCATTCATTCAGAGCATTTATACTCCACTCTTCTGCCAGAGTGGTTTACAATTTGTTAATTAGACAATTCCCTGCCATTAGGCTTACAATCTGAAAAAGACATGACACAAAAGAAGAAGGGAATAGCAGTAAGGAAGAGGAGCAAGCCCAGCAGATACTGTGCTTCGTTTCTCCCTCCAAGGCCAGGGTAGTAGCAGTTGGAATGGAGAGAAGGTCCTTCATCTGTCCTTGGGCTACGCATGGTGAATCATAGAATCACAGAATTACAGACTTGAAAGAGACCACAAGGGCCATCCAGTCCAACCCCATTCTGCCATGCAGGAAGACACAGTCAAAGCACTCCCTGTGATAGATGGCCATCCAGCCTCTGTTTAAAAACCTCCAAAGAAGGAGAGTCTATTGCACTCCAAGGGAGCATCTTCCACTGTCAAACAGCTCTTACTGTTAGGAAATTCTTCCCAATGTTGAGGTGGAATCTCTTTTTCTGTAGTTTGAATCCATTGCTCTGTGTCCTATTCTCTGGAGCAGCAGAAAACAATTTTTCTCCCTCCTCAATATGACATCCCTTCAAATATTTAAACAGGGCTATGATGTCCCCTGTTAACCTTCTCTTCTCCAGGCTAAACATACCCAACTCTCTGAGCCACTCCTCACAGAACTTGGTGGTTTCCAGACCTTTCACCATTTTTGTCACCCTCCTCTGACCAAAGCAGAATAAAGTGGCATTATTACTTCCTTCAATCTAGACACAAGAAAGAGCACTCACCCAGTGAGTGCCCTCGAACATCTTCACATCCAGGGGGTCCCCCTGAATCTTCCCATCCAAGAGGAGGAGGGAGTGGCAGGTGGCCATGGCTCGGCACAGCGGCCCCCAGGGCAGAGGATGGCCAGAGAAGCGGTGGACAGGCTGGAAACTGATACAAAGGCCAGAATTAGCATTTGGGCCCTTTCCCAAGAGGCAGTGTGCTTGTTCTCAGCTCAGGCAAGATGAGCCACTGTGTCTATATCTATCTATCTATCTATCTATCTATCTATATGTAAGTGCAAGTGACTAACTAAAGTGGGGTGCATATATGCAAGTGATTTTATACAACAGATCACAAACTGGAATCAAGCAAGACCTACAAATATATATATGGCAAATGTGCAGTGCCCTGATCTCGGTGTAAGTAAATGCTCCACTCCCATCCCCTTGGTCCCACAAGGAGGATTTTAAAAACTCCCCTCACCCAGTTTAGAAATGAATGCTCACTCCATCTTATCTCTAAAACAAATGCCCTAAAACTCTATCCCTCTTTAATTCCAGGTGACTGGCACCTTGTTTACATTGGATTGAGGCCATCTTTCCCCCCAGCATTAGCATAGCAGTACAGCACCAATCCCATGTGAGGCAATGCTGGATACTAGAGCATTTAAATTTAAAAAATATGGCAAGTGCAAGGAGTCCTGTAAGTGCAATATCACTTCAGCACTTCTAGCACTGGGCTTAAACCCTACCTCTTTTAGTGAGGACAAGGTGTCCTGGAGATGTCTCATTCATACATAGGGTTGTCATAATTAAAGGGTGACTTGAAGTCAGTTAACACACATGAAGAACTGCACAAAAGGCCTATGGAAATTCAATCCAGAGGGTTGCTCTGCTAGCCTGAAAACAGAATGATATATCTGGCCAAGGGATGTGAAAAGTTCTAGTTTTCAGTCTCCTTGGGTTTCTCCCCCCAATCCAATCCTTGTTTTGCACTGGGTTCCATGGAAATCCATTTTAACACATTTTTCCTAATGTATATATTCATGAACATGTTTTTTTTTTATTTTACACAAAAGTTTATTTTTTTTTAAATTACACAAAAGTTTTAAATTAAACAAAAGTTGTGTAATTTACACAACTTTATCCCACTAACTAAAGTGGGGTGCATTTATATTTTTTCTCCAATTATACACATCTTTGCTGTCTGTCTTTTAAAACATATGCACTGTTTTTGGCATTTTTTATTTCTCAGAAATGCCCTGTGAGCCTGACAAACGTGTGAATGTTCAGTGAAAGGCAAACACTCTCTCACAACAAGAACTTGGAGATACTAAAATGCTGCTCCTGGAAACATAATAATCGGTCTGTAGTCCATATTTCTTACCTCCTTTTCTGGCAAGGGATGATGCCCCAGAGATCAAGTCCGTCCTCTGTCAGAGTTCCAGTCTAGGTTCGGGAAAACAAAGTTAAGCTGGGAGAAGGAAAAAGTGGCCCTGATTTTAGGTTTGATCCCACCAGGGAGGATCCTGTGGCACAGATCTTTCATTGGAATGGCTCGTCTCCTCACCTTTTTCTAAGACATGCTGCCTTTGGAAGGCAAACCTCTCTTTCCAGGGCCACCCTCAAACCAGCCAGCCATCCAAGAAGATCCAGGACATCCCTGGACCACGTACCTTGTCAAAGCAGACCAGGTTTATCTGTCCACAGATGTTGATCCTTTGTGGGCTGACGCAGAAAATCTTCTTCTTCTTCAGCCTCTTCTGGGCATAAACGATGCCTGTGGTCAAGGCAGCTGGGATGGCTGGAGGAACGGTCCCCGTCATGAGGAGAAGTGCCATCACCACCGTGTCTGACACAGATTTCTGGGAAATGGTGCAACAAACACACATCAGACAAAGTGTGAGAAGGGTGGACTGAAACAGTGGAGGAAAGTTACTGTGTTTTCAGAGGAAAGGAAACAGAGAGAGAACCCACCACAGAGGGGAACAGCAGAGTAAGGTTTCTGGGGCTGCATCTACACTGCAGAATTAATGCAATTTGACACCACTTAAATTGTCATGGCTCAATACTATGGAATTCTGGGATTTGTAGTTTTGTGAGATATTTAGCCTTCTCTTTCAAAGAGTTCTGATGCTATGAGAAACTACAAACTCCAGGGTTCCTTAGCATTAAGCCATGACAGTTAGTGCAGTGTCAAAGTGCATTAATTCTGCAGTGTGGCAGCAGCCTGGGAGGAGTAGGTGGACACTGGTATGGATCTGGGAAGGAGCAAAAGACCATCCTTCTCTGGAAAAGGCCGCTGTGCCTGCAGATCCCCAGGCTTTCACGGTGATATCATCATCCCATGCATTAACAGCACACTCCTTGATTCTCCATGGGTGGATCCTTATATGACCAATCTAGCGTCACCAGGTATGGCAGGAAAGCATCAGCAGGCTTGGGGAAAACCCATGATTGACAGAACTGCAAAACATAGTTTTCTTGAGGGAAAATACATTTCCTGCAGGGGGAATCACAACAGGTGCTTGTTGGCTGTGGGCTGCTCAATGGCTATGGTCTTGGGGGAATTGGAAAATAAGACTGGGGAGTATCTTGGAAAAGGGAAAATTGACATTCTAGCTGAAATCCTACATAGAAGCAGAGCTAATGGCACCATTTTGTTGTTAGTTCCACTTGCAACTAACATTTGAATAATGGAAAACTCAGGTACTGAGTTACAATAGTCATTTTGGATAAATGAGGCCATGGAGGAACATATCAGGTGAGGTCAAAGCATGTGCAGATGAAACCAAAGTTTGCAGGTTTATTTATTTTTAAACATTTTTGGAAAAACTAAAACCAAATAGTATCCCCTTCCTGCCAGCGCTAGGAAAACAGCCCTATGAAAACTAATGTCTATTGATGAGCAGAAATGAAAAGGGACAGTGAAAATGGAAAGGAGGATCACCCTCAAAAAAGAAAGGTATGATCAGCTGTTAAACCGAACAGAAGATAAGGTTCCCCCTTACAGAGAAATTGCAGGTCCTTCCTTTGTGTGGAGCTTCTTCAGAGACCACTGCATATTCCCACCAAAGGAAAGCAATGTCCAACTCAGTACAGAGACATGGGAGCAGGGAAGGAGTCTCACGTAGCCACAGACACACATGTGGCACTGGAGTCCTGTTGTTCTTAAAACTCACCTTGTGGCTCACATACACACAGGCTGCATAGATCAGCCCCACGATCCCAACCAAGGCCAAGCAAACAATGAATTTGAAGGCCTCTTTGTAGAGTTTGAAGTTCAATGGCTTTGGGTAAAGGATGGACCTCACCAGGTCTCCCTTGGCTGTGTTGAAACCTGCAGAAAAATGTGCAAAGGATAGTGTGATCTCTCAGGATGAAGAGAGTTTGTTTGGTCATAGGTGGGTTATTTGGGGTGTGAGTGTGATAGAGACTCTCACGTTCCAAGGCATCAAAAAGGCCCACCTCACACAGAACTGAGCAAGTATGGCAAATTCTGACAGCTAAAATCCAATTTTTAGGTGTCTAAAGCAATGTCTGGTTGAATTTTTGAAGGCTGGGGAAGCAGTTGGGCCTTCCAATGAACTTTTCTCTGGCCACAGATTTAGCTGTGAATTCTGCAGGTCTGCTTTCTTTTCTGTCTGGTTGATTCTGTTAGCATTTGAAAAGGGGGGAAATGCTTGAAATTTGTTCTCGTATGCATTCTTCATTTGCAACACTGATCATACAATTCATAAATATTGTCATGTTGGTCTGGAATATCAGTATGAAATGGGATCTTGCAGCAGTTTTGAGACTAACTGAAAAAAAGAGACTTTGCTCTCCTTCGACAGATGCAAATCTCAGAAAATAGTCATAGAGTTGGAACTGTCCTTAAAGGCAATTTAGTCGAACTGCTGCCAAAGCAGAAGGGGAAATCTGTTTAATTTTGTATTTTACACTGTTTTCCCAGCTTACATATGATGGTGATGGTGATGGTGATGAAAGACAAGAGCACACATTTCTCTAGCTGTGTGCCCAGTAGCATATTTCAAAGAAGGGTTCTTCACACAATTGCTCTGCTCCTGGCTGGGAGTTTTATTTTCCTGTCTGGAACCCATCTGAGGATATGGCAAATAGGATCCCTTAGGATTGCGGGGGGGGGGGGGGGAGAATAGAAATCAGGGCTCCTGACCCTTTGATGGCTATGTAGAAGAAGGATTTTCGGCAGGCATTGTTTGTCACACACAGAGAAACCTTGTGGAATGAAGTTTTCTTTTTCCAGCACTGATGCAAAGAGTCCCAACGGACCAACTCATTACTGACTTTCCATATCACACTCTTTCCACATTTTGATTCCCATAATAGACCTAAGATATGGGGTTGCAGGAATTAAGCAGAGCAGTGGAGGACAGAAAGTCTTGGAGATGTCTCATCCATAGATCCACCATGAGTCGAGATCGACTCGAGGGCAGTTAACAACAAAAATTCCATGTGGAAGGCATGTAGCTAGAAACATGGGGGTCAAGGAAGTTTATCACATAAGGCTACTAAAGCACAATTTTTGTTGTGCTTTACTTTAAGTCGATCTCAACCTACGGCAACCTCATGGATGAGACATCTCCAAGACTCCCTGTCCTCCACTGCTCTGCTTAGTTCCTGCAATTTCATACCTGTGACCTCCTCAATAGAGTCCATCCATCCAGTATACATTCTATGTCCCTCCACTTTGCCTAGCATCATTGTCTTTTCTCACAATATGATCAAACTACTACAACCTCAATTTCATCATCTTGGGTTTCTAGGGAGATTTCAGACTTGATTTGTTCTAGGACCCAATTGTTTGTCTTTTAGCTGTCCATGGTATCCTTAGCACTCTTCTCCAGCACCATATCGCAAATGAGTTGATTTTCTTCTTATCCACTTTCTTAATTGCCCAGCTCTCAAATCCATACATGGTAATAGGGAATACAATGACTTGTACAATTCTGACTTACAGTAGGTTAATAGCATTTTTTTCAGGAACTTATCACACAGTGTCTTGTTTCTCCTGTTGCTGCTTTGCACTTCATTCACTGGTGGAGCACATCTTTTCAATGATGGGGAAAACCCATCAGCAAAAAGGTGCTCTCCACAAACAATTGAAATGCAAAGCAGCAATAGGAGAGACAGGAAGTGGTATGATAAGTACCTGCCAAAGGAGCTATTAACCTACTTTAATTGTGCTTTTGTGTAATTATGCAAAATGTCAACAAAGGACTAAGATGAACAACATTTTAAAGGGAAGGTTAAAATGCAGAGGGACCCAAGAAGCAACAGAAAGAACTTACTTTCAAGTCAGGAGGGTCTGTTTTTCACCCTGCTAAGAAACCCCAAAGAAGGATGGGTGCCATGCTAGTAGCTATCTAGCAAGCTTCTACCTGGTTGCACAAGCATCTTCACTCTTTCTCTCCTCCTCCCCTCTCCTCCCCATTTCTCTTTCTCACACCACCTTCAGAGACCCCCCCATCTTTGTGGTAATCTCTGTGATGTGATCTGCACCCCTGCACTCTCCTAGTGATGCCTTTCGCCCATCTTTTCCTCAAAAGTCAGAGTAAAACCACCCACCTGTCTGCAGTACAACGGCCCTTGCTGGCCCATTGCCTGTCCGCCTTGTCTGAATTATCTCTGTGCCACAGAAGAGGATGTGCCGCCGGTAATCCTCTATGCTGTACTTCTTCCAGGGCATGGTGTTGTCCATGTGGGGCAAAGGGGTCTTGGTCACTGGGACACTTTCACCTGCAAAGGCATCCCAAATCCTACCAGACTCAGTCCATACGATCACAGAAATGCACAGAACCATCAATGGACTCAGCACTTTACAGAGGAAAATACGACAGATTCCTGTCCCAAGTAATGCCAAAATGGAGACCTTGTATCCAGATCTCACTCTTTCTTTATCTCCTATTCCCCCCCTCCAGTGACCATCTGCAAGGCAGCCCACCCAGAATGGCAATCCAGTGTTTTCTTCCTCTTGATGAAAAACTATTCTAGACAATAGTGGTAGAAAGATCCCTCATGGAAAAAGGAGTGCCCTTCTGGATGGGAGATGCAAGGCAGGAGGACATGAAAGTCCACTGTTTTGTACCTGTGAGCATCCCCTCATTCACCACACAGCTTCCATCAATGAGGATGGCATCGCAGGGCAGAGAGAGCTTCTGGCCTTCTAAGAGAAGGATGTCTCCTGGGACCAGGTGGCAAGACTCTGACTTATGGCCACCTAGGGAAAAACAAAATCAATAAAGGAGGAGGTTCAATTGATGTGGCTGTCATGTCTTCAAGACTTCAAACAACCCTCTCCTAGGGGTTTCTTGGCAAGACCTTCAGAGGAGATTTGTAACTGCCTTCCTCTGAGGCTGAGAGAGTGTGACTTGTCTAAAGTTACCCAGTGGCTGAGCAGGGATTCAGAATCTCGTCTTCCACAGTCCTATTTCAACACCTGTATCACTACACCATGCTGGCTCTTCAATTTTAACTCAACCCAACTTTTGGTGACTTCCCCTTCGAATTTTCTTGGCCAAATTTCTTTGAAGAAGGTTTGCCATAGCCTTCCTCTGATACTGAGAGTGTGGCTTGAGCAAGGTGCGTTTCCACAGCTGAGCAGAGATTTGAACCTGGGTCTTCCAGAGTCTTATTTCAATTCTCAAACCACTACACCATGCTGGCTCAGAAGGAAATTTCTAAGAGGTCTTTTGATGATGTATAAATTATGGCTCAACATGGCATCAAATGTCCACCCATTATTATTTTCAGTCTTGAAGTGGAGAACAACATGCCCATGTGTGTCTGTCTGCACATATTCATGTGTTAGAAACACTTTCAAAGGAAAATAGGGAAGGAGTTTATCACACAGGAAGCCCCGTGCAAAATCGCTCTTTAAAATGAAAAAAAAAAAAAAAAACGCAAAAGCGGAAGCTTTTAATGAATGGGATTTCTCCCGTTCTGCCCTGTGTGAAATGTGAAAGCGCTGTTAACAGGGAGGTTAATCTGAACGAAAACCCCTCATTTTTACTTTCGGGTTTTTCCGAAAGTAAAAAGAAGCGTAAATGAGGGCTTTTCGTTCAGATTAACCTCCTTTTAACATCAATTTAACAGTGACGTCGTGTGAAATCATGACCACTTTTGCACTTTTTTTCTAATTTCAAGCCCCGTTTTTGCATGGGATTTTCCCCGTGTGATAAATTCCGAAGTGTATTATGGGAGGTTTCTAGCAGGGAACTGGTCCTCTAGAAGACCATCTGCAAGGGCTTTTTCAGTTTCTGATTTGATATATACCAGTGACCATTGTCAGGAAGTGTAAGTTGATTTTGGGATGGGATGGGATGGGATGGGATGGGATGGGATGGGATGGATGGCACAAACATAAGGAGTTTCCAACCAACATTATTAGAAGAGCATTGGTTTGTGTTTGAAGATGGAGGCCATGGAGCAAGAGGGGAGGGCAGAGGGATGCTCAGGTTCACAAAACTTACCTTCGTGTTTAGTCCAGACCATTACCTGGACCTTGTTGTGCTCCTCCACCAGGTTGTGCAGTTTAATGGATTGCTGTGTCAAGTAAAAAGAGACAATGGAGAGGTGATATGATTGTTTGTTGTTGTATGACTTCAAGTCATTTCCAATTTATGGCGACCCTAGAGAGAAGCTATCATGGGTTTTTCTTGGCAGAATTTGTTCAGAGGGTGGTTTGTCTTTGCCTTCTTCTGTGGCTGAGAGAGTGGGCCTTGCCCAAGTTCATCCAGTGGGTTTTCATGGACTAGTGGGGATTCAAATCCTTGTCTCCTGAGTCCTAGTCTAACATCCAAACTACACCACATTGGCACAGGTGGCATGATAGCTATGTATAACTAATTGGGCTATCAAACAGAAGATGGAGCGAGCTTGTTTCTGCTTCTCCAAACATCAGAACATAAATCAATGGATTCATGTTGAAGAAAAGAGATTCCACCTAAACATTAGGAAGAACGTATTGATTGTAAGAACTTTTTGACAGTGGAATAGATTACTTTGGAGAGTGGTGGATTCTCCCTCTTTGGAGGTCTTTAAAGAGAGGTTGGGTGGACATCTCTCAGAAGGAATAAAAAGGAATTTTCAGAAGCTATTATTGTCTGCTTGATCTTGGCAATTCATTTCATATTTTCTTTGTTCTAGCAAAGTCCCTCTAGAGCATTTGTCAGTTTGACACTGTGACTTATCTGGAAGGATGGAGCCATGGCAGTTAACATGATGTCAACCTGCATTGTTTCTACAATGTAGATATACCCTGAGCTACCTGACATTGATAATTAAATGGCTATCAGACTGATTTGCTTTGCTGATTGGGATTTGGCTGAATCAGTTATACAGCCCTAAACTAAACACAGCAGGTGGATTAAACTCTGAGAAGTAATGCCATTCTTCTTGTGCCTTCACAAACAACGTGGCAAATAAACTTACCTGTCGAAGGTCATAAATGGTGAGAGCAATCGAGATGATGGATAGGATTATAATGGCAACAGAGTACTCAATGTATCCTTGGCTTATCCAAAGAGTCAGGGTGAAAGCTTGAAACACATAAAAAGGGTTCAAAATCTGTCAAGAAAGCAGAGAACACACAACATCAGTGTGATGCACTAGGCTGCTTCTGGGACATGGCAAACCCTTAAAACAACAACAACAACCCAAACTGATCATTAGGGCTACATCTGCACTGCAGAAATAATGCAGTTTGACACTGCTTTAACTCCCACGGCTGCATCTTATGGTTCTGGGATTTGTAGTTTGTTGTGGCATCAAAGCAATCCGACAGAGAAGGCTGCATATCTTACCAAAACTACAAATCCCAGAATTCCATAGCATTAAGCCATGGTAGTTAAAAAGAGGTTAGACTGCATTATTTCTGCTGTGCAGATGCAGCCCACTAAAAGAGACAAGACATTAAAATGTTTAATCAGAGATTGGACCATCATGCCCATAATATAGTCTGAGAAAAAACAATGTATGGGGATGGTGCTGCATAAGTACAGAAATAAATGGTACACATTTCTAGCAGAACTGGGAAAAAAGTAAATACAATAAACCTTCCTCTGCTCTTTTTGGGGAAGGGGAACCAGGTTTTTTGGGGATTAGGGTTTTTTTTGCAATAATGTGTAGGACAACACTAATATAGCACTAAATCAGAAAATTAAGTAGCTAAATGTGGTTCAGATGTTATGGCTGCTAGTTTAAATAATTTTTCTTTTAAAAGTGCTCTTTTAAAGCTGGTTGTCTTGGCTGGACTTCTGTTAATTGAAGATTTTGTTTTGGAATGGTATTTGTTACACTACAAAATAAAGTGATTAAAAAGATACCACTGGATACTGGTCTAGCAATGAACTACAGTCAGCCCTCTGTTTTTGTGGGGGATTCGTTCCGGACCACCACCACCACCACCACGAAAACAGAGATTTGCCAATATTCAAGCCCCATAGGCTTGAATGGGGCACTCCCCATTGATTTTAGCAGAGGTTGCCCCTCCGTGAATATGAGAACGGAGGGGCGACTATGCTGCCAACAAACTGTTAAAATTACAATGTTTAAGTTCAAATAGTCATTGCTGTTCCAGTAAGGGGGTTGGAAAATAGTAACAATAGCCAGACTTTTAAAATACTGCATCAGTCATGAAAATCTATGGAGCACTCTTAAAGAGATGGGAGTGCCACTACATCTGATAGTCCTGATGAGGAATCTGTACTTAGGAAAAGAGGCCACTGTCAGAACAGAATATGAAGCAACTGAATGGTTCCCAATTGGAAAGGAGGTCAGGCAAGGCTGCATCCTTTCACCCTATTTGTTCAACTTGAATGCAAAAATATAATACAAAAAGCAGGCTTGGACACAGAAGAAGGAGGGTTGAAGATAGGAGGAAGGAATATCAACAATCTAAGATATGTGGCTGACACCATAATGCTAGCAGAAGACATCACAGACTTGGAACAATTACTAGAGAAGGCCAAAGAAGAAAGTGCAAAGGTAGGCCTAATGCTGAACATAAAGAAAACAAAAATAATGACCATGGAAGAAATGCATAAATTCAAATTGAAATAGTTAGAGATGTCCCATATCTTGGATCTAACATTGACTAGAATGGAGACTGCAGTCAAGAAATCAGAAGAAGACTAGGAAGGGCAACTATGAAAGAACTAGATGAGAGCCTAAAGTGTAAAGATATATACTTGAACACTAGTTAGAGTTGTCCAATCCATTGTTTTCCCCATCACCATGTACAGATGCGAGAGCTGGACAGTGAAGAAAGCAGATAAAAAGAAAATCATTTGAGATATAAAGTAAAATTGGCTTTCCCCCAGTTACACTGACTACAACTCCCATCGCTCTAGATGCCAAGCCCACAGTGGCTGGGAATGATATGAGTTGGATTCTAACACGTCTGGAACCTCTGGTTCAGGGAAGGGGGACCAAGAAGCAGAAAGAAATTCTTTACAGAGCATAAAGTCTATGTAACCCACCTTGGGCCCTGTGCTTTTTGGATCTACAAGCTGCCTTGAGAGAAAAAGGCATATAAAAACATTTCAATCTGATTATGAGACTGCCAGACACAATTCTGCCAACATAAGTGTGTTGGAGTCCACAAAACCAATCTAATCAGGGAGGCTGAAAAGATGGCTATGAGGAGCTTGGACCACCTTTGGTGCATGTAGATAATAATAATAATAATAATAATAATAATAATAATAATAATAATAATTTACTTCTTATATCCCGCCTTTTGCCTAAGCAATCAAGGCAGCTTACAAATGTAAAATAAATACAATATTAAAATAAACATAATAAGATAAAGAAAGCACACATTCTGCCTTCTCTCCCTCCAGATGATGGTGGATGGAGGGAGAGCCTTCTTTCCAGGCTAGGCCCAATGGAGCCGGCCTGTCCTTCCCTCCCTCCAGATGATGGTGGATGGAGATAAGTCTTGGAAACTTTTTGGAAAAGCAATCAGGTGTGACCAGGAAGGTATTCAGTTACCTCTTTGAAAAGCAATTTCCAGATTGGTCGTATTTCTATTTCAATGGTGTTGGGTCCACACACCAATTTCCTGGGAAACAGAGATACAGAAGACAACTTGTTACTGTCCCTGAACAAGGATTAACCTCATACATCCTTACAACATGGGGATCCCAACAAATAAGGGATTTCACTGTAAGTGTGGTAATACCACAAACATTTGGCTTTCCCCGTGTTAGGATATCACAAAGCCAGTTCAGAGTAAGAGTAACTCTTCCTTCCCTCACTCTTAGTTGACAAAAACCCTGTGCAGACTGCCAGAAATAGTGCAAATTGAGTCCCCTTTTAGGGTTAGGGTTAGGGTTAGGGAATTATGGGAACTGTATTTTATTGTGGCACCAGAACTCTCTGACAGAGAAGGTTCAATGTCTCAGAAAAAAAACAATTCCCATGATTCCCTAGCACTAACCCTAACCCTAAAAGTGGACTCAATTTGCACTATTTCTGGCAGTCTGCAACCCCCAAAAGACTTCAGCCTCCAGTATTCATGGCCAATCCTTGGAAAATCTCCAAGCGGCTATATTTTCCAGGTATATCCCATCAACGTAACATTTGGGGGGACTGCATCAATAAAGTCAGCACCCCCATCCATGGATTCTGCACCCATGTTTTTTTCCCACCGCCCAAAAATCCAAAAAGCAAACCTTGATTTTGCCATTTTTTTAAAGGGACATTATTATATATAATGGGACGAGTATCCATGCACTTTCACATTCCCAGGGAGTCCTGAAACCAAACCCCAGCAGATACCAAGGGCCTGCTGTATATTTTTGGTCATCAGGTTTGTAGACCAATACTTTCTACTAATGTGAAATCGAAGGCTTTCATGGACAACATCCATAGTTTTTTCTGGGGGTTTTGGGCTATGTGGCTGTGTTCTAGAAGAGTTTATTCCTGATGATTTGCCAGCATTTGTGGCTGGCGTTTTCAGAAAATGCTGGCATGGAAGTGAGTGGTGTGTGTGTGTGTATATAGATAGATATAGATATAGATATTGTGACCCTAGGTTGGGAGGAGTGATTTACATGTTAATCTGTGTATTGTTCTGTCCTTGAATGGCAAAGTCTCATGGAGGGAGGATATGCAAGGAGGATTTGTGTCTATTTAATGATCCATTGTCTGCTGGGAAAAACTCTGATCCTGGGTGGTTTTCATTTGCATTTTGCTGTGTCTTGATTTTGGTGTTTTTCAGGACTGCTGCCAAACTTTGTTCACTTTAAGGGTTTCTTCATTCCTGGTGAAGTTGTCTAGGTGTTTGTGGATTTCAATGGCTTCCCTATGCATTCTGATCTGATAGTTGTTGGCATGGTTCAGAATTTCAGTATTTTCAAATAGCATTTTATGCCCAGGATGGTTTATAATATGTTCTGCTACTACTGATTTTTCTGGCTGACTCTGGGCCGTTGCAGACCAGCCCAAAGGGCCAGCCTGGGGGTAGAGCTGGGGTGGGGCAGCCGCACGCCAGCTGCCCCAACCCCACCTCGACACCGTCCTGATGCAACACGGCCGTACACATGGCGCGTGGCGTCAGGATGCCCTTTGGCGCAGCGTTTAAACACACTGTGGCGAAAGGGTGCTGAAGAGTGACGGTGCTGGCTCTTAGGGTGGCCTTTTGCTGCCCCTAAGAGGAGCAGCATTTTGCCGCTCTTTTAGGGGCAACAAAAAGAAGGATTGGGGCCATGGTGTGGGGTTGCCATGGCCCTGATCCGCTGCTCACTGGGGCAGCTCTCTGCCGCCCCAAACGGGCTGTGTGCAGTGTCCCTATGTAGACTTGTCTGCAGCTGCACGGTATGCGGTAAACTCCTGCGGCCACAAGAGGGTCTCTCCTGTCTTTCATGGAGTGAGGCATTTGCTGGATTTTCTTGGTTGGTTTGTAAACCATTTGGAGGCTGTGTTTCCTCACCAGTTTCCCTATTCTGTCTGTGACTCCTTTGATGTATGGTAGAAATACCTCCCCTTTGGATGGTTGTTTGTCTTCACTCCTATGGGTTTTCCTGGGTCTGGCAGCCCTTCTGATGTCTGAGCTGGAGTAACCATTAGCCTGTAGAGCCCAGTCCAGATGCTTCAATTCATCTTCCAGGAAGTGGGGTTCACAGATCCTTTTTGCCTTGTCTATTAATGTTTTTATTGTGCCTCTTTTTTGTCCTGGGTAATGGTTGGAGTTCTTGTGTCAGTATCTGTCTGTATGTGTAGGTTTTCTGTATACTGTGTGGCCCAAACATTGGTTCGGTTTGCAGATGACCAGGACATCCAAGAACTTTCTACTAAGTCTGTGGTCATGGTGAGATTTGAACTGGAGGTTTCACAATTTCAGCCATTTCCAAAACATCAGCTAACCAAAAGTGGGTTAAAAATAAAGCAAACAGGGAGGTCAACATCTAAACATTGACTGTGACCTGACTGCACTGTGGAAGATACCTGAGATCTTGCTGTTTCCTCGTCAGCCCATGTCCAAATTTGTGATGTATCTCATGACAAGTGTTGGTCTCCTCAAGTGACCTGGAAAGTGGAATAATATTTCAGTCAAAAATCTTTTTTATTATTTTTTCAGAGTCCCCTACCAATAACTTTAAAACTCACCCAACTCTGATGAATACTTTCTCAGACACATCCCAGATGTAGCGGACTTTTTGTACTTGGATGTATCTCACCTACAAGAGCAACACATTGCAAAGATGTTAGAAACAACCAGGGATGCATCTATAAATAATGCAGTTTTGCACCAATTTACCTGCTATGGCTCCATCCTACAGAATCCTGGGATTTGTAGTTTTGTCAGGCACCAGCACTCTTTGACAGAGCAGGCTACAGACCTTGCAAGACTACAGATCCCAGGATTCCATAGGATGGAGCTACAGCACTTAAAGTGGTGCCAAACTGTATTATTTCTACAATGTAGATGCACCCTAGATTTCATTTAGACTTGCTGCCAATTCCTTCCCTAGACAGAAACAAAATTGGGGAAGGGGAGATAGAGATGGGAGCAGAGTGCATTTTTGCTGGAAAGAGGATTTGTCAGAATCAACAGCAGGTTGAGTGCGTTCTGAACATTCCCACTGCCATGGGAGGTTTTAGCAAAGTTGTAGCCTCTGCACAAATGACAAGACTCTTCTTTCCTATGGAGCCACACAGGTTTGGTGAGGAAGGATTCTAATCCAGACCATGGAGGGTCCAAAAGGTCCCATGATGTCCATGGAAGACACTAAAGAGGGACTTCTCTAGAGTCCCAAAAAAGCCCATGATGTCCATGGAAGACCTTGAACCTGGGACATCTGCCAAAGTTAGAAGAGTCTAGATGGAATTCTGAGATATTCAAACATTTTTAGGGGCTGGTCCCTTTGACTTTACCCATCTCTAACCTCAAGCTGATCCAGCTTCTTCCTCAACAGTGCAGGGCAGAGTAGAAATAAACTAACTTTCTCCATGTCCTTCACCCTCTTGCCTAGAGTTAATTCCTCAATTCCAAGAAAAGCTTACTTTCAAGTCAGGCCTTACAATGGCTCTGTTTATGACAGATTTCCCATCTTCGTTGAATAAGTGATCCAATTTTTCACTGTCCAGGAGACTCAGTAAATCAAGAGAGATCACCTTCTTCTTAGTATATTTTTGAAACTCATCCTGGGGGGACAAATACAGGAACATGTGATGAATTCTCTTGTATCAAAGCTTTTGAAGAACATCACACAATCGTTAGAGCAGGAAAAATATAATTCTAGAGCAAGGGTTATGGATGCAACCTCTAGTGAAATTGGCCACATTGCTAAGAACTCATGAGGGAAAAGGAAAATCCTCATTAATGAAAATGGGCATAAATATGTAGAGGAATATCACTTGGGTTATAACACCCATAGGAACAAAAATGAGGGGGTGCTGAAAAGGCCTTGGTCTGACCTACTTCCCAAAATCTGAACATAATTTTATCACTGTAGCTTGAAGAAGTGTCCTTTTGTATTGTATTGTAAATTACCAATTTGGAGGATCGTAACTCTCATTTCTGGATTTTTTCAGATCATTGAAAGAACCATGTCAGTGAAAAGTGCTGAATTTTAAAGTGCTGAACTCCAGACCGTCGTGAAGTTCTTGTTCTTACAGAAGAAGACTCCAAAGGGCATCTAGGAGTGTATGATGTGAACGTTGAGTGACAAGTGCCCATCATACTCAACTGTGAAAAAATGGGGTGCCAACTTTCAACATAGAAATTTTGAGGCCAAAGGTGCAGCAAAGTCTGGGAGGTCTCCAACAGGGTCAAATCCTAAAATCATTGAGTGTGTTCATGACCTGGCAGATCAGTGAATCTCAGCTAAAAAAATTGCTGTGACAAGAAATATCCCAGGAATGCATTGGGTTTATCATTCATGGACAGTTGGTTATGCAGAAACTGCCAGCCAAGTGGATGCTGAAATGTTTGAATACTGCCCAGAAATGAAATTGAGTGGTTATCTTTAGGTTGACTTTGCAACATTTTGAGCAATCTGGTGATTTTTTTTATTTTATTTTTTTTGAACAGCATGTCACTGTTGACATTGTGGTTCCATCACTATGAATTGGAGACCAAACAACAGTCCTTGCAGTGGTGGCACTCGGGTTCTCCACAGCTGAGGAAATTCAAGCATCAAAGTTCTGCAGAAAAGGTCATGGCCTCCATTTTTGGGGATAAGGAAGGTCTTTTGATGACTGATTATCTTCAGAAAGGCCAAACAGTTAATGCAGGATAGTGCTCTAACTTGCTGTGCCAATTAAAGGAGGCATTGAAAGAGAAAAGATATGGGCAGCCGCAGAAAGTTCTTCTCTTTTTGCAGGACAATGCATCTGCTCACAGGGATGGCAAGACAATGGGTGTTTTGGGGAATTTGGGGTTTGAATGCATAGACCATCCACCCTACTTACCAGGCTGACCATCTTGACTATTTTCTATTTCCAAACTTTAAAAAGAGTTTGAAATGAAGAACATTTCCAAATGATTCAGAGATGATTGCAGCAGCAGAGCAGTATTTCAGGGACCAGACATCAGGAAAAAAATTTTTTTGAGGGGGAAGGCTTAAAGAAACTTGAGAAACAATTTGCCAAGTGCATTGAATTTTGGGGTGGGTATGTGGAGTAACATATAAGTTTCATGGCTCTAGGTCAGTGGTTCCCTCCAAGTGTTTTGGACTTCAACTCCCAGAAGCCACAGAAAGCTTAGCCAATTGCCATGAATTCTGGGAGCCAAGGTCCAAAGCTTCTGGAGAACCAAAGTTTGGGAATCACTGCTCTAGGTCATTCCCTTCTTGGTCAGCCTGAGAACATTTCAGCATTCCTTCATACAAGCTACATGTGGAGAAGCCAAAGGGACTTACTGTTGTTCGTAACAATATGGTATCGGCCTCCTCCAGGTCACAGGGTGCACAGTTTACCCAGACATCCCACTCCGGCTTCCAGTAAAAGAGAAGCAAGAGGACTCCGCAGGACAGGATGTACCCAGCAATGCAAAGAGCCCTCTGGAAGCCTTGGGTCTTGTAGCCAAATATCTCCTGTGGGGAAAAACCAATGCACGTGCATTACCAGGCGTTCTGCTCCGAGGGGCATAAAAACAGAGGGACTCTATAGGATGGAGCCAACACAGCAGTTAAAATGGAACCATTGTGCTATAACTGTGTACAGTCAGCTCTCCACATTTACAGATTTGACTTTTACAGATCTGATTAATATATTCTCTCTAGGAATTTCTAGGTCAGGGGTAGGCAACCTTTCCCCTTTAAGGGCCGAGGGACTTCAGCTCCCAGAATCCCAGGAGCTATTGGCCAACATGAGACTATTGGCCAACATGGCTGAGGCTTCTGGGAGCTGAAGTCCCTCGGCCCTTAAAGGGGAAAGGTTGCCTACCCCTGCTCTAGGTCCTCCAGCATGACTCTTATAGTCAATGTCCATTAGAGGTCATGCTGGAGGACCTAAAGATTCTTAGAGAGAACATTTCTTTAGGCATTTGTAGGTTCTCCAGTGCAATTCTATGATCAACTTCCAATGCATGTTGACTGTAGAGTTATACTGGAAGACCCAGATTCCCAAAGAGGTTTCCTCACAAGTTTTTTTTTTAATTTAATTTGTGGTTTTTCACTGGGGTCCTGTGCCCCTGATATCAATGAATGTGGAGGGCCCACTGTATTGTGAAAGAGCCTGCTGACCCAGTATTCTGACTTGCCCCTCAGTTGAATGCCTGAACTTTAAGGACCAAAAGGGGGATGCAGTATGAAGACCTAGGGTTTTATCACTCCATGAAGGTCTCACATACAGACCAGAAATCTTTCCAGTATTCAGTCAGTGGGACCAGTTTAATGTGGAGAATTAACATAAAAATAAACTCTAGCCCATGAGTTATAACAATGTACATTTGACATCTTTATTCCAGTATATCCACACATAGACACACTATGGGCCTTTGCAGACTGCAGAAATAGTACAAATTGAGTCCACTTTAACTGCCCTGATTCAGTGCTAGGGAATCATGGGAATTGTATTTTTTTCTCAGACTTTGAGATTTCTCTGTCAGAGAGCTCTGGTGCCACAATAAACTACAGTTCCCATGATTCCCTAGCACTGAGTCAGGGCCATTAAAGTGGACTCAATTTGCACTATTTCTGGCAGTCTGCAAAGGTCCAATGTCACTGGAAGACACATCATTCAACAATGCACATTATTAATTCCAGAAACAGAAAGGAATACTGCCCCCCTCAAAAAAAAAATCCCCAAAACACCAGTGTCTTCCCATATATTAACTGGCTCTCTCCATCATCTTTTTAGGATTAAATTTTTTTTAGTCCATTTAACAGGCTGCACATCACAACTCAGTGGGGGGAAAGAGACCTGTGTACAAAGTCCTATGTTCCACCTCTGTCAGCAGGCATGGATGAGGGAAAATTCTGGTCGGAAACTCCAGAAATCTTCTGTCATATCTGGGAAATCTCTGGTCTTCCAAAAGTCATTGGATTCCAGTGCTCACCAGATTAAGCCACCCTGGCTAGTGCAAAAACATGATGAAAGCTATAGTTCAGCAGCTTCTGGAGGACTTTAAGTTCCCCACCATAGCTGTAGGCAGTTCTGAACTAGGCAGATCAATAATTGATTTAGTATAATGCAACTTTCTTAGTGCAAAGGCAGGCTTACTGCTGAACATAGGCCTGAAACAGATAATCAAAAAAGTCCAGCTTCAGCCCAATCTGGGGGTGTGGCGTTTAGATGATGCATGCCCCCCGGATTTGGCCAAAGCCATGCGAAGGCTGCACTTTTTTCAAAGAACCAGGCCAAAAAGGAGCAGTAAACTACCACAACTTTTGTCAACCTGGTTCAAAACCACGGTAGATGCCCGGATCTGGGCCAGGTGTATGCAGTTGTCGCGGCCCCAGCACAAATCGTGCTTGAGCAACTGCAGCCCGTGTTTTTTTGGACCATCTATTTCAGCCCATAAAGAAAACAAAAATAATGACCATGAAAGATATTCATAAATTCAACCTAGACAATGAGGTAATAGAAATAGTAAAAGTGTTCCTATATTTTGAATCAAAATTGATCAGAATGGGGACTGCAGTCAAGAAATCAGAAGAAGACTAAGAATGGGGAGGGCAGCTATGAAAGAACTAGAAAAAGTCCTAAAGCGCAAAGATATACAATTAAGCACAAAAGTCAGAATTGTACAAGCCATCATATTCACCATCACCAAGTATGAATGCAAGAGCTGTACAATTAAGAAAACAGACAAAAAGAAAATCCGAGATGTGGTGCTGGAGAAGAGTGCTGAGGATACCATGGACAGCCAGAAAGACAAACAAATAAATCTTAGAACAGATCAAGCCTGAGATTTCCCTGGAAGCCAAGACGATTAAGCTGAGGCTGTCATAACTTGGCCACATCATGAGAAAACACAACTCATTAGAAAAGACTATAATGCTAGGGTAGATGGAGGGAAGGAGAAAGAGAGGAAGACCACACATTAGATGGATGGACTCCATTAAGGAGATCATGGGTATGAATCAGCAAAAACGAAAAAAAGAAGTGGAAGACAAGGAATCTTGGAGATGTCTCATCCACAGGGTCACCATAAGTTGAGATTGACTCGAGGGTGGCTAACAACAACAGGAACTTCCTAACAGTGATCACTGTTTGACAGTGGAACACACTCCTTCCTCGGAGTGTGGTATAGTCTCCTTCTTTGAAGGTCTTTAAAAAGAGGCTGGATGGCCATCTATTGGGGATGCTTTGATTTTGAGTTCCTGCATGGCAGGAGGTTGTATTGGATGGCCCTTGTGGTCTCTTCCAACTCTATGATTCTATGATTTTAAGAACAACTACAATTTTCTTAGGTCTTGTTCAATTGCTGCTACTGTAATTTACAAATACAGTATAAATACAATACAATACATAGCCAACTTAGGCCCGCCCATCTATTTCATGGAGTTTTCTTAACCTAATGCCCCCTTCTACAAAATTATTAACTTACAGGGGCCTCTCCAGTTTTCAACATGTAATAATGATGATGGTGGTGGTGGTGGTGATAATAATGATAGCTCCCCACCACTATCACACACCTCTTCAGCCCCCAGTTTCCAGGCCTGGGTTCCTCCTCTCCCTACCAGTAGGGCAGAGAAGTGCCTGGCTGTTTCTCCAGGGCCACCTTCAGTCCCAAATCCTCCCTTCCTGTGGCTGCCACCACCTGCATTATCCCCTGACTCCATCCCAAAGCTGCCACCACCAAGGTGACCCCCCTTGCAGGAGGAATATTGGAAAGAGGTTACTTCCTAGTGCATGGGTGTTAATGCAGAAACAGCAGAACACTGTTGGAAAGCAAAGAACAGGGAAATACTTCTGTTACACATGGAGCTGTGATGAAACTTTGTGATTTAATACACATAGGTCTAATCTGCACTGCAGAATTAATGCAGTTTGACATCACTTTAACACCTCCAGGCCCCAATCCTCCCTTTCTGTCAGCTGCCCCAGTCCTCTTCACCCCATGACCCAGGCCTAAAATGCCCACCACCAAGGTGGACCTCCTTGTGGGTCTTACACTCTGGGGCAACAGAGAACCAGCCTGCCTCTCCTTTCTGGGGCAGCCCTTAAGATATTTCAAGAGTGCCATCGTGTCACCCTCCAGGATCCTCTTCACCAGGCTGAGCATGCCCAGCTCCTTTAACCTCTCCCCATGTGTTTTGTTTTCCAAACCTCTTATCATCCCGATTGCCCTTCTCTGAATCCCCTCCAATTTGTCTTTTGTTGTTAACTGCCCCTGAGTAAATCTCGACTCATGGCAACCCTATGGATCAGACATTTCCAAGACCCTCTCTCCTCCACTGCTCTGTTAAAATCCTGGAACTCCTTAATACCCGTCACCTCCTTCACAGAGTCCATCCATCCGGCATGTGGCCTTCCTCTCTTTCTCCTTCCCTCCACCTTCCCCAGCATTATTGTTTTTTCCAAAGAGTCCTCCCTTCTCATGATGTGTCCAAAGCACGACAGCCTCAGTTTGGTCATCTTGGCTTCCAGGGAGGTTTCTGGTTTGATCTGCTCTAGGACCCACTTGTTTGTCCTTTTGGCTGTCCATGGGATCCTCAGCACTCTTCTCCAGCACCACATCTTAAATGAATTCATTTTCTTCCTATCATCTTTCTTAACTGTTCAGCTCTCACATCCATACATGGTAATAGGGAATACAACGGCTTGTATGATTCTAACTTTTGTGCTGAATGGTATATCTTTGCATTTTAGGATCTTTTCTAGTTCTTTCATAGCCACCCTCCCCATTCTGAGTTTTCTTCTGATTTCTTGACTGCAGTCCCCATTTCTATCAATGTTTGAACCCAGGTATGGGAATTCTTTTACTATTTCTATTTCTTCATTATCTAGGTACCGATGATGTGGACAAACTCCTTGGTAGTGTGAGGAAAACAGCCTGCCCTCTCGACCCTTGCCCATCATGGCTGGCCATCCAGGGAGGAGATGCACTGAGGAGATTCCTCACTGATATCATCAATGCATCCTTCAGGGAAGGACATGTTCCATTTTGTTTGAAGGAAGCGGCTGTTAGGCCGCTTCTGAAAAAACTTCCCTGGATCCCCTGGATATGAGTAACTACAGGCCGGTTTCTTTGTTGCCATTTTTGAGCAAGGTAATCAAGAGGGCGGTTGCTCTTCAGCTCCAAGCTGTCTTGGATGAAACCGATTATCTAGACCCATTTCAAACTGGCTTCAGGACAGGCTTTGGGGTTGAGACTGCCATGGTTGCCTTGACCGACGATCTGCGTCTGAGCATTGACAGGGGTAGTGTGACCCTGTTGGTCCTCCTAGACCTCTCAGTGGCTTTTGACACAATAGATCACGGCATTCTCTTGGGCCGCCTGAAGGGGTTAGGTATCGGGGGCACTGCTTTGCAGTGGTTCCGGTCTTTCCTCTCGGGTAGGTCCCAGAGGGTGCTGCTCGGGGACAGTGGTTCCAGTAAGAGGGAGCTCACTTGTGGGGTCCCTCAGGGAGCTATCTTGTCCCCAATGTTATTTAACATCTATATGAAGCCACTGGGTGAGATTATACAGGGTTATGGTGCTGGGTGTTATCAGTACGCTGATGACACCCAAATCTATTTCTCTGTGTCTCATTTGTCGGCCTCGAATTCCAATGGCATCTCTCCTCTCAATGAATGTCTTCGGGCGGTAATGGGCTGGATGAGGAAAAACAGATTGAAACTGAATCCAGACAAGACGGAGGTGCTCACGGTATCGGCCCCGAAACCAAGAATTGGGTTGCAACCTCCAGTCCTGGATGGGGTCACACTCTCCTCCAGGGACTGTGGTTGCAGTCTGGGGGTGCTTCTTGACTCGTCGCTCCTGATGACAAATCAGGTAAATGCGACAGGAGCGCCTGTTATCAACTTCGGCTGATACGCCAGCTGCGCCCTTTTCTGGAAGTAAGGGATCTCGAGACTGTTGTGCACGTGCTGGTAACCTCACGTCTCGATTTCTGTAATGCGCTCTACATGGGGCTACCCTTGTGCTTGGTTCGGAAATTACAGCTGGTACAAATATGGCAGCCAGACTTATTTCAGAAACAACTAGGAGGGACCACATTACTCCGATCTTGAGGTCCCTCCACTGGCTGCCTATCAGCTTCTAGGCCCAGTACAAGGTGTTGGTTATTACCTTTAAAGCCCTAAAAGACTTGGGTCCAAACTATCTCAGGGACCGCCTTCTCCCATATAATCCTCCCCGCGCACTCCGGTCCTCTGGGAGGAACTTGCTGCAACCTCAAAAATCGAAGCTTGTGGCTACCTCCCAGAGGGCTTTTTCAGTTGTCGCCCCCAGACTCTGGAACAGCCTGCCGGATGAGATCCGTCAATTAACATCGTTAGACAGCTTCAAAAGGGCTGTCAAGACGGATCTCTTCTGGCAGGCCTTTCCAGACTAATTATCCCAGCCTCGGGTACTCCCACCCCAATGTTCTTCTCGTGGCCCTATCTACTGATGGAATGAAGAATATTGCTATGGGCCAATGTTATGTTTTTGTATTATGTTTTAAATTTTCTGATTGTGATTTTAAATGTTATTGATTTAATACTATTTTAAGGGGGGGAGGGAAATGCTTTTGACTTTATGTATGATTTTACTGTTGTGAGCTGCCCATATTGGGTTTCCCAAAGGGTGGGATACAAATAAATTTTATTATTATTATTATTATAGGTTGAACTTGTGAAGGTCCTCGATGGTCATTATTTTTGTTTTCTTAATAATAATAATAATAATAATAATAATAATAATTTTTATTTATATCCCGCCCCTCTGCTAGGCAATCGGGGCGGCGTACAACAATACAAAACACCAAAACAAATAAGTCAGTCATAAACATAAGTTTATGTTCAACATTAAGCCTGCCTTAGCACTTTAATAAGGTACTCAAAACTGAATGCAAGACTCCAGATGAGGCCTGACCAATACAGTGGGACTACTGCTTCCTCCTACTTGGAATATTATGGCCAAAATAATTTCAACACCTTGGATAGCATCTTTAAAGTTCATACAACCCAGAGCCAATTCAGCAGCTCACAATAGGTTGACAGTACAGACACTCTAGGTTGGAGAAGAGACTGGCTTGCCTTAATGTTAGGTTCTTGATGCTGCTGAAATGCTGCCTTGCTGATAAATTATCTTTCTGGAAAATAATAAGTCTTGATGCTGCTGAAATGCCAAATTTATGACGAAGATATGGGATATTTTGATACCAAATTTTTTATTTTGGGGAGCTAAGAGCCAGTTGTTCCCCAAAATATAGTTTTGTTAGGTGATCTTTTGGCATTCCTTTCATTCTTGACCAGACATTAAAGATAAACAGACAGATCTTCATGTGCAAGGATTGTGATCCCATTTCCAACAGAAACAGAAAGTCCTGTACCAGCTTGTGTACAGCTGCATTACATGAGCTCCAGTCTCTTACCAAAACTTTGAATTAAAATAATGGTTTATATATATATATATATTTCTTCAAACATATACATATCTTTCCAGTAATGTACATTAGAATTTTCTTAACAACATAAAACACTAGTTCCTCAATGTCTCTTGCAGGGTCATCCTTTTTCCCCAACCATATCTATTTGAATTTATTGTTCTTTTGTTCTTTTATGAAATATACCCATATATCTAAAGTAATCACAAAGTTTTATATTCATGTGATGCAGAGTTCATCTTATTTCCCTGTCATCCTATTACTCTACCTATAGTTTAAATCCATCTGTTCTTAAAAAATTCGTTTATCGGAAGCCATTCTTTTTCAATTACGTTCATATCCTTCTGATTCAAACGAGCTGTCAAAATATCCATTTCCATCATTTCTGATAATTTTAGCAGCCAATAATCTAATACAGGAACTTCATTATTTTTTCCATTTTTGTGCAACCCAAAGTCTTGCTGCCGTTATCATATAGAGTAAAATTCTCCAGTGTTTCCTTTCTAAATGAGATCGGATCTTATTTAACATATTGAGTAAATAAATTTCCGGTCTCAGTTCATAGTTTATTTTGAATATCTTTTCAATCGTTATGTGAATCTTTTTCCAAAAGATCTTTAGTTTTGGGCATCATATGGATCCATGTACCTCCCTTTTCTTGACATTTCCAACATTTGTTAGAATTCATCTTATATATCTTCACAATCTTACTTGGTGTCAAGTACCACCTATGCTTCATTTTGAAATAATTCTCACTCAAATCCTGTGCTCTTATAATTTTGTTTGTTTGTTTGTTTTATTTCTGGTGTAACTCCAGCTCTCTAATCCAATGACCCGGTCACAATCTGATCCCTATTTTATCTTCTCATCTGAAATCAAATCATCTTCCTGTTCTTTTTTCCTTAAATATTTATATAAATTTGATGTTCTTTTCCTTGGATCAAACATAATTTTATCTTTTCCAAAGTTTCATATTCAAATTCTTCTATTTTTTGATCCATCAGGAATCTTTCTTTTAGTTGCAAATATAAGAACCAATGCATTTTGGGATCAAGCTGAAGCAATTCATTTATTTCTCTCATTTCATACTTATTCGGATGGACTTTATTCAATATATCTTTATATGTAAGCCATCTATCAACCTTTTTCCATTTTCCAACGAATGCTTCTTGTGGTGACACCTAAAGAGGTATTTTTCTAAGATAATGGTTTCTTAGAATCCCATAAATATTAGTAGGTTGGTTGTCACAAGAGAAAAATCTACAAGATCTAGTATTTCTAGCACTGCAGTAAAATAAAGTTTCAGTTGAGCGTGCAGATAGTTTCAGCATCCAGAGGAAAAGGAACAGGCACAACTACCAAAAGAAGGCTAAGACAAAAAATGCAAGAGGGATAGGTGAGGATGGAAGGAAAATCATAGAATCATAGAATCATAGAGTTGGAAGAGACGACAAGGGCCATCCAGTCCAACCCCCTGCCATGCAGGAACTCCCAATCAAAGCATCTCCGACAGATGGCCATCCAGCCTCTGCTTAAAGACCTCCAAGGAAGGAGACTCCACTACTCTCCGAGGGAGTGTGTTCCACTGTCGAACCGCTCTTACTGTCAGGAAGTTCCTCCTAATGTTGAGGTGGAATCTCTTTTCTTGCAGCTTGCATCCATTGTTTCGGGTCCTAGTCTCTGGAGCAGCAGAAAACAAGCTTGTTCCCTCCTCAATATGACATCCCTTCAAATATTTAAACACGGCTGTCATATCACCTCTTAACCTTCTCTTCTCCAGGCTAAACATTCCCAGCTCCCTAAGTCGTTCCTCATAGGGCTTAGTTTCCAGACCCTTCACCATTTTAGTTGCCCTCCTTTGGACACGCTCCAGTTTCTCCACATCCTTTTTGAATTGTGGTGCCCAGAACTGGACACAGTATTCCAGGTGAGGCCTGACCAAAGCAGAATAGAGTGGCACTATTACTTCTCTTGATCTAGACACTATACTTCTACTGATGCAGCCTAAAATTGCATTGGCCTTTTTAGCTGCTGCATCGCACTGTTGACTCATGTTCAACTTATGGTCCACCTGGATTCCTAGATCCCTTTCACTCGTAGTCTCATTCAGCCAGGTGTCCCCCATCGTATATCTGTGCTTTTCATTTTTCCGCCCTAAGTGCAGTACCTTACATTTCTCCATGTTGAATTTCATTTTGTTAGCTTTGGCCCAGCTTTCTAGTCTGTTCAAGTCATTTTGAATTTTGATCCTGTCCTCTGGGGTATTAGCTACTCCTCCTAATTTGGTGTCGTCTGCAAATTTGATAACTATGCCCCCAATACCGTCATCCAAGTCATTAATAAAGATATTGAATAGCACTGGGCCCAGGACAGAGACCTGTGGCACCCCACTGGTCACTTCTTTCCAGGTTGAAAAGGAGCCATTGTTGAGCACCCTTTAGGTTCGGCCAGTCAACCAATTACAAATCCATGTAACAGTTACTTTGTCTAGCCCACATTTTACCAGCTTGCTTGCAAGAATGTCATGGAGAACCTTGTCAAAGGCCTTACTGAAATCAAGATATACTATACTATATCCACAGCATTCCCTTCATCTGCCAAGCTGGTAATTTTATCAAAAAAAGAGATTAGATTTGTCTGGCATGACCTGTTTCTCTGAAACCCATGTTGACGTTTTTTGTGATTATGAAATTACCTTCCAGATGTTCACAGACTCTTTTGTTTAATTATCTGCTCCAGAATCTTTCCGGGTATTGATGTCAGACTAACTGGACGATAATTGTTGGGATCCTCTTTTTTCCCCTTTTTGAAGATGGGGACAACATTTGCCCTCCTCCAGTCCGCTGGGACTTCTCCTGTCATTTGGGAGGAGGGCAGAATTCTATTTAAGACGTAATGCCCTCATTTTGCCACACACACCAGTGTAGCTACATCCCTGCTGAAAACTAACAAGGCAGCATGTTTAAAAAATGTTAAAAAAGAAACAATAAGCACACAAAAACATAGTAAAGCAATAAAAAAATAGAACTTTGAAAATAATTTTAACAATTATTTTAATAATTTGGTAAAAATCTGTGTCTTGAATGCAGAGAATCTCTGCAAGTACAGCTGGCCCTTCATATCCAGAGATTCATTCAATTCAACCCAGGATCCAATCCAATTCATTCATTCAACTATCCACAGCTTGAAAATATTCCAAAAATATATAAATTCCAAAAAGCAAACTTTGATTTTCCTATTTTATATAAAGGACACTATTTTACTGTGCCATTGTTTATGATGAGACTTGAGCATCCACAGATTTTGGTATCCACAGAGGATCCTGGACCCAAACCCCAGCAGATAGCAAGGGCCCCACTGCATTCCAGAGCCAGGATGTAGAGTTCAAAGACAAGACCTTAAAGTTACCCAGAAGCCAACTTTCAGCCAGTCAACTTCATGAAGGGTGACCATTAACATGCTCCTGACAGTTAGCACAAGTCATGCTGGGCCATTCTGTACCAACTGAGGTTTCCAGAGAGCTTTCAAGGGCAACAACAGATAAAGTGCACTGCAGAAGTCAAGAAGTCAAGACGTTTTCACCAGATGCACAACAGTGGCTCTTCTATCAACTAAAGATGAGCACTGAACAGCTCCCTCACTATCATAAAACACCACTGGGTTCAACAGCATGCCTGAGATAATAATCTTGTTCCCTAAGGGGGCTTGTGATGTGATCCATGGCAGTTAACATTGCAACAAAGACCCTCCCCACCCTCAGGCCATGTGGGCAGTCCAGAAGGAAACCTCAATGGCTGGCACTGGGGATGAAAATTGTAGAAAGATCCAGGAGAACACCAGGCACCCTCTGCCTGGAATATAATTCACCCTTTTCTAAAGACATCTACCACACCAATAGCCATCCATCTATTGCTGCCAATTCCTTGAATAGCATGGGGAGAAACCAAGGAGTTAAGGAAAGATTTGCCCATAAATATTGAAACCATTCCCTCCTCCGGTGCCTGTTACCTTCCATTTGCCTAGCAGGAGCTGAAAGTTGGGAGCTCATTTTCAACTGTGAGTAAATCTCCCTGGAGAGCCAAAGTGTCCTGACCATGCATTAGTAAGGTGGATTTATAGAAATACCTGGAAAGCTCCCTTATTTGGGAAGACTGTGCCAATGAGTGAACTGGCTGAAGCCTCTTACCATCTCATTCTCCTTGCCTTTGCTGAGCCAGCCATGGTGGCGATCCAAGGAAACCTTTCCTCCCATCCAGCTTGGCAGCTGCCACTCTCTCCAGGAGATTCTCTCTGCAGCTGCAAAGAACCCGAACTCAGGGCAGGAATTACCTCCCACATGATGCTGCTGGATGCCTTTAAGAATCAAGAGCACACACCTTTTTCCATAAACCCTACAGCTGAGAAAACCTGTTCCTGCCTCCAAGCCTCTCAAATATTCTCTCTTACGTAAGTCCCTTCATTGTGATTCTTTTTTCTTCCTGTTCAGGTTGGCCACTAGCACCATAAAGAACAAGCTGCCCGCCAAATTCTGGTCACTGCACTTCAAAAGAAAAAAGGTGGGAGGATTGTACACCTGGAGAAGGTTAGAAACAGAGAGACAAATGGGAGAAAAGCCCTGTGAACATTGTGCCAATTCTGTAAAAAGTGAGCATGCAAATACTTGGTAAAGATGAATAAAACGATGGATGATGTAGAGAATGTGGATAGAATACTATTTTTCCTCCTATTCTTATAATAGCAGATAATATCATAATAGCAGACCCCTAGGTCATTCTTTGAAGTTAAATGGTGGGAGAATCTGGGACAGACCACAGGAAGGACTTCTTCAGATAGCACAGAGGTAGTAACAGCCCACCTTGACTTGAGATCTGCTCCAGAACTAATAATCAAATGCATGTGTGTCTTCTAGAACTCATAATAGGGCCTTTTCAATGGCAGCACCTTGCTTGGCTTTGGAACAGAATCACAGAATCATAGAATTGGAAAAGACACCAAGGGCTATTCAGTCCAACCCCTTTCTGCCATGCAAGAAGACACAATGAAAGCCCTCCCAACAGATGGCAGTCTAGCATCTGGTTAAAAACCTCCAAAGAAGGAGACTCTTCCAGACTCAAAGGCAGCAGTGTCTTCCACTGTCATCTTCCTTGTCTTTAGGTGGAATCTCTTTTTCTGCAGTTTGCATTCATTGCTTCATGTCCTAGTCTCTTGAGCAGCAGAAAACATGCTTGCTCCATCTTCAATATGACATCCCTTCAAATATTTAAGCATGGCAGTCATGTCACCCCTTAACCTTCTCTTCTCCAGGCAAAACATACCGAGCTCCATAAGCCGCTCCTCAGAGGGCTCGTTGGTTTCCAGATCCTTCACCATTTTGACCATCCTCCTCTGGACATCCTTCAGTTTGTCCAGATCCTTCTTGAGTTGTGGTGCCCAGAACTGGACACAATATTCAAGGTGAATAGCCTCACCTCCCAAATGGAAGTTAGCTTGGAGCCAACATTGATTAGTTTTCATCGTTAAGAGAAAATGATGCTTTTCTGTCAAATCTTGACAAGATTGAGAACTGATATGATAGCTGGCATGTAGAAGATGGAGTAGAGCTTGTTTTCTGCTGCTCCAGAGGACAGGACCCAACTAGAAGATTCAAATGACAAAAAAAGGGATGCTAAGCCCTTCTTCCTAAACATTAGGAAGAAGGGCTTAACAGCAAGAGATGTTTGACAGTGGAAAAGTTTTGAAACCCCCAAGCCCTGTGTTTGGTTTAGAGAAGAGAAGATGGAGAGGTGACGTTGTTGTGTGCTTTCAAGTCACTTCTGACTTATGGCGGCCCTGAGTTGAACCTGTTGACCAACATATAGATACCATGCCCTATGAGGAGGGACTTAGGGAATTGGATATGTTTAGCCTGGAGAAGCAGTTAAAAGGTGATATAATAACCATGTTTACATATTTGAAGCAATATCATACTGAAAATGGAGCAAGATTGTTTTCTGCTATTTCAGAGACTAGTACATGGAGCATTGGATGCAAACTACATGAAAGGAGGTTCCATCTCAGTGTTAGGAAGACCTTCCTGAGAATAAGAGCTGTTTGACAGTGGAAGATGCTGTTGCCTCAGAGGGTGGTGGAGTCTTCTTTTTTGGAGGCTGTTTTTAAACAGAGGCTGGATGGCCATCTGTCACAAGGAGGGCTTGGATTGTGTCTGCCTGCATGGCAGAATGGGGTGGACTGGATGGCCCTGAGGGTTCTCTTCCATGATTCTGTAATTCTATGATTCTAACAGTACCTCTGTCTTGATCATTTGAGTCAGCCAAGATCCTAGCCTTTTGGTTGGGCTGTTAACAGGCAGGCACACACTCTACAATGGAGGCAGAAATCTCACCTAATTCTCCTAATCATTTTGACATATTCTTCAGGTATCAACCAGGAGTCCTCCACATGGCCAATCAAAGGATCTCTGAGGACAGTTTTTTGGAAAGAGAACCCTAGATGAGCTGCTGCCTGTCAAAGCAAACAATACAAGGCTAGGTGGGCTGATGGTCTCTTTTGCTGAAAGGCAGCTTTGTAGGTCAGGCTTGTGTGATTCTCCAACATCAGTGCAGCCTGCAGCTAAGTTTGGTGGCCTGCCAAGAGATTTGCAAGTTGCACCAGACTGCAGAAGGAAAGGAGACTGACAAGTGGCTGCCAGCCAAGAGTGCCTCCTTGGAGGGCTGTGGTGGTTTTTGCCTGGTGGTTCTTCAGTTCTCCAGGCCTGGCATATGGGATGCGATGCCAATACTGTCACACTAAAGTGATGTGTAGTATTATATCTGTAGAACTGCAGAGTCATCTCTGTGTGTGTGTGTGTGTGAGCGAGAGAGAGAGAGAGAGAGAGAGAGAGAGAGAGAGAGAGAGAGAGAGATTTTGAGTGCAGAGTTGGAGAGTTCCTGTGTTGCTAAGAGCTGGAGAAAAAGCAAAAGCAAAGCAGCTTCATTTATATACCGCTTCATATCGCACTATGGGATGTCTAAGCGGTTTACAACTGTAAGCTCATTGCCCCCAACAGTTGGGTACTCATTTTAGTGACCTCGGAAGGATGCAGGCCTGAGTTTAGCCTGAGCCCTGGCTAGTATTGAACTCGCAACCTTGTGGTCTATGAGTGAGTGGCTGCAGTACAAGCACTTAACCATTGCGCCACCAGGGAGAAACAAGGAGAAAGCTTGTTTGTGGTTTTATCCAAGAGCTCTGCATTCGCTGTATATAGTTTTCCTCCTATCCTGTGTAAATAAACCCTTCAACTGTAGGAGCCGGCTTCCACATTCTCTTTTGGGAAGTATCTCAAGTCCCTGCTGAGATACAGAAATTCACTCATGCCGCGTCTCAGCATGACAAAGACATCTCCCTAATGATCTCTGTACCCTCTAACATTTCACTGATGAAACCCAAGACACATGTGGTCAAGCAAGATAGCAGACGGTATTAGTGAGGAAGAGTAGACAAAGTAGGACAGGTTGCAGCAGATGGTTTTTGCCTATGCCAGCTGGGAAGGGCAAGATCCCACCCCTCCCCTGAGTTAAAGGAATACAGAGTCCTTTTGCATTTTGAACAGTTAGCAGCAACTGAAGTAAGCAGAGAACAAAGAGGAAAGTAGGTGGAGAATAGGGAAACTGGGACATTTGAAGAAACAGCTGGCAAGATTAATCAGGACTCTGCCAAATGAGGACAGTTGTAGAGTATGTGACCTCCTCTGCTCCTAATCCCCTTTTGGCACTTGCAAATTGGATCACTCGTGAGGCGTAGCGAGGTCCAGTTCCTTCCAGGGAGTGCCAGCCTCTGTTCTGGGAAAAGGCTCTCTACAGCACAGATGAGTATAATTATCCCCTCCCCAAGGGTGGAAATGCCAGTTTGCAAAGTGCTGGTGCTGCAAGGAGGAAATGATTTGGATATCTGGGAATGCCCAGGGTGAGAAATCATGCTCACTGGGGATTTGGTAAATGGCCTCCCTCCTTGGTAGTCACCCAGGCTCAGACTGAGGACATGAATGAGTGCTGGGGCTGGCATGGAGCTTTGGAGGCTACCTAGAATTGCATCCCTCTTGAGTCTTGACCCTCTTGGATTTCAGGCAGAGAGAGAGAGAGAAAGAGAAAGAGAAAGAGAAAGAGGTTGTTGTTGTTGTGTGCCTTCATATCATTCCCAACTTATGGTGAACCTAAGGTGAACCTATCATGTGGTTGGGTTTTTTTGCAAGATTTGTTCAGAGGAGGTTTGCCGATGCCATTCTGTGAGTCTGAGAAAGTGTGACTTGCCCAAGGTCGCCCAGTGGATTTCATGGCCAAGCTGGGAATCAAACTCTGATATCTGGAGTCATAGTCCAATGCACTCCACTATGCCGCCCCCTTATTTGCCACCTAAGGTGCTTTTCATTAAGATGGGATGCTGGATGCTGGTTGCTGAACCCAGGGTTGGTGCTGCTATTAGACAAATCGAGGCATCTGCCTCGAGTGGTAGATGGTGAAGGTGGGAAGATGGTGAAGCAGCGGAAGATCTGAACCCGTTCCTCCCCCATGCATGCACAATTTCCCTCCTCCTCCTCCCCTCCATCCCTGCAGCCATTCCCAGCAAGGAGCCATACTCTCCACCAACTCCTGAGTTGGGACAGCTGACAAAATAAAAGCAATATAGATAACAATGTGCAAAGATTGGCATTAAAAAACAACCATTAAACAGTGTGTAACATTGAAAACAATGTAAAACATCTGATCTCTCTCTCTCTCTTTCAGTCTCTCGATATCAATACTGCACACCACTGAAAGCATTTTCTTACAGTCACTTCTCGAAAGCCTGTCGAAATAATTTAAGAAATCATTGTCTGAAGGACAGCAAGCAAAGCCAATGTAACCTCCCTGGGGAGGGAATCCCAGAGCTTGAGGCAACCGCTGAGAAGGCCCTGTCTGTCTCCCATCACGTTCCCACCAGTCATGCCTGTGATGGTGATGGGAGCAAGAGAAGGTCAGACCTCACCTGGAATCCTATGTCCAGTTGTGGGCACCAAAATTCAAGAGGGATGTTGGCAAGGTGGAGAGTGTCCAGAGGAAGGCAACCCAAATGGTGAAAGGGCTGGAAACCACCAGGCCCTATGAGGAGCAGCTGAGTGAGAAGAAAAGGTTAAGCCAAGGGTGACATGATAGCCCTGTTTATATTTCAAGGGAGGTCATATTGAGATGGAGCAAGATTGTTTTCTGCTGCTCCAGAAAATAGGACATGGATCAAAGGATTCAAGATACAAGAAAGGAGATTCTACCTCAACATTAGGAAGAACTTCCTGACAGTGAGAGCTGTTTGGTGGTGGAATACATTGCTTCAGAGGGTGATGGAGTCTCCTTCTTTGGAGGCTGTTTTTAAGGAGAAGCTGGATGGTCATCTGTCACAGAGAGTGCTTTGATTGTGTCGTCCTGCATAGCAGAAGGCGGTTGGACTGCATGGCCCCTGGGGGTCTCTTCCAACTCTGTGTTTCTATTATTCTAATTACACCAACAATCACAGATCCTGAACAATGTGAGTGGGAGAATACACTCCTTTAGAAAGCCTGGAACCAAAGCACACAGAGTTTTACAAGTCATAAACACTTGGAGCTGATAATGATTTTTAAATTTTTTTTTTAAAAAAAACATGAAATAAAGTCTCATGTTAAAGCACCGCAATTTAACACAGTATAACAGCACTTTGAAAACAACAAGCATGCAGGTCTCTTCCACATTACGAAGTTAGAGCACTTTGATCGCTCTTCAGCTGCCATGGCTCCATCATCATATGGACTCCTGGGATTTGTCGTTTGGTGAGGTACTGAAAATCCTCAGCCAGACAGTTTTAATGGCCACCCAAACTACAAATCGCAGAATTCTGCAGGATGCAGCCATGGCAGTTAAAATGGAATCATAGTGCTGTAATTCCACAATGTGAAAGAGATCATATGCCTCATATCCCTTCCACAGAAACAAGTAATCCTGAAATCCCTCTTTAAATGCAAAAGCCTGGTGGAAAGAGACCAGAGTGCCGAGGGGACACAGCCTGGCCTTCCATGGAAGGAAATACTGGTCACTTCCTTCCATTCATCTTAGCAATGGGGAGATTTGTCTTTTTGGTGTAAGCTTTTTTGAAAGGAAAATCTACACACTGTGTGAATACATACTACCTTTCAGTGCCAGAAGCTTGCTTCTTCTTTTCTAATAATATGCAAAAGGACCAAGTGAGCGATAAAACACAAGAGGTGGAAAGAAAACTACCCAGAAAAAAGAATGGCGGACCTTCTGGTAGAGGCTGAACCCTGGGATGCAAAAGAGGTCCATTATCTCTCATTGCCCATGAAGTGGATGAGCAAAGACACATCACAAGATGTGGCAGAAAACCCAGAAGAACCATTTGGATGGCAGATTTTTTGCAAGACAGAACAGAACAGCTTTATTACAGGTACTGTACCCAAGGCTAACCTGTCTCTGCAATCTCATTTTTCATGGCCCTAGAGGATGACCAGTAATTTGCATTCCATGTAGTGAAGCAATCGGAAAGCTTCTTCTGGGCTGATTACAAGATAAGGGAAATGAATGACCCAAGGCTTCCTAAGCTCTCTCCAATATAGGGGACCAGCAAAGTTTTAATTATTTTTCCAAACCAGGGGGCCAGGGATTGGAACCATCTTTGTCCCCCACTGGCTACAGCCAGCCCCTTCTTTTTTGGAAAACTCTTCCTGGACAGGTGGCCAATAGTTTGTGGAGTAGCACCGGTTCATGGAACAGCATTCATTAAATGATACAGGATAATTACATTTTTAAAATTCAGGATTTCCCCAGAAACACAGAGCATAAGATGATCCAAAGATGTGGGCTGAAGAAGCCCATGACTGGAATCTTGTTCGTGATTTATGTACATAAAAGGCCTCATCTGCACTGCAGAATTAATGCAATTTAACTGCCATGGCTCAATGCTATGGAAACCTGGGATTTGTAGTTTGTTATGGCACCAGGGCTCTCTGACAGAGAAGGCTAAATATCTCACAAAACTACCAACCCCAGGATTTCAGAACATTAAGCCATGGCAGTTAAAGTGGTGTCAAACTGGATTATTTCTGCAGTGTGGATGCAGCCAGAACCTCCTGGTAGCATTAAATCCCACCTCCCCAGCCACTAAATGTGTCCCTGGCCACTGAAGAAGTCTTGCATGGCAGGGGGAGGCATTCTGCAAGAGGGTACTGGATACTCCCTTGTGCCACAAACCTAGAAAAACATGATTACATGTAACCCTGGACACATTATTCATAGCTATATGTAGTCTGTTTTAATGCACATGGTGAGACACTTGGGTCCTGCCCTGAGAGAAAGGCACGATATGAAGAAAAGCCGTGCAATCGTTACTCAAGTCACCTCCTCTTCAGATTGCTGCTGTGCATTATAGATGACCCTCCTTTCAAAACAGTCTGAAAACATCATTTAGTTCAAAGCAGAGCAGCTAGAGAGCTTCTAGGAGGGGTTGATCACTGTGACCAAAGTGGGCCAGTATTTTGCCGTGTGCAGTGGCCAGCCAATCTCTTTCTGGCCCGAATCCAAAGTCCTAGTTTTAGCCTCTTAGAGTTTGGTCACTTAAAAGGAATGCTTCCTCTTGCCTTTACCTACCTGTATTCTTCAAAGTGTCAGCAAGATGTAATTGAGTGTTAGACTAGGTCTAGGACACTGGGAGACCAAGTCAGAATCTCCACTCAGCCATGGAAACCCACTGGGTGTCCTTGGGAAAGTCACCCTCTCTCAGCCTCAGGGGAAAACAAAGGCAAACTCTCTCTGAACAAATTCTACCAAGAAAATACTATGATAGCTTTGCCTTAGGTTTGCCATAGGTCAGAAACAAATTGAAGGCACACAACCACAATACCCCTTCCCACCATCACTTGGTGCTCCTGTCAAATGAGGGAAGACAGGAGGCAATATGACACAAAGGGAGAAACTTTTTGGTGGTGGTACCCAGTGTAGGGAATATACTCTCCTGGGACAATGGATGCAAACTACAGGAAAAGAGATTCCACCTAAACATTAGGAAGAACTTCCTGATGATAAGAGCTATTTGATAGTGGGATATACTGCTTTGAGGTGTGTTGGAGTCTCTTCCTTGGAGGTTTTTAAAGAGAGGCTAGATGGCCATCTGTCAGGGGTGCTTTGATTGTTAGTTTCTGCATGGCAGGGGGTTGGACTAGATGGCCCTTGAGGTCTCTTCCAACTCTATGATTCTATAATTCTATGAGAGTTTTATGGTTTTGGGGGCACCAGGTGAAGATGTTCCCATTCTGTCAGGGATTTTTAAGAACTGACTGCTACTGTGCACACTATCCTCTCACTCAGCATAGAAATCTTGATCCCAGAGTAGCCCCTGCAAATTCTAGATGCAAACTGGGGCAGACCCACAAGTGCTGCAAAGGATATTCTTAAGCTATCTATGTGCTCATGGATGACACCTTCCATCATCCCGTCCACATCTTGTAAAATTGATAATTGAGTGTTAGACTAGACCAGGGGTAGGCAACCTTTCCCCTTTAAGGGCCAAGGGACTTCAGCTCCCAGAATCCCAGGAGCTATTGGCCAACATGGGACTATTGGCCAATATGGCTGAGGCTTCTGGGAGCTGAAGTCCCTCTGCCCTTAAAGGGGAAAGGTTGCCTACCCCTGGACTAGACCATAAAACTCAAGTGACAGATTGTGACACACAATGGCTTCTTAAGCACCTGAGACCTAATTCAACTGTTGCTGAAACCACACAAACCAGGTCTGTCATGAAATCATCTTCTACATCAGCTGATAACGAAGGCCTTAAATTGGATTTACCCGTATTTTTCGCCATATAAGACGCTCCAGCATATAAGACGCACCCAATTTTAAAGGAGGAAAATCCAGGGAAAAAAGATTCCTCCCTTTAGCCGCGGCTGGTTGTTCAATGGGCTGGTGCTGGGATCGGAGCACTTCTCCGATCCCAGCACCAGCCCATTGAACAACTGAAGCCGCAGCTGGAAGGAGGCCTCCTTCCAGCCGTGGCCTCAGTTGTTCAATGGGCTGGTGCTGGGATCGGAGCGATCCCAGGACCAGCCCATTGAACTGAAGCCGTGGCTGGAAGGAGGCCTCCTTCCAGCCGCGGCCTCAGTTGTTGAATGGGCTGGTGCTGGGATCGGAGCGATCCCAGGACCAGCCCATTGAACTAAAGCCGCGGCTGGAAGGAGGCCTCCTTCCAGCCGCGGCCTCAGTTGTTGAATGGGCTGATGCTGGGATCGGAGCGATCCCAGGAGCAGCCCATTGAACTGAAGCCGCGGCTGGAAGGAGGCCTCCTTTTAGCCGCGGCCTCGGCCGTTCCTGTATATTCGTCTTATAAGACGCACCAACTTCCCCAGCCACGTTTTGGAGAAGAAAAAGTGCGTCTTATATGGCAAAAAATACGGCAATGGCCCAAAGATTCTACTCCTCATAGGACTTGTGAGTCTGCATCATTAATTATACTGCATGCATGGAGGCATATCAACAGAACTTATGGGAGAGGATTCTGCCATTGTTGAATAAGCTCCTTGTGAGTAGAAACACCTTGCTCATGCCCTGCAAGGGAAGGCTCATTCAGATCAATATGTCATGTCACATTGCTGAATGTTTTGCGAAGGTCCTGGCAAGAGCAGTGGCACTGCAGAGGCATGCCTGGCTAAGATCTTCAGGCCTTTCTTCTCAGGCTAAGGTAACAGTCGAGTACGTGCCCTTTGATGAATCTGGCTTTTCAATAAAGGGACAGATGGGAAGCTCAATTTCATGCAGAAGATGCAATCTAATGCAAAGAAATATGACATGCCATCTCATTCACAATCCACCTCCAGAACTCATTTTGGATGGCATTGTTCATTCCCAACTCAAAGATGCTCCTTTAGCCCTGTGTCAGCTCAATAAACTTGGTACACCTCCCAGTCTTCCACCTCCTCTGGGAAGCAACAGCCTTCAATACTGAAGTACCATCTGTTCTTTAAGAAGAATGGTCAGGAATATTCCAGAAGGCATCATTGACTTCTTCCAACAACTCCTCTAAGTTTTGGTCCTGAGCCATGCCAGAAAGTCTTTACTCTCTGGGCTCAAATCTATTTGGCCATACTCCAGCTCCACCCTGAGACCATCCCAGCAGAAAGCACTGGGCAGTGTGGTGGGCACAGGTACCAGCAGAATCCCAGTGGGCACCTACTCCAGACACTCAAAAATGGAGGGTTGCTGAATGAGACCCTTGGGGGACTGCTGAACCCTGGTTTCTCCTCTTTCTCATTCCCTCCCTCCACTCTTGCCTGGAGTATCCAGGCAAATAAAGCTGGGAGAAATTAATCTTCCTACCCCCGGTCTCCTCTGTATTCAAAACACAAGGAACATGTGTAGATTCATATCACACTCCAAGATGTGAGTCACATTTGCTTTGTTGTGGAGCTTTGGGTGCAGCCTGGCCTGAAAACCAAGAGGACTTGATTGCGAGATCAAGAAAAAAGATTAGTGCTATTTCTCTCACCCTCCTTTTTGCCCCTATCCATGCATTACAACATTTATTACTCAGCAGCTTGCGAGATTTAAATGAGATGTTACTCAGACAAAAAGATCATGTTCCTTTCCACCCTACAGCACAATTCCTGCAGAAATCCAAAGAAGATTAAGAAAAAGGAGAAAACATATCCAGGGGAAGCCGTGTTGGCCATATAGCAAATCTAATAACATCCAAAATCCACCAAACAATGACACCTTTATTGGGCCAACCAAAATGCACCATATACATGTTGCAAGCTTTCAAAGCTCCAGTGGAACTTTGGAAGCTTGCAACATATATATGGTGCATTTTGGTTGGAACAATAATGGTATTACTGTTTGGTGGATTTTGGATATTATTGGAAGAAAAAGGAGATTTCAGATAAGCTTGTTCTTTCAAGTATCCAGTGATGTGTCAGACTTTTGGTTGTAAGGCACTTTTCTGGTTCTGCTGTATGACACAACCAAGCATGTGCCTCCCCACTGGGGATGGTGTCCTCCCTTATTTGTGGACTGCAGCAACAAGCAATGACTAAAAAATTGTTGTGCATGAGCAGAGCGAACATCTGCCAAAGGGTTATTCACACGGTGAAAATAAATCTGGGTTAAATCTCCATTGTTTACACATATCCCAAATGCACCTGATTAAGTTTTTTGTTGGAGGAAGGTGCTGCCAAAAAACCCCACTTAATCCGGGATAATCGATATTGGGCTTTTCTCTGAGTTTTTACAAAAGATTTGCATCATTGGCTGTGTGAATAGCGATGTGAATAGACCCAATAGACACATGATAAAACTCTCCATGCCTTTAACAGCTTTTGAATACACTCTCATCATTGACAGCCCATGTGGTCGAGAAAGCACTGCCCCATTGGAAGAGCTGCTGGGGAGAAAAGAGGGAAAGAGATAGGAAATGGGGGGAGGGGGAAAGAGAAAAAGGGATGCTGACCCCCACCCCCTCTATCTGGACAAGGGACACCAGTGGATGCGGGGACAAGGAAAGGGTGCCACATGTATGAGCAACTGAACTCACAGAGATGCGGAACAATGTGGTTCCCGGAATGATGCAGTTCGATGGCATGAATAACAAACCTGGAATGCGTGAGTGAGATTATTCACATTGTTTATGATTAAAAAAAATAATGACATGTGTGAATGAGTTTCTGCCTGGCCCAGCAAAGGAAGCAAAATGCTTTCCAGGGAGGGGGAATTCCCAGAATGACACCTCTTGGTGTAAATTAATCCAGAGCCAAGAATTGCAATGTATGTTTCACCTTGGGAAGGAAAGTGCATTGGGAGTGCTGGGGCTCAATCTCTCCACCCTGTCCTTCCTTCTCAATGTATTTTGGCATTTTGATGAGTCCATGCTTTGCATGAAGGAGGCTCCCAACTCAGTCTCTGGTGGCATCACCAGCTACTAGTCAGAGGAAACAATGCTGGGTAAAACTGGCCAAGAGCCTGATTTTCTAGGGGTGCCTGCATGCCATGCTCAGCAGGGGTGATGCCCATGTTCATGGTGAGTACAGAGGAGGGAGCCAAAGGAAAACTAGTCATTAGTCAATCCCAGGTTGAAAAATCAATAGTTGGGAAACCCCAATGGGATATGCTGAACATACTGTAAGAAAAGCAGGCTTGGACACAGAAGGAGGAGTGAAAATAGGAGGAAGGAATATCAACAATCTAAGATATGCAGATACCATAATACTAGCAGAAAACCTCCCAGACCTGGAACACCTACTGAAGAAAATCAAGGAATAAAGTATAAAGGGAGGCTTACTGTTGAACATAAAGAAAACAAAAATAATGACCACTGAAGACCTTCACAAGTTCAGCCTAGACAATGAAGAAATAGAAACGCCGCTTTCCAAGGAGCTTATCGCAAAGTTAAATAATACAGTTTACCTGATCTGGCTTAAAATTTAAATTGGGCAGCATCTTGATATTATCACAAGGATTTTGCCACCAAATTTGCCACCTGAATGCAGCCCGGGTCCACCCCAGCTCCCAGGGGTGCTCAGAGTGGCTGTTTTCAAAGCCGGGAGTTTTCTGGCTTGAGAAAACGGCCTCCGGAACAGCCCTGGGAGTGGGGATGGACCTAGGCGGTGGATTCGGTGGCTTAAATCCTTGTGATAATATCAGGATGCTGCCCAATTTAAATTTTAAGCCAGATCAGTTAAGCCGTATTAATTAACTTTGTGATAAGCTCCTTAGTAAGGAGCACAACTACTCATTTGTTTTAAGAACAAAAGGCAATAAGCAGTCAATTAGCTAAACAGAAAGAACTTCACCATTTAAGATTCCCCATTTCTAATCTCTTATCTCAATGTGGACTGATCTGAGAATTTTATCAAAATTCTCATTCATGTGGTCCACAAATGTACTTTTAAGTATTCAGAACAAGGTGATCTCTCCTATTAAGTTTCCCAAGGTGATGTCTCCCGGGTGGCACAGTGGTTAAATGCCTGTATTGCAGCCACTCACTCCACAAACCATAAGGTTGCGAGTTCAATACCAGCCAGGGTTCAGGCTCAACTCAGGCTTGCATCCTTCTGAAGTGGTTAAAATAAGTACCCAGCTTGTTGGGGGCAATTAGCTTACAGTTGTAAACCATTTAGGGAGTGCTTACATACACTGATAAGCGGTACAGTCGTCAGCCTATGGCCCGTGTGCCAAGTCCGGCCCGCGAAGGCCTTGGGACTGGCCCATGGCCAGTCCTGCTGCCGCTGCCGCCGCCACGCTTGCACACGCATGCACACGACGGCGGGCACCATTTTGGAACAGCCAATGGTGCTGGGTGTTCCAAAATAGCACCCCCACGCGTGCACGCATGCACACGACAGTGAGCGTCGTGCATATGCACGCGCGCGGGAGCAAGCGCACATCGGCTCCAGCGCCATTCCCCCCCCGGCCCCTGGCAATAAAAAGTTGCCGACCCCTGTTTTAGAACATTTAAGAAGAAGAAAGGGCAGCTTCCTAGCTCTATGCAAACTCAATAAATTAAAATTCACAATCTTCTGGCTATAAAAAAGAAAAGCAGGGAAAGGATCCTTTTAGAATTCCTTTAACACAGCTCTGAAGAGCCTGTACACCTTATTTTTGCAATATAAATACCTCCCACAGCATCTCACTTTAACTGCATTTTAGTCCAATACAGTTTTTGAAAATGGTGCAAAAATGAAAAATAGATCTAACAAAAAAAAAAAAAAAAAGGAGATTCTGTTTAGTACCACTTGAACCAACTGTGCCAGAACTTCCCTCTCCCGTTCTTCATTACATTTTCAGGACACCATGTCATGCAATGCACATCTTCAGACAATACACTGACTCTTACACACCTCCGCAAAACCTTTCTTAATGACATACTGTGGGATGAGTATGTAGAGAGAGCTTATAGCACCTTTGAGATTAACTGAAAGAAATAAATTGGCAGCATGAGCTTTCGTAGAATAAAGTCTACTTCATCCAAATGCATCTGAGGAAGTAGACTGAAGTCTAAGAAAGCTCATGCTGCCAACGATTGCTCTGCAGAAGAGCATGGTATAAATACATTTTATTATTATTATTATTATTATTATTATTAACTTCTTTCTTTCATTTAGAGGGGTTGCAGACTGCCAGAAATAGTGCAAATTGAGTCCACATTAAGGGTTAGGGTTAGTGCTAGGGAATCATGGGAATTGGTGTTTTTTTTCTGAGACATTGAGCCTTCTCTGTCAGAGAGCTCTGGTGCCACAATAAAATACAGTTCCCATGATTCCCTAGCACTAACCCTAACCCTAAAAGTGGACTCAATTTGCACTATTTCTGGCAGTCTGCAACCCCTCCTTAGTCTGAAGGGTGCTACAAGATCTCTCTACATACTGATTCTACAGACTAAGATGGCGATTATCTTTGAATACTGTAGGATGGTTCAAGATGCTCTTGCAAGGGTTACATGTTGAACTTCCACACAGCAACACAAATGAAAATGGAGGAAGTGGGGAGATGATAGAAGCTGCACGTATTATGCTAAGAGGCTGTCAAGCAATGTACAATGGATTGGAAATTTGCCCCACACAACAGTTGCCCCAAGAGCCTCAGGGGCTCTACAGATGACCCCTAAAGGGCGACTCTGTGCCGCCCCTGGGAGTACTGGATTGGGGCCACGCCAACTGCATGCCGCGGCCCTGATCTGGCACTTTGCCTCTCCAAAAAGAACTGGTAAATGCTGCTCCTTTTTGGAGTGGCAAGAGGCTGCCCTTGACGCCGTGGCAGCGGCTTTTCCGCACTTCTTTGGCATAGCGTGTCTGTACGCTGCGCCAAGGGAGCACCCTGATGCCGCCCACCATGTGGCAGGGCACGCGGCATTACAGGGGCATCAGGGCAGAATCGGGGCGGCCAGCATGCGGTCACCACGCCCCGACTCCACCCCATGGCCGGCCCTTTTGACCACTTTGTACAGGGCATCAGTTTTTATTCTCTTCCCACACTGCAACTAAAGGCACACAGCTCATTTCTGAGAATTTTTTAAATGTTAAAACTCAAGGAAAGTTACTAGAGTATTATTATTATTAATTATTATTATTATTATTATTATTTTGGCTTTTCCTTGTTTTAGCATTTTTGTAGGGGGACCAATGAAATAAAATAAAAATAAAGAATCAAGGATTTGTATTTTAAAAAAAATATTGAATGGCAAGTCTACTGTGGGATACAGTTTTTCTAAGTACCAAAGTATCAAATCGAATTTATCAGGACAAAACAAGCGAAGCAGTAATATCCAATTTATTAGTTAACATTCTTGCAAGAAGGGGTGTCCTAGACAAGTAGGCACACTCCCCCACACTTGACACAGCATGGTTTTATTCCCTTTCCCTGGCTGTATTTTTCCACTCCCATAATATTATTGGTTAGTTAAGACATACGATCAATTTTAAGACCACCTTTTTCATGTATGTAAAAGCCCAGCTCACAACATATCTCTTCATACATCTCACGACCATTTAAAATAGGGATAATTTATGCAGGCGAAGTTTCAGAATTATGCATGAGTCAATTACACAGAATCAGTTTGTGACTCTTTGGTTACCTTTAGAAAGAAATGCTGTCCTTGCAATTAATTTGGAATGTAACAATAAATCCTTCAATAGCACAACTCCTATCTCAGCTTTGTCCATTAGTTAAACAGAGCCTGGCATGTCTTTGTCTTGGCTAGCTAAACTATTTTTACTTGAAGGTTTTTTAAGGTTCAGAAAAATATTAAAACTTTAATCACTTTATCCTATTAACCCTCTTTATAATTTTTTGTTAAGGTTTTAAGGTGATATTAGTTAATTATAGAAATTATTCTTAAGCTAATCAAACTAACTATTTAAGCCTAACATATTTTATAATGGAATATATAACTCATTTATTATTAAAGTTTTAAACCTATCCCGTTATTTGTATTAGTAAACTTTAAAGCACTTAATAAGTGTTCAATTGTTTTTTTATTTAGAAATCTGAAGCCAAAGAACACTTTTACAAAGAGTTAGAAAGATGTGGCTTCCCAAAATACATTTTGACCTTAAGGCTGACCTTTTGGACTCCAATTGCTTTCTTTTGGATCATTAATTTTCAAAGACTCTTTCTAGGACATTTTTATCACTCCTAAAGTTAAGAGGAAAAAACCTATTGGTCACACTGAGCCCAGCCCCTTTCATTTCAACTGAGTACATAGCATATAAGTATCTAAATGTTATATGCATATATATATATATATATAATAGGTTTTTATATTTATTTACCTGCCCCTCAACAACATCCACTAACTTCCAACCCCCTCCATATGACTTTTGATTATCCCTCTTATGTTTAATTCAAATTTATTTCTCTCAAATGGCACCCTCCTACAGAATCCTGGGATCTGTAGTTCGCCTAGGCACCAGAGTTCTCTGACAGAGAAGGGATCTGTGAGGCCTATGAGGGTGTATCAACGCTGTAGAAATAATGCGCTTTCATACCACTTTAACGGCCACAGCTTCCTCCTACAGAAACCTGGGATTTGTAGTTCTCTGAGGCGCCAGAGCTTTCTGACAGGGCAGGCTGAATACCTCACCAAACTACAATACCCAGGATTCAATAAGACGAAGCTGCAGCACTTAAAGCGTGTCAAACTGCCTCATTTTTACAGCGTACATCAGGGGTAGGCGACCTTTCCCCTTTAAGGGCCGAGGGACTTCAGCTCCCAGAATCCCAGGAGCTCTTGGCCAACATGGCTGAGGCTTCTGAGAGGTGAAGTCCCTCGGCCCTTAAAGGGAAAAGGTTGCCTACCCCTGGCGTACATTCACCTTAAACCAGGGGTAGGCAACCTTTCCCCTTTAAGGGCTGAGGGACTTCAGCTCCCAGAATCCCAGGAGCTATTGGCCAACATGGGACTATTGGCCAACATGGCGGAGGCTTCTGGGAGCTGAAGTCCCTCGGCCCTTAAAGGGGAAAGGTTGCCTACCCCTGCCTTAAACCTTTGTGATTCTCAGATTATGGGCCTCCAGATTTTTTTGGACGTCATCTCCCAGAGTTCCTGGCCGTTGGCCCACATGGCTAGGGCTTCTGGGAGATGAAGTCCAAATAAACCAATACACGGCTTTGGCTCAATCCCTGTTCCCTTTTCCCTCACAGCTCGCCCCGCCCACTTTAGGTTCCTCCTCTTCTCTAGCCGCTCACACACAATGCGGCCTAGTGCTGCGTCACTCCCCTGCTCCTGCTGCGGATTGGTCGGAGTAGGCCCCGCCCCTCCGCGCCTGCGCAGTCCCTCTTTCGTGTCTGTGAGGGGAAGCGGCTGGCGATGGAGGAAGGCGGCGGCGGCGGGAGCAGTAGTTGTCAGCGGCGGTCCCAGTCGGGCGGGTCGGGCTCCGGGGCGGGAGAGGAAAAGCAGGCGGGGCCCTGGAGCCGGGACAAGAAGGACCCCAACGCCCCCAAAGCGGCGGACAAGGAGCAGGAGCTGGTGAGGAGGAGGAGGCCGAAGAGGCCGAGGGAGGGAGGCGAGCTGAGTCACCGCCAGGCCCTGAAGGAGCCTCGAACTACAACTCCCAGGATCCCTTCTCACTGAGGGGGCCTCATGGGTCGCCATCTCGGCCCCTTCCCCGTCCAGTTCTCGTTCGTAGCCACACGGCACCCTTACCTCGCGATGATTCCGCTCCAACTGCCACAGCTGCCTCCTCTGGAACGCTGGGAATTAGAGTCCAGGGAGGGAGGGAAGGGCGTTTTATTTTAGGTGTACAGAGTAGGCTTTCCACATTCGCTGGTCTCAGGGGCACAGGGCCCCCGTGAAAGAGGAAAAGCCACAAACGAAATACCACTATTTTGCTTACCTGAAAGAGCACCTCTCTAGGAATCTCCTAGGTCCTCCAGTGCAACTCTGTGGTCAATACGTGACAGAAAGTGACCATAGAATCATTCTAGAGCAGGGGTAGGCAACCTTTCCCCTTTAAGGGCCGAGAGACTTCAGCTCCCAGAATCCCAGGAGCTATTGGCCAACATGGGACTATTGGCCAACATGGCTGAGGCTTCTGGGAGCTGAAGTCCCTCGGCCCTTAAAGGGGAAAGGTTGCCTACCCCTGTTCTAGAGAAACTACAGATCCCAAGACAAATGTTTTTCTCTCCTGGGAATCTTCTAGGTCCTCTAGTGCAACTCTGCGGTCAACATCTGAGGCTTCAGTCACTCCTGGGAACCACAGCTCTTTGACAGGGAAGGCATCTATAAGGCCTGTGGGGTGCATCTACATTGTAGAAATCATGCGATTTGGCACCGCTTTAACTGCCAGGGCTCCCTCCAATGGAATCCTGGGATTTGTACCTCGTTGGGGGCACTAGAACTCTGAAAGAAAAGGCATTTGTGTTTCAAAGCACTGCAGAAATAATCCACTTTGAGACTGCTGTAACTGCCGTGGCTGCCTCCAGTGTAATTCACTGGAAATCTCTAGGTCCTCCAGTGCAACTCTGTGGCCAACATGTGTTGACTATAGGATTGCACTGGAAGACCTACAAATGTCTAGATAATTGTTTTCTCTAGCAATATCTAGGTCCTCCAACATGACTCTATGGTCAGCATCTGGTAGAGTCATGCTGGAGGACTTAGAGATTCCTAGAGAAAACATATTCATCCAATCCACAAATAATCAAAGTTGCAAAAGTCAAACCCACAAATGTAGAGGGGCTACTATATAATCAGCCCTCCATATCCACAGGTTCCTTATCCATGGATTCAACTATCCATGGCTTGAAAATGTTATACTCCAAAAATCAAACCTTGATTTTGTCATGTTATGTAAGAGACAGCATTTCTGTGCAATTGTACTTAATGGAACTGGAGCGTCCATGAATTTGGGTATCCACAGGTTCCTGGAACTGAACCCCAGTGGATAACAAAGGCCCACTGTATAAAAAATGTAGCAAAGATGTAAGGATCAATAATTTACAGTCACAATGTAGCATTGAACTGCTGCTAATAAATATAATGAGCCACAGAGAGAAAGTGGATGGGAAGAAAACCCACTCATTTGAGATGTGGTGCTGGAGAAGAGTGCTGAGGATCCCATGGACAGCCAAAAAGACAAACAAGTGGATCCTAGAGCAGATCAAGCCAGAAATCTTCCTGGAAGCCAAGATGATCAAATTGAGGCTCTCATACTTTGGTCATGTAACGAGAAGGAATTGCTTGTTGTTGTTGGTGTATGCCTTCAAGTCATTTCCGACTTATGGTGACCCTCAAGAGAACTTATCACAGAGTTTTCTTGGCAAGTTTTTGTGCAGGAGATTTGCCATTGCCATCCTCTGAGGATGAGAGTGTGATTTGCCCAAGGTCATCCAGTGGATTGCCATGGTTGAGCAGGGATTCAAACCCTGATTATAGTCCAATGCTCAAATCACTACACCACACTGGCTCTTAGAAATAAATTACTCATAAGAAAAATTCATAATGCTAGGAAAGGTGGAGGGTGGTAGAAAGAGAGGAAGACTGCATGCCAGATGGATAGAGTCAATTAGGGATGTCATGGGCTTGAACCTACAAGATCTATGCAGAGCAGTGGAGGACGGGGGGGCTTTTGGGTTTTTTGATTTTCTTAGTGGCCTGCATTTTCTTATCATTCTTCCTTTTGTCCCTTATAGTCTGAGGAAGACAAGCAGCTACAGGATGAGTTGGAAATGCTTGTGGAGCGCTTGGGGGTAAGTGTTCAGTTTTTAACCATGAGCCTGTTTGGAAATCTAATGGCAGAGTATAAGGTTTCCGTTTGGTTTTTCGAAGGACAGGAGCCATATGGAAAGGGTAAGTAAAGCTGTGTCCCTCCAGATTCTGTTGTACTGCAATTCCCATTAGTCTTTTCCAGCCAAGACAGGATGAGGAATCATGGTAGTAATAGTTCCTCAGTGTGTTGAGGGCTACAGTTTTTCCAGTTTTGCTATAGTGTTTCCTTACCATGGTAGGGCAGACATATGTCACCACACAAGTGTGTGGTACACTCAGGAATGTCTGGATGCATATAGGATGTTACAGTCTATGCAATTAACAGGTTTATTTTCTCCCATTTCTCAGCATAGTCTCATATGTGCAGAATTCTAAATATTATTTACAACACTTATGGTGTTACAAATAGATCTGCAACTGAATAAAGAAGTTTTAACTATTTAGTAGGTTAACTGTCTTTTGGTCAGTTTCTTGCATGTAAATAAACTAGAGTTTATAGGTGGGTTTTTTTGGGGGGGGGGGTATACTGAAGAAAATAAGAACTTAGTATTTAATAAATGGAAGATTCTACTCCTGGCTTTATGGAAAGGTCTTTTTTAAAGATGGCTTTCCCTTTTCCTATTCTAGTAAAACTAAAGTAAACTATTCTACCTGAACTTGACTAAAAAGTCAACATGTTTTTATTAAAAAATCCAGTCTCACAGATTAATCAGCACAAACTTTAACAATGTAGTTTGCTGTTGTAACTTTGCTGTCTTAGTTTTTAACTGGTTATGAATAAAAACATACTTTGAAAATGAGCTTTGTTTATACATTGCATCTTTTTAAAACAAAGCACTTTTAATTAAATTCTGAAGGAGCACAGAATAAAAAAAATGGTAAACCAGAAAATATTTAAAGGCCTCTTTGGGAGAAGGTAATTTATAAGAGGAGGGCTGCCACTAAGAAGCCCGTCTACCTAGTTAACATTTGCCTCATCTGCAAAGTTGGAGGCACTATGAGAGGAGCCTTTGATGAGAATATTAGTGATTGAGAGGTTCATGAAGAGCAGTGTCCAATAATGCCCACAAGAAATTCTCTTCCCTCTTTTACTCTTTCTCAGGACAAGCTTCAAATGCTAATGGTGTATTGCTTAACCCATTTTTAACACCTCTACTGTTGAGGAGAAGTGACAGCTTTGCTGTGGGGTGAGGGTTTGAAAACAGGAGATTGTTGTTTTTTTGATAGCAGCGGATTTGATTGCAGGAGCATGATACCTCTCTCTATCGGCCTGCCCTGGAGGAGCTGCGCAGGCAGATCCGCTCTTCCACAACTTCCATGACCTCTGTGCCCAAACCCCTGAAGTTCCTGAGACCCCATTATGGCAAATTGAAGGAGATCTATGAAAACATGCCTGCAGGAGAGAATAAGGTATGTAGCCTGATCTGGCCAGAGCAAGTTATAGATTGCTATCTTGGTCTGGCTTTCATTTGTCTCAGTTGCATTGAAGCAAATATAGTTTTCAGGTGGATCAAATCAGACTGGTGAGAGAATTAGAAATTCTCCTAGTATGGATCTCCTAGTGGGCTGGTTGAGCTGTTTGCTAAACAGGGGCATTTTTGTTTGTTTGTTCTGTTAGCAGACACGAGCAGTTTCTATGAAGACATCCTGTACTTTCCTTTTAATCTTAAAGGGCTGCTAGTTATGTATGGCTAGGAGAGTTCAGGGCTACCGAAACAATATGTAGTTTGCCACTCACATCCAGATCTGGGGCGGTCATAACTCAAATTGGCTGTCATGTGAAATAGGAACATATGAGGCATACATCTCTATCCATTCCCTTTCTGCTCACAGCGATTTGCAGCTGACATAATTTCTGTTCTGGCCATGACGATGAGTGGAGAGCGGGAGTGTCTGAAATATCGGTTGGTGGGGTCCCAGGAGCCTTTGGCCTCATGGGGGCATGAATATGTCAGGTAAGTGGTGAATGGAGAGGCTAGACCAGCTGAAACTCAGAAGTGCATTTATTTTACAAGCTGTTTCTTTTAGTAACTTGTTCTACATCTTTCCTTGGGGAGCTCAAGGCAGCATGCATAGAGTGCTCCCATTTAGGCATGGACCAGATCTGTGCCTGCTTAGCTTCAGTAAAGTTTCTTCCTCATGTTCTATCAGCCTATGACTTGGCCAGTGTGGGTCAGCACTGTTTTCCATTTCATATAAGGGGTGCTTTTATTAATCCAGAGGTCTCATGGATTACATACAATCTGTGAAATAGAAACAGTTCCTGCCTATAGGCCTACCATGTAAAAATATATGACAGAGAAGAAAAAGAGATGGGGAAGCAAATAGCTTTTCAGTATGAGTGGTGGAATGCCCCTTCTTCCCATCTCATTTCTTTGGAACTTAAGAAATGACTTATTATTGAGTTAGATCATTGATCCAGCTAACTCAGTATAGTCAACTGACTGTCAGTGGCTTTCCAGGGTTTCAAGTGAGATCCATGGTATTCCCTCCAAGTAGTAACTGGGATTGATCCTGCTATATTTCTGGAATCAGATGAGATGGATCAGATGAGACTGGAGACATTGTTCAAAGTGGAGGAAGGTATTTCTGTTGCAGTTTGGTGGAACGGTTGTTGGTTGTTGAAGGGGGAGCCGTTATGGAAGTAGCCTTTTTCCTGACTATAGGAAGATGGCACAGGAATAGAATTTAATAACTGCATCAGAAGTTGGTATCCTTGCCAGTTTTTTTTAAAGTTTCTGATGGCTGAAGAAGATACAGGATATATAAGACACACTTTTTCTTCCCCAAAACGGGGGTGGGGAAGTTGGTGCGTCTTATAAGGCGAATATACGGCCGATACCGCGGCTAAAAGGAGGCCTCCTTCCAGCCGCGGCTTCGGTTGTTCAGTGGGCTGGTCCTGGGATTGGAGGACTTCTCTGATCCCAGGACCAGCCCATTGAACAACTGAGGCCGCGGCTGGAAGGAGGCCCCCCTTTAGCCGCGGCCTCAGTTGTTCAATGGGCTGGTCCTGGGATCGGAGAAGTCCTTCCAGCCGCGGCTTCGGTTGTTCAATGGGCTGGTCCTGGGATCGGAGAAGTCCTCCGATCCCAGGACCAGCCCATTGAACAACTGAGGCCGCGGCTAAAGGGAGGAATCTTTTTTTTCCTAGATTTTCCTCCTTTAAAATTGGGTGCGTCTTATATGCCGGAGCGTCTTATATGGCGAAAAAATACGGTGGGTATCTAGGTATAGATATAAAAACCATGTCTAATGAAAACTTGGAATGCAAGGAAGCACAACTTCTTCACTGGGGATGGATGCCTTGACTTGCAACCCTTGGCAGTAAACTTTTTTAAATTTTTTGAAAAATTAATATTTGCTAAAGAATATTGAGTAGATATATGCTTAGTTAAATTGCATTCCCATCAAAGAACTGAAGTGAAGAAACCCCCTTTCTGAAAACTAATAGTGTGCAGTATAGGGATTCTGAATGTTGCATAACACAAGAGGTGTCTTTACTCTTTTTCTGAAATAATGTGAATGTCACTGATGTGAGTATTTGGAGGTTGACAGAGTAATGCTTCTGTTAAATCTGCCTGCTCATGGGCTAGAAGTTGCACTGTTTTAGTGGCTTTGTAGAGATCTAAATGCTCTTATATATGACCTGGTAACATATTGACTTGACTACTGCAATATGCTTTTTGTTGTCCTGTCTTTATTATGTATTTACTTACATCCTTTTGAATGTTTATAGACAACTTAGATTAGGAAATTTCAAAGTGGTGTAAAAAACCTGAATAAAATCATAAAACAGAATACAGCATTTACATGATCCATGAAATGGTAGCTTGGATTACATAGAGAATATGTGCAAAACTAGGCATGTTTTCATCCTTCATCTAAAATTGTTGAAGCAGTATTGAATCTCTAGGTATTTCTTTAAGCACAGTTGATTCAGAATGCAAGGGCCAGGTTAAAGTTTGGTATTAACTTGAGGAAATAGATAATGCCATTTCTGCATGTGCTGCACTGGCTATTGGTTTTGTTGCCAGTGTGAATTCAAGATACTTATACTCCTATTAAACGCTTTCTGTATTCTGGACCCAAGTTTTGAGGAAGCCACTTCATCAATATATTCTTTCTGGCTGTTCATGAGATGTAAAGATGAAAACCTCTTGACAGTTCCACTCCCTTTCAGACTGGAGACCAACACTAAATAGTCTCTTTTGGTAATGGCCCCCAAGCTCTGGAATTAGTTGTAACTGAGAGACTGTTTTCATGCCCTGTTTTCAACGTGTTCCTATTTTTAACCTAATAATTTATCATTATTGTTGTGATAATAATAAAATCATTGGTTATTTTATTTTGTTGTAGTTAGTGCAGATATAATCCAGCTATTAGGTTATAATTCTGCCTGGTATAAAAAGTTAAGTAAAACCTTGGTTGATGACCATCTGCCTGGGATGCTTTAGCTATGGATTTCCTTCATCCCTAGCAAGTTGGACTTAGATGACTCTCAGGATTCCTTCTAATTCTCCTGTTCTGTGATTCTACGAAATATTGTTTCTTTTGCTGTTCATCTTTCTTTCTCTGTCTCCTCAGGCACTTAGCTGGCGAAGTAGCCAAAGAGTGGCAGGAAATTGATGAGGCTGACAAGACCCAGAAGGACACGCTGCTGACCCTTGTGAAGGAGATTGTGCCATACAACATGGCTCACAATGCTGAGCATGAAGCTTGTGACTTGCTAATGGAGATTGAACAGATGGACATGCTGGAGGAATATATTGATGATAATGCCTACGCAAAAGTCTGTCTCTACCTGACTAGGTGGGTCAGTTGTAATGAGATTGATTGTGGGTATGTGTATGTAGAAGGAAGGCCTGAATTACTTGTAAGGTCAGGTCAGAGACGGGTGAAAATAAGGGTATTCAGAGTCCCCTTGTTTCTTCTGACTGATTTTAGAAGTGCAAACTACAACAAAAAGGTACTTGGATTTGTTTGATTTGACAAGGTGGGTCGCAGTTTAGTCTACTTATTTTAAAAAACAACAACAGATCTATGGAATTAAGAATATTTCCTGAAAGAGGGTTCCTATTTGCTTATACCTGCAATTAGAGGACAACGTGCAGTTATTCTGTCTCTTTTAAAAACTTTAAAGTGATTAAGGAAATAGCTTTTCCATGGTAAGAAAAAAGACAGAAAAAGCAGTAGAAAAACGAGGAATATGAATGGAGATGTTGTCTGAAGTCCTCTTAGAATTTTAAGTAGGATGATAGTGTAATAAAGACCTTGCGTGAAACTGCCTTCAGAGAAGCAACTTGTACACTTTACATTTAAGAAAGTCATAAAAAAGTAATTGTGGTTGGGCCAAGATAGTTGCTAGGGGATCATGCAGAAGGTCTTACTGGTGTGGGGCTTGGAAGAGCCATGGCACAACTGAACAAAACAGAGACTTAAGAGATAAGAGGAGGTAAAAAGGAAAAGTGAATGAAAGGAAAGGAAAAGGGGGGGGGGGGGAGAAAAGGTTGGAAATTACTTTTTTTAACAACATTTATCAGATTCCCCCAGCCAATGAACATAGTGGCCATGCTGGCTGAGGTGTTTAGAGAATTGTGTTCCAAAAATGTAATTTTTTCCAAGCTCTGGAAGAGTAAGGAGGACAAAAGCTGGACGGCTTCAAAGGGAAGTGTATAGTACAGTTGGCTATCCATATCCATGGATTCAGCATCCTTGGTCAAATCATTAGATTCCTTTTTTTCTTTCTGTTGATAATTAGCTTTGAAGATGATCTGTCTGCTTCCATCAGGTGAATGTGGCAACATTTGGTCCTGTGTGCAGGTTGTAATGCTGGGATGGATAGCTGTTGGACTGCAGCTCCTAGTATTCCTCAGCATTGGCTATGCTGACAAGGGCTGCTGGGAGTTACAGTCCAGTAACCACCCCTGTTGTAGTGTTTGCCTCCTTTCTTGTCACACACTAAGTGAACAAAACAGTATGCACTCAGCTTTGTACCAATCAGTCCTCATTTCCATCCCTCTCTCTCCTTCTCCCCCTGAAGCTGTGTTAGCTACGTCCCTGAGCCCGAGAACTCAGCCCTCCTCCGCTGTGCTCTCAGCATCTTCCGCAAGTTCAACCGTTATCCAGAAGCTCTACGCCTGGCCCTCATGCTGAATGACATGGAATTGGCAGAGAACATTTTCATCTCCTGCAAAGATGTGTATGTGGCACTCTTGTTCAGGGTTGGGTACTTTCTACAAAGTCCTGAAGACAGAGAGTTGTGAATGGCAGGCAGGGAATTGGAAAAGAGAACTGACTAGTTGCTCGAAAGAACTCTTGAAGGTTACTCATGCAGTAAGATTGTGTTGATTGGTACAGTTAATTCATTTCACTTGACAGGGAGAGGAAGAATAAAAGAAAGACAGGAAGCCCATCAAAGTTTGTCAGTGGGCCAATGGTTAGTTCCTAGTAGACAATGAAGTGCTAGCTGGCTGCTGGGACTCAAGCAGAAAATTTCAGGTTTAGGTGGGCCCTTGTCTAAAGGCTCTCCCGGTGTTCTTGAATATTAGCTTTTCCTTAATGGGAGAGATCACCTTGTTCTGAATACTTAAAGTACATTGGTGGACACAGGAATGAGAATTTTGATAAATTTCTGAGACCAGCCCACCTTGAGATAAGAGATTAGAAATAAGGGTCTTCAAAGGTAAAGTTCTTTCTTTTTAGCATGTTCACTGCTTATTGCCTTCTGTGCTTAAAACAAATGAAAAGTTGTGCTCCTTGCTAAGAAAGCTGCATTTTACAACTGGTATACATTTTTCTGATGGAGCATACTTGCATCATTTTTATAGCCTCTCTATTCTGGTTGCAGAACTTGTGTCTCAGCAGTACAGAATTGCAGGTTTTTGCCCAAAAAGACAGAAATTTGACTTTGGCTTTTCACAATGTTACTCTACCTGTTTGTTTCAAATATTTTCCCACTTATTTAAAAACCAGCAACTTCCAACAGAACAATAGTTACATGGAAATTAAAAAACAATGCATAAGAATTAATCTAAAATTAAACAAGGCCAGATGATGGATCAAGACATTTTACGGGAGATTAAAATCTTGCTCAAATAATTATTTTGTTTCCTTTTTGATGGTCAAGCTAGGATGGGGAGTGTCAGCATCTACAGAATTTAGCCCATTGTTTGCAGAAAAGGTCTGTCCTAGTCCATGATTAGTAATAATCCTAAATGCTTTTACTTGCAAAGGAGTTGCTGTGTTACTGGTCTGTAGGTTTTCTGGTGGCTGAAAGATAGGAAGATATCCAGGTCTGGCAGACTCAAAAAAAATCTTCCAGATAGGAAAATATGAGGTGGCTATAAGCCTTGTTACCTTGTACCGTGGGATGCTGCATGCCCAACTTCTGCTTGGGCCAAATCCAATGTTAGTTCTAAAGCAGGGGTAGGCAACCTTTCCCCTTTAAGGGCCGAGGGACTTCAGCTCCCAGAATCCCAGGAGCTATTGGCCAACATGGGACTATTGGCCAACATGGCTGAGGCTTCTGGGAGCTGAAGTCCCTCGGCCCTTAAAGGGGAAAGGTTGCCTACCCCTGTTCTAAAGAGTCGACCCACTGGAATTAGTAGGGCTTAGTTGTGGCTAATATATCACATTCATTTAATTGGGCATTTGCAAAATGGTATTAACTTTGAATTTAGCCCACTGATGTGTCTGTTTTTTTGTTTGGTTTTTACAGTGTCGTTCAGAAGCAAATGGCCTTCATGTTGGGTCGCCATGGAGTCTTTCTGGAGCTGAGTGAAGACGTTGAGGAGTATGAGGACCTCACAGAAATAATGTCCAATGTCCAGCTCAATAGCAACTTTCTGGCTCTGGCCAGGGAGGTGAATTCCCTATATTCTGATGCCAAGCTTTTTCAGTTCCCCCTTAGGCTATACAACAGTCTCCCTCATCCAGTCTTCCATAAACTTTCAACTTTTTTTTAAACATAGGGCAACAGTGTTGGTATGGAGATGGTGGGGAATTAGTCAGTGTTAGTGTTTCTGATGTTTTAGATGTTATGCCACCCCCCACCCCACCCCCGAGACTTTTTACAGATCTTGGATTCTGGATTTGAAGTGGATACTAGTGTCATGTTTCGGAGAAGCAGACCAAATGTAGGAGTATTCTGGAGAGTTAGCTTGTGCAACCAAATGGCTAGTTTGACATATTGACAGTTTGGGAGATAAGTGGGAGTTCTTTCATGCATTTTTAGGAGGTGGGAGGGCTATCTGGATCGCTTGTGCTAAAGGGATTAGAGTTTCCCTGTGGCGTCTGATCACTCACCACTGGAAATGAGCTGTGTTAAAAATCAACAAAGCATGGTCCTTCAGATGTTGTTAGGTTGCATCTCACAGGATTTCTTACTACTGGCTTTCCTGGTTAGGACTGGTGGCACTTGAAGTCCAACTTCATCTAAAGTTTTGCAGTTTACATAGCCCTGAGTTAGATGTATTTTTCCCTTCACTACAAAACAGGTGCACTGTAGGCTAAGGAATCTTTGGTATGATACTTTCAGGCATAGGACAGGGAAGAGTAATACCTTCTTTTCCTTTCAGCTGGACATCATGGAGCCCAAGGTGCCAGATGATATTTACAAAACCCATCTAGAAAACAACCGTAAGTTCTCTAAGAAATGGAGTTTGGGGTCTTTGTATGCGGTTTTTAGGTATCCAGGGTGGCTGTTCGCATTCCTGTCTCCATTCTGGGTTGTGCTCATATGAAACTTGCAATGCAGACAAATGCTACCTCCAGGTACCCTGCCTTTATAAAATGGTCCCAGTTTAGTCAGTTGTCTTTCTGTATGGATGTGTGGGTTCAAGAGACTTTCTTGCCCAAATAGATCACTCATTCTGCATTGAAAACTGCTTTTGGATCTCCTCTCACTCCATGGGTCTACTTCATCTTTTGGAATTTGTTTTTGCTATGGGATGGGAGAACTGATTAAATAAGCAGTTAGATCACTGCAGAATTGATCTCTGATAGTGTGAAACCAGGGTGTTTAATCTTTAAAACAATGAATTGTGCACAATACAGAATGTGTGCAAATAATTTAATCACAACACCAGCAGACTGATCATTTGCAGTGATTCTAATGTAGTTCTAATGAGATACACCAAAGTATGTAACACCAACCGTTTTGAGTATCCCTTATCAGGAATTCCTAAATCCTCCAAAATCGTCTACATGAGATAGTGACACAAACTTTGTTTTATGTACAAAACTATTAAAATAACATATTACCTTCAGACGTTGTACATAAGGTGTATATGAAACATAAATGAATTCTCTGTTTAGACTTGGGTCCCATCTCCATGATATCTCATTATGTATATACAAATATTCAGAAAACTGAATACCAAAACACTTCTGGTCCCAAGCATTTTGGGTAAGGGACACTCAACCTGTATTAGGCAAGATCAACTCAATAAGCTTTTGTTGGTGCTCTAAAGGGTGTGCAAAATGGGCGTGTTTTTAATGCTCTTGAGGGAGTGGGTTTGGCAAATTTTCCTTGGGATATAATTCCCTAGTGGTATACATGCCAGAAATTTAAAAAAAAAATAGAAATATATTAATATACTGTTAGTTTATAAAAATATATTAAATAAATATATTAATAAACATAATAAAATATATTAATAAAATATTATATTTATTATATTATATTTATTATCTTAATAAAATATAAAAATTACCTGACTGCAAATGGTGCAGTTGAACTTTACTCATTTTATGACTTTTGATTTTGCTAATAGTTGTCCTTATATTTTGTAATGACCACAGTTTAAGATTAAAAAAGGAACATAACTGCAGACAGTGAGAACACTAGCAACAATGTCTTACAAACTTTATAACAGGGGTAGGCAACCTTTCCCCTTTAAGGGCCAAGGGACTTCAGCTCCCAGAAGCCTCAGCCATGTTGGCCAATAGCTCCTGGGATTCTGGGAGCTGAAGTCCCTCGGCCCTTAAAGGGGACAGGTTGCCTACCCTTGCTTTATAATGTCACTGGTAGGGTTGCTAGAATAAAATCTGGAGAAGGCACCTGTCCCTTTAATGGCTGTGTAGAAGAGAATTTCAGTAAGAGTTATTTGTCCAAGTAACAAGCAATATCTGCTGAAATTCCCTCTCGTACCCAGCTGTTTTATATACCCAATTCACAGGGGTAACATGGAGATACTTCATATGACTTTATTCCAGACCTTGGCTATTGAAGGCTTTAAAGGTTAAAATGAATGCTTTGAATTTAGCCTTGGAAACACATTTTAACCAACATAAACCAACATGAACTGCTGTGAATTAAGCCTTGCATTTGGTTTGGGTAAAAAAGGAGTTGTTGTATTCTGTATTGTTTACAAGAACACAATGCATTATGGTAGTCAAGTTGAGAAGTGTGTAGTTACTCCTGAGCACATGTGCCACAGTTGGGAATCTCTTAATGCACTTAGTGTATTTGGGTGTGGGGAGGGAGAAGGCTGTGCATTCAAGAGGATTCTGTTTGTGTGGCAAAGTAATTCTTCGGACCTTAAACCTATCTGGAGAATTGAGTGGTTCTTAAAAATACAGAGTCTAGCCATTCCCACTCTATACTAGATTGGCTTTAGATTTTAAATATTGCCAGCTGCTGTGACCTTGCTTTTGCCATTTTCTTTAATAAGCTAGCCTGCATTGAGACAGAGGACTATGCAGTCTTGATGACTGCTGAATCTGGCAGACTGTGCCTTCCTGCAGTAAAGGCACTTTTTAGGCTGCTCTTAAAAACTCTCCATTGGATGACTGGAGAAACTAGGAAAGTTTACTAACACAAGGAATGTTCTAATAATCTTAGTCTGAGTTAGGAGTGTCTGGCCCCTTTGCATCAGTAGTGACTGGCTCACCCTGTACTTTCTCCTCCCTCAGGGTTTGGTGGCAGCGGCTCTCAGGTGGATTCTGCCCGAATGAACTTGGCCTCATCCTTTGTGAATGGTTTTGTGAATGCTGCCTTTGGGCAGGACAAGCTTCTGACTGATGATGGCAACAAATGGTTGTACAAGAACAAGGACCATGGTGAGAGGTGGAGCAGGTTACTTCTGGTCTGTTTGGCTGGCAATGGTGGTGGTGGTTGGGATGATTATGGAGGAAGACAGGACGGGGACTCTTCCTCTTGCCTCCAGTTTCTTCTGTGGCAACATCGCTGAAAGGCATTCTTTGATAGGGATGTGATAGTGATTGTGATATTTTGTAGGGCACTTTTTCTAAGAGCATTCTGGGCCAGAGAATTTATTGCTGAGGTAAAATTTGAATTAGGTTTCTGTTTGGTCTTCTTTTGCCATTTAATCCATTAACCATTTTTTTTGCTATATAAAAGAGATAGTAGAAGCACATGATGCAGAAATTGTAACTTTACAACAGCTGCATGTATTGTGCATGTCTAATAATGGAGGAAATATTTATTTCCAGTAGAGACAGAATGGATATTCAGGATATACCTTACACGGCAGAATTGACTGCCATATGGAGCCCAAGAAGTTGGACATCTGTTTTGACTAATATATATAGAGCCCAAAAGTGAACAGCTATTTCATAGAAAAGTGTGTTCATGTACAAACTATTGGTGAAACAATGTTCAAGATAAAATCAATCCAAGGTTTTAAATGTAATGCAACTTACTTATAAATATTGGATATTTTTTAAAAAGAAATTAAATTTGGAGCTTATTTTCTTTGATGCATTGGCTGTGGCATGTTAGTAAACTGGTAGTGGAAGGTGTTGAATGCGCCTTTTACACCTGCCATCTCACAGTGCAGCACTACAGAATGATAGACGGTGCCACTCACTGATTGAATTGCTATTTCACACCAAACCTGATGTGATGGGACCCCATTTTGTTTGAATTTCTTTTTTTAAAAAACAAAAACCCTCTTCACTGAAATATAGAACTGGCAGGAAGAAATGCAGTTGTTACAGCAGAAGACCCACAAGGCAGTAAATGGGCTCACATTCATCATTGTAAGAATGGTTTCATCCGCAAACCAACGTCTGGGACACACAGTATACAGAAAACCCACACATACAGACAGATACCTGCACAAGAACTCCAACCATTACCCAGGACAAAAAAGAGGCACAATAAAAACATTAATAGACAAGGCAAAAAGGATCTGTGAACCCCACTTCCTGGAAGATGAATTGAAGCATCTGGACTGGGCTCTACAGGCAAATGGTTACTCCAGCTCAGACATCAGAAGGGCTGCAAGACCCAGAAAAACCCAGAGGACTGAAGACAAGCAGCCACCCAAAGGGAAGGTATTTTTACCATATATCAAAGGAGTCACAGACAGAATAGGGAATAGTGAGGAAACACAACCTCCAAATGGTTTACAAACCAACCAAGAAAATCCAACAAATGCTGCACTCAGCGAAGAACAGGAGAGATCCTCTCACAGCCGCAGGAGTTTACCGCATACCATGCAGCTGTGGACAAGTCTACATAGGGACCACCAAACGCAGTGTACAAACACGAGTCAAGGAACATGAGAGACACTGCAGACTGGGCCAGCCAGAAAAATCAGCACTAGCAGAACACGTTATAAACCATCCTGGGCATAAAATGCTGTTTGAAAACACTGAAATTTTGGACCATGCCAACAACTATCAGGTCAGAATGCACAGGGAAGCCATCGAAATCCACAAACACTTGGATAACTTCAACAGGAAAGAAGAAACCCTTAAAGTAAACAAGATATGGCTACCAGTCCTACAAAATAAGAAAATCAGCACTCGGCAAATGCAAATGGGAAACCAACCAGGGTCAGGGGCTTTCCCAGCAGACAATAGCAGACAATCTCCTTGATTGCATATCCTCACCTGGAAGCCATGCCATTAACAACAGAACATACCTATTCAACACAGAACAATACACAGTTTACATGGGATTAGCAGACAGTAACCTTGAGTGCATACCCTCCCACCCTGGAGTCATGCCATTAACAACAGAACAATACCTATTCAATACAAAACAACACACAGTTCACCTGGGAACCACTCCTCCCTACCCAGGGTCTCACAGTATATATAGACCCATTCTCCTCCATTCCAGTTTTCTCTGAAGATGCCAGCCACAGATGCTGGCGAAACGTCAGAAAGAAACTGTTCTAGAACATGGCCACACAGCCCGAAAAACCCACAAAAAAGCCTGTGAAAGTTATTTTAAAAGCCTGTGAAATTCAAGGGTGTGTTCTTGTCTATATCGCTTTCTTTCTCCCCTGCCCAGCTATTTTAGTGACATGGGGCAATCGTGATAGAACTTACCATGTCACCTGTGGCAGCCATTTTGTGACTCACTATGCCTCACATGGCAGCCATTTTGTAAGGGTGCTCCTGGGATTTTCTCAAAATTCCAAAGTTTACCCATCATCTACAAAAGACTGAGGATTTGTGGTAGCACAGTAGTTCATGCCAGAGTCTCCCAAATTCTTCCCCCCCTTCTTGTTTTTGTTTCTCTGCAACCCTTGCATTGAAGGATAAGACCACTGCAGCAAAAACTATACCCTTTTTTTCTTTAATGGCAATTTGTCATCTGTACTGTCCTCTTCCATCAGTGTTTCTAAGTATGAACACCATACTCTTTGAGAGTGAAGCTGTTGGCTTTGCACATCTGAACTTTTGAGTTTGTGTGTGCCACATCTAACAAACATCTTACTACTCAGCCAGCAAGCTGAGAGGATTTCTGCAGAAAGTACAGAGGCCACTCTGTTCTGTAAACCTTTTTGCTTGAAGAGAAACAAAGTGCTTCTTCCTGATCAGAGACATAATCATTTAAAGTTGGAGGTACTGGTAGTGCTTGCCATAGGTACCTGCCCTTCCTAGTTGTCCTGAAGCCCTTTATGTCCTTACATACATATCCATCAGTCAGTGGTGGACATATAGATTAATTTTAACTGACTGTAATTCAGTATCTGTTGGATGTAGTGGCTTAAGTGGTTAAGATGCTGACTCTGTTGATTGCAAGATCGGCAGGTTGGCAGTTTGAGGGCCGGGTGCTGCATGATGGGGTGAGTCACTAGTCCCAGCTTCTGCCAACCTAGCAGTTTGAAAGCATACAAATGCAAGTAGATAAATAGGTACCATTTTGGTGGGAAGGTAAACAGTGTTCTGTGCAATCATGCTGGCCACATGGTCATAGAGTAGACTCTGACAGTGCTGGCTCTTTGGCTTAGTAACGGAGATGAGTATTGCCCCCTACGGTTAGACACGACTTGACAATCTTGTCAATGGGGAATACCTTTACCTTAATCCAGTATCTGGGCCCATTTTAAGAAGCTTTTACATTTGTTCTGCAGGTATGCTGAGTGCTGCAGCCTCGTTGGGGATGATTCTGCTGTGGGATGTGGATGGAGGGCTCACACAGATTGACAAGTACCTGTATTCCTCAGAAGACTACATCAAGGTGGGTGAATCTCCTGCTCAAAAAAGGAGAAAGTTCCTTTTGAACCACAGCTCCCAGAATCCCTTAGCCAACATGGCTGGCAGCTGAGAGTTGTAGAAAAGGTACTTTTCCAAGCTCTTTTTCTGGCCTGTGTGTTGCTGTTAGCCATTGCCAAAGAATAGGGCAGGCTCTTCTCAGGAAGGTAATAAGCTGACTTATACAGGGTTAGACCATGGGTCTATCTAGTGTGGTATTGTTACATTGATTTGTAGCATCTTTCCAGAGCCTTCAACAGGAACTGTTCCCACCGCTATCTCAAGATGGCAGGGACCAAACATGAGCGCTTTCATTTATAAAGTATGTTCTTTGTCACTGAGGAGAGTTGTGGAATGGGTGATGCTGTTTGGTCAGCTCTGAAAAATGGTAATCATAAAGCCTAATAATAATAATAATAACAACAACTTTTTATTTATAGCCCGCCCCTCTGCTCGGCAATCGGGGCGGGTTACAACATTTTAAAAAACGACAAAGTTAAAAGACATTCCCTCAATCCACAACCCTCCCCCCCTTAAAACCGGATTAAACTTAGAAAGAATTAAAATACAACAAAATAAACAACAACAATAATGCTAAAAATTTGGCAATTAGCCTAGCCTTATATTAGCAGGATAGTATATTTGCCACTCTGCACTGGGGCTAGATTCTGTGGCATATTCGTTGCAGTTGCTTAAATTAGGTGAGTAATGTAATTGCTTCCCATGCCAGTTTCACCCTTTCATCTATCCATAGCCTGAAATTCAGGTACTTGAAGTAAAGTTGCTTCCTCCCACCAGTAACCAGATATGCTCATGATGTGGATTACCAGTGCTATAAATCCATTCCCTTTCTACATGAACACCTTCCTTTAGGACCCTTACTGTGCAAAGTGTTGATTTTCCTATATTTTGTTTTACTGGATGGTGTCCTCCCCTCCCCGCAATTTTGTATTTTTATTTTATTTTTTGTATCCTGTAGTCAGGGGCTCTCCTGGCTTGTGGAATTGTGAACTCCGGAGTAAGAAATGAGTGTGATCCTGCCCTTGCGCTGCTTTCAGACTACGTCCTGCACAATAGCAACACCATGAGGATTGGTGCCATCTTTGGGTAAGGACCTGCCCAGGCTTTCCTTTTCTTCTTCATGGAACATCCCATGGGCCACTCAGATGACATGGTGCTCTCTTGCAGGCTGGGGCTGGCATATGCTGGGTCCAATCGAGAAGATGTCCTCACTTTGCTGCTTCCTGTGATGGGTGATTCCAAATCCAGCATGGAGGTGAGAGAGCAGTGTCACAGCCATTTTGTGCACGAGTTGCCTGTGTCATCGAGAGGGCATATTGGATGGAAAGAGCAGAATTGGAGCTTCTTGGGTTCAGGCATAGAGTTCTTCATTGGAGTTAAAAGCTCAGAGTTGTAAACTGTCTAAAAAATTTGGAGCCATGGGGGGGAAAACATTTTTTCAGGTGGAGGAAAGATAGAGAGAGAAAATAAATATCTTTATTTTCAGATAAAGAAAACGCAATCTTAGCCTCTTTGTGAATTTAAAATAATTTTCTTAGTTTAGGAACATAAAATGCTTTATGTATACCTTGCTTAACTTGGCATAGATATATTCAAAGAAAGCCAGTGCTGAACTAGGATTCTGGGAAACCAGGGTCCAAATCCCCACTCAGCAATGGAAACCCACTGGGTGGTCTTGAGCAAGTCACACTCTCTCAGCCTCAAAAGGAAGGCAAAGGCAAGCCCCCTCTGAACAAAACATGCCAAGAAAACCCTGTGATAGATTCACCTGAAGGTCACCATAGGTCAGAAACAACCAGAAGGCACAACAATAACAGCTTATTTAGAAAATAATAACTATTTTTTTTTAGTTTATTCTGAAAATAATTGCTATTTATTTGTTTTTCGTATGAGTTTATTTTTAATTTTTTTTTTTGTCACAGTTGGGGCTAGAGGGTTCAGTACTGTAAGGAACACCTGAACTGTAAGAAACCTCTTTGCTCTTGCCTGTTTATCAGGAGCAGGCAAAATGAAAAATGAGCAAGAATAAATCATTAACATTAATAACAGAAGTAAAATTATTTTGTGTTCTGTGCCAAGCAAACATAAAGCACCAATACCCATAAAATGCATTGAGGAAAAGAAAACTGAGATCAGGAATTGCAGTTATGGGAGATACTGTACATAATCGTATATAAAAGCCTATCTGCTACATAGTTTTTAGAGATAATGTGCAGAGAGTAAATAAAGATGTCATCTTAAAATATGTTATTCATCAGTAAAATAAAATATTCCAGAATCCACTTTCTCCATCCCCCCCATGTTTTCCTCCAGATACCTCTCTTCAGTTGAGGCTAGCTGGTGTTTGGATGGCTTTGGTGTTTAGGTTGCAATCTTAGGGCTTGTTCCAGACTTCCATAAGTCAAAACTAGAAAGATTACTCTAACATGAAGCCTTTCAGGAAGGAATTGCCAGGCTTACCATCTAATGCTATGATAGAATTCAAAGATATAGCCATGTAGAATCAGTATGTAGAGAGATCTTGTAGCACCTTTGAGACTAACTGAAAGAAAGAAATTGGCAGCTATGGTAGTTTGTGAAGCAAGGTATCTTCAGATGATCTCCTTGGGTGGACTCACTGCTCAGACACATAGAATGAGAGTTATATAAGTCTGAATAAATGAATATTTAGCATCTTCACAAATACATCAAGTCAAAGTAGATATAGCTAGGAAGCTAGCAGAACCTTCAGAAGATGCCAGGACACCAAAGGCAGGGCAATCCAACACTGTGGAGTTGACTTCTGTTTGACTGTTATCTTGAAAGCTTTGGGTAAAAGTGTAGTCTTACCAAGCATAGTAGGGCATAGCATGAAGAGGCTTAGGTATGCAGGCTTGAGATGAGCTTACTTGGGCTTCTGCATATTTGTGGGGGCGGGGGACACACACACAGCTGATTTGGAAACTTAAGGAAATAAACACGGCTGCCAAAGTGCTGAGTGAGACTTGGCAATCTGCTTCCACAATAAAAACATTGCTGCACTTATTTTATTTATTGGATTTAAAGATTGCCTTTCTCACCAAAATTGCAGTACTTGCAATAGCCAGCATTGTTGAATAACATCCTCACAGTAGTGTAACCTTGAAGTTGGGACAGCAGATACAGAGATAGGGAGATGTCAGGCCTGGAGTTCGACAGTGGCTTTAGCATTAGTTTCTTACGTGATACTCAGCAGTGTTCCTGGCCAGGTAAAATCTCATCTGCAGTGGCTACTTAAGGAGAGTTCTAAGGTTATTGATCAGAAGTAGGCAACGTCCTGGACTCAGCCCCCTGGGACTTAGAGAGAGCTGCATTGCCCATTTTTGAGGAGCCCAGCAGTTCCTCAGAAAGACTTAACTAAACAACAACAGCTGGAAGTCACCTTCAATCATGGTTCATATGGGTGGGGTGGAATCCATGGCCCCAAATCGGCTCAGAGGGGCCAATAAATGGCCCCAAATGACCAATTGCAGCTTTAGGAGGCTCTTAGGGAGTGTTACTGGCAAGGGCTGAAAAAGAAATTTGGCAGGGAACTGGGAGCCTCAAAAATTGCCCAGGGACACACTTTATCCACCTGCTATAAACCTTGCAGAGACTAGGAAAAGCTGAATCCCCTAATTGAGATACTCCTAAGTAATGGTTGAAGGTATAAAAGGGTCCCTAGGAAAAAGAATCTATTTTTATTTTTCTTAAGGGATTTATGTCTTGTCTTTCTCCCAAAATGAGATTCATTTAGTTGCCAGGGGACTCTTTCCTTTGATGCTTCACAGGATGATCATGTGCTGCAGAAACCAGGTGCCCTGGCCCTTAAAGGCACCCTTGCCTTGCAAGTACCTGGGTACCTTGTGTGCTGTTTTGCAAGATATGCCCAGCTGCAGAGGAGGTGTTGTGACTTGAGCTTCTTCCCTAGGTTGCTGGCGTGACAGCCTTGGCTTGTGGAATGATTGCTGTGGGTTCCTGCAATGGAGATGTCACCTCCACTATTCTTCAAACAATCATGGAGAAGTCTGAGACAGAGCTGAAGGACACGTATGCCAGATGGTTACCTCTTGGCCTAGGCTTGAACCACCTGGGTAAGCACACTGCTTAAGCTTTGTGGCTGTAAAATGGGCACTTATGTAATGGAGAAACAAGGTCCTGAGTGGAGCTTGAAAAGTTTTTTGGAGTACAGCTTTAGATTTTCCAAACTTTGCTGTATAGCCAGCTCCCAGTGGGAGGCTTTTAAGGTAATAACCCTTATTCGCTTCCTGCAGTATTCAGCCCTGCATTCTCTTTTGAGTACCGTTTCGCCCTCTGCCCCTGAATCTGGAAATGGGGCTGCAGGTGTGTCATGGCTCCTTTTCTTGGCCTTTCAGCATAAAGAGGCAACTGTCACAGTACCTCATGGCCATTTCTGGGCTAAGGAGGTGTCCCTGCACTGTTGAGGCATGTTGTCACACTTGAATTATTAACATCAGGGAAGACATTTTATGAAACAGATGCTCTTCTTTTATCACAGTGTTGTTTCCCTAGGCCAGTGCTTCTCAATTATTTTCTGTCATGCCCCCCCTAGGAAGAAGAAAACATTTCGCGCCCCCCGCGCAACTGTAAAATAGTATCATTTGCTCCCTCTCTCCAGCCGTAGAGTTGCTAGGCAACCCTTTACAGAGCCTCGCGCCCCCCTTTATGGAGCCTCGCGCCCCCCCCTTGGGGGCGCGCCCCACTATTTGAGAACCAATGCCCTAGGCAGAGAAATTGTTGTTAGAGCTGCCTCTGCTGGTCATATAAGGTTAAGCAAGGCTTTCTATTAGCAACACATCCCTTAGTGCAGCAGAGTGGATAACTTTAATTCCAAGTTTCTTAGGTTAATTATTTAACCTAAATCTATCTCCTAGTAATTGTAAATCTATTGCTTTCCAGCCTAGATTTTGCAAATGGATTGTTCAATTGTTTGTTTGAAACACTTTCCAATTGTCCCACTCTACCCCGGTATTTTCTCTGATCAGGATCCAAAACCATGAGCAATTTTTGCCCTCTTGCTTTTAGCCCTGTTTCACTTATAGCCTACTGGGAGATAAATCCCCCCCCCCTCATGCACACCTGTGAGCAGATGTGTAGATCACCCTAGATCAGAAAAAAAATTGCATAAACATTTTAATTGTAAAAATTCAGAAAGTGGAATTATTGGATTACAAACAGAAATCTTTTTCACACAACACTTGAGTTGACAGTGAGGAAAGAGCAAGATACTGTGATTGGCTGTTTTTCATAGTTGCTTGTAGCAGTTGCAGATAAAAGTTGTGGAAGTCTAGACACTGGGCCTGGTGGATGCTGTTCTAGTGCTTCTCTTGATGGGATACCCACATCAGGCTTGAGTCTACCTGGAGACTCTTGCTTAGATAGCCAAAGAGATAGCTCTCTGTGTGTGTATGTGTTGGAGCAAAAACAACAGAAACTGTTGTGGGTCCTTAAAAGATGAAGAAATTTATTGTAGCATACATTTCATGGAAAGAATCCTCTGTATCAGTGGAAATATACATCTTAAACGTGAAATAAGACATTCTTTGTTATTTTCAGAACTTGGAAAAGTTATTTTTGAAGTATATCTCCCAGAATCCCACAGACCATGCTGGTTAGAGGGATTCTGGGAGCTGCAATCCACCAAAAAGTATTGCTTCCCTGTGCTCTGATCTTGCTCAGATCTGTTAGGCAAGAACCAACTAGATCTTTCCCTGTTCTGACTCTTCAGGTCACAAATCATTAACCCACCTTGTCTTGAGGCATTTTTGTTACAGAGCACCCCTATTTCTTACAGGGAAAGGCGAGGCCATTGAAGCAATTCTGGCAGCCCTGCAGGTGGTGTCAGAGCCCTTCCGCAGCTTTGCCAACACACTTGTGGACATCTGTGCATATGCAGGTCAGTCTGGATTGAGCTTTGTTTGCATTGCCTGAGGCCATAATAGAGGCCCCTTCCCATTTTTACACAGTGTCCTGCCATCTTCCTCCAGGGTCTGGCAATGTGCTGAAGGTACAACAGCTTCTCCACATTTGCAGCGAGCATTTTGATTCCAAAGAAAAGGAGGAGGAGAAAGAGAAGAAGGAGAAAAAAGACAAGGAGAAGAAAGAGAATTCTGCTGACATGGGGGCCCACCAGGTAAGGTGCAGGCTCCAACAGGCAAAGGTTCACTCTTTTTCTCTCTCTCACCTGTGGCAGAAGGAGAATAGAGAAGGTCCCAGTTTCATCCCCAGGTATCTCCAACTGAACAGCACAAAGAGTAGGTGATTGGAAAACCCCGGAGAGGAAGTGCTGCTTAGAGTAGGTAAGACTTAAGTGGGCTGTTAGTCTGATCTACTAGCTTCCTCCTTCTGGCCATGTGGCACTGGGAAGAAAGTATTCCAAAATCCAGGAGATAAACATCATCATCATCAAGTTTGTTTGTGGCACAACATCCATTACAAAATATTATAAAAGCACTGCAGAAAAATTATAATAATACAGCCAGCATGCTTACCAGAAAAGTATCTACAAGATTCAAGGGGAATATAGGACTAAAATCAATTGAAATTACAGGGGGAAATGCCAGGGCAGCAATATGGCTACAACCACTGGTCCTCTTTGCAATCCACTGCTGATGTTTTCAGAAATTTGCAGCGGATATTTTGGGCTGCTATTGTGAATGTGGCCACCTTAAATGTAATAGATTTGGAGTAGTCTGCCAACAAATCACAAATAATATCAGGCAGCGTCCAACCTGCCCTCGCTTTCAAAAGGTCTCCCAGGTTCCTGGGGTCCCTATACAGTGGGCAGTGTAAAAGATAATGCACTAGGTCTTCCACTTCCCCAGAACCACAAATACTATGTGTAAGGGATCCCTTTATACCTTCCCTCTAAATGAGCTGAAGGCATTGTCTGAAAATGGAGGGCAGTAAAGGCTTTTCTTATACCAACGAAAGTTGTCTTGGAAATACTGTTGGAAATATTGTTCCCTCTTGATAAGGCTGTACCATGAAGAGAACACTTTCTGTTGGCTAGCAAGCATATTTTCAGAGGAATCCAACTCAAAAATCCTATCTCTAATAGAGTATTTGTCCTTGTGAATGATAGAGGTCTGGACATTTTCAAAATAGGAAAAGGACAATGTTGACCAACAGTGCGCCCATCCTCCCTTAACAAGTCGCTCAGTAAAACATTGTTTTGCTAAATTGCAATCTAAGGTCAGTCTTTTCCCATAAAGAATAACTGCTTTGTGGATTCTATCCTTAATAGAAGGGAAATCCACTTCCATCCTTAGCAATGAAGAGGGCACTCCCGGAGGAAGAGCTAACAGTTCTTTTCAAGAATCTGTTCTGTATGGTTTTGGCTGCTGCATGGACCTGTCCCCATAGCTCTACTCCAAAAAATTAATTGGGGCAGGACTTTGGGCTTAAAGATTTTTAGAATGGGGCCTACCAGGTAACCTCCACTAACCCTTCCAAAGGTTAGTATTGCTTTTGCTGTCCTCCAAGCTAAACATTTTGCTGCCTCTAAATGGCATTTCCAGTTTCCATTATAGGAAAAATGTCTCCCAGGTATTTGAAACTATAACATTGCTTGATCAGGTTACCATCTAAGTACCATTTGTGGGAGTGCTTCCTTTTAGAGAAAACCACTACTTTAGTTTTGGAATGGTTAATAACCAAGTTCTCCTGCCTGCAAACCTTGCCTAGCTTTCGTAGAAGTCTCCTCAGACCTATCTGAGTGATAGATAAGAGGGCCATGTCAAGGAGCTAAACTTTAAATTCCATTAGCAATACAAATACGGTAGGTACTTCCTCTGAGATGCAAGATGTCTCTGTTCCTTGTGAGGTCACAACCTCCGTTGTTAAGACAGAGAACATTGAATCTCTCAAGAGACGTCTCCATGCTTTTGAAATAGAAAAAATATAGGTGCTCTTTTGGTAAAACATGCTGAATGTAGTCCTAGTTTAAAAGTTTAATAAAGCTTCTGGTCATTAAGGCTTATGAGGGGAATGTTCAACAAAGTTTCAAGTGCCACAGATAAGACATGGCAGAGATTAAGGGGTTGGGGCTCCAATTATGGTACATATTTTCCCCCCAATCTAATATTGTTTCTGTGTTTACTTTTTGGGGTTCTAGGCTGGAAGCTGAAAGAGAAATATTTTACCATGTATGTTTACAGAACACTAATCTGCAATGAAATAACTGATGACAGTTGCTCAGAGCTTAAATTTTGCACCTTATTAATAACTCAGATACTGAGGATGTTGCATTCCTGCCAATAAACTCCTGCGTTTGCACAGTGCAGTTACAGAATAAACAAAGAACTGGAGCAGGAATGACAGAGAGCTGAGTGTTGGCTGGGGTGGAATTCCACTAGGAACATCTCCTCTCCAAAAAAAAATGGGCATGCTTTGTTGCTGGTTGTGCCTGAGCAGGCATTTGGGAGAATCCCTTTGTATCCTGTCCCAAGGGGTCCTGTACTCTTAATCTGTCTCTCTTTTGCTGCAGGGAGTAGCAGTCCTGGGGATTGCACTCATTGCTATGGGAGAGGAGATCGGGGCTGAGATGGCGCTACGTACCTTTGGTCATCTGGTGAGTTTGATGGGGTGGGGAGCCTACCATTTTGTGGGCAAAGCTTTTGGTAACCTGGAACTTGGATGTACAACAGATGGTCTTCTGTCATCATCTGGAGGCCTACCCTTGCTAGAATGGATAAACTTGTTAGTGGCTAAAGAATCCAGATAACGTTTTTTCATAGCTTCAGAAGGTAGATACGAAGAAACCTTGCAGGATTGCCAACTGGTCTGGGATCTTGCCGCCCAACATGGTCATGAGTCAGTTCGTAAGGTTGAGCAAAACTTAGGCAGCAAGTCATACTAAAAGATGTTTTATTAGGGCACATGTGCCTGCCTCCCCAAATACTGTCTGTGGTAGTTCTTGGTGTTGTGAGAAGAGAAATAGGAAAGGGTTCAGGCCTTGTCTCAGTTGCTCAGAGCAAGTCATATCCCCAGAGATTACTAGTGAACTAAGCCAAAGAACTAAGTGTCTACAGTGGACTCTGTATCCTTGATAATGTAGCTGCTTGTATCAAGTTGTCTGGAACTTTGGTAGAGTTCCAAACTAGAAGCTTTGTATGCAAGTGAGAGCACAGAGCCAGAGGAGCATAACATAGGTTTGCCTTCCTCTGTCCCAGTACTGCATTCATGTTTTAGGATTTACGGTCTTCAGATTTGCATATTCAAGGAGGGGCAACCTCTATGAAAATCAGTGGGGTGCACCTGCGGGAGCGCACCCCATTCAAGCCTGTGGGGCTTGAATATTCCTGAATCTCCGTTTTCACAAGGTGGAAGGGTGGGTCCGGAACGGATCCCCTGTGAAAACGGAGGGCCGGCTGTATATGCTATTTGGCCTCGGTTCAAATTGCAGCTCTCACCCACCATACACATTCAGTGTCACACTGCCAGAAAGGTGAGGGGATCTCAACCAAGGAAATAATGATGTTGCTGCTGACCCTTGCCTATCCATGCCAGCCAGCCAACCTTTGTGCAGGGTGTGAACTGTGAAGCGAAGCACACTACATTCCTGACAGTTTAGGAGCTGGTTGGGGCTAGGGTTGCAATTTGAAACTACAAGGCTTTGAAGATAAAAGCAACAGTACCAACTGAGACTTCAGCCCTTCATTTCTCACATGATAAGCTGAGTGAATGCTGTGAAGTCATATTGTGGGCTGCTAGTTGATTCCAAGACATCCAAATGCTAGTTCCTGTTTCTCTAGCACAGTCTTCCACAACTCGATACCCTCCAAACACATTACACTGTAAGACTCATAAACATATCTAGTGTATTCTACATTGTAAACCCCCTTGCCTTGGGACATTTATTAAGTATTCTGAACACTAAAAACAGTTTTCTATAGGCATAGCCTAAGCCAGGGGTAGGCAACCTTTCCCCTTTAAGGGCCGAGGGACTTCAGCTCCCAGAAGCCTCAGCCATGTTGGCCAATAGTCCCATGTTGGCCAATAGTTCCTGGGATTCTGGGAGCTGAAGTCCCTTGGCCCTTAAAGGGAACAGGTTGCCGACCCCTGGCCTAAGCTATTTCGGGGCTTATGGGAATTGTAATCCAACATTTTGGAGGGCACCAGGGGGAAAAGGCTGCTGTAGTAGTTGGATGTTCTCTGGGGATTATTAGACCTCTGATGTTACTTAGACAGTTACTTTGCCTCTTATTTATTCCACATGAGGACACTGTTCTCTCACTATGTATTAATCTTCTCCAAAAGTTAAGCAAGTTCTCATGCTCTTTAATTACATTCATGCAAACAGATATTTAAAGTTCTTTCAACATGAAGTCTTCATAGTACTAGTGCAAGTAACACAATTCCTCAAATAAAGCTGTAGCTGGATGAGTAGCAGTTGTTCTCGGTTAGGCCAAACATATTTCTGGTGAGGGGGTGTGTTTACAGCCCCGAACTGCAACTAATTTAAAAATGCAAAAAAAAGTTTGCAATTTCTTCTTTGCAACCCATTGTAGACTTAAAGCCAATTAAAGCTAGTTGAAGAGATGATCAAATTACCTATATGAAAGAAAGATGGGGTTCTTGCCACCTGTGCATACTGCAGACTTAGAATAACATAGACTATGTTTGTTCCTGGAAGGTTTGTTGAAGCCATACTTTTGGAGTACACTGTAGGGCATGCGGTGCTCTGTGTAGGCAGTTTCATTGTACCACTTAGGAGACTCAACATTCCTTTTTTCCTGCAGTTGCGGTATGGAGAACCAACTCTTCGTCGAGCTGTGCCCTTAGCTTTGGCTCTCATCTCTGTCTCCAACCCTCGTCTCAACATCCTCGACACCCTCAGCAAGTTTTCCCATGATGCTGACCCAGAGGTGTCCTACAACTCCATCTTTGCTATGGGCATGGTGGGCAGTGGTAAGCATCCATCTGGGATCTTGGGTGATAGTGAGGTCATGATGCTGTGGATGAATAGGAAATCCTTACAGTTCAACTCAACTGATGCTCAAGAGACCCACAACACACAGTTGTGGTGTTTAGAATGCAGAACCAGTTATGTCTCCCAACCTAGGAATGTCACAATATAGGCTGCAGGTCTGAGCAGAGACATAGAAGAAGGTCAGGGGTTTCTTAAGCTACTGTATCTCATATCAAATAGCTCCACAGAGAATGGAAAAGTTGTAAGACTGTGGAGAGTAGGGCTGAACTGGAACTTGCATCTTTCTTCTTTGAGATCTTATAGGCAAGTATCATAATCTCAAGAATCTTAAATTGCCTTTATTTTATTTATACTCCCATCATTCTCCCAGCACAGGATCCAAAGCAACACACACTGAGTTAAAAATAAATTATACTAGGTGAAAAGGCACCTGCAGGTTGAATCTGAAATTCCAAAATCTAAAATTGTCCACATAGGTGGTTGAGATAGTGACACTTTTGCTTTCTGATGGTTCAGTGCATACAAACTCTGTTTCATGCACAAAATTATTAAAATATAATGTATAAAATTATCTTCAGCCTATGTTTATAAGGTGTATTTGAAGCATAAATCAATTTTGTGTTTAGACTTGTGTGCCATCTCAAGAATAATTTCATCATGTATATGCAAATATTCCAAAATTTGAAAAAATCTGAAATTCGAAACACTTTTGTTCCCAAACATTTTGGATGAAGGAGACTCAACCTGTATTTGATTCAGAAGTTTTTTTTAAAAAAATTGAATATCTATTAAAATACTGAATAACAATAGATTAAGAACAGATTAGAACATAGTAAAAAGATAAAGGCATACTACACCCCATTAAAAAGATTTTTCTGCTACTGTGACTTAAAAGCCAAAGGCCTTTCTACATTTCAAGACCAAGTGAAAGCATTGGCTCATCTTGCTCAGTATTGCCTGGCAGCAGTGTTTCATGGTTTTAGACAGGAGTCTTTCTTAGTCCTACCAAGAGGAGTTGGGGATTGAATTTGAGACCTTTGGGGGTGAAAATGTATGCAACAGAAACACACTACAAGTGCATGGCTTGTAATGTTCATTTGCACCCTCAGTTCAATGTTTGCTTTTTTCTTTTTAACATGACTTAAAACCATACAGTAGCAAAACTGAACTTCTGGATTTTTCTACATTTGAGCTGAAAGGCAGCATCCCCTCAGGTTTCTTTAGATATATTTTCTGGATTTGCAACTCCCTCTTCAACAGAAACTTATGTGGCACTTTGACTATTTTTGCTTAGCTGGCCTCCTGATCCCATCTTTCCTTATTCTTCAGGTACCAATAATGCCCGTCTTGCAGCAATGCTGAGGCAGCTGGCGCAGTATCATGCCAAGGATCCTAATAACCTTTTCATGGTGCGGCTGGCTCAGGTAATAGTTCAACCCAGCTTCTGCTGAAGAGTTCAGAAATGTGTATGTAATTTATGTAATATAAAGATACACCACTGTGAAGTTCAGAGTTCTTTAACATATAGAGGCACAAACCTCCGCTTCACTTCTTGTTGTGGTTTTTGAAAAATCCTCTCCAAAGTCTAAAACTGTTTAGTAGGCTCAAATTCCATAATTAAATTGCCTAAGGTATTTTTTGAAGGGGGGGATTAAAAAAACACCTTTTGGGATTCCCTGTGGTGGCCTGGACTGGCTGTATGCCATCACCAAACCAAACTTTCCCCACCTACTTCTTGTGATGATGGCCACCAATATGGGCAATTTTAAGAGGGATTAGGTAAATGCATGGAGAATAAGGCTGTATTAGGCACAATGGCTATATTCTGTCTGCCTTCCAGAATCTAGGTTCATTATGTCTCTGAACTACTAGTTGCTGAGTAAGAATGGAGGAACCAGGCATGAGTGCATGTCTACTATAAGAAGCTGGATTCTTTGTGTGATCCAGCCACAGAGCTCTGCTTATGTTCTTATGAGTGTGATAGGAAGGATATGTGTAAAATGCAGTTACAGGTGCTTTGGCATGCACACTTAGTTTAGGTATAGGAGGGATGCAGTTAAATACTCCATTGGAAGAAAACAAATATTGTTGTTATTCTTCTATCTCACCATTTCCCAGATCAGGAATCAAAGCAGTTTACAATTAAAAAAGACATTGTTTAAAAATCCACTAGATACAAAACATAAAACAAGATTAAGAAATAAAAATAAATAAACCAGATTATAGCATACATAATTAAAACACACACACATCCCACAGCACAACAATTAGCAATATCTATTGCATTGTGTAAGGCAGGCCTTATATAGTCACCCATCAAATGCCTATCAAAATTAAAAAGTCCTTATATGTTTGCAGAAAAAAAGTAGGGAGGGTGCCAATCTAACTTTTCTGGGAAGGAAGCTCCAGAGCCTGAGAGCAGCCACCAAGAAGTCCCCTTCCCATGTTCCCACCAGATGTTCATGTAAGGGAGGTGGGACAGAGAGAAGGTATGTTTCGAGGAGGGACTTATGTGGAGAAACTTATGTGGAGAACTGGGTGATGGAATAAAAAGAAGTGACAATACTGTTTAAGTAGAAAGCTGAGTTCAGTAGAATTGAGAGAAGTGAAGCAGGAGTCATTGGACTGATGGCACTTCAAAATGCTATTGGATTTCCATTCTGGCAAGTAAGGTCTGGCTTGGCTATTGTGCTAATGATTAGGTTCAGATGGTCAGTGAAATCAAAAGACCAGAGTATCCCCCAGTGAAGATCCCCTTTCTCAGGAGGCAAAGGCACAAAAATAGTAGTGTAGGTGTTGTATAGAAAGTGTAAGTTTTGGAGTAAGGAGTTACTGCTGCAGACAGAAAGGAGTCAGGAAACCAGCAAAGGCACTGGATCAGCAATGAGGGATATAAATGCTTTTTGTGTGCTTGGTTATGGAGTAACAGGGGAAACATTAACACAGCATCAAAATCTTTCATTTCCATGTTTCCTTTCTGTAAATTAGGCTAAAAACAGCAACGGGAAGGACAGCACATGGCCAAGATAATCAATAATCATAATAAAAAGCTCACAGTAGCAGTCATAATATAGAATAAATACATAATCCATAAAAGGTAGAGGTAGTCCCTTGACATGAATGTCTAGTCGTAACCGACTGTAGGGGTCAGTGTTCATCTCCATTTCTAAGCCAAAGAGACAGCCTTGTCTGAGGGAGGCTCTGGTGATCATGTGGCCAGCATCTATCTACTTGCATTTTCATGCTTTTGAACTGCTAGATTGGCAGAAGCTGGGACTAGTGATGGGAGCTCACCCCATCATGTAGCACTCGGGCCTCGAACTGCCAATCTTCCAATCATCAGAACTGGCATCTTAACCACTAAGCCACCGTGTCCTCATAACTTAATCCATACTGGCAATAAAAATTTGTGCAAACCACTGTAAAACATAGCAATATTTAATAAGCAATAATGGGTAATCTATTGAGGGCAAATATGTCTCAACTGCCTTTCTTCTTGTGTCAGGTCAACTGTGATTTAAGTGTGAGAGACACTCAGAAATTCCTGTTATTAAAAGCCCTGCTCAGGTTTTGCAAATCAGGGTTGTGGCTTCCTTCTATGAGACAATTTATCAGCAAGTGGTCATCTTCTTTTTCTGTTACCATTCTGAAAGTCTTTTTCAAAATTATTTGAGACCTAAGAATTCATTAAGAGTGTCAAAAGGCAAGTACAGTAGATAGCAGTGATATAGTAGATTAAATGGAACTGGATTTGTAAAAGTGGTTGGTCCATTGCCAGAAGGGGTTGAAGACAGGCCTAAAGTTGAAGTAGGTGCACTGATGACACTGAAAATTCAAGGTTTTAAATATCAAAGCACACAGTGGGGGACAGACTGGCCAGGAGTGTGTGTGTGGTTTAGACCTTATGGGGCTATACTACATGCGTTTCAAGTTGCAATACTGTGTGTTTTACATAAACTCACAGATCTGACTCTTAATGGATCAGATTCATGGTCCTCAGAAGTGCTGGACTACAATTCCTAGATGTGTAATCCCAACATATCTGTAAGGAGCCCACATGGGAAAGCTGCTGTTAATTATCTACACTCCTGAAGTAATACACAAGGTAGAAGGGTGTGCTGGAGACATCAAATTCTTGCTTTTCTGTGTGTCCTTTAATGGGAAGGAAGTGATAGATTTTTCTAAAGAAAAAGAATAGCACCTTGGTTGTCATTATCATTACACAGGTACAGTGTTAGGTTCTGAATTTTCTCTTAATGACTCAGCAAGAAAATTTGAATCATAGTAACTTTTATGAAAATGTCAACCTGCTCATGAGTGGAGGGGGAAAAGGTAAAGGTAGTAATTCAGAAAAGTGACTGAAAAGTTCAGAAGGCAATATCATTATAAATTAATGGAAGATAGTTGTACTGTTATTTGTATAAATGAGCATATTTACAGGATTTTTTCTCCCTTGCATAATTCTACCAATTTGGTTTGTGATCATGGAGAAAGGAGTTCAGTAGAAGCCTCTGCTCTTGTCGATGGAAATTTTCAGCCACATCTTTCTAGGTGCTATGAGTAGTGTCCACCCATAAAAGTCATGTAGACCAAACCATAAACAGAGTTCTGGATATAATGGGGCTAGGAGATGGATAGAGGAGGGAAATAGAATCAGTGTAGATCAGATTCCTGGCAAAGAAAATGGATTTGGGGATGGAGTACGAAGATGATGGTGTAGAGATCAGAAGAGCTGTAAAACTTTTTTTTTCTTTTTTTCTTTTTTGACTGCCTTACAGAATGTAAAACAGAAACAGTGACTAAAGATAGGGGGTTCCATCTTTAGAAGTTAGAAGTTGATCTCCTGTCAAGTAAGGCAAAATTTCATAAATTTCATAATTTCATAAAGGCAAAATTTCATAAAGCAGTTATTCTTTAAGGGAAAAGACTAATGGGCATGATTGAAGGCAATTTGACAAAATTTTGTGGGTTTTTAAAAAGATATTTTATTTATTAAATATAAAACATAAAAAGACAAATTATAAAAACACCAAACAAATCTACAATAATTCATATATACATACACATCTACCTGTACATTCCACATCCAATACCATCCATTCCTAACTTCCAATTCCAACTGCACTTGTTGCTTACATTAATTTATTTGATATATGTATATTTATATATATTTGTACTGTTTCCTTATCACATGTCAATTGTCAGTTTCTACCTTAGATAGCATGATTAATCTATTTTTAAAGATACACATATACAATCATCGCTAATCTATAAATCCAATGATTGACATTTCACCTCACACATTACTTAAATATCCCATTATTTGTTCCCAAATATTTACAAAATTTTATATTTTTCCTTCTTTTAGAAGACATGGTAACTTGTCTAATTCAGCCATTTTTGATAATCAGTCTTGTACCGAAGGAGCTGAATTTTCTTTCCATTTCTGAGCTATTAGAAGTCTAGCTGCTATCGTCATATAATGTAGAATTCTACCATTTTTGTTACCTGTTTCTTCATCAATCATTCCTAGGAAGTAAAGTTCTGGTTTCAAATTTAATTTCACCTTTAGGATTTTTTCAGTTATTTGGTGTATGGAGCTCCAATATTTTTTGATCTTTGTACAAGTCCAACATTGGTGGTAAAAGGCTCCTTTTTCTCTTGAGCACTTCCAACATTTCTTATTTTTTAATTTACATATTTTTTTATAATTTTTCAGAGATATGGTACCACCTATAGTGCATTTTGTATAGTGCAATTTGCAAAACTTTGTTTTGAAGAGCAGCTTTCCTAGGGTGAATGGACATATTTTTGATCTTCTCTAACACTCCTTTATTTTGAAGATAACTCAGATTTCAACAATCAAGATGGACAAGCTGTCGATCAGAGAAAAAAAATCAAACTCGATTCCTATAATAATGTGCTCATTAGCAAAAGCAAACGTTTTCTCCTTGGTATAGCCCTGTGATGATGAACCTATGGCACACGTGCCAGAGATGACATGCAAAGCCATTTTGCCAGGCACAAGAGGGCGGGGAGGAGAAAGAGGCGTGTGCCTCCCTCTGGAGAGGCAGCTGAAGGACAGGGAGGGCTGGGAAGGAGGAGGAACAGGTGCACGTCTCTTCCTCCTCCTTCCCCCGCACTGTCCCCGTCCTTCAGCTGCCTCCAGTGGGGCAGCTGAAGGCTAGAGAGGGTCTGGAAGGAGTAGGAACAGGCCATTTTGCCTGGTATGTGGAGGGCAGGGAGGAAGAGGAAGAGGCACACACCTGTTCCTCCTCCTCCCACATTGTTCCCAGCCTTCAGCTGCCTCTGAAGATTATCATGAAGAGGCAGCTGAAGGCCTGGGGTGGCCGGGAAGGAGGAGGAACAGGTGTGTGCCTCTTCCTCCTCCTCCCTGCCCTCTACATTCCGGGCAAAATGGCTTTGTGTGCCATCTCTGGCATGTGTGCCATAGTCGCCATCACGGTACTAAGGTTTTCTCTATCACTGTTTTTTAAGTTAAGTTGTTCAATAAAATGTATGGTGGTTGTTTGTAATATGTTGTAATGTTCATTGTGCCTTGTACAATAAACTGTTACTGTGGACTAAAGATAGCACATACTAAAACCATGACAAACCAAAGCAAAGATGTAGCAAAGATGACACCTTTGTGCATAAAACCAACAGCAAAACTGAATAGTACAGAATTCTGGGAAAAAGTTTGAAAAGGGATAAATGGATGGAGATAGGCCTGCCAAGGGATGCAATTCCTGATAGCAAAATGTACATTTCAGTGCCACCTTGCCCCATATGTGAACTTCCCTTGGTTTGGATCACTGACAGAACATTAAGCTAAGCTAAAGCAACCTTTCAGTTTTGTCCAGCCTGGCAGTTTATAGTACTTTTTTCCTTTCTGTTCTTTTTCTTAATCAGAGTGTACTGTTGTCTGGGAGTGTCAGGAGCTTCGCCAGTGTTCTTGGCAAATGGGGTTGAGCACAAACTTTTGCTTGGCCCTCCTTGTAGGCAGCACCTGGCCTTTCCTTTGGCTTTGGAGACAGAGATCAACTTTCTGACCTCAGTCACAGGCTCCTGCTTTACCAATGTTACCATTTTTGCTTTGCAGGGCCTGACACATCTTGGAAAAGGAACACTCACCCTCTGTCCTTACCACAGTGATCGGCAGCTCATGAGTCAAGTGGCAGTGGCTGGCCTTTTGACTGTACTAGTGTCCTTCCTGGATGTACGCAATAGTAAGTATTTCCCTTTCCTGTTGCATATTATAATCAACAAGCCATGCTAATGGCAGGCTGTAAAATTTGCTCCTTTTCAGTGCTTGGAGCTGGGAAACACATGCAACTTGAGCCAGTTGAGAATGACACCTGCACATCTAAAAACCCATTTGACAAAATGCAGAAAATATGCCTTCTAGACAAGGAGCATCTCCTCTTCTGTGACTTACTGAGGAAGGGTTTTGGGCTGTTAACAAGCCATGTATGCTTTGTGTTCCATTTATCTACTTGAAGTGAGTAAAGACCTTGATCGTCAGAGTTAGTCAGGGATATTTTGGATATTACTCCATAATTAAAATTATTCAATCAAGGGAAGGAACAGGTTATTTATGTATTTATTTCCTACCTTTCTTCTGGTGGGATTTTTGTTGATGTTGTTGCCCTCACATTGTTTCTGAGTTATGGTGAGCCAAAGGTAAACCTATTTGTCCAGAGGATATTTATTTACTTATTTTTGCCATTGTCTTACTCTGAGGCTAAGAGAATGTAACTTGCCCAAGGTCACCCAGTGGGTTTCCATGGCTGAGTGGGGATTTAAATCCTGGTCTCCAGAGTCATAATCCAATCACAAACCACTACACCACACCGGCTCTCTTTTAAAAACAACAACAACAGCCCTAATTTTCCTATTCCTTGCCTTTTAGTTCTGCATCATGGTGATGAACAGATTTCCTCAACTAGAATTTGGTAGTTAGACAAGTGCAACTACAGATTTTAAATCACATGCCACAGGACTTTGATAAGAATGTAGAGGTTTTGCTGCTTATTATATTTGCAGATAGCACAAAACTAATAGGAATAGTTAGCACTATAGAAGATAGGCCCAAGATTCACCACAATTTAAACAGATTGGAACACTGGCTGAAAATAAGATGGGATTCAACAGACACTCTGTTATCATCCTTTCTCTTCTAGTTATCCTGGGGAAGTCCCACTATGTGCTCTATGGCCTTGTTGCTGCCATGCAGCCACGCATGCTAGTCACTTTTGATGAGGAGCTGCGTCCCCTGCCAGTGTCTGTAAGAGTGGGTCAGGTAAGTAGGCTCAGAATAAGATCTTGATCTTGGGAATAATTGAAAGCCAGATTGGGGCGGGGCCCTGCTTTACTTGGGGGATCTTGTGAATGCTGAATGTTTTCAGATGTTTGTGGCCTATTATGGGTAGCCCTGACTGAGAAGAGGAATATGAAGCTGTTCTGTTTCCTTCCTTCCTCCCATGGAGGCTTAGAGCAAGATGGGCAACTTCTATCACTTGGGCTGCCTTCACCATTTTTGGATTCTGAAAAATAACCTTCCAGGCCTAGAACAATTCCATGGCTGCCCCCACCCCCAAAAAAGCGCCAAGTAATCAAGTGTGCTCCCTAAAAGCTGCTAGGAATGCACCTGGCCATTTGAAGGCCCATTTCTTTCAGGGTAGAAATGCAGCATTGCAAAAATGCTTGCAGGGTCATATGGGGGCCAAGGATCCCCACTTTTTCAACAGGCTAACTGTGTATTTAAAATGGCAGTTGAATCAACAGGTGAGAAAGTGGTGGATGTGTCATGGGGTGGCATAGGTGAAAACAACTTAATTCCTAATTTACGTGGCTCAGATAATGTTAAGGTAATCCTGATCTTGACATAAGTGAAAGTGAGTGAGTGTGTGTGTGTGAGTGAGTGAAAAGAGAGAAGCAAACTGTTTCTGTATCTAACTTCTGGCCTTCCTCTCAGGCTGTGGATGTGGTGGGCCAGGCTGGGAAGCCAAAGACTATCACTGGCTTCCAGACCCATACAACGCCAGTGCTGCTGGCCCATGGCGAGCGAGCGGAGTTGGCCACAGAAGAGCACATACCAGTCACACCCATTTTGGAAGGCTTTGTTATCCTGCGCAAAAATCCCAACTATGATGTTTGAATTGCCAGTGGTCTGGGGGTGGCTGGGTGGGGGTAGTGTGTGGAATGTGGCACTCTGAAGAGGGACTACCTTCTTCCATTATTATTAAAAAAAAAATTTTGTTGTTGTTAAAAAACTGTTTGTCCTAGGAAAATAAACTGACTTCCAAGTAAATTTGGCTTGTTTTGTTTTATGGATAGGAGGGCCTGAAGGGCCTCAGAGACAGCCAGAAACCCATTTACAGGTTATAAGTGGGAAGGGTAGATTGTAAAATGATAGGGCCTTAGGACCGTGCATCAGGTTGCCTGCAGTCTTATAGATACAACTGTCATGTGGACAAAATTATTAAAAGGGTTGTACACCTGACATTTGGCTGGCTGAAGGCAGTGCACTATTTTCACAATGATGCTTGAGTTTCTTTATAACAGTAGGATAACTGGCAACAACTGGGGTGTTTGAAAGAAGTGTAGCTGGAGGATATGGAGTAGAAGCCTCTAGATAATTATGAAGCTGGGTAGGACACCAAAGAGTTGGCCACTAGAATCTTTGGTCCCAGGGATCAGCTTGATTTAATTTCAAAGTCAGTCCACAGAGTCAGCAAGATTTCTAACTTGGTGGCCTGCAGGGGTCTCTAAAAATGTCATATTCTTGGAGCAATCTTTCTTCTCCGGCTTCTTTGCTATCCAGTATGATTACACAAAAGAATATCAGGTTGCCCAGCAAAGAAAATGAGCAACTCCAGGGGGGATGCAGTTGCAGAATACATTTTCTTCCCATTTGTTTCCTTACTTGGGAAATGAGCAGTAAGTGTATGGGTTTGTGTGTTGTGATCATAAACAGACCATTGGAATTGCATTCCTCACCATAGGAAGGTATTTGAGAGTGAGGCACTTAAGAGAAACAAGGATCTGAATGGGAGCTAGGAAACTGTTGTAACTTGGGGGGGAAGCAGACGGGCGGCACGGGGCCGCCCCAGGAAGCTGCGGATCGGGGCCAAGGCATCCACATTCCTCAGCCCTGCGGCGCAGCTTCGCCACCCCAGGAAGGAGTGCTAAAATAGCGCTCCTTCCACAAGACGCCGAAGGTGCGCCGCAAAAGGCTGCCGGCGCACCTTCAGCGCCTCTTCCACTGCAGCGTGTGTGGACGCTGCTGCGGATAGGCATCCTCGGAGCGCCGGCCGTGCGGAGGGTCCGGCGCTCCGACGATATCTTCGGGAAGGGGGTGGGGCGCCCAGCGTGAGGCTGCCCCTCCCCTTCTTTGCCTTGAAGACGGCACTTTGTGCCATCTGCTTCCCCCCTTGGTTTATGTTGGGTTGAAATTCAGGAGCAACCTACTCTGTTTTGTCAAAACAATTCTTACAATATTTGACCTGAAAAAGTATGAAGGCAGTTCCTAAAAGTTAATCACTGGATCTACCAGTATACATAGGCATGCACATCCCAACAGGTGGTCTAATGGATGAGGAAATTTGTATATGTTCCCTGGGTGTTTGCTGGATATTTGTTTGGCCTTCAAACCCTATCTGTGTTTGATGTCCATTCGCTATAGCCATTCGCTATGGAAAAATGGATCCAAGCATACATTGAGAGCCAGTGTGGCATAGTGGTTTGAGTGTTGGATTATGACTCTGGAGACCAGGGTTCAAATCCCCTCAGCCATGGAAACCCACTGGGTGACTTTGTGCAAGTCACACTCTCTCAGCCTTAGAGGATGGCAATGGCAAGCTTCCCTTGAAGAAACTTGTCAAGAAAACCCTTAGGGTTGCCATAAATCAGAAATGACTTGAAGGCACATGACAACAACAAGCACACACCGAGGCCCTCACCTTTCTTACTCTGTTTTACTCATTACACTTCTTCTTCGTGGTCTCTGCGAATCACACAAATGGGTTTTATCTGCGCATGGGCAGCTAGTTCAGAACCTTCTAGAATCACTAGGCAGAAGTTGGATTGCAACTTTTTGGCGGTAGCTCCGCCCACCTCTATATAAGCCCCGCGTTCCCGCTTGCTCCTCAGTTCCTTTTGTCTGCCACTTTTGCAGCTAGCAAGGAACCTCGCTACTAGGCAGTTTACTCGTCTAACAGTTTTCACCATGTTTATTGGACTTGACTATTCTTCTGGATTGCAACTTTATTCTGTTCATTGGACTATTCACCGCTACAATCGATTTGACTGTAACTGTTAACGACTTCGACTTTGTTTCACATTTTGGATTCGACGACCATGGCGTCTTTCAAACATTGCATCTCTTGCAATTCTAAATTCCCGACTTCGGACCAACATGAGGAATGTGTCTTTTGTCTTGGAGACACCCACAATCCAAAAACCTTTAAGCTGTGCAGGAAAATGACCCCTCAAGCCCTGAAGAATAGAATGGTCAGGCTGAGGGCTGCTTTGTGGGAAAAGGCCTTGCAAGCTGAGGAACCAGCTATGGCCTTGGCTTCGGTAGCCATTTCCAAACCTTCCTCGGACCCCCCTCGACAAAGGGGAAGATCCAGGGAGAGATCTAAGAGGTCATCCAAACACATGGACATTGTGAGTCCTAAGGACGTGGAAAGGGGTGGAAAGAGGTCTTACAAGCACAGACACTTGGAGACCATTGAGGAGGCTCCTTTGTCCAGCAAGAAAGCCCGTTCGGCATCCCCCCACCACTCCACCGATGGAGAACAGCTGATGCTTCCTAGGAGCAAGTCTAGATCCGGGGAAAATCTTAAAACCCCGTTGTTATCACGCTCCGCGCCTCCACCAACGACTATCTCGGTACCGACCTCCACGGGCCCATCTATGTCGAAACCGACCACTCCGATGGTATGTGTCGACACAGAGTCCGAGGCGGAAATACTACAGCCTCCGACCACAACGCCATGTATGGCCATGCCTTGCACCGTCTCCCCTTCTCCAACCCGCAATATCGGGTCCGAGGGTGATCGGTCTCCTACATCTGTTTTGGGGCAGATCCAGCAACAGCCTGCACTCGAACCGGCTTCGGACCCGTGGATTTCCAGGTTCCCGCAACTGGTCTATAATGAAGCTTCCAACAGCTACCTGCTCCCTGTCCAGCCCGAGCAGTTGTGTCTCATGGAAGAACAGAGGCGTCAATTCCAATACCTTCCTGCTATGCAGCAGCCTCTTCCTGTGTCGGCTCAGAGACTTTATCCTCTTCCTGCTACACAGCAGCCCCTTCCTTCTCCGGTACCGTCCTCTCACTGTCTTCCTGCGGCACAGCAGCCCCCCTCCTCTCCAGTCCCGATGCGCCGTTCCGTCTCGCCTTCTCCATCTCCATCACCTGGTCCGTCCCGACGCCGTTATCATTCCAGTGATTCCCATCAGCAAAGGGTTATACCCTCATCGCCTTCAACTCCTCAAAGACATCGATCTTCTGTATCCCATCGTCGTTCTTCCATATCCAAACATTGATCCCCATCTCCCAGTCTGTCGCCTCCAACTAGAAGCCAACGTCTAAGAGGTGAGCGTAAAAATCCACGTCGCCCCTCGTCGCCTGACTCCACCCCGTTGTACCGTTCCATCTCACCGGATCCGGTAGTTGAATCTGATGAGGACTTGGACTGGTCTCCCACCCAAACCAGACCACCCCTGAATACCCAGTCATTTTCTCCTTCAGATGATGCTCGCGCCTTTGCGGACCAAATCCTTCACATGGCTCGTGCTCTTGACCTGAAGGTTGCTGAACCCAAAGAAGAGGAGGCCTGTGACCAACTGGAAAAACGGGTCCAAAGCAGAGTAATTGACAGGCGGGCTATTCCCTACATGCCGTCTCTGGCTAAAATCTTGAAAAGATCTTGGGAGGTACCAACATCTACCTCACACACTCCGAGGCGCATGGACAATTTGTATTGAATCGCCGACCCTAAGCCCACATGGATGACAGACCATCCTCATCAAAATTCAGACATCGTTGAAGGTGCACAGTATGTCTCCACATCAAAATCCTCCACCTCCCCGGCAGACAAGGAGGGAAAAAAGATAGATTTCTTGGCTAAGAAATGCTATTCCACCTCTGTTCTAGGCCTCAAAGTGGCCAATTACGTGGGTTGTTTGGGTGCCTACACCCAACATCTTATGGAAAAGCTTGGATCCTTGAACATCTTCCGGAGGAACATAAGCCTTATGCCCTTGCCCTTCAGCAAGAGAAACATGCAGTTGGCGCTCAGCAGATCGTGACTGCCCGGAATCTTACAGATTGCTCCTCAGAGACACTGCTTAATACGATTTCACTCCGTCGGCATGCATGGTTGCGAGCGGCCGATTTAACAACCCAGACCAAAGCAACCATTGAGGACTTGCCCTTTGACCAATCCGGTCTCTTCCATAAGGATACTGACAAGAAACTTAACCTCAAATATAAGATGAAAACTGCTGCGCACAAGCATGATATCCAACTGTCTCAGTCCTCCAGGAGGAAATTTGGATATTACCAACCAAGACCTTGGTACCCTTCCATCCAGCGTCCTTTCCAACAAGACGCTTCTCAACCTCAAAACCAGTCACGTAGGAGACAAACTTCACGCTCCTCTTCATCTTCTGGTCGCCGCCAGCAACACCAAAGACAGGCATTCCGAAGGAAACCCTTCGAGACCAGGAGAAAACAATAATGTGTTGCCGCGCACTCCGTTGACACCTTTGATGACAGACTAAAGCCCTTTCTTAACATCTGGGCCACCATCACTTCCGATTCTTGGGTACTTGACATCGTCAGGAGGCGCTATGCCCTAGAATTCGAAGAGCTCCCACCAACTGGAGCTATTGTCATCACAACCCCCTCTGACACCTTACTCGATGAAGTGTGCGCCTTGAAAGATAAAGGAGCAATCGAAGCCGTTCCCGTTTCTCGGGCTCGACGCTGCTTCTTTTCCCGCTACTTTATTATACCTAAAAAAGACTCGGGCCTTAGGTCCATCTTGGAGTTGAGAGCACTGAACTCCTTCATTGAGTACAAACGCTTCCGCATGACGACTCTTGCTTCCATTTTGCCTCTTTTACAGAAAGACCACTGGTTCGCCACCATCGATCTCAAGGACGCTTATTTTCATATCAGCATCCAAGAGGATCATCGCAGATTCTTGGCCTTCGCAGTCGGCACCGACTATTATCAATAAAGTCCTCCCGTTCGGACTGTCCTCGGCACCGAGGGTCTTTACCAAATGCATGGCCCCGGTCACCACCTTCCTACACTGCAAAGGGATAACTGTCTTCCCATACCTCGACGACTGGCTCTTCACAGCACCATCCCGAGAAAAACTGTCGGACGATATCCAGTTTGCCCTCAGTCTGCTCCACTCATTGGGACTCAAAGTCAACGAAGAGAAGTCCAGCCTCACGCCTGCCAAGAAAGTCAGGTTCATCGGAGCAATCTTGGACTCAGAACGAGAAAAAGCCTTTCTTCCAGAGGACAGATTCGCAGCCCTTACCGCTTCCATCAGGACTTGCCTCAGGCATGACAGGATCCAGGCTCACTTTGTGCAGACAGCGATGGAACATCTGGCCTCAACAACCTTTGTGACACCATGGGCGAGGCTGTGCCTCAGACCCGTTCAATCCTGGTTCCTGTCCTCGTTCGATGCCACCTCCAACTTCCCCTCAAAGTGGCTCACCATCCCGCCTCACGTCGCGACGTCTCTCCGTTGGTGGCTCCATCCCAACAACGTTTGCTCAGGGATGCCATTTCTACCTCCTCAGCCAGAAGTCACGCTGACCACGGATGCATCAATGGAAGGTTGGGGAGCTCACTCCCGAGGACTGGGGTGTGGTCCTCAAATGAGAAGACTCTTCATATCAACGCCCTGGAAATGCTTGCTGTGGAGAAAGCACTCAGAGCTTTCCAAATGGACTTGTCGGGCAAAGTGGTGCTGCTCATGACGGACAATACCACCATCATGTATTACCTGAACAAGCAGGGCGGAACCAAATCTTCGACCTTACTCAACATCATGCTTCGCATCTGGGATTGGTGCATCGACTACAACATCCTCCTCCAATCCATTCACCTTCCCGGACAAGAGAACGAACTGGCCGACAGCCTCAGCAGGTCCTCCAATCCAGGTCACTAATGGCGTCTCGATCCCGAGACAGTTTCCCGGCTTTTCTCCCTCTGGGGGACCAGAGACATCGACATGTTTGCCACGGAGGACAACACTTATTGCACAGAGTTTTGTTCGAGGATTCCAACCCGAGCTTCTCGAGGCGATGCCTTCCAGTTCATATGGTGCCAGAGGAAATTTTATGCGTTTCCTCCGTTTCCACTCATAATCAGAGTGCTCACCAAGATGCGAACAGACAGATCAGATGCCATCTTGATCACTCCATGGTGGCTGAGACAACCTTGGTTTGCTCCACTTCTGCATCTTTCTCAAGAAACCTACTGTCGCCTGGAGTATCGCCCAGACCTTCTCACAATGCACAGGGGCAGAGTACGCCACCCAGACCTGGACTCGCTACCTCTGGTAGCATGGGGAATTCAGCCTTAAGCTCACTTCCAGCTCATCTACAGACAATAATTGAAGCAGCCCAGAAGCCTTCTACCAGGCGGTCTTACTCCTACAAGTGGAGGAAGTTTATGGACTTTCTGTCAGCCAGAAGGATTCCTCCATCCCGTGTCTCGGTACCGACAGTACTTGAGTTTCTTCTTTCCCTCTCCGAAACAGGACTTTGCCTTGCTTCCATCAAATGCTACCTCTCCGCCATCTGCTCCCACTACCAGCTGGAGGGCCGACCCTCTTTTTCCCCTGACCCATTAGTCAAAAGATTTCTTAAAGGGCTCAATAACCTACACCCACCATCCTCGGTACCGACGCCGGCTTGGAGCCTGGACTTGGTGTTGTCTTACCTATCTACAAAGCCCTTTGAACCAATGGCTACTACCGACATGAGACTGTTGACATGGAAGACGGCGTTCCTCGTAGTGTTGACCTCAGCTCGCTGGGCTGGGGAGCTATGTGCCTTAAGGATGGACCAACACTATCTTCGGTTCCACAAAGACAAGGTGGGCTTCCGAACCGATATCACCTTTTTACCGAAGGTGGTGTCTGCATTCCATATTAACCAAGACATTGTGCTACCCACCCTGGCCCCGAACCCGACCACTGAGGCCGAGCAAAGACTGCACACACTGGACGTTTGTAGAGCTTTGTCTTTCTATTTGGAGCGTACTTCGGGCTCAAAACGCTCGGAGAGGCTTTTTGTGTGCTACTCTGAACACAAGAAAGGACTGCCTGTGACTCCTCAAAGACTCTCTAAGTGGGTGACCTCGACCATTCACTTGTGTTATGAACTGGCAGGCAAGAATCCATCGGGCCGGGTGCGTGCACACTCTACAAGGGCGGTAGCATCATCTTCTGCTTTCCTGTTTGGCGTTCTCTTGGAAGACGTATGTAAGGCAGCTGTCTGGTCCCAACCAATGACTTTTATCAAACATTATAGGTTGGACACACGAGCCAGACAGGAGGCTGCCTTTGGGAGAGCAGTATTATTATCTGGACTTCATTGAATGTATTTGTACAATGTTTGCACTAACTTCATTATGCACTTGTTCAAGTTGAGTATGTTGATTATTTGCTGCGGTACAAATGTATATACATTGATACCTGACTTGAAGGTTTATTTATTATTTGTTTGATATCAATACGGGTTCTACTTGAATTCAGACTTGACTCTATGCAACTCTTACTGTTTATTCCATTTGCAGACTAACATTCATTGACTGTTGAATTACATTCACTTCTTGATGCACTTGAATGCAATGCATATACATGTGAAGGTGCCTAATTTACTTGGCTGATGTTTGTGCCAATAAACATTCTTGTTTGCACCTGCAAGCCTTGTGTCAGGACACTCCCTCCTCCATTGACTTTAGCTTGCTAGTCTGAATAACCCATTTGTGTGATTTGCAGAGACCACGAAGAAGAAGGACAGGTTACTTACCTGTAACGGTATTTCTTCAAGTGGTCATCTGCGAATTCACACAAATCCCGCCCAACCTCCCCTCAGTCATGTCCTGCTCTATTTGATAACCTTGCTGTCACTTTTTAGCGGCGTACTTGGAACTGAGGAGCGAGCGGGAACGCGGGGCCTATATAGAGGTGGACGGAGCTACTGCCAAAAAGTTGCAATCCAACTTCTGCCTAGTGATTCCAGAAGGTTCCGAACTAGCTGCGCATGCGCAGATAAAACCCATTTGTGTGAATTCGCAGATGACCACTCAAAGAAATACCGTTATAGGTAAGTAACCTGTCCTTTTCTTCTTGGGATTGAGGTGCCAACAGAAGAAAAGGTTTTCTTTCTATATCGTATTGAAGATATACTGGAATATGATTATCTCATTGTCTTTCCTTCCCTCTCCTTCCCTCTCCTTGTAAATACAAATGCTTCATATGGGCTCATTTTGCATGAGGAAGGTTACACTATAGCACCCCCTCCTGAAATGCTATTTTCTGCACACAGTTCCTCCACTAGTAGTCTGAAGTGACATAGTTTCAGAATAGCTTACATGTCTCATTTATGGGAATTCAAAGATATAGCCATGTTAGTCTGTAGAATCAGTATGAAGAGAGATCTTGTAGCACCTTTGAGACTAACTGAAATAAAGAACTTGGCAGCATGAGCTTTCGTAGACTTAAGTCTACTTCCTCATGCATCCTATATACAAGCACTAACGTGAAGAAGTCAGTATATGTTAACCAACAGATTTAGTAACAACCAACTTGGGTTGTTGGTTATCAGGTGTACAACTAAGAAATATTTGTGTGCTTAAAACAGTACACACTGGGTCAGCCTTTGCAGATTTTACTGTGACCTGTGATGGTGTTGGAGTCCCATAATAATTCCTTAACATAAATTATGCTGGCTTGGGCAGGTGGAAGTTTCAGGTTAATAACATCTGGAAGGCAACAAATTGCACACATCCCCAGACCAAGAATATTCCTTCATTATTTTTTCAACAACCAAAGTAATTTTCTTTTAAAATGACAATATAGAGTTGGGTGTCGCAAGAACGTTACATTGCCAACAGAGATATGCATTGCACTGATTGGGAAGCTGGAAAGTGGAGTCTCCATCTTTGGAGGTTTTTAAACAGAGGCTGGATGGCCATTGTCGGGAGTGTTTTGATTGTGTGTTCCTGCATGGCCCTTGGTGTCTCTTCTGACTGTAATTCTATGATTCTAGGTAGAATCTAATTTCCCTTCCTATTTTAGTGCGAGATGACAACTAGTGTGCTTGCTGTCTTTCAGACCTCAAACCTTATATATGATCATTTGCTAGAAAATGCTATTTACACTTTGGAATATTTGAACCTGAGAATCACTTGCTTCAGAGCCATTTTTTATACAGCCTCTGTCCTCAAAACTGCAGTGGTCAGAGATATGACATAAAGGGGAAAGCAACTGTCAGATCCACATTTATACTGTTCTTTTAAAAAAAAAAAGGGGGGGAGGGGGGAGTTTGTTACACAAACCTACATTTAGTTCTGCTGGCCAAGAAGAGGGAAAAGTCGAGACAATACCAATTTGTATCTGTTAGAGATCTTTATTCATTCGGAGTTTGTTACACAAACTTACATTTGGTGCTACTGGCCAGGAAGAGGGAAAAATGGAGACAATACCAATTTGTTTCTGTTAGAGATCTTTATTCATTTTATTTCATCTGCGTATAAGAGTATCCTGCCGCTTTAAAATGACCAAATACCGTAGTTATACTTAATGTTCTTTGTTCAGTTGGGCTCTCACAGATCCTTATTTGGGGGAAGAGAAGAGTTGCCCTAAGCATTTTGTGTTCTTCACATTGGCACAGGATGCAATTAGAAGGAAGTTAAGGGCGGAAGGCAGTAAAATAAAGATTCAACTCTAACAATCCCAGTGAGGTGGAGATCTCGGATCGAAATCTTATGTCCACTTATCTGAGCATAATCTGTGGAACTTTCTCCTGAGCAGACATCTATAGGATTATGCACTCACAGTCTTAGCAAAGTCCTGGGCTCTTAAGCAGTTTAATAAACTTCAAGGAGGGGAAATACAGTGAAAATGATCAGGACAGGTAAATCCTGCTCCCAGTTGTAATGCTTGCGTTTGTCCAACATGAAATTCCCAGAACTGTAAACAGTGCTGAGGAAACAGTTGAAGTTGAACAGCGCCAGAGAAGGTGCCAAGCTTAAAGAAAACATGAACAGCACATTGGCAGCCAGAGCTCTGACTAAAAAAGGCCTCGGACATCTCTGGGGAGAATTGAATACTTCCAGAGCTCAATTAGCCACTTGTTGAAATAACTACAGCTGAAATGAACCATGCATGTAGAAAATGTCAAGAAAGGAGACCCGGCAGAATTGGGAGCAGCCTTGCAAAAGGAGAGGGAAAGCCAAGGTGGAGGAAGGGTGGTTTTCTTTTCTGGCTCAGGGCTAGGCTTTGCAGTTGTTGTGTAGGAGCAGAGCTGCTTGTAGTAGGGAGGTACAAGGCCATCCTTAACTGATTTTATAGCTGAGTCGGTGCCATGCAAAAGAACAAGGCTCCCTCCTCGTGGGATGGTGATGAACAAGCATTGTTGCACAGGAAAGGGAGAGTTTCTTGATTCACATTCTCATACTCCTCCTTTGAGTGTGGTGATGTGACGTGACTACCGGGGGGGATTTTGTATCATGTGTGTCAATGATACAGCAGTGAGGCATTATGTTGTTCCTTGACTAAACAGCTATGTGCTTTTTGAAGGAACCTACTCAACAGTTGGATTCATCATCTGCTAGAGCTGATCACAGCCAGAATGAAAGATGTGGATGCCCAGTGTGATTCAGCAACAGTCTAAATTTCCCTCCATGTTTCTCATTTGTTTTGTTTTTTATATAAATCCTACAAAATCTGGAATAACCTTTAACTGCTCACTTTGGTTTTTCAAGGTTACAGTAACCTCTAGAGTCTAGACACTCTAGTTCCAAACACAAGAAGAATTATAGGTCCAAAACATACTGCAGAAATAATCCAGTCTGAGACCGCTTTAACTGCCCTAGCTCAATGCTAGGGAATTCTGGAAACTCTAGTTTTGTGAGACATTGAGCCTTCTCTGTCAGAGAGCTCTGGTGCCACAATAAACTACAAATCCCAGGATTCCCTACCACTAAGCCAGGGCACTTAAAGCAGTCTCAAACTGGATTATTTCTGCAGTGTGTTTTGGACCATAGTCAATCAGGCCAAAAGGCCTTTGTGATTCAGGATTCTGTTCAAACCACAGCCAGTCAGTTCTCTGTAGGACTGCATCTTTTTCATCCTCTGTGTGCGTATATGTGTGTGTGTTTTGTGTGCTTTCAAGTCATTTCTGATCTATGGCGACCCTAACATGGTTTCTGTTGGCAAGATTTGTTCAGAGGAGGTCTGCCATTGCCTTCCCCTGAGGCTGAGAGCATGTGACTTGCCCAAAGTCACCCCATGGGTTACATGGTCCAGCGGGAATACAGTAACTCATATACAGAGGCATCCTGTCTCTGAATCTGGAGGTGATATATAGCCATCCTGACTAATAGCCAGTGATGGCTCCATCCCCTATAAATTTATCTAATCCCATTTTAAAGCTGTCGATGTTTGCTGCATTGCTTTTCTTGTGACAGTGAATTCCCCAGTTTGACCTAACCATCCTGAATCCAAGGCTGCTGAGAATGTGTTTGGGTCCCTCTTTTTTGGACACCCCTCGCAGATGCTAGTGTGTGACTATAGGCTTGATAAGCACCTCTAAACTGCAGTGGTGGCTTTAGGCTGAACAGGAAAAAGGCTGCCAGCTGTGCATGAAGAGGAGGGATCCAGGGAAGGGGCTCTTCTCCTGCTCTCCTCCCTCCCTGACTTCCTTTGGCCTGGGAAGAGAGTGTGCAGATCAGTTACTGGAGGAGAGTGTATAATGAGTGCCTGCCATACTCTTGGTGCAGGTGGGCATATAGTGGCAGCTTCAAACCTCTGGCAGACTGGCAAAAAAAGATTCATACGGATTTCAGAATGTGTATGTCATTAGTACAGTGGTCCCTCCACACTTGCTGGGTTTAGGGGTGAACAATCCCTGTGAATGTGGAAAAACAGCAAATAAAAAAACACCATTCTTTTTACATGAGAGAACACCTCACTAGTAATCTCCAGGTCCTCCAGTGCAACTCTGTAGTCAATATCTGCCAGATGTTGATCATAGAATTATGCCAGAGGACCTAGAAATGCCTAGATAAATGTTTTCTATAGGAACTTCTAGGTTCTCCAGCACAACTCCAGGGTCAACTTCTGGCAGAGGTGCACTGGAAGACTTAGAGATTCCTAGAGAGAACATATTCATCAAAACTGCGGATAATCAAATCTGCAAAAGTTAAAGCCTCAGGCGTAAAGGGCCAACTGTATTTTCTTCAAAATTTGTTGATTCCACAATGGATGCAAGAACAATCCACAAATGATGATACAGTGGGCCCCTTGGTATCTACGGGGGGTTGGTTCCAGGACCTGCTGTGGATATCAAAATCTATGGATGCTAAAGTCCCATTAAATACAATGGCATAGAAAGGGTGTCCCTTATATAAAATGATAGAATCAAGGTTTACTTCTTGGAATTTATGTGTATGTGTGTGTGTGTTAATATTTTCACACTGGATAGTGGAATCTGTGGATACAGAGGGCTGACTATACTACTGAAGAAGACAAAATCACAGGCAGCATAGTTGGGGCCCAGGCCCCTTCTGGTCTACTAGGTTTTGGTAATTTGTACCAGTTTCCTCCCCACCTTGTCAACCCTACCTGAATCTCCCATCATCAGTTTCAGTGGATGATCCCATTGGGTCCTAGGGTTACAAGAGCAGGAGATAAGCTTCTCCTTGTCCACTGTTCAAACAACACAAGCAATTTCATCTACCTCTCCCATAATTCCTCTTACCTTTTTCTCCAAACTAAACAGCCCTAAATGCATCTGAGGAAGCAGACTGAAGTCTATGAAAGCTCATGCTGCTAATTTCTTTCTTTCAGTTAGTCTCAAAGGTTCTACGAGATCTCTCTACATACGATTCTACAGACTAACACGGCTATATCTTTGAATTCTAGCCCTAAAAGTGTAACCTCTCTTCTCAGGGAAGTTACTCCAATTCCTTTTGGCTGTCTGTTTCATAATCTTTGACCATTAGCTACATTGCTGGGGCTGATTGGAATATTACTTCAAAACATCTGGAAGATGGCAAATTGAGGAAGGCTTTTATTTACAAGTGGAAATCAGGGTTCCATTCCCAGCTCGGCCATGAAACCCATTGGGTGACTTTGAGCAAGTCACATGCTCTCAGCCTCAGAGCAAGGCAATGGCAAACTTCCTTCGAACAAATCTTGCCAAGAAAACCCTTTAGGGTTGCCTCAAGTCAAAAATGACTTGAAGGCACAAACAACAACAGTGTTAAGAGGTAGCGTTAATGTGTTAATGGTGTAGTGATTTGAGTGTTAGATTAGGACTTTGGAGACCATGGTTCTAATCCCTATTCACCCTCTGGGCAAGTCACAGCCTTAGAGGAAGGCAATGGCAAACTTCCCATGAATAAATCCTGCCAAGAAGACCCCATGATAAAGTCATCCTAAGTCAGATTCCACTTAAAGGCATGCAACAACAACAAAATGTATTATGTCTGTTGTAGGGGAGAAAATACCAGAGTGGCTTGTAGCACTTTGAAGACTACCAATTTTTTTTCTAGTGTAAGCTTTTGTGAACTACAATTTGCTTCATCAGAAGCATGTACTGCAGATAACTCAGTTGGCAGAAGTGAAGGGATGGGCTTGAGTGAATGTGAAACTGTAATACAATCCTACAAGGGTCATTATCTTAACAGCAAACATTAACCTCAATTGTTGTGGTAAGACAGACATTCTTGCACTGATGAGCTGATCAGCACATGCCAAGTGTGACAAAAAGCCTTTGTCTTGTTCAGAAACCCCAGCAGACAAGAGTTGAACCCTGTGATGAATTCCTGTTCAGCTGTTTTGCCTTGGAATCTTTGGTGTTTTTTTGTTCAAGGCATTGCCATCATAATAAAGTCACAGACATAGCATCCTGAGAGATTAAAGTGCCCCCCCCATTTTAAAAATGTCCATTTGTGGTGCTAGATTTATTCTTACAAATGTTTATTCTTTGATAGAGAGTAGTTTGCCTGTCAGATTAAAAACAACAACACACCTCGGTCCCAACTCTGTCCCCATGTCTACTCTGGCAACACTATTATCTCACGTCCTAAAATGTCTCATAAGACTAGGCCTTCATTCAACTGCATACTTTTCAGGATATTGGTATACCTTCATTAACAAAGCTTCTTCTAGAGATGCTCCGTTTACCAAAGGCTTTTTATACTTGCCTAGCCCCTTTCCTTCTTATCTTCTCTCCTGATATTGCGAGGAGAATGAAGGGCTTGAAAAACAAAAGATTTTCTTCTGCTAGATTGCAGCAACGTGTTGCAAGACAATACAATGAAGGCTGAGCTGAAAGAGATTCTGTTCTAGCTGATCCCACTATAGCTGTGTGCGCCTGTCCACAACAAACAAGGCAAAAAAGCATCTGTCTCCAGAATCCTGTATTAAGCATTGCTTTCATGAATAGCAAGACTAGCGGAGGGGGGAAGCAGAAAAGCCTGTCTCACCAGCTATGTCCAGAATGTTAAAATGAAGCACAGGACTGAAAGTGTGGCCATCAACATGGAAATCATAAGAAAAGTAGAGAATGGGGAAAGAAAATGTCATTCCTAGATGTATTTTGGAAGAATCCTTCAAGCAGTCTCTGAGAGGTTTATTTATGCAAGGCTTACTTGACCTGGTTGTTTCATAGAATCATAGGTAGAAGGATCATCAAATTTAATCTCCTGCCATGCAGGAATACACATTCAATATTCTCTGGGCAGATGGCCATCCAACTTCTTTTTAAAGAACTCCAAAGGAGGAGGATCCACCACCCTCTGAAGCAATCCCACTGTTGAACAGCTCTTACAGTCAAGGAGGTCTCCCTAATGTTTAGGTGGAGTCACTTGTAATTAAAATCCATGGTCCATGTTCTAGTCTCTGGAGCAGCAGAATTTCATGTTTCAGATCTGCGTATTATTTGTTTTGAATAAAAATGTTGCTGAATTATATCAAACTGCCCTTTTTTTGTGGTGTAGAAACCTATCCATATTCTTTTCTTGTTATTTTCTACTTCTGGAACCAAACTTTCTGTCAAATTAGTGCTACCCAGAAATGTTAACTGAGTTATAGCTATCAGCTTGAGACCGCTTTAACTGCCCTGGCTCAATGTTAGAGAATTTCTGGGAACTAGTTTTTTCTGAGACATTGAGCCTTCCCTGTCAGAAAGAGCTCTGGTGCCACAATAAACTACAGTTCCCAGGATTTCCTAGCACTGAGCCAGGGCAGTTAAAGCGGTCTCAAACTAGGTTATGTCTGCAGTATGTTTTGGACTTAAGTAAGGCTTTCCCTCAGGAGGGAAGACTATCTGAGGAGACCCCCCCTCCGCTTCTCTTTGACTCCTCCCTCTCCCCAAAACACGTGTCACGCCGGCCATGATGTGCCACAACCGGCAGAAGCAGGAAGGAAATACATTTATTTATATATTTATTTTATTTATTTATTTCATAGACCGGAACCGGAAGTTCCTCCACCTGAGGCGGGGCGCGTTCGCGCGCGCGTATATATGTGCACGTGTCACGTGATAGCCAGGCCTCGTGGGGTGAAATCACATGGGCTAAGAGGAGAACCTTGATCCAATACATACATCCGGGGACTTTAGAGAGGAAGAAGCTGAGGCGGCTGTTGGGTGGGTGGGGCTATGGGTCACGTGAGCGTCGCAAAGCTTAGAGCAAACCCCTCCCTCTATCTTCCTTCTTTTCTCATTCTTCCCCTTGAGCGACTCCTCCTTCGAGCATGGCGAAGGTCACGTGACCAAGGCTTATTTTATTATTATTATTATTTTCCCCCCTCTTTCTTTTCTCCAAGCCCCAGAGCGGCTTCGGGCAAGCCCCGCCCCTTTCCCTGCTCCCTCGCCCCGTGACCGGCCCTCCCTCCTCCTCCTCCTCCTCCTCCCCGTGGCCCCGCCCCTCCTCCTTTTCGGAGCGGCTCCGGAAATGGTCGTGCTGGGCTGCGCTGCGGCTGCGTCGGGCCCCGCTCCCCGGACTGAAGGAGACTGAAGGTAAACCGTTGGGACTCCGAAGGGAGGGGGAGCGGGAGCGGGAGCGCGCGAGCTACACACACATAGAGAGAGAAAGGAAGAAAGAAAGAAAGGCCGGAGAGAGGGGCGTGGCCTCGGCCTTTATCCCTCGCCCTCAGGGAGCTCCGGTCGCTGTCGTCGCCATTGTTGGCTCCCTTTCCCCCCTCCTCTACCGGGCCGGCGCCTGAAGGCCTCGCCTCAGCACCACGTGGGGCCGAAGGAAGAGGAGGAGAAGGCCGCAGTCTGGGCCCTCACAGGCGGACGAGGACGACGGCGGGCCTCTCTCTCCCGTTCCTCCTCCCTTTCCAGCCACGTTTAAGGAGGAAACCGAGAACTGGCTGGCTGAGGCCTCCCCGGCTTCTCTTGCCTTCTTTCCTCATTCGTTCCTGTGGTGACTGGGTTTCCCTGTCTCCGTCCCTCGGGGAACATTGCCCCAGAGCATAATGCAGAAGGCCCTGGTTTTCATAGGGCCTTTACAGACTGCCAGAAATAATGCGGCTTGAGTCCACTTTAACTGTCCTGGTTCAGTGCTAAGGAATCATGGGAACTGTATTTTTTTTCTGGGACATTGAGCCTTCTCTGTCAGAGAGCTCTGGTGCCACAATAAACTACACTTCCCATGGTTCCCTAGCACTGGGCCAAGACAGTTAAAGTGGACTCAAGCTGCATTATTTCTGGCAGTCTGTAAAGGCCCATAGTCACCGATCAGTCCAGCGCCTCACTAGTTTCTGAGCACGTGCAGAAGGCCCTGTGGTTCATTATCACCAATCCTTCTAGACCAGTGATTCCCAAACTCTGGCCTTCCAGGTACCTTGGACTTCAGCTCCCAGAATCCCAGACCACTGACCATGGCTATGGCTTCTGGGATCTGAAGTCCAAAACACCTGGTCTGGAAATCACTGGTCTAGAAGGATTTGGGGTCCATAGTCATTAATCTATCACCCTAGTAGTTTCTAAGCATATGTGAAAGATATAATTGGGTCACCAATTAGAAGGATTTAGGGTCCATAGTCATTAAACAATTTATCACTCTACTGGTTTCTCAGCATATACAGAAGGCCTTGGCTTTCATAGTCACCAATCAATCCATCGCCTCACTAGTTTCTGAGCATGTGAAGAAGGCCTTAGTTTTCATAGTCATCAATCAATCTAGCCCCTGATAGTTTCTGAGCATGTGCAGGAGGCCTTGGGATTCACAGTCAGCCAGTCAGTCTAGCACCCCACTAGTGTCTGAGCATGTGCAGAAGGCTTTTAGGTTCATAGTCACCAATCAGCCCAGCACCCCACCACTTTCTGAGTACATGTGGAAGACTTTGGGGTTCATAGTCACCAATCCAGCAGGGTTTGGGTTCATAGTCGCCATTCACTTTATCACACTGCTAGTTTCTGAGCATGTGCAGAAGGCTATGGTTCATAGTCACCAATAAGCCCAGCAGCCTGCTATTTTCTGAGCATGTGCAAAAGGCCTTAGTTTTCATAGTCAGCAGCCAATCCAGAACCCCACTAGTTTCTGAGCATGTGCAGGATGCTTTGAGGTTTGTAGTCACCAATCAATCCAGTGCCCAACTAGTTTCTTCGGTTCATAGCCACCAATCAGTCCAGCACCCTGCTAGTTTCTGAGCATAGGGAGAAGGCTTTGGGGTTCATAGTCACCATCCAGTTGTGTCCCTCTAGTTTTTGAGTATATGTGCAAGGCGTGGCATTCATAGTCAGTTAATCTAGTGCTCTATTAGTTTCTGAGCATATACAGAAAGGCCTTGGTGTTCATAGTCACTAGCACCCCATTAATTTCTGAGGTGCAGAAGGCCTTGGGGTTCATGGTCATAAACTGATGTAATGCCCTACTAATTTGTCAGCGTATGTGGAAGGCTTTGGGGTTCATAGTCTCCAATCACTCCATCTGCCAACCTTTATATAAAGAAGTAAATTGAGTGGATTCCCAGATTCCACAAAGATCAAGTTTTATGTGCTCCTTCAGTGCTCCTTCTTTCGAAGAAATTATTCTGTTGTTCATTCCTCTGTACATTTGGATTTAAAGCCGCAGAGCAGAATCCCCTTCCCCCTTTAACTCTAGTATCCACAAGGGTTGAGGCTCATATACAAACCTGTTTTGGGTAGCGGTGTTTCTGAAGACTCTCTCCAATGCATAGCACACTTGTTTTCTATATTTCCCTGCCCTGTTCATCTATTTTAGGATTGAGCTTTGCAAGCAAATATGCACTTGTCATGGACTGCTTCTGAGTCATGCCTTAGTCTGGTATATTGTTTTCTTCAGGAAAAAAATCCAGAACATTATGGAAACCTTTTCTAGCCTGTGTAGGTATTGACAGAACATTGACCCTAAAATGTACCCACTGTTTCCACAACATGCATCATTTTACATACTTACATCATGTCTCATTTTACTTGGCTTTCCCTCTCTAAGCTATCATTCTTCTCCTTGATCATTTTTGTTGCCCTTTTTTTTGCACTTTTCAGCATCCTTTTTGAGGTGCAGTGACCAGGACATAATATTTCCTGTGTGGTCACACCATAGCTTTGTACAAGAGCAATATGATAGTCACCGTTTCTTTTCAGTTCCTTTTCTAAATATGACAAATGTTGAATTTTCTTTTATGCAGCAGTGACTAGGCTGACATAGAAAGCAGTCCACAACTCCCAGTTTAGTTCCCCACCTAATGCATATAACTTGACATTTGTTGCCATGGAACCACCTTTCCCATTTGGAAGCCCATTCCTCATTCTGGAGGATTCATTGGGAACCTTCCACAATCCATTTTTGTTCTAGCCACCTTAACTTGTTTGGTGTCATCATCAAAGTTGGCCACCTTACTGCTTGCCCTTAATACCAGGTCATTTGTGAACAAGTTAGAAGGAACTGGTCCCAGAACAGATCTTTTGAGGAGACCACTATTTACATCCTTTTCACTGAGAACTGAATATTTGTTCCTTCTGTTCTCTGTGCTATCAGCTCTTTAATGAGTTACCAATCTATAAGAGGCCAGTTACTGAATCCTTCAAATGTACAACCATTGAAGAGGACTGGCCATATAAGTGTAATCCCTCTTTCAATAGCATCAATAGGGCCCAAATTCCAAGTATGCATTTTCAGTAGGCTGTGAACAGTGGTGGAGCTGTGGTCACAATATAATACAAAATGCAATCAAAGGACTTTCTGTGTTAGCTTCTACAGACCTTCTCTTCTACAGTTAAGGTCCTTTCTTAACACAAGGCTCAAAGTGCCAAACTTGTGTAAAAATTGAGCAAGATATTGCACCCTGTAAGTGCTGCAAAACTGACAGAAAAACCCACATAGAGATGCACTTTAGTTATCCTGCAAGTATCCAGGCAGTTGAAGTCCCTTTTTCCTTAGAATCATGGCTGCTGGAGTCATGAAATCCTGACTGCCAAAACCAGAGGACCTTACTTCTGAAGCTCAAAACTTGAATCTTGGCCCCCAACTCTTTTGATGTGGCACTATGGCCATTTTGTACAGCCAGTTCCCTCTTCTGCATCATGTCTGCAAGTGCATGAAATCTTGTGCCTCCAGGATTATCTGTGCAGCCAATCAAGTATTAAGAGTTTGAGCCCCTCCAATAACTAGCAGCAAACCAACATCTGTAAAATGATAGCTGGCTTCTGTTTAAACGTGTTTCAGTCATAAGACCATTGGCCACCCCAAATTATAGTCTCAGCTGGTTTAACTATTCACCCATTCATTATTTCTGTAGACCTCATTCAGGTCCCCTCCCTGCTTATCTTTAGGACCCAGAATCTAAGAAACATTATCTAGGATGCCTTTGCTACATTCTCATACAAATTGTAGAGTCTGAACCTGCAGTTAATCATATCAGCCATATTCACACTATTTGGTAACATTTGACTCAATTTCTGTAGGGCACAGAGTAACAAGTATAGTGGGCTTAAATACATTGAAAACATCAGATCCCATCTGATCTTGGAAGCTAAGCAGGGTCAGTGCTGGTTAATACTCAGATGGGAGACTGCCAGTGAATACCAGGTGATGTAGGTTATATGTCAGAGTAAGGAAATGGCAAAAGCTAAGAAAACCCCATGGAATCAATGGGGTTGCCATTAGTTGACAGGCAACTTGAAGACATACACACATATGCACAGAGTAGCTCTTATAAAGAGCCTACAATTCTGTAGAGAACCAGCATGCTGTAGTGATTTGAACTATATTGGACTATGACTGGAGACCAGAGTTCAAATTCCCGCTCTGCCATGGAAAACCATTGGATGACCTTGGGCAAGCCACATTCTCGCAACCTTAAAGCAAAGGCAGCCTCCCTCTGAACAAATCTTGTCTGGAAAACCCCATGATAGGATCACCACAAGTTGGAAACTACTTTGAAGGCATACAACAACAGTTGTGTAACCAGGTTCATTTCTTAGCCATTGTCCACAGAAAAGAGCTTTATTCCACAGTAAAGTAAAAACATCAACATTTACAGTTACCTCTTCCTGCTGCCTCATACTAATATATCTTCAGATCTCTATAATTTTTTCAAGTATTTTTGTATTTTCTAGATTTTTCTAAATTCCACAGAGTTTCTTCTTTATGTACCTTTCCTGCTTTTTTCAGACTGCTTTTAGAATCTGATCCAGTCCCATCCCCCCCCCCCCCGCCAAAAAAAAGATATATGCTATACAGTCGGCCCTCTGTTTTTGCGGGGGATCCGTTCCCCCCCCCCCAGCAAAAATGGAGACTTGCTGATATTCAAGCCCCATAGGCTTGAATGGGGTGCATACATGGAGGCATGCCCACAGGGATGCACTCCATTGATCTTAACGGAGGTAACCCCTCTGTGAATATTCAAAACTGCGGATCTCAAGTCTGCGAGAATGGAGGGGCGACTACATATTTTCTGCAAAGCTGGCTCTTAAGCTTCCCAAATAGAATTCCTCCCTGTCCCATTCATCTCTGGAATATAATTCTGAAAAACAAGCCCCAACACACAAAAATAGCAGACACCTTCAGTAATGAGCTATAGAGCCATTTCCTTCTCAAAAACACTTTTCTCTGGCAGTTAATAAGTGTAGGTGTGTCCTTGGATTTCCTGTCCTATATGTAGATGGTTTAATTCAGAATTTAGTTTCTTTTCTGCACTCTAAAATAATGTAAATTAAATTTTGTTTGTAAATGTGAATTAAAGAGAGGTGAAAGTATGGTGGGGGATAATTCATCCTAAATCTCCCTAGGTATGCATCCAAAGGTACCTTTCTCCTTTCTTGTGTTTATATAGTGAACTCCATTATTTTAAAAAAAGATTTCAGAAAGATAAGGAGGGTGTGGTGTTATGCTGTTGCACCAAAACCAATGAGGAGTCCTGTGGCACCTTGAATACTAACATGTTTTATTAGTCATACACTTTTGTGTCTCTGATGAAGTGGCTGGAGCCCACAAAATCCTAGGTCAAATAAAATGTGCTAGTCTTTAAGGTGCCACATAACTTTATCCCAATCTTCTATTGTTTATGGATGGGATTGAATGTCACCAAACAGGATTTTGTACTGAGAGGATCAGTCATGTTACACAATAACACTGCCACTTCTCTAAAATGCCCCTGCCCCACAAGAATGTCTGTCTGTTGCTGCTGTTGCAGCAAGGTGTGTGTGTCCTAGTCCTGTGCAAAGATAGTTGAGAGTAAGGGCCTTTGCAGACTGCTAGAAATAGTGCAAATAGAGTCCACATTAACTGCCCTGGCTCAGTGCTAGGGAATCATGGGAATTGTATTTTTTTTCTGAGACATTGAGCCTTCTCTGTCAGAGAGCTCTGGTGTCACAATAAACTAGTTCCCATAATTCCCTAGCACTGAGTCAGGGCAGTTAAGGTGGACTCAATTTGCACTATTTCTGGCAGTCTGCAAAGGCCCTAAGCCCCAAAGTAACTTACTTCTGAGTAAATATACTTATGGTATACTGTATATATACTTATAGCATATTTAATGCAGATGGTGAACTTTCCTTTCTACGTAAACCTTTTAGTCCTAGGTAAAGTCAAACCACTGAATAAATGGAACTTTAATAAATGTTAATTCAGCAAATTCCCATTATTTAAAAATTTAATGGGTTTCACTGGCCACCATGTAAACAGAATGCTGGCCTTGATAGGCTTTGGATGATCCGATAATATTTTTCTCAGGTCTGCTCTGACTGGAAGTTAGATTGAAGTCTGCCCCAGAGGTAAGAATTTTGAAACCCTCCAAATGTTGTTGGAGTATAACTCAGCAGCCCTAGCTAGGATAGCCACTGGTGAGGAATGCTGGTAATAATAGTACAGCAACATCTGTAGGGCCATTATGATTCCCAGCTCCATAGTGCATTAGTCTCTCACCTAGGTCTTTCAAATTCTAACCCATGGGAATTCATGAAGCTATCCTGTTTGAAAACTAGAATTGCAGCCTACCATACATTCTTTAAGAAGCATATGATGAGTGTGCTGTGGATAAGAAGAAAGGTGGGCAGAGGAAGGATCAAGAGCAGTGCTTCACAGACTGTCTGATGTAGGGGACCAGCAAGTATTTTCTTCCATTGTGCCAGGGACTGGCCAGTGTGGTGTAGTGGTTTTTTGAGTGTTGGGCAAGTCACATGCTTTCAGCCTAAGGGCAAGGCAATGGCAAATCTCTTAAGAAATGTTGCCAAGAAAACCCCATGATAGGTCTTAGGGTCACCATAATTTGGAAACAACTTGAAGGCATACAACAAGGAAGTATTTTAGAGAGCCAGTGTAATGTAGTGGTTTGAGTATTGGACTATGACTCTGGACATAAGGGTTTGATTCCCCATTTGAACATAAAAACTCACTGGATGACCGTGGGCAAGTCACACACTCTCAACCTCAGAAGATGGCAATGGCAAACCTGCTCTGAAGAAACTTGCCAAGAAAACCATGTGATAGGTTAGCCTTAGGGTTCCTGTAAATTGGAAATGACTTGAAGGCACACAGCAACACTGTACGTGTGGCCATTGGCCCCAGTTGTCCCCCCCTCTTGGAAACTTGCCAGGGTCCGGCAGCAAACAGCTCAGTAACCAGAACTGGTCTAAGGACCACCATTTTGTATAGTACTGATCTAGCAGAACCTTTAAGACTAACTGATATAGTTCTGTATAAGCAAATCCACTCTGACAGATGCTGTGCAGTTTGGCCTGAGTTGTATCTGCCCAAGCAGACCCATTGAATCAGTGGCTGACTGGGTGAATCAACATGCATGCAAATTCCGTATACTGAATGAGTGGGCCTACTCCTTCTGGTAACTACTAATAGGATGAATGCTGCTGTTTGGATTTGGAATCTTCCTGCCTGACATGTATGTCCACAAGGCTCCTTGACCCAGGATGCTGGACTACACATCTGCCTTGTGAGGAAAGGCAGGGCTTTCCGCCACAGAGGCACATTTGCAAAAGGTGTCATTTCTTTGGAGGACAGCTAGCGAAAATGGCATAGTGGTTCGAAGTGTTGAACTGGAACCTTGGAGACCAGGGTTCAATTCCCTGCTCAGCCATGGGAACCCACTGGGTGACCTTGGGCAAGTCACATGCTCTCAGGCGAAGGCAATGGCAAACGTCCCCTGAACAAAGCTTGCCAAGAAAGTCCTGTGATAGGTTAAGTCACACCACTTTAACTTCCATGGCTTCCATGCTATGGAATTCTGGGATGGAGATCTTCAAGAAATTGGGGGTCCTCCACTATGCGCTCTCTCTGGTGGAGGGAAAGAAGCCTCCCAAAGGGAGATGTGCAGCCACACTGGAGAAGTAATCTGAGTTGACACCGCTTTGACTGTCACGGCTCCATCCCATGGAATTCTGGGATTTGTATGTTGTGGCACCAGACCTGTCTGACCGAGAGGGCTCAATATCTCACTAAACTACACTGCCCAAAATCCCATTAAAGTGGTGCCAAACCAGATCCTTTCTCCAGTGTGGCTTCAAATCTCCCTATGGGAGGCTGCTCCCCTACGCCAGAGTCTGGAGAGATCCAAATCTACCCCCAGAGCCTCTCCTTCCAAGTGGAGAACCCAATTTTTTTTATTTTAGGGGGGGCAGAGCCCCTCCCAGAATCCCACAGCATGGAGACATGGCAGTTAAAGCGGTGTGGAACCAGATCCTTACTCCAGTGTGACTGCAAATTTCTTCTGGGGAGAGGATTATTTCCCTGCAGCACAAAGCGCCCGAAGTTTGGAGAGGTCCAAATCTACCGCCAGGGCCTCTCCTTCCAAGTGGAGGACCTCCAATATTTTCAATTTTTTTGGGGGGAGGGCCCCTCTCAGAACCCCATAGCACGAAGCCGTGGCAGTTAAAGCGGTGTCGAACCGGGTTTTTCCTCCCGTGTGGCTTCGGATCTCTCCTTGGCGGGCTTCCTCCCCTGCGCCAGAGAGCGCGCGCAGTCTGGAGAGGCCAGACTCTCCTCCTCCCAGGGCCTCCCTCTCTTTCCAAGCGGAGACCCCCAAATTTTTAATAGCCGGTCGGGCGGCCTCCCAAGCGACCTGGGAGGCAGGAGATTTCTTTTTCCGACCCTGTCTCCCCCGCTAGATCTCCATTCGCGGGAACCGCCGGGGGTCCCCCAGTTCCTCCTCTTAGATCCCGTGCGTAAAAACCGGTGCGTAAAAGCTCCTCTCTCTCCCTGTAGGCCCCAGGCCCGGCGGCCTTTTTCCAGGCCCTTCTTCTCCTCCTCCTTCCCCCACGTGTTGGCTCCTGCCTCGCCCTAGGCCTCGGCCGGGCTGGGCTGTCCCTGGCCGGGCTCCACCTCCCTCCTCCTCCTCCTCCTCCTCCTCCTTTCCTCCGCCTTCCTTCTATTCTCCGCGCCGGTCCTCGGGATCGGCGTCTGCGATCGGGGCCCCCACGTGCTCGCGGCTGAAACCGGGTAGGATCCGGGGCGGAGGCGTCGGAAACGGGGAAGGAGGAAGGGCCGGATCCGGTTGGGTTTCCCCGGCCCAGCCGCCTCCCCTTCCCTTCCCTTCCCTTCCCTTCCCCGCGGCTCCAAGGGCGCCAGCCGGCCCGGCAACCTCCACCGCATGGGCCTGGCTTCCCCCCCCCCCTCTCTCTCCTTGCTTCCTCTCCTCTGGGGCTGGGACACGTGTCCTTGGAGGACCGGGCAGGCCAGGGCCCCTCCGCAAGCCAACCAGGCAGCCATCCTGGCTGGGATTTTTTTGGTTGGGGGGGAATAGAAAGTGGATGGAGGAGGAGGAGGAGGAGGAGAAAGGCAGGGGAAGGAAATCTGGCCTTGGTGGATCTTTATTTTTTGCGACCATGTGCTCCCACTGGAGGGGGGCCACAAGCCTTTCTAAACCTCCCCCCCCCCCCCAAAAAAAAGGCCCTCCATGCCTTCTAGCCTCTCCTGGTGTTTCTGATAGGGCTTCATCTTAGCTTTCAGGGCTTTGTACAGTTGCAATCGGTAAATGAACCCATATATTTCTCTCATATTCCCCCCGCGCGCATAAACCCATGTATTCCCCTCTATATATGCATATATTTCCCTCATATATTCCCTTCCCTGCATAAACCCATATATTACCCCGAATAACCCTTTTACTAACTCCATGTATTTCCCCCGCATATGTTCCCCCCTCTCCATAAAGGCATATATTTCCCTCATATATTCCCTTCCCTGCATAAACTCATATTCCCCCCCGAAAAACCCTTTTACTAACCCCCATATTCCCCCCTTTGCATAAACCCATATATTTCCCCTATATATCACCATATATTTCACCCATATGTTTCCTCTGCATAAACTCATATATTCCCCAAATGACCCTTTTTATTTCCCCCCCATATTCCCCTCTTTGCATAAAACCATATATTTCCCCATATTCCCCCCTCTGCATAAACCCAGATATTCTCCCCTGCTTAAACCTATATATGTAACCAAGTATTCCCCCCCCCCCAACATATCCTGACTCCTAGGTCGCTTGGGAGGCCTGCCATTAACTGGTCACAGGGTGACCAGATGTCCTCACTACAAAGGAGGACCAGGCATCGTAAAATGGAGGACCTTCGGGAGGGGGAAAATGTATGGCATGACCAAAGAAAACCTCACAACCCCCCCCCCAACAGATGCACATTGTGCCTCTCAACATGGAAGACATTTTTTGGACTTCCTCCTGAACAGGAGGTTGAAATGTAGGACATGTCTGCTAAAAGTAGGACTTCTGTGTACATATTTTAAGAATGGGAGGAAGGGGGCAAGATCTTGGCATTTCTGCATTTTGGGAGGTCTCCTGGCCCAAATATTTCTGTCCTGACCTTGCTTACTAGAGTTTGCCTTTCCCACCACCTTTTTTCTGGGTGGAAAGGTCTTCATTTTAGCTTCTGGTGCTTTGTACAGATGCAGTTGGTAAATCCAAATATTTCCATATATCGCTCCCCCTGCAAGTTATCTCTTTAGTATTGTCTCTTGTTGGATCTCCAATTTTGGATCTCTTGTTGGATCTCCAATTTTGGTTTGGTGTGTTTATTTTATTTTATTTTATTTTGGCTTTGGTTTCTATTTAGTTTTCTTGGGTTTTCTATTGGTCTCTGGCGCTCAACATATGTTAGTCCCATTAGTACCCAGAAGAAAGCCAAAAAAACAAACAAAAATGGAGCAACCTAGAAATTTCTTAAGCAACTTGATTTCTGTTGGGTTTCATATTCCAAAATCTCAAGTTTTCTCCTTTTGGGTTAAAAAAAATATTTGTGGAGATAGTGCAACTGGCTTTTAACTGGGTGATTTCCCTTTAGGGTGATAGATTCCAGTGAATATAGAATAGGGTTGGAAGGTGCTTAAATGGGACTGTACAGCATGGAGCAATCCCAATTGGCTTTTAAAAAGAAAAGGGGGATGGACATCTTGAATCTTAATTGCACATTTCCTGTAAGTTCTGTAGTTTTGTTCTGCAGGGAAGGGTAGATTGTAGGGAAAGTTATGTTAAACAATCATTGACTGGGCTTCTTTTGGGTTCTCATTTACTTTAGAAGAGAGTAATTGTGCTACTAGGAAGAGAAAAGAGTGCAATGGGATTACCCCATTGCTAAGGCTTATTGCATGGCTGAATGTGGGAATTTCTGTAATGGAAGAAAACTGTGGCTCTTCTTATCAACTCTGGAGAACATAGGTGTGTTCTTCAAAAGAAGGGTTGGGGAAATATTTAAAATTCCACCAGTTCTGCACCAGAATAGAAAGAATCAAAATGTGTAGGAACTAATAGGAACAAAACGCATAGGGACAAACAGTGGAATCCCTGCAAATCTCTTCTGAGAGCTGTAAGTCAAGCTAAGTGTTGCCTTAGCTTCTTTGGTGTGTTTTACTTGGAATAGTTCAGATCTGTGTGATACTGCCCTTCTCAAGCTGTACTGTGTGAAGGCAGTTCCCCCTAGGCAAAGTGGTGTGGCTTCTCATTACCGTTGTGTAAGAGTTTATATGGCCTTGTGCTTTCCCCCTTCATTTCATGTTCTTCCAGTAATCCTCTGAAATGGTTGAGCACACTTTTTATTTTGGTAAGTGTAGTGATTAAAATAGTCTTCCGCTCAGTGTGGTAGTTGTCAGACTTGTTGGATTACAACTCCCATCAACCTTCAGACAGCATAAACAATGATGGGAGTTGTAGTCTCAGCACATCAGGTGGGTGCTAAGTTGTGGGAAAGGCTGAGCTGCAGAGTTATCTTATTACTCAGGAAGGGTCAAGTTCAAATGTCATCTCCCCCAGGACTTCTATCCGATAACTTTGCTGGGGGTGGACAGATTTGTGTGGGTAGTGCCTGAATGGGTACCTGGAAACATCCCCCCTGCTCTAAAGTACTGACTTGAATTCCACAACCACTTGGGAAGAGGCAGGATATAAAGGTAAAACATAACCAATCACTAGGGGTTGTTGGGTAAGCTATTGTTGGGCCTTCTTCTGGAATAGAAGAATTAAATTAGACTCCTTGACATTGCTTTTGGGAAGGTTAAAAGAAATGTTTAAAGAGTGATCTGCACAAATACTAAATGTTACTGTTTTTATTACATTGTTCAGGAGCTGAGGCTGTGAGAGTGTGACTTCTCTCCCAAGGCCATTCGGTGAGTTTGTGGCCAATCTGTTTTCCTTTCCTTTTTGCTTTTGAATCCAGGTCTTCTAAAATCGGAGGATGTAACTGTTCTTCTAATCGGTCGAACTCCTTCTCCTGAGACAAGGTCTGGTCAGAGATGGTACCTCAAGAATAGGAAATTGTACATCCCCTGCCATGCAGGGTCAGGTGTTGAACGCACATGTTTGCATTTTACTGAATGTGCAAAAACCTGGAATTGAAGGACTACTTAAACCTGTACTTGTCTTGTTCAGCAGTGTATGTGTGAGTTCTCTGTGCAGAAAATCTGAAGCATCTCTACCAAATGGCTCGGGAATTGCTCTGTTTAGAGCAGAAATTGTGGCATAAACATGGGCCATGTTTTTAAACCAGCCCTCCCTTTGATTGGTATTTTTGTGCTTCTAGGTTTGTTCAGGAAAGCATTTATGTTCTTGAGACTTGCCATTTCACCCAGAAAAGTCCTTTCCTAATCACCTTCCCTCAGAGGTGGTGCCTGTTGCTCTTTGTTCCTTGTTCACTTCCTGTCGCACAGCGAAAGAAGCAAGTATTACCTTCAAGGAGCCATGCAAGGAGCAGGCTAATAATAGGGTGGAGGTGCATAATGCTTCCTCTTTTCTTTGCTTTATTAGTTGGAGAAAATCCTGCCAGGCCAGGGTTTCTTGTATTTAGTGCTGACTTTTTTGGAAAGGACATTTCAGGAAATGGTGATAGTGCTATATGCAGGTGTCATAAGAGCTCTCACTTTGTGACTCCCTGAAATGACTACTGCTTTAACATGAGAGATGGTGTTGGAACTAAAAGGATTAGCCAGGAAGTCCCAGATTCAAAATTTACCACAACCATCAGTTCACTATATGAACAGGTTTTGTCAGTGTAGTGCCTTGCGAGACTGTAGTTCCTAGACTCTCACAGCCAATTGAGATGGGAGTTACAGACCAATAAAACTGAAGGGTGTGATGTTTGGAAAAATTGATGTTAGAAAAGAAACTACAGGTTGACTTCCTTTATCTGGAATTCCAAAATCTGAAATACACAAAAATCCAAAATTGTTCACATGGGTGACTGAGATAGCAACATTTCTGCTTTCTGATGGTTCAATGTACACAGTGTTTCATGCACAATATTATTCAAAATATTGTGTATAAAATTGCCATCAGGCTGTATGTGTAAGGTATACAGTCACCCCTCCATTCTCATGGACTTGAAGTCTGCGGTTTTGCATATTCACAGAGGGGCAACCTCCGTTTAAAAAAATGGGATGTGGCCCCGTGGGGCGCACCCCATTCAAGCCTATGGGGCTTGAATATTTGCTAATCTCCGTTTTTGCAGGGGGGTGGGTTCCAGAATGGATCTCCCATGAAAATGGAAGGCCAACTGTATATGAAGCATAAATAATAAATAATAAATTTAAATTTTTAACCCGCCCCTCTGCAAAGCAATCGAGGCAACGTACAAGTTAAAACAAGGCAACAGTTAAAACAATTCTGTCCCCCCCCAATCCCTAACCCACCCACCCTATAAAAATCAAATTAAACCAGTAGAATAATTAAAATATCAAACTAAAACAGTTCAATAACTTAAACCTTAAAACAAACAGTGGTGGCTGGGAGCAGCAGCCACCCAACTCTGTTAGGGCGGGAGAGTTATTCCGGGAAGGCCTGCTGGAAGAGATCTGTCTTTACTGCTTTTTTAAAGCAGTCAAGAGTGCTAATAAGACGGATCTCCTCGGGCAGGCCATTCCATAATCTCGGAGTGGCGACAGAGAAGGCCCTCTGGGAGGTCTGCGACAGCCTAGTTTTCATAGGCTGCAGCAGATTCCTCCCAGAGGACCGAAGTGCGCGGGGGGGATTGTACGGGAAGAGGCGGTCCCTGAGATGATGATAATAATAATAAGAAGAAGAAGAAGAAGAAGAAGAAGTTGGACCCAAGCCATGTAGGGCTTTAAAGGTCAAAACCAACACCTTGTACTGCGCCTGGAAACTAATCGGCAGCCAGTGGAGAGATTTCAGCACAGGTGTTATGTGCTCTCTCCTAGATGTTCCCGTGACCAACCTGGCTGCCATATTTTGGACTAATTGAAGTTTACGGGTTAGGCACAAGGGTAGCCCCATGTAGAGTGCATTACAGAAGTCCAAATGTGAGGTTACCAGAGCGTGTACCACAGTTTCGAGATCCCTAGTATCCAGGAAAGGGCGCAGCTCGTGTATCAGCCGAAGCTGATAACAGGCACTCCTGACTGTCGCATTCACCTGACTAGTCACCTGACTGAATTTCCTTTATTTAGATTTGGGACCCATCTCCAAGATATCTTACTATGAATATGCATATAATCCAAAAATCAGAAAGAACTCTGAAATCCAAAACACTTCTGGCCCAAAGCATTTTGGATAAGGGAGACTCAATTTGTACTTGTCTGTCCCTCTGCTGGATCAGACTGAAGCTGCATATAGTCTTGGATCTACCAGTGGCCAACAAGATACCTATGGGACGCTTCCAAGGATCCCGGCACCTGGTATCTGGATCAGGGATTGACAGTGTGAAGCCCTCCAGATGTTAAATTACTCATGGCATTTCTCACTGTTGGCTATGCTGTCTAGGGTTGATGGGAGTTTCAGAAAAAAATGCTAAAATCCATATATGCATAATTGTTTTTAAAGTCCAACTCAGACATCATAGAACACTGTGCTGCCTTTCAGAGTTCTTCAGAATTGTTTATTGGGTTAAATGATAATGCAAAGCTGGATATTGTGGGGAGGGGGGAGGAGGAGGAGGAGGAGGAGGAAAAGAAAGTGGCTGGTGTTCAAATCATGGAAGCCTGCATCCAATTACATTCTTAAGAATGGAAGATGGGAGGGAGCAACAGACATTAAAATCAGGCTCTGCCAGGTACTGAGTTGGTTTTAACTTGTATCTTGGAAGGAAAAGCAAGCAAACAATACAATGTGCTTATTTTTTAATATATAGAATCCGTAACCTAATTTTTTGGAAGTATATTGGAAATATAAAATGTATAAATGGACATAGGTCAGTTTAGAGGGCTTGTGAGTTGTTTTTTGTCCTTGCAGTTCTTGAGAAAAGGTTGGGAGGGATCTGCTAAAACTGTGAGAACCTCACCCAGTTGAATCAATGGAGACAGAAGAATAGCCTTTGCTGAAATTCTTTTTGCCCAGTTTTTAAACAAAGTTGGACTAGAATTAGTTGGGGATGTGTTTTCTTCTTCCACAGGGAAAAAATGTATGTGGCAAGAGGCTGAAATTGTGAGAATTAGCCTACAAGTTTTCAAGTGGCACAGAGTGCCTGTGTTGCTGTTACTTGTTAAAAATATTATATCCGACCCTATACTCAGAGATCTCAGATAGGCTTACAATAAAATGAATTTAAAACAATGAACAATGAGAATAATCTAAAAAGGTTAAAAATAGGTTAAATATATTATCAATTAAAAACTAGACAACTTAAAAATCAGTTAAAAAAATAAAAATAGTGCAACCACAGAATAGAACCATGTACAGCCTGGGTAAAATCAATTAGCCTCAAAGGCTTTATTAAAATCATAGGTTTTGACTTGGTGCTGAAATCAATTTTGATGCCAATCAGGCCTCTTGAGTATAAGGTATTCAACAGACAAGTCCCACCACAGAGAAGTCCCTTTTCCTGCAGAGAAGGTCTAGTTCTCTGTAGATTTATTCCCCCACCTCATCCCATGACTTGGTGGATGAGGGTTAAAACAGTGGTGTAGTAGCATGTGAAGTCATGGAGGAAATCAGAAATATTATATAGGAGAATGGAGTCCTATTCCCTCCCTACTTCCAACTTTTTTTTTTAAGTGATTCATTTTGGGAATCCTTGGGGAAGTGAAAACTGAGGCATATTCTCTTGTAATGATTAAAATGTTTTTAAATAGAGGTAGCCAGTGTGCCATGGTGGGTTGAATTGTTGGATTATGATTCTGGAGATCAGGGTTCAATTCCCCACTTATATAAAAACCCACTGGGTGAACTTGGGCAAGTCACACACTCTCAGTCTCAGGAAGACAGTGGCAAACCTCCTCTGAACAAATCTTGGCCAGAAAACCCCATGTTAGGGTCACCATAAGTCAGAAATTACTTCAAGGCACACAACAACAACAATGTTTTACCTGCTCAGAATATGCAGGATGAAGACTTTTAGTCTGTCAAGCTATAACATCAGAAAATAATGATTCCTGTGTAATACTAGTGTTCACTTGGCCAAAGCCCAACTTTCTTCATGCTTAAAATAGACCACTTTAAATCGGTGAGACTTAAAGTTAGTCAGGATTTACTTTTTCCTGTTAATTTCAGTGGGTTTCTACTAAACAAGACCTTGTCTGATGTTTTTGGTGTTACAAGAGAGAACTTGATATTCTTTGTAATGGGACTTTATGAGGCGGTGTTTCTCTGTAAATAACATCATTCTTTTTATCCACTACAAAATTTGTAGTTTTTCCCCAGTATTTTCCCTGCTTCACAGATAAGTACCGTATATGTAAGGTGAAGGTGCTTAAAGAGCACAGGGTGCAGTTTTCATTTTTTCTGCACCCCGCTTACCTGGGAATAAACCTTATTGAACTCAGTGGGACTGTCTTCTGAGTAGATGTATATAGAATTGTACATTCAAGGCTGCTACATGCTTCCTGAACATAGTGGGCCTTACTCTTGGGTCAGCATGCATCCTTGGTAGGTTTTTTAAATCTTAAAACTAAATAAACTTCAGAAATAGTACAGTTCTATATGCTGAGTTATAAATAAGGCATTTCATGGTGTTAAAGCAATAAAACAAGTTTAGGTTTGAGTAGAAACTAAGTATTGCATTCATTTTAATTTACCCAGAGGTTATTCTTTTGCCCAAGGGGGAAATGTCTCCCCCCGCCCCATGATTTCATGATATCCAGCAGCATCAATTTTGTTAAGACCCCTTTGATACCCTTTTTGTGCTGGAGAAGTGAGAGAATGGGAGTGCCTGACAATTCTATGGGAAGCTACTTAATATTGTTTGGGGGGGATTTTAGTTACCCCTTACCAACCTGTCATACCTGAAATTGTCTTGACCGAAAAGTTTTGAAGGGGATGGTTCTCTCCCATTCACCCACCTGGCTGCCCATTCCTTCAGGTACATAGTTGAATGGGTCTTTGAGTATATTTATTATTTATTAATACCACCCCCTATGATGAAGATCTCGGGACAACATACTTGTAAACTATCTAACCAGTTTAAGAAAATAAAAATAATTGAAACAGTAAAAACATATTAAGGCATGTTAAAAAGGTCAAAACAGACAAAATCCATGTACATTTAATCCATGCAATCAGTTTGGGTATAGATTTAAAAACAGCCATGTTTTTACTTGGCTCTGAAACGAAGGCAGCATTGGTGCTAGTCAGAAGCATGTTCCACATCTGGGGTGCCACAGCTGAGAAGGCCCTTTCCAGTGTCGTTCTGCAGTATATTGACCCCAAGGTTGGGACCCAGAAGAGAGGGTCCTAGCAAATCTTCATCCTTAAACCAGCATATACAGATATACATCACAGTAGATGTGTTATTGAGTGTCACTGCTTTAACAGAAAATTGGATACCAGAGGCACAAATAACACAGAAAGAATAAGGATAGGTTCCTGTGGCACAAAAAGGAAGAGCAGTTCAATACATTGCAGCAGTCTTTTTGTCCAGAACTAACAATGTGCATGTGTAAAATGAAATACCCGGGTCAAGTAAGCCTTTCATAAATTATCAAAAATATTTTGGGCTGTGAACAGACCACTTGAATACTTCTTTTAAAAGGCATTCAAGAATGTTCTTTTTCTTTCTTTCATCAGACTCCACATTTCTGATTATTTCCATTTTGATGACTAGGCTTATAGATCAGTGCTTCTAAAAACAACAAAAAAAAACCATAACTGTAGAGGCAGGCTTATTTGCTTGTCAATTTCCTTACTGTTAAATCATTCTTTGTAAAGGAGTCTAGAGGCAGCTGCTATTTACCTTACCTGTTGTAGGCAGACACAAACACAGCTACAGTATGATCTAGGGTAGAATTTCATTTTTCCCCCTAGTTCAAGTTTTGTTACATTGTTTACTACAGGCTGCTGCTGGAACATAGCACTAAAAGTGCCCTCCCACCTTCCTCTTGGTATCAGTGCTGCTTAAAAAAACCCTACAAGCTAGACCAGGGGTAGGAAACCTAAGGCCTTTGGGGGGGGGTGCGGCCCCCCGAGGCCCCAGGCCGATCCTGCCACCGCCGCCGCTACCCCCCGCCGCCACCCGCCATGATGATATTGATTACTGTTGTTATTACTTGTTCTTGGGGTTTTCTTGGCAAAATCTCCACAGGGGTTTTGCCATGGCTTTTCTGGGGCTGAGAGAGTGTGCATGCATATTTTTATTTTTATTTTTATTTCTTTAAAAAATATTTATTTATTTATTTTTGGTGCTTCGGCCCCCCAATTGTCTGAGGGGCAGCAACCCGGCCCCCGGCTCAAAAAGATTGCCTACCCCTGTGCTAGACAGAGGACAGGGAAGAAAAGGCAGAGGCTGGGCAGGCATAAAAAGACTTTGTAAAAAGGAGCTTCTTTGCCAGAGGCTTTATAAACAGAAATATGCTGGTACTGTACAAGTAGAGGCACTTGAAGTTTTGGCAGTCCCAAGCCAGTGTAATTTGCATTGTGTATTGCAAATACTTAACCAGAAATAATAGCAATTGGGCCTTACTACAGAGTAAAAGGGTAAAGTAGAAGTTAATAGAATTGTAAAATGAAAGGGAAGTCCTTTTTGATTATGTTGTGTTACTGACTTGGTAAACTGAGAAATTGTACAGTTGTATTGTAGCCATACTTAGGAAAAAGTAATTGAGTGATTTAGGCTCAAGAGTAAGATCTTTTTACATGTACCTCTTCTGCGTGAGAGGAACTAGTTTATCATCTGCTGCCTTCTTTTTACTGTCCTGCAGGAACTGGAGCTACAAGTCCAGTAATGACCATTTCCCATCTTAAAGAGAGCAGGCGTTTGTTGGAGAAGGGTCCAGTTTAAAAAAGGTGGGGAAAATGAAGATAAATACTGGTGCTGCTGTGACCTGGGGGCAGGAACATAATTATATTACTATATATATATTTTATATGCCAATGGTTTACATGGTATAATAGACCACTAACCTAAGCAGTTTGATGTCCAAGGTGTTACAGTCTGAGTATAAGCTATGAAGGGAAATAACAAAGGGAAAGGAAGCAAGGAAGATGCAGATCCTAGGAAATGTAGTTGTCATTTCAGCTGGGATGAGGACTATGGGGTAAGCAGTATAATTTACCAGGAAGCCTTTCTAAGCTTCTGATAGATTGTGAAAGGATGGAGGGTACAGTCAGGTGCCCATCTGGCCATTTGTGATAGAAGCTGTGCTGGAACATGGAACAGGAAGCTTCCATAAACAGCTAGAGAAGGAAGTGAAATTCCTGCTTTGTTGGGTAATACAGTTGCGGCTTTGATTATTAGCGGTTTTGATTAATATGTTCTCTCTAGGAATTTCTAGGTCCTCCAGCGCAACTGCCTGAAGTTGACCATAGAGTTGTGCTGGAGAACTAGAAATTCCTAAAGAAAACACTTCTCTAGGCATTTGTAGTTCCTCCAGCATGACTTTGTGATCACATACTAGCAGATGTTGACCATAGATTTGCACTGAAGGGCATGGAGATTTCTAGAGATGTGTTCTCTTTTGTAAAAAGAAGAGTGGGTTTTATTTGTGGTTTTTCCACATTTATGGGGGCCCTTTACCCCAACCCTAGCAAATGTGGAGGGACCACTGTACTTGTGAGAGATTGGGCAGTTCACATTCTCCATTAGCTGTTCTGCAAATGAGGAATTTTAAAGTATTGAGAACACTGGCAGGGCTCATTCATGAATGAAAATCCTGCAGTTGTATTGAGTTATACAACATTTTGTTCCATATGGCCAGATTACATTTTAGTTTGTTTCCTTGAAATGGGCCTCTTGACTGAGCTCCACTCAGGATAATTGAGGTGGAACTCTTGATATACAATCCTCACTTTAACCTACATTGTGCTAGTTATAGTATATGCCACATCGGGTGTCTGCCAGATCATAGCATGATCCAGGTGAAACATGCATGTGAACTCATACAAGATCAGGCCCACTGCTTTTGTCCAGCATTCTCTGGTGGAAATTACAGTCTCAACAAGGCCTGCTACCAGTACTTGACCTGGATCATTATTAATTCCAGCATCCCAGGTGTGGCACTCCTGTCCAGGGGAAGTAAGGCTGGAAGGATCCTTATTGAGTTTCTAGCAGGAAGTCAAAACTATTGCTTTACATGGCCTTTGATCCTTTAAACCAGGGGTAGGCAACCTTTTTGAGCCGGGGGCCAGCTTGCTGTCCCTCAGACAGTTGGGGGGGGGCCGAAGCACCAAAAATAGATAGATAAATAAATAAATAAATAAATATTAAAAAATTTAAAAATATGCATGCACACTCTCTCAGCCCCAGAAAAGCCATGGCAAAACCCCTGTGGAGATTTTGCTAAGAAAACCCCAAGAACAAGTAATAACAACAATAATCAATATCATCATGGCGGGTGGCAGCGGCAGGACCGGCCTGGGGCTGGTCCAAAGGCCTTGGGGGGGGCCACATCCGGCCCCTGGGTCTTAGGTTGCCTACCCCTGCTTTAAACCAATGGTTCCCAAACTTTGGTCTTCCAGATATTTTGGACTTCAGCTCCCAGAATTTCTGATTGTTGTCCAAACTGGCTAAGGCAGTGATAGCGAACCTTTTAGAGACTGAATGCCCAAACTCAGTGTCACCCAGTGTTCCCCAGTGCCAGGGGAGGACTTACGGCGGGGGGGGTGGGGGGTGGCGCAGACTTTGGATGGAAGACCTCTGGGAGGAAAACCCAAGGCACACTTTCAGCCTCAGGCTAGCAAGTGATGAAACTTGCCAAGAAAACCCCACAATAGTTTCACCTTAGGGTCACCAGTAACTGCTTGAAGTCTCTCTCTCTCTCTCTCTCTCTCTCTCACACACACACACACACACACACACACACACACACGGCACACTCTCAGCCTCAGGCTAGCAATAGCAAAAAAAACCCCCATAAAATGCAGTGCTGCCATTGCTTCCTCTTCCTTCCGTCTCCTCTTCCTCCCTCCCAGCTCTCACTGGCAGCGGGCGGGCGGCTGGTGACATGGGGCTGCCACCGCTTACTCTTCCTTCTTCTCCTCTTCCTTTCTCTTGGCTCTCACCAGCAATGGGAAGACGGATGGAGGCATGGGGCTGCCGCCACATCTTCCTCTTTCTCCCTCTGGGCCAGGCAGCTGGCAGCATGGGACTGCTGCTGCCACTTCCTTCTCCTCTTCCTCCTGCCTCTCTCCCTCCCTCCCTCTTCTCACTGGCAGCGAGAGGCTCACATGCCCACAGAGAGGGCTCTGTGTGCTGGTTCTGGCACACATGCCATGGGTTTGCCGTGACTGGGCTAGGGCTTCTGGGAGTTGACGTCCAAAACATCTGGAGGAACAAAGTTTGGGAAACACTGCTTTAAAGTATATTTAGGGTTAAGGTTTTAGGAATGGTTAAACCTGCTCTAGAGTAATATTGGCTTTTTAAAAAGAAATTTAAATTTTTAAAAACTATACTTTTGAAGAATTACTCACTCTCTCATGTATGTGTAAACGCACTCCCAAACAGCCTCTTTCCACACACCCACCATTTTTCTGCACACCCACACTAGCATGCATTCTTTTCCCATCTCAGAATGGTAGGAGCATGAGGTTTAAACTTTACTTTGCACATTGAAATCTCACCATGCCTGTGTGCTGTGCTCCCCAGCCTTTTAATGCAAGTCAGGTGGCCTGAATAGGCAGAAGAGCACATAATTCAAGTGTGGGAAGTGTCCTAAAGAGAGATTTCTCCATTTAAATTATGTGTTCTCTGCCTGTCAAACAGCTGCTTAGTGGGATGGGTGGGTGGGTGATAGTAATGGGGTAAGATAGTTCATGTGGATGACTGTTCCTGCACACAATCCTCTCATCATGCTCCCCAGCCCCACAAGCAGTCACTTGACAGCCTCTGGGGTGTGTAGAGTTCATGTGGAAATTCAGTAGAGAAGGGGCAATTCACTTACTCTTTGATCACCCATGAGTTTGCTACACTGGAGGCCTCCAAGGATATCATGCTGCTCATGGGCTGTGGGTTGCCCATATGTGATGTAAATTGGAGTGGGTATAACACAGCCCTGTAACTTCCAGCTTTCCTCACCAGTGGCTCTCAGGCTAGGGCTGCTGGGAGTTGAAGTCCAGCAACATTTGGCACCCATGATATAAACAATATTCAGGATAATGACTTCTTTAACAAGGTTTATGACTGTTCATACTTCATACTTAGGATGCTTTGTATGCACACATTAAAGTGCTGGGAGGATAAATGCATACTTTGCACATACTTTTTTTTTTTTTGGCTGTCATGGGCTCTTGGCTGTGGATACTCTTGGGTTTCTCTCTATATAATGTATGGCATGAGTGCAAAAGATGAATTAAAAGTGTGGAAGGAGCATAAAAGGAATTCCTGCAATACTTCCTGAACTGGTTGAGTATTGACTAGAGCAGGCTTCACCCCTTTCAGAGTCAGTACTCTTGTTTTCTGGGAATGCAAATAGGAAGTTCTCATAGGGCTTTGCTGAAAATGGCCCTTCTCATTGGGATTTGTTTAGTACAGCAATAATAAAACAGTCCTACTGGAATAACTCTTTACAGAAGTGCCTTGTGCAATTTACTATTGTGCATATAAATGGGGCCTGGATATGAATTGATGAGAATGCCATTAATTATATGACAGCATTTTGGAACCTCTTGTATACTTCAGTAGATGAATTAATTGCACCCAATCATCATCCCCATCCAGACCAAATTTTAATAATAATAATAATAATAATAATAATAATAATTTTTATTTATAGCCCGCCTCTCTGCGGAGCAATCGGGGCGGGTTACAGCATTTAAAATACATAAGTTAAAACAATGTCTGGTGATCCAGTCCTTGAGATTGCCATTCTGTAGTTCAGCAAGGTCAGGAGCATTTGGCCAGCCTCAGGCCCAGGCAGCCCTTGGCTTTATGCGCTTGTGAAGAACCAACCGCAGTCCTTGCCCAGAATAGCTTGCGTTGTTATAAAATCTTTACTCTGACAAGCAGGCTTGCACTGCAGGGATTGTGAAGTTTCCTGTCTTCATATCTGGGATATGGCTCACTTGTCTTCTTTTCTTGAGATGACAGCTGAACCCTGTTGTCCCTCTTTCTCCCCTGCTCCAGATAATAGCTCCTGTGAAGGGGAGTGGGTCAGTAATGGTAGTCATTGTTTTAAAAATGCAAGTAATAACATTAGTAATTTTTGAATTGATATAGAGTGTTGAAATTATTCTGCATTGATGATGATGATGATGATGATGATAGTCTCCTTGAGTCCCATTACTGGGAGATAAGCAGGAATTGTTGTTATTGAATAATAATAATAATAATAATTCCTGCTATCTCCCAATAATGGGACTCAAGGTGACTAATAGCATTTTTAAAATAACATAGATTTTAAAAGCTGTAAACACTTTGATAAAAGTATAAACACAGCAGTTAATTAAAAAATAATTTAACAAAAGTTTAAACATTAAAAAGCATTAAATTTTATTAGAAGATTATACAAACCATAAAATTGCAAAGCACTTCATTAACAGCCTACTCCATTCAGTTCCTAAAAGCCTAGTGCCCAAGAATGTTTTCAGTTGCTGATGGAAGGAGAGCAAGGAGGGAGCCATTCTGGCCTTCCTAGGGAGGATATTTCAAAGACTGGAAGCATCCACTGAGAAGGCCTTCTCCTTTGTTCTAACAAAATGAGCCTGAGAAAGTGGTGGGACAGAGAAAAGGGCTTCTCCCAAAGAACTTGGAGCTCCAGTTCTCCCAACAACACTGTAAAGTAGGCCTGGATTATAATTCCTATTTTAGGTATTGGATGAGTGAAGGTGAGAGTAAGCATGTTTTGCATATGAACCTTCATGTGACCTGATGACTTATGACAATCCCATGAATTTCATACGGTTTTCTTGGGCAAGGAATACTCAGAGATGGATTTGTCAGTAAGAGGCTTGCTTGTTTCTAATACATTTCAGGGTCAGGTGAGATTCTGGCCCGTAAACCTGGAGGTTTACAGTTTTTTGATGGCTGTGCTGCAGCAGCGTTTGGAAGTATGAATATGAAGAAGATGAAGATACTGCCTAATCTGAGTCTATGTGGAAAATCTTCTTGTCAGTGGACAAACATACATGTATGAGATATAACTAGGGCATTTGAAGGTATCAGGCCTGGGTGAGTGAGTCTTGATAATCCATCCCCAAATCAGTGTGCCCTCCATGTCCATAGATTCTGCATCCATATATTCCACCATCCATGGCTTGAAAATATTATTTTAAAAATCCCCAAACCAAACCTTGATTTTTGCCATTTTATATAAGGGAGACCATTTTACTATGCCATTGTATACAGTGGGACTTGAGCATCCACAGATTTTGTGATCCACAATTTAGGAGTCCTGGAGCCACTTTATAGTGGTTGGAGTATTGGAGAGGAATCTGGGAGAGTATAGTATCTAGATCAAGGGAAATAATAGTGACACTGTATTCTGCTTTGGTCAGGCCCCACCTGGAATACTGTGTCCAGTTCTGGGCACCACAATTCAAAAAGGATGTTGAAAAACTGGAGCGTGTCCAGAGCAGGGCGACTAAAATGGTGAAGGGTCTGGAAACCATGCCCTATGAGGAACTACTTAGGGAACTGGGTATGTTTAGCCTGGAGAAGAGACGGTTAAGAGGGGTTATGATAGCCCTCTTTAAATATTTGAAGGGATGCCATATTGAGGAGGACACTAGCTTGTTTTCTGCTGCCCCAGAGACTAGAACATGGAACAATGGATGCAAGCTACAGGAAAAGAGATTCCACCTCAACATTAGGAGGAACTCTTGACAGTAAGAGCTGTTGGACAGTGGAACACACTCCTTCCTCAGAGTGTGGTGGAGTCTACTTCTGTGGAGGTTTTTAAACAGAAGCTGGATGGCCATCTGTCGGGGATGCTTTGATTGTGGATTCCTGCATGGCAGGGGGTTGGACTGGATGGCCCTTGTGGTCTCTTTCAATTCTATGATTCTATGAGTATTACTCTGCAGCCCAGAATTTGATTCCCAGCTCAGCCATGAAATTCACTCGGTGACCTTGGGCAAGTCTCATGCTGTTAGCCTCATGGAAAGGCAATGGCAAATCATTTCTGAACAAATCTTACAAAGAAAACCCCGTGATAGGTTTGCCTTAGGGTCACTGTAAGTTGGAAATGACTTGAAGGCACACAACAACAACAATCACATCCCCTCAACTCTTGGTGTAATGAATATTTCTTTACAAGGATTAGACAAAATTATGCAGGTAAGAATTAGTGAACGGGTTAGATTTACACAAATAGATTGACTCCTGGCATTCACGGTCTCTGCTTCTTTCATTTCTATCTTGATATGTTTGAAGCCTAAAGTGCCAGCAAATGGACTCGAACAGCCAGCCTGATCAGATCCTTGTGGCTACAGCTATAAGTCTCTACCCTCAATACTTTCACAGTGTTTAACCTTCAAGGTGTTTGCTTAATGGGGCTGGCTTGTATCTCTGTCAGACCTTGAATGCCTGAAGTCTTGAGTGCATGTGAATCTGACTGCACTGTGGTTGCTGGCTATTGGTGAAGACCAGCTGTTGAGGCCTCGTACTGTGGACGAGGGACCCTTTTTGGGGAGACAGACCTGGTTTTTGGTCCACAGGGAGCCTGGCATGCTTTAGCCAGGAACTTGTAAACCCCATTTTGTCTTTCAGTCATCCAAATGGAGTTGCACACCCTAACTTTGGAAAAACCTGTGCTGATCCATATTCCTATGAGGCATTGTACTCTTTCCTATACCCACTCTTCTCCCAAACTCTGTTTCAGAAATAAAACTGCAGCTCCCAGAATTCTCAGCTAGCACAGCTACTGGCTGTGCCAGCTGGTGGATTTGGTGAGTTGCAATCCCCCAGAGCTAACTTTTTGAAGCTATGCAGCCTAACCATTTTATGGCTGGGGGGAAAAAGCCGTGATTTGTTCAAACTGGTTGTTGTGTGGATAGACTGTAGTGATGGCTGTATTGCTGGCTTCTCTTCTTAGTGTGTACATGAGATGGAGTTAAACTAGTGAATGAGTTCTTTGTTCAAGTCCCTTAGTAGGCTCTTTAAGTCAGTTGTATATTTTATCTATAGCAATGCTGTTTTATCCATGACTTGTAGTCTTTGTTCCACGTTTCTCTGTTTGTCTCAGTGACACTGCATTTCATGTCTACTCTTGACCTAGAGACCTTGCCATCTATCCTAGCCCTCTGTCTTACTGCTTCAGCCATTACTTGCTCAACACTCTGGTAACTCATTCCTGTGACCTTTGTGAATTGCCTCTTCTGATTTCAGATCTGCTCCTAGTGGAAGACTGGTAGATGCTAAGAGTTTATCAGATGCCTCGTAATTTTGAGATGGCATTTCCCCCTTGTTTGTGGGGTTCCCTTTTGGGGAAGGGGGCTGCTTATACCTGACCTGCCTCCATTGAGTTATTTGTAGTGTTCCTGATTGACTCCTGAACCTTGTCTTATTTGTAAATTTTCCAAGGAGGTATGGCAGATAATCTTTCTGAAACTTGGAAGAGGTGTATAATGATGTAACTCCACCCAAGCTTAGACTGTGAAGCCTGTCAGGAGCCATTTGTAGATGAGACATATCAAGACGTTACTATACCTAATTTATCACAGTTCAAAAAAAAAGAACAGCTACTTTATTGGCCTACAACTTGCAGACTCCCAGCCAGCATGGCCAGTGACAACTCTGGGGAGAGTTAATTTTCCCAGTCTCCACTACACTGCACATGTAAAGCATTACTGAGGGCATTGCAGACTTCTGTTGTGCAAATGACATGGGGATCTCTGTTGCCCCCAATTTGCAGATGAGGAACTGAGATGGAATAATTTTATATTTAAACTGTGCAGGCTTTGAAGTTGCTGTAGAAATTGGAGTAGGACTTGCTGTCCATTAGGATCTGGCATCGTTGCAGTTGGCTCATTTCTTCCGTCCATCCATCCTTTCCTTCCTGCCTGCCTCCCCACTCTTCCTCCTCTCTGTAGGAACTTGGATTTCTACTTTCCAAGGTCCCTGAAGTGAATTTACCCCATTTCCCTCTTCATTCAAATACTCTGTTGCCCGGTTACCCACTCCAGTTGTTCTTCCTTAAAGACTGAACTATAAGGCATGCATGTTGTGTTCTTTGATTCATATCCTCTGCCCTCTGGAGAGGGGGCAAAGCAGGGCATGCTCCTCAGAAAGACAAGGTGTCCTGTGAGCATAAGCACTGTGACACTCTGTGGTGTATGGGGTTCTCCTGCCATTTCTTTAGTGCCGGCTCTGGTTGCACAGGTGGGTGTCTGGCTGCTTGGCCCTGGCAAGAGTGAGAGGCTTGGGCTGAGCTGGGCTGCTGGCTTGGTTGGGAGCCAGCCGGCCTTCCCCCCCCCCCCCTTCCTCCCTCCTCCTGCCTGTGCAATGCGAGTGACTCAGGCATGTAGGCGTGGGATTTTCTCCGGCTGCTTTGGGCAGTGCTAGGGTCGAATGGCTGTGACTGGGTGGGGTTTTGGGTGCTCCCTAGTTCTCTTCAGTCTCTCCTCTCTCTGGTGTCTCTGCAGTGCAGCACACTCTGCGATCTGACACCACCCCACCAGCGTGTCGGCAGCTCTCGGCACTCATGTTCCTGGCCTTGCCAGGGTGGGGGTGGGGGGTTGTCCCCTGCCTTGCCCATGTTTGGCGAGACCGACCCTCCCCACCACGCACCAGCAGGTTTGCAGGCTAATATTCCTTCTCCTCCACCCCCCCTTCGCAACACACCCACCCCAAAGTCTGGCAGATGAAAAGTCTCCACTGCTTGCAAAATCACCTGCCTATGGGTTTTCCTTCTTAGGGGTGAGTAATTTCCCTGTCTTTGACCTGTGTGTTTTCTGTGCATGTGCTGAGTTGCTGCTGCTATTCTAGGTGTGGGGCACTCTTTCACCAAAAATCTCAAATTTTGCCCCATTTTGGCATTTTGCGGGTGGCTTGGTGGGGAGGACATGAATTCAGATGTGCTGATCTCTCCCCCCCCCCCCCCCCCCAATAGTCGAGGTTGGGCCTGTACTAAGATAATGCTTCGGCCTTTGCCTGGAGAGGAAGGAGTGATTGGCCTGCATAACAAATTCACCAAGAATATTTGGGGGCCGGGTGGCGAGAACAGAGGATGACTTGCACTTTGCAATTACTTTTCCCCAAACCATGGGACCACAATGGCTGTCTTCTGAAAAAGCTTTAGACGGACTGTTTAGGGGTGTCTCAGACTAATATGGTGTTCATAAATTGCATCCAAGAAGGTGAGCTGGTTACCCCTGCCTCCTCTGGGACTTTGGCATTAGTTTTCAGAGATGGTACTCTGCATCTCACTTGAAAGGCTTTTTGTGTTGCTTCTGGATTGGCTTCTATTGTATCTGAAAAGTCTGTGTCATCTGGGGTGGTGTCTCATGGTAGGTCAGGACCCAAAGTATCATGTGGAGCTGCTTCCTGTAGGAAGGGCTGCAGTGTCGTCCCCATGTCCGTATGTTATGCTGCGCCACAGCGTGGCTGGTTGCTTGGCATGATGGAAAGAGAGAAGGTGGTTGTGAACCCTGCTGTTGTGGATGGTGCAGCTTTCCCCCCAAAGCCCCCGCCCCAAACATGCACACTGAAAGCACATTGAATGCTGATCCTGTTAAAACTATGGTTTAGAAGACTAGGGAGAAATGAAAAATCTTTCCTCCAGGAACTGGTAGTTGTAGCCCTGAGTGGAAGTGAGTAACTCACCAGCATCATTTATGCTCTTCCTCCAATCCATGTCCATTTCGACTTCATTGCTGTGCTTTATGAGATGCATTGAACTGAAATCCTTACTGTGTCAGACTTAGGGTGTCTTCATGCAGGAGCCACCCTGCAAAGGTCTTGAATGTACTATAAAGCAAAAGAGGAATCATGCAGAAACCTTTCTTGGTTTTTGTTTTGGTGGGTTTTTCTTTGGCTTTGCTTTGCATGTTGCTCCAAGGCTTTGTAGCTTGAAATGCTGACAGCCCAAACCCAAGCGTCGGGTTACAGCAGGGTTGTAGGTCTCTTAGGGTAGAGTAGCTGAGGAGGGGTCTTATATTCCTGATTGCCCTGCCTTGTTTTCCTTTACTTCCTTTCCCTGTCCTACATTGGATTGTGCTAGAAGGCACTGCCCCCTTGTACAGACTCAAAGGGTTCCTTTCCTGGAGGATTTAACAGAATGGATGTGTTGCTGTTTGCTGCCTGGTCACCTAGTAGCCATTCCTCTTGCCCTGTTAGTTTCATCTTTCCACCTTAAATTGTTTGTGGGCCTATTCTTACAGAGATTGGGCCTGCTAATGTCCAGGAGGCTTCTAAACCCATTTGTCCCTAGCAGGTACTTTGTAGCCTCAACCCTGGATAGCAAGGAAACATATAGTAAAAAGGTGGGGTGAGTGGGTGTCTGGCTTATACAGTGGGCCCTTGGTATCTGCTGAGTTTGGTTCCAGACCACCCCCCGTGGATACCAAAATCCATGGATGTTTAAGTCTCATTAAATACAGTTACATAGTTAAATGATGTCCCTTATATAAAATGTTAAAATCAAGACTTGCTTTTTGGAATTTATATATTTTTGTAATGTTTTCAAGCCGCGTATGGTTGAATCCATCGATACAGAATCTGTGGATATGGAGGGCCAATGGTACTCTGTATGACTCAGTTGGTTCTGTGTTGCTTAATCCTACCTGGGTTATGTGTGGTTGGGGGTGTTTGCTTATTTACCTAGGCAGTTGCATCAGGAAGCTTAGAGGAAAGAAGAGTTGGCATGCTTCCTTTGTGCAAGTGTGGGAGGTTCTCCTGTTTGTTTTATGTCCTGGAGTCCTGTTGTATCTCAAGAGTGTGGGGAGGGTGTAACAAGTCACTCAGGTGTCGTGAGTTTGTGCATCTGGTGTGGAGGAGGGTGAAGTCCTTGGTTGCCCATTAATTCAAGTCATCTGTCACCTCTAGTTTGGAGTTCTCAAAATGGTTTCCCACTGCAGCCACATGGACATGGGTGATGGTTGCTCTCATGGATGCCTGCATTCATATTTTATGCTGACTCGGTAGAACAGGCTGTGTGCCCTAGTGATCACATTTGAGAAGCCCATGGCTTTGATGCTGATCATCTCCACCTTTCAGCTTGCCCTTCAGTGCTGCTTTCATTCAAAGGCATATGCTATGTATTGCATGTCTGTGAGAGCATCACCCTACAGGGCATCTGTCTGCCAGGTTTTTATGGCTGAGAGATTGCTCCGGTATGGTACTGCTTTGCCTTCTGAAGCCACGGGTGGGATCATTCTGAGTTTCACTGCCAGAAGTCTTTCAGCCTGTTTGAGACTCACTTTGTGCTCCCTAAGAAACCCTTCATTTGAGCTATTTAAAGCAAATATTAGCTAGCGTTATGTGCAAACTGACAAAATGTTGTGTCCAAAATTAAATTGTCAATATCATGGAGAAAATTATACAACTATTATCCTTGCCATGGGGAGTTATAATATTTTTTAAAGTACTTAGAAGCAGGAAACCTGGAAGTAAGGGATGGGCATTTTCATAAAATTAGTGGGTGCTACTTGTTTAAGAGAATGATAGCTTAGATATTAGGTATTAATCAAAGCTTTCTCCTCTTTGTCCATTCTTAGTCTGCTAACAAGGTGGCAAAAAGCATGCCCGGTCTTATGAAATGAAATGCAAGCAGATTCCCAGGAGGCAAAATCCTATGCTTCACTGGGTGTAGGATAAATATGTAAAGCGCAGGCATGCCATATATTTTTGGACATTTTTTAGTACAGTTTGTTTACATCAGAGGCCTGTACTGAAATGATCTTCCCAAGACTTATGGTGTCTCTGGAGGCCATGATACAATAAAGATCTTCAGGAGAAATAAAAGCAAAGGAGGATTTTATGTTACATGTGTATTAGATTAGAACAGGGGTAGGCAACCTTTCCCCTTTAAGGGCCAAGGGACTTCAGCTCCCAGAAGCCTCAGCCATGTTGGCCAATAGTCCCATGTTGGCCAATAGCTCCTGGGATTCTGGGAGCTGAAGTCCCTCGGCCCTTAAAGGGGAAAGGTTGCCTACCCCTGGATTAGAATATCACAGGGATGTTTGGGCACTGAGTTAAAGGAGATGAGAATACATGCAAAAATGTAGATGAGGTAGGCATTGCATTTTGTTAGAAGCCCTTCGGACTCTGCCCCATCCAAATTTTGTTTCTAAGAGCTGTTGGCTGCTATCGCAGTGCAGAAATAAAACAGTTTGACACCACTTACCACTTTAACTTCCATGGCTTAATGGTATGGAATTCCAGGATTTGTAACTTGGTGGAGCATCAGAGCTCACTGACAGAGAAGGCTAGATATCTCACAAAACTACAAATCCCAGAATTCCATAGCATTGAGTCATGACAGTTAAAATGATTTCAAACTACTTTATTTCTGTAGCATAGAATTGGAGCCCTCATTCCATTTCCTACTCTGTTCTAATTTGTGTTGTTTGGGGAGCACTATCTCATTTCAGAGCATTTCATACTAAATGAATTGCAGTCAAAATGATGGTCTGAATTTTTTGGGCTGTTTCCCTTGCCTGCATGTAGTGTTCAGTTTTAAGATTGACTTGGTTCTAGTAAATTCTTGTTCCGGAGGATTTGCTTGTGTCTAGTTCAGGGGTAGGCAACCTTTCCCCTTTAAGGGCCAGGGGACTTCAGCTCCCAGAATCCCAGGAGCTATTGGCCAACATGGGACTATTGGTCAACATGGCTGAGGCTTCTGGGAGCTGAAGTCCCTCGGCCCTTAAAGGGGAAAGGTTGCCTACCCCTGGTCTAGTTCCTTCTGTTTTCATGTTTACAATGCCTGTCTTTCTCCATTGCAACAGATAGCAAAGGAATCCTTATGCAGCACCACGTGAAATGAACAAAGCTCCACAACCCTCAGGAGGAACCCCGACGGCCCCACACCCCTCCCCTTCTCCTGGACTTCCACAGGTAAGGATTTCACATTCCAGGACACCTTGATCCTCTTCTCATGTGTTATTTGATTTTTCTCCCCCATTCACAACTTCATTTACCTGTCCTGTCTCCTGTGGTAGTTTAGAAGGAAGTTCCTCTGTCTTATGAGTTGCCCCAAATGTACCTTTCTGCAGCTTACTTGCCTAATGTTTGTGGCTTGACTTTGATTCAGTGTCTGTTCAAGCAGTCCTGCAAATGGGGTTTTCACTGGACAGCCATTTAGTGAACTTCTCTTTAAGAAATGATGTGCACAGTCAGAGAAGTGCTTCATCCTGTGAATATGCTGCTAGATGGGGTGGGGGTCGAGGCAGCTACTGAAGCCACTAATATTCTCCTTTCTTCCCACTCCCCTCTTTCAGCAGGCAGCATTTCCTCCTGGCCAGGCAACACCTGTGGTTTTTAACCCAGCGCAAGCTACCCAAATGAATACGCCTTCCCAGCCTCGACAGGTAAGGAGTGGGAAGTGGGATCACTACTGCTGTTGTTGCAGCTGATCTTGGGCCTCCAGACTCTTCTGAGGTGGCGGCCAGGCATTCTTATGTGAGCTGCCTGCCAAACAGGTTATTCTGTGTTGCTGGTGGCTTGGGGTGGGAGTGTTGCTGGGCACAAGGAATCCTGCAGACTGACTCAATCTTCAGCTGCTGCTGACTTGGGAGTGCTTCTGCAGCATGTGCGAGGTGGGGATACTGGCTTGGATGAGCACCCACCGTGGCGCCAACTATGAAGTCAGAGCTGTGGTGGGAATTGCCCTATCTACACTTTATGTTCTGATCTCTCACCAGCTAGGAGTGTGGGGTAAGGGGGGCTGGTAGGACAAAGACCATGCCGGGAAGTGCAATGTGTGGTTTGGGGGGGGAAGTGCCTGTAACTGTCAGTGATGTTCTGCTCTTGTCTCCCCTCGTTCTTTCCTGTCTTAGTTTCCAGCAGGGCCTCGTGCTTTACATCAGCAGGTACTAACCCTTCTCCACTCCCCTCACTGCATGCTGAATGCAATTTTGGGGGGTGCAGCCATGTGGGTGGTCTTGCTTTGGACACTGCAGGGAAATTGTTGGAGTGGTACAAGTTAGTGGTCATACAGCCCGGACTAGGAGGAAGAAAAGATCTGAGAACTGTGGTGGCATGTGGTTTTTAAAAAAGATTGAGCTGTGAAGTCCCCAGTTTAAATTATGCGTTTGGTATGAACCCACTTGGTGAACTTAGGTAAATTGCACTCTCGTTTCCTCTCCTGCCTACCCTTAATATGAGACTAATAATATTGACACACCTTCTATACGTAGGCATTGAAGTGTGTAAGGATTTAAATGAGATAATACATGTGCTGCCCAAATGCCAAAACTTGCGTTTTAAAAGCATTCTGCTGCTCATCCAACCTTTTAAAGCTTAGGGCAGCTTAGGAACAGTAAATGATCCAGTCAAAAAGTGAAACAAAGCATGGAAAAGGGAATCTGTGACACAGGTGCTCAGCTGCAGTGGACAGCTGTGTCTCCTGAGACTCCAGATGATTGGATGGGGTTAGAGGCAATTTGACTGCTGTGTCCAGAGCACAATATCTTTCCCCCTTCCCCTATGACTTGCATGATGTCTGACTCATGATGGCAGTGTCTCTGCTACACACTTTCTCATGCTTGGAAGATACTACTTCTGTCTCTTGCCTTCCCCATTTGATATCACTCCCTTCCCTTTCCAGTGGAATGAACTGCCTGTCCATGCTGAGGTCTGGTCTTGGAACCATTTTGGAGCTGTCACATAATTTCCTGTTTTCACCCCACCCATCATTATCGTTGTCTTGTCTTCTGTGGGGGGGAGGGAATGGACTTTGTTCTTGGTATGCCCAGTGCGTTTTGCTTATTGTTATCCAACTACCTAGGGACTACACAACAGACTGGCCTACTCTGCTGCTCCCAGATTTTCATCTTACTCCAGACCCCTTTGATCACACCCCCTCTGTTCATCTGCGCTGTGCCAGTTGCTCAGAGAGAGTGTTTAGGCCTATGTTGGTGAACCTATGACACACTTGCCAGAAATGGCATGTGAAGCCATTTTCCCAGGCACGCGGAACAGGGAGGAAGAGGAAAAGGTGCGTGCATGTTCCTCCTCCCCCAGTCATCCCAGGCTTTCCCAGGGAGGGGGCTGAGGGAGGAGGAGGAACAGGCCTGTGCTGGTTCCTGCTCCTCCCAGGCCTTTGGCTGTCTACCCCCAGGGCGGAAGTCCCGCCCCGGAAGTCCTGCCTCTGGCACGGGATAACACCGGGTGCTGGAAGGCTGTTTAGTTTGGGCATTCGGTTCCTAAAAGATTCGCTATCACTGGTTTAGGCCATTTGGGCATTCGGTTCCTAAAAGATTCGCTATCACTGGTTTAGGCCATTGAGAGGAGGAAAGGACAAAGAGACAAGGGGCCTTTGCAGACTGCCAGAAATAGTGCAAATTGAGTCCACTTTAACTGCCCTGACTCAGTGCTAGGGAATCATGGGAACTGTACTTTATTGTGGCACTCTGACAGAGAAGGCTCAATGTCTCAGAAAAAAATACAGTTCCCACGATTCCCTAGCACTGAGCCAGGGCAGTTAAAGTGGACTCAGTTTGCACTATTTCTGGCAGTCTGCAAAGGCCCAAGGTTTCACCCTTCAATGGTCTTGGGAATTTCAGTTATGGTCAGCTTTGTGGAGGGCTGAAAAGGTTGGAGAGCCATGCAGTGCAGCAGAAAAACACATACGTATGCACATAATGCTCAGGAGCTGTTCTGTAGAACTTTTAATTTATTGGTCGATCTGGCTGAGTACATGTGTAAGCATTTTAAAAAGATGTTGGCTTGGATTTTGAGTTTGTTCCTGTTTCTCCATGGGAATTGAACTCCTCACATGACTCCTATTTAGTCAAGTTCATCAAAGAGAGTGATCAAAAAGACTTCCATTGTAGCCACTCAGAGTTGTATCTGTACTTTTTCAAGTGGAGTGGTTCCATCACCATGTTGTTGTTGTGTGCCTTCAAGTTGTTTCCAACATAGGATGACACTAAGGCGAATGTATCACTAGGTTTTTTTGGCAAGTTTCTTCAGAGAGGTTTGCCATTATCATCCTCCGTGATAATAACCTCAACAGAAATGCTGATTCTTCTTGCTTTTGGGTTCAATATGGCATTGGTGTAAGTGGCCTGGCTCTTCAGCAGGAAGCCCCCCACATCACTCCCTCAGTGCTTATTCTGCCAGTTGACTATCAAGCCTCTACTAAAAGATGGAGCTAGGAATACAGAAGTCGGTGGTTCACATGTCACCTCCACTGTAATCTAGCTGGTATCTCTCAGGATCAGCCTGCTCGGGCTGGTGATACTGGCCTTAACCACAGAACTGTGGTGAGTATCACCAAGATAATAAGATGTAATGTTTAAGAGCATTTTAAGTATTCACATGCTACTGTCCTACCTTCCATTTTTTTAAAAAAACAATTATTCCTTTAAGTGATTATGATTGTTCTCACTCCAGTCCTGCTGTTGCCATGCTTTCTTAGGAAAATCATTCTCATCCATTTTGGATGTTAGTTCCCACAAGCCACAGTTAGTCTTACCAGTAATCAAGGATCCTGGAAGCTGAAGTCAAAACATCTGGCAGGCCAGAGTTTGAGAACCACTGCCTTGTGCTGTGCTGGGCCTTGTGATGACCATTTTATGTTTTACTTTCATGTTCAGCATCTTAGATTTCTACAGAGATAGCATGGTTTAGTGGTTTGAGGTTTGGACGGGTTTGACTCACTGCTTGGCCATGGAAATGCACTTGGGCAAGTCATATTCTCAGCCTGAGAGGAAAGCAAAAGGCAAACCCCCTATGGTAGGTTTGTCTTAGGGTCGCCATAGGTTGGAAGCAACTTGAAGGCACACAACAACAGCAGTAGCATCCTAAAGAACTACAGAGCAAAGAGTACTTTGATGTATGCCTAGAAGGGAGCTATCTGTGCGTAGGAGTCTAAGGAAAAGTCAGCTCCCTGTGGCAGGTCTGGGCCATTGGCTTAACATGCGTAAGTGTTCACTTCTGTTACCTATGCACCCATGGTGAGTAGCTGAGATACTTTTTGCTTCTCTTAAAAATGGTGAATGGGCACTGCTAGCCTGTCATCATACTGATAGGTAATCCTTCTCCCGATACTGTTCTTTCCAACATGGTGGTCTCCAGATGTCTCAGACAGGAAGGCGTGAGAATGGCCTTTCTTTCTCCTTGATAACTTCCATGCTCAAGTTAGGAAAAGTTACATTAACTGTGTCCATGCCGGCTGGGAGATTCTAAGGGTTGTCATTCAAAAAAGTAACTTTCCCAAGCCTTGTTCATCCTGAGGCTGATTTTTTTCAGAGATGAGTGCTTCTCCTTCCCATTTCTGAGAGGTCTGCCCAATCATTAGTGGGTCCGATGTCACTGTCTTGGATAGTGGTCATTGAAGGGAGGAATAGTTGGAAGGTGTTTCTTTCAGGAGATGCAGCTCCAACAAGGAAGCCTCATTTTAGATCAAAACAATTTTCTTGTGTTCCTTCCCACCCATAATATTTGTTAAAACATAAAAATAAGTATTTCTAAAACTTCTCAGCAATATATAGAAAGTGTAACAATCACATGTTCAAATATTGCATGTTGCTCTTTACATCATGGTGTAATCTCACCATTGTGTAGTAGACAGTTGAACTGCAAACATCTCTTTCATTTCCACATTGTATAAATGATCTTTGATAAGCTGTAAAGTTAACCAAAATAAACAAAACCTGCCATTTCTTTGAACAAGCATTTTTTCCTAATGTAAAGATTGCTTTACAGTGTTTTGCAAATACTCTTGCGGCAATGGAAGCATGCAGGTAATGGGTCATATAAGGCAGGTCTAGGAGAAATGTGACCCTGAGGTTGCATGCAGCACTCAGGGCTGTTTTTGAAACCTTTGACTTCCTAGATTGCCCCTTTACTGGCTAAAAATAGGGTGAATTGCCATTTCTAGAAACTTCTAGGGACACTAGTTTACTTTTTAAACAAGTGGCAGTGCACTGCTGTACTGTTTTAACTTGAAAGAACCTAGAATTCAGAGAAATAACCATGTTAGTCTACTCTAGAATATCAGTATTCGTCTCGAACATCCTACGAGATCCCTTTGCATGAAGGACCTGTTTTTCAAAACTCAAAGTGTACTTTGGACACTTTCTGGACCCCTGAGAGTCCCAAGGAGTAGAAAGCTGGCCATCAGATACTGCAGTCATCTGCCCCTGATACAAAGGCATATGGAATAAACCATTTTTACATTGTCCACTGGGAAGAGGAGTTTATACATTAATGGAACATTTCAAAAAAGTGCTATGTTTCAGAAGAAAAGATTATGCTCCAGTATAGAAAAATATTATTAACTGAAATCCTTCTTGCAATTTCCATATTATGAGCAACTTTTGTTACTATTTTAACATATCTGTAACTATTTCTGTGTTGTTTACTACTGTTAGATGACTATCTTAAAATACACTCGGCCCTCCCCATTGGTGGACTTGGAGTCCACGGTCTCAGTCCTTCGTGGACAGCAAACGGGGAGAAAGAGAGATGGTGCATGCGCCTGGGGAGTGTGCCTCCATTCAAATCAATGGGGCTTGGATATTTGCGATTTTCCCGATTTGCCGGCGTGGGTGGGTCAGGAACAGATCCCCCGCAAAATGGTAGGGATGACTGTAATACTCTCTAATATTCAAAACTTGAAAATAGCAGCAGACAAACCCTTGGGATTAACCTTTTTTAACCTATGCACTCCAGTACAACTCCCATCATTTCTCATGGAGGCCACTGACTAGAATAATGTGAGTTGTAGTCCAGCACATCTAGAGGGCACCACACTGAAGAGGGTTTTTTAAAACAAAAATAGGCAATACCTGGTATTTGGAGGTGAGCCAATAACCTAATTTGATCCTACTGGGAGGAAGCTTGTGTATTAAGTTATATTTAGCAAGTATAATGAAACTCGTCTTTTGAAAGAGCTGTACAGCAGTTCAATATATTTGTTTTCCTAATATTGTAAATATCCTTTCTATATTTACTCAGTGTTTCCAAGAAAACCGTTCCTTTAAACTGGTTACTAGTATAATATCTGTGCTTCTCATAGCTCTTTTTGATTTTGAGGGTTTCTGTCATCTAGACCCTCTGATTGCTGAGGAGAACCCATTTGTATTTGTCTCTGACCCAAGGAGACAATAAAACATGGGTGGGAGAAAGAATAAGGATCACTTGACTAATGTAGAGGAGAGAAGGTAGGATGATGGAGGGAATATAGTTGAAATGGGGGACTGGGAGATTTGAAAAGTAAGGCCTGGATACCTGTCAGTTGGGATAAGGCAGACTGGCCCAAGTTGTCACCCATGTCATCTACTAGTTCAGCTGCCCAACAGTCTCCTCTATTTTCAGCTTCACTGACCCGTTGGTGAGGCTCATGTGAAATCTTAACAGGCAACACAGTCCCAAGACTCTGCTCTTTGTCCCCTCTGATGTCATCCTCTGATGGTGTTTCATTTTATAGGACAACCTTCAAATACAAGTTCCAGCCTGTTTTTCTTCTCTCCCAATCCCAGCTTCCTTCCCACAAGGCTGCAGTTCCTTTCTTGCTCAGTGTTGGCTATTCCCCAGAGCCTGGTAACTTGTCTGGCTGTAGGTAACTCCTTTCTCTCTCTCTCTCTTTCTCTCCCTCCCTTTTTTCCTCTTGTGTGCGCGTGCTTGTGTGCTTGCTAACAGGGAGGATTCAGGTCTCTTCAGGTAAAGCCTTTTCTATAACCCCTACTCCGGTTGGGAGCGGGAGGGACTGAACAGAAGTGCCACTTGCTTAGTGGCCACTCTGCTCAAGTCTGTACAGCAGAAACAATTGCTGAATGTAAAAGATGTTCACTAGGGTACCCTTTTTCTTGCCTCCATTTTATGTAGGAGTCTGGAAAAGGAAGCATTTTGAATCATTGTAATCTATAATGGTTTTTCTTTGACTCCTGGGAAGGGGTGGGAGAATTCTTCATACCACTGGTTGCTTCTGAGCCATCCTCCTCCATCTTTTCTCCCTTTTTAATCCTTCAAAAATGTTTGGTCCTTGGCTTTCAAAATTCATCACTTTGTCCTATTTTCTCACCTCTGCCAGAGTATCTCTAGAATCCCAGATTGATTACAGGACAGTGTCATATGTACATAATGTGAGAAACATTGGCAAGGTAGCCTGAGCTTGTAAGTGTCCAGCATTGCGGATTCCTGTTGGATATAGTCAGCAGTTCTCTAAATTTTGGTTTTTGAAGGAAATTGTGGTTTGACCCATTTGTAGATGAGGTAATTTGCATTTTGTGTCCTCACTACACATTTATGTTTGGATTTGTTTTGCAGAATCAAGGCTGTTTCATTCATTTGAAGAAGGACGACCTGAGAATATATCATATTATTATGACAAACCATATATGGTAGAGAATTAGCAGTAGTCTTTCTCACTACCACCCCTAAAACAGTAACACATTTGCAGCAACTGAACTTGGCAGCAGGCCAGCATTATGAGACAGAGGCTAAGGTGCCATCTCATCCTTTGCTTTCCAGCATGGCCCTCCAGGTTGCTGATCAAAGTTACTGGAAAATTTGGCACCGACCTTCAGGGCCTCTTCCCCATCTTAGCGCAGAGTAGGTCTGCCATTTGGAAGACTAGAACACAGCATAGTGTCGTGCAGAAATTGTCCACAAGTGAGTTTTTTCTCTACAGCCTCCTGGGCTTGAAAATTACTTTCTTCTAAAAACAAAACCAATAGCTTGGTTTGCAGGGAGTGCGCTGGATCTGGCAGCTTTTGTATTAGCAGTCCTGTTCTGTGTTTTCAGCTGAGGCGGATTCCTGCACGCAACATTCACAGAGCCGCAGTCTTGGGTGGATGGGGAAGGTGATAGTGGGGCTGGCAAAGGGGGAGCTGCAGTGTCTCTGAGACTTTTCCAGCCAGGCCTTGCTAACTGAGCATGCCCTACTCTCTTTCCTTTCTCTCTTGAAGCATTTCTACCAGAGCAGGCCCCAGCCTCCAACAAGTGCTTCCCGGGTGCAGAGTAACGCGTCGGCTCGGCCTGGCCCACCCGCTCATGTTTATCCAGCTGCTTCCCAGGTGATGATGATTCCCCCACAGATCTCCTACCCTGCTTCGCAAGGCGCCTACTACATCCCCGGACAGGTGAGGGCTAGATTGGGGGCCAAGACTTTCTCTGTGGAGGACACCTCTCCGGATGATGGATGTTTTTGGGAACCTGCTGCTAGATTGCTTCTCTGTTTGATTCCTGTTGTGTTGTGGGTCAGGCTTCTACCCTGTTCCCTGGTGCCCTTCCCCTAACTACATACCTGCTTGCCAATAGTACCATATCCTTGGCTTCACTGTTTCTTATGGTTATCTATGGAGACTGCTATCTTTGCTTCATGAGGGTAATTGTGCTTTGTAAAATAAATGAAAGTAAATGGATTACATCACAGCTTATTCATACACATTCAAATCTTGTTTGTAAATGTGCTGTTCTGATATTGACTGTTGGAAGAATTGTCCATGGTACTGGTGAGGAGCAACAACAGACATTTCGTGTGTCTGATGTGATATGTGCTTTACTTAGTGAAAAAAATACTTTGGAGACAGTGGAACTGTACTTTTAACCTACTTGGGGATGGGGTTTTCAGTGGGTCGGGTATTTCTGTTTCTATGAGACTTGTGGACCATAGTATCAGTGACTGCATGCTAATCATTATACTCTGTGCCTCTTTGTCCATCCTAGTTGAATTTGTATCAAAGCATCGTGTGCCATTTCAGAAAGTCACATAGGCTTGGGCTTTGATGAGTCACCCAAAATTGAGGGATGGCCAGTGAAAATTCCTTCATGTCCTCTGTCAGACTTTATTGAATGTTGTAGTTCAGAGAGATACCTTGGCCAGTCATGGTGAAACATTGGGTCTCCATAGTTATGCTGGCCCTGGCAATTTGCTTATGAGCCAGTCCCTCTACAGCTGCAAATTTTAATGAATTAATATATTTTGGTCAATTGAAAAAAGTAATTCTGGTGAAATGAGTAGCAGCTTTATATTTTTTTTAAAATACAAGTCCTTTCAGAAGCTGCAAATGGTAAGTATCTTTTCTTAAAGGAGCTATTTCCTACATGCAGCAAAAGGACAGCACCTCATACGTGATGCCTTCTATGTCACGTGGATACATAATCTTAAAAAAAAACCAATTAAAAAAAAACTTTGTGAGATTTTTAATGTGAAAATATATACAGATTTAAACTACCGGTATTAAAAGATTTGTAAAATTAATCAGATTTCTTTAATCTGGTCACACCCCTGCTGCGCTGTATCTACTCTTCAGTGTTTTTTGTTCAGGAGAAGTCAAGAATATAATGCCTAAGGCAAGGTCCACTAAACATAAATGATTTCCAAGATTTTCTTAGAAAGCTTCTGAGGAATGATTATTTCACAGTGAAGCTACGCCAGAGATGATTAGACTTTTCCCCACTGAAAACCCCATCCCCAAGTAGGAGGTTGGGGTGTTGGTCGTAAAACACTCGGTGCTTCATACAAGGAGTGTAAATGGTTTGTGCTACAAATGTTTTTGCCCAGGGAATTGGGATTTGTCAGCATCTGGAGGGCCACACAATTCCCATCCCAGCTTTACACAAACTTGACTTGGTAGAGTTCAGTGCTTTACCATGCAGACAGATTAAAGGCTGATATTATTTGTGATCTCATGACAGATTTTAAGCTGCTAATGAGACTTAGCAAGAAGCCTCTGAAAGTAAGTGAATTGGCCCTGGTTAGAGCACTGGACTAGGCCTAGGGCAGTCTGTATTCAGATCTCTACTCCCTCTCAGCTGTGGAACTTAACTTGGTGACCCTGGACTAATTGCTTTCTCTCAGCTTGCCCAACCTTCACAGGGTTGTTATGAGAACAAAAATTGGTCTGGATGGACAGGGAAAACAATGCATAAAATGCCTTGAGCTGTTTGGAGGTAGGATAAGATTGAAATGTAATCAGTGAAATGAATGGCTCAGTTGAGTTGGATGCCCAAACTAAGGTTGGGAGAAGTGGCTCTGTGTATATTCTCTGCACAATGTTTAGTGAGGTTGGCTTTAGTTTTGAGAGCAGCAGCAGCAGCAGCAGATTGAAGGTGTCCAGCTTGATGAGTCCCTGGGTGGAATTTGCAAGACCTAACCTGAAGGGCTTCTATTACGAAATTGTTGTCCATTATGCTCTTTTTGGTCCCTCCTCCCCTTTTCCCTTACTGATTGTGCTATGCTTGATCCAGTTGACATTACTGTCCTCTACGCTGATTCTTCATCTTCTTACTGTAATGTAGAGGCACTCATCTGCTGTGTTTTTCTTCCCTTTCTTTCTGACCCAGGGACGCTCCACTTACGTTGTACCAACCCAGCAATATCCTGTCCAGCCAGGTGCTCCCAGTTTTTACCCTGGAGCAAGCCCCACAGAATTCGGCACCTATGGTAAGGAGACATGTGTATGTGCATGCGTGCATGTGCGATGTAAGGCTGGGATCAGCTCAGAGATTTTGGCGCTGTGTAAAGCTATTTTTCTGCTCTGCTGCATCTGCTTCTGTTCTTTGATCTTATTTTGCAGTTTCATCTATACATACAGTACCTGAGGCTCAGTCATTTTTTCAATTTACTCTTGGGCAGTAGTTTTGCTTAGCTAAAAGTACAAAGTCAGTTGCCTGTGTCTTGAGTTGAATAACTCAAGAACATCAAGAAAACTGATTGCAGGAAAATCTAGAAGGGGAAGGACATAATATTGTGGATAGGAGAGAAGATTAGTTCGACTACATCCTTAAAGAGCAAAGTGAAAGGTGGGTCTTGATGGTGAAGTGCCTGAAACTGGAGAATTCCAGTATTGTATCCTATAAAAATGTGCATTGGCTCTATCTTGTGTTCAAAATACTTGGTTGAAACTCAGCATAATCTCCCTGGTTCAGAGCAGCTGTATCCTCTTCTAAGCTCCAGGTTAATTTTTCATTTGTATATACCTTTCCCATCAGACAACTATTTTTAAGCTTTTTCCCAACTTCCTGATCATTCAGGATATTGTTGACCAATATTTGTTTGGAAAAAAAAAAGATTGAGGTCTCATTCTGATACCATCCTTGTTTTAAGTGTTATATTTTTGTTGCCCTGAGGCCAGGAAACCTGTTTTTTTAATGGGGTGTGTGTGTGTCTGATTTTCATGGTTTGGAAGGTTTTCTGAGTGAGATGAGAAAGCCACACAACTTGAGTTATTCACTGCCCAGAATCAGGCAGGAAGAGCAACACAGTCACACGATAGCTGAAGACCGACTTTCATGACTCCTCCCACTCAGCCATCTTGGAGACCAGATCTTTTTCCTTCCTTTGCCCAGAGGAGAGCTCTCAGTTTGCTTCTTCTTAGACCTTTTTATTTGCTCTTAATTGGAATGTGCAACTATGCTTCTGCAAAGTCCAGGTAAACCAGGAAGTCTCCCCGTGCAGTGCCTCCCAAATGGGCGACAGTGTTTCCATGCAGAACCGTTTGTCTGCAGTGATGGTGCTCATGTGCTTTGAGTCCAAAATGAGTGGGAGGAGTCATCAAAGACTGCATTTAGCTATCATGAGACCATGTTGTTTTTCTTCCCTTACTCAGGGCAATGATGGGAATAACCCAAGTTGTGTAGATTCCTCCTCTCAGCAATCCAGAATGCACCTTCATGGTAAATATCCAGTGTTGCATTCTGTGCCAGAATGTTGATCACTTGATATGTGGCATGTTTCTAGATAAGGAGTGGGCAGAAAAAAGCTCTAGATCTCTAGAAGATTGGTAACACAATGGCAAGATTTACTGATTCACATTTAACATTAGAAACTTAAACATTATTTCTCTCTACCTGTTAATTACTTTCAGTAAAATGAAAGAAACTTGGTGTAATCAGGAGCAGATTATTGTGCAGAAGGACAGTGAGCTTCATTCACTGGTGACATCAAATTAATTTCTAATCTCAGAATTCTTTAATTCCATTTATTTTGTCCCATGTTCTGATACATGGATCATAAGGTTCCAGGGGAAAAAAACCAAAGTAGATTGTGCAATCATGAAGTCTGTCCACTTGTGTTCTAGATAGTTCCATTCACTATCCTCGGTAGTCCTGAGATTATACAAGGGAAGAAGCAGTGGAGAAAGAGGAGGGAGTACACTGTAAATCAAGTTGCAGATAGGTTTGGCTTTGTTTCATTTCCAGTGTCCAGAGAAGGATGAGAATTAAAGGAATTAACAAGAAGTGTTTGAGGAGGATTAATGAAAAACGTATGTGTATGTTTGCTTGTGTAAAGAGTAGAGTAAAACAGAAGGCCATTACAATGTAGTTTAACAGTGATTGCACAATGAAACAGCAAGTCCTCTTTGGTTCTCATCTTAGGAATTCACCAAGTGAACTGAGGAGGCAGGCTGCTATCTTTTGATGTCTGTTTGCCATGGGGATACTAATGGTTGTAAAGATTTCTCAGATAACACACACAAAATACTCAAAAAGGTCTGCGACCCTTAACTGTCTCATTCTCCAGTTTTAGGAGAAATTAGTTGGTGAAAAATCTTGGAAAGAATGCTATGTTTCTCAGTGACCCCTTCCCGTGTCGCACTCCTTTCATGCAGAAAGTCAGCACCCTTACCTAGAGCAGTTTTTTTGTAACCAGATACCAATGATATGTTTTGGACTTCAGCCCTCATTAGGTCCAGCCCCCATGACCAGTGGTCAGGAATGTGATGCATTGTAGTTTACATATCTGGAGGGTGCCAAGTTGGGGAAAATAAACCAGAGGTTGGTGGGGCTGTCCCTGGGGATCTTGAAACAGGCTGGATTTCCCACTTTGGATTTTCCCCTTCATCAAGCAGGGGGGTTCTATGAAAAAGCCTACAAACATCCCTTCTGTGTGTTTCTGTGGCATTGGGAAGATGTCTTCTAACACAGTCCTTTTCCTAACAGATTAGTTTATATATATAGCTTTTGCTATTCTTTGTTCAATCATTTGAATCTCACCTGAACCCTGAAACTGAGCAGGTCCTACCTCAAGAAGAACTAGGCTAGGCATAGGTAATACAGTGAAATTAAGAGCTGCTTCAAGATGTCAGAAGAAGACTAGGAATGGGAAGAGCAGCTGTGAAAGAACTAGATAAGATCCCAAGGAGTAAAGATACACAAGGAAGCATTAAAGTTAGAATTGTCCAAGCCTTTATATTCCCCAATCACCATATATGGATGCAAAAGCTGGACAATGAAGAAAGTGGATAGGAAGAGTATCTATTCATTTGAGACGTGGTCCTGGAGAAGAATGCTGAGGATACTGTGGACAGCAAAAAAGACATAAATGGGTCATTCAACAGATCAAGCTTGAAATCTTGGAAGCCAAAATAATCAAATTGAGGTTTTCATACTTGGCGACATCATGAGAAGGCATGACTCATTAGAAGAGACAATAATGCTGGAAAAGGTAGAGGGAAATAGAAAGAGAGGAAGACTGCACGCCAGATGGATAGACTCAGTCAGAGGTCACGGGTATGGATTTGCAAGATCTAAGCAGAGCAGTGGAGGATAGGGAGTCTTGGAGATGTCTCATCCACAGGGTTACCATGATTCGAGGTTGACTCCAGGGCAGTTAATGAACATGAAAGAGCTGCTTCCCTGGAGAACTTTTAGTGACTTCACAAGTGTGGCCAAAGTGCAGCCATGCAGGACTTCACTTCCTAACATTCCTTAACATTGTCTGTGCTAAGGCTTTTGGGTGTTGTAGTCCATCAGCATCTGGGGAATCACACTTTACCCAGCTCTGGTCTAGAAATAATAGGTAAGGCATAGATTTAGACAGAAGAGAGAAGCCCACTGTGAGTAGGGATGAAGTGAGATGTTACAGTCAGATATATAAATAAAATAGATTTGATTGCACTTTCCATACCATTATATTGGAATGCACTTTCCATAACGCTTGATTATTTAATGTGCCAGCTTCAGCTTATGGGAATTCAAATCCAAGATGTCTACTGGATACCAGGTTGCAGAATATGCCTTAGGCAGCCTCACAGTCTCACTCCATGTCTGTAGTTCATTATACAGTTCTTCTCATTCTGGATTGATTGTTTCTTGTATTTGTTGGTGGAAGGTACAAGGTGTGCAGACTCCTGGAAGGTCCATAGCCTTTGTTTCATGCTCACATGTGGCTCCTTCTAATGTTACAAAACTCTAGTATTCTAGGATGCTATTGAATGCAACTACTCTTGAAATATTATTGGAATTGTTCCCAAGTTAAAAACAGATTGAATGGAAGACTGCAGCAGGTGGGTCCTGGCAGAAAGCATGGGAAATAGTCTAGCAGAGGGGTAGGCAACCTTTCCCCTTTAAGGGCCAAGGGACTTCAGCTCCCAGAAGCCTCAGCCATGTTGGCCAATAGTCCCATGTTGGCCAATAGCTCCTGGGATTCTGGGAGCTGAAGTCCCTCGGCCCTTAAAGGGGAAAGGTTGCCTACCCCTGGTCCAGCAGGAGCATCTTCCTGCATAAAATTGCAGTGAAACAAATGGAAACTGTGCAGTTCTCTCACAGCGTGCATTCAATCTCAGTACTTGTTTTCAAGATTTCTAGCTTACTCTTCAACCCAAGGAAAGGGTTCTCAGATAGCCTTGTTTAAAGGAGAACTCTGAATCATGATTTAGTGTGGCAAGAGAGAGCATGAAGTGTAGCCTCATCTCCCAGGGCTCGCTCTTTCTCTTCCAGTCTCTGGTAGGGACAGTTTAATGTTTAACTGCTTTGTGAGTTGTTGTGTAGCCTTTAGCCCAAGCCTGCATTTGGATTACTGCAGCAGCACAGAGGCCAACAGTGAGTTTGTTGGCAGCCCCTGAGTTGTTTGCCCCTTAAGTAAATTTAAGCAGATGTTTCAATGCCGGCTGCATGTTTTAGGGGGTGAGCCATTGAGTGGGTGTGAACATACATGGGATAGCATGTTTCAGAATATGCCTCTGTCCACATTTGTCACTCTTGGAATATGTGCTTGCTTCACAGTTGCCCTGGATTTAATGTTTCTCCAAAGGTCTTTGGTTTCTGAGTTGTTGGAGGTTTTGGTCCTCCTCTCGGCCCCCCCATGGTGCTCACATGCTCACTGAGGGCCAGAGCTATATTTAGCCTGGACCTGTCCCAGGCGGCTCCTGCAGATTCAGAAATGTGAGCTGAGGCCTCCATCTCATCCCAGTCCTGCATATCATAGTTTCTTTGCTGCTGAGGAAGCGGCAAAAAAAAAAAAAAAGGAGGTACATCTGCCTACAACTTCTTTTCAAGAAGGTAGGTGCATCGAGTCTCTTCAGGAAAGGACTCAGCTGCCAATGGGTGATGCTTTGGTTGGGTCTGTCTGATCTTTGCCAGGCTTTGTAGAGCTGGGGAAGGGGCCCTTGAAGATGGAAAGGCTGAGAAGGGTTGGGAGAAAGAGCCTAGCGAGTTCAGGGCTTCAAAATGGTGCCTGTGTCTTGATGTTGGAGTGGCAGGCAGCAGCCCAGCTGTCTTCAGCTTTTCCCTGTGTTGAAAGGAGACGGTGAGCCTGGTATTCCCTACCCCCACCCTGCTGCCCAGCTCCTAAAGGTCCTCCAGGATGCAGCAAGCTGCGGCAGCGTCACTTTTCCATGATGACTGCAGCCCATGAAGGCAGCCTGCGTCACGTCTCGACTGGCTGGCCAGGTTGGTTCTGCTGCTGTTACTTCTGCCTTGGGGGTGGCTGTCAGGCTAGGAAGGTGTCGCTGGACTCCCCACCCATAACGTTTATTAGGCCAGATGACTCAGCACAGTCCGTGTGCTGCCGCCACGTGCTCAGGACGGGTTAGACCAGTCAGTGCAGCAGATATTCCTTGTATATATTTCTTTTTTCAAGGACTAAGATCTGGCACATGCAAGCAGTCTGTAGGCTTGTGGATCTGGTGGCATTAGGGGTGGCAAATATCCTGCCTGTGGAGAGAGAGGCCCACAATGGGGCTGGAAAAGGCTGTCTCGACTGCTAAGATTTTTGTTTATGCTGGCTCACATCCTTCCCTTTCTTTAGAGCAGAGATAATTGCTGGGCTACATCTTTCTTCATCACTCACCCTCAGCTATGCTGTCTAGGGATGATGGGAGCTACAGTCCAACAATATTGCCTATCCTTGCTTTGTTTTTGCTAACTGCCTTCGAGTTGACCTCGACTCATGGCAACCCTGTGGATTATTATTATTATTATTAAATTCAAATCCTTACTCAAAATAAGACAATTATAAGGTAAAAACATACATACATAAACCTACCTATGCCACTTAGCATACTTATATCACTTAACACACTCATAGTGTACATATGGCGACAATAATAACCATAATAACAGTAATAACAATATTAAACTTTTTAAAACTATCTCTTGCAAATATTTGTCGACCCAACCTTATTCATTTACCATTCTCCTTGCATATATACATTTCTTACTTTATATTTTCATATACCCAACTTCATCACACCTTCTCTGCTCTTTCACCTATCCACTTATCCACTTATTTTATTTTGTTTCCTTATATCCTGTCTTTCTCCCAATGTAAGGGCTCAAGGCGACAAACAGCAAATTTAAAACAATGCAATTTAAAAAGAGTACAAAAGCATTAAAATGTATAATTATAAAATTTAAAAAATAGTTAAACAATTTAAAAACAATTTTAAAAAGTTATACATTAAAATGTAACATGTTAAAAGTCTATACAAATCTTAAAATCTGAATAGCACAGCATTTAAAGCCCAACCCTTGTCAGTTGGAGAAAGCATGATGGCACAAGAAGGTTTTTGTCTGGTGAGATCTCTACAAGACTCCCTGTCCTTTACTGCGCTGTTTAGATCCTGTAAATTCATAATCATGATCTTCCTAATAGAGTCTATCCACCTAGTGTGCAACCTTCCTCTTTTTCTACTTTCCTTCACCTTTCCTAGTATTATAGTCTTTTCTAATGAGTTGTATCTTATGATGTGGCCAAAGTACAACAGGTCAGCTTGATCATATTGGCTGCCACAGAGATTTCAGGCTTTTTGTTTGTTTGTTTGTTTGTCTTTTTTGCCATCCACAGTATCCTCAGCAGCACATCTCAAATGATTTGATCTTTCTGTCCATTTGGTTCGCTTTCCAGCTCTCACATCTGTACATGGTGATGGGGGATCCTTACTCTAGGGATCCCCAGGTGAAGGCCTACACAAGATACCCTGGGAGCCACATACGGCCCACCAAAAGATTTTGGTGGTCTGTGAGGAGGTGGAACAGCTTCAAGGCTCCTCTGCTGCCTGGCTTTCTCCCAAGGAGAAGGCTGGGCGGCAGTGGAGGATGGGCAAACACTGCCCTGCAAGACTCCTCCGCTGCCCAGCTTTCTCCCAAGGAGAAGGCTGGGCAGCAGAGGAGGACAGGTAAGTGCTAGCCCTGCAAGGCTCCTCCTCTACCTGGCTTTCTCCTGAGAATGCTGGGCAGTGGACGAAGAAGAGGGACAAACACTCACCCCTCAAGGCTCCCCCATGGCTCAGTCTTCTCCCAAGGAGAAGTCTGGGTGGAGGAGGAAGACAGACAAGGCTCCTCCACCACTTGGCTTTCTCCTGCGGAGAGGACTGGGTGGAGGACAGAATTAATATATCTAATAAAACATCTGTGGCCCTAAGAAGTTTAGCCTATTTTAATTTTGGCCCCTACCTACGGCCAGGTTGTGCGGGCCTGCCCAGGTGGCTTATGTTGGGCTTCCATGGATGCCAACTGCTGGTCAGGTTCATGCTGCCTTGGCTTGGGCTGTCTAAAAGTACACAGTACTCCTTAGGCTTTCAGTGTTTTTCTTTGTCATCTCTTCCCAGGTTTCAACAGCTGGCAGTTTGCTGACAGTGTCTGGTTCAGCTCAGCCCAGCAGGCAGCCATGTCTACAGGAGACTGAGCTATGGCAGCTCTGTTATTTCAGTTCTTTTTGGAAAACCATGAGACTGAGAACTAAATTGCTTTATGGCTGGTTTCTGTTCTAGCACAGTTGTAAATGGAGCATTTAGTTTGTATTTAATCAGGTTCTTTGCCCTTGCCAGCGCAGCAGAAATCTAGGAAATGTATAGGGTAAATTTCTTCAACCCAGTGCCCTACACAAGTTTTGAAATGCAATTTCCATATTTCCTGGCAGTTAACATGTAGGCTAAAACCAGTGAGAATCAACTGTCCAAAATGTATGGAAGACTTGAGGTTTGAGAAATCTGCTGTGCACTCAGGAACCTCTTTTCCTCTCTACTCATATGTATGCTGCCATGACTGGACCTCTGGATTGTGGGAGAACACTGGGTTCCTGGGAAACCTGAGAGGAAGCTGAGTTCCTTTTAGTCCTTTAACCCTCCCTTTTCTGTGGGCTTCCATCTTATGAGGAGGGTTGAAGGCTGTCATTACATCAGTGTGTCAAGGCTTTGCCTAAGGCTTGGTTTCACAGTAAACTCAGAGGGCCTTCTGTTCATCTCAACATGCAAGGCATTCCAAATGCTTTGGCCTGCAACTTCCATGAGCCTTAGCCGGTGTAGCTAATAGTGAGAAATTATGGGTGTTGTTTTCCAAAAACACTCCACCATGCTCACCCCCTTCTCAGATATATCTCCCTTCTCAATTCTCTTCCAATGGTCAGCTTCAACATACATTTTGGGTTTACAGTGGGCTCTCGGTATCTGCTGGGTTTGGTTCCAGGACCCCTCATGGATAACAGAATTTGTGGATGTTCAAGTCCCATAATATACAGTTGTGCAATAAAATGGTATCCCTTATATTAAATGGCAAAATCAAGCTTTGCTTTTTGGAATTTATAGATTTTTGAATGTTATCAAGCTGGGGATGGTTAACTCTGTGGATGCAAATTTTGTGGGCACGGAGAGCTGAATACACATTGTTTTTCTCACCCAGCATTTACTGGTTAGTTATGTGGGAGAGAAATTTTGGGAATCACTTCAAAGTTCCCCAAAATGCTTTGCAATGTGCATTGGAGTTATGTGGTCCATAATTCAAATCCCACCTCTGTTGGGCTGGAGTCTGATTGTCACTAGATTTGGGGCAGACAAAATAAATCTATCTTTGCATGATGCTAGGTTAACATATGGAATTTGGCTTAGTTGGTTTTTAAAGCTATTTAGCTAATAATTACGATGGGGGAGGAGGGGGATGATGATGATGATAGCAACAAAAGGCTTTTCTCCTCCTGTCTTACTTAGAGCTTGGAAATGTTACTTTTTGTAACATTCCCACAACCCACTCCCCAGCCACTAGCCATGCTAGCATCAGGATTTTGGCAGATTTTCCAAGCTCTTTTTGTTCTGATCCAGAAAGGCTCTTACTATGTGTAGCAGACTGCTGATTGTGAAAACTTACTCCAAATTGGTCTGGGCTAGGATAAGTCTCCAGTGTGTGGTTGCCAAGATGTGGGATAACAGGTTTCCTCATTGGAAGTGAGAAATATTTAAGGCGAGAAAATATAAATCTTATCAGGTACCATAGAGTTCTTGTGGCTACCTATCCAACAACCTTTCTCCTTTAGTTCTGTGCCTTTGAGCAGCAGTGGCCAAATTGTGTCCCTCCAAAGGTGGAAGGCTTCAACCCCAAGATGGTGTACCCAATAGTCAGAGATGATGGGACACAGTTCTAGAATTCATGGTTTTTGACATGATTTGATCCTTTGTATTTTTCCAGAAGTGCCCTAGTCTGCTTTATGTTTTGTCTTGCAGAACCTTAGATATAGAATCTTTTGCCTAGCTCATAGTAGGATTAGGAAATTGGAAGCCATGTATGTTGGGAGGGAGAATGACCTTGAGACTTGGAGGGTTGCTGTGGGAAGGGATAACTTATTCTGTATTGGATTTTGCCCCTGTTCTTCTACTCACAGAGAATTAAATCCTCTTCTGTTCATGTGGCTAATCACAAAAGGAATTTGGAAGAAGAGCTGAGAAGGTGGCCCAGGACATTCTGACAAATGTAATTCCAGACCTAGAATGCTGTGCCTTCCCTCCAAGCAAGGGTGGCTACAGATTTAACTAGCCACAACAGAGGCTGTTTGGTGTACTTTGATCTGAGTTGGGTAGGATGTCACAGCCTCAAAATAGAGGGTTATCCAGGATGAGGAAATGGGGTGGCTCAGGTACGCTTGGTCTCCGGGAGAAGGAATGTTGAGGTGCTGCTTATGTGAACTTGTTGATCAGGTTTTTGACATATTCAACTAGAGCTAGAGGCAAACGTGCCACCCTTGGGCCTCCTGCTTGCTTGGGAGTTCCTGTTTTGTTAGCTGAGAGTGTGTATGTGTTTGTGCATTTGTTGTGTGTAAGGGGTCTCAGCCATGGTTTACCTGATGCTAACCAAGGAAACACTGGACGAGGTATTTCTCTGTGCCATTTGATGGCTCTGCTTCCAGGCTTATCTTTGTAGGTTGTGAGATGCTAAGAGTTCCTAGACATGCCACAGTCATCTTCCGTTTTGGACTCTGGTGCTGCAGTATCTTAATTTTTCCTTTTCTTTCCCAGCTGGTGCATATTACCCTGCCCAGAGTGTGCAACAGTTCCCAGCTGCCCAGGTCATGATGAATCAGCAGCCACCAATCCCGCCAAAGCGAGAGCGTAAGACGGTAAGACAAGCTGGGGATTGGTTCCTGCTGGGTGGGATTGTATAAAGTTTAATTGAAAACATCTCCCCCCCCCCCCCCCCCTCGGTTGGTTGGTTGGTCAGTCTATGCCTCTCATGTCTCTTTCCTCTGTCTTTACCATGCAGTGTCTCTAGTTTTCCCGTGTCTTCTGTATAAGGCTGGGCGAAATTCCCAGATGTTGTAGTTGCCCAGGAACCTGGGAATTTGGATGCTGTCATTCAAAATTGAAATGTATTTTGTTTTGTTCCATTTTATGTTAATACTGTAGGGCATGTGTCTATAAAGTTTTAAACATTTAAGGGGAGGACACAGATTTGTGGGTGCTGGGTTTGATATATGGTGGGATCATGTATAGTCTACTCACAGGTAAGTCACTCTGAGTGTCAGTGACATATATTCTCAAGTCTGTTAGAGATTGCATAATTCATTTTCCAGTAAGAGTGAGTTTAGGAAGTCAAGCCATTTGCTAGATAGATGGTCCCAGAACAAGGATCAACGCAACAGGAAATACATGCAGCCTGTTTATATTATTGAGATGAACTGGATTTTCTAAAAAGGGAGTGCTGATGTTTAAGTATCTGGGAAGATCCATAGCTCAGCAATGCTTTGCATGTTATGAGGCTCTGACATCTCCCATTTAAAAAGATTTCAGCTGACAGCTGTGGGAAGGGCTTCAGCCAGAGATATTGGAGAGCCACTGCTAGTCAGAATACAGAGTACCGTGTTAGATGCATCACAGATTAACTCATGGTATAAGGCTGTGTCCTGTATCAGCCTGCCAAGAAGCTAGTTCATTTGCCAGGAGAAATCATGTTCCTTAATCCTAAATGTGAGAAGGTTGGTTCTGTTTAGTTATTGGTGAAGGGATGGCATTCTGCACATGCTCTCAACCTTTCACAGCTTTATATATTGTGGAGCCAGACTTGGGAAACCTACTTTTTTGGAGTATTAACTCACAGTGTCCTCTAGCCAACATGGTCACTGGCCATGCTTGCTGAGGAATTCCAGAAGTTGCAGTCTGAAAAAAATAACTGTTCCAGGTTATAGTATGGGTTATAGGTTTTGGAATTCCTGATAGGTGTCCCAACTTAAAACCATAATGGTCCTGGACAGGTGCCCCTTCTCCCTGTTTTCTTCCTGATGTGTCAATCCACTTGGTGATTTAAGAGCCTCTAAAGCACAGTGGGTTTTTAAATGCCAGCATAAAACCCCCAAACAAACTAATTTCTTCTTTTCACAGTGCTGGGTTCTTTGCATATTTGAACTTTTAACCTGGTTGTCCATTCCGAATGTTCTGAAGGGAGCAGCCACTTTATTCCAAGCTACACTAGAAACTCTTAGCAGCCTGTGAAATTCAAAGATACAGACATGTTGGTAGTTTGGAAAATCAGTATGCAAAGAGATGTTGTGGCACCTTTGGGAGGAACTGAAAGAAAGAAGTTGGTAGCATGAGCTTTTGTAGATTGAGCCTACTTCCTCAGATGCATGTGAAAGGCATAGCTCCCCCCCCCCCCCCGCCCGCCTACTTCCCACTTGCCTGGGAAGATTTTGGCAGTGCATTTGGCAGGAAAAGAGAATGGGGCCCACCTCTCTATGTGTGGTTGTGTAACTGCTGCTGTAGAGGATGTGGCAATAAGGGTCAGAGTTCAGTAAGGTGCAAGAGTCTGGAATGTGACTGAGAAGAGCAGTGAGGATTGTCAGTAGGAACAGGGCTGGAGTTGTAGGAGGCAGAGCCTGGTTGACTTGTGCCTGTATAGACTTGCAGCATGATCTGTTTCTTCATCTTCGAAGAAGGACCAGGTAAGGTATATGGACACATGGAGTTGCCTCTTGGCAACTAACAGGTTTGGCTTTTCAGGACACCCTCCTACCATATGGGACTCCCCTTGTACTTCCAGGACCTTTATTTTAAGAGCCATGTAGTTGAAATAAGGGGCAGAGACTTCTTGATAATAGTTCCTCTCAACATGGTATTTGCCATCTAGATTTAGCCTGTCTTCTAAAAGAATATCAAAAACCATTTTTTCCTCCAATAAGGTGTGACTTGCTAGCCTTTCAGCTGTTAAATATTTCACTTAAGTCCAAAACACACTACAGAAATAATCCAGTTTGAGACTGCTTTAACTGCTTTGGCTCAATGCTAGGGAATTCTGGGAACTGTAGTTTTTTGAGACATTTAGCTTTCTCTGTCAATAAACTCCCAGGATTCCCTAGCACAGGGTCAGCAGTTAAAACAGTCTCAAACTGGATTATTTCTGCAGTGTATTATGGACTTTACTCTAATACTCCTTTTAGGCATGCTTTATCTAAGGTTATCACTGGTAGTTTTGTAGCTTCGTGGCTTTAAGCAGTATGCTTTCTTGTTCTTGTTAGTAAATTTGATTTGTTGGTAGGTGCCTTCAGAATTGTGTGGAGCCAAATAGTGAGTTGGAAAATGCAATAAGAATGAAAAGAGTAAAAGGTTGTTGATTGAGCTTGGAGCCGTGCTGGAGCTACACCCATGTCACTAGCTGTACATATATTAATTAAGATATTGCAGGGTGTTGCTCTTGTTGATAATGTTACGTGCTGCAGTGTCCATGTTCTCTCAGCTGTAAAAATGAGAGTGCGGCTTAGCCTTGGTTATCATCTTCTCTACTCCACCCAGTGTAGAACATAGCAATTTGAATGAAAGAGGTACAGCAATGTACATTTAAATACATGTGGTTTCTCTTTGTTCAGATGCTGCATTCTGTGGGCATAGCAAGAAAAATAGGGAGAATGATGTGCTGCAGAAAGCACATGACTCACAACCAGAGTTTGGAAAAGTTACTTTTTTGACTCTGCAAGTCGTAATCCAAAATCACAGTTTTCCCAAGCACTGTCCAATACCTACTCTGGATGATGTCCTTCACAGGACCTCCATTCATGTGTGCGTGTGTAGAATCTCCAGAAAGAGGTATTCTGTGTTTGCTATTAGTTGTTGCCACTGGCTGGAAATTCAGGTCCAGCAGTGTGCTTTGCTAGCCCTTTGTAAAAACAGTTTTTAGAACAAGATAATACAGACCAGCATCATAGTATTTAATACAGCAATGATCTTCAATAGCCGTTGAGAGCCACAGAATTTGGAAATGGTGTTGGTTTTGATGGTCTTAGCTATCTATTTAATTTGTATGCCACCTTTCTCCCAGAGTGGGACACAAGGCAGCTCCCAGAGAGAGAGTCAATTAAAAAAACACATACATTATTAGAACACACACACACACACACACACACACACAATTAACATCACCACATAACGCAGAATAAAATGGTTGTGGTCTTGTATCCACTACAGCCCATCCCCTTGTTGGCCGGCAGCAAGAATTTGATGTCGGGGTTGTATAGGGTGGCTCTCTGTCTCTTTCTGCTGCAGTAGCTTCTGTTTCAAAGCCAGCTTAGAGGTGATGAATCTGCTCTGAGTGCACATTGCTAGTTGTACATGAGACCTACTTTCATGACCAGTATATCATCAGAGAAACACACAGGCATGGAAGATATACTGGGACCCTGAAATTCCCATAGGAGTTAATCTGTGGCGGCTGCTACACTGCAGAATTAATGCAGTTTGCCATTGTTTGAACTGCCATGGCTCCATCCTATGGAATCCTGGAATTTGTAGTTTCCTGTGGCACAAGAGCTCTCTGACAGAGAAAAGCTAAATATCACACAAAACATCCCAAATTCCATAGCAATGAGTCATGGCAGTTAAAAGTGTTGTCAAAGTGGATTAATTCTGCATTGTAGATTCACCCGGTGTCCCTGAGTGTGTTTCCATAGCATTACGCTGATTATAAGAGGAGAGGTCTCCTTTTCATAATAAGAATGGTTCTGCTACTTTGTGCGAGAACCCAATTTTTAGGAGCTTGACCACTTCAGAATGGGCCCCAAGTAGTCCTGAGGTTTTTGAGAAAGTCATTGTGATCCTCAGTGAGAAGATGCAGTGCGAGATAAAATTTGCTGGGGAAAAACTCACCCACCACAGCTTTACTTTTGCTTTACTGAACAGCTACGGGGAAACCTTAATGCCGTCCATTCTACAATGTGATGCCAAGGAGCAGCAGTCTTCACAAGGCATCATGTGAGCTGTTTATGATCTCTGAAGATATTTTGCTCTGTACAAGGCTTCCCCAGAAAAAGTGTGATGGGCAGAAATATAATTCCACTCTCAGTCACAATTGACTGGTAACTTTCAGCCTAGTGAAAGTGCTTCCATTGGGTAAGCAAGTGGAAGTATTTTCCATGGCACAAAGTTTTAATTTATGGAAACCCTTGTTACATGTGGTGTGAGGCACTTATAGGTGCAGTGCCATTTAAAAAAGAAGAAGACATAGACCAGCTTGCTCCAAGGTGCATCTCTCTAGGAATTTAAGCTTCTGTTCCCAGCTTTCTTGACCATTGACCATGCTTTCTGAAGCTGTGAGAAGTTGGCATCCAAAGCATCTGAGGGGCTACCAAATTGGGAGAGGCTGAATTAAGTAGATGTGCTAAGTGTGGGTCTGTCAGCCACTGCTTTTCCCCAGAATAGTGAAACAGAATCTCCATGCCTTCTCCATCCTGGTGCACTGTAAACCCGTACTATTCTCAGAGAGCATGAGCTCCATGCACCAAAGTACTCTATGTTTGAGTTGATGGAATTTTTAAAAACAGAGGACTGTTTCTTTCATGGCCTACTTGGGGACTTCTGTAGTCTGCTCATTTGTTGGAGCAGACAGACTTTTGGTCAACAACAGCAATAATAATTCTTCTCCTCCTGCCTCTCCTCAAGGCTTGAAGTGGGGTACAGCATGGTAAGATACAAAACAATTAAAAACACATAAACCCACAGTTAAAATACAACCATTAAACAACTATACAATACAACTATACATACAACATACAACTATAAAACCATTAAAGTACACTCATAAGGGTGCATATACAAATTTAAAAAGTCATGATTTAAAATTGACTGGGTAGGCCTGCCAGAAGAGATATGTCTTTAATGCTGTTTTCAATGCAGTCAGCATTTTCAGCGGTAGTATCTCTTACAGCAGGTCATTTCACCGTCTGGGGGGAAGCAGACAAAAAGGTCCTCTGGGAAACCATTGTCAGTTGAGTCCTGGCCAGTTTGAGCAAATATTTTCCAGAGGACCTGAGTATACAGAGCAGATTGTACAGGATTGTAATCTAGCAAGGTAGTTTTCATGTTCCAGTGTCCTTCATTATCCAGGGATGCATCTCCATCATCAGGATCATCCTGGCTCAGAGCAAAAGACCTATCCGTTCCAGCATCCTGTTTCCCATGATGGCCAACCAAATGAGAGCAAGGAGGCCAGAAGATGAGTGAAGTGGCTCTCTTGCTGTTCTGCCTCCATGACTAGTGGCTGAAAGGCATTGTTTCTCTGATAGTTTGAGATCTGTGATTTTAATTGTGTGATTTGCATTCACCAATGCAGATCACAACTACTGTTTACCATTGCTGTGTCCACATTTTACGTTTGTGTAGTATTACCTCACAGCCAACTTCTGACAGTAGATCTTACTGAGCTTAATTTGCCTGATGCTTAGGTGGCAAACAATGCCACTAGGGTTGTAGATGCAGCTTACTGATTTGGTTGAACCTATCAGAGCTTGTTTGTGCTGTACTGGCACAGTCTTTGAGAACCCTGGATCATCTCCATACCATGATGATGCAGTAAAGTGGAGATGCCTCTGATACTGGCAGCAATGTACAGTCCTCCTTTCACATTCATGAGAGATTAGGGAGGGGGTGAGGACACCTGTGAAAGTGGAAAACTGTGAATATGTTAGCCCTCCCCCAACATGAATAGTGAACAGTTCTCTCCCACCAAGAGCACCACCAGTAACTCTCTTTGCAACATTGGAACACATAGCCTCCCCCACATTTCCAAGGTGCTTCCACTTTCAGTCTGCAGAGGATCCACCATCTCTCCTCCTTTGCCTTCTCGGCCAGACAAAAGCAACACCGTATCTTCTTCACTTTTACAACCTTTTGCATTTTTCTCATTTCCAAAGTCTTTCCACTTTGAATCTGATGTTTTCAGCCATCACCACAAAGGGAAGGCACAGTGTTGCTTTTGTCTGGCTGAGGGAGAGGGGGAGGAGGAAGAGGGGAGAGAAGTTGGATCCTCCCTGGAGGTGGCTACAAACATCAGATTCAAAGGGAAAGACTTTGGAAATGAGGAGGATGCAAAGTTTGGCAAAGAAGGAGAATGTACGGTGTTGGCTTTCTCTGGCTGGAAGGAAGGATGGGGGGAGGAAGAGGGTGAAGAGATGGACCTTGTTAAGCAGCACTACTAAGTCACAAAGAGTAAAAACCAGGAATCTGAAACCTGCAAATGTGGAGGGCTGACTATATAGCCTTAATTGCTACTAGCCTCTTGATAGCCCTATCCTCCACATATTAGTCTAACCCAGTGATTCCCAAGCTCTGGTCTTCCAGGTGCTTTGGACTTGATTTCTCAGACACCTCAGCCATCTTGGTCAGTGGTCTGGGATTCTGGGAGCTGAAGTCCACAATATCTAGAAGGCCACAGTTTGGAAATCACTGGTCTAACCTCTCTAAAAGCATCCCAGCTGGCAGCTATCACTGCATTTCATAGAAAGTGTAGTTTACCATGTGCACCAGTGGAGCCAGAGTGCCACATATGGTTTAGAGAGGACCCATAAACTAACATTATCATGATAAGAATTTTAGGAAGTCCTAGAAATATTTTTATGTAGCTGTGTATTTGCATCCTGCCCCAAGCCATAAAACAATGGATGTTACTGTTGAAATTAAACATAAGCTACTGTTGACTCTTAAGACTGCTAGTGCATCAATTAACGAGCAACCACTAAAACACAATCCTGTTGCCTTGCAGCAGTTTTGGAAAAAACCTCAGCCAATCTTTGAAGGGGGAGTGAATGCTTTACATTTAGTTCAGCCCCCTGGAAATTTTCTCCCATGGACCTGGATACAACTGCATTTACGAGACTGTGCCTTTGAGAGGGAGCTGATGTAGCACAACACTACCTGTGCCCCCCCCCCCCCAGCACTCTCTAGATGTGTTGGGCTACAACTCCATTGTCCCCAGCTAGCTGTGGATGATGGGGATGGCCTCCAATTAAAAGAAGGCTCTGCTCTGGGTGTTGGGGACTCTTGGCTTAAATTTCTCCTCCACCATGACCTCATAATGTGTCCTGAGGTCAAATTACTGTCTGTCAACCTCAGCCTTCTTCAGTAACACTGACGTGCCTTCCAAGATGATTTTTAAGGACTTCAGTAACATAAATGCAGAAGCATTATGAGTATTTTTAGCTTTATGTTCTAATAATTTGTTTTGATGTAAAAGCATTTCAACATGGCAACTTACAACAGCATTCAGTATGAGTACAATGTGGAAACAGACTAAAAACTGCTGGTAAATGCATATGAAACCAGTCAATTCTGGGTTAAATATCCTCAAAAGGGTCTAAGAAAATAAAAAAAAGGTCTCCCATTCCATCCCTAATGCTGAAAAGGTGACAGCATAGAAGCCAGGCAAGTCTTTCTGGGATTCGATAGGCAGGTCTCCACCATCAAGAAAGTACTACATCTGTCTGCCTTCTGCCTCAACTCGGTTGGTTCCTACATGTTACAGTTTGGATCTGGTCATGATTGTGACCAGCATGACGTAGTGATTTGAGCATTAGACTGTGACTCTGGAGACTTGGGTTCAAATCCCTGTTTAGCCATGGAAACCTACTGGGTAACCTTGGGCAAGGCACATACTCTCAGCCTCAAGGGAAGGCAAATCTTGTTCCTCTGAACAAAGCTTGCCAAGAAAATCCCATGATAAGTTTGCCTTAGGGTCACCATAAGTCGTACATGACTTGAAAGCACACACATCAACAACAATGATTGTAGCCTGGATTTTAGCCAGTCAGAAACATCAGATCCTCTTCCATCTTTCATCAGTCGCTCTGTTGTGTGCATAAAAGGGTGATTGAAGTTAAGTTCAGTGCTTGCACATTGATGGCACGAGAATGACACAGTCAGGCTTATTTGTTAGGTTTCAATGTGCTTGTTTTTAATATAGTTTTTTATGTTCAAAACTCTGAAGCGAGAGTCCTGTGAGTTAGGAGAATATCTTTCTGTGGTTTAACATCTGGCTGTGTTGCAGAGGGGATGCTGTTGTGGGATATGCAGGTGAGCATATCCACAGTTGGAATGCGAACAGGATCTTGACTGCACAGAGTTAATGGACAACCTGTCCTCAATAGGCTGACTTTTTAAAAATGTTCCACTCCACCGGAGAGGAATATTTATCAGGTCATTGCACTTAATTCTTTTTCTCCTTCTTTGGTGGGCAACTGCACATTAGGGTATATGACGTTTCGGTATTGGTTTTTACAGCAGCATTGGTATCCATGACGTTTTTTTGGAGTTAAATAAACAAATAGATTCCTTGCTCCAAGAAGATTACAATAGTAATTTTAATAACAAAGGAAGATTGAGAAAGGGGGGTAGGAATGTCTGCCAGTATTTGTGTGAAAACTTGCTTGTTTTGTTGGAGATGAAACTTCACAGAGACAGCGTTTGAAAGGAGTCAGAAGAAGGAAAATGAGAAAAAAGAAAGAATATCACTTCATGCCTGAAGAAGTCTCTTGATAGAATGTAGTCAAATCCTAAATGAGCACTCTTTTAAAAAACTTGGAAGATATAGGATCAGGTACTCAGGTACTACAAAGGCTCTGAATTACTCTGTGTAACACTTATTCCTGTAGCAGCTGGTCATGAGTTCTTTTCACTGCTGAGCTCTCAAGAAAGAGGGTGATGTTGAAGCCCCTACCTCCTCTCTATAGTCTGGCTGTTGTGCATAAGTATGTGCTCATCACAAATGTATCCTATGTGTCTGTGCATCACAGATGTATCCTGTGCTCATCAGGGCCATACTTTCAAAAATCTACATAGAACTAATGATCATCACCTTTCTGGTGATAGAGAATTTCATAGTGTAGAGGCAATGTGCCCTAGAGGGAAATGGTTTGCTTTTTTAGATCGTTGGGCCACTACTGGGTATTAGTACATAGAAATCTGTGATAACACAGTCTTTCACTGTAGCCAAGCAAGCTCACCATTGTCTTCTGTGCCTGGTAGTGACTGTTCAGCAGCTTAGCCAGGATTTCCCAGCCTCGCTTTCTATAGATTGTGCCTGTTGTCTTGACCATCTCTCAGCAGTAGGAGAACAATGTATGATTGCACCCCAGGAGTGTTATGCAACTATTCCACCTAGGAGCAGGGCTGGCCAATAGGTGTGTGCATTTCCCAGAGCATTGTGACATGGGTCAGGTCACGTCAGAATGCATGGATTGTCCTATTGGGAAAGGGGGATAGGGAATTGTCCCATTGGGGAGAAACCAAATTGGGGAAAACTTTGTGTTGTGTTTTCCTCCATTGCACTGTTCCTCCCCTAGCTGTGGGTTTTCTGCTTCAGCTGTAACCTCTGGGAGCATGCAGATGAGGTGCTAGGGGACAGCCATGCCTTTCTCACTCAGCTGTTGTGTCCAGACCTGCCAAACAGAGCTTGCTTGTGACCTCATCAGTTGCTGCTAAGGATCTGTCTCCTCTTGGCTCCCTCCAGCTGCCAGCCACCCACCCTGGGCGCTCAGGGCCAGGAGGAGGACCCTGCTTCCTCCTGGCCTCAGCCCTGTGGTAGGGCAGGAGGGAGCAAGGGTGGGAAAGCCTGGGGAGGTGGTGTGCCAAGCTTTGAACAATATGGCAGCTGGATTGAGTGAGGTTAGCCCCCTGTCATGGGTGGTGTGAAGTCCTTGCCAAGTACCAGTTGTAGGGCGAGTTCAGGCCTCCACGTGGACCACCAGAAGCTGGATAAAGCCATTTTCTGCTCTCTGTCTCCAAGATTCCCTGCACCTGTAAGATTTTCGGTAGGGCAGGGATCCAAAGGGTGTGAACCTGGCTGTTATGCAGGGAAAGGCAAATCCATAGATGTTAGCTCCATTGATAGGTATTTAAAATGATATGTTAGTGGATCTTTTGTGTTTAGTAGCAATTGATCATTAAGTATCAGCTGTTGTGGGAAAACAAGAAAGGACTGGTATCTTCATCCCTTGTTTGTGGAGGGTTCCTTTCGGCATCTGGCTGGTCACTGTCAGAAACATGGTGTTGAACTAGGTGGGCCTTTTGAGATAAGCCAGAAGTGTGTTTTTTGATACATTCAGCCTGCCTGTGAGAACCACTCTGGAATAGTGGTTAGAGTTGTACTGCGATTTGAGAAATCCGGGTTGAAGCTTCCACTGACACATGAAGCACAGAGAGTGACCTCAGGAAAGCCACACTCTTCCAGTCTGGCCTACCTCACAAGGTTGTCATGATATTAAAGTGGGAGGAGGAGTCCCATGTATACCACTTGATGGTGTTGGAGGAAAGGTGAGATGTAAATGTAAGGAACTGGGCAAGAGTGCTGAGTACACTTAGTCCCCAAATGAACTACAGCTCCTTGCACTTTGTTTATCTTGAGAGTGGATGGGAGCAAAGTATGCTTCAGCAGTCAGTTATGCCCAAGGCACCCTTCCTCATCTTGCTACCATTCAGAACTTAATTTCAATTCCCTTAAGCTTTTACCAGCCTAACCAGTGGACCAGAATCCTGAAAATGGTAGTCCAAAGGATCTGGAGGGTACTAGGTTAGAGAAGATTGTCTTAAAGAAAGGAGCAATACATTCTTCCCAATAGGTTTCTGTCAGGGCCTACAGCATGTGGAACTCCTCAGTTTACCCTGCTGACAGCACATTTCTTTTTTCTTCCACAATTGTCTGGCAGATCCGAATACGAGATCCAAATCAGGGTGGCAAGGATATCACGGAGGAAATAATGTCTGGTGCTAGAACGTCTTCTACTCCTACTCCTCCACAGGTAACTGGTGGTCTCTCTCCTCCACTTTGCTCAGCATGCTCTGCAATTAAGGTTGTGTTTTTTTCATACACTAGTCACATCCTAATTTACTGGCAACCTATGCCTTTTTACTGAGAGTTGACCAGGGAGGACTTTGGGGCAAGGCCACACAGACAATCTCTATTTCTTGTGACCATTTCTTGCCCATCCTTGGAGTGAAACTCATCCTGGATGATAATATAAATCAATCTGGCTGCAGGTTTTACAATTACTGTAACTGTAGTGGCTGGGGAAAAAGAGATTGTTGTGACATGAAAACTGCTATTGGCACATGTTTCATCCATGCTGTGTTTCCCTGAACAATCAAAGGCCTGCTCATGACAAGGACAAGGTACAGCTGTTGTGTGAGGGAAGAACATTAAGCCAATCTTAGTCTCTATGCCATTCCTCATCTAACATATCACTTGATACCTATCTATGTTGGATTTTAGATGCTACTACTCTACTTTATAGAATAATAGAATCTTTTCTTTAATAGCTTCTGTCTCTTATGTCTGGGATGAGTGTTTGAAATGTTATTTGCAAAGCAGCCTGACTGTCCTCCCATCAAAAATATGCCACATTGATTTGGAGATCTTTTCCTGCCAGTTGGGGGGGGGGGTGGATTTTGTTTTGCGTCAAAGCTTACAGAAATCGCTTCTATAATGTGGCTGTTATAAGTGGCTCATGTCTCAGGTTCTCACCAAGGGCGTATCACTAAGTGGTCAGACTGTTTGCTTTATGTATTTATTTATTTGTTTAAGATTCTTCCTTTCTACTACAAAAAAAGTTGTTCAGCATGGCTAACAATAATAAAATAGCCACATTTGTAGTTTGACTTTTTTCAGTTTGATTATCCTTGGATTGTTTGCTGCCACCTCTGATGTCACCCTATGCCATTTTTAATAAGGGACTGCAAGCCTCATGAGACTTGAGAAACTGTGAATGTGTGGTGTGGCAAGGCTTGTAAATCTCTATTAAAAATGGTGTAGGACAGCAATGGAGGTGGCAGACTGCCCCACCAGCTGCCCACCTCTGCCTTATGAAGGAATCCTGCTGCCTCAAGGCATCTACAGTGGGTTGAATCTGCAGATTGTAATTTGTGGTAAATATAGGTGGTGGTGGGGGGGGTAGAGTAATTTCCATTTTCGCATGGGTTCTGTTCCCCTAATCCCAGTGAATGTGGAAAGCTGAATGTATTTTAAAAACAAAAGCTTAATTAACACATAACAGATAAACAAAAGTTTAAAATCGGAGGAAGAAAAGATAATTGGTGTTGTCAAACCAGTTAAGCTGCCTTCATAATGAAAACATGAAATACATGGATTGAGCCTTTAGTCGTTTGAGAGTCCTTTCCTTGGAGAGATCAGGGCTGTGGCTGTACAGGCAGTTGCTCTGGAATGGGGGAGTTGGCATAAGTAAGACAAATATTTTGTTAAGATTTGGAGGGTGAAGGTGACACAGGGCATTTATTTTCTGACATTTCTGAGTCTCACCCCCCATCTGTTTTTTTGAAATAATGAAAGCAACATACACAAGCATTAAGCAGTAAAGCTCTTGCCTAAACCAATATTATAAAATGGGCACCAGGGATCTAAAAGGAAAAGGGACACCTTAAACTGAATCTCAGCCCTCCACTTTCATAGTTAAGGCTTTGAAAGTAAAGTTGATTAAACTGGTGGTTCAAGTTAAGTCTAAATCTTGCCTGGTGTACCTCCATGGGGACAGGGAATTTCACTGTAAATTTCGAAGACATGAAAGGGCATTCCTACATGACTTTATTCACTTAAGAATGTGGTGTATAAAAGGGCTCAGAAACTGTCAAATTTTGGACTGTCTACATTCCATCCCAGCTGTGGTTGAGGATGTGAAATTTTGTCTGTAATGCTAATTGACATTCAGAGTCTCCCACAGTGCTCCAGAGGCACAGCACAGCAGTGGGGGAGAATCTTCACCCCCTTGCCCAGCTGTTTTATGAGTCCCTCCAAAGTTAGCAGGAAAACAGGGAGACACTTCACTTTTTCCTTGGCAGATTTTACAAAGTATGGGGCAGGAAGACACCTCTTCACTTGCCTGCTGTTCTTTACTCCTCCAATTTTACAGGCTGGAAGCGGTCCAGAGCCTCAGGCCAACGGAGAGACGCCCCATGTAGCAGTGATTGTCCGGCCAGGTATGATTTCAGACAGAGAATTGATTTGGCTAATTCAGATGGAGTGAGGACTGGTGGCTTCCTCTGTCTTCCTTTCTCCTATTAATACGACAAGGACAGCCTTCCAGAAGGAGACTCCTGGAGGTCTGGGACAATGTTCATAACTGCTTATGCCTCTCACTAGCTGCTGTGTGTGACAGAGGGAGAATATAGCTTTGGTATCTCACCCTGTTTGGGAAGGAGTGGGTGTGCTAGTAGGGGAGAGCTGACTCTCTCCACACCCATAAAATTGAGCAGCCTGAACCTAAGCAAAACTCTATATAGTTGACATATCTGGTGGAATCATATAAGCTGAAGAAGGACAGGCACCAAGTCTGACTACATGCTCAGAGGATGAGGCTACAACAACAAGCAATGTGAAATTACCAGAGTCCTGAAATCTGCTAAGTTATATTTCTTCTAAGGTGGCTGAATTCAGTATTTCTTTTGGTATATACCGTAGTTTTGTTGCTGTGTTGGAGTTGAACATCAAAGGAGAATTTAGTTTCAAATGTATGCTTTTGATGTTTAGCAGATGGTCTCTTAAATAGCAAAAGTACAGTTGGCCTGACAGTTGATTATTTGAGAGTCTTCCTAGTTTTGCCCATTTTGTTCTCCTGTGATGGAATTATTTAAAATTTCAAAACATCCAGCATCCGTCGCATTCCTACAAAGATTGTCCCTACTTGAGGGAGCCTGATGTGATCCCATTTCATTGTTAACAAATTATGGCTATTGTATATAAATGTGTGGCCATAATGTAGAAATTGAAAATAAAGTTTTTGTTACAGAATCAAAGAGTTGGAAGTGACCACAAGGGCCATCTAGTCCAACCCCCTGCCATGCAGGAACTCAAAATAAAAGCATTATGTACCTCAGTGCTGCAGCTTCAGCACTTAAAGTGGATTAAATCTAGATCTGTTGACATTATTGCAAAAATAAGTAATTTAATGTTACCTGAATATTTTATTGTTATATTTTTAAATTCTTGATTTTCCTTCTCCTAATTTTCATGAGTTACTTTACTCTAGGGGAAATGCATGCCTCCCCTGGATCTAGATCTGGAGCATGAGTGGATGGGTAAAGGGGCTTTAACATTCCCCTTCCCATTATGGCCCTGATCCAGATTGAGGCCACTGTACCTGCAATTCATATTGCCGAATACATTATTAAAATAATTTAATTTTTTTTTTTTTGCTCTTAGAACCTTGTCTTACATGAGCATAATGTTAAGTTAGAATTGTTTTTTGTTTTGTTTTGTTTTATTTTGTTTGTTTTTGATGAAGTTGCCCACTTTCAGGATTGTGGTCATTTTTCAGGGAGAGACATTTTTGTACCTAGTATGGCTTTCTTTTCATCCTTGAGTGTCTTTTGTCAGTGCATTAAGCTTTATTGTGTTTGTTGGGCAGATTTATCAACCATTTGAGATTATCATTAAGGAAAGACTCGGGAATTTTTTTTATGAGACAAGTCTTCACATGTTGAGGTTATTTTCTGATATGGCATTAAAAAGAGAATTATTTTACAGTGTCAGCCCTCTTTGACAAGTATTTCATTAAGTTTAAGACTTGTCATACAGCTTGCTTCAGTATCTCAAAATATTAAGGTTTTGATAATATGCTAGTTGTCATAATTGGGTAATAGGATCAGAGGTAATCTCTAGTGTGGCCACTAAGAGGCAGTGTCTTTCTGTGGAAGAAAGTGCAGGGATTGAGTGAGAAAGGAATGATGGGTTACTGTTTTAGGGAGAAATGTCAGAGGCATACCCATGTGCTGTGTTGGTTGCTTGGCTTCAGTGTTTCAAACTATTTGTCTTATCCTGTGGCTTTACTTTGTTTGGTGAATTAGTAACAAGTAGACTTTAGGGAAGACACTTTTTTGAACTACAATTCCCCATTTTTCATGACCAATAGCTTTTGAGTGTCATGAACCCTGAAAATAAAATATCAATTAAAAAAACTTGAAGGCACGCATACACAAACACACAGAGACATGTACACATGCACACACAGCAGCTAAGGGGAAAAAATGAAAGAATTGGCATTGAAAGTGTTTAGCTTTTTCACATCAGCTCAGCTGTTTTTATGCTTCTGTGTTTAGTAAATAGCTTTACAGATGTAAGTGTAGAAGGGCTATCAGCCAACTCACTTACGCCTTTGTTGGTGTCTTGTTGCCCAGAAAGAAGGAGTATTAAGCACTGATAACAAGAAAATAAAAAATCCATAGGAGGGCCCCAAACTTTATTGGGACAAATTACAATTCCTAGCCATAATAGGCTAGGCAGTTTTAAAAGTGGGGAGGGTGGGCATTTAGAAATTTGGGTAGGTGCTTCAGCTGTGAGATCTGCATTTAAGTCCCAAGTTGGAGAATGCAGGCTGAATGAGTCATTGGTAGCTGTATGAGCATCAGGTTACATCAGATTGCTTGGATGGAGAGAAAATGGTGGGTCCTCATCTCTTGTTGCAGCTCAGAGATCTTCCAGCATTTCTCTGTGCTTCTCTCCCCATCTCCCTACTTTTTTTAAACCCTCACCCAAGCCTGATTATTCTCATGATCTGCTGGAAATGTGAAAGCTTGCACATGACTCTTTTTTAAAAATGGCACAGGAATGCTTTAGTTAACAAAGTAAGATGTGTCTCTGACTTTTTTTCTGTACAAAAACTTTGGTACAGAGACAAAAAACCATGGAAAGAATATGGATATGGTCCTGCGCAACAAAAAAAGAAGAGCAGTTCAGCATGCTTAAGCAAGCTTTTTTATTCAAAACTAACATTTGTGCACATTTGAAATGAAATAAGCCAGGTCATGAAAGCCTTGCATAAGTAAACAAAAACAGTTGGATAATTTTACAACATGCTAGGGTAGCTAGTGAGGCAGCGTAATCTCTTTCACATATGCTCAGTGAGTGATTTTGGAGGCAGCTGTTTACCATACCTGTTGTACATGAGAACACACAAATACAGTAGGCTCACCTAGAGTAGAATCCCATTCTTTCCCAAATCAGGCTTGATTTTATTGTTTACTGCAGATAAGCTGCTGCAATTTGACACTAAAAGTCTGTTTTTCTTAAGCTCTCCTTTACCATCCTCCCAATGCCAGTAATGCAAAAAAAAAAAAAAACAACACACACACACACAAAAAAAAAACCCCCACAAAAAATAAAAATAAAATAAAACCCACCACCAAAACCCAAACCTGTCCCAACTAGACAGAAGATTTTGTAAAAAGTAGCTTCTTTATCAGAGTAGCTTTTTGTTAACTGAATATGTCTGTATTAAGGAAACATGACCCTAAGTTTGCAAGACCTGGGCAGGACTGTTGATGACAAGGACTCTTGGAGGTCTCTCATTCATAGGGTCAACATAAGCTTGAAGCCAGCCTAATGGCAAATAAGAGCAAAGCAAAGGTATTGTCCAAGTGTGGAATTTGGATTTTGTCTTGTGCTTATAAGCCAATATGACTACCTACAGTCTTTGATACAGCATCCCTGGGGAAACTGCTGGCTTGAAAGGATCTTGTTGTTCCTGTTCTTTGGGATTGGTTACCAAAATCAGGTTTTTTTCCTTTTTTTTTTTTTTTTTTTTTTTTTTTTTGGTTTTTTTTTTGGAGGTACTAAATGTCTCATTTCTTTCCTTTTGCAGATGACCGTCCCAAGGCTGGTCCAGTAGTAAGTAAACCGGTTTCTTTGGAGACTAGTAAATCAGAATCCCCATCTCCCCCACCACCCCTGATAGCAGAAGAAGAGTCTGTGCTGCCGGCTGCTGTGACGGTAGTACGCACAGAGAGCCCCATAGCAGAGGACACTACAGAGGAGTTGCCAGAGGTTCCTGTGGATATCCTTGAACCGATTAGCGCCACCACTACAGTGCCAGGGGGACCTGTGCTCTCTTCAGAACCTCCTGTCTTGGACACAGAACCTCGGGAGGAGGCAGCGGGTAGCCCAGTTTTGGAACTTCCTTCTGAGCCAGAAATGCCAATGGAAGAAGAGGTAGTACCAGTGGAGACAGTGACTACTACCCAGCAGGAAGGTCCTCAGCCTGAGGAGCCCCCTGTTACACTGCCAGATGCTCCTCCTGTCCCACCATCTTCTCTAGAGGAAGTTTCCGAACAGGTTGTTGAGTCAAATGGAGTGTTGGAGGAGGAGGAAATGCCAGAGCCCACACCTGAGGCCCAACTGTGTCAGCCAGATTCAGCTGTGGAGTCCCCTATTGCACAGCCTGAGGAACTGGCATTAACTTCTGGGCTAGTGGCAGTGGGCCAGCCAGAAGCTGAGGGTGAAGAACCTGAGGAGCATGCTGAGTCAGATGTCAGCCCCATCTCTGAGCCAGAGGAGGTTAAGGCCGAGGAGTCAGTGGCCCCAGTGGCCACCCCTGCTGAACAGGAGAAGGAGCCAGAAGAGGAGGAGGAAGAGGAAGAGGAGGAGGAGGAGGAATGTGAGGAGTCGGTTGAGACGCCTGAGGAGAGTGTCCAACCTGCAGCAGTTGTGCCCGTGGAGGCCATGGAGGTGACCACACCAAGTGAGTGTAATATTCCTTGTTCAGCCAGTAGAACTACATGGGGAAATGTAAGAGCCCTGGTGGCACAGTGGTTAAATGCATGTACTGCAGCCACACTCACAAAACCACAAGGTTGTGAGTTCAGTACCAGCCAGGGGCTCAGGGTCGACTCGGCCTTGCATCCTTCCGAGGTTGCTAAAATGAGTACCCAGCTTGATGGGGGCAATTAGCTTACACATTGTAAACCACTTAGGGAGCGTTTAAGTGCACTGATAGGCAGTATAGAAATGTTATTGCTGTTGCTAAATGCTAGTTTACCAGTGGTCACTGGTTTGTAGGAATCCTTGATTGTAAGCATTCAGTGCATTTTTCTTCAGATATCATAAAATCAGTTTGACAGACATTAAGAGTTGTTCAGCAGTGGTATACTCAAGTATAAGTCTAGAATTTTAGGATAAAAAAATGACTTAAAAAACCTGAGTTGACTTATCCACAGGTCAGTGTAAGTACTGTACCTTAACTCTTACTTTAAAAAGGAACCATCTGCTGGAGAGAGTCAAGAGCATAATCTGTCCTGGAAGCACTGACCCCTACCCACCCCACTCTCATCCAGCCAGCCTTTAATATGAGCATAAACAGTTATACCTGCTGAAATTTTGTAAGTTATTTGGCATCATTTTTCTTTGCTTCATCCTTTACATCCTTTGTTACATGCCTCTGAAGTTTTCATAGAATCATCAAGTTGGAAGAGACCTCAAGGGCCATCAAGTTTTACCTTACACATCCATGGGACATATCAAAATCCATGATTTTGGCCCCAAAATCTGCTCTCGACTTATACATGAGGTTGACTTATAGTTGAGTATCTACGGTAGACAATCTCAGGATAAAGGATTCTCCTTCATTGAAGGTTTATAAACAGAGTTTGGGTGGCCATCTCTTGGATACTTTTCCTGTGGGTTCCAGGGTAGTAGGGGATTGGACTACATGTCATCTAGGGTTCCTTCCAACTCACTGAGCTTAAATCCAAGCCCCAGTAGTTCTATTTTATCCCAGAAGAGCAGGGGTAGGCAACCTTTTTGAGCTGGGGGCCGGGTTGCTGTCCCTCAGACAATTGGGGGTGGGGGGCAAAGCACCATAAATAAATAAATAATTAAAATAAAATTAAAAAAATGTACGCACACTCTCTCAGCCCCAGAAAAGCCATGGCAAAACCCCTGTGGAGATTTTGCCAAGAAAACCCCAAGAACAAGTAATAACAACAATAATCAATATAATTATGGTGGCGGTGGCGGCAGGACTGGCCTGGGGCCGGTCCCAAGGCCTCAGGGGGCCGCATCCGGGCCTTAGGTTGCCTACCCCTGCCGAAGAGTCTTCAGCAGGGTTGCATTGTAGCTTTAGTCCTTCACTCTGTTGTACTGGCTGCTAAAAAGAACCACCAGATTTGTGCTTTGAGGGTTCTTTTCAATGCATGTTGGCAATAATAACTGACTTCATAAATAGAAAGTCCTTGTATCTTGATAGCTTGATGGGAATGGATTGTTATCTCCTGTGCTTTGTTCATGGTGCTTCTTTAAAAAATAACAACAACAACATAGCTGCTGCTGCTGCTATTATTATTATTATTATTATTATTCTCCTCATCATCATCATTTGTGTGCCATGTGTTGTTGAGAAAGGAGCTGTATATGGAGAGACTCTCCTGTACCCCATGAAGCTATAATCCACAAAACATTTAAAATATAGCCATTATGATAATTTCATTATTTCCAGATTTATTGTTCTAACATCTATATGATTCCTACTTGGATTATAGACAGAAGGTGCTGCAAGTTTTTCTCAGGGAAATCATAGAATCATGGAGTGGGGCCTCATAGTCCAAACCCCACTTAATGTCGGAACTCCAGCTAGAGTATCCTCAGCAGATACATGTCCAGAGAAAAGAGACCTCATGATCTCTCTTTGGTAATTGGTTCCGTTGATGAATTGCTCTTCCCATCAAGAAGTTCTTTCTAATGTTCAGTTGAAATCTAGCTTCTGGTAATTAAAACCATTAGACCTGCTCCTATCTTCTGGAGCAGCAGAGAACAAACCTCCACCTTCCTCTCAGTGATATCCCTTTAGATATTAAAAGATTACAGTTGTGTTGCCCCTCAGTTTTCTCTTTACCCTGTTGAACATGCCCAGTTCCTTCAACCTTTCCTCATGTGTTTTGTGGTCTTACCATCTTTGTTACCCTTTTCTGAACTTGCTCCAACTTTTCTATATCCTTCTTAAAATGAGGCACCCAGAAGTGAACACAGTACTCCAGGTGAGGCCTGACCAGCACAGGATACAGTGTGACTATTACTTCTTTGGAAACTATGATTCTATTAATGCAGGGTAAAAAATAGCATTTGCCTTCTTTGCTGCAGCGTCACACTGCTTGGTCATGATCAACAATAGTTCCAATAATCCCAAGGTCGTTTTCACATGTACTACTGCTAAATGGTCATGTTGGCTGAGAATGTATGCAACATTCCACAGCATCACCATTTATTTATTCATTTATTTAATATATCTCCTTTCTCCCATACTCGTTTTATATGAAACTGCTGGTATAACCACCTGACCCTAACCACTGGTGCCTATTATTTAGTAACAGGGACTTTGTTGTTTGCTCTGTGCCTTCAAGTCGTTTCCAATTTACAGCAAACGGAATGCAACCCTGTCATAGGGGTTTTTTTGGCAAGATTTGTTCAGAGGAGGTTTGCCATTGCACTTTCCTGAGGCTGAGAGCATATGACTTACCCAAGCTCACCCAGTGGGTTTTCATGGCTGAGCAGGGATTTGAACCCAGGCCTCCAGACTTGCAATCCAATGCTCAAACCACTGTTGTAAGTCCCTGACTAATGGTCCACCTTATCTGACCCTTCTTTGCAACTGTCTAGTGGCTGTATCGGTGCCAAAGAAGAAGCGAAAGTTAAAGGATCTGAACAAGAAGGAAGCTGTTGGAGACCTCTTAGATGCATTCAAAGAGGTAGGTGCCTTACTTCTGGTCAGGAAATGGAAACTGTAGCCTGCATTCTCACCTGGAGGTGGAGGAAAATGATGTTTTTGATCACTAAGCTGTGTGCTGTTGTCTCCTGCAATTGTCCGCACTACCAATGTAAACCTTTTTTACTTCTGTGATTCCTTGAGGAATCTTTATGAATTACAGTTATGTGAATGCCATTAGCAGTCTCTCCTGGATTAATAGGAAGATCACTTGCAGATGGATTTCTTCTGAGCAAAAGCCGAGCATACCTCACAAACAACAGGAATACTCTTGCCCTGTTTTCTCCTCTCCCCAGCACCCCCACTATGGATTTTCCACCTTCAGCCTTCTACTTGATCCATGATGCACTGCCATGTACTCCAGTCTCCCCATGCCTCCATTACTCTTGTCCCTCCAGTTTTCCCAGGCAGTAGCACCAGGAGATTGAGAGGAAAGGATTGTTTTAAAGTAAATAACAAGGTGGTACAAGAACATATTTCAAAGGGTAAAACATCTCATCATAGTAAAAATAAAGGAAAGCAGCAGATAAAACAAACAGAATTGGCAGTGACAATGTTTTTATTTTAACTTCCACAGACTTACTTTCTTTTAGCTTTTTAAAAATAGATTCTCAAACAGTGCAAAACAATAAATGTAACTTTCTTTTAGGTTTGACAAGTAGTTGAGGTGTGCACCAAAGGCAAAACAGTAATCCACAGCTACTGTCTTTTTTTTCCTTTGGATGCCTCTGGGCCCATAGAGTGCACAGACATATTGTGGGGGAATGCAGGTGGTGCACATTGGCTTTTAAAGCTCATTTTTAATTTTTTAAGGGGGTGGGGCCTTGCAAGGGCAGGGGAGATGTCTGCAGATGCCAGCTGTTCAGGATATCAAGAACCAACAGATGCTACTTACTGTCATAATAATTTTTGTCCAGACATTATAATTGGTAATTACAATGAGGAAGAACCCTCTCCTCATTCTCAGCTGCGAAGTGTTTTGCTGAATAGAAAAGACAGTGCAAAGCCTCAAACTCCGCAGGCCTCAGAATAGTAGAACTTCCAAAATTTGGGAGACTAGCCTCGAGTCCTCATTGGCCCAACTTAATAATGACTATAACAAAACAATTCACATAATAGAAGGAATATTGCAAGATTTCTTGAAAGAAATAATAAAGAACATTGTATTTGCACTATCACACATGAGCCTCGAGGTGAATGGACTTGAGCTGCTGGGGAAAAGGAAGCAGGAATATTTGCAGGCTATCTGGCAGACCGTATGTCCTTGTATGAACCTGCCTGGATTACTCTGTCAGGCTTTGGAAACTGAAAGATTTTAAAGAAAGGGTTTTTAAGAGGCTGTTGCATTGTTTTTAATTGTATTGGTTTTTTAAAATTGCTTTTTTTAAAAAAAAAGTATATGTTTTAAATTGTTTCAATATTATTGATAGTTTAATTTCAATGTCAGTGCTTTGTAGGTTTTTAGCTTTATCGTAATCATTTTAATTTGAAAGCCTCTTTGAGTTCCATTCTTAGGGAAATGGTGGGGTGATGGTGACGGTGATGATGATTTTGACTCACAGGAAGAAAAAAAAATGTACCCAGTGATACAGATTCTTTCTCGTTGAAACTATTTTGTGGGCCCAGCAGTGTCTTGAATCTCAGCTGTTACGGATATGTACTGAATCCTGTCTATAGGCAGCCCATGTATTATGCAAGTTCATATAACACTGGGTTCAGTTTCAGGTGTCTGAAAAAATACATTTTCTGTAGAAGTTTTGTAGGTCCTCCAGTGCAATTCTATGGTATGCTTCTGCCAGAAGTTGACTATAGAGTCACACTGGAGGACCTAGAGATTCCTAGAAAGAACAATTCTAGGCGTTTATACATCCTTCAGCATGACTCTCTGGTCAACTTCTGGTGGAAGCATACCATAGAATTGTGCTGGAGGACCTAGAAAAAATCTAGAGAGAACACTTTATCTTTCATCTCAGATAAAAGAAAAAGAGTTCCCAGTTTGATGCGAAAGTTGTATTATGCGAAGCGTCCTGGAATGCTTCCTTTGCATAACATGCCAGCTGCCTGTAGTCCACTTTTTCACAGATCCTCTTCTTTGTCCCCTGTTAGGTCAGTGAGGGTGGCTCTGAGACAGAGAACAAGCCACCTGTGCCAGCCCCAGAGCCTGAGGAGCCAGCCCCAGCTCGATCCCAAGAGGAGGCTGAGGAGACATGGGAAGAGAAGGAGGATAAACTAGACCCTGAGAAGCTCAAGCAGGCAGATCAGAAGTACCGCTACAAGGAAGGTAGGTCTACTGTGGGCAACATGGTTCCTGTCTTTTTTTTCTTCTTTCTTTTAATTGCCTTCTTATTGAGTCTTCTGTGATGATCTCCATTTTGAGCCATCGTGTCTGGGCCACTGATACACTGTGATGGAGTTGAGGATCTGAGCAGACATCTTACTCTATATAAAATGTCAGTTTTCCTTGGATTGCAGCAGTTCCTTCACAGGAATTCCCCTCCACTAGTCCACTCATCTGGAGCATTTTAAGAACCAGTAAGGGTCAGATCACATTTTGCCCTATTTAGTAGGGCATCTTGTTTACATCTCTCATGCGACTGTATTAGCTCCTGTTTCCAACAGCTAGTACCACATACTTTTGGCTTGGCAGTCCCTTTCCAGTGAAAGCCTTGGTTCCAATAAGCTGGGAACCCTCTCACTACTGCGACTGTGTCACCTACTCCCCTTCAGAGCAGACTTAGCTTTGCCTTGCTGATGAGAACAAGAGCATAACTGTGTCTGTGCTGGATGCTGGGAGGGCAGAACAAGGAGAAGAAGATATCTCATATGAAAGAGAAACTATAGCAGTGCATTGCATCCATAGTTCTCTCTGACAAAGAAAAGTTGAAGTCTGTTTCAATGAGAAGATGTAGGGACTTGCTGAGAATGTATAGTGAGGTATTGGTCACCTGTAAAGTGTAAAAATATACAGCAGAACACTAAAGTTAGAATTGTCCAAGCTATTGTATTCTCCATTACCATATATGGATGTGAGAGGTGGACAGTGAAAAAAGCAGATAGGATGAAAATTAATTCATTCAAGACATGGTGCTTCAAGAAGAGTGCTGAGGATGCTTTTGGGCGGCCAAAAAGACAAAACAGTTGGGTCATAGAACAAATCAAGCTTTAACTCTCCCTGGAAGCCAAGATGATTAAATTACGGCTGTCGTACTTTGGTCACATCATGAGATGGCATGATTCATTAGAAAAGACAGTGATGCAGGGGAAGGTAGAGGGCAGTAGAAAGAGAGGAAGAACACATGCCAGTTGGATAGACTCAATCAGGGAGGCCACAGGTCAGAATCTACAGGATCTGAGCAGAGAGGTAGAGGATAGGGGGCCTTGGAGATGTCTCATTCACAGGGTTAGCATGAGTTGAGGTCAACTCGAAGGCAGCTAACAACAACAAACTCACTCTTGGACTTTGAGGCCATCAAAGGCAAAAAGAGGCCTTTTTTGGCAAATGTGTAATATCGTTAAGAGGTTAGTCTTACTACCTTACTATCAGTTACTTACAGTAAAACTAGAGAGAAAATGGTCTGCAAGGCAAAGCTAAGTCTGCTCTGAAGGGGAGTGCTGTAACACAGACAACCACTGTTGTTTCTGGATAATAAGAACCTGTACATTATTAGCATGCAATACCTGCTTACCATCTGTGGCTACAAGCTGTTGTACAGAACAGAGAAGCATAGCAGTCTCTGTATAGCTCTGCTAGTCAGTGTTGAAGACTCAATATGATTTTAGAAGATCAGGAGGTATGAGTACAAAAGTTGGAAGGACAATGAAGGACACAATGAAGGAGGGTAGGAGCATTTGAAGAAGATGATACTTATAGGTTCACTGCTTTGCTTGCCATAGCAAGTTTGCTGTCACCGTCTGGCAGTCCTTCCATCCATCTATAAAACTGGGAATGGGAGTAGGGATCATCCCCACAGTAAAACTGGGCTTCTAAGGTCCTCCAGAGGAAGTGCAACAGTGTCCCTTACCTATCCTCAGGCTTCCAAGTTGGATGACAGATGAAAAGTCAGGAGATTGTTCCTAAATCTTACATTGTGATGCACCATGAGACCATGGACAAGACCTCACATGTTCAGGGAGAGTCACAGTTGCTCAAACCGCAGAATTTTCAGTTGTTCAAACTATATGGGTCCCCAGTGGTGCTTATAGATGAACACCACATGTTGCCCTTTTAGTGAAGATAGCCCTTTTCTGACGTGCAATAGATGGTTCCAAAACTTGCCTTGGATAAAAGAAGCAGTGTGTTTAATATGTGGCACTCTACATATTCCTTCCCTAAACAGAGCAGTGGAAACCCCTGAACCCAGAAGAAAAGAAGAGGTACGACCGGGAGTTCTTGCTGGGTTTCCAGTTCATCTTTGCTAGTATGCAGAAGCCTGAAGGGTTGCCCCATATCAGTGATGTGGTCCTGGAAAAGGTCAGTCCTCCATTGCCTTGTGGGTTCACCAGGTGTCTAATGGAAGCTTCCTCTCTCTCTTTCTTATATGACTGAGCAAAAGAATATGCCTTAGTTATGATATCTGGACAGCTGAGCAAGTTAGGTATCGCCCAAGGGGATGAAGGAAGTAGCGATATACAGTCAGCTCTTTGCATTTGTGGCATTAACTTTTGCAAATGTGATTATTTGTGGATTTCATTAATATGTTCTCTCTAGGAATGTCTAGGTCCTCCAGCACGACTCTTCTGGAAGTTGACCATAGAGTTGCACTAGAGGACCAAGAGATTCCTAGAGAAAACACTTCTCTGGGCATTTGTAGGTCCTCCAGTGCAATTCTGTAGTCACCATCTGGCAGATGTTGACCATAGAGTTGTACTGGGAGGCCTAGAGATTCCTAAAGAGGCATTTTCTTGGGTAAAAAAAAAGTTGTTGTTGTTAGTGATTTTTGTTCTATTTTCATAGGGGTTTTGCTCCCCTAACCTTAGCAAACCTAACCTCACTGTAAATCGCAACAGGCAAGTGATATTCTGGTTAGCATCAGGCTGTAATTTGGAGAGGTAGAACTTGACACATACTTAGAGGAAAACTGCTTATCTGGTTATTTTAGTTATGTAGCCTTAAAGTCTCAAACTCTCTGCCTTATTTGGTATTTTGTTTCTCTGCCCTATGGCTTAACAGGCAAATAAAATGCCCCTGCGACCCTTGGACCCTGTCCGCCTCAGCACTATGAATTGTGGACCAGACTTCACACCTTCCTTTGCCAATCTGGGCTGGCCGAACCCACCCAACCGTGGACCGGTATGTACCATCAACTTGATCTTCTGAGAGCTATTTGCTGTCACCTCTGCCTGTGTGATGAACTCCTAGTTAGTGCCATCGTGTCTGGGCCACTGATAACCCTGTGATGGAACTGAGGATCTGAGCAGACGGACAGTGCTTTCTGTTGGAGCTCAGTTTGCTGAGTTACAAGCTAACATAGTCCTTGCAGTGCCGAGGGTTTGGAGTATTTCCAAGACAGAAGAAAATGGTGTGTTGCCCACCTTGCTAAACCAGCCATTATATGCTGCTGCTGCTGGCTGTTCTCTTGTTTATTACCAGTGTGTTCCAGTTTGTACTTGAGTTGTTCCACTGCTTCATTGTATCAGGAGTGGGCATAGTGCATCCCATAGTCTGCATGTGGCTCCTTAAACCCCCCTCCCCATTTTTTCAGTGTGGTTTTTGGGTCATTTTTCCCCCAAGCCACACAGAAAGCTCCCTAAACATGAAAATTCCTCCACAAGCACCCAGAACCCCATACTGCCCTTAGTTAGCAGTACCTCTCAAAATGGTGATATGAGGTGATGCAGCACCACTTTCTTCACCATTTTGAGAGAGACTGCAGAGGAAAAGAGATATTTGGGTTTGCTTGGAGAAAATGACCCATGGGAGGCTCTAAGGGGAAGTTGTCCTCTGCCTCCTGCACAGTTGCCTTCCCTGGCATGTTTCCTCTCTGCCTACAAGGGCCTCCCCAGGACCATCCTCTCAAACTTAATAGAGGCTATTGCCAAAAAGGAATTAGTTTCATACAGTGTCTTGGTAAAATGCTTCACCCAAGCCCTGCCAGTGCCATTGCTGACCTACTTCTTAGTTAAAGTTACATGGGATGGGGAGTGCCTGGGAAAGGCTGACACCACCTCTCTCTCTGACTCTTCCCTCCAAAGCCTGCAGGACCAGGACAACGCCGTTCGCAGCAAAGCCTACGGAAGGAGCCCCGGAAGATTATTGCCGCAGTGTCTCTGAACGAAGATGTCAAGCTCAACAAGGCTGAGAAAGCCTGGAAGCCAAGCAGTAAGCGGGCAAGTGAACCAGAGGATCCCGAAAACGTAAAAACACAGGTAGGTAAATAGTCCTGTGATTTGTAGCTGTGGCTCCTGGTTTTCAGTTTGTGTTATATTCTGCTGACTGACTGTAAAGGGGGTACAGGTTTTAAAAAACAAACAAAAAGCTTTATAATCAGTACAGAAATTGAGGGCTATACAAGGACTTATTATTTGAGTTCAAGGCCTGGTTCAGTGATTTGGATCCTAAGTTTGAAATGGAATTCTGAGATTCAAATCTTTGCATCTCTCATTAACTTACAGTGGAAAATAAAAAATTGTATAAAGTTTACAGTTGTTTCCCCCTGCCCCCCACACAAGTAAGTGAATGGAATTTGGAGGCATAAAAGCCTCTTTAGAGTACATAAGCCCTCTCCCTTAGCTCACCAGAAAGCCATCCTGCTGCTATGCTACAGTTAGGAAAGGAGCTTCATTACAGTCCTGAAAGGTGCATTAGCAACATAGAACAATTCCCCTTTAAAAAAGATGCTTGGGTAGCACACATCTCACTTTTAAGCTTCACAGAAATTTCAGAAGTGCTGTTAAGCTTAAAAACTAGGTGCATGTTCTTGCACATGTTGTTTTAAAGGAGAGGTGGTTCTTTTTGCCTCCTTGGGGCATCAATATGGACAAGGGGCTGCACGCAGATCACCTGTTGGCCGTCCCAGTTTTTAACTGGGTTAAAAAAAATGAGTGGATGGGATTGATTTTCGCTTTCTTAACAAATGTGCTACCAATTGTTTTGGTACTGAAAGATGGCTGGTGTGTGTATGTCTCTCAGTATTTATACTTTCGTCATCATCATCATCCATCTTAGTATTGATAATTTTGAAATGCTCTCACTCTGCTGTCTGTGCCTTCCTCAGAGAAAGGGACAAGTATCTTCTTTGATTCCTAAGAATGAAATACCTACTCTTTTTACCCTTTTCTTCCTACCCTCACCTGACAAATTTTCCTGAGCTGATAAGTTTGTTTTGACAAACTGTTATTGCAGCCATTTTCATGCAGGTGGAGCTGTGTGGAATATCTAGCCTCCTAGGTAGGTTTCTGAGCTCTTCTGTGTGCTATATCCATACTTTCAGAGAGTGAGCATGGATGGAGCAGACAGGATTTGTGTAGAGCACTTTTCTCATTCACTCAGCATGTCTTGCTCTCCACTTCCCTCAGGAACTGTTTCGGCGTGTGCGCAGCATTCTGAACAAGCTGACACCTCAGATGTTCCAGCAGCTGATGAAACAGGTCACTGAGTTGTCTATCGATACAGAGGAGCGCCTCAAGGGTGTCATTGACCTCATCTTTGAGAAGGCCATCTCGGAGCCAAACTTCTCAGTTGCCTATGCCAACATGTGCCGTTGCCTTATGGGGGTGAGTAATCCAGGTTTTTGGCTCTGTTTTTGTCAGTGTTGTCTGGGACATAGAGAAACTCAGATCTTTTTCTAGATAGGGAGAGATGAAGAACTTACCTATGTAAGTACCTATGAACACCTTTGAAGGGTCCTTGGTAAGCTGTTGACAGTTCAGCTGCGTAGCCCTGGCCTTGATGGGTCATTAAGCTTGCACTATACAAAATACATTTTATCCCACTTTCAAGAATGGACATCTTCAGTCAAAAGTTGGGGGCACTACGTTACTCTGATAGGAATCGGAGGGCTCCTGAGTATGTCTTATAGTGAATCCCTGATGGAAGGACAACAAGGAGGGGGGCATTCCGACCTCCCTGGAAAGGGAGTTCCAGAGTCTAGGGGCAACCACTGAGACCAAAAGGAAGGAAACTGTCCAGGAATGTTCTTTTTCTACTAGAATTCCATTTTTGTAGAAAGTGCCAACCTGTTTCCAGACATTGCTCTGCAGCCAAGAGATCTAGATTGTCCTGCTATGTAAATTGAATTCTTCAGAATGTGTCCTAACATCACTGTTGTACACATGAGGCCTTGCCCTGTGCTTTGTGACATGCTTTCTGCCATTTAACCATAGATAGACAGGCAGATATTGGTGTACTGGGGACCTGATTGGAAATTGTAGGCCATGTTGCCGGAAGCATTGGGCAAATAGGTAGCTGTCTGGAATCTCTTCTCACTGTGGGTTCATGTGTATTTCTTCTCTAGCTGAAAGTCCCCACTACTGACAAACCGACCGTGATGGTCAACTTTCGCAAGGTACTCCTGAACCGATGCCAGAAAGAGTTTGAGAAAGACAAGGATGACGATGAGATTTTTGAGAAGAAGCAGAAAGAAATGGACGACACAGCTGGTGTGAGTGGTACTCAAACCTTGGGAATCTGTGGAGCTTCAGTTCCTAGGCCAGGGAGATGAATCTCAAAGTCATACTTTTCCCATCTGTTAAGTGGGAGGGCAGGTGACCACAGTCTTTAGGCCCTATGTTAGTCAGAGAAGGGGAGGTGAATGTTTTCTACTTGGCTGAATGGCCAGAGGAAAAAGCCAATCCAGCATATTAGGAGGTTGTTAGACTGGGTTGAAACAGCAGACTGGAAGTTGAGGCACCCACATTCAAAACTGCAGGCAGACGTGATGCTCATGGAGTGACCAGTCTCATACCTTTCTGCCTGTGTATCTCACAGGGATGTTGTGAAGCTAAATGTGGAGGACAGGATTATACATAGCACTGTAAAGTGGAATATGGATTAGTTATTAAATGAGAGGGGAGGAGGGGAATGTGTCTTTCAGTAATACAAATGTTGGGAACTGGGACTTGAGGAATCCAATTCTTCTTTCCACCAAGCCAAGAAATTCACTGGGGGGATCTTGGGTCATTTGCATTCTTTCAGTGGGGATAAAGTAGAGGAGAGAACCATGTTTCTTCTTCATGGTCTCTGCGAATCACACAAATGGGTTATATCATAACTGATAAATACATGCCTGTTTATGGAATTAAAGATTGAGGTTGGAGTAAGACTGACCCCAAAGGTTTCCGATTCAGATAGTCTGTAAACCTCGACCCCATTTTGTTCACAGCCTGAGGAAAGAGCTCGTCTGAAAGAGGAGCTGGATGAGGCCCGGGATAAGGCTCGGAGGCGCTCTCTAGGCAACATCAAGTTTATTGGGGAGTTGTTTAAGCTGAAGATGTTGACAGAAGCCATCATGCATGACTGTGTGGTGAAACTGCTCAAAAACCATGACGAGGAGTCACTCGAGTGTTTATGTCGGTTACTTACCACTATTGGCAAAGACTTGGACTTCGAAAAAGCCAAGGTAATTCTTCACGGCTGGGATAGGAGGAGTAATCCCTCTCAACAAGTGAAGGGCCAGGTGTTCTCCTAGAACAGTCTGTGTTCAAAAGAATGGTTTTGTAGCAGAAAGGCTACAAGTCCCATGACACCCTGCCATCATACAAAGTGGAATTCTGTTTGTGCCTTTCACATGTGGAAGTTCCCCTGTGGAAACAGGTGGACATTTTTGTCTGATATGGAACATCCACATTCCATTCAGGTGGAGTTGTGTATATGAGGCACATTGCACATGCAGATTCACATGAATGTACCTTGTATGTGGATGTGCATTTTGATAGTGCATTTGGTGTCTTAGTTTAGTTGTGCCAAAATTGTTATTAACACAAGAGTTTCAATAACACATTTAATCTGTAACTCCACAGGTAGAGACTTGTGCTGTGCAGTTCCAATGTAGGATCTCAACCTTAGAGTTTGGCATGGAGCATCGTCTACTTAACCAGTTATTTTTGTCTCCTGTTGTCTCTAACTGTCCTTGCTTCAGGGGAGGTTAGAGTAGTAGGGAATGACAAGTTGATAGCCCATAGGCCAGGGGTAGGCAACCTTTCCCCTTTAAGGGCTGAGGGACTTCAGCTCCCAGAAGCCTCAGCCATGTTGGCCAATAGTCCCATGTTGGCCAATAGCTCCTGGAATTCTGGGAGCTGAAGTCCCTCGGCCATTAAAGGGGAAAGGTTGCCTACCCCTGCCATAGGCTGTGCCAGTTTCCTCAACTCTCCTTCCCCTGGCCACTGTGCCAGATTGGGAATTTAAAGTATAGCGACACACACATGTAAAACTGACTTTCTCTGAGGGAGAACTTGCTATAAAGGACTTGCATAGTGATTGCTCCCCCCCCCCCCCCAAAATAAAATAAAATAAACATAACATGAATCCCAGCATGAGCAATGTTGTTAAGGAACTCGTTTTAGTTGTTCCCATCCCTATTGACACCCTCAGGCTGTTGTGCTTGGAACTGCAGTGCTTTCTCTAGTGTTTCTTACTTCTCTTCTTCCTCCTCCCTCTGCCCAGCCTCGGATGGATCAGTACTTCAACCAGATGGAGAAGATAATCAAGGAGAAGAAAACATCTTCACGTATTCGCTTCATGCTGCAGGATGTGATTGACCTCAGACGGGTAAGGTGCAGACTGTTAGTGTGCCTTGTGGCTCCTGGGCTAGATGAGAGCCCCACCCTCCCTTCCTGGATAGGCCAGCCTGACTCCGGGTAAGGTGCAAGACCTGCCTTTCCCTCTCAGGATGATCTGAATGAGTTGATGGCTGCCCAAGCCCAACACTTTCTAGCCCCTTAGACACCATGCTAGCCTGTAGCCCTTGGCTTGTGCGGCTAAGGCGATGGGCTGATAATACCACTTGCAGCTGTATTTAATGCAGGAAGGCTCCCAATGCTGATCCTCCCTGTGCCTAAGGCTGCTACATGCTTAGCAACTTCTTTGTGCTTACTCTTACTATATACGGAGCTGTATCCCAGAAATACCACAATGCTTTGGAACCACAGTGTGAATCGCAAAGAGTAATGGAAGAGTTGCAGTCTGCTGCGGGAAAGGAGGGCAACAGGAAACGGGGCTGGGCAGTCCTGTTGCATGGACAGCTGCCAAGCAGTGTTTATGTCAGAGAGGCACTGCACCACTATCCATTATTACTATTCCTACGCTTATAATCCTGCCTAAGCTCTGTCAGAGATTCAAAATGGATGTGTCCCTGCTAGAATGGCCTGTTACCTAATATACAGTGCATAATAGTGATAGTGGACAGAGAAATAAAATGTGTGTATTCAGTTGTCAATGGGAATGACCATTGGTGAGGCTGGTTTTGAAAAAAGGTAACCCAGTGCAAGAGGTGTATGTGTTATTCCGTCCTGTTTCACTTCTTGGCTTTCATGTGATGGAGTGTTCTGGGTGCTGTAACCTTTCTCTCTTGCTTTCCTCTATGCCTCTTGCAGAACAGTTGGGTGCCAAGAAGAGGAGACCAGGGCCCCAAGACCATTGACCAGATCCACAAGGAAGCTGAAATGGAGGAGCACCGTGAGCATATTAAAGTGCAGCAGTTGATGTCTAAGCAGGATAAGAGGAGAGGACCTCCAGGCCCACCATCCATAGGTGCGTTGGAGGCCAGAGGGGGTAGGTGGCTCTCTTTTTCTAGATTCAGTATTGTAGGACCCAACTGCTTAAGGCATTTGGAAGAGGCAGGGCAGTTTTAATTGTAGCTGGAAGGGTATGTGAAAGAAGGGGGGAGAGTAAGGGAATCTGAACACACCATTCATTTATGAATTTGTTTCTACAAGTTGTATTGGTGGCCACTGTCTTCTCTTTCTTTAAAGGAGATTTGATAAATCCATAGAGGATAGGTTACATTTAACCATAGTGGTTAAAAAGAACTTGTAGGTTTTGGAGTATGCTACTGAATATAGTTTGCTAATGGGTGGGAGGTAATTGCTTCCAATCTCTTCCTGTGGGCCTCTCAGAGAGGCATCTGATTGACCAGTTTAGAAAACAGGATGCTGGACCAGAGGAAAACAGTGGGGTCTGATGTGGCAGGGCTCTCTTATGTTCTTGAACAGAGGGACTGTGACATCAGGCTATCTCACTCCAGTAGGCGTGATTGTGTGCTCCTCCCCCATGCACACACGGACACATGCAAACACACACATAATCAATGCATATGGACAGATTGTGCTCTTGGGTCTTTTGCAGAGAAGGGTCTTAACTTGACTGCATTGTCCACAGGTGGACGAGGGAGCTTAGTTTCGGATGATGGTTGGAACACTGTTCCCATCAGCAAAGGAAACAGACCAATTGACACCAGCAGATTAAGCAAGATCACTAAGGTAAGCTGCCAGATACTGGTGGGGAGAGGGGAGAGATATCATTCTGTAGCAAGATTGTTCATTTTGTTGGAAGTTATAGCCAGAGGACCTTGGGACAGTCATGTCTCCCCATTTTTAATTTTTTTGGGGTGTGCTCCAAATGCCCTTAGGAAATATGAGGGTCAGTTGTGCTCTTTCTAGCACTCTAGGCTGATACAGGCCCAAGAGGGGTCTTTTTTCCAACAGGAAGTGACCCAGAAGTCCCTAACTATTGGCAAAAAGACCTCTCATGGCCTGAAACCCTCCCTATGGTTTTTGAGCATACACACATGTCTTTTGCTCTACACAGCCTCCTAGGAGCATTGTTGGGGTCAAAAACTTTTCAGAGAAAAAAACATTTTTTAAATAATGAAAGCCCACAAAAATAGTCTCAGGAGTTACACTTTCCGTACTTTCAAAGATATGGTTGTCTTAGTCTGGAAAATCATTATTCAAAGAGAAAATCTAGTAGCACCCTTGAGACTAACAGAAAGAAGTTGGTAGCATGAGCTTTTGTAGACTTGAGCCTACTTCCTGAGATGCACAGGATGGAGTGGAGAGTCCAGACACAGACCTATATAAGCCGGTTGTGTGGAAGAATGTCAACTGAATTTCAGTTGACTTTCTGCCACACACAACACTCTTATAAAGGTCTGTCTCTGGATGTACCACTCCATCCTCTGCATCTGAAGAAGTAGGCTCAGTATGAAAGCTTATTCTATCAGCTTCTTTCTTTCAGTTAGTTTCAAAGGTGCTACAAGATCCCTTTACATACTGATTTTCCAGACTTTGATCTACAGTATTTTTAACTTGTAGTTACTAGGTAGAGTTTCAAAATGCAAGTTGACATAAGGCAGCCTGAGTCAGCAGGAGGCTGGGTTTGCAGGCTTTTATGTCTTGCCCTTGAATACTGTTACATTGATGTTAACTAATATTGTGCCAAGGAACATGATTTCTCTCAGAATTAAATTGAGAGTCACTAAAGCAGGGATAGGCAACCTTTCCCCTTTAAGGGCCGAGGGACTTCAGCTCCCAGAAGCCTCAGCCATGTTGGCCAATCATCCCATGGTGGCCAATAGCTCCTGGGATTCTGGGAGCTGAAGTCCCTCGGCCCTTAAAGGGGAAAGGTTGCCTACCCCTGCACTAAAGGATGCAAGCTTTTCTAACTTGGCATTATTTGGCATCTAAAATTCAACTCTTAAATTTTAATATTGGAGAAGAGTTTGGGGAGTAGTTTCTTTTTAAATATATAAACATGGAGGCCAAGCAATGAGGATTACATTGGATATACAGGTGGTGACTAGGAATTAGGACTGAGAAAATGTAGGTGTAATAATGTTCTGAAATGGAGGTACTGATACGTTGACAATTTTTCCTCATATCCTGGTTGTTGAAAGCCCTGTGCAAACCCTTTCTGCTTTTTTGAACTCTCATGATTCCTCACCCATGACATTGTTTAGTTGACTCTGTGCTACGTCAAGGGTGCATACAGTGCATTCCATGCACCAATGTGGCTCCGGGGCAGTTCATGGGTGGCTCCCACAAAGGGTACCAGAATAACCCACAAAGGGTTCCAGAATATTTTTGCTCCTCTCTTTGTATTGCCTACAATGCCCCAAAGCCTCAGATGGAACACTGTTAGCCATTTTATCCTGTTTTGATGCAGGAAGGGTTTCTCTTTTTAAGGTCTCCAGTATACTTTATTTTTCCAAATAGGAAGTAACCAAAAGCCAGCAAAATACCCTATAGTGGGCCCCCTCCCCAAGCTTCAGGGATGCAGCTGACCATTTACAGAACATCCAAATTTGCTGAGAGTGGGGTGAGGATGCAGGAGGTAAAAACGGGGATATAGCCTTCAAGGGTTCTAAAGGGGGCCAGTGTGACCCCCATTCCCAGGTAGTTGACTAGTATTAGCTAACATGCTAATTATACCATAAATACTATCTATCTCCATGCATAATTCCTTGTCAATATACTTTATGGAGTATGAATGTTATAGACTAGAAAAAGAGAAAAACCAGAAAAAATCATGGAGACTAAAAAAACTGCAATTAAAGCTTGAATTTTTAAGATAAGAAGTATTACTGTTGTAATGTAAGAAGGTTTAGGGCTTGTTTTCTCTCATTGGTAAATTACTCCAACATCTTTCCTTTGCCCACTCCCACAGCCTGGTTCAATTGACACTAATAATCAGCTCTTTGCACCTGGTGGGCGGCTAAGCTGGGGCAAAGGCAGCAGTGGTGGTTCAGGTGCCAAGCCAGCTGAACCAGGTAAGGCAACCAGTGAAATAAAGGGGTTGTGAAATGGGGGTTATCTGTGCAAAACCATGGCCCTCTAACCTCTCCACTTCCTTTTCCTAGCATCTGACTCCAACCGACCAGCCACAAGTACCTTGAATCGTTTCTCAGCCTTACAACAGTCAGCTCCAGTAGAGAGCCAGGATGTGCGGCGTGTGGTACAAAGGTCAGTCTCCTTTTCAGCCTTCCTTGCAGTCAAAGGTCTTTCTCCCTTCCTTCTCAGACCTGTTAAAGGAAGTACTGCTAAGTCACCCTGTGTATGTTGGAGCATTATATTGGCTCATCTGGAACAGATGGGAGCCAGTGGGGTTATCTTGGCAAGATCTATTCAGAGGAGTATTCCAACTTTCTTTAGCTAGCTGGAATGGATCATTTAGCTCTGAATTGCTAGCAGACATGCAAAGAGGCACTGCCACTTAAATTCTTAATTTGAAAGAGAAATCATGTTGGAGAAAAGAAAGCATCCAGCATCCTGTTTTATTATTTCATCTCTCTTGACTTCTTGTATAGTAATTAAGACAAAACAATATTACCCCATTTATTTCACTTGCCAGTCTGGAAAAGAATGTTGCTTCTACTCTGAAAAACATCTTGGAACTCCATCCCCTTGTGTTCCCCTACACCAGGGGTAGGCAACCTTTCCCCTTTAAGGGCCGAGGGACTTCAGCTCCCAGAATCCCAGGACCTATTGGCCAACATGGGACTATTGGCCAACATGGCTGAGGCTTCTGGGAGCTGAAGTCCCTTGGCCCTTAAAGGGGGAAGGTTGCCTACCCCTGCCCTACACTATATACAGTCTAGGGATGTTGTTTTAATCTCTTAAAGAGGCATTTCCTCTCTGTTCTTGTTTTCTTACTGAGCAAGATCCTTGGAGGCTGAAATCATGAAGCCTGAAAAGTACAGATTATGCCCTTCTGGATTTCCTTCTTGTTGGGTAGGCAGGGCTCTTCATGTATTTACCCATTCCTCAAACAGGCAATGGGTTGATTCTCTGAAGTCTGTATTAGCACTGGGGGCACTAGCTTTCCTGATCTCCCTGCAGAAGCAGCAGTAGTCGTGACCGTTCTGAGAAGGGCAGTGAGCGAGGAGACCGCTTGGAGCGTGACCGACCAGAGAGAGGGGAGCGCCTCGAGCGATCGGAGAGACCAGAGCGATCTGACAGAAACAGAACCCCTCTCACAAAGCGTAGTTTTAGCAAGGAGATGGATGACAGGAGTCGGGAGCGTGAAAGGCAAGGGGTCCTTGAGACTGTGCGCAAGGTGTCCAGCATGACAGAGGAGCGGGACCGAAGTAGGGAGCCTGGTGAGTTGTGGGAAGGTGTTGGGGTGAGCATACAATGGGCCCTTTCCTGTTCTGGTACTGGAAACAGCCCTGATCTCTCCATCTCCTTTTCTCCTTTCCCAGCAAAGCGTGAGCCTGTGGCCCCTGAACCACCTGCCAAGCCTGCCATGTCTGAAGAAGAGCTCGAAAAGAAGGCCAGAGCCATTATTGAGGAATACCTGCACATCAATGACATGAAGGTTTGTGCCAGAGGACAGCAGTTGTGGTACCTTGAAACTATCCCAGGAAAAAGGCTAGAGTGGGAGCAATTGAGGACTTGGACTGCATCTGCACTGCAGAAATAATCCAGGTTGACACAATTCTAACTGCCATGGCTGAATGCTATGGAATTTTGGGAATGTAGTTTTGTGAGATACTTAGCCTTCTTTCTCAGAGAGCTCTGGTTCCACAATAAACTACAAACCCCAGGATTCCCTAGCATTGAGCCAGGGCAGTTAAAGCAGTGTTAAATTGCATTAATTTTGCAATGTAGATGCAGCCTTGGTGAAAGAAAGCTGTATATGGTTTATTGGGAGTCAGTTTTATTTAAGCAATTTTTAGACTGTTCTTGGAAACTCTTCCTGGGATTTCAGCCCTGGTTCCTTGAAAAGAAGGTGGGGAATGGCAGATAATCTACCTGAAAGGCACATTGTGTCCTCATTACTCACCTTGTCTCATGATTCCATGCCATGTTGTGTGCATTAGCATCTCACATGAATGGAGGGAATGCCCTTGAATGTGCTTTTTATAGTCTTTGCAGTGTTCAGGATTTTTGCAGCTAGTTATATCCTCAGCCAATACAGTGGGGCAAATTACCAAAGACTCTGTGCCTTTTAATATGTTCATAATCAAACCAGGGTTGGGGACAGACACATATGTTCTTGAATCATCACACACACACACACACCAGTTTAAAATTTGCCCTCAACTCTTCAGTTGATTCATATTAAGGGATAATGGATTAGACAGATAAAACTTGATGGTCTTCAGATCAGAAGCCAGTGTGGTATAATGGACAGAACAGAGGGTTTATATCCAGGAGGTTTGTTGCTCATCCACAGGGTTTACCATTTACAATTTGGTTTACCATTCAGATGTTGTAAACCCATAGGTTTACCAAAAAAAATATTCAGCATTAGCCGTGTTGGCCATGCAGCAAGATACAGCAAAATACAAATTACACCTTTATTGGCCTACCAAAATGCACAAAATACATCATTTCAAAGTTTACTGGCTTCTTTGTGAGGCAAAGATGTTAACAATCATAGAAGAAAATGTCAGGGATGATAGGAGTTGTAGCTCTTCACCTCTGGCTCTAACTCACCACCTTGTTACGCAGCAGAGCTGACCAGCTTTGATCAGTGTTTGATGCTTCTTTCCCAAGCAGCAGAGTTTCAGAGAATAGGCTGAAGACCCTGACAAACTCTCCAAGCCTTCTCACTCTTCTTCCTGAGATGTCTTCAAACTTCTCCAGGATTCCTCTGGCTCTTGTATCTTCCCTCAAGACACCAGACAACTCAGTAGTCTTATATAAAAGATCTACTTTATTCTACTATATCACAATCTCTACACTTCACAATATCTCCAAAACACTCCACACTACTCCACAATATCTCCAAAACACTCCACACTACTCCACAATGTACATTAGCAAACATTGCAATTTATAGCCATTGTTAGTCACCACCCACTAGTCAGTTTCCACCCAGTGGGTGTGTACATTCATTTTGATTGGTTTACATAGATCATCCCATACTTAAGACCAACCCAAGTATTTCATCATTTTACCTTGACCACTTAATGAATCTCAGGTGTTTGCAATCTATCACAGGTGTTCTCAATATACCTTCTATAACTTTGTCCTTGGCTCTCAAGGCTTCTTAATTATATTATCTTTTTCACCTGTGTATCTTCCTGATTGCTCCTGCTTAGTCACTTTGACATTCACATACATATTTTTATTTCTATTACTGTATATCCCATGTTGCTTTTTCCTTAACAGAAAACACAAACAATGATGTTAAAGTCACAGGCCTACATTTCATCTCAGATATTTTGTTGTTGGTTGTGATGGTGTAGAGGGATATCAATGCAGGCAGAGGCCAATCCTCTTCTTGGGGACCAGGGACAAAGGGCAATAAAGGACAGATAATAAAATTTTAACTCGATTAGTAACAGAAAAGTAACTTCCCTAAGACCTGGATTGGACCCTCCCCCCACATACACACAAGATGCACATATACAGACACACCACTACATCTCCCCCCCCCCCAAAAAAAAAAACAGGCAGTGAAATACTACTGTGAGAACTAAATACTTAAAGGTAGTGTCTTCTGCCTGGCAGTTGGGCATCTTGATACCTGCACCTTTGGCCCATTGCACATTCTGTAGTCTTTGGATGCTAGCTGCTGTGAGAAGATTTATGTCAGGGCTTGGCCAGACTTTAGGGTGTCTGCTATGAGAATGTTTGTGCTGAGCTGTCTCCCTCTCTGCCCATTTCTTGCAGGAGGCCCTGCAGTGCGTACAGGAGTTGAACTGCCCTTCTCAGCTTTACATCTTTGTGCGGAATGGCATTGAGTCCACACTAGAGCGAAGCACCATTGCTCGTGAGCACATGGGTCTGCTGCTCTACCAGTTGTTTAAGGGAGGCAACCTCTCCAAGGAACAGTACTACAAAGGGTAAGGGATCTCTTTTCTGGCTGAGGGGGCTAAGGAAAGGCAGCTGGAACCCTTGGACTAGCATTGTCGCCTACTTTCATGTCATGATTGCTGTCTCTTTCTACTTGCAGGTTGCATGAAATCCTTGAGATTGGTGAGGACATGGAGATTGATATTCCTCATATATGGCTGTACCTGGCAGAAATCATTACTCCCATTCTGAGGGAAGGTGGTATCCCCATGGAGGAGTTGTTCAGGTGAGTTAACATCCTGTACCTCTTTTGCTTTCATGCCTTGGTTCTGGTGTATGACCTGCCCCATGGGCTTCTTTTCAGGGAGATTGCCAAGCCCTTGGTCCCCATTGGCAAGGCCACTACTCTGCTGCTGGAGATCCTGGGCCTGCTGTGCAAAGGGATGGTAAGTTGTTGTTCTGGGGATGACTCTTTAAAAAGTTGGTTAGAGAACAGCTGGAAGGTCTCATGTTGCCCCTCAGAAAACCTTTCAGGTGTTTCATGCCCCAGTTAACATTGTCTCTTGATTCTCTGGGGAAGCATGTTGTGGTTAACCAGTAATTAAAATATTCTCTGTACATGAACCACATTTGGCTCAGTTTGTCTTTTTTAAAAAAGTTATTAAAGTTTTTTCAGCAAGTGACCACATTGAGTTGGGGAACTGGGGAGCTGGCAGCTCAAAAGAATAACCTTTTCCATGCTCTGACCCCACCCTGCTCTCACATGTAGGGAAAGCATATTGTGGGCTGGAGCAGTTGTTTGACCCTCTGTTTCAAAGGAAATGATTTGGTCTCTCCAGTCCCATTTGCTTGGTGTGGAAGCCATCGTAGATGGGAATGATAGTGGCATTCTGTCTCATAGCCAGGCAGAAAGTGTTCTTCATTTCCCAGAACTAAATTTAATGCTTACAGTTGGTGACCCTTCACCTAATTATGTAGTTGTCTATGCACAAATCCACACATGTCATTTTCAGGTGTGTATCTGACAAAAGATACTTTTACAAAATATAAAGTGTCATGCTCAAATTTGCAGTAATTCTGCCTTATCAACACACTTGCCAAAGAGACTTCAGCTCCATGCAGTGTAGAATTGGTGGGGTCATGAATGTCTTTGGTGAAGTTGACCTAAGAAAGTCCCTGTTCTCTACAGAGCCACAAGAAGGCAGGGACACTGTGGAGAGAAGGGGGCCTTAGCTGGAAAGAGTTTTTACCAGAAGACCAGGATGTCAATAAATTCATCACAGAGCAGGTAAGCAGAACAACATTTATTGAAAGGGTGGGGCTAGCCCCTGAAACCTCAATGGGTGATGGTTTGGCAGCCATACAGTTTCCAGTGTCTCCTTAAAGTAAAATGTGTTTCTGGATGTGAACTTTGTTTGCTATGACTCATTGCCCTCACTAGGTCTCTTCTCTTTTTTGTCCTTGTTTTCAGAAAGTGGAGTATACAATGGGTGACAGTTCAGATGCACCCAGCCGCAAGGAGCTCACCTCAGAAGAGCTGTGCAAACAACTAGATAAACTATTGAAAGAAAATGCAAATAACCAAAGAATATATGACTGGATAGAGGTGAGGGGGTTGGGAGGAGGGTGCGGCTTCCCCAGGCCAGTGGTGGGGCAGGGCTGGAAGGCATGTGAGAGAGCCCGTGGACTAAGGGGCTCTACAGACTGCCCAAAAGGGGGGCTCTGTGCCGCCCCTGGGAGCGCCAGATCAGGGCCACAGCAACTGCACACCGCAGTCCAGATCCGGCACTTTGCTGCTCTAAAAAGAGCTGGCAAATGGCGCTCCTTTTTAAAACTGCAAAAAGCTGCCCTTGCTGCCATCTGTTTGGGTGGGTGGTGTGACTGTGGCATCAGGATGGCTGGCGTGCAGTTGCCACGCCCCAACTCTACCCCCAGACCAGCCCTTTTGGCTGGTCTGTATAGCCTTGAAGTGACATTTCAAAAGCCCATCTTTCTGCACAGATAAATCAGAGCCCTTTGCATTATCCCCTAGTCATTAGCCTGGCCCAGCAATTCTGCCTTAAGGGTCATTCAACAAAGGACATGTTCTTTAGATACAATTGCTGGATGATTGTTCCTGTGTTATCTGGCAGTGGAAGGGGAGGGGGCAGCTGGACAGCATTACAGGAAGCATGGGTGTTGCAGGGCAGGAGGTGGTACCAAGCCTTCAGGGCTTGTTTGTGAAATGTTGCAGCTTCGGTTTGGAGGTTGCTTCTCAGTGGAAAGATGCATGCCTCATCCAGAGTGATTCAGTGCAGAGGACTCCCACTGCAGCTCACCAACAGCCATTGGGGCTGTGACATGTTGGCAGTGGCCTAATGCTGAATGAGGCACATTGTTTAATATAATCTGAAAAAGCTCTGCTCTCCATTTCTAGTATTTTGTCCAGGGAATAGGCTCATTCACTCCATGTTCACTTCCTCTGCTTATCTGATAATTGACTCATCTCTGGGGGAGTTAATGTTCACCTACCAGATTGCAAGACTTTTGCTGCATCCTTGCTAGCAGGTAGAAAAGGTAGCCTGACACAGAGCATCAAATGAAGGAGGCAAGTGTAAACTGTTAGCAGAATGCTTTCTCTTTATTTGAACGGGCTGCCAGATACTTACCAAGGGCAAATAGGGATATATATTTCTGACTGTTGGTTTTGTGTATTTTTCCTTCCAACAGGCAAACCTGAGTGAACAGCAAATCTCATCCAATATGTTTGTCAGGGCTCTGATGATGTCAGTGTGCCATTCAGCAGTTGTCTGTAAGCATATATACACAATTTCATTACCTGTTTGTGTGTTTGAAAGAGAGCAGTATGTCGGTTAGGACTGCTGGGAGTTGCAGTCAAATGACATCTGGAAGCGTGCACTTTTGTCCATCCTTGCTCTGTACCTATGAAGCATCATGCTCAACTATCATTACCACTGTCTCTGTGAATTAGTTTTAGGCTGCTTCCTTTGGAATGTAAAATGATGGGAAGTGGAATGATGGTGGCATCACAGTAAGTGCCAGGCCATGGATAATGAGCTTTGTTCAGTTTTATGTCTTATGCATTATGAAGGCCTAGATTTAAATGCTCTGTGTACTAGATTTTCCTCCCCCCCCCCCCCCCCATACTATATTTTAAAAAAGCAATACTGTGTGTTTATACAAATACCAAGTTGGTAGCTGAGTTGGTCTTTCAAGAACGAAAAGGTAAAGCAGGCATGGCAAAGAGGCAGAAATGGCAGAGGGGACTGCAACTGCACACCATATAGGGTGGTAAGGGGTGGGATGATGAGAAACTACAAAGATTTGTGAGAGTTGAATCCACTGATTTGTCTGGGCTTTCATGGGGCCTCATTTTGAATGGTGCTCCTCATTGAGTGAGCAGATTGGGGTCTTGGCTGTGATGTCAAGTTGAGCTACAGGTGCCCTCCTGATGACATTGAGGCCCAGTGGGGATCTCTTGACACTTGTGAAAGTATTGAAGAATGACAGTTAGGATACTGTTGGGGTGAGAAAACAAGTAGGATAGGAAATTTGCTTGCAAATGCTTTGGGGCTGTGATGAGCACAGACTTAATGAAAAATAATCTGGCTTCACTATTTCCTTTCTTCCTGCTGCTGCAGTTGAGAATCCTTACCGGATGGACAGTGCTGTGATTAAAAGCCGAGCCAAGATGCTGCAGAAATACCTGAGTGATGAAAACAAGGAGCTACAGGCCCTTTACGCTTTACAGGCCCTTGTGGTGAAGCTGGACCAGCCAGCCAGTAAGTGTTTCTCTCTCAGAAACAGCCACATCCCAAATACACAGAAGAGCTCTGCCTTTTTCTTTTGCAGACACTTCATTACTCAGATTGGACCTTCCCCTCTTCTGAATAATGGCCTCTACTTGTCCACATGAAATCGAACCTGCCATTATCACAGTGTCTTTATGGCAGAATTGGGTACTGTATGGCTAACCCATAGGCTCCCCACCCATTTTTGTGGGGCACCAGATACCCCTCCTCTGTAATAAAATAAAGATAAATTGCCTCTCGGAAATTTTCAGGAACTGTGATTCTCCTTTAAAACAAGGTACAGCCCTATTCCAACAACATGTTTCCCCACCAAAAAAGGTGTTTATAGAAGAGGATATCTTACCTCTGAATAATTGTTTGCCAAGAAAACTCTAGGATGGGGCTGCTGTTAAGTCCAGAGTTGACTTGAAGGCTCATAACAACAACGTTGTCTCTCACTTCCAGATCTACTCCGAATGTTCTTTGATGCCTTGTACGATGAGGACGTGATTAAAGAGGAAGCCTTCTACAAGTGGGAATCGAGCAAAGACCCTGCCGAGCAGCAAGGAAAGGGTGTTGCCCTCAAGTCGGTCACAGCCTTTTACACTTGGTTGCGTGAAGCTGAGGACGAATCTGATAACAACTGAGCACCCCTTTTGGGGGAGGGAGGGTGGACTGAGCCTCCTGGCTGCTCTGACCCTTCCCTGGAGCCTTGGACTCCCATAAGGGGTGGGGTAGGGAAGGATACACAGGACTGAGTACCGCTGTCTATACCTCCCCTGGACTTTTTTCTTTCCCCCTTTTTTCTTTTTCTTTTTCTTTTCCTTTTCCTTTTCCTTTTTTTTTTGGTTGGGATTTTTTTTTGTTTTGTTTTTTGTTTTAACAGCCTGTATCGGTTTGTGTCTTGATGATAATAAATTGATGCTTAAGGAGGTAGGTGTCGCTGTGGGCACTCCGCTCAGCCCTCCCCTCCCCAACACCAGGCCAATGCCCCATGGCACCTGGATGATTTTAATTGAGCGGGGGCCCAATTTCTTGCAGGTGCAAAGCACCTGAAACACATGTCTGTGGGAAGGGGATGGTGATGTTGTGGGGCGGGGAGGGAGGAGCCCGATGACTGCTCTCCTGCCCAGTCTCCCCCTCCTCCCCCACTTATTGCTGAAATATAGAGAGAGATTATATAAATATATAAATATATATATATAAAATATAAATATAGACTTATTAAATCTTTTGAGGTTTGAGAGGTTAGAACTCTGCTCTCTGCAGACTTTGCCCGTGTACTCCCGCACCTCCCCCCGACACCCTTGGATCACCGCCTTGGAATTAACGCAAAACCTCTGGATGGTTGTTTGGGGGGGGATTTTTATTTAAAAAAAAAAATCTTTCAAGAGAGGAAACTTTTTCCCCCCAAACATCCACCTTCCTTAGGAGTTGCTGGAGAATGGCTGGTGGGAAGGATAGATGGGAAAGGTGCTCTACCCCCTCCCCCACATCTCCCTCCAAACATCGGTTCTGTGTTGGTTCCTTGGCCTAGCCTCCGTCGGCACCCCTCTCCCCTCCAGGCCCACCTCAAGGCCATGGTTGTGCGATCTTCTGCATCTGCGATGGATGGTTATAAGGAGCTGGGCTTACCTAATTAAAGGAAAGCAAGCAAAACAAAACACAAAACAAAAATGAAACGAGGATTCAATTACCGGTGACGTGAATTTGTAAATATTTTTTTCTTTTTTTCTTTTTCTTTTTTTTTCTTTATGGAGTATTTAATTGAAGATTCAAAAGCATCTTTTCACCGTAAACTGGAAATAAAAAAAGAACATTGGTAAATAAAAGTGATGTGTTGCTGATGTCGCATCTCTGCTCACCATGGCAGGTTGGTCAGGGAGAGAGGCGTTCCTGGGTTTTGGCTTCTTACATCTGATCTCTGGATGGGAGTGAAGAGGTTTCCTGAAGCTGAAGAGGCCCAGTTTGGCATCTCAATGAGCAGAGGAGGATCTGGTGGGAAAAGCTGTGGCAGGCAGCGAAAACAGACCAGTACTATGGGTGGATTCATAGTTGTCTCTTGACTTGGGTGAAAACTGAGGCTTCAGTTAGGTTTCTCATAAGCTTTTTAAAAAATTGAAATTAAAATGGAGAGGCCTAGGTCTTGCTGTGCAGTAGGTCCTACTGCAAGGATCAACAATGTGGTGCCTCCCAAATGCTTTCGACTACATTTTCCATAGTGTTTGGCTTCTGGCTGCAGTTTTCTACGGCTATTGGGAATTGTAGTTGAAAACAGAGGCTGCCAGGTTGCATTTCCTGTCCTAAAGAATGGCTGAATAGAGCATATGTGTGGAGGGGCCATAGAAAGCCAAATTATTTGATTGCAGAAGGGCCCAGCTTTAGTGTTGAAGAATCTCTGGGCAATGCAAGACATTGGCCTCAGACTCCTGGAGAGCCATTGCTTAGAGAACATCATACACCAAGAGTGGAAAGCTTAAGCCCAGAAGGTGGAATTTGATTCTCCTGAGATCCAAGTCTGGCCCTTTGGTTCCCCAGAAGTCACACCCCCATCTCAAAAGATTACCTTTCAGTAGTTTCCCAATGTTTGTAAGTTGATTTCTTCTTCGTGGTGTCTGCGAAGCAAGCAAATGGGCTTTATCTGCGCATGAGCAGCAACTTTGGAAACTTGTGGAATTGCTAGGCAGAACTTTAGTTGCAACTTTTTGGCAGTAGCTCCGCCCATCTCTATAAAGTCTCCTAGTGGTCCCGCTCTTCTCCAGTTCCTTTTGTCCGCCGCGCTAGCAGCTTTGAAGGAGCTTCTTATTGTTGGCAATCACTCTCTACCGGATAATTGCTTCATTTTTGACTTCGGCTTGTTTAATCGACTACCCTTCAGCTAATTCCTTCTGGCTATCCGTTGCTGTTCGTCTGACCTGGTTTGTTGACTTCGACTTTGGCTTACGATTTGGATTCAGTCACGTCTTCCCAATCCTTTAAACAGTGCGGGAATTGCAGTAACAAGATCCCTGGATCGGATCCCCACTCCCTGTGTCTTCTCTGTCTGAGCAAGGCCTATAACACTCAGACTTTCTCCTTATGCAAGTCAATGACTTCTCAGGTTGAAGAACAGGGACAAGAGGTTAAAAGCGGCCCTTTACGAACAGGCCTTGCGCCCTTCCTCTCCTCCAACTCCTAAGTCCTCTGAGGAGAAAGGGGCTTGTGTGGTTTCCAAGACTGTTCCAAGAAAGAAATCCTCAAAATCTGATGGGGATGTGGATAAGAGCCGTGAAAAATCTAAGAAGGCTCGTTCTGAGGATGGTCATTTGATGCCTGTTGATCCCGACACTTTACCACCATATGGGTCGACCGCTCATCGGGTTCGAGCGCAGGTGCACCGGGCTGCTTCGTCTCAACCTCCTACTCCACCTCGTTACCAGTCTCTTCAGGACAAACCCCTGCCTGAGTCACCAAAAGAGTCTCCATCTCGTTTGAGGGCTTCTAGGTCTCGATCCCTGACTCCATGATCTTGAGGGTCCAGACCAGGGGTTGGCAACCTACGACCCGTGGGCCGCACCCGGCCCGCAAGGCCTGCCATCCGGCCTCTGCCCAGTCCTGCCGCCGCCGCCTTTTGCGGCCGTGGGGGTCCTCTGGGGTGCCATTTTGTGTTCCAAAATGGCGCCCGGAGTCTCGTGTGACCTTTCCCATCCTGTCACATGATGGGAAAGGTCGCACGAGACTCCGGACACCATTTTGGAACACAAAATGGCATCTTAGAGGACCCCTGTGGCCGCGCTGCGCGTCTTCGAGGCCCAGTGCGGTCGGAGCCCCCCTGAGAGGGCACCATGGTGGTGGTAGTGCGTGAGCGTGTGCACCACCGCGGCCCGGGGGACCAGCCCCACCCCCAAAAAGGGACAGCCTAGCCAAGAAATGTTATGCTTCTGCTGTACTCAATATGAAGATAGCTAACTATGCAGCCTGCATGGGTGCCTATCAACAGCACCTCATGGAGCGGATGTTGCCCTTGTTAGATGTCCTCCCTGACAACAAAAAACTTCTGGCCCTGGCTCTCCAATCCGAGGCACACTCCATCGGTGGGCAACAGATTGTTTCGGCTCGCCACTCTGCCGACTATGCAGCCACATTGATTTCAGGCTCAATCGCTCTCCGGAGGTACGCTTGGCTTAGGTCCACGGATCTGACCCCCCCCCCCCACGCTAAGACCATGATTGAGGACATGCCGTTCGATGACTCGGGTGTGTTCAATAAAGGCACAGATGAGCATCTCAATTTCCGGTATAGGATGAAGACCGCTGCGAGGAAGCACGGTATGTCCTCGGGTTCTTACCAGCATCAACGTTAGCATTTTGGGGGCCAGCATCCTTGGTACTCCCAGCAACATCAGAGGCCCTACTACCAGGAGAGGCAGTTTCATCCTGACCCACCTAGACAGAGGCACCCCTCCCATTCATTGTCATCTTCGGGCCGTCGCCCTCCCACTCAACCACAGTACCGCCAGGCCTACCGTAAGAAGGATGTAGGCCGGCCCAAAAAGGCCCTGTGATGTGTTGCCGCGCACTCCGTCTCTCTCCCCCCCCCCCCCCCTTTGGAGATAGACTGAGACCCTTTGGTAACTTATGGTCTCAAATAACCCCTGACTCATGGGTGCTTTCCATCATCTCCAATGGATATGCCCTTGAGTTTTCTGAGCTCCCTGTCACCGGAGCTTTCATCTCCATCCCACCCTCACACACCCTACTCGACGAAGTGCGCACCTTATTGGCCAAGGGTGCTATAGAGCCCGTAAACCCCGCCAACTATAGATCTTGTTTCTTTTCCCATTACTTAATAATAATAATAATACGATTTATTTGTATACCGCCCCTCTGGTAAACCAATTGACTTTACTGTCCCGAAGAAGGACTCAGGACTCCGGCCTATCCTGGACCTTCGGGAATTAAACAAGTGTATGGTTTATAGACACTTTCGAATGGTCACTATTGCATCTATTCTACCATTGCTGCAGGAGGATCATTGGATGGCAACCCTCGATCTCAAGGATGCTTACTTCCACGTTGGGATTCGAGAGGACCACAGGAGATTCCTAGCTTTCGCAGTGGACGGATAAGTATTCCAGTACAGAGTGTTACCTTTCGGCGTCTCCACCGCACCAAGAGTCTTCATGAAGTGCATGGCTCCTGTTGTTGCTTACCTCCACCAACGGGCCATATTGGTCTTTCCCTATCTTGACGACTGGCTCCTGGTGGCCCCATCCCGAGAGCGTCTGTCCAGAGACATTGAGTTCACCGTAGATCTTCTACAGTCCCTGGGTCTCATGATAAACTTCAAAAAGTCCAACCTTATTCCTTCGAGGAGATCCAGGTTCATCGGGGCCATCCTAGATTCAGAAGCTTCTATGGCCTGTCTACCCAGAGACCACTTCTCAACCTTGAAGCAGGCGATAAGAGAATGTCTAGCTCGGAGACGTGTTATAGCTCACTCCATCCAGGTGGCCCCAGGCTACATGGCATCCACAATGTATGTAACACCCCAGGCCCGGCTGCACCTCAGACCTTTACAATCGTGGTTCCTGTCGGTGTTCGATCCCACTCATGACCCTCCATCCCGTTGGCTGATGGTACCGAGAGCGGTGTCCTGATCCCTATGCTGCTGGCTCAACCTGGACAACGTATGTTCAGGCATGCTGTTTCTGCCGCCTCAACCTCAGATATCTCTAACAGATGTGTCGATAGAGGGTTGGGGAGTCCATGTCCTCGACCTTACCATCAAGGATCACTGGCTCCCAGAGGAGCGTCGACTACATATCAACGAACTAGAAATGCTGGCAGTAGAGAAGGCGGTGCCAGCATTTGAACCCCTGCTTTTGACCAAAGTGGTGCTTCTGTCAACGGACAACACCACAGTCATGTATTACATCAACAAGCAGGGGGGAACAAGATCTCCACTGGTGCATCCCGAGAGGCATCACCCTACAGGCAATCCATCTGCCCAGAGGAGAGAACGAGCTAACGGATCAACTCAGCAGATCCATGAGCTCGTGCCACGAATGGTGGCTCCATCCCGAAACAGTCTCCAACCTATTTGGGATGTGGGGAGAGCCCAAGATCGATCTCTTTGCCTCTCATCATAATGCCCAATGCCTCCAGTTTTGTTCCAGATTCAGAGCTCCGGGATCTTGAGGGGATGCATTCATGTTCCGGTGTTCTGGAAAGCTCCGCCGTTTCCCCCCATTATGAGAGTGCTGGCCAAGATCAGAACGGATTGCTTTGACACCATCTTAGTGACTCCATGGTGGCCGAGGCAGCCTTGGTTTGCACCACTCTTGAACCTATCCAAGAGGAACTTTCTTTGCCTCGAGCCCTGTCCTGATCTCTTGTCAATCCACAACGGCTGGCTATGCCACCCGGACATAGACAATTTGCCTTTGGTGGCGTAGAGAATTCAACTTTAGACAGCCTCCCACCTGCAATAAAGACCATAATGCGTGCTTCCCTGAAGCCTTCTACTCAAAAATCTTATACCCTGAAGTGGGCAAAGTTTGCAGACTTCTTGGCCTCCAGGAACCTCAATCAATCTCAATTGTCAGTACCAACAGTTTTAGAATTCCTTGTGACTTTGGTAGACGCCGGTCTGGGACTTCAATCAGTTAAGTGCTACTTATCGGTGATCTCGTACTACCAGTTTCAAGACAGGCCTTCCTTTTTCAAGGTTCTGTTAGTAAAGGGATTTCTCAAGGGTTTGGCTAATCTGCATCCACCTGTCTCAGTACCGTCACCGACCTGGAGCCTCGACACCATCTTGTCCAGTCTCCTCCAGGCCATTTGAGTCAATGGCCACCACAGATCTACTGTTACTGTCTTGGAAGACGGAGTTGCCATCACTTCAGCTCGGTGCGTGAGTGAACTGTGCACCCTCCGGGTGGACCAGCCCTTTTTGTGTTTTCACAAAGACAAGGTTGTGCTTTGCCCCGACATTACCTGTTTGCCCAAGGTAGTTTCATCTTTTCATTTGAATCAAGACATTGTGCTTCCCACCCTAGCCCCAAACCTGACTACTGATGAGGAGCGTCATCTACACCTGTTAGATATTCGTCTGGCTCTGGCTTTCTATGTGAACAGGCCCTTGAGCTCAAGGCGGTCTGAACGCTTGTTCGCCTGCTACTCAGAAGCCAAGAAAGGTTACCTATTTCCCCTCAAAGACTTTCAAAATGGGTGACCAGTACCATCCATCTCTGTTATGAGCTCATGGGGAAGGACCCGCCTGCCAGGGTGCGGGCCCAGTCGACAAGGGCGGTAGCTGCATCCTCCGCTTTCTTGTCTGGCATCACTGGAAGATGTTTGCAAGGCTGCTGTCTGGTCCCAGCCCTTGTTATTAAACACTATAGACTGGACTCGAGCCAGACAAGATGCAGCTTTTGGGAGGGCAGTGTTGTCGGCTGGTTTACACTGAGGTGATTAAGTTGTTTTGTTCATATACTTGAAATGATTAAGACAAATATACTTTGTCTAATTTTCAATGTGGTGTTTATTGTTCATGATAGATAAAGTTGTTAAGTTCTATTTGGGTAAGGGACACTCCCTCGTCCACTGACCCAAGTTTGTCAGTCTAACCCATTTGTGTGATTCACAGAGACCATGAAGAAGAAGGACAGGTTGCTTACCTATAACAACAGTATTTCTTCAAGTGGTCATCTGCAAATTCACACAAATCCCGCCCATCCTCCCCACAGTTGTGTCCTGCTCATTAGTGAACTACTGTTGTCACAGCTTGCGGCGTATGTACCGGAACTGGAGAAGAGTGAGACTGCTAGGGGACTTTATAGGGATGGGAGGAGCTACCGCCAAAAAAGTTCCAACTAAAGTTCTGCCTAGTGATTCCAGAAGTTTCCGAAGTTGCTGCACATGCGCAGATAAAACCCATTTGTGTGAATTCGCAGATGACCACTCGAAGAAATACTGTTACAGGTAAGCAACCTGTCCTTCTCTGTTTTTAAAATGATTCTTAGGACAATAGAACATGCTGGTATTTTTGAGCCTACATTTTTGCTTTTGATCTCTGCACCATTAGAAAATGGCTCCCAAGCATACCTCTGAAATTGATTATGGCCCTCAGGTTGAAAGCAGTTCCCCACTCTTGCTATACAGGTCTGGATGGGTCTTTGGTGCAGGAGTTTATTTGATTCTAGTAATGGAATATTGCATTCAGCTGTACTTCCTCATTAACCACTGCCTCTTCTATATAAGTATGTAAAGGGATCTTACAGCACCTTTGAGACTAACTGAAAGAAGTTGGTAGCATGCATTTTTGTAGACTGGAGCCTACTTCCTCAGCGTCTGAGGAGGAAGGCTCAAGTCTACAAAAGTCTTTATTCTTTTCAGCTCAAAAGTGCTGCAAGATCCCTTTTGCATACTGATTTTTCAGACTAACATGGCTATGAAAATTGAATTTTTCTATGCAAGTTACATTTCTCCTGTGTTCATATGTAGACAGAGCATGATCTGTGGTTGGTTTCTAGAACTGTTGCCAAGGTTGAATTTGGAACCTAGCTTCAAAAACTTCATCTCCCTTTCCAAGAATTTCATATTTTAAGTCATGCCCTTTTGGGATTTTGCAGGGTGGCTTATTAAAATGGGTTTAACAGACAAAGCAACATACTGGAGCTGGCAAGTGATCTTTACATTATCATTCAAATCGTGAGAAATGAACTGGGAAACTCTCTTGCCCACTGTACTTTTTATCAGTTTATTTTTAGGTTTAGAAACCAAAATACATATATACTAAGTGTCCCCATGAAAGCAAACACTGTCAAATTAGAAAGGAATGTCCATCACAGAAGAGTTTGTTACCTGGCTCCTCCAATGATAGTTCTTCAGTGTTGGAGCGTGGAGGTAGCAGAATAGTGACAATGGATGAAACTTCTTCACTTGGGTGGGTTGAGGACCAGTTATGGCTTGCTTCACAAATAAGTACAGGTATACGTCAGTGAATTAGATGTGTTATTGGGCGTTATTTCTTCAACAGAAAATTTGGTACTGGATGAAAGAGTAATGTGGCGAAAACGGATAGGTTTCTACACCACACAAAAAAAAAGGAGCAACTCGTTAAAAAATGTATTGAAAACTAACAATATGTACATGTGAAATGAAACAACTAGATCAGGTAAGCCTTGCAAAATAATTAAAAAAAACATTCTGAACATTTGCTAGGGACTATTTTAAGACTTCTGAAACGCAGCCAGGAACAACTCCTTTTAGCAGCCTCCGCTTTTCTTACACTTTCCATTTTGATGCCAGGGTTAGAGACTTGTGCTTTCTGAATTTGCTGGGGCTAGCTGGTGAAGGGTGTTTACTTGCTTTTCTGGATCCTGGGGTCAGCGGCTGTTCACTTGGCTATTATAGACAAGCACATATAGCTACAGTAGGACTGGGGCATTCTTCAATAGTTGTAAAATTATTGTAGTGCTTACTGCAGACATGCTGCGTCAACAGTGTGTTTCTCCATCTCTGCACCATTCTTCACATATTGATGTTGCTAAAAGAAATTCCAGCTAGGCAAAGGACATAGATGAAAAGGGATGATGAGGATGCATAAGAAGACTCTGTAGGAAGGAGCTTCTTTGTCAGAGGCTTTATTGCCTGAGTTATGCCTGTAATCCCTTTATGCCTGTGAGCTTCCTTGGGTCCCTTCTGGGAGAAAGGCAGCATACAGATAACATAAATCTCCTAAACTAAGGGTAGGCAACCTCCGGCCCGGGGGCCGGATGCGGGCCCCCGAGGCCTTTGGACCGGCCCCAGGCCAGTCCTCCGCCCCCCGCCCCCGCCCGTCATGATGATATTGATTATTGTTGTTGTTATTGTTCTTGGGGTTTTCTTGGCAAAATCTCCACGGGTTTGCCATCATGGCTTTTCTGGGGCTGAGAGAGTGTGCATGCATCCCTGCTTGTTTGTGAGCCTGGCTTCCAGTCGTTTCCATGATGATAATGATTATTGTTCTTGTTCTTGGGGTTTTCTTGGCAAAATCTCCACGGTTTTTGCCATGGCTTTTCTGGGGCTGAGAGAGTGTGCATGCATTTTATTTATTTATTTATTTTCTTTGCCCCCCCCCCCCCCCCCCCCCATTGTCTGAGGGACAGCAACCCGGCTCCCGGCTCAAAAAGTTTGCCTAAACTATGAACAAAGTATCTGTCTCAAAGGAAGCAATAGCAACACTCCATCCCACCTCTTTGAACAAACGATGTCCAGAAAACCCCATGATAGGTTCTTCATAAAATGAAAATGAAGGCACACAAGGAGAACAACCCAAGGTGGGGGTGGGGGGGGGGTGCAAACTGCTGAACATATACCAGCTTGGAAGTTACCAACTTTTTCTATTTTTTTCTAAATGCTTCCCCCTTCCCATCTCAATTCCATAATTCCATCTCAATTCTACGAAGTACCAGCAGCCATCTGTCATATTGCAAATTCCAGATTGAGAAGTGGATAAAATGGATATGTATCTGGTGCATTTTTTTGAGTCCTGTCCCAGTAGTCTAGCAGAGTCCACGTTACTTGAAACAGGATATAAGCAGAAATTTACCTTGGTCAGTGTTCTGGTTCTCCTTAAAATTATCCAAACTGAAGGAGGTTTTGTGGAGTCTAGGAGTACAGGCAAAGCAAGAAAGAAAAGGATGCAACCTGGACAGGCCCATCAGCTGCCTCTTGATGGATATGATTTTAGCAAGGATTTCCTCTGAGATGGGTGGGTAGAATAAAGCTAGAAAGATCAAGGGAGTTGTGGATAGTTGAATGAAAAGGGTGACTTGGGATGGGCCAGAGGTTTTTTTAAAAAAGTGAAAGGGAGGGGAGAAAACAGAAAGTGGGAGCACCTTTTAAGACTGTTTTTATTTTAGCATGAGCTTTCCATGTGTCTTAAAACAAATCTTTGTATAGTGAGTAGATCAAAAGAAGTAATAGTAATAGTGCCATTCTATTCTGCTTTGGTCAGGTCCCACCTGGAATACTGTGTCCAGTTCTGGGCACCACAATTCAAAAAGGATGTTGAGAAGCTGGAGCATGTCCAAAGGAGGGCAACTAAAATGGTGAAGGGTCTGGAAACCAAGCCCTATGAGGAACGACTTAGGGAGCTGGGGATATTCAGCCTGGAGAAGAGATGGTTAAAAGGTGATATGTTAACCCTGTTTAAATATTTGAAAGGATGTCATATTGAGGATGGAGCAAGCTTGTTTTCTGCTGCTCCAGAGAACAGGACCTGGAACAATGGATTCCATCTATAGGAAAAGAGAGTCCACCTCAACATTAGGAGGCACTTTCTGACAGTAAGAGCTGTTCAACAGTGGAACACACTCCCTCCGGGTGGTGGAATCATCTTCTTTGGAGGTCTTTAAACAGAGGCTAGATGTCCATCTGTCAGGGGTGCTTTGATTGTGAGTTCCTGTATGGCAGGGGGTTGGACTGGATGGCCCTTGTGGTCTCTTCCAACTCTGATTCTATGATTCTGTGACCACACTTGGAATAGGGTATACAGTTCCTTAGAACAGGGCAACCAAAATTTACCAAGGGGCAGGAGAAAGTCTCCTATATGGAAAACCTATAAGATTAGGGAGAGACATTGTAGACGTTCATAATATTATTCATGTTCTGGAGAAAGTAGGCAGTAATGGCAGAACCCCCACTGAGGTTGTCCAGAGAAGCTGAATAATGGAAATGCAGGATAAATATAAGGGCTTCCTTCACACAAATGAACAATGCACAACTTGTGGTGGCCACCAACTTGGACAGCTTTGCAAGAAGACTGGGGAATGTCATGAAGGCTAAGGCTATCATAGAATTGGAAGAGACCCCAAGGATCATCCATTCCAACCCCATTTTGCTATGCAGGAATGCACAAAGCTTTCCTGACAGCCATCCAGCCACCATTTAAAATCTCCAAGGAAGGAGATTCCACTACACTCCTAGCCAGTGTATTCCACTGTTGGAATAGCTCTTATGTCAGGACGTTCTTCCTAATGTTTAGGTGAAATCTCTCATCAATAGATATTCTGAATACCAGATGATTTGGAGGATGGTCAGCAGGGAGGGAAGTTGTCTTACCCATCCTGGTGGACTTCCCCATCTCTCCTTGTTGACCACTATGGAAAAATGGACACAATTAGAGAGGCCATCAATCTGCTCCACTTGGACAATAATCATTGCCTTCTACAGAAGCCATGCATGGGAGAGGATGTGAGCCTTCATCTGTACAAACTTCAGGGGCCAGAATTCCATCTGTGAGCTAACAATCTGGCCCTATAGTAGAGGATCTCCCCAGAGAGGCTCAAAATAATTTATGCATGATGTCCTTGTCCTGATGTGTTACCATCTGGCACCTAGCTCTCTCCAGCATCCCACCAACAATCAACCACCCATTCTTTCCTGGGTGTTTCCCCAACCTGGAGCTTTTGAGATGCTTGGACCCAACATGCTGGCTGAGGCTGATGGGAGTTGTACTCCAAAACCTCTGGCAAGCATCACAACCTTAAGAGTTGGAAGGAACCAGAAGGGCCATCAAGCCAAACCTCCTGCCATGCAAGACTATACAACTAAAGCACTGCTGAAAGATGCCCAACCAAAATGTTTAAAAGACCTCCAAAGATGAAGAGTCACAACCCACTAAGATGTTAAATAGCTCTTACAGAGTTTTTTTTTAAATTTCTTCTGAATTTTTAGGTGTAATCCAGTGGTTTGTATTCTAGTGTTTGGAGCAAAAAAGATGGCTCCATCCTCTAAATAACATCCCTTCAGTTATTTAAAGGTAGCCATCATATCACCTCTCAGTCTTCTCCATGCTAAACATATCCAGCTCACTAAGTTGTTCTCCACAAGGCTTGGTTTCCAGGCCTTTGATCATTTTGGTTGCCCTTCTCAGGATACCTTCCTGTTTGTCCACATCCTTCTTGAATTGCAGTGCCCTAAAATGGATACAGTATTTCAGGTGACGTCTGACCAAAGCAGAACAGAGTGGCACTAATATTTCCCTCAGCATGGACACTATACTCCTGTTGATGGACACTATACTCCTGTTGATGCAGCCTAGAAGGGTATTGGATTTTTTTGGGTGCTGCATCACACTGTAGTCACCACACTACCCCATCTTGTACTGTGCCTTCATCATACCACATCCAGTCCCACAGTCACATATTACAAGTGTTGTGAGAGGGAAATATGCCACCTTTCTATTCTGTACAGTACTGAACACAAGATGGATGATAACTAAAGAACCATCTGCAGTTACAGAATCTGACCTGGAATGTTAAGTTGAGGAAGGTTGCTTTACTTTCTGAGGTCCTGTGGGTAGTGGGACTTGATCTCTTCTTTTAAACTGGCTCTTCTCTTCATTTGCTAAACTTCCTTCCTGCCCACAGCATTGTGCCAATTGATGGAGATAAACCTGGAAGATGCTGGCAAAATATCTTAAGATGTTATTATCAACAGTAAATGTCTTACTGATTTTTTGCTGCCATGGAAATAAACAGACTATATCAGGGGTAGGCAACCTTTTTGAGCCGGGGGCCGGGTTGCTGTCCCTCAGACAATTGGAGGGCCAAAGAACCAAAAATAAATAAATAAATAAATAAATATTTTTTAAAAAATTAAAAAATGCATGCACACTCTCTCAGCCCCAGAAAAGCCATGGCAAACCCTCTGTGGAGATTTTGCCAAGAAAACCCCAAAAACAAGCAATAACAACAATAATCAATATCATCATGGCAGGCGGTAGGGGGTGGCAGCGGCGGCGGCGGCAACAGGACTGGCCTGGGGTTGCCTATCCCTGGACTATATATTCCTTGTTCAGAATGGATGGGAATCATTCAGCCCTTTGGATGCTGTTGGGCTTCAGTTCCCACCATCTCCAGACAACATAACCACCAGTGGAGAATGCTAGAAGTTGCAGTCTAACACCATTTAGAAGGTCACATGATTCTGTGATCCCTCCCATTTAAAAAAAATATTTTATTTTAAGAAAAAGCTTGCAAGATTTAAACCATCCCTGTGTTTATCTGCTTTTATAAACTGCACAGAAGCCATGAGTATCTAAAATAGTAAAACCTTGGACCTTGACAAAATGAAGGTGAATATTTTTATATGGTGTTTCTACAGTTCCAAAATAAAGCATGTTTTCCCTTTATATCCTAAGGAAAGTCATTGCATTTTTGCAGCCTGTCCATGTGATTTTAGCCTAATCCCAGCATGCCAAACTCTCCTACACTAATCATCTGTTGATAGCCGATTTAGGCTCTCCTATTTTTAGGGATGACCAGCTTCCTTGTGGCTGGCACAGTATGCTTCCTAACAGAAGTTTGTTTTGTTCCCTCACCCCTTACCCATTTCTTACTTTGCAGCAACCTCTTTATGTGTACTGAAAATCTGAGGCCCCATTGACTTCCTGGTTATTTCTACCACCTTTCTGCAATTTTTAAAATAATGGTGTATTGTACCAGTGGCATACCTAGTACAGTGGACCCTTGATATCTGCTGGGGTTTGGTTCCAGGGCTACCTGTGGATACCAAAATCAAAGATAAGAAAGGGAAGAATATATGTATTGAAATGCTTTATCAATATTCAAGGGTTACGAGTGAGATGGAAGAAGATAGAAGATTCAGATTTGATTTTATGTTGTGTTTGTTATGTATGCTGGATGTATGTCTATTTGTAAATTAATAATTTTTTTAAAAAAATCTATGGATGTTCAAGTCCCATTAAATACAATGACATAGTAAAATGGTGTCCCAGGTCAAGGCCCAGGTGCTGCATTACCGGGTGAGCTCCTGTCACTAGTCCCAGTTTCTGCCAGCCTAGCAATTCAAAAGCATGCAAATGCAAGTAGATAAATAGGTACCACTTCGGTGGGATGGTAAACAGCGTTCAGTGCTCTCATGCTGGCCACGTGACCACAGAGTAGTCTCTGACAACACTGGCTCTTCGGCTTAGTAACGGAGATGAGCACCGCCCCCCACAGTCGGACACGACTTGATAACCTTGTCAACAGGGAAGATAGATAGATAGATAGATAGATAGATAGATAGATAGTGGTGTAGTGCTTTGAGCATTAGACTACGACTCTGCAGAGCAGGGTTCAGTTCTCCACTCAAGCATAAAAACCCACTGGGTGACCTTGGGCATGTTGCACTATATTATGCTTGAGTGGAGACTTGAACCCTGCTCTGCAGAGTCGTAGTCCAATGCTCAAAGCACTACACCACTATCTGATACATTTGCATACTCTAGTTCAGCTAGCCTACTCTAGTTCACAGCTTTCAAGGCAGGGTTATGCCATCAACTCATCACTCCTTGGTGGCCGAGGCAACCACGGTTCGCACCACTCTTGAACCTATCCAAGAAGAGGTTTCTCCGTCTCAGACCTTGTCCCAATCTGTCTCTCCATGACAGCCAAGTATACCACCTGAACATAGAGAACTTACCACTGGTGGATTGGAGGATCCAGCTCTAGAAAATCTCTGTCAAAACAATAATACGAGCCGCTCTCAAGCCCTCTATGCAAAAGTCTTATGCCCTGAAATGGGCAAAGTTTGCAGACTTCCTGAATAGCAAGAACCTCCATCCATCCTGTGCCTCAGTACCGATTGTCCTGGAGTTCCTCATGACTTTGGTTGACTCTAGCCTAGGACTGCAATCTATCAAGTGGTACTGATCAGCCATTTGTTCCCACTACCAATTTCAAGACAGACCCTCCTCCTTTAGGGAACCCTTGGTAAAAAGCTTCCTCAAGGGCCTGGCTAACCTACACCCTCCCATCTCAATACCAACACCAGCCCTGAGTCTTGATATCATCTTGTCAGGCCTTTCATCCAAACCTTTTGAGCTGACTTAAGATTGCTGTCCTGGAAAACAGCATTCTTGGTAGCCATCACTTCAGCCTGTCATGCGAGTGAACTGTATGCTCTTCAGATGGATCAGCCCTTCCTGTGCTTTCATAGGGACAAGGTTGTACTTGCCCCGATATCACCTTTTTGCCCAAGGTGGTGTGGGTCTTTCATTTGAACCAGGATATTGTGCTCCCCACCCTGGCCCCAAACCCGACTACTGATACCGAGCTCCACCTGCATCTACTTGATGTCCGTCGGGCACTGGCCTTCTATATGGACAGAACATCGGGCTCGAGACGATCTGAACACTTATTTGTATGCTATTTGGATGCAAAAAAGGGGCATCCTGTTTCATCTCAGGTTTTCTAAATGGGTGGCCAGCACCACCCACCTCTGTTACAAATTTGCAGGAAAGGACCCTCCAGACAGGGTGCTAGCTGCATCCTCTGCCTTTTTATCTGGGGTCCCATTGGAGGATGTGTGCAAGGCTGCTGTCTGGTCCCAGCCTTTGACATTTATTAAACATTACAGACTGGACTCGAGAGCCAGACGGGATGCAGCCTTCGGGAGGGCAGTGTTACTGGCTGGTTTGCACTAAGGTGATCATGTCTTGCCTTTATATACTTGAAATAATTAAGACAAATGCTCTTAACTAATGCTTAATGTTTATTGTTCTTGATAAATACAGTTTGTTTCAACTTGACATTGGTATCAGGACACTCCATCCTCCACTGACCCAAGCTTGTCAGTCTAACCCGATTGTGTGATTCGCAGAAGAAGGACAGGTTGCTTACCTGTAACAGTATTTCTTCAAGTGGTCATCTGCAAATTCACACAGATCCTGCCCATCCTCCCACAGTCGTGTCCTGCCCATTACTAAAACCCCTGCTGTCACAACTTGCGGCGAACGTTTCGGAACTGGGGGAGAGCGGGACCGTTAAGGGACTTTATAGGGATGGGCAGAGCTACCGCCAAAAAGCTGCAACTAAAGTTCTGCCTAGCGATTCCAGAAGTTTTCGAAGTTGCTGCACATGCACAGATAAAACCCATTTGTGTGAATTCACAGATGACCACTCGAAGAAATACTGTTACAGGTAAGCAACCTGTACTTATCCAAGCTAAACATGCCCAGCTCCCTAAGCTGTTCATTAGGGCTGGTTGTAGTCCAAGGTCTGTTCCTGGTTATTCACCTTCACTAACGCACCTACACACAAGGATGGAATTTTTTTTTACTCTTATTTGTTTCCCAGTGGAAAGAAGGGCTTCCCAACACACAGGAACCTCCAATGGGAAGAATAACTCAGGCGTGAGACTTTTGCTCCATTGGTATTCAGCTTTCTCCTGGGGATTATTCTGTGCAAGAATATACATGGCTTTTCTGTGGGAAAAAATGTGTTTCTTGTGCAGGAAACCAGTGGGTATTTCTGCCCAGAATAATCCCACAAAACTCTTTGGGATGTTCAAACAGGCAAAGAAAATACTCTGCAGAAACATTTTCTCTCTCAGTGGGAAGGAAGAAAACTACATAAATTATTCATCCTTGCACACAATGGTGAAATAGATGGGGACATACATCTCCCTATCCACACATGGTTACACCCATTTATATCAGGTGTGTGTGTACAGTTGGTTCTCCGTATCCACAGATTCTGCATCCACAGATTCAACCGACCACAGCTTTCACATATTTGGGAGGATTCCAAAAAATCTTACTGTGTGCCTTTTTATATAAGGGATGACATTTTACTATGGCGTTGTATATAATGTGACTTGAGCCTCCATGTATTTTTGTACCCTTGCTGTGTGTGTGTGTGTGTGTCCTGGAACCAAACCTCAGTGGATACCAAGGGCCTACTGCATATACCTTCAGGTTGTTAATTATTGGCAAACTTGTGAATTTCATGACAAGAAATAGTCAGAGGCAGTTTACCTTCTTCTGAAATATAGCTTTCTACAGCATTGGCAGCTCCCCTTCCAAGTACTAACCAGGCCTTATCCTGCTGAGCTTCCAAAATCAGATGAGATCTGGTGCCTTCAGGACAAGATTTAAAAGTAAAACCTTCATTTAATAGGTTATGGGGTATTCCAGTGTTGAGAGAGGGTCAGAAAGAAAGCAAACTAAATGTTTTCATAAGCATATCTTAAGTTTCCTGGCTCCAGTGAAAATTCCAGTTCCCTTCCCAGCTCCCAACATGATCAGAGAAATTGACAACCAAAGAAACTAATTTTATCAATACCATACAATGCATTCAGGATGCAAACTGCCACGTTCTGCTATTGGAAGGGTGCTTTTGTTTTGTTTTCCAGGAGTGGTGACTCGTGAGCTGGTTGTGAGTCAGATCATTTGCACGATTGTTCAATAGGCCAAAAATAATGCATAATTGATAGCTTTGATTCTTGACATAGAAGCAAAATACAATTCTGTTTTCGATCCATAAGGAAGCACAATGCCTGTGGTGCCTTTAATGCCTAGTTGATTTCAAGCCTGAACTTTTATAAGCAAGCCTTTCTGTTGGTGCACAAATTCATCAGTGGGAACATTAAGTTTTTGTGTTTAAAACACTTAAGACCGTACACTTAAAAAAGCTGGATTCTTGATATGTATAAATTATGGAAATTACATTACTGTTGTTCTCATTTGCCACCAAGTTAACTTTGATTTGAATGAGAGACCTCTGAGACCCTGTTATTAACAGCCCTGCTAAAGGTTTGCAAAGTAAGGGCAATCATAGCTTTCTTGACTGAGTCTTTCTCCCTGTAGTAAAGTCTTCCTCTTTAATTACTGCCTTCTATTTTACCAATGAATCACACAGTCTTATGAGGATCTTATCTAGTTCCTTCATAGCTCCTTTTCCAGTTTAACCCTTCTGATTTCTTGACTGCAATCTTTATTTTGATTAAGGATTGTACCAGGCTATTGAAAATATTTAACTATTGCAATGTCTATTTTCCACATTAAAGTTATGTAAAACATATGTAGCCAAGGAACCACTAGAGCAGTGGTTCTCAACCTTTCTAATGCCGTGACCCCGCAATGCAGTTCCTCATGTGGTGACCCCAAACCAAAAAAAAATTTTGGTGGCTACTTCAAAACTAATTTTGCTACAGTTATGATTCGGAATGTAAATACCTCTCCGCCTCCTAGGCTTCTGTCCTCCGGCGCTTGCTGCGTCTGCCCACTGATGACGTCAGCAAGCGCCGGACACACGTAATGTGCTGCTATGGACTGTGGAGCGTCCCCCCGCTTCCCCCGCCCCTTAGGCCCCGGACGGATGATGCGCGACTTCTCAGCGGCTAAAGCCATCGGAAATATGTATTTTCCAATGGCTTTAGGCGGCCCCTGTGTTTTGGTTGTTTGACCCCCACCAGGGTCGCAACCCACAGGTTGAGAACCGCTGCACTAGAGTTATACTTTTTCAGAAATATCTGGGGCTGAAGGTGGTGTTACCTTATGAGATGGTAGATATTACACAATCCATTCCAGTGCTGCTTTCTCATGTGTAAGTCTTTATAAATGTGGAAGGCTATTGCAAAGCTGAAGTAGTATGGTGGTGTTGTTATAACAACACACCATGATAGCTTTGCCTTAGGGCTACTATAAATCAGAAATGACTTGAAAATATATAAAAACCACCACCACTGGCAGGGTGACCAGATGTTCTTATCACAAAGGAGGATAAGGCACCGCTAAATGTAGGGTATTCAAGAAAAATGGAGGACATGACCAACTAGAAGCTAAATATAGGTCAAGGTATTCCCCATTGACCAGGTTGTTTATGTCTGACCATAGGGGGCGGTGCTCATCTCCGTTACTAATTTGAAGAGCCAGCATTGTCTGAGAACTACTCTGTGATCATGTGGCCAGCAGGATTGCACAGAACGCTGTTTACCTTCCCACCAAAGTGATACCTATTTATCTACTTACATTTGCATGCATTTGAACTGGTTGGCAGAAGCTGGGACTAGTGATGGGAGCTCACCCCATCATGCAGCACTCGGGCCTCGAACTGCCAACCTGCCAATCTTGCAATCAACAGAGTCAGCGTACTCCAATATAAATGTAAATTCATGCTTCTTAGTCATGCTCAAAATGGAGGACATTTTGGAATTATTCCTGGACACAAGACTGAAATGTAGGACATGTCCTGGAAAAGGAGGATATCTGGCCACCCTGACCACAGGTACCAATCAATACTCCTTAGGGAAGGAAGGATGAGAGTGAAAAACTGTTTGCCTTTTGTACCACTAGGGAGCAGTCAAGGACAGTTCATAATGCAATCCACTTAGTCCAGGTACCTAAAACATGGTGGGGACCATTCAGTCTTCCAGATGTTGTTGGATAGCACCCTTAGCTATGCTGGCTAGGGCTGCTGAGAGTTGCAGTCCAACAGTATTTGGACCGATGACCAATTCCTATTCCCAATCTAGAAGCAATTATTTTGGGTGGCTCCTTCCCTCATGCATGCTGGCTGAAGCCTACAACAGAACTCCACCAGTTTTCTTTTGAAGGGCAGATTGCCACTTCTAGGATGCAGTGGCATCACTTGGGTTGGCATTACCCAGTGCGGGAACTCATGGTGTCACCCCTCCATTGATCTCTTTCCATACCACATCCAACAGAATCCTTTGTAATGCTTTTTGTGCTAACATTACTCATAAATCATAATTCTCATATATTCTCATTATATCTCTTATAATCCTCACACAGACAAAAGAAAGCACTTCTCCACATTGCACAGCCTATCCAATGCCTTAGGAAGCGAATAGGTAAGGAATAATCAGAGCTTGGAAAAATTGTTTTTGCACTACAGTTCATAGAACTCTGCAACTAAGGGAGTATGGGAGATACAGTCTAAAACACTAACATTTCCCTGCTCTGGGCATGATAATTGCCATGGCCTGCTATTTTCTCTCTACATCTGGGAAAAGCAGATACAATGAGCCCTTGGTATCCACTGGGGGTTAGTTCCAGGACCTCCCTTGGATACCAAAGTCCATGCTCAAGTCCCATTATATTTTATGGAAACCATGCCCTATGAGGAACAACTTAGGGAGCTGAGTATGTTTAGCCTGGAGAAGAGACAGTTAAGAGGTGATATGATAGCCCTGTTTAAATATTTAAAGGGATGCCATATTGAGGATGGAACAGGCTTGTTTTCTGCTGCTCCAGAGAATAGGACACAAAAACAATGGATGGAAGCTGCAGGAAAAGAGATTCCACCTCAACATTGGAAAGAATATACTGACAGTAAGAGCTGTTCGTCAGTGGAACACACTCCTTTGGAGAATGGTGGAGTCTCCTTCTTTGGAGGTTTTTAAACAGAGGCTGGATGGCCATCTATCGGAGGCACTTTGATTGAGAGTTCCTGCATGGCAGGGGGTTGGACTGGATGGCCCTTGTGGTCTCTTCCAACTTGGTGATTCTATGATATACAGTGGCACAGCAAAATGGTGTTGCTTACATAAAAGGACAAAATCAAGGTTTGCTTTTTGGAATTTATATTTTATGGAAAATTTTCAAGCTGTAGGTTGTTGCATCCATGGATAAAAAAAAAATATCAGTGGATATGGAGGCTGAATGTATGTTTCTCCTGCAGTGGTATCAATAGGGTTGGCATCACCCGATGGGGTCATTCATGGTGTCACCCCTCCATTGACCTCCTCCCATACCACACCATACAGTATCCTTTATCATGCTTTTTGTACTACTGTTACTCATAAATCATAATTCCCATATATCACTGAATGCCATGGTAACTGTTAATTTTAGCAAAATTAAAAGTATATCTTTAAATTACAATATCATATGCACAGCCTAAATATATTTACATACACATAGTTTCATGTGGTTAAAGTTAAAATGTGATGTTTTAAAATAAAACTCAAAGAATATTTAAAAAAAAAAACCTTTAAAATTTTTTAAATTTAAAATAAACCTGGGGCCTCTCCTTTTTCCTCCCTCTGAGCCTCATCCCATTCATACCACCTCTTCAATGTTTAAGGGACACAGACGAATGCCACAGCTCCTCAAAGCAGATTCAGAGAAAGCAGGAGCAGTGGTGTCACCCTCCCTTAGTCCACACACCCCACACATCCCTAGTGATGCCACTGCTAGGATGTGTTTACCTTGCAATTGTTTTCCCCCCTTCTACCCTTCCTTCCATTTGAATGTCTTGCCCAGTTCTTCTCAGCATTTGTTTTTCTTTCTTCCCAGCTGACCCCTTTAATCTTCTAGTGCACTAAATCCTTAGGTTGTTAGGGCAACTCACCAAAACAATGGTATTTTCTCCGAAGAGAAATTTTGCAAGCACTGAGCTCTTAGCTTGGTTGTTTCCCACTAGTAGCCTGTAGTTAAGAGCTTGCTTCTGTTTCGCTTGTTGATGCTGCGGAGGTACATCAGGTTACCAATGTCTCCGACCAAAGCTTTAGGGGGGGCTATGATTCTCAGAATCTCCTGGCCAGCATAGCCATGACAGCAGGGAGATTCGAGGAGTTATTGGCCAAGACTGTAGATCAGGGTTTGGCAAGGTTTACTTACCTGGGGCCGATCGCTGGTCCCAGGTCTTCTGCCGGGCCGGGGGCAAATGGCGGTGTATGCACACATGCGCGGCGTGCGGCCCCCACTGACTGCTGCCACCGCCAACCCCCGCTGCCGCTGTGCGTGCTGCCGCATGCGTCACGGCCGCCATTTTGTTTGCCAAAATGGTGACCACAGCTCATTTGTGCATGCACAGTACTGCTGCGCATGTGCAAACGAGTCGCGGCTGCCATTTTGGCAAACAAAATGGCGGCCGCAACACACGCATTTTGTGCGGCCCGCAGGCTGTAGGTTGCCGACCCCTACTGTAGATGGTCAAGCATAGTGTAAGAGCTGGCCATAGAGGACTTTGCTCCACATAGGCTATCAGTGCCCTCCACATAGGACTCAGTATTGCACTGATAGCCCCTCTCCCAGGGCCATTCTGTTACTGCTGAAGAGTAGAAGTGTATCAGAGAATTGGAAATAATAATAATAATAATAACAACAACAACAATTTTATTTCCCCGCCTTTAGCCAAGGCTGTCAAGAAGGCTTACAGTTAAAAAATACACCCCTACAATCAACAACAAATACCCCTCTTAAAAATAGCTTTAACCCCCCAATACTGGAACTCCAGAGCATCCTCATCTTTTTACAGTGGCCTTTCTAGGTTTGGGGTCACCTGGTGCAGTAACTCATGACTCCCCCCCCCATTGACCTCCTCCCATATCACACCATACAGAATCCTTAGTAATTTTTTTTGTACTAATGTTACTCATTAATTTCAATTCCTGTATATTACGGTACTTAATGTAATGGTAATAGTTGTGACATAAACAACTTTCTTTGTTTGTTGTTGTGTGCCTCCAAGTCATTTCCGATTTATGACAGCCCTAAGGAGGTTTTCTTGACAAGATTTTTTCAGGGGAGGTTTGCCATAGCCTTCCTGTGAGGCTGAGAGAGTGTGGCTTGCCCAAGGTCACTCAGTGGGTTTCATGGCCAAGCTGGGAATCAAACCCTGGTATCCAGGGTTGCAGTCCAGTACTCAAACACTATGCCACACTGGCTCTCTAAACAACTAGCAAAATTAAAAGTATACCTTTAAATTACAATATCATATGCACCGGCTAAGTGAATTCATGGGGTTGAAATGAAAATTTGGTAAAATGTGATGTTTTTGAAGAATTTTTTAAAAAATTAAAATGTTAAATTCTTTAAAATTTCTTTAAATAATTTAAAATTTAAAAACTGAGACCTCTCCTTTCTCCTCCCAGTAAGCCTCACACCATCTCTTCAGCCTTTTAAAGGGATGCAGGTAAATGCCAAAACCTGTTTCTGCCAAAAGGCAGATGTCTGAGGAGCAGTGGTGTCAATCCTTCTTAGGGTGTCACCTGGTGCGGTCCACACCCTTGCGTCCACTAGTGATACCAGTGGCTGTCCAACCTCTTTTTGACATCAGAAATAAACTCTTCCAGAACATGGCCACGTAGCCCAAAAACCACACAAAAAACTATGGATGCCAGCCATAAGCCTTCGACCTCACCTCTTATCATCCGTGTTGCCTTTCTCTGAACCTGCTCTTCTTTGTTGTTGTGTGCCTTCAAGTTGTTTCTGACTTATGGCAACTCTAAGGCAAACCTTTTGTTGTTGTGTGCCTTCAAGTCATTTCCAACTTATGGCGACCCTAGCATGGGGTTTTCTTGGCAAGAGTTATTCAGAGGAGCTTTTCCATTGCCTTCTCCTGAAGCTGAGAGCATGTAACTTGTCCAAGGCCACCCAGTGGGTTTTGTAGCCAAGCAGAGAATTGAATCCTGCTCTCCAGACTCACAATCCAACACTTAGGCCACTGCACCATGCTCGCTCTTTGTCTATAGTCTTCTTAAAATAAGGCTGAATGAAGTACTCCAGATGAGGCCTGACCAGCACAGAATATAATAGGACTATTACTTCCCTTGACTTGGAAATTATGGTTCTATCAATGCAGGCTAAAATGTGATTTGCCTTCTTTGCTGCAGCATCACACTGCTGGGTCATATTCAATTTATGAACAACAATAATCCCAACGTCTTTTTTACATGTACTGCTGCTAAGCAAAAGCATCCCCCAACCTGCATTTGTCTCTGCTAACCTCCGTAACATCAACAAAAAAGACATATGCAGTATCAACCCTTGCCCTTTCCCCCCACCAAGATCCCTCCCTGGATCTGATACTTGGACTTCAAGTGGCCACTAGACTAGACAAGTGGCTGTATTGACTAGTGGGCTCAGCGTGGTGAAGTGTGATCTGTTTTCCATAATAATTATTGAATTATAATATCCAGGTAGAGTATAGAACAACAGTGTAGGTCTATGTCAGGAGCTGCATATGAACCTTGCCTGCCATAATAAATTAGTATAAGGGTTTAGGATGTGGTTAGAGATTTTAGTTTCTGTGATGGCCTATCTATACAGTGAGACAAAGAGTGCAGGAAAATGGAAATCTCAGCCACAGGTAGTGTGATAACATAGTAGAGAAGGCAGGCATGATTCAGGCCTGTTCAAGATCATTCCTATGAGAAGAATTTGGCTATAATAACAAAGGGACCATATGGGAACCAAGGGGAGCAAATACATATATTAGTTGTAACAAATGGGAATAGAGCCCACCATGAATTTGCAATTGTGTGTAGCTTAAGTAGGCATTGCTAACATTTGCTGCTTAGTTCGGACATGAATGTCTCTGGTATGGATCTATAGTTGCTTAATAAAGGTTTGCTGAATTTTAACTACTGAAGCCTGTGTTTCTGAACTTGGCCCTACTGGGCCTCACAGTCTAATGTAACACATCTAGACTTATGTTGGTTCAATTCCATTCCATTAAACCACAAGATATCCTTTATACCAGTGGCATCAATAGGGGATGCTGGGGGTGCGGACCGCACCAGGTGACACCCTAAAAGGGGCTGACACCACTGCTCCTTAAATACCTACCTTTTGGCAGAAACGGGCTGTGGCATTCATCTGCTTCCCCTTAAAATGCTTTAAGAGATGGTGGGAGTGGGGTGAAGCTCAGTGGGAGGAGAAAGGAGAGGCCCCAGAATTTTTTTAAAATTAAATTTTCAAATTTCAAAATTTTAATTTTTTAAAAAAATATACTGATTTTTTTTAAATATATATTTTTAAAATTTTCTTTAAAAACATCAGATTTTAACCAGATATTCCCCATGTATATGTAAATACATTTAGGTTGTGCTTATGATATCGTAATTTGAAGGTATAATTTTAATTTTGCTAGTTGTTTACATCACAACTATTAGCATTACATTCAGTGGAATAAGGGAATTAAGATTTACAAGTCACATTAGTACAAAAAAGTACTAAGGTGTGAAATGGGAGGGGGTGAATGGGGGGGTTACACCATGAGTTACCACACCGGGTGACACCAAACCTAGGGATGCCAGTGCTTCATACAAAACACATTGCAGTAAACGTGTTGTGGTTTGAGTGTTGGACTACAACTCTGGAGGCCAGGGTTCAATTCCCCACCCCCCTGGGTGACCTTGGGCAAGTCACACTCTCTCAGCCTCAGGGGAAGGAAATGGAAAATCTCTTCTAAACACTTTTTGCCAAGAAAGCCCCATGCTAAGTTCAGCTTAGGGTTGCCATAAGTCAGAAATGACTTGAAGGCACACAACAAAAACAAATATCAATTAAACAATTATTTAAAAATTTGAAAACATAATAGACTGAGTATAATTTTTTTAAAGGGGTGGGGACAAATCCCAGGTATTATATATGTCTGTGGATCATAATTGTATGTATCTTAGCAAAGAAAAGGAACATTGCTGCAATTTCTGTTTATTAGTATCTGCTGACAGATAAACCCAATAGCATTCAGAGGATCCTCCAGGGAATTTATCTAAGAGGGGTATCATTAATCTCAGTCTTGCATCTCTATAAAAATTATATTAGGAAATCACAAGGGATAGACTCTACTAATGCATCTCCACATGGACAAACACGATTTTTTGTAAGGAAATCCCTGCATAGCCAAAGGAATAACATTAGCGTGAGCTGGTTTTGTACATATGTTAGGAAATACTTGAGTTTCAAATACTTCTCCCTGAACTCTTCCCTAAAACCCCATTGAGATCTCCTCCATTCTCTTCCTTCTTATGGCGACCCTATGAATGAGAGACCTCCAAGTCTCCTTGTTATCAATGTCTCCGCTCAGGTCTTGAAGACTCAGGGCAGTCTGCCTTGATTGATTGCGAATGCAGTCTTCCTCTTTTCCTACTTCCTTCTATGGTGAACATTATTGTCTTTTCTAATGATATATCATGTCCTTTAATGATATATCTAAAGTACAACACTCTCAGTTTAGTCATCTTGGCTTTAGGCTTGAGAGTTCAGGCTTGATTTGCTCCAGGATCCATTTGTTTGTCTTTTTGGCAGTCGGTGGCCTCTGCAAAACTCTTCTCCAGCACCACATTTCAAATGAGTTGATTCTTTTCCTATAAGCTTTCTTCTCTGTCCAGCTTTCACCACCATACATAGAAATTAGAGGTATGACAGCATGGACAATCCTGCCTTTGGCATTCAATGATGTATTGAATACTGCCCTAACTAACAAGTCTCTAGGCCAGTATGCAAAGGGATCTTATAGCATCTTTGGGACTAACTGAAAGAAAGAAATTGGCATCATGAGTTTTTGTAGACTTGAGCCTACATCAGGGGTAGGCAACCTTTTTGAGCCAGGGGCCGGGTTGCTGTCCCTCAGACAATTGGGGGGGCCGAAGCACCAAAAATAAAAAAATAAATAAAAATAAAAATAATTTAAAAAATTAAAAATTTAAAAAATATGCATGCACACTCTCTCAGCCCCAGAAAAGCCATGGCAAAACCCCTGTGAAGGTTTTGCCAAGAAAACCCCAAGAACAAGTAATAACAATAATCAATATCTTCATGGCGGGCAGGCAGCGGCGGCGGCGGCGGCAGGACCAGCCTGGGGCCGGTCCAAAGGCCTCAGGGGGCTGCATCTGGCCCCCGGGCCTTAGGTTGCCTACCCCTGGCCTACATCTTTGGATGCATGCATCTGAGGAAGAAGGCTCTGGTCTAGGCAAGCTCATGCTACCAATTTCTTTCTTTCAGTTTGTGTCAAAGATGCTACAAAATCTCTTTGCATAATGGTTTTCCAGACTAACACAGCTATGGAGTTTATCACATGGAGGCAAAGTATCCAAATCCTGTGCAGAAACGGGATTTAAAATCGTGGGGAAAACCCACCAAGTGGTTTGATTTTCAGACAATGAGCAATAACGTGACATTAACCCGGACAGAAAGGCAACAAAACACACTTCTTTTTACTTTCAGAAAATCCCCAAAGTAAAAAGAAGTGTGTTTTGTTACCTTTCTGTCCATGTTAATGTTGCGTTCTTGCTCATTAACCCCAACATTGTCTGAAAATCAACCCATTTCAGACGCTGTCTGAAAATAATCTACTTTTGTGGATTTTTTCTCGTTTAAATCCCGTTTCTTGCATGGGATCCCGCCCTTGTATAAACTCCTATGTCTTTGAACTCTAGGCCACTGGTTCTCAAATGGCAGGGCAGGACCCCCGAGAGGTGTGAGAGTTGCTCAAGACCTGGAGGCCATTATTCCACCCCTCCTTTTCCCAAACTTTTTCTGGCCTGGAGAGGAAGAGAAAGGCAAGGAGGATTCTCAGAGCAGCCGTTTCTGTCTGAAGTGGAAGAAAAAGGAGGAGGAAGAGAGCAGGGAAGCTCATTGGATTATGGCCTCTGGCGGGGCCCATCCTGTTACTATTCCATGTTAAAATATGAATATATATGAATGTCCGAGGGACAGTATACACACTAAAGGCCTTCTTACATTTCAAAAGAAAGATGAAAGGCAGCGAGACAGAAGCAGCTTCTGGATTACCTTCCCACACACCTATGAAGCATGTCCATTCTACTGCCGAAGGAGGTGGTTGTAAACATGTGGCTTTTGTCTTGCTGGAAAAATCTGTTTGGCCAAAGCCATGCATTTACCACTGGCTCCTTCTGGAGGGAGAATAGAAGTACTACGACGCCGTGCAAGAAGATAAGACAGAAGCTGCTTCTGTGTCACTGCTTTTTGTCTTTTTTTGAAATGCAATAAGGCTCTAAAACAAAATACTTTGATTCATATCCTATGTCGGGTGTACGTGTGTGGTCGTGATATCCACATGTAGATGTAAAGGGGGTTACACGGGTAAAAAGTCTGAGAACCATTGCTGTAGGCCCAATTCCCTCTCCATAGTACCCCCTCATTTCATGAGCTGAGATTGACTGGGGACGTTTTCACACTACCCTCCCTAAAGCCGGGTGGAGTCATTCCGGAACGGGTCGTGCCGTCGATTCTGGAATGGCTCCGCCGCCGGCAGGCTAATTCCTTTTGACACCCGGAATTACCTTTAAGCCGCAGAAGCCAGAGTTACAGGTCTTTTGGCTGGAGTGAGGCCAGACTTAGGGCTCCGTGCGTCTGAACACACGGAGCAAGAAGCCGGACGGACGCAGGGATGGCACTGGAAGGGGCGGGGTTTGCCGCCGCACATGTGTGAACACGCTGTAAATGGAGCCGGAGTGGGGCCGGACGGAGGTAGGATTGAGTCCTCCTAAAGCCCCGTGTGAAAACGTCCTGGCTCTTTTAAGGTTTGTCCAGCTGCTTACTTCATAGAAGGTGTAAGACAGAGGTACGCCTGTGTGCATCACTAACAGTCTGGGAAGGAAAGTACGGTAACTTCTCAAAGAATTGGTCTGTTCTAGTTTTGTCATATGTGCCTGGCTCACCAGCAGTTCTGGTGTTCTGTGGGTCATAAATCAGTTTAATCTAGATTTCTATTAACTCTGCTGGGAATTTCAAAGTGTTTACGTTGCAAATAGCAAGGAAATTCACAGGAAAATGTTTGGTTTTACCAGCAATAGTTCCATGTAAGAGACACAGATTGCTATGGCAAAGTGAGATCATTCTTGAGAGTGACTCACTAGTAACTTAACATACAGTAAGAAAGGAGAGAAAGTGAGATTGTTCAAGGAAATGAACTTCAATAATTGTTCATTGTTCAAGTTGTTCAAGGAAATTACTTCAGTGATTAATGTGTGTGTATGTGCGTTCAAGTCTCATGTTGACTTATGGGAATTCCATAAAAAAAAATTTTAAGGCAAGGAATATTTGGAGGTGGTTTTGCCAGTCCCTTCCCCTAAAATACATCCTACAGCACCTGGCATTCCTTGGTAGTCTCCCATGCAGGTACTAACCAGAGATTACCCTGTTTAGCTACTAAGATCAAATGGGATCCGATGTCTTTAGGTATTAATAGGCTAAACTAAATACTCAACAGCTGAGATAGTCCTGTCAGTGTCAACAGTAACAATTGGCGAAACAGCAATTTGTTTTTTTAAAAGGTTGTATCAAAGTTGGTTCTAGACTAAAATAAGAGTATATAAAAGATTCTTATTAGTGTGGCCCAGACTAGACATTATTACCAAAATGGCTGCATTGTCTGTTCTAGAATGGCAACTGTTGTCTGTACTTCAGAACAGTTGAGATTAGCCATAGGCTCAATCTGTTTTATAGGCTAAATTGATTAGTCACAGAAGAACAAATCGATGAATTGATTAGTCACAGAAGAAAGAGGCATGAAAACTGGGGGAAGGAATGTTATATGCCCTCCAACTGTCCCAGATTGGTAGAGAGTGTCACAATTCATCCTGCCATCCCACTTTTGGGGCTGCTTTAAAATGTCCCAGTTTCTCCTTTTCCCTCCCACTTTCCCTCTTTGCCCCCAGCTTGTTTCAACTGCTACAAAAATAGTGAATTAAAAATGCCAATTAACTCTGCAGGGAGGAGAGGAGGGGGTGGGATCTTCCTTTTCCCAGTTGGCTCAGGAAAAGAAAACTGCTGCAGTCTCTCTTAGCTTGTGTGTTCTTCTTCATTAATAACTTCCCCATCTCGACCACACTCTGATGTTGCTTGGCCACATGTATCCTGGTTTTCATTTATAAAAAATGACATCAAGGGTTTAAGCTGTTCAGGTGAGAGCATACGACTGGCGAAAAATTGCAAAGACTTGGAACGACAACTGATGAAAGTCGAAGAAGAAAGGGAAAGAGCAGGATTGTAAACATTTAGAAAATAAAAATAATCAACACATGGTTTACATAACTTTAAAGTGGTTAATAAAGACATCAAAATAATTAAATGCTCATCTTTTAATCAGAATGGAAGTGGCACTCTCCATCAGATATATGGACTTTTCCCATTCAAGGCTGCAGGCTTCTTTTTGGCTTCCCCACTCTTGTGTTTTTCAACAACATGGAGCCAAAATGGATTTGCCGATACATTCCCCAAGAAGCCTTTAAGGGTTAAGGCTAGCTAGGAGTGATTTGACTGTGAGTCAATGAAGTGATGTTGTCAGCATGTGAAGAAAGGCCATTCTGCTATTTTTGATTGTATTAACAGAAGGCCTGTACCCACAGCTTGGGAACAAACAGTCCTTTCTTTGTGTGGTACCATTAGATTTGGCAATCTGATTGGTTTATCTGGCTGCTGAATTTCAGGAGCACGTTTTTCTTTTTAACAAAAAGAGACAAATGACCCGTATATTGGTAACTTATTTCACACAGCCCATTTTGTGGAGTTGGAGAAGGGTTCTACGCACTGCTTCTGCCCAGAGACCCAGAGCCAAAGGTTTGCAAAATGTGGCCCTCACCCTCTAGTTGTTTTGGAGACCAGTGTTCGATTCCCAGATTGACCATCAAACCCACTGGGTGACTTTGGGCAAGACACATACAGTCACCCCTCCGTTTTCAGGGGGGATCCGTTCCAGACACCACCACCCCACCCCACCCCGCGAAAATAGTTTGAATGCCTTGAATGGTGGCATGCTATTTTGTCCACCACCACCCCACACATAAACAGGCGAGGGACGCAGACTCCAAGTCCACAAAAACGGAGGGGCCACTGTATTCTCAGCCTCAGGTAAGGCAATGGCAAACCTCCTCTGAACAAATCTTGCAAAGAAACCCCCATGATAGGTTCACCTGAGGGTTGCAATTAGTCAGAAACAATTTGAAGGCACACAACACACACATAATTGTTATGGGCATGGAACCTCCTAGCATTTCCTCCAGCTGTCTCAGCTTAGCAGGAATAGTCCTGGCTAATCCTCTGTCATCCCACTTTTTCATTTAAAATATCCCAGTGTCTTTCTCCTCCTCCCATTTCCTCCCTTTGTCCTCAGCTTAGTTCAACTGCTGCAAACAGACCTCAAAGTGCAGAAGTAGTTTGCATTGAATTAGTCGGGGCAGGGGGCAGAATCTTGCCCTTTCCAGTAGGCACAGGCAAAAGTAAAGTGCTGCAGCCTCTGTCAAGAGTCAAGATAAATAATTGAATGCATTTGAGAGAATGTGCTGGAGAAGAGTGCTGAGGAAGTCCATGGTCAGCCAAAAGGACAAACAAATGGGTCCTAGAGCAGATCAAGCCAGAGAGATCCCTAGAAGCCAAGATGACAAAACGTAGACTGTCGTACTTTGGACACATCATGAGAAGGCATGAATCATTGGAAAAGACAATAATGTTAGGAAAGTTGGAGGGAAGTAGAAGGAGAGGAAGGTCACACACTAAATGAATGGACTTTATTAAAGAGACCACAAATATGAGTTTGCAGGAGCTAGGCAGAGCAGTAGAGGACAGCGGGGTCTGGGGATGTCTCATCCAGAAGGTTGCCATGGGTCAAGATCGATGCGAAGGCAGTTAACAACAACAACAAAAGTCTGGATTGTCCATGACATTATATTTCTGATAGAATCATAGAATCATAAAATCATAGAGTTGGAAGAGACCACAAGGGCCATCCAGTCCAACCCCCTGCCATGCAGGAACTCCCAATCAAAGCATCCCTGACAGATGGCCATCCAGCCTCTGCTTAAAGACCTCCAAGGAAGGAGACTCCACTACTCTCCGAGGGAGATTTTTATGTATGGTTGTGAAAGCTGATAGAAAGAAAATCAACTCATTTGAAATATGGTGCTGGAGAAGAGTTCTGCAGACACCATGCACTGCCAAAAAGATGACCGCATTTTAAAAAAAGAAGCCCATGAGTAAATTAAGCCAGAATTGTTACTAGAAGCAAAGATGATTAAACTGAGGCTCTCAGTGACGATATCATGAGAAGACATGACTCCTTAGAGAAAAACAATAACACTGGTTATGGTAGAAGTCACTTGGTGACCTTGGGCAAGTCACATTCTCTCAGCCTCAGAGGATGGCAATGGCAATGGCAAACCTCCTCTGAAGAAACTTCCCAAGAGAATCCTGTGATAGGTTGTCATAAGTTGGAAATGACTTGAAGGCAAACAACACATACACACACAAGGTAGAAGTCAACAGGGTGAAAAGACTGCATTACAAGTAGATGGATTTAATCAAGAAAGTCACAGCCCTGAGTCTGTAAGACCTGAGCAGGGTCGTTGATAATTGGGTGATTTCTTGTTGCTGTGTGCCTTCAAGTTATTTTCAACTTATGGTCACACTAGGGTAAATCTATTGTGGGGTTTTCTGGGGCTGAGAGTGTGTGGCTCCCATGGTGACTTAGGGGACTTTCATTCAAAGGGTTGCCATAAGTTTCCATTGACTTGATGACAATTAACAACAGCATAGTCCTATAAACTTCAGTTGACACCCACTCTAGTAGGGGTCTTTTATGCTAGCTCAGTCCAATATAGAGCCAGTCTTCCACGTTGGTTGGGACTGCAGGGAACAGATTGCTTTCAAAAACTTTGCCTATAGCTGTTATGTCATTGTTGCATAGAGTGTCAACCTCTGGCTGTCAGTGGCTTCCACGTCACTGGGGTCGTGGGTCTACTCTGGTTTGTAATATGAATTAGAAAAGGGTTATCCAAGGTTCTGAGCCCTTTCCTCAAAATGGGTCAGCACCTTGGCGAAATCCTTTGTTTGGTCTAAAACTTGGGTTGCTAGATCTCAGAGCTTGGCCCCGAATCTCCAGTTTTCATGGGTTAGGTACAATTTCTCTAGTTCAGCTTCAGGCAAGAGAAAGGGCTGTGTGCAAATCTTCATCTCAGCCACAACAGCTAATGCAATTTGCTGGAATGCATGAACAGTACTGTTGTTACGGTACTCTGTTCTACTTTGGTCAGACCTCACCTGGAATGTCCAGTCCAGGACACCACAGTTAAAGCAAAATATCGACAACATGGAATGTGTCCAGAGAAAGGCAACCAGAATGATCAAAGATCTGGGAGCCAAGTCTTATGAGGAATGATATGCAGGGGTAGCTGTTGGCCACTTAGCAAATTCACACAAAAATCCACCAAACAGTGATACTTTTATTGGCCAACCGAAATGCACAATATGCTTGTTGCAAGCTTTCCAAACTCCACTGGCTTCTTCATCAGGCAAGATATTACAAATCAAACAGGAGAAAAACAATTGGAGATGTTAGTCAGATGCCTGCATTTTGTTGTTTCTGTCCTTAGTTAAGATGGTAAGGGGAGAGTCTCTTTTGCAGGCTGGATCCTCCTCCTTCTGGCCATGTGGCAATTGGGAGATTTTCAAAGTCCAGGAAATTTAAAGTCCATTTGCATCTCAACAAGGACTCCTCTCTTACAATCCAATATGCCGCAGGCCTCTTTGGAGGCAGAGAACAGTGGATTTCTCAAGAAGGCTCCATGTTTTTGCATCAGGAACATTTTGGTAGGTGTAGAGGTAAAACAGATTCCTAATGAGGAATCTGTACTCAGGACAAGAGGCTACTGTCAGGAGAGAACACGGAGAAACTGAATGGCTCTCAATTAGCAAAGGAGACAGACAAGGCTGCATCCTATCACCTACCTATTCAACTTCTATGCAGAACATATTGTAAGGAAAAATGCTTGGACATCAAAGAGGGAGGAGTGAAAATAGGTGGAAGAAATATCAACAATCTGAGTTATGCTGACGACACCATAATACTAGCAGAGAACCTCACAGATGTGGAACAACTACTAAGGAACATCAAAGAAGAAAGTGCAAAGGCAGGCTTACTGTTGAACATAAAGAAAACAAAAATAATGACCACAGAGAACTTACACACATTCAAACTAGACAATGAGGAAATAGAAATAGTAAAAGAAGTCCCATATCTGGGATCAAACACTGATTGGAACGGGGACTGCAGCCAGGAAATCAAAAGAAGATTAAGAATGGGGAGGATGGCTATGAAAGAACTAGAAAAGATTCTAAAATGCAAAGATATACAACTCAGCACAAAAGTTAGAATCATACAAGCCATTGTATTCCCTTTTACCATGTATGGATGTGAGAGCTGGACAGTTCAGAAAGATGATAGGAAGAAAATCAATTCCTTTGAGATGTGGTGCTGGAGAAGAGTGCTGAGGATCCCATGGATAAACAAGTGGGTCCTAGAACAGATCAAGCCAGAGATATCCCTAAAAGCCAAGATGACAAGACTGTTGTACTTTGGACATATTGTGAGAAGGCATGAATTGTTGAAAAAGACAATAATTTTAGGAAAGGTGGAGAGAAGTAGAAAGAGAGGAAGGCCACATACTAGATGGATGGACTTTGTTAAAGAGACCATGAATATGAGTTTCCAGGAGCTGGGCAGAGTAGGTGTCTCATTCATAGGGTTGCTATGGGTCGAGACCTACTCGAAGGCAGTTAACAACAAGAAAGAGGGAAAACATGAGGAATGAGTTCGGGAGCTGGGTATATTTAGCTGGGGAAGAGAAGACTGAGAGGTGACATGATAGTTATCTTTAAGTATCTGAAGTGATGTCATGTAGAAGATGGAACCAGCTTGTTTCTTGCTGCTCCAGCAAGTAGAACATAATCTAATGGATTCACATTACAAGAAAAGAGATTCCATGTACACATTAGAAACAACTTTTTACATGTAAGAGCTGTTTGACAGTGGAATATGTTGCCTTGGAGTGTGGTGAAATCTCCTTCTTTGGAGGTTTTTCTGTTGGGAGTGTGTGGATTGTGTGTTCCTGAATGGAAGGGGGTTTGACCACTCTTGTGGCCCTTTTCAACTCTAAGCGGATTATTGCATAATGATTAAAAACAGCTTACCTGAGCTGGCATAAAATTAGAAGCAGGCAGCATCCTGATATTATCAGACACATTTAGCTACCGAAATTGTCGCCCAGGTGCAGTCCAGCTCCATCGCTGCTTGAAAGGGCACTCCTTGCACCTCTTTTCAAAGCCGGGAGTTTTGAGTGGCAATGGATCCAGGCTGCACCTGGGCGGCTGCTAATTGCGTCTGATAATATCAGGATGCTGCCTGCTTCTAATTTTAAGCCGGCTTAGGTGAACTGGTTTTAATCGTTATGTGATCATCTCCTAAGATTCTATTATTTGTTGTTGCAAATTGCAAAGACTCTCAGGGTGTGTGTGTCTGTCTGTCTGTGTATTCACTTAGCTTCCTCTTTTCTTCCCAGTCATTGTAGTGCCAGGGATCACCTTCCACTCTCATTTGAATTCACCATTGGCTAGAAGCAAGTTGGCTAGATTAAATATTCCTTATCTCATCTCCCTAAATAGGTGAGAAAGAATAAGCTCCTCATTTCATTTTAAGCTTTCTGCCACAATTTCCAAACAGGGACATATACCAGTCCGTGTGTCTGTTTGTATGTTTGAATCATAAGCTGTGAGGAACTGTAATTGATGCTTCTTGCATAACACTTAAAGACATCACCAGGGGCCATTGCTTGGTCTTTGGTTTGGGCCCTAAAACCTCCGGGCCTGGGATGATTCTGACCTGGCAACCCTACATAAAACCTAGAGTAGTTTTACCACCCAGCCACTACTGGTGTCAACCGTATCCCTTCTCCTCATCTCATGCAATCCCAGATTCTTGGTAGCTGTGTTTTTGTAGAAACAAGCCGTACTTCTATCAGCAGCATTTGTTCAGCCTTGTTTGGAGATATTGTTCTCTTAACAGCTGCATCCCTAAATTCATTGTGGAATGTAATTTCTGCAAATAGCTCGTTGGCAAAGCTTCCAGAATCTGTTCTAGCCTTTTGCCACCATCAGTAGGTCCTTGGGCATGACAAATGCAAACTGCTTTCTTAAGAGAGGATGGTGAACCAAAATTCTAAATTGTAGAGGGTGTGGGAAACTTACTGGGAGAAACACAAAGGTTTTAAAACAAAACCCGCCAGGGAAACATTGTTTGAAACTGTTTGTCCCTCCCCCCCTTATTTTCAAACTGTGCTTGGGCAAACTTTGGAGGGGGTTAGAGAGTTACCTGCACAGTGTCTGCATGGACAAAATACAACAGCCTCCCCCATTGTTTTGGAAAGGCAACCAGACAACATATAGATGGGAGTAAGCCCAATGAATTCAATGTTGTTTGTTTTGCTTTCTGAGTCATCTTGTAATAGGATTGTACTGTTGACAGCCAAAATGACAAACAAATTTATTTATTTTTCAAGATTTTCAAACCCTGTCTCCAGAGTCATAGTGCAACTCTCAACTCACTATGCCACACTGATTCTAACTCCTCAATATTACAGTTCACTTCCACATTCCCAATTACACATGGGCCGCCCTCTTGGTTCAGGCAATTCTGGAGCACCTGCTACGGTTGCTAACTACCCGACACAGAGCATTGTCACAACTATTACCATTACATGCAGGGATTATGAGTCAACAATGTGATCAAGCAACTAAAAGACCCAATGCAATTCTAGGCTGCATCAATAGAAGTATAGTATCTACTCTAGACTGAGGGAAGTAATAGTGCCACTGTATTCTGCTTTGGTCAGGCCTCACCTGGAATACTGTGTCCAGTTCTGGGCACCACAATTCAAAAAGGATGTTGAAAAACTGGAGCGTGTCCAGAGGAGAGAGACTAAAATGGTGAAGGGTCTGGAAACCATGCCCTATGAAAAGAGACTAAGGGAGCTGGGCAAGTTGAGCTTGAAGAAGAGAAGGTTAAGAGGTGACATGATAGACCTGTTTAAGTATTTGAATGGGTGTCATATTGAGGATGGAGCAAGCTTGTTTTCTGTTCTCCAAAGAATAGGACTGGAGCAAAAAGGACATAGGAAAACCTGTAGTAAGAAGAGTAAAACCCATTCATCTGTTCTGCTCACACCAGAATCAGGCTTTGGGCTATATGTTGTCTGGTTGCCTTTCCAAAACAATGGGGGAGGCTGTTGTATTTTGTCCATGCAGACACTATGCAGGTAACTCTCTAAACCCCTCCAAAGTTTGCCCAAGCACAGTTTGAAAATAAGGGGGGGGGAGGGACAAATAGTTTCAAACAATGTTTCCCTGGCGGGTTTTGTTTTAAAACCTTTCTCCCAGTAAGTTTTTCCACACCCTGTACAATTTAGGATTTTGGTTCACCATCTTTTTCTTTTTCTAGAAGTTAGAGGTGATTGCAATAGACTGGATGAGGACCAGAGGGAGGAAAGGAAGAAGCAAGTGTTCTTGTTTTACAAAACAAAGTTATTTATATGTGTACTCAAGCAGTGGGTGAGCTTCTTTTTCAAGTGAGCTTTCTTACATGGGTTGTTATAAATCCTTATTACAGAGTTCTTGCACTTCTTTTCCAGCTAGCTAGACCAAGGCAGATGACTCTTGTAGCCAAGAGTCTGTTTAAGGGGAATTTATGATTAGCTCAATTATTGCAAGAGGGGGCTGACTACAAGAGCCCAAGAGATCGCCCTCCCGATGTTTATACCAAGAGACCAGGGGGTTCCAAGGAATGAAGCTGAGACTGGTGTTGGTAGCTAGCCTGTTTATTGAAATAGGAGAAACACACTCATAGACCATACACTCACATACACACTCAAGGCTCAGGAAAATCAGGGTTGGAGTTTGGAACAGAATGCAGGCGTTACTAAGGGTGATGCTTACCGAAATGTAGCCTCCTCCTGGAAGCAAAATGAAATGCGGGATGATGGGAGACAAGTTTAGCTCCGCAGCCTAGGTTTGAGCTGACTTGCCGGTAACTAGCTTCGGATGTCAGAGTGACATGGAGTCGTTTAGACCAAGAAGATAGCACACTGACTGGCTAAAGTCTAGGGTTTATATAGGGCCAAACGAGCCCTGGGGCAAAAGGCGATAATTGCGATGATGGCACCCTGCTGTATAGGGTTACATTGTGTTTGGTGGTCTTAATCCGAAGGGCCCATTTCCTGGAGGAATGTGTGACTAGGTGACACAGTGCACCTCCTGATGGGTGAGGACATGTGAGACTGGGTGGCACAATACAAACATTACACCTTTGATGGCTGAGGGTGCTTGTGACTGGGTGACACAATACACCTTTCCAATGGGTTTGGATGATCTCATCAGGGAAATCCCATCTGCAACTCTCCTGGACTATCTGGGGGTTATGTATGCCTTAAGGATTAAGGGTGGTCTGCCCAGGCCATGGGTGCGGAGGACCTTTGCCTCCAATTCCACTGCCAGAGTTCATCGGGAGGTCATCATGGAATTTTACATTTTTGATAGCAGGGGAACTATGGGTAGCATATGAGGTTTTTCATATTTTGGAAATCAAGGGCACTATGGGTAACACCCTCACCATGGCCCACAAAATCAGCTTAGTGTGCAGCACGGACAGGCGTTCCTTCCCGGTACCGCCACCCACCCCACCCTTCGGTGTTTGCACAAGGATGCTTTGGCAAACTCAAGCCTTTGCTTATGTGCTGTGTTTCTCAGCATCTGCTCAGTGCTGTTGTTCAGGGCAACAAATGCAATGCTATTAAAAGGGCTTTGCTTTAAAAAAAAAAAAAAGAAATAGAAGAAAGAAAAATGTGCAGCTGCTGTCTAATACAAAAATTTAACTGGGCAGGGGAATAGATTCCAAATCTCACCAAACCTTTCCCTTTGTGCCCCTGGCCTTTTCTCTCTGAAGTCCAACTTCTCCCCATTTCTCTGATCTGGCTCCAAACTATGGCTATGTTCCCATTTTCCTTTCTTCCTCTTAATACATTATAAGGTTAGAAGACAGTTTTAGAAATATTAGGGTTTTTGCAAGACAGGTCCCAGAAACAATCCAGAGGATTATGGCTGCATCTTAAATATATACTGTGGGAAATCACAAAATAGACATCTTGACAGACTCTGGGCTAGTTTTAGGAGACCTTGATCAGGGTTAAAGAGCTAGTGATGGATGATTCAGACGTTGTTGGATTGCACATCCCAACAGCCTTAGCCAGTTCAGACAAAGTGAGTGATCAAGGGAGTTACAGTCCAGCAAACATCTGGATCATACCATCCAACAGTTGACAGATTAGCTGGGATGGATATGACCAAGCAACAAAGTGTGATTATCATGGCAAAAGACATAAATGAGGAAGAATAGACAAACTAGGAGAAGCTGCAGCAGTTTGCTTTTGCCTGAGCCTAGTGGGAAGGGCAATATTCTGCCTCCCCCCCCCCCAAGTGAATTGAGCTCAAGCTACTTTTGCACTTTGATCTCAGTTTGCAGTAACTGAAATAAACTGAGGAAAAAGGGGGAAAGTGGGAGGCATAGGGAGAAACCAGCACATTTTAAAAGCAGCTTAAGAAAGTGGAATAAGAGAGGATTAATCAGGACTGTCCATGCTAAATCAGGTCAGTTGGAAAGTATGCAATATTTTCATGTCTGAGCCTGATCAATTCATGACCATTAGGCTATAAAGATAGATTGGGCCTATAAGTAATGTCAACTGCTCTGAAGCAGAGATAACAGCAGCTACTCAGAGACAACTCAACTATTTTGATAATGATGGCTATTTTCAGCCACATTAATAAGAACCTTTTGTATACTCATAGTCCAAAATCAATTTTGATACAACCTTTCCAAAAGAATTAAATTGCTGTTTTGCTGATTGCTGCTGTTGAGACTAATGGGAATATCTCAGCCAGAGATTAGTTAATGTAGCCTATTAACCACTGAAGTGTTATGTTCATTTCCTTGAACAATCTCATTCTTTCACCTTCCTTAGTGTATGTTAGGTTAGTGGCAAGTCACTCACAAGAATGTTATTTTGTCATAACAATCAATTTCTTCTACATGGAATTCTTTTCCTCTGAATTTCCTTGTTATTTGTTACTCGAAGACTGGAATCCCAGCAGAGTTACTAGAATTCTAGATTTACTTGATTTAGGACCCATCGGACATCAGAACAGGCACACATGATAAACCTAGAGCAGACAAAGCCTTTGACAAGTTACTTTTCTTCCCAGACTGTGCCTAGCAATATTCAGACATGTTCCTCTTGCACCTGCTGTGAAGCAAATAACTGGATAAGCCTGAGAAGAGGCAGCTAGTCACAGCTCATGAAATACTGGGGGACTCTATGCCGAAGGGGATTGAGACAGAAAATTGGGAAAGTTGGAGGATATGTTGGAGGGCCACACATTTCCCATCTTTGGCCTTGAATGCAGTCTGTCTTGTTGCTGTTGTTAACTGCCCTCAAGTCAGCTTCAACCCATGGCAACCCTATGAAGGAGAGACCTCCAAGTCCCTCTATCATCAACCACCCTGGTTAGGTCTTGCAAACTCAGGACTCTGGCTTCCTTGATAGTTGTTAACTGCCTTCAAGTTGACCTTGACTCATGGTGATCCTGCATCTCCAAAACTCCCTATTCTCTACTGCTCTGCTCAGGTCCTGCAGGTTCAAGCCTATGACCTCCCTGATTGAGTCTCTCCCTTCCTCTTGTTCTGCTGCCCTCCACCTTTTTAAGCATTAATATCTTTTTTAGTGAGTCCTGACATCTCATGATATGATCAAAGTACAACAGTCTCAGTTGGCTTCTTAGCTTTTTGGGATAGTTCAGAACTTGTATGCTGCCCCGGTTGCTTAGCAGAGGGGCGGGTTAAAAATAAAATTTATTATTATTATTATTATTATTATTATTATTAGAACTTATTTGTTCCAGAACCCATTTATTTGTCTTTTCAGCAGTCCATGGTATCTGTAGAAGTCTTTTTTCAGCACCACATTTCAAATGAGTTGCTTTTTCTTTCTATCAGTTTTCTTCACTGTCCAGCTTTCTCAACCATACATAGAAATAGGAAATACAATGGCTTGGACAAACCTGACTATAGTATTCAATGATATATCTTTACACTTCAGGATCTTGCCTAGTTCCTTTATAGCTGCTTTTCCAAGTTCTAGTCTTCTGATTTCTTGACTGCAGACTCCATTCTAATTAATGACTGAGACAAGATATGGAAGATCATGTACTATTTCATGTCTTCATAATCTACTTTAAAGTTATGTAATTCATCTTTGGTCATTATTTTTGTTTTTTTTTTTAAATGATCAACTGTAAACCTGCCTTTGCACTTTCTTCCTCAACTTTTTTCAGTAATTGTTGTAAGTTTTTGCTACTTTCTCTAGTAGTATGGTGTCATCTAGACCTATTAAAATAAAAGGGACTTCCGTGGCTGAATGGGGTGAGGGTTGTAGTCCAGTGTTTAAACCACTTCTGCTCTCACAACACATCTACTCTAACCACCTGTTTCTCCTTTCCACCCCTTACTTCCCTGCCTCTTTCTTGGTAGCTCCCCCTCCTCAATTCAAGCACTGAGAAAGCACTCTGAATGCTTTTGAGTTCATTTGGGGTTGAGGCTCAACTGCTCTGTTGCTCCATTTTTAAAAGCATAAAAGAACTGCACTCCAGGCCTGTTGTGTAAGAGGGAATTGTTATAAAATGGACCTTCAATTCAGAAAATCCATCCAATTAAAAGTCCTCCTGCCCTCCCACTCTCTGCCACTGCACTGGGGCCTGTAAGTGTTTTCTGCTCTTGGGCAATGTTTCAGAGGGAGACAAAGTTTGGGAAAGAAGTTACAAAGGTATTTGCTTAAATTTGTCTCATCATCACAGCTGAGTAATGGTCTCCTTGGAGGAAAGTCCATTTGATAGGGCAGCTGTTTGCATGCAATGGACAAAAAAGCTGTCTGGCTCCCAGAAGACACTTAGACACTACCCCCAAGGGCAACAGGAAGGCATATGGCTAATGAATTAATGGCAGGGATTCTGCCTTCTTGTAGGGCAGCTACTGCCAATCCCATGGTCTGCCTGGATGAAGAGAAGTTTCAATTTGCAGAGCCCTTGAGAAATCAAGGGAGAGGAGGGACGCTTCAGATTAGAGCGGAAATGAATTCCCTCCCCACAAGTTCAAGACTATCCCAGACCCTGAGACTCGAGGTCCAAAACTGAGACCTATGGATGTTGTTGTTGTTTGTCATTGTTTGTTACCCTTGAATTAGATTCAACTCATGGCAAACCTGTGTATGAGACATCTCCAAGCCCTCTGTCCTCAACCACTCTGTTCAAGTCCTGCAGGCTCAAGGCTGTGATCTCCTTGATTGAGTCTAACCATCTAGTATGCAGTCTTCCTCACTTCCTACTGTCCTCCACCTTTCCTAGCATTATTGTCTTTTAAAGTGAGTCCTGTCTTCTCATGATCTGGCCAGAGTATGGCAGCCTCAGTTTAGTCATATTGATCTCCTGGGAGAATTCAGGCTTGATCTGTTCAAGGACTCATTTGTTAGTCTTTTTGACCATCCATGGTATCCCCAGCACACTTCTTCACCAGCACATCTTAAATGAGTTGATTTTCTTTCTTTCAGCTTTCTGTCCAGCTCTCACATCCATACATGGAGATGGAGAATACAACAGCTTGGATGATCCTGCCCTTATTGCTCAGTTTTATACCTTTGCACTTTAGGATCATGTCTAGTTCTTTCATAGATGCCCTCTCCATTTCTAGTCTTCTTCTGACTTCCTGGCTACAGTCTCCATTCTGGTCAATGGTTGATCCAAGGTAGGGGAAATCTTTAACTATTTCAATTTCCTCACAATATATGTTGAATTTATGTAAATCTTCTGTGGTCATTATTTTTGTTTTTGTAATTTTCAGCATTAAACCTGCCTTAGCACTTTCATGTTTGGCTTTCTTAATTGTTCCAAGTCTTTGTAGTTTTCTGCTAGTAGTATGGTGTTGTCTGCATATCTTAGATTGTTGATGTTCCTTCTTCCAATCTTCACTCTTCTTTCCTCTGTTTAAACCTGCTCTGTGTATGATATTTTCTGTATACATGTTGAACAAGTAGGGTGATAGAATGCAGCCATGCCTGAACACCTATCATACATGGAGAGAGAAATTCCAGAGGTGCAAGCAATGTTCAGGAAAGAAAGAGGCACTAAGGATCACATTGCAACTGTATGATGGATAATGGAGCACAACAGGGAATTTGAAAAGAAAATCAGTATGTACTTTATAGATTATGGCAAAGCCTTTGACTGCATAAATCATGAAAAACTATGGACTACTCTGAGAGAGTGACACTACACTTGATTGTCCTGGTGCATAACCTGTACTCAGGACAAGATACTACTGTGAAAACAAAATACAGAGAAACATCTAGGGGTGACCCCTTGTGATATTAAGGACGCTACATGAAACCATTGCTACAGAGCAAGCTATTCAAATAAAAAAACAGCCAAGCTAACAAATGAGAAAGATATATGTACACACATTGACTTTTCATGATAGCTCTCTTGTCCTCAGATTCCTCTCCTTTGCCCTGACCAGGCTCTGGGACCGAGTGGACGTGGTATGGACACAACAGACAAAGGCCTCTTCATTGGTGGTGTAGTGTAAAATTAAGCAAGGGTGGTACATGGTGTAGTGGTTTGAGTGTTGGACTATGACTCTGGAGAACAGGGTTTGAATCCCTGCCCTTCACCAGCTGGGTGAAGTTGGGCAAATAACACTCTCTCAGCCTCAGAGGATAGCAATGGCAAATCCTCTCTGAGAAAACTTGCAAAGAAAACCCCATGATAGGTTCACCTTAGGGTTGCCATAAGTTGTAAACTACACACAACAACAACAGCAACAACCGCAGCAACAACAACAGTATCCCTGCAATACTGGATGGTGTGAGGGGGCAGTATGGTGATCCCATTGTTTGTCTCCTCAGCCACCATGAAGGACCACCCTTACCAGACCTCCTAGACATGGAGTGGGGAACTGTTGACATTGAGGAACAACACTGTCCCCTAGGGAGCTCTTGGGGAATGACCCCTGCTATTCCAACATCCTCAAAATCAAAAAAATTCCCCAGTCTTTTTTGCATTTTGCCCCCTATGCCTCTTGGGTTTTGGGGGGCAATTACACCAAATTTTTTGAGGTTAAGCTGGGTTCCAAAGTGTCCAAAGTGTAAAAATTAGTTTGTGCTCAATTAACTCAACAAGTGGGAGAGGAGAGGAGGGATGGATTCTTGCCCTTCCCTGTAGGCTCAGGCAAAAGCAAACAGTTGCAGCATTTCTTAGCCTGTGTGTTTCTTCCTCATTAATAACTTTTGCCATCTTGACCACACTCTGATGTGACTTGGCCAAACATCTCTTGGTTTTCATTTGTGAAATGGCAAATGGTATGATAACAGCAGTGCCACAAGAGTACAGTCACAGCAGTATTCTGACTAGAGATTTCATCTTCAAGGCTGAGAGTCTATATCGCTTCACCATACCGAAAATATCTGTTGGCAGGGTTATGTTATGCAACCCTTATAATGAAAGGCAATTAGTGCAAATGTGGAACAAGGATCAGTGTGCCTGGATGACAATCCACTGTGAAATTGCAAAGCACAGTGCCCAAAGGCAACACATAGAAGGAATGTACATCCACATGCTACTGTGTCTTCTTTAATGTACTGTGATATGTGCAATGGTCCCGCATGCATAGCTCTCTTTCTGTTGCTGTCAGCTGGATGCAACTGTTGCCCATTGTCCACAATGAGTCTGTATGCATAGGAGAACATACACCTCTGCATGTAACTAACAAGATGCCAGTCCAGGTCTGTTTCCTGTGGTCACTGTCTCTCCTGCTGCATTTATCTTGATTCAAGGCCAGAAAACAGGCTTAAGCATTTTTTTAAACACTTAGGGAAGTCAAATGATCCTGCCTGTGACTTTTTTCCTCTTAGAAATTTACAAAGTTTTCAATGAGAAGCAAAAAACTGAACAAGCTGAACAAGACTCCCAAACAACTCAAGATCAATGAACTGTTTCCTGGTGAGGAAACTATGAGTAACTCAAGTTTGCTGTTTATGATTCCTCCTGCAAACTGTTACTCAGTACTAATTTTTTTTTAAAAAAACAATCTTGTACAGAATTCATTATACAGTAATCTCTGATAATGGATCGGTTGCTCACCATGTAAATCTGTCCTTTGAAGCTAATGACTGTTTTAGAAGTTTGTCTGGGTTTTTTGGAGTTGGGTCATTTCTTTTTCTTCTCCTGCCCTGGCCCATCTCCTATTTTTTTGCATCAACCTGTTTGAACAAATCATATTAAAAGTTTGTGCCTTTTTGTGCCTTTTAATATTTTTTGTTAGTGTAATAAAAGTATTGAGCCAGCATAGTGTGGCAACCTACCGATTGCACTACCTTTCCATGGTGGTGGGATTGCGCACTCCTGTGAGGTAACAGGCTATGCTGATGGCAATAATGCTGCTGGTAGGGTCTCCCATGTTAGACAGGCTTTTGCTGAGGAGCCAGACTAAACATCCCAAATATCTACTGGGAAGCAGCAGAAGTGGACGGTGACACTGGCAGAGACAATGGCAGTGACACCATAGCTAACATTTGTTAATACTGTGCAGAACAAGGCATGGTAAGCCCCTTTTGAATGTCCTTGACAATGAAAACCCTATGATGAGACAATCCAAAATGAAACAAGAGATAGTGGGAAGATGAAACTCCCAGATCAGATGGTACTCAGCAAGCTATTGACGTAAAGCAGAGAACAACTGGACTCATGCTGAAAGGATGTTCAGCTGTTGATGTGTTCAGAGGTGAAAGGAAAATCCAAAGCTGTCCAACACATATTACAGGAACATGGAACATGAGAAGCATGAATCAGGAAAAGCGAGACATAGTAAAACAAGAAATGGAAGGTATAAACATTGACATCCTTGGGATGCCTGAGTTAAGGTGGACAGAAATGGGATATATTGAGTCAGATAATTATACAATGTTTTATGCAGGAAATGAAAACCTAAGAAGAAATGGAGGGGCACTAAGACTGAGGATAGCAAAAGCAGTCAAGGGATATAATACAAAGTCTGACTGAATTGTATCAATATGATTTCTGGGAAAACCCACCAATATAATGATAATCCAAGTTAATGCTGCATCTACAGAGGCAGAAAAAATGTTGAAAGATTCTATGCTGAAGTACAGGAGGAAATTGATCACACACCAGAACAGACTTCTTAATCATAGGTGACAGGAATGCAAAAGCAGGAAAAAGAGCAGAATCAAAGATTGTAGGAAAAATTGACCTAGGATCAAGAAATGAAGCAGGAGAGTGATTGATTGAATTTAAGATGCCAACAGTTTGTTCACCGCACACACATTCTTCAAGCAACCAAAGAGGACATAACCTGATGGTCAATATAGAAGTCAAATAGACTCCACAATTGGAAGCAGAAGATGGAGAAGTCCCATTCTCTCTGCAAACACAAGACTAGGAGCAGATTGTGACTCAGACCATGAACATCAAAAATTAGAGTAAAGCTAAAGAAGAAAACCAAACCAATCATCATTCCAAAACAGAATCTGAAGAATATCCCCATAGAAAAATATGAAATACCAGGGACTGCAGTCACTACTCAAAATTCTACAACAAAGAATTTTACCATATATAGAGGGAGAAATGCCAGATATCCAAGCAGGTTTCAGGAAAGGAAGAGGCACTAGGGATCACATTGCAAACATAATGGAGTGCACTAAAGAATTTCAGAAGAAAACTAGCCTGTGCTTTGTAGATTATAGGAAGTCTTTGATGTGTAGATCAGTGGTCCCCAAACTTTTTTGGGCTACCACTCTCTTTTGTCTTGGGCAACAACCCTCCCATGTATTTCTTGACATTAGATCTACTGTTCTACTGCAAATTCAAAATGAGCAATATTGGTGACTGCTCCTTTGCACCCAGTCACCTTGGGACCAGTAACCAAGCAGCTGGCTGAGCAGCTGATACCGTAGACTGCTAAAAAGACAAATATATGTGTCCTAGATTAAATCAGAGAGCCACAGTGGCGTTGTGGTTTGAGTGTTGAATTACAACTCTGCAGACCAGGATTTGAATTCCTGCTCTGCCACGGAAACCCACTGGGTGACCTTCGGTATGTCATACTCTCTCAGCCTCACAGGAAGGCAAACCCTCCCAAACAAATCTTGCCAAGAAAACCCCATGATAAATCTGCCTTAGGGCTGTGATAAGTCGGAAGTGACTTGAAGGCAGACAATGACACAGCAGCACCACCACTACCACCAAAACAGCAAATCAACCCTGAAACTAGGAAACAAGATAACTAAACTGTAGTATTGTGGTTGTGTGATGAAAAGCCACGAGTCACTAGAAAAGACAATAATGCCTTTGAACCCAGTCACCTTGGGATCAGTAACCAAGCACTGGCTGAGGTAGTGCAGAAAAAGAGGAAGTCTACATTCCAGATGGATAGACTCAAGGAAACCACAACTGCCCTGAATCTGCAAGACCTGAGGAGGGCTGTTGATGACTGAGTGAGTTGGAGGTTTTTCATTCACAGGATCAGAATAAGTCAAAAGACTTGATGGCAGTAAACAACAACAATTATTGTAGTTTTCTTCCCAGGATTTGGAGGCAAATAAGCAAATAAAATAAGGTAAATGTATATGAAGAGAAAAGCCAATGTGGTATAGTGGTCTGAGTGCTGGATTTGGTAGACCGGGGGCACCAGAGTTCAGATCCCCACTCAGCCATGAAAACCCACTGGGGGACTTTTGTGGGTTTTTTGGGCTGTGTGGCCATGTTCTGGAAGAGTTTCTTTCTGATATTTCGCCAGCATCTGTGGATGGCATCTTTAGAGGGGGGACCTTGGGCAACTCACACACCCTTAACCTAAGAAGGAAGCAATGACCAACCTCTTTTGAATAAATTCCTATGACATAGTTGCCATCAGTTGGAGTTGACTTGAAGGCACATGAAAATAACTATAAAGGCATTACCCTAATACAGAGTTTGGATTGGTAATTTTTTTCATGATCAACATGCATGCCCTTGGGTTTTGTATAAAAATGAGGTTATACAAGGGAAGACCATGAAAATTAGCAGACAACTGATGGGATAGAAAGCCTAAGGGCACTTGTTCAACTACATGAAAGAACACTTCCATAAATAACATGGAGAGGCAGAGGGTTGACTGGAGGAAGAGTCTGGCACGGATAACCTAAGAAATAAATAGAAACTATGGCTGCAATTCTGTATTGAAGTTATGGTTTGTAACCTAGAATTATGAACTGCTCTGTATTCAGTAAGACCACATAGTCACAACCATGGCACTACTATTGCCACGATTGCAAATGTTCTCTCAGCCCACCTTAACAGCCAGTGAAGGTCTGTTCAGCTGCCAATCAGAGCACAAGGAGGAGGATATTTCCACCCCCATCCCACCAGTGAGCAAGGTGTGACAAGGAATTGCAAAGGGGTTTTGCTTGCGATTGTCACAGTCTCACTTACTGGTGAGAGGGACTGGAATGTCATCTTGCAGCACCCTGATTAGCAGCTGCACAAACCTCTTTCACTCCATGTGGCTGCTGGCTGTTAAGATGGACTTGAGGGAGCGAAAAGCCAGGAGACATTTCTTAGTTATGCATTTGTAGCTAAGTAGCCATTATAGTTCATGGGTGTATGCAATAGTATCACCAACCTTGACCTCACTAGCCTTGGGGGGCTGCTAGGGAGGGGGCGGCAATGGCCTGCCATATCCTATGCCTCCCCGCTGCCTGTCTATCTACAGCCTGGCCAGACCTCATAAGGGCTGCTGACCAGTGGTGGTGCAGACTCCCTTGCCTTTCCTCCCCTCACTCTTGTGCATGCCTGTCTACCCACCCAGGGCAGCCAAGGGACAGCATGGCAAGTGAGGCAGTGGGAGGCAATGGAAGGGATGCATTCACCCCACTTTCTCCACCACTGCTTGTCTTCCTCCTCTGGGAGAAAATTGGGCAACAGAAGAGATGTGAGGGGTGAGCATTCACCCTTCCACCTCCTTTGATGCTGCTCTACTTCCTCCTCAGAGAGAGAGTCAGACAGCAGAGAAGAGATGGGCACAGTGACACCAGTGTACAAAATCCCCCCCCCCCCCGAAGAGGCAGGAGGGCACAACCAGGTGTCACCCCTCCTCAGAGGTATCACTCAGTATGGTCTGAACTCTCTGCACACACTCCCATCCCTCCCCAGGGACACCACTGGGTTTATGTCAGTACAAATTACCTTTGTTCCATGGGGCAGTATTGTCTAATTCAGGCTTCCCTCAGGCTTTGATGTTACAACTCTTGACTGGCAAGTTGCAGCTCTGTGGCATGATTTTGGAATGTGCTGTATTACAGCTCCTATGATCCCCTACCAATCTCCCTTTCTATCTGATGGGAACTGCGGTGTGGCATATTTGGAGGTCACCTAAACACTTTTTGGATATATATGACTTTTCAGTGAATATCTAATATTGCACACTGGCACTGCAACAGTAATCCACATCTGACAGTTGCTGAAATGCAATAACAATTCTATTTCCTAGAGTAGCCAACAGCTGGCTTGCATCAGTAATCAATGAATATAGCATTTACTTTATTTATCTAATTGAAACAGGTATACTTTGAATACCGACAGCAATTTTGCACTGGAACAATGAAATGAAGCTGTTCTTTCACTAGAAGAATCTTGACACCTGACATTTGAAAACTTGACAAGCACCATGTTCTGAAATGTTAAGTTCAGAGCTTGGAAAGTTACCTTTTGTGTCTATAATGTCCCAGACTCTTCCACTCAGCATGGCAAGTGGGACCTATAGTCCAAAGAAGTAAGTTTGAGTGTTGGACTACAACTCTGGAGATCAGGGTTTGATTCCCCACTCAGCCATTGTTAGTCCAAAGGTGCTACAAGATGTCTCTACCTACCGATTCTACAGACTAACATGGCTATATCTTTGATAAATACCTCAATTAACCAAGTCCATGTGTTCTTGGGCACTACTTCTTCATCAGAACATTTGGTATGTAACATGGAAAGAATAAGGATAGATTCCTGTACAACAAAACAACAGGAGCTGCTGAACATATTTCTGCAAACTTTGTTCAAAACTAATAATATGCATATGGGAAAGGATATTGGGTAAGCCCTGCATCTGTATATGTAAGTGTGCCTTCAAGTTGCTTGTCGGTTTATGTTGTTGTTGTTAACTGCCCTCAAGTCGATCTTGACTCATGGCGGCCGTATGGATGAGACATCTCCAAGACCCTCTGTCCTCCACTGCTCTGCTTAATTCCTGCAACCCCTTAATACCCAGGACCTCCTTAATAGAGTCCATCCATCTGGCATGTGGCCTTCCTCTCTTCCTGCTTCCCTACTCCTTCATAGAATCATAGAATCATAGAATTATAGAGTTGGAGGAGACCACAAGGGCCATCCAGTCCAACCCCCTGCCATGCAGGAACTCCCAATTAAAGCATCCCTGGACGTTTTCACACAGAGCAAAAAAGGGAGTCGTTCCTACCTCCATCTGGCCCCACTCCGGCTCTGTGCAGGAAAAGTTCACATGACGTCGCAGCAAGCCCCTCCTCATCCTTCGCCATCCCTGCGCCATCCCTACCTCACTCCGGGGTCTTGCTCGACGTGTTCAAACTACGTCGCAGCAAGCCCCGCCCCATCTTGCGCAATCCCTGCGCCATCCCTGCCGCTAGCCGGCTTTAGCGCCATCTTTTTAATTCCTTTTTTAAAAAGGAATTACAGGCGCTTCTGCCGGAGGCAATCAGGAGTCATTCCGGCGGCTGCTGTTTTCGCCGCCGGAATGACTCCTGATGGCTTCCAGGGGGCTTCCAGGCGGCTTTAGAGCCGCCTGTGTGAATACGTCCCCTGACAGATGGCCATCCAGCCTCTGCTTAAAGACCTCCAAAGAGGGAGACTCCACCAAAATCTCCGAGGGAGTGTGTTCCACTCTCGAACAGCTCTCACTGTCAGGCAGTTTCCCCCTAATGTTGAGGTGGAATCTCTTTTCCTGGAGCTTACATCCATTGTTTCGGGTCCTAGTCTCTGGAGCAGCAGAAAACAAACTTGTTCCCTCCTCGATATGACATCCCTTCAAATATTTAAACACGGCTATCATATCACCTCTCAGCCTTCTCTTCTCCAGGCTAAACATCCCCAGCTCCCTAAGTCGTTCCTCATAGGGCTTGCTTTTCAGACCCTTCACCATTTTAGTTGCCCTCCTTTGGACATGCTCCAATTTCTCCACATCCTTTTTCAATTGTGGTGCCCAGAACTATAATAATAATAATAATAATAATAATAATAATAATAATAATAATAATAAATTTTTATTTATAACCCGCCCCTCTGCTCGGCAATTGGGGCGGCTTACAGCAAGTTAAAAAAAATACAACAATTAAAACATTCCAACTTCCCACGCCCTCCACCCCCACCCCAACCCTCCCAACCCTTAAAACTAAATTAAACTGTTATAGAATTAAAATCAGATTAATCATAAAATGTAATACAAACCAATTAGCAAACATGTCATGGCAGCCAGAAAAGTGAAAGCAGCAGATTACCTCCATATGGCTGGGCGGTTATTCCGGGAAGGCCTGCCGGAAGAGATCCATCTTTACTGCCTTTTTAAAGGCAGCAAGAGTAGTAATAAGATGGATCTCGTCCAGCAGGTCATTCCACAGCTTGGGAGCAGTCGCAGAGAAGGCCCTCTGGGAGGTCTGTGAAAGCCTGGTTTTTATTGACTGTAACAGATTCCTCCCAGAGGACCGAAGGGCGCGGGGGGGGGGATCATACGGGGAGAGGTGGTCCCTAAGATAGGATGGACCCAAGCCATGTAGGGCTTTAAAGGTCAAAACCAACACCTTGTACTGTGCCCACAGTATTCCAGGTGAGGCTTGACCAAAGCAGAATAGAGTGGCACTATTACTTCTCTTGATCTCTTAATCCTTTCCCGACATTATTGTCTTTTCCAATAAGTCCTCCCTTCTCATGATGTGTCTGAAATACAACAGTCTCAGTTTGGACATCTTTTCTTCCAGTAAGAATTCTGGCTTGATCTGCTCTAGGACCCACTTGTTTTTGTTTGTTTGTTTGTTTGTTTGTTTGTTTTTGCTGTCCATGGGATCCTCAGCACTCTTCTCCAGCACCACAACTCAAATGAATTGATTTTCTTCCTGTCTTCTTTCTTAACTGTCCAGCTCTCACATCCATACATAGTAATAGGGAATACAATTCTTGTATGATTCTAACTTTTGTTCTGAGTTGTATATCTTTGCATTTTAGAATCTTTTCTAGTTCTTTCATAGCCACCCTCCTCATTCTTAGTCTTCTTCTGATTTCCTGACTTCAATCCCCATTTCTATCAATGTTTGATCCCAGGTATGGGAATTCTTTGACTATTTCTATTTCTTCATTGTTTAGGTTGAACATGTGAAGGTCCTCGGTGCTCATTATTTTTGTTTTCTTTATGTTCAGCATTAAGCCTGCTTTTGCACTTTCTTCTTTTATCTTCCTTAGTAGGTGTCCCAGGTATGTGAGGTTTTCTGCTAGTACTATGGTGTCATCTACTTATCTTAGATTGCTGGTATTCCTTCCTCTTGTTTTCACTTCTCCTTCTTCTGTGTCCAAGCCTGCTTTTATGTCCAAACATGTGATTTATGGTAACCCCATTAATTTCATAGGGTTTTTTTTTTAAGCAAAGAATGCTAAGAGATATTTTGCTAATTGCTTCCTCTGAAATATAGCCTACATCGCCTCAGATTAATCGGTGTTCTCCCATCCAAGTACTAACTAGGGCTGATCCTCCTTAACTTCCAAGATCAAAGAGGATCCAGTGTCTTTAGGATATTTAGACCTAGGTCTTGCACAGGTAAGACCAGAGTGGTGTAGTGGTTTGAGCACTGGACAAGGACACTGGGAGACCAGGCTTTGAATCCCAGCTTGGCCATGGAAATTTGCAAGGTGGAGGTCAAAAGGAATGAGTAGAGGCATTTCCATAACTGTTCCTAGCATCTGCTGCCTGTTATGGTTGCTTTACTCTGTTTAATGGTAGGGCCGGCTATGGCTACACAGAAGATGCTGCAACATGGAAGTACTGCTTTGGCTTTACTGAATCAGAGCAGGGCCCATCCAGTCTGGCATTCACCTTGTCAATCTGGCTAGTTGAGTGCTTCTGGAATCTCATAAGCCAGGTATGAACAGGGTTCCCCTGTCTCCCACCTCCAGGATCTGGTATTCAGGGGTGGACTTTTCTCTGAACAGGAAGACAAACAGGGTATCGAGAGCAGGACTATTATTATATATCAGAGGTCGGCAACCTTTTTGATGGGGCGCCATTTTGGAATCCAAAATAGTGCCCCGGAGGACCCCCATGGCCGCAAAAGGTCCAAAGGCCTCCACAGTCCACACCCAGCCCGCAGGCCTTAGGTTGCTGACCCCTGGTGTATATGAAAAGAGGGACAGCTGCTGTCATTCTCTGGCTGAAATCTTATTGGTATCTTATGCAAGTGTAAATTTCCTTGTATATAAGATTGCATTTTTTTTTCTTGATACAGAATATCTGCATTCAGTCCAAGGCTGCAAGGACAGACCTGTGCATGTGACACATTGTCATGGAGGTGCATCATGCAAATAGACGCATTTTCACATCCACAGTGTTGCACATTTGGTTGTGCAATGCTAAAATCCCCTAATGACACAAATTGGAACCCCAAAAGTTGTAACCTAAAAAGTAACTTTCCCAGGCTCTGTGGAGTTTTTAGCATACAAAGCACTCATCTTACATTATCTCAATAATCCTTATAGCAACCCTAATTCTGACTGAGGTCCATATGATTCTTGCTATTTTGCAGACAGCAATAGTCTTTGAGACAGTTGGTGAGTGCCTTCAAGTCGCTTCCGACTTATGGCGACCCTAAGGCAAACCTATCACGGGGTTTTTTTGGCAAGATTTGTTCAGAGGAGGTTTGTCATTGTCTTCCTCTGAGGCTGAGAGCATGTGACTTGCCCAGGGTCACCCACTGGGTTTCATGGTTGAGCTAGGAATTAAAACCTGAACCTCAGAGTTATAGTCCAACATTGAAACCACTATGCCATGTTGGCTCTATATACCTATACTTATTTTGCTCAAAAAGCCAGTTTTCCTAGGTCACACTGTCCTGCTGTGTGTGTGAGAGAGAAAGGAGACAGGAGGGAGGGAGGGAGGGAGACCGAAGCATGCCCTGCTTGGCTCTGTCCTTCAGTGGCTTCATTACCGCTGTCAGTTGGCATCCCCTCCTGGACCTTTCTTTGACTTGGCACATTTGTCATTGCCTTTCGTCATGTGACATTTTGTCATAGATGCATCACCCTGTGTTCTAAGTGCCCAGACAAGGCCTGGAGCTGGCGGCCCTCAGTGGCAGGGAGGCAGTGGTGGGAGCACATTATGACGAGAAACCAAAAGTTCACACAATGCATAATTAACTTATGGGCCTTGTTCCCACCTCTAAAAAGGATCAGTCATGTTTGCGGATGAAAAGTTTTTCAAGGCACATTAACTATGTCATAGTAAATGGAGACTCAATGGCAGGGGCATCATTAGGGGGATGCGGTGTGAGGGCTGTACCAGGTGACACTTTAAGGGGGTGACACCACCGCTCCCCAGACATCTGCTCTTTGGAAAAAAATGTGCTGTTGCACTCATCTGCATCCCTTTAAAATTCAGGAGCTCAGCAGAAGAGATGTTGTGAGTGGGGTAAGGCTCAGTGGGAGGAGAAATGAGAGGCCTCAGGGATTTTTAAAAATTAAATTTAAAATTAGATTTAAAAATAAATAAAATGTTCTTTTGAAATTGTATTTAAAAACATCACATCTTACTAACTTTTCACTTTAACCACATCAAACTGTATACATGTAAATACATTTTGGCTGTGCATATGATATTGTAATGTAAAGGTATAATTTTAATTTTGCTAGTTGTTTATATCAAACTATTGTCATTATAGTAGAAGAATTCAAAGATATAGCCATGTTAGTCTGTAGAATCAATATGCAGAGAGCTTGTAGCACCTTTGAGACTAACTGAAAGAAATAAGTTGGCAGCATGAGCTTTTGTAGACTTAAGTTTACTTCCTCAGATTCATTTGGTGGAATGGAAAGCCTGGGACAGACCTATATATGCTATTAGTGTGTGAGAATATCAACTTAAATTCAAAATCCTTTGTGTATGGAAATGAAGTGGCAAGTCCAGTTTTAACCATGGTCATTGGTGAACAAAGACAGAGGGTGATACCTCAGAGGAGGAGTGACACCAGTCGGGTGTGTGTGGTGATGTTTGTGTACTGCTGTTGCTGTACCCACCCCTTCTCCACTACCTGACTCTCTCCCGGAGGAGGAAGCCAAACTGTGAAGGAGGAGGAAGAGGGGCAAATGCTTGCCCATCAAGTCTCCTCCATTTCCCGATTATCTCTGTGAAGAGGAAGCCAAACCATGGTAGAGCAAGAGGGGCGAGTGTGCCGCTTCCATTGCATCCCACTGCCTTACTTGCCCAGCTGTCCCTTACCCACCCTGGGTGGGTGCTCAGGCATGCACAAGAGTGAGTACAGAAGCCTGAGGAGAAGAGAGGCAGGGGAGTCTGCCACCATTGCCCGGCAGCACTTACAAGGTCTGGCCAGGCGGCAGGTGGCCAGGCAGCTGGGAAGGGGGGCAAGTGAGGCAGTAGGAGGGATGGGGTGGGGCAGGCTACCACCACTCCTCCCTGGCAGCCCCCCAAGGCATAACCCCTCCATTGATGGAAACAATTGTGTGTGTGCTATTTGTGTTTACAACTAAACAGAAGTTCAAGAGTATCTCCCTCCATGAGAGGTATACCTTTGTTTGGGACATCTCCATGGATAACTGGGTGATTCTCAACTTCCATGCTCATTCCCCCCACTGGAAAAGCCATTTAACTCTTGAAATTGTCCTGGGATAGGTTTTACCCTATATATGTGCTCACTTGGGCAGTCCCAATTTGGTCTCAGTTGAGGTCAGATAGACACTCTGTCTGTATGTCCCTTGACTCCTTGGAACACACAGGCCCCCGAGATCCTAAGCAGTGTGCTGAGCCAGATTCACTTCACTATGTCCCCCGACTAGAACTCTGCACCTGAAACTAGTACAGTGTTACTTTTTGCTAAACCCCTACGTCGTTATCAGCTACCACCTTTACATCATTAGTTCTTGAATGTGTGCATGAGTGAATGTTCTTGCGTGAATGGTGATTCCTTTATTTCTAAATAAAACCATCTGGAATGTGCATTCTGAAGTTCAGGTTTTTGGAACCATTACACATAGGTCTGACCCTAGCCTTAGTTACTCAAAGCCCTCTCACAGCTGTCATTTGGGCTAATTAAATCCCCTATTTGAATATTGACTGTGGGTGCCCCTTCAGGACCCTTGCACTTTGGGTAACACCTGCTCTGGGCATGATAATTGCCTTGGCTTGCTATTTTCTCCCTGCTTCTGGGGGAAAAAAACATACATACTGCCTCTGCAATAGCGTTGCTAAGATTGGTGTCACCCAGGGCAGTAACACATGTTGTCACCACCTCCATTGACCTCCTCCCATATCACACCATACAGAATCCTTAGTAATGATTTTTGTACTGATGTTACTCATAAATTGGAATTCCTGTATATCACTGAATATAATGGCAATAGTATGTAGAGAGATCTTGTAGCACCTTTGAGACTAACTGAAAAAAAGAAGTTGGCAGTACGAGCTTTTATAGATTAAGTCTATTTCCTCGGATGCATTTGGTGGAGTAGAATATATATATGCTATTAGTGTATGAGAATGTCAATTTAAATTAAAAATCCTTTGGAAATGAAGTGACAAGTTCAGTTTTAATGATGATCAAATGGTGAACAATGGTGAACAAAGACAGAGGACTTGTACATCAACCTGGAGTAGAAACAACACAAAGGATGAGCTTTGTTTAGCTACATTCCATTTCTCAATCTGACCCTCTAAAATCCATCATGAAAGCCATGTAGCTGTACCAAGTGAAGGGGTTCTGCAGAACTGGAGTGTGGGATGCTGAACGATGGTACATCATCTTCCCCAACTATCCAGTGTGCCATTTTTCAGTGCCCCATTCACAAACCTCTTTGTTTAGTATAGCTGCATGGCTTCTAGGGAAGGTTTTATGGGCATTTGTACTCATAGCAATGGTGTTACAATCATAAATGTGAACAGAAAATGGTTATGAGGTCATAAGTGTAGTTTGCATCATTGAAATTGCCTAACAGGATGCTAGCCAAAGTTTAGGAAAGTTAGTTTTGGAGTACAAACTCCCAGAATGCCAATGGCTGTAGTCCAAAAATATTTTCTCCAAGGTCTGTGCTATTCTTTGTCCAAGTCCAGTGTTCCATCAATAGAATCAGAAAGGGTAAAAAATAAGTGGCTCATATTGCTGGAAAACATATGAGAACATTATTTCCTTATGAAACACGTTTCCTTTCTTTATCTCAAGATGAAAACATTGTATATGTCAAGCACCCTTGTTCTTATTTAGAAAGACAGTTCAATGTGTTGTTTACCTTACAGTCCTGATCTGACTCATTGTTCCAATAGTCTTATGAGACAGGCCAGTGCTGGACTAAGGACTTGCCCATGACATTATTGGGAATCCCTAATGGCTAAGAGAGGATTTGAACTTGGCACTCATGGCTAAAGTTTAATTCTTTCGTTCACCTCTTCCTCTACCCAGGGAAAGTTAACTGTATGGATGAAACAGATGGAGAAACAGAATCCTAGAGTTGGAAATGACTCTAAGAGCCAGCCAGTCTAACCCCCGCCATGCAAGAAAGCACAACTAAAGCACTTTTAAGAGATGGCCATCCAAACTCTGTTTAAAAATTTACAAACAAGGAGGTTTTTAAATAGCATCCTTTCTGTGCATTTCTAGAATCCCCTTTCAAAGCCATCTCCATGTTGGTGGCTACTGTTACTTGCCGTGTGGTGGTTCAATTTTAATTCTTCTTAAAAAGCCCAACACATTTCAGCCTTGTCATCAATAGGCCTTTTTCAAAGGCTATTATAAAATGGATTTTAAAAAATGTATTTATTATAGTTGTGGTATTGGGACAACACAAAAATCACTTCTAAATTTCTTAAAAATAAAACGGTTTATCTATTGTCTGTATTATTGTATGCATATCTATTACCAGAAATTTATGGAGTTATCCAATCATATGGATAATAGATACTATTTTATTTTTAAGAAATTACGTTTTTAGAAGCGATTTATGTGTTGTCCCAATACCACAACTGCAATAAATGTGCTTTTATTTATTTTATAATATTCCCTGATGAAGACCAATTGGTGACAAGGCTGAAATGCATTGGCTTTTAAAGAAATATTTTTGGACCATCACACAAGTGGGACTTTGTTTCCTTTGATTCTTCTACTGTGAATTCATGCTTTCCAGTGTTTTGTTGTGAGGCTACTGTTATTGAAAGAAGTGGGGGGAATGGGACCTGGGGTCCCCACCAACCATGAGATTTGGAGTAATTTAATAGCTCAACAGAAGGCCTGCAAAAAGCTGGGTAACCTTGAGGATTGTTTTTACCTGTGTATAGCAGTTCTAACTGCAGGAGGACTCCAAGTTTAATTAATTTTTTAAAAAAGTTTTATTTAGAAATAGGCAAGTGAACACACAAACACATAGTAAGAATTCAGTCCAAGACACCCTATAAGGCTAACTGAAATAGAGGTATGGAAATGGGATAGCAGAGGCCTAGGGTTGTAGAGAGGGTAATAGTTACCAGTCCTGAAGAGGAATCCATGGAAAGTGGGGTGTCAGTCAGATAGTCTGAGGGTGACACCATGAGTGAAGGAGACCCTCTGTACATACATGAGGCTAGAGCTGGGGCTGATATTTATATCTGATTTCCCAGCTTTGAGAGGTAATTGGTACTATTTTGTAGTGCAATAAAAACCTGGTGGTCTTCCCACAGAATCAACAATGGGAATCTGGAATGACTGATGGTTTTAACTTCAGAGTCACAAACATTGGTTGGATTTAGGACAACCCCAAGGTAGATGGATAGGGACATTGGCTGGGAACATGGCAGGGGGAGGTAGGAGATACTGCCTTACTCACCTTAGTGCCATGGGATTGTCTTTGTCTCCAGTGCAAGACATTATGCATAAAGCATGGGGGATGATGGAGTGACCAACAAACCTATTTAACCTTTCTCTTGATATTGCCTAAATCCTCCACATGTCTTCCGATCAATGTGCCTTTCTTATGGGAAGCTTCCTAGTGTTTTAAAGGTCATCATGACCTTGTAAAACATGGCTGGCTCTTAATATGAAAATATGAAACCCCATATACAGTGTGGGGGTGTTGGGGGTGCTAACACTAGCCCCTTATTTTGTGGTAGCAAATTCTGTAGCCTATGTACAGGCATTGTTCTGTCCTGAAGGCTCCATCATTCAAATTTCATACTTCAGGTAAGCTTTCCCCAGGTTCCACTTCTTGCACAGCTGAATCATTCACCACTCTATGGAACTCTTTTTATTTTCATGCTTTGCACTGAAGCTAAAAGATTCCCTCATAAAGCTAGGCTCCCTGGTAAACTTGTCCTTTCCACATGCCTAGGGTTGGCTCTGCCGTAGGCATGAAAAGGCTCAATAACCTTCTATTGATCGCCTGCTAAACTATTGGAATTTATGACCCACAGAGAACAACAGGAGCACTGTATCTGGAAGAGGTATCAAGCAGCCTAACAATTGATGCCTTGTGAATGCTAGTTTGCAGGTGTCAGGAGGAAGTCTTCCTTCCCAGTTCTGGTTGGATATGTTCCCAAGCTCTGGTGATTGTAGCTGTCTATCTTTCCAAGTTCTACAGCTGATGCTATAAGAATAATTGTGCACTAGATGGAGATACAGGCTGGCATCCTGTTAGTGATTTATGCATACATATATTCCCCTATAGAAGCAATTGGACATATTTTTTTTTGATGCAGAAGTCCAGTATTCCACATGTGGTGTGACTGTGCATGGTACATAGAGATATTCACTGGGTATTACACATGCATATGTGTGTTGTATGTTGCAACCATGCGTTTCATGTTTGTTTCAAATTTCACTTGCACAATGCTGAAATTCACTAATGCACAATCATTATGTGACTCTATTAGGGTAAAGTCACACTCCATCTTCATGGTGTAGGATCCCAGTCAAGATGTGAAGAGGAAAAGAATATGGTGATGGAGATTAAAGTGGGAGAACTTTAGCAGATCTGGCATGCAATTTAATGAGACATTGGTTGAGTTAGACTCATAGAATCTTAGAATCTTAGAGCTGAAAGGGGCTGCAATGTGCCATGCAGAGCACACAACTAAAGCACTTCTGAAAGAAAGGAGGGAATAGAATTTGTGAGTGTGATAAGTTCATGTTTTACCACTGATTTATATCAGCTAAATTTTCTGATGTATAGATTTCTTTCTTCTCTGACCCCAAACCTAGGAAGATAATTCTTGGAGTATGGAAAACCTCAGTGGAAGGCAACGGGAAACCTCCTCTGAATAAATCCGCCAATAATAATAATAATAATAATAATAATAATAATAATAATACCTTTAAGGTAACATGGTTCCCATTTATTTCCTATTTAAATCAAATTAATGAGGAAAGAAGTCATATTTTATCAACCTATAGTTCCATTTGGAAAGGATTAATCCAATAGAACGAATAATTGCAGGGAGATTTTCTTTGCATTTCAAGACCAGGATAACATAACTCATGCCCTATGGTCTATGTAAGCATTTGTCAGTGTTTTTGTGCTGTTGATCTATCTTTCTGTTGTTTTTTTAATGAATTTTTTTTAATGAATAAATTTTATTAAAAACAAAACAAAAACAAATCTTGCCAGGAAAACCTGTAACAAGGCCACCATAAGCCAGAACTGATTTGAAGACATGTTCAAAACATGGATGAACATCAATTTGCTTACTTTTATTTATTCTTCAAATATAGTTTTCAAAGAATGTGGGTGTTGTTATTATTGTTAATGTTGCAAGAATGAAATTGACCATAAACTGGAACTGGATTAAGTAACCCCCAGGTTGATAGTAATTTGGGAAACAATCTAAATATATGAGGAAAACATCTTCTCCTTTGGGTTAGAGGTGTTTTTCTTCTTTCTCTGTTCCATCCCTCTAACAACCAGGATGAATACAGGCACTAGAAGAAAAGTGCTAAAGTGTATTGCATTTCCTGGCAAAACCAGCATTAAGAGGTAACTTTGATCAAATTTATTTATTAAGCACAACTAAGTGCAGGAGCAAATGAAATTGCCCTGAGAATAAAAAGGAAGGCCATAATTCCATACAGAGCTAATTGGTGTTTAAGGCCATAATTACTGCATACCACTCTGTGCCATGTTGTTGAAAGCTTGAAGAGAGAGCAGCAGAGCAAGGGGGCAAAAAAATGCAATTAAGCATCACTAAAGGAGCCAGCGTGGCATAGTGGTTTCAAGGTTGGACTATGACTGTGGAGACCAGGGTTCAATTCCCAGCTCATCTATGAAACTCACTGGGCAAGTCACATGCGATCAGCCTTAGGGAAAGGCAATGGCAAATCTCCTCTGAACAAATCTTGCCAGGAAAATCCCATGATAGGTTCACCTTAGGGTCGCCATAAGTCAAGTAATGATTTGAAGGCACACAACACACACACAAAGAAAGACATGCAGTTTCTGCAGTCCTGTGGAAATGAGTCATTTTGCTCATGCGATGCAGTCAGACAGTCCAGGACTACCCTGGAATATAGTCAGGAGGTGGGACCTACAAGACACAGAAGGGACACAAAATAACATCACAAGAAAACTGTCCAGAAAAGGTAACTGAACCTTTACATAATGATGACCTTGCCAAAAGATGTCATTTAGTCAAAGAATACATCTCCTATATAGCATCAATAACTCTGGTTAAAACCCAAGGGTCCTACTTGTTCTAAAATTCTGCTTTCTGACAATTTTATTTAATATTTCTCTTCCATTAATTTTTTAAAAAATGCAATTATAGCATCATAGAATCTTAAAGCTGGAAGAGATCGTCTTGCCATGCAGGAGTACACCCCCTTGCCATGCAGGAATACACAACTAAAGCACTCCTGAAAGGTGCCCATCCAATTTCTATTTTAAAACTGTATATTTGGTGTGCGGGCATTCAACACAAGAGTTGTGTAGCACAGCTATTCTCTGTAACTGCATGCAGAGATTTCTTTTACACAATGCCAATGTAGGATCTTTGACAGTTTGGGGGGTTTTGACACAAAGGTTGTGTGCTTTAGACTCCCCCTTTTCTAGCTAAAAAGAAGGACAGTCTACTACCCTCTGAGGCAGTCTATTGCATTATTGAACACCTTTTAAAGTCAACTTCTTCCTAATGTTTAGGTGGAATCTCTTGTCTTCTAATTTGAATCCACTGGTTTGTGTTCTAATTTCTGAAGCAGCAGAAAACAAGCTGGCTCCATCTTCTACATGACATCCCTTTCGATATTTAAAGATAGCTATCATGTCACCTCTCAGTCTTCTCTTCTCCAAGCTTAACATATCCAGCTCCTTCAGTTGTTCCTCACAAGGTTTGGTTTCCAGACCTTTGATCATCTTGGGAATCCACTCAATCCTCTCATTTCTCTGTGTGGTTTTGTAGAGGCTGACATGATACTGTAGGCCAAGGATGGGCAAAGTGGTGTCCTGGGAAGACATGCATCCTCAAAAACTATGGCTCGAATTCTGTGAGTGTCTTAGATGTGTATAAATTTCTGCATGGGAATAGTTGGGTAATTCTGTTTGAGGTGGAATGCCTTCAAACTTGCAGAAGTGGAGTTGCCCATACAGGGCATAGTGGACAGATGTGCATTGTTTATGGAGGTGTATGCATACATGGATGTGTGTTGTACATGAGTGCATACTGTGCATTATGCTGGGATGCAAATGAACATTCAGTTGTGCATCCAGTTACATATTTGGTGTGTGGGCATTCAGCACAAGAGTTGTGTAGCACTGTTATTCTCTGTAACTCTGCATGCAGACATTCATTCTAGGCAATGCCAATGTAGAATCTTTGCCAATTTTTTGGGGGGGTAGGGGCTTTGACACAAAGGTTGTGTGCTTTAGACTCCCCTTTTTCTAGCTAAAAAGAAGATGGATTGCTACTCCTTGGGCATTCCAAATATATTTTAAAGGGGACTTCCAGGAGTAGCAATCCAATGCATTGTGTAACATTAAAATACAACATTGTTTTGTGTTTTGTCGTTTTTGGCAGTCTAGGCAGCCATCAGATGCCCCTGGGAGAGAAAACTGGTTCCTGGGTCTGCCACAGCTACATATCCATGCTAACATCCTCAAGTGCAAACATTTATCACTTAATACCAAAGTGAGGACCATTCATGCCATGGTATTTCCAGTTTCTATGTATGGGTATGAGATCTGGACAGTGAAGGAAGTTTCTGAGAAGAGAATCAATTCATTTCAAATGTGGTGCAGGAGGAGAGTTCTGCAGATGCCATGAACTGCTAAAAAGACAAATGAAGGGTTCCTAATGCAAACCAGGCTTGAATGCTCACTGGAAGCCAATCTCAGAGTTTTTGGCAGACAGTACCCCAATCTTTTAAAACAATTTCTAAGTAAGACTGAGTGCTGGAAATGTTTTCTTCAAATAAACAATGAAAATGTTAAGTTATCAAGAATACACAAATTTTTGTATGGTGATGCATTGTGTCCTATGCCGAAATCTGAGCAGTGGCAGCTGGTGGCTTTCATATCAGTGGGGTAGTGAAGCGACTCTGGACTTTGTCCTGAACTTTAAAGGGATTATCCAAGGCATTTAATGTATTTGATGGGATAGGGTCTAGCACTTTGCTTATCTCTTTTAAAATCTGAATTAAAGTCCCATTGAAATGGAAGCCACCAGCAGCCACCAAATCTAAGCAAGAGGATTGTAATTACTATATATGCAGTTGATGTTGTTGTGTGCCTTCAAGTCACTTCTGACTTATGGAAACCCTCAGGTGACCTTATTATGGGTTTTTCTCAGCAAGATTTGTTCACATAAGGTTTACCACTGCCTTCCCCTGAGGCTGAGAGAGTGTGACTTTCCCAAGGTCACCCAGTCATTTTCCCAGTGGGCTGACCAGAAATTTGAATCTAGGTCTCCAGAGTCTTAGTCCAATGCTCAAATCACTACAACACACTGGTGTAGTGTTAGTTTTAAAAGTGCCAGATGACTGTTGTTTCACTGCAACAGATTAACATGGCTGCCTGCTTTGAACACAGAACCCTGATGTCTCTCCAGTCACAGGAACATTGGTATTGCTTTATACCAATCTGAACATTGGTCCATATAGTTCAGTACTGTGTATCCTGACCATCAGTGGCAGTGCGATCCAGGCAGGAGTCTTTTCTAGGCATGCCAGGGATTGAATCTAGGATCTTCTGCAAGGAAAGAATGTGCTTCTGCTACAGAGCCATGCCTCCCAGTGTAGCAAACAAAGCTCTGTTGGTAATATCAAAGCCTGCTGCCAGTGGACACCTCCCTTCTGTTTTTGGTCCATGACCTGGCCTTTTGTGCTGTTAAGGCCTCATGGGGCTAGTAGGTGAAAAAGAAAGCATATCTCCATCAATTTTAGTGTACTAGTATTTGACAATCATGTCACAGATAGGATGAGAAACAGTTGACAGATCAACTGGCTAAAGAAATCTAGTGTGGAACTATTTTAATATTTTGCCCAGGGTACCCAAATCGTCTCTTTCTCTCTGTCTGTATTTTGCAAGCCTTTGTTCACATGTTTAATAGATGCTGATGAGATGAAGTGCTGGATATTCTGCAATCCATTTGCTTTTCATTGAATGATAGAGTTGGAAGTACCTCAAAGATAATCTAGAGCAGGGGTCCCCAACCTGCGTTCCAAGGACCTCTTAGAGCTCCCAGGTGCTCTGTGGCCGCTGCAGGAAAATGAACAAAAAAAAAAAAAAATTGAACGAAATCAAAGAATAAGAATATATTCTTATATATACTCCTAAACACCATTAACTTGTAAAACATAGGGTAGGCCTCTTAGGGGTTCCGCCATAGAAATAAGGCTCTGTGAGTCAAAAAGGTTGGGAACCCCTGATCTAGTGCAACTCCTGGCAATGGAGGCAATCTCTATCAATGTCCAACATGACTAGGAAATTCTTAATAATGCTTACTTTAAAAACCATATAGTTTTAACCCATTGGTTTGGTTCATAGAATCATAGAATTGGAAAATATCCCAAGAGCCATCTAATTCGATCTCCTGCTATGCAAGAATACAGAGCTAAAGTACTCCTGAGAGATGGTCATTCAGTTTCTGTTTGAGGCCACCAAAGAAGAAATGTTCACCACATGCTGAGGCAATCTATGCCACTGTTGAACAGCTCTTACACTCAAATTCTTCCTGTTGTTTAGGTGGAATTTCATTTCTTGTAATTTGAACCCATTGATTCATGTTCTCATTGCTATCTGAAGTAGCAAAAACAAGTATTCCCCATCTTCTAAATGATGTCCCTTAAGATATTTAAGATGCAGTAACTCATGGTGTCACACCCCCATTGACTTCCTCCCATACCACACCATACAGAATCCTTACTAATGTTTTTTGTGCTAATGTTACTTGTAAATCATAATTCCCATATAATACTGAATGCAATGGTGATAGTTGTTATATAATCAACCAGCAAAATTAAAATTATACCATTAAAGTACAATATCATATCTCTCCTTTCTCTTCCCACTGAGCCTCACCCCACCCATGCAATCTCTTCAGCATTTTAAAGGGATGCAGGTGAACACCAAAGCTCATTGTATTTTATCTCGGCTTTATTTTTAACTTTATGATGGTTTAATTCTGTTTTAAGGGATGAGTGGGTTAGAGGTGGGAGGTAGGAATTGTTTTTATCTGTTGTACTTTTAATCTGTTGTACACCGCCCCGACTGCCGAGCAGTGGGGCGGGTTATAAATAAAACTTATTATTATTATTATTATTATTATTATTATTATTATTATTATTATTATTATTATTATGCACAGCCTAAATGTATTTCATGTAGCTAAAGTGAAAATTTGATAAGATGTGATGGCTTTTAAGAAAATTTAAAAGGAATAAAACTTTTAAATAATTTAAAAAAATTACAACCTGAAGCCTCTTCTTTCTCTTTCCACTGAGCCTCACCCCACCCATGCAATCTCTTCAGCGTTTTAAAGGGATGCAGGTGAACACCAAAGCACCAAAGGCAGATGTTTGGGAAGCAATGGTATCACCTGGTCTGGCCCACACACCCTGCACCCTCTTCTCCAGCACATCTCAAAGGAGTTGATTTTCTTCCTATCAGCTTTCTTCACTGTCTAGCTCTCACAACCACACATAGAAATAGGAAATACGATGGCATGGACCTACCTTTAGATCCTACCTTTAGTATTTAATAATATATCTTAGCACTTCAGGATCTTGTCTATTTCCTTCATAGCTGTCCTTCCAAGTCTAACCCCCTTGATTGTTTGTTGTTAGCTGCCCTCAAGTCGACCTCAACTCATGGAGACACTATGAATGAGACATTTTCCAAGAGTCCCCCCCCCCTTCTCCACTGCACTACTTAGGTCTTGCAAATTCATGCCCGTGACCTCCCTGATTAAGTCCAGCCATCTGGCATGAGGTCTTCCTTTCCTTCTTCTTTAAGCAGAGGCTGGATGGCCATCTGTCGGGGATGCTTTGATTGGGAGTTCCTGCATTGCAGGGGGTTGGACTGGATGGCCCTTGTGGTCTCTTCCAACTCTATGATTCTATGATTCTTCTGCCCTCCACCATTCCTAGCAATATTCTCTTTTCTAGCATTCCATGCCTTCTCATTAGGTGACCAAAGTATGACAACCTCAGTTTGTTCATCTTGACTTCCAAGGAGACTTCAGGCTTGATCCATTCAAGGAGCCATTTGTTTGTCTTTTTGGCTGTCCATGGTATCTTAAGCACTTTTCTCCAGTACCACATCTCAAAAGAAGTGATTTTCTTTCTTTCTTTCTTTCTTTCTTTCTTTCTGTCTGTCTGTTGTTGTTGTTTTTTAACTGTCCAGCTCTTGCATCCATACATGGTGATGGAGAATACAGTGACTTGAACAATTCTCACTTTAGTGCTCAGTTGTATATCTTTACTCTTCAAGATCTTTTCCAGTTCTTTCATAGCTGTCCTTCCCATTCCTAGTCTTCTTATTTCTTGACTGCATTCGCCATTCTGATCTTTACACTTTCTTCTTTGATCTTCCTTAGTAGTTGTTCAAGGTCTGTGATACTTTCTGCAAGTAGTATGGTCTCATCTGCATATCAGATTGTTGATATTCCTTTCTGTGTGCTCTTTATGTTGGTGAAGCTGGAGCACGGAGGTCTATGGTACTGAAATCAGAATGCTGAAGCCAGTGCACTGTGTATGAGCTGAAACAGACTGCCTCGAAATATCGGCTTCCTGGTGGCTCACAAGTGTGGCATTTATACACTGCGTGCCCCAACACCCCCCTGAAGCTGGTGTTACACTGCCCATCCAACTACATGTGGGCTGGCTTCATGGTGCTCCAACTATGCAGCATTCATGTGCCACACGCTGCATTCCACAGAAGCACCACAAAGCCACTGTGGTGCAGGAAAAGTCAGCTTTTTGCCAGTTCAAAAAGGAGTGGCAATTTGCCACTTCTTTTGGGGCCAGCAAAAAGCCAAGTTGGGGCTGTGGCATGTGGGTTGGCTTCAAGACTATGTTACTGAAGCCAGTGGGCTGTCTGTGGTGCTGAAGCCAGAGCATTGGAGCCAGAGTGCTGTTTATGTTATTGAAGCCTGAGTGCTGAAGCCTAAGCCTTGTTCATGGTGCTAAAGCCAGAGCACTATAGCCTAAGCCAGGGGTAGGCAACCTAAGGCCCGGGGGCTGGATGCAGCCTGCCAAGGCCTTTGGACCGGTCCCAGGCCGGTCCTGCCACCGCCGCCGCCTCTGCCACTGCCCCCCGCCGCTGCCGCTGCCCGCCATGATGATATTGATTATTGTTGTTATTACTTGTTCTTGGGGTTTTCTTGGCAAAATCTCCACAGGGTTTTTGCCATGGCTTTTCTGGGGCTGAGAAAGTGTGCATGCATATTTTTTTAAATTTTTATTTTGTTTTATTTTATTTTATTTTATTTATTTATTTTTGGTGCTTCGCCCCCCCCCCCCAATTGTCTGAGGGACAGTAATCCGGCCCCCGGCTCAAAAAGGTTGCCTACCCCTGGCCTAAGTGCTGTGGCCTAAGCCTTGTTCATTATGCTTAAGCCAGAGTGCTGCGGCCTAAGCCTAAAGTGCTGGAGCCTAAGCCTTGTCCATGGTGCTGAAGCCAGAGTGCTGTAGCTCAGGGGTAGGCAACTTAAGGCCTGGGGGCCGGATGCGCCCCCCCGAGGCCTTTGGACCGGCCCCAGGATGGTCCTGCCACTGCCACTGCCACTGCCCACCATGATGATATTGATTATTGTTGTTATTACTTGTTCTTGGGGTTTTCTTGGCAAAATCTCCACAGGGTTTTTGCCATGGCTTTTCTGGGGCTGAGAGAGTGTGCATGCATATTTTAAAAAAAATATTTTTTATTTATTTATTTATTTATTTATGGTGCTTCGGCCCCCCAATTGTCTGAGGGACAGCAACCCAGCCCCCGGCTCAAAAAGGTTGCCTACCCCTGCGCCTGAGCCGAAAGCGCCGGAGCCTAAGGACCTGTCCATGGTGCTGAAGGCAGAGCGCTGTCCGAGGTCCTGAATCCTGAGCGCTGGAGCCTAAGCCTTGTCGGTGGCGCTGAAGTCCGCGCTCTCTGTCTCTGTCTGTCTCTGTGTGCCCGCCTCTCTCTGGGTAGACTGCTCCTGCACTGCTCCTCAGTGACGTAGCGGAACGTGCGAGCGGTTCAGCCCCAGTGTCCCTGTTCTCCAGGGCCAGAGAGCGAAGAGCATCAGGAGGAAGAGGAGGAGGAGGAGGAGGAGGAGGAGAGGCAGAGGCCAAGAGTGTGTGCCTGTGTCCGAGGGGGTGCCTGTCGACCCGCCTGCCAGCCCCAGCGCCCTTCCTCCGCCTCTCTCTCGGTGTGTCTCCAGCGCAGAGCCGGGAAAGAAGCGTCTCTCCCTCCGGGGGCATCCCGCTCGCCCAGCTCCCAACCCATGAGGTATTGTGGCCATGTGTCCGGTCTGGAGCAAAGGGTTATTGCCATCCTAAGTTGCCCCCGGCGATTATGGGCTGTATTGGCTCCAAAACCACCATCGGTAAGAGTCGCCTGCCTTGCGGTGGAGGAGAGGAAAGGAAAGGGAAGGGAAGGGAAGGGAAGGGAAGGGAAGGGAAGGGAAGGGAAGGGAAGGGAAGGGAAGGGAAGGGAAGGGAAGGGAAGGGAAGGAAAGGGGGCGGAGGGGGAAGGAAGGAAGGAAGGAAGGAAGGAAGGAAGGAAGGAAGGAAGGAGGTGCTGGTGGCGGCGGCTGTGAGAGCCCTTGGACTCATCTCTGACTTAGGGAGACCCTCTCAAGGGGGACTTTTCTGGGCCAGATCGGACACGGATATGGGCTTGGGAGCATTCTTGCCAAACGTAAGGGGGTGGGTGGGCATTGCTTCTCCTTTCTAGGGTGCTTGTGGGAATTGGGGGAGGAAAGGAGGGAGGAAGGAAGGAAGGAAGGAAGGAAGGAAGGAAGGAAGGAAGGGCGGGCAGGGAGGCGTGCAATCCTGTTTCTCTCTATGTGTGTGTTTGTGCAGAGATTGGGGGTGGCTGGCTCCGGATCGGGCTGCAGTGAGAGCCTGGCATGCTTCCTCGAGAGGAGAGGATGCGCGCTGGGCTTCCCTTGGGAGGGATTGCAGCCTTCCTCGCCTTCGTCGGAGCCTGGTTGTTTTTCCAGCCCAGAGGCTTGGCATCCTCCTCCTCCTCCTCCTCCCCCTTCCCTGCCTCCCTTGGCTGCCTGGCTTGGCTTCCCCACCCTCCTCCTCCTCCTCCTCCCGATGCCTTTCCCGGCCGGAGCCCCGCGCGATTAGCATGCCAGGGCAGCCTTCCTGTTGCCAAGGCACCGCAGCTCTCCTTAGCAGACCTTCAGCCTCCTCGACAAGAGCCCCCTCCCCATTCCAGGCGCCCAAGGCTTCTCACCCCCCCCCCCATTTGATCCCAGGAGTAGGGAAGGAAGGAGAGGAAGGACCACCACGCCCAGCCTCCAGCCTCCCTTCTCCTGCAACCAAAGAGCAAGCGGGGAGCCTGGATCGGGGCCCAAGGAGGGGCGAAGGGGCGCCTGGACGCCTCCCAAGAGTTCAATCCAAAGGCTCCCCCTTTGGATCCCAGCCCCTTGCCCAAAGGGATGGCCAGTCTTGCCCAACTGGGCAGGCAATGGGAAGGCAGCAAGACCCAGGGTGGGAGGCTCTTGTTTGGTGGGAGGGAGATGAAGCTTCGGGAGGGAGAATCGTAGAATCATAGAGTTGGAAGGGACCACAAGGGCCATCCAGTCCAACCCCCTGCCATGCAGGAACTCTCAGTCAAAGCATCCCCGACAGATGGTCATCCAGCCTCTGTTTAAAGACTTCCAAAGAAGGAGACTCCACTACACTCCGAAGGAACGTCTTCCACTCTCAAACAGCTCTTACTATCAAGAAGTCCTTCCTAATGTTGAGATGGAATCTCTTTGTGGGCTCCTCCTTTCCCAAAGGGATAGTCAGTCTTGCCCAGCTGGGCAGGTAGAAGGAAGCAAGACCCAGGGCGGGAGGCTCTTTTTTGGTGGGAGGGAGATCAAGCTTTGGGAGGTAGAATCGTAGAATCATAGAGTGGGAAGGAACCACAAGGGCTATCCAGTCCAACTACATTCTGCCATGCAGGAACGCACAATCAAAGCACTTCGGACGGATGCCCATCCAGCCTCTGTTTAAAAACCTCCAAAGAAGGAGACTCTGCCACCCTCCAAGGCAGCAGCATCTTCCACTCTCAAACAGCTCTTGTCGCCAGGAAGTTCTTCCTAATGTTGAGCTGGAATCTCTGTTCCAGCAGTTTGAATCCATAGCTCCATGTCCTAGTCTCTGGAGCAGCAGAAAACAAGCTTGCTCCATCCTCAATATGACAACCTTTCAATATCACCTCTTAACCTTCTCGTCTCCAGGCTAAACATACCCAGCTCCCTAAGTCACTCCTCATAGGGCATGGCTTCCACCATTTTCATCATTTTGGTAACCTTCCTCTGGACATGTTCCAGCTTGTCAACAACCTTTTTGAACTTCTGGTGCCCAGAACTGGATCTATTGAGTAGCCCCCCCCCAATCCCAGGCCCCAAGAAGAAGGTGACACAAAAGACTGCGATCCAGGTCCTATGACACATGCATCTTATGTACTAATATCAAATGTTCTGGGGGTGGGGTAGGAATGTTAGCTCTTGAAACAAGGGCAAAAAAAGTCCCATGGCACCTTAAAAGACTATCAAGTTTATTGGTCATAATCCTTCATATGGGCTGTAGTTCCCAAAAGCTGGTTCTTGTTAGCATTTTAAGTTGCTGCAAAAAGCCTGGCTGTATTCTTGTGAGTTACTGTGGGTTACAGCTAGGATTCTGCTGCCTTCCCATCTACGTGGCAGCTCTTTTTCTCTGCACTCCACTCCACTTGTGAGCCCAACATTGGTCAATTCAACACAGAGAGCCTGGGCTGCCATAAACTTGGAATGAACTTCTTTTGAAATCATTGGGATGCAGGTCAAATGGAAATGGTTCGTTTGAGGATGCTTGACTTCAAGGAGAAGTTGACAAAAAGTTTCCTAGGTAGGGGGGATGATGGTGGCGGGAAAGATCATACATGGATGCATGTATGGATCTTAATGCTCCATTTCCTGCTCATTGACTCACCCAGGATGCTCAGAGGAACAGATAGATTGAAATCAAAATCCATAAGGGTAAACACTGATGAAACTCTCGGGACGACAGTGATAGAATTAAGCAACACAACAGAGGAAAGGGCTACCATAGGTCAGACTTAAAACTGGTCGGCTCAAGGGCCTGAGGTCTTGATTTGGCATGAAATTGATATCAGAGTCAATACCAGGCTGGAGAAAGAATCCCAGAGCTCAGACACATATTCATAATTGGCTGGGAGAGAGCTGGAGAAAGGCTTCTGGGAGTAAACTTAATACAAGAACAAGTTGAGGTCTCTGTGTGTATATAAAGGACTTTAATTAGCAGAGTGGATTAGAGGTGTTTGGACCGGCTCTTTGGATCTGACCCCTTCTTTAGGAAATAATTCCCTTTCCCTTCTCTTTCTCTCTCTCTACCCACCTACCCCAGTTCTCCTTTAATAACATGTTTGTCATTGACTCAAGTGGCTACATTCCTGCCTCTGCAATATGCCGAGAGATATGATCCACACTCAGAGACATGTTGCTTTCTGAATAACAAGTGCCAAATGCTGGCCATGGGAGAAAAAGATGGTTTATTACCTGCATGGTTTGCATCCCCAGCATGTGCTTGGGAGCAGAGACTGCTTTGTTCTGGCCCGTGTTCTTGGGAAATAGCATTTGCTTGTACAGCTTGGTTCTCAGCACTTGTTAATGCAGTGCTGCCACTGTTGCTTTGGCTCAGGGGCTTGCATCCCTCCGCAGTATGTGTCTGTCGGTCCACCTGTCAGCAGTTTCTCCTTATGTTTCTGAGTTAAAAGCACCCCCCCATAGCTCCCTGCTCCATAGTATTTTCTGTCACTGAGCCCCCTTCACATTGTTTGTTCAGAACACCTCATGTTACAGCAAGTTCCTTAGATCTAGATATTCTCCACCAACACATTGGATTATTTTTCCTTTCTCATATTAGGAGAGAGCCCAATGGGGTCATTTATTAAAGCAAAGTGGTGAATAATCCAGGAGACGCAAAAAGAAGGCCTTCTTCACAGGGTGCAGAGTTAAACGGTGGCATTCACTTCCACAAGATGAAGTGATGCCCACCTCTGTGGTCTTTTATGGTTTTCAAAGGGGATTAGATAAATCCATGAAGGCTAAGGTTACCAATGGCTACTAAGCATAAGGAATATATATATAGTATCAGAGGATCTGTTCTGCATGTAAATGATTCAAGTCGATTCAATGGCAGTTAACAACAAGTATCAGAGGTAGGCATTGTGCCTCTGGTTAGCAGTTGCTGCATGAATAGCTTGTGGGCTGCCCAGAGTCACCTGGCTGGGCTAGAAAGGCTTTAGTCTGAACTGGCTACTGGGCTCTTTCAATGCTTGTAAGAGAAAAGATTCCTAATGCTCTTCATTTGTATTTCTATCACCTCTTGTTTGTTGTTGTTGTTAGCTGCCCTTGAGTGGACTTCCTCTCATAGTAACCCTGTGAATGAGAGATCTCCTAGACCCCCTCCCCAAGTCCTCAACCTTTCTGTTCAAGGTCTGCAGTTTCAAGCCTGTGTCTTCCCTGACTGAGTCTAACCATCTAGTCTAGACAGTATGGTCTTCCTCTCTTTCTACTGCCTTCCACCTTTCCTAGCATCATTGTCTTTTCTAATGATTTATTTTTTCCTCATGATAGGGCCAAAGTACACCAACCTCAGTCTATCATCTTTGCTTCCAGAGAAGGTTCAGGCTTGATCTGTTCTAGGACCGATTTGTTTGCCTTCTTGGCCATCCATCGTATTCCCAGTTCTTTTCTCCAGCACCACATTTCAAATGAGTTTATTTTCTTCCTATTGACTCCCCCCCCCCCCCCACTATCCAGCTCTCACATCCTTACCTTGGGATGGGGAGTACAATAGCTTGGACAATCTTCACTTCTTCGCTTTTTATCTTTGCACCTTAGTTTCTTGTTCCGTTCTTTCGTAGCTACCCTTCCCAATCCTAGGCTTCTGATTTCTTGACTGCAGTCTCTGTCCTGATCAATAGTTGAACCGAGATAAGGTACTGTTTTGACAATCCCAATTTTCTCATTGTCTAGTATGAATTCTTGTAAGATCTTCCATGGCCGATATTTATCATTATTAATGTTCAGCATCAATCCAATTTTTTACTCCTTCTTTAATGTACAGAAAATAGATACTAGAGTGGTAGAAATAGCATTGACTGATCTATGGCCCATGGCCATCCCTTCAGTGAGGGAGCACATTTTACAAATATGTGCTCATCCACTGCCATAAAAGCTGGTCCTTCAGTCTTCAGGTAATACTATATATTACAATAGATGTGTTGCATGCAGCTGATGCTTACTTTCTTTTAAAGTCATAGGTAAGCATGTTGTTTGTTGTTGTTGTTGTGTACCTCCAAGTCATTTTTGACTTATGGTGACCCTAAGGTAAATCTATCATAGTGTTTTCTTGGCAGGTTTCTTCAGAAGGGGGCTGTCATTGCCATCCTCCGAGGCTGAGAGCATGTGACTTGCCCAAGGTCACCCAGTGGGCTTTATGGCCAAGCGGGGAATCAGACACTGATCTCCAGAGTCATAATCCAACACTCCAACCACTACACCACACTGGCTCTCCTATAGGTAAGCATGCAGGGGACCAATCCAGATCTGTTTCGCTGAATGTAGGTAGGGAGGTTTAAACCTCATTCCCCCAGTCATTTGCCTCCTAATGCATCCTTTCCCATGCATAGGCTAATCCCCTTAAAACCACTATTGATGCAGGCAGCCAGGAAGAGTCAGTAGCAGGGTCCTTAATGGAGGCAGAGTATCACCATGTTTTTATCTGGAGTTCTCCTGCTATGTGTTCCATTCAATATTTAATTGAGTATCAGGCCCATTTTAAGGGGACACACACTTGTTACCATGACATTTTTTTAAAAAAAATCCAACTGGGTGCCCACTTTCTCATTTATGAGCTTCTCTCCTACATACAGTTTTGTAACTGAAATGGTTTTCTGCTACATATCATCCCAACATTCAGTCAGAGGAGAAGGTGATTTTATGGAACCAGAGAGTAAATATAGAGATGCAAGTATATTTACACACATTATCTGCTGTCTTTAGTGAGTGCAGCTGCGAATCTGAATCTGGTTCATTGATTAAATTGCATGTGTCCCTTTGTTTCCACTGGATGTCCAATAGTCAGGTCTGGGTGTCCCACTTGGACACAATTTTTACTTAAAGATGCTTTGCCTGCCGCAAACACATATTGACCTCAAAGGGGCAGGATATAAATAAATTTTATTATTTTTATTATTATTACTTCAAATGTTTGACTGAAAATCTATCTATCTATCAATCTAGCTAGCTAGCTAGCTAGCTAATCTACTATCCTGCCTTTCTCCCAATCTGGGATTTAAAGTGGCTTACGATATAAGGCTGCATCCATGCTGCAGAAAGAATCCACTTTGACACCACTTTAACTGCCATGGCTCAATGCTATAGAATCCTGGGATTTGCGCACCAGAGCTCTCTGACAGAGAAGGCTAAATAGCCCACAAAACTACAATCCCCAGAATTCTGTAGCATGGGGAAGTGGCAGTTAAAGTGGTGTCAAAGTGGATTCTTTCTGCAGTGCAGATGCAGCCTAAGTTAAAACAAGATAACAGCTAAAACAATATCTAATTCAAACTTTTTTAAAAAATGTTAAACAATCCAATTAAAACATTAATTTAAAACTGTTAAAACAGATTGAAAGCATAGAAATAATAATAATAATAATAATAATAATAATAATACACACCCAATTTCTTTTTAAAAAACACCCTTCTGTACAAACTAGGTAAAAGCTGATGCCCTGCTTAAGAAAAATGGTTTTTGCCTGCTAGTGAAAAGAGAGCAGAGAGGAGACAGGTGGAACCTCTCTTGGGAAGGAGTTCCATAATCTCGGAGCAGTCACTGAGAAGGCTCTCCCCCATGTCCTCACCAGATAAGCCTGGGAGAATGGTGGGAAAAAGAGAAAGCCATCCGGTGAAGATTGTAAGACTTACTGGGGTTGCAGACTGCCAGAAATAGTGCAAATTGAGTCCACTTTTAGGGCTAGGGTTAGGGTTAGGGAATCATGGGAGCTGTAGTTTATTGTGGCACCAGAGCTCTCTGACAGAGAAGGCTCAATGTCTCAGGAAAAAAACAATTCCCATGATTCCCTAGCACTAACCCTAACCCTAAAAGTAGACTCAATTTGCACTATTTCTGCCAGTCTGCAACCCTCTTTAGTCAGGCTCAAGTGGCTTAGGGAGCTGGGTATGTTTAGCCTGGAGAAGAGAAGGTTAAGAGGTAGCATAATAGCCATGTTTAAATATTTGAAAAGGTGTCATATTAAGGATGGAGCAAGCTTGTACTAGAAAGGTGGTTGTGGGGTTGAGGAAGAACCTGCTGCTCCAGAGACTAGGAGACGGAGCAATACATTCAAGCCACAAGAAAAGAGATTCCATCTAAACATTAGGAAGAATTTCCTGACGGTAAGAGGTGTTCAACAGTGGGATACACTGCCTTGGAGTGTGGTGGAATTTCCTTCCTTGGAGGTTTCTAAACAGAGGCTGGATGGCCATCTGTCAGGGGTACTTTGATTGAGTTTTCCTGGGGGGTGGATTGGATGTCCCCTGGGGGTCTCTTCCAACTTTAGGATTTTATGGTATAGTCTTATTGGCTGGGGGATTCTGGGAGTTATAATGCAAAAGTTCTTTTTCAATGTTTCAGTCTGCCAGCTCGAGGTGTAACTCAGCTATTTTACCGTAGGAGTTGTGAGGCAGATGGCTGAGAAGTGGAAGCCACTCTGAGTGTACTAGAAAGGTGGTTGTGGGGTTGAGGAAGAACCTGCTGCACATATGTCACACCCCACAAGCTATTGACATTTTCCAATGGAATTTTTTGTTTCCTTTTTAATATTTTGGATTTTATTTGAGAGAGAAGGAACAAAACTCATTAGATCCTCCCTCCCCTTCTGTGATTAAGCCCAGGAAGTTTTATTCCTTTCCTGTTGGATAGTGTTCCTGAAACTAACTGATTCTCTGCATGCAGATGGATCTTGTCAAACCTTTGAGACTAAGGGCCTTTGCAGACTGCTAGAAATAGTGCAAATTGAGTCCACTTTAACTGTCCTGGCTCAGTGCTAGGGAATCATGGGAACTGTATTTTTTTTCTGAGACATTGAGCCTTCTCTGTCAGGGAGCTCTAGTGCCACAATAAACTACAGATCCCATGATTCCCTAGTACTGAGTCAGGGCAGTTAAAGTGGACTCAATTTGCACTATTTCTGGCAGTCGGCAAAGGCCCTAACAGAGAGAGAATGAAGTTTCTCTGCAGTGTGTGTGTGTGTGTGTGTGTGTGTTGGTCATAGAGCCAGGGTTCTTGTTTCTCTTAAATGGTGTGTGTGTAGGTAGGGGTGTGTGTGTGTAAATTTTCCTGTGTTGCTTTCTGCTTCAAAGCCTTGTACAAAATCCAGCTAACTTTATTCAACCTTTCATAATATTCCATATTACTTTGTGCACAACTTCAGTCTTCTTCAATCTGGTGCTCTCCAGACATACCCTCCAATTGTTTCCTTTTGCTTTTGCAGGGACAGTCCTGATTAATCTTCTACCATCACACTTTTTTTGGTTGCTTTTAAAATATCCCAGTTTCTGTCTCCTCCTCCACTTGTCCTCCTTGTCCTCATTTTACTTCCAATTGCTGCAAACTGAGTTCATTTAATACAGTAACAGGGAGAGGAAAAGAGGGCCTTCCCAGTAGGCTCAGGGAAAAGCAAACTGCTGCAGCCTCTCCTCACTTGTCTCTTCTTCCTCATTAATAACTTCAGCCATCCTGACCACATTCTCATGTTGCTTGGCCACACATGCCCCAGTTTTCCTCTCTGAAATTTTGGAGGGTATGATATTGTAGTGCAGCTCCCACCATCCCCAAACTGCTGGCTGGGTGGTGGTGGTGACTGGACATAGTACAACAATCTAGAATGGCCCAGGTTGAAGGAAGCTTAGAATAACTGCTTGGGGTGTGTGAATGGAGATTGGGGGTTTATGAAATCAATGGGTCATCCTAAATGATATGATCTGGATGGTAACAGTTGTTGACACTCTTGGACAGATGATTTTCTTGGACCTGCTACCCTTTTGGGTGAAGATATTAGGGATTGGATCTGGGTTCTTCCATCTACAAAGCACATGCTATAATAGACCCCACACCAGTGTACCTTATCTTGTTGCCATAGGCAGCATGCCCTCAACCAATCCTCCATATTTCTGCTCCTAGAAATCTCACCTGTTGCCAGAGGACAATCTGCCACTGAAATTCACTGTAGACATCTTGTTGGTCACTGGCAATCTGATCATAATAAAAGAATTGAAAAAAGTTAGCATTTTGGACAACAAATCCCAGAATCCCCTGACTATGCTGGCTTGGGGTTACTAAGACTTGTAGTCCTAAGAGTAACTTTCCCAGGTTCTGGGGCTGCCTAACAGTGAGTTGGGAAGAAAAGAATATTGGAAACCTGTGTGTGTTTGAGTTTGCTCTGTTCATTGCCTGTAAGAATCTTCTATATTACTGTCTAAAGTTGTTTTCCTATTAGGCTGCAAATGCCATCTTGCAAATGCCATCCTTTGTTCACTCAGGCTGCATCTACACTGTACCAATTATGCACTTTGTCTTGCTACTCCATCCTATGAAGTTATAGGGTTTATAGTTTTACAAGGCCATTAGCTTTCTCTGCCAGAGCATGCTGGTGCCTCACAAAACTACAGTACCCAGGATGCTGTAGGATGGAGCAGTTGGTGGTGTCAAACTGCATTATTTCTATAGTGTAGGTGTTGCTTTATTACTGATTATCCCGACAACCGTGATCATATCATAGAATCAAATGCTTCCTCTTTTGTACACTACTGGTTCCCCTCCATAGTTGACTTGTGATGATAGATAGGTGGAAAGCCTACTAGCCAAAATATAATCCAGTGCCAATCTGGGTGGTGTAGTGCTTTGAATGTTGGATTAGGACTCTGGAGACCAGGGTTCGAATCCTGGCTCAGCCACGAAAAGCCACTGGGTGATCTTGGGCAAGTCATTCTCTCTCAGCCTCAGAGGGTGGCAATGGCAAACCCCCTCTGAACTGGTTGGTTTCTGTGGCTTCTTAGGTCTCCCGTGCTTCCCTCCTCAGGTCCTGCCAGTGTTAACACTTCCCTCATTATAGTAGAGAAGTATTTAGTGATTGAAAGGATAGGTTCCCATTTACCTATAGAATGGCCTCTGTTACAAGCAGCCCATTTCTATTGCAGAGAGGGGACAGAATATTGCCTGTTTGCCTTGCATGAAAATTCAAAAGAAACCTACCTACCTCGCTGGCTCTTTGCAGGTCCAGGAATGGGTGCTATCAAGAGAGGCTATTTATCACTAATCTAATTGTCCAGTCATGATCAAAGTAAGCAATAAAATGGGACAGAACTTGCCAACAGGAACATTCTAATTAACATTTGAAAAGGAGCTTTGCTGAATGAAACTTACTTGGGAGTAAACCTTGGAAAGCCAATTTCAAATATACTCAGGGAAAACATTGAGAGGAATCTCATGGTTGGTCGTCCTGAAAGTGTGGGGGGGGTATTCAAAAAGAGATGGAAGAAACTGTCAGTGGAATAATGAAGGGCACAACTGCAGAATATCCCTGTAAGAAAGTAAAAGAGAGTATAGATTTCAATAAGATGGTATGGATGCATGGATAGTGTCGTGGTTTGAATGTTGGGCTATGACTGTGGAGACCAGGGTTTGAAGCCCTGCTTGGCAATGGAACCCCACTGGATGACCTTGGGCAAGTCACACTGTCTCAGCTTTAGAGGATGGCAATAAGAAACCCACTCTTAAGAAACTTGCCAAGAAAACCCTGTGATAGGGTCGCCATAAGTCAGAAATGATTTGTAGACACACAGCAACAACCAGATGGATGCATAGGGCTGCCACTAGAGAGGGTCGTATAAAGAAGATGGAAGAAGGGATATATAACCAATGAAAATGTACTACAACTGTAGTTCTCAAACTTTGGTACTTTGACTAAGTCCCAGCCAATGGTCAGAGATACTGAGAGCCAAGATCCAAAGCAACTGGAGGACCAGATATCGAGAAACATTGTACTAGAGCCATCCAACTATGTACAGATGGTGTCAAGAAGGTGAGGTTCAGAATGGGTGGAAACTTATGAGAGTTGCTAAAGCCAAACCCCAAAAGAGACATCTTTGGCTAAGTTAGGAATCAGATGTGTTCAGGTCTCAAGGGCAAGATGAATGAGATCCCTGGCTGCTGAAGGAGATTAGAAACATTATTTCAGAGTTATTGTTACAGAGTTAAAGTCTGTAATTATTGAGGATTCCTCGAAAAGAGGTAAGATGTTGGAAGACTGGAGAAGGACACATGTTGTTCCCATCTTCAAGTAAGAGAGAAAGGTGGATTGAGCAAGACACAGAGATGTTGTCTGGATGTCAGTACCAGGCAAAATTATGAAACAACCCATCTGCTCATATCTAGAAAAATGAGGCATTGAAATTTCACCCCCTCTGCATGACTCACGCCACATTTGGAGTCCTGTGCCCAGTTTTGGGAGCATCATTTTAGGAAGGACATTGACAAATTAGAGTACATTCAAAGATGAGCAGCTGAGATAGTAAGAGGGCTGGTAAGCAGGTGCTCTGTGGAATGGTTGAAGGAGCTGGGTATGTTTAGGGGAAGAGAAGATAAAGAGGAAATAGGATCTGAAGGATAGTCATGTGAAAGAATCCTACAGCCATCAGTGGCGTCACTAGGGTTGATGTCGCCCAGTGCGATAACTCATGGTGTCACCTTGCCTTTGACCTCCTCCCATGCCACACCATGCAAAATCCTTAGTAAATTTTTTTTGGACAAATGAAGCTGCTATCATAAATCATAATTCCTGTATATCACTGAATGTAACGGGAATAGCTGTGATATAAAAATTATTGTCTTTTTTATTGAGCTAAGTCTTCTCATGATATGTCATGATAGCAAAAGACGGGAAAAGTACGACAGTCTCAAATTAGTCATCTTGCCTTCTAAGGAGATTTCAGGCTCAGTTTGCTTCAGGGCTAATTTTTTGTCTTTTTAGCAGTCCAAGGTATTGGTAGAATTCTCCTTCAGCACTGCATTTCAAATGAGTTGATTTTCTTCCTGTCAGCTTTCTTCACTGTCCAGCTCTCACAGCCGTACATAGAAACTAGAAAGACTATGACCTGGATGATTCTGACTGGTATTTAATGAAATAACATTATGGAGAACTTGTTGTTGTTAACAGCCATCAAGTCAACTTCAACCTATGGCAACCCTATGACTGGGAAATCTCTAAGTTACCTTATTCTCCACCAACTTGCTCAGGTCTTGCAGACTTAGGGCCGTCACTTCCTTGATTGAGTCTCTCCATTTGGAATGATGTCTTCCTCTTTTCCTACTGCCTTCTATCTATCTATAATTTAATCTTAACTTTTTCTAATTTTTGAAAAGCAACATGTGATTTTTATATATTCATTTTTTCCCCACAAGCTGCCTTGGTTCCCACACTTGGGGAAAAGGCAGGATACAAAGAAAGCGATTGTAATGGATTGCACTGGTTTAGTTGCCCAATGTTGCCATTCAACACAAGATTTATGTAGCACAATAAATGCAAATCTCTGTACACAGAGATTTACATTATGCAATACAATGCAGGATCTCAATAACAGATTTCCCCCCTCCCCCTCTCCCCTTTAAACTGGGGATGGGGGTGAGGTGGTGACACCAAACAGCTTCTTTCTCCTCCACACCAACTAGGAAGAATATAGGGCAAATTCTTTGAATAATCTTTGCAAATGATTGAGTTTGACTTGGGTTGTGTGTATGCGTTGTTGTTGTTAGTTGTCCTCAAGTTGATCTTGACTCATGGTGATGAAACATCTCCTGCGGATGAGACATCTCCAAGCCCTGCTACCCTCCATTGCTCTGCTCAGGTTCTGCAAATTCAGTCCCGTGACCTCCCTGATTGAATCTATTCATTGGATGTGCAATCTTCCTCTTTCTGCTGCCTTCCACCTTTCCTTGCATTATTGTCTTTTCCAGTGATTCATGCCTTCTCATGATGTGGCCAAAGTACAACAGCCTCAGTTTAATAATCTTGGCTTCCAGGGAGAGTTTGGGCTTGATCGGTTCTAGGACCCATTTGTTTATCTTTTTGGTGTCCATAGTATCCTCAGCACTCTTTTCCAGCACCACATCTCAAATGAATTGATTTTCTTCTTATCCACTTTCTTCACTGTCCACCTCTCACATTCATACATGGTGATGGGGAATACAATAGATTGGACAATTCTGACTTTAGTGTTCTGTTGTATGTCTTTCCACTATGTGTGTATGCATACCTGCCAACATTTCACAGATGAAATTCAGAACACAGGTGTCAGGCAACATCAGAATATGGTAAAGATGGCAAAAATTATTCATGAGGAAGAACATACAAGCTAGGAGAGACTGCAGCACTTTATTTTTGTTTGTGCCACCTGGGAAGGGAAAAATTCCCTGCCATCCTCCCCCCTCCTCTCCTCTGTCTCCAACCTGCTAAATTAACTGAGTGCAAACTACTTTTGCACTTTGAGCTCAGTTTGCAGCAAGTGATGTAAGCTGAGGACAAAGGGGGGAAGTGGGGGAAGGAGATGGAAACTTGGATATTTAAAAGGCAGTTGAGAAAGTGGGAGGACAGAGAATTTGAGCAGCTGGAAAGTATGGAGTATGTGGTTTTTCGTGGCTGAGCTGGGATTCGAACCCTGGTCTCCAGAGTCCTAATCCAACATTCAAAGCACTACACCACCCAGATTGGCACTGGATTATATTTTGGCTAGTAGGCTTTCTATCATCACAAGTCCACTATGGAGGGGAACCAGTAGTGTACAAAAGAGGAAACATTTGATTCTATGATATGATCACGGTTGTCGGGATAATCAGTAATAAGGCAACACCTAGACTATAGAAATAATGCAGTTTGACACCACTAACTGCTCCATCCTACAGCACCCTGGGTACTGTGTTGATTTAGGGCAACTCCATGAATTCCACAGGGTTTTTGTAGGCAAAGAATACTCCGAGGTGGTTTGCCCCTGTTATCCTCTAAAATATAATCTACAGCACCTGGTCTTCCTTGGTGGTCCCCCATCCAAATCCTAACCAGGCTTGACCCTGTTTAACTGCCAAGATCAGGCAAAATCTGGAGCCTTCCGGGTATCTGGAGTCAGATTATTCACCATTAAATATCAGGCAGTATGAAGCCTGGAGGCAGGTGTGTGTGTGTGCTTGTGTAAGAGACAGAGTAAGAAATTCTACATAATCAAAGCACATGTTTACATTACCAGCAACAGGGAGCAGAGTGACAGGGAGAACAAGGAGGAGAGCCAGAGAACGACAAAAGAGGTGATCAGAGCTTGTGTGGAGTAGAAAGAGATTGAGAATTAAAAGCGAGGGAGGGAGGTGGTACAGCTGAGGGTAGGAGTTGTGCTCTTGTGCTACGCACAGCCGAGCATTGCCATTCTCCCCAGTGAGAGGCCTTTTCTTTTCTCCTCTTCGTGCGACCCTTGGCTTCTGTTGCTTTTGAAGACCCAGCAAAACAAACCCTCCTTCTTGTGGGTGGGTGCCCTATCCAAAGCCTCTTGGCAGAGGCCTCCTTGGCAGCTTCCCCCATCATCTCCCCACACATGCCACTCAACCCCAAAATCATGGGGGAGTCGACGCAGCCTTTTCTTCCACTCTGCAGCTCTTTCGCTTTTTATACTTGTCGCTGCACTGCATCCCTGCCACAGCGTTAGGCATCCTGTTTCCCCTAGCAATCAGTCCCACGGGGGCTTTTGTGTGGCTATAATGTGTGAGCCAGGTTGTTCTCTTTATCACTCATTGCCTGTTGGGTAGAAAATGACTGGTTTGCCGAAGATGTGGTGGTGTTTTGTGTGTATCTTGGTGCTCTGTCTTTTTCTCTTCCCTAACAAGGGCAGTCCTTGATGCAATGGCGCCGGGAGAGTTAAACTCATATAAGAAATCCTCTATGAGTGTGCACACACACACATACACACACAAAACCATTCCACGTATTCTTCAACATTTCACAGATGAAAACTGAGACTCGTCGTGTGTCTTCCAGTCGTTTCCGACTTATGGCAAACCTATCATGGAGTTTTCTTGCCGTGTTTTGTTCAGAGGTTTGCTTTTGCCTTCCCCTGAGGCTGAGAGCATGTGACTTGCCCAAGGTCGTTCAGTGGGGTTTCACGGCTGAGCTGGGAATCGAAACCTGGTCTCCAGAGCCGTAGTCCGACACTCAAACCACTACACCATGGTGGCTAAAAAATCTAGGACCAATGTGGCCAAACAGCAACAGACTGTGATCAGGATAGGAGAACTGTTACTGAGGAAGAACACCCAAGCTAGGAGAGGTTGCAACAGTTTGCTTTTGCCTAAGCCTACAGGGAAGGGCAGGATTCTGCCCCTTCTGTTTCCTTTCTGCCCTACTGAGTTACTTGAGTGCAAACTGCTTTTGCACTTTGAATTCAGTTTGCAGCAAATAAATTAATCTGAGGAAAAAGGGGGAAGTGAGAGGTGGAGAGAAAAAGTATTAATCAAGACTGTCCCTGCCAAATAGGGACAGTTGGAGGGTAGGCGCTCAGATCATCTCTGGTCTCCCTTTTGCAGCCTGCAAGCATATTTTTCTTCGCTCTTCCTCTGTGCGTAACCTTTCCTTCCCACAGAGGGTATAGAAAAACACACATTCCTGCTCCCATTGATTATTTCTTCCTCTTTTTAGCATCCCCCGATGGAAGAGAGGAACCAGTTATGCTGACTCCCTCTCCCTTTTGCCAAAGCTTTCTGCTCAGTCTGTCACTTTCCTGGTCTGACTGAGCGTTCGTGTAAGGATGTTCCGTTCAGTTGCCACTGGCCCCATGGAGGACGTGACTTTTACTCCTGCTAGCTATTTGGCTGAGGCTTCAGTTTTCTATCTTGCCAGTTGGGCTTGTGCCATTCCATCAGAGCTTGGAAAAAATTACCTTTTTGGACCACGAGTGCATCTACACCGTAGAGGTAATGTAGTTTAACACTACTTTAACTGACATTGCTCCATCCTACAGAATCCTGGGATTTGTAGTTTGGTGAGGCACCAGGTTTCTTTGGCAGAGAAGGCTGAAGACCTTGCAAAACTACAAATCCCAGGATGCCATAGGATGGAGCTATAGCACTTACAATGGTGTCAAATTGCATTACAGTGGTCCCTCCACTTTCGCTCGGGTTAGAGTTAAAGGAGCTGCATGAATGTGGAAAAACCACAAATAAAAGAACATTATTCTTTTTCCCTAAGAGAACACCTCTCTAGGGATTTCCAGACCCTCCAATGCAATTCTATGGTCAGCATCTGCCAGTGGTTGATGATAGAATCATGCTGGAGGACCTGCAAATGCCTAGAGAAGTGTTTTCTCTAGGTACTTCTAGGTTCTCCAGCACAACTCTATGGTCAACTTCTGGCAGAGTTGCACTGGAGGACCTAGGGTTTCCTAGAGAGAACATATTAATAAAACCCACAAATAATCAAGTCCGCAAATGTGGAGGGCCAACTGTGTTTCTACCATCTAGATGCACTTTATGTCTCCCCAAATTTTTCCGAAAGGATTCTGGCAAGTGTAGCTCAAAGAATTATTTTTCCAAGCTCTGGTCAGCATGGCGGCTAAGAACCTTATTCAGATGTGAACTTTGTGATATGGGAGGCATTGGCCCACTTCCTATTCCATAAAAGAGAAGTGAAGGATCTTTGGTCTCTTGAGGGTCTGGCCAACAACCTCCATGAGCGCCACACAGCAACACAGAAAATGATCGTGGTGGGTGTAGTTTTCTGTGTAGTAACAGCATTCCTGTGCAGAAAATGCCATTTTCTATACAGAAAAAAAGTCTTGTTTTGGTGCTTTCAAGCATAGAATAAGTCCATTGCTCTGTGTATCAGCCTCTGGAGCAGCAGAAAACAATGTTACTCCATCCAATATGATATAATTTCAAACATTTAAACATGGCCTTCATATCACCTCTTAACCTTCTTAATCGTCTCTTCTCCAGGCTAAACATACCCAGTTCCCTAAGTCGTTCCTCATAGGGATTCATGGTTTCCAAACCCTTCACCATTTTAGTCGCCTCCTCTGGACACGCTCCAGTTTTTCAACATCCTTTTTGAATTGTGGAGCCCAGAACAATTCAACCAAAGCAGAATACAGTGGCACTATTACTTCCCTTGATCTAGATACTATACCTCTATTGATGCAGCCTAAACATTGACTCATGTTTAGCCATACCCCCTTCTTCATAACAGCATTGTTTGCTGGTTTCTAACTTTTGCATTGTTGTTGCCCCCTTCTAAAAGGTAAAAGTAACTCTCCTAAGACTTACCTAGACTGTCAATCTACTAGTGACACTCCCTAAGGTACCCAACACAACAGGAGGCTTACACCGTAACTACTCAGAAATGGGAGAGAAAACAAACTAATAGGCATACTACAAATCACTAAATACTATTACAATTGGATACAACACAACTGAGCCGTATCTTATAGAATCTACCATATATATATGGAGACTAATAAATACAACAATTGAAAAATAGAACAACTATTGAAAAATAATGACCAAAACCATGCAAGGATGTGCAATACTACAAAAGATAATTCTTCTATTTAATCCAAAATTGATAAATGTGAGACGATTGTCCCAATAATGTCAGTTCAATAACCAGTCTGACAACAATAACAGTGTCCAGATAATACACCATAAATCCACTAGAACAAGAATTTGCTGAGTTTATTTTTCAGTGAATAAACTTGCAGAAGATTTTGCTGTGTGGTTCTTCAAAGTTGTAATAACACAAGGTGGTAGCATGTAGCAAGTATTTGCAGCAATGAAAACATAGATATAAGAAGTATTCCTGATTGATTGGTAGCAAAACTTCTTTTGAGTTAGTCTTTCAAACTTGTAATAATTCAGGGTAATGACATGTAGAAAGCAATAGAAGCAATGTAAGCATTGATATACCAAATATTCCTGTTACTGGTAGCAGACGGCTACCTCCGGAGTATTTGTGTGGCCGTTTCGACTCCAAAGTCTTCTTCAGTAACAATATAACATTCTGTTTCAGATTATAATTCCAATAAACTATTCCATGCTTCTAAATCTATGAAATTAACACACATTAGTAACAATATATATCACAAAGCAAAATCCCTTAAAATGACATTACTTGTATCTGTCCATTACTTACCCATATTCACAATCATATTCAATTTGCAAGAAAGAACCTATAGCATATATTGTCCCTAATGTGTGTTAATTTCATAGATTTAGAAGCATGGAATAGTTTATTGGAATTGGTAACCCCAGCATATGTCTTTCTTTGGTTCTTGTAAAGGAAGGAATTCAACCTCCCTCCTGTTTGCATTTTATATTATTTTTAGCTTCTAATTGTTTTATTGTGATATTGTTTTTTAGAATTTTATTTGTGAGCTGCCTAGGGGCCCTTCGTGGAGAAAGGCGGGATAGAAATTAGAGAAATAAATAAATGAATGAATACAGTATTATTTATTTATTTATCACATCAGTGTGCATGGCACTTTACAAGTAAAACAGCCATAGAAGCATACAGTCTTGCCTGCCAATGGTGTACAATCCAACACACACACATAGAGAGAGAGAGGAAGGGAGGAGCAATACAAATACAGAATTATGCGCTACAGTTGTAAAACAAATTATGCAGATGGAAATACAAAAAACAATGCAAAGCAAAGGGGTGGATATACATAATCAAGATATATAGGATTATAAAACAATATTAAATTAAAATTCCAAAAGCTTTGGAAAAGAAGAAAGTTTGAAATTGAGATTCAAAAACAATAAGGGATGGACTAAGGAGCAGTCTGCAAATGTTCAGGAAGGTAATTCTAGGAGTATGGCGCCACAAGTGTATATGCAGTGATCCTCAGTCATTCAAAAATCAGGGACTATTTAATCCTCTGTTGTCCCACTTTTCCAGCTGCTTTTAAAATGTCCTGGTTTCTCTTCCTTCTCCCAGTTTTCTCTTTTGCGTGTAGATTACTCCCATTAGAGCAGACTGAGTTCAAAGCGCAAAAATAGTTTGCATGCAATGCCTCCTAGCTTGTGTGTTCTTCCTAATTAATAACTTTGGTTATCTCGACCACATTCATATTGCTTGCCCACATGTGTCCTGGTTTTCAGCCACGAAATGTAAAGGTTTGCATACCCGCACCTACAGAATATAAACAGTTTATTGGAGAAACATTTCCTTTGGTGCAAGAAATCTGTTCATGCTCTTGTCTCCGCCATCTCTCAGACCCGATTGCTGCATTACTCCTGTAATGGTGGAGCAGCTAGGTCCTTGCTAACTCATCCCCTGCAGCTCTGATGCTATTGCTACAGAAGAACAACCTGGGGCAGCCAAATGATGTGGGTTCTTCACCTCCTTGTCAATGACAACAAGGCAAGGCTAGTGTGGGGAGAAGCCACATCATTTGGTTCTCCTCCCAACCTAAGAGTCCTTGCCAGACCTTCCCGCCATAGCCAAATATCTCCCATGCCACCTCCACTAACCTATGACTTGGGTCTCAGAGAGGACAGAATAGGACTTGAAGAGCCTTCAGGGTGTCATTAATGGAGCCATCTGTTCCAATGACTATACCTAGAGGCTGAAATACAAGACCTTTCAGACTTTCCCTGTGGTTAAAGCAGTCTTTTTGGTTGATTATCTGTCTGGGGCTTCAAGGGCTGCTCAAGCAATACAATTTGAATAAATTTGCCGAGGAGGAAAAACATAGATGGGATTTAAAACAAAAAAACAAAACAAAAAACACCATTCCTTGGATGCATCTAAACTGATTAAAATGCAAGCCCCAGATTGCATTCCTCTTCTTTCCAGTTTTATTTTGCAGATCCGTACACATTTTGTTTATCCAAGAAATTTTTCTCTCAGTTCCTGGTGTGACCAGAGACGTATTTTATATACCAGGTCCCCAGGCCAGGTTATTTTAACACAATATAAACTTGGGAAAGAACAGAAACAAAATCTGGCCCTCCAGGTACCATTGCACTTCAACTCCAAATATTCCTCACTATCAGCTATGATGGCTAGGGCTGCTGTGAGTTACAGTTCAACAGCATCTGGAATCTCACCCTGCTTTGAACAAAAGCAGTGCCATCCATCTGTGATAAAGATGATAAAAAAAGAAGCCCTCATTCTCAGTTTATACATTCCCCATTCCCAAGCTGGACTCACAAGCCCTGACATCTCCATTATTTGGAAGCAGGAGAGACAGGTAAGCAATTGGTGACCCTTTGCTCCTCACACCCCTGTCTTTTGTCCTGTGTATAATGTATAGTTAAGAAGAAAATCCTCCTGGATTTACAAGTGTTAACCAAGATTCCTTGATCAAGTGACATGCTCCTTGTTGGTGAGCTATTTATGCTATCTTAAGCTATTGGGGGCGGGGGCTCAGAAAAGTTATTTTTTGGACTACAACTCTCAATTCCCCCAGCCAGGGATCATGCTGGTTGAGAGATTCTGGGAGATATAGTCCTCAGAAATATTTAAATTTTGGATTATAATTCCCAGAATTCCCTAGCACGTCTTGACTAGGGGATTCTAGGAGTTATTATTCAAAATAACCTCCTTATTGGGGGATTCTGGGAGCTGTCATCAAAAATAACATTTCCCAAACTCTAAAAGTCGTAGGCTCAATGATCCCACCCTTCCCTTTTTGTTTAGGTCTGGCAACCAAAGGTCACATCGCCACCCTTGCCTTGGATGTGGTTTCTATTTCTCTATGACTTGGACCTGCCAGATTGTCCTCCGCGTTGCCCTCCCATTCAGAAATGTGTGCGCCTGGTCCTTGTGCCAATGTTGTGGGCACTAGCCCTGGGAGGCCAATTATTATTACTGTCACTCCTTCTTTTGGACTGAAGCTAGAACTCCTGCTAACTCTTTAAACATCATCTCTTCTTTTTTTTAAAAAAGAAAAGAAATGAAATGACTTCAACTGGAAGGGAGATGATCCATGCTATTATTGTGGAAGATCTTGCCATCTTCTGGGCACGACGACAGGACAGCACTCTTGAAAATTAATGGCTCACTTGTTAGGAACGCCGTGTCCCTTGCATGGATGGGAGGTTCCTATCATAATGCCAGAAACAGTCTCTTCTTGGAAGGAAATCCTGGCTGGATTCGCTCATCTTTCCTCCTTTCCTTCCTCTCTCTTTCTTCCTTCCTTCCTCCGACCCTAGCACTGGCACAGAGTGTTTAGATTTTCATAGAAACTGTGAGCCAGAAGGGAACAAACCTTCCCCCCTTAGGAACAGAGTCTTGTGGATTTCAAATGCCAATAGACAGCAGATAGAGTCTTTGGCATGAATTTTGCCACACTGAGTTGTTTAGTTTCTGTATCATGCTCACCAAGAAGGCTGCCTTGTGTTTTTCCTCCCATTGTTTGCCTATCGTGTTGCAAGATGGGTTTTTTTTTTTTGGCTTCCGTTCATTCATACATTATTCCAACAGTGCGGTTGCTTCCAACAACCACACAGGGACATCTCAGCTTAGTTAGTGGCTCTGGAGGTAGCTGGGAATGAGAACTACTATAATTTTTCCCAGCTAGAAGGGAGCTGCTTTCTTCTCTTTCTCACCCAGAGAAGGTCTAAGAGTTGAGCTATGTATGGTAGGAAATTTGTAGGATGCATTTGGTGGCTGGAGTGGGCCACTTTTGATGGCAGACACAGGTTGCATCAACACTGCAAAACTCATGCAGTTTGACACGCTTTAACTGCCATGGCTCAATGCTATGGAATCCTGGATTTGTAGTTTTTGTGAGATATTTTGCCTTCTCTGTCAGAGCCTCTGGTGCCACAAGAAACTACAAATCCCATCGTTCCATAGGATGGAGCCATGAGAGTTAAACTGCATTAATTTTGCAGTGTTGCAGGAACCACAGGTATGTGTGAGGTGTGTGAGAAGGGAAGGATATCTGGCACTCAGGTCTGGTGTTTGTTTATTTTTTATTTGCTTATCTATTTATTTTAATATTTATATCCAATCCTATTTCATGAGATCTCAGGGCAGTATACAAATAAAATCAGTATAAACAGATAAAGAGAGCCAGCATGGTGTCGTGGTTTAAGCATTGGCCCATGACTTTGAAGATCAAGGCTCAAATCCTGGCTCAGCCATGTAAACCCACTGGGTGACCTTGGGTGAGTCACACTCTCTCAGCCTCAGAGGGTGGCAATGGCAAGCTCCCTCTGAAGAAACTTGCCAAGAAAACCTCATGATAGCTCACCACAAGGCCACCTTAGGATCGCCATAAATCAAAAATGACTTGAAGGCACACAGCAACAACAACGTAAACAGATAAAAGCAATGTGCAACATAGTTTAGAGATAGTCTAAAAAACACCAAGTTAAACAAGTTTAGTTAAATAAGTTTAAAAAAGTTAAAACCATCAGCACAAACATTTTAGAATGAATGGCTTAGGACCCAAAAGTCTTTATTAAAGAGCCATGTCTTGTTTTGGCACCTAAATAAAGACAATGTTGGTGCCAGTTGGTGCCCCAAAGGAAAGACAATGCAGAACGGAGGTGCACTTTCTCATATTTTCACTATTAACTTCATTAGTGGGACACAGAGGAGAGCAGCCCTCCATCATATCTCATTGTAACTTCAATATTAGCAAATTATAGAGAAAAGGTCAGTTAGGCTAAATCTACACTGCACAATTAATACAGTTTGACACCACTTTAACTGCCATGGCTCAGTGCTATGGAATTCTGGGATCTATAATTTTATGAGCTATTTAGCCTTCTCTGTCACAGTGCTCTGGTGTTACAACAAACTACAAATCCCAGGATTCCATAGGATGGAGCCATGACAGATAAAGTAGTGTCAAACTGCGTTCATTCTGCACGGTGGCAGCAGCCTTAGAGTATTGTCTTTGATATATCAAGAATGAAGGAAAACACCTTATACTGACTGAGAGCATTGGTCCATCTAGCCTAGTATGTACCTCCAACTGTCCTGATTTGGCAGGCACAGTCCCAGTTAATCCTCTGCCATGCCACTTTTTCAGCTGTTTTTCAAATGTCCCAGTTTCTCTATCCTCCACCCACTTTCCCCTTTTGTTCTCAGCTTACTTCCATCGCTGCAAACTGAGTTCAAAGTGCAAAAGTAGTTTGCATCCAAGTAATTCAGCAGATGAGACAGGAGAGGGTGGAATCTTGCCCTTCCCAGTAGGCTTGGGCAAAAGTAAACTGCTGCAGCCTCTCCGGGCCTGTGTGTTTATCTTCATTAATAACTTTGGCCATCTTGACCACATTCTGATGTTGCTTTGCCATAGGTGTCCCTGTTTTCATCTGTAAAATGTTGGGGGGTATGAAGCGTACATTTCTTTTGTCCTCCTTCCACTTCTGTCTGAGCATATTTTATGGCAGTTTGAAGCAACACAAATGCCCTGTATGCTCAGAAAGGCAAAGGGGATATGGGTATACATGGCACAAAAAGCAATCATCTTCCAAACTGGAAAAAGTACTTACAGTTAATCTCGCTACTAGGAAATGTATTTATGGCTGATTACTCTTTATGGAGTTAGTTATTTGCAAGTCTGATCTAATAGGGATAGAGTGGTGTGGAAGAGTCTACGAGTTTATCACATGGCGGACAATAAGTATAAACGGTGATTAACCCATGATAATCCCACTATTGCACTAATGGTTTTCACACGACCTCAAGGTGAAATGTGATTAAAGTGCCATTATCCCATGAATAACTAGGCAAGAAACAGCAGCAAATCATTCACGGGATTTTTCCATGAATGACTTTTTGTTGTTTATTGCCTGGTTATTCCCTGGTTATTCACGGGATAACGGCTCTTGTGTTAATCTCATTTTAATCATATTTTAATGTCAATTGCACCATGTCCACGGGTTAATTACTGTTTAAACTCCTAATTTCCTCCCATGTGATAAACTCCATGTCTCTAATAGACTGGCAGGAATAAATGGTGCAGAGGGAGACACATGCGATCTCAGGCAAAGGCAGCTGCCCTTCTCCTGACCCTGCATGCGAAATCTGCTGGATTTCGCCCTGCATGCGAAATCTGCTGGAGAGCTGGCATGCTGTAGCTGAAACCAGCCAAAGTGTTGCTCTCTGGTGTGCGACAACTGGTGGATCCAACAGGCTGGTGGAGAGAAAAGCATGGAAAGCAATTATGATTAATGCAGCGAGATGCAAGTTATTAGCCACCTAAGCGTTTCTCTTACAGAAGAAAATTGAGACTGACCGCTACAGAATTCTATATAATGCAGGAAAAGTGAATGAAAGCCATTGAAAGCTTCAGGATGGGTGGGTGAGAGGAACTTGCATATATTCAAGCGAGTCTTCTCCCTACATGTTTTTCTCCACTGTGTTTTTGCTAGGATTCCCCATAATATACCCTCCAACTGTCCCAATTTGGCAGGGACAACCCAATATGTTTTCTGCTGTCCCATGTTGTTGTTGTTGTTGTTATTGTTGTTGTTGTTGTGTGCCTTCAAGTTGTTCCTGACTTATGGCAACCCTAAGGCAAACCTATCATGGGGTTTTCTTGGCAAGATTTGTTCAGAGGTTTGCCATTGCCTTCACTTGAGGCTGAGAGCATGTGACTTGCCCAAGGTCACCCAATGGGTTTCATGGCTGAGCAAACTCTGGTCTCCAGAGTCATAGTCCTACACTCAGACCACTACACCATGCTTTATCCACTGCTTTTAAAATGTCCTGGTTTCTCTCTCTTCCTCCTGCTTTCCCCCTTCCTCCTTAGCTTACTGCAATTGCTGCAACCTGGGTTCAATGTGCAGAACTATTTTGTTCTCAGCTCATTGAGCAGGAGGGAGAAGATGGTCTTGCCTTTCCTAAAGGTAGTACTGTATATAAATTCCCAAGTTTCTCTGCTTAAAATACTAGTTTTATGCCTTATTGTTGTGTGTTTTAAAGTCGTTTCTGGCTTATGACAACCCAAAGGTGAACCGTCCATGGGGTGTTCTTGGCAAAATTTGTTCAGAGGAAGTTTGCCATTGCTTTTCTTTGAGGATCAGAGCATGTGATTGGCCCAAGGTCATCCATTGGGTTTCATGGCCATTTATAGATGAAATAGTTGAGAATTGACATCCCTGTACTATACTGTTTCCTCTTTGCAACCCCCAGTAATCCTAATTGAGAGCCAGAATGGCATAGTGGTTTGAGTGTTGGCCTATGACTCTGGAGACAGGGTTTGATTCCCAGCTCAGCCATGAAATCCAGTAGGTGACCTTGAACAAGTCACATACTCTCATCCTCAGGGGAGGCAATGACAAACTTCCTCTGAACAAATCTTGCCAAGAAAACCCCATGCTAGGTCTACCTTAGGGGTACCATAAGTTGGGAGCAACTTGCATGCATACAACAACAGCAGCAGCAGCAACTGATCTTTATTCTCAGGTCCTTCCATCTCAGAATGAAAAAATTACCTAGAATTGACCATCCAGACTACTATATTAAACACTCATATTGCCCTATAACTCTGCATTCAACTTCTGTATTCGCCAATCCTTGGGGGGGGGGGAGCATCTGGAAAAGGTCTACAAAATTACAATCAAAGGAAAATTCTTTTCAAAAACACTCTAATGGAATTGGGCAAGGGGCAACCTTAAGGCAATTGCGCACACTCAGTGATCATAAAATGTTGACTATGCTAAAGAGTCAAGAGAAGAAAAGAGTGACTGGAATCTTGAAAAACAATCCTCTGCATCACAACATTGTGTTGCTGTTCCCATCTGTATGAATCATGAGGTTGGATCTCATCAACACTCATTCACTCTGACTTTTGTTGGTGGCTGAGAAAGATGTCTTGGAGTCATTCCTAGGCAAATTATGATAGCCAGAAACATCCCCATTAATTACTCTCAGCCTCAACGACACACTTAATGAAAATGGAAGAATATACCATATTCAATGATCACCATTTATCCTCCATCTATTTAATAAATCCTAGTTAAAAACTCTGCACAGGAACGACTATCTCAATACTCTGTGGCTATAAATTCCACAGACTAGCCTTTGCCAGACTAGTAGCCTCAAGGTGTTCAGGGCCACAACTCCTACCATGCACAGCCTACCTACTAGGTGAGGATGATAGGGGTTGTGGTCCAAATTTTCTGGAAGGCAGTGAGCTGAGAAAGCCTGCCAAAGATAGCCATGGCCTATGTGGTAAACATCTTCTCTCTGTCTTAGCCCTGCTATTTATTCTTTTTCCTTCTGTGAGAGACCCCAAATTCTAGAGAAAAAGGATTCTAGAGAAAAGAGTCTCCTCCTTGGAAGTCTTTAAACAGAGGCTGGATGTCCATCTGCCGGGATGCTTTGATTTTGAGTTCCTGCATGGCAGAATGGAGTTGGACTGGATGACCCTTGTGGTCTCTTCCAACTCTATGATTGTGTGATTGATAAGCCACACTTATCCTAGGAGAAAATCCTTCTGAATTCAGCGGGGATCTCTTTAGGCATAGGATTGCACTGCCTGAGTCTGTGGCTACTGCCACACTGCAAAATTAATGCAGTTTGACACCACTTTAACTGTCGTGGCTCCAATTTCTGGAATCTTTGGATTTTTAGTTTGTTGTGGCACCAGAACTCTCTGACAGAGAAGGCTAAATATCTCACAAAACTACTAACCCCAGATTTCCATAGCATAGAGCAGGGGTCGGCAACCTATGGCCCGTGGGCCGGGGCCGGCCCCCTGAGGCCTTTGGACTGGCCCCTGCCGACCCTCGCCGCCGCCACGCGTGCTGCCTCGTGTGTCATGGCAGCCATTTTGTTTTCCAAAATGGCATCTGTGACTCGTTTGCGCATGCGCAGTACTCCTGCGCATGCGCGAACAAGCCGCAGCCGGCATTTTGGAAAACAAAATGGCTGTTGCGATGCGTGTGGTGGCGGTGTGGTGGGGGTCAGTGGGGGGCGGCGGCGGTGGCTGTGGTGGTGGCGGCGGGGGTCGGTGGGGGCTGCGCACGCACACACGCATATGAGCACACGCACCACAATTCCCCCCCCCCGGCCCGCGGAAGACCTGGAGGCCAGCGGACCAGCCCCAGGTAAGAAAAACTTGCCGACCCCTGGCATAGAGCCATGGCAGTTAAAGTGGTGTCAAACTGTATTCATTCTGCAATATAGATACACCCTGGGGAAATGGACAAAAGCCAGGCCTTTCTGCCCACAAATTCATCAGCTGCAATGTCTGCGGTTGATCCTGAAGGATAGATGGAAGGCTGTGATGTTTGGAGATGAGACCAAGAAGGGTCAGTAGTGTACAAGAGACAGAGAAATAAGGCAATAGGAGATAGATCTTCAGCAACCCTCTGAAATTTGTTGATCAGATAAGAAAAGTTTAGATGCCCAGAGGGAACAGTCTGGATTCTCTGTCCTGTGTGTCTTTTTTTCCCATGGGAGAAGTCAGGAGGGAGAGCAGACAGAATCCTACCTTGTCAATGTAACCCTTATGAATTGTTGGTTTGCTCCAGTGAATGGGGAAAACCTAAAAGGGGTGTGTGTGCTTTACTGACTAGTTCAGATGATAAAGAGTGACAGAGCTGGAGAGGAGAGGAGTGGCAGTTGCCAGGGATAAGGATTATTCCCTTTTCATCTTGAATTAGGTAGTAGGATTTTCACCTATGTATTTAGGAAGGGACAAAAGGGTAAATTCCCTATGGTGGGGATTTCTATGGTGCATTTGCATTTCTTTTGTATTTTTTATTTAGAGCTTTTAAAGTTTGCATCCAAGATTGCAATCCTGCTGAACAGCATATATAGAAGTGTCTTAAACCAGGGCATCACTAGAGGGTGTGGGGGGTGCGGACCATACCAGGTGACACCCCAGGTTTTTTTTAAAAAAATCAAATTTAAAATTTGTTCTTTAATTGTTTTATTTAAAAGCATCGCATCTTACCAAATTTTCACTTTAAGCACATGAAACTATGTACATGTAAATACATTTAGACTATGTGTATGATATTGACATCTAAAGATATACTTTTAATTGTGCTACTTGTTTGTGTCACAGCTATTGCCACAATGTTCAGTGATGACACGATTTATGTGTAATGTTAGTACAAAAAACATTAATAAAGATTCTGTGTGATATGAGAGGAGGTCAATGGTGGGGTGACACCATGAGTTATCACATCAAGTGACGCCAACCCTAGTGATACCACTGTCTTAAATCAAGTCTTCCACCAGCACTTTTTTTGATGCAGGGAACTTCGGGGATGGTTGATATATGTTCAGTTATTTGTTATAATGTTGAAAACAAAAATTTGGGACTTCAACTTTGATTGTGTTTGCAATATTTATTTACAAGTGACCCCTTAGAATCCAGAAAGTGGATTCACAAACTTCTCTGGAGAACATAAAACTAATCCTAAATTAGTTTGCCCAGTCCAGAATTCAATTGCCAGCTAGAGGCTTCCTGGTGCTCACAAGCCGGACATGAAAGTACTTGCTTGCCTTGCCTTGATGTTTTCTCAATACCTGGTATTTAGTGGTAGATTGCCATGACATATGCAAGTTCCATTTTGCTATGATGGCTACGGACAAACCTATTCTTATGGTTGTTGCTGCTGTTACCACTGATGCTGTTGTTGGGCCAAAAGGCAATGCCTTTCCTCTGTAGCTTGAATTGGAACAGTCCAGGAAGATTGTTCTTGTTGTCACTGTGTGCCTTCAAGTTGTTTCCAGCCTAAGGCGATCCTATCACAGGGTTTTCTTGGCAAGATTTGCTCAGAGGCGCTTTGCCTTTGCCGCCTTCTTCTGAAACTGAAAGCTTGCTCAAGGTCATACAATTGGTTTCCATGGCTGAGCGGGGATTCGAACCCTGGTCTCCAGAGTCCTAGTCCAACACTCAAACCATTACACCATGCTGGCTCTCTACTGGAGGTTTATATACACTATTGTCAGCATTGTGAGGCCTGTGGGAACCCCTGTGTTACTGCAGGAATGAGGGCAAGCGGTGTGTATTCTGTACCAATTGCCGGCCTAGGACTGCTGCCACACTGCAGAACTAATGCAGTTTGACACCGCTTCAACTGTCATGGCTCCATCCTGCGGGATCTTGGGATTTGTAGTTTGTTGTGGCACTAGAGGTTGTGGACAGAGAAGGCTAAATATCTCACAAAATTACAAATCCTGGAATTCCATAGCATTGAGTCATGGCATTTAAAGAGGTGTCAAACTGCATTAATTCTGCAGGGTAGATGCCAACTTGGAAAAGTAGTGGGGCAACTCTTCTTCCCTTCTCTTTCATGTTAGCTGCAACCATCTGTCCACAAATTCTTCTAACAGCCCCTGATAGCTGAATGCAACCCAAGCAAAGAGCCACCCACACAAACAAAAGTAAAGGGCTCCCTTATTTTAGGGTACTTTCAAAGAAAGATGAGCCATAATAGTCATAGTGGTAAAACGACACAGGATGCTACCTAATGTCTCCTGTTCCAGGCGGCAGCTCTCAGAGAAGCTAATAATGCAGGAGAAGGTGAGCAAGAGGAACTATTTTTAAGAGCTACCTTTCTATCTATCAATCCATTCCTCTGCCAATCATCTATCTAGAGCAGTGCCACTCAAAATGGTGGTCCGCACATTAATGCAAGTCTGAGAGCCATCTGCAGCAAAGTTCCCGAAATCTATGTGAGTACAATAATAATTGCTACTTCCAGATGGGTAAAAAAAATCGCTGAAAGTCCTAGTTTTTGTTCCTGTGCAAAACCAATTTTATTTTGGAGATTCATATGATGTTTTGAGGAATTTATTAGGAGCTCCTAGCTTTATCTTTTATCACTGTTGGGGAGGTCTGGGAGTTATAGTCCAAAAAGGGGTGACTTCAAGCACAGGGATGGGAATTCTGTGGCTTTCCAGATGTTGTTGGAGTGCAGCTCTTAGCAGTCTTAGCTCATGGTAAGGCATGATAGAAATTGCAATACAAAAATCTTTTATTCCCACTTCTCACATTGGTATAAATTAACCAAGTATTTTCTGTAATGAAATGTCTCGGTTGTTTCTACAGGTTGTAGAAACACAACCAGTGTGTGTTTCTACTGACTGTGGCACAAATATGGTTCTGATCCCCTGGCACATGTGGTTGAGGAAATGCCAATCCATCACATCAGATAGCTTGAGAAAGATGTATGTATGTAATGTGGTCCTTAGTGCCTCTTCCTTTCCTGAACTCCCCTTGCACCTCTGGGATTTCTCTCTCCATATATGAGTGGAATCTATGCTGGAGAATTTTGAGCATAATTTTGCTTGTGTGGAAAATTAGTGCTATGGTCCTTTAGTTGCTGAAGTCTTTTATGTCTCCCTTTTTGTGGATGAGGATACACCACCGTATTTTCAGTCTTCGAAAGGCAAGCCTTCTCTGAGTAAATATATGTAAATATGTATGCGTATGAAGAGGGAGAGAAGAAGATAGAACAATATCTTTCTACCATTAATTGAATGTCTTCATTTCTCTGCTCATGCCCAAGGGAAGAGGGAGAAAACAAAACATATCGCCATTCCTCATTCTTTCACAGGCATGGCTTTTGTATATTTGTGCATGCATGCATGGACACATAAGGGAAGTAAAGGAGGAGTAAATGTATCACTGTTTCTCCATCTTGATTCTCGAATTGTAATCTGTGCAGTATTTTGGCTAGAGTGTAGGACTGAGACCAGGAGGATCTAGAGATTTCAGATTCTCTCTTCAGCTATGAAATCCATTAAGCGTCCCTGAGTTGGTCAGTCACTCTCGGTTTCACTTGCCTCACAAAATTGTTGTGAAGATACAACAGGGATCTGAGTGGGGCAAGGAAGACAGCTGTGCATGCTGCCTCAAGCTGCTTGGAGGAACTAGTAGCAATTTTAAAACAACAGCTTAGGAAAAGTTACTTTTGGACTACAACACCCAGAATTTCTCCCTGCAACTCCCTGAGTCCCTCAGATCCCATGCTGGCTGGGAGATTTTAGGAGTCGTAGTCTCCCCAAAGTGTATTTTCTGAATTCTGGATAAAAATGAAATAGATACAATCATCCCTCTGTATTCATGAATTCCTTATCCACATATTCAGCCATCCACAGCTTGAAAATATTTTGTAAAATACATAAGTTCCAAAAAGCAAACCTTGATTTTGCCATTTTATATGAGGGGGGGGCATTTTACTATGCCACCCTCTATATTGGGAGAAAGGATATAATAATAATAATAATAATAATAATAATAATAATAGGACTTGAGCATCCAGGGATTTTGGTATCCATGGAAGCTCCTGGAACCAAACCCCAACAGATACCAAGGGTCCACTGTAGTTTAATCTGAAGGCCACCATAGAATCAGAGTTGGAAGACACCGCAAGGGCCATCCAGTCCAACCCCCTGCTATGCAGGAACATAGTATTAAATCACCCCCGACAGATGGCATCTTATAAGTTGGACATGGAAGGCAACATCTTATTTTAGCCATTCCTAATATTCTGTGGCAAACTGCTTTTGAAGGTGTGCACTGCATATGGCCTCAATGACTACTAGCCATCTGCATGAAGTTGTTGCTAAGCCTCTAAACTAGTGACCATTTCCATCCTCTTGTGGCAATGAGTTCCACTGATGAATTATGATCTGCATGAAGGTGATGCTCATTTGAGAAGCCTGTGTGGACTTCTCAAGGGAGGACCAAAGGGTGCCAGCCTTTATTTTTTTAACTCGTTCCTTCTTCTTGTCCCCAGAGGCTGACCTCACTCTCTGCTCTCCCCACAGTGGCTGTGGACACTACTTTGCACGTGGATTGGAACGAGGCGAAGCCCCTTCCTGCTCTCTCACCCCTTGGCCGCACCCGGATCTCACTGGTGCGCAGGCCGGTTCGCCAAGGCTCTCTGGAAAGCCAGGACTCTCTTGAGGTGCCCATTCTAAATCGCTCTGCTTTTAGGCCCTTGCAAAGAAAGTATTGCTCACACTTCTTAACTGATGCCACTCTCTGGTATGAATACAGCTAAGGGCAGGCTGATGCATGATGTTGATGATGCATACAGTTGTCCCTCTATATCCATAGATTCATTATCCACAGATTCAAGCACCCATGGCTTGAAAATATTTACACACACGCACACACACAAATTTCAAAAAGTAAACCTTATATAAAGGACACCATTTTACTCTCCCAGTGTATTTAATGAGACTTGAACATCCACAGATTTTGGTATCCATGGGGGTCCTGGAAGCAAAGTCCAGCGGATACCAAGGCCCACTATATATGTGATCCTGTGCAACACAAAGGGTAGGGGAAAGAAGGGGCACACTAAGCTATCTTATAATGAGTTAGACCTTTGGTCTATCTAGCCCACTGTTGTCTGGTGGTGTAACAGCAAATGTTGAAGTATAGGCACTCATGATGACAGTCCCCACAGCCACACACTCAAGACCATATACCATCCAACTGTCTCAGTGTGGAAGGGATAGTCCCCATTAAACCCAGTTTCTCTTTTCCACTCTCTCCCCTTGTGCTCAGCTTCTTTCATTTGTTGCAAAGTGAGAGCAAAGTGCAAAAGTAGTTTGCACTTTTATTAACTCAGCAGGAAGGAGAGAAGGGGAAGGAATCTTGCCATTCCTAGTAGGCTCCAGCAAAAGCAAACTGATGCAATCTATCCTAGGACATGTTGCAGCCTCTTCTCATTAATAGCTTTTGCCATATTGACCACACTCTGATGTTCCCTGGCTACATGGGCCCTGGTTTCCATCTGTGACATTTGGGAGGGTTCATAAGATGTATCCAAAACGTCAGTCACTTGTGTTCATTTATTGTTGTTGTGTACCTTCAAGTTGTTTCTGACTTATGGCAACCCTAAGGATATCTATCATGGGGTTATCTTGACACATTTCTTCAGAGGGGGATTGCCATTGCCATCCTCTGTGGCTGAGAGTATGTGACTTGCCCAAGGTCACCCTGTGGGTTTATTTCAATAAATCAATTGTGGGGATTTTTATGTCCATCAAAGCAATCTTTCCCCTTGAATTAACCAAGTGGAAACTACATTTGCACTTTGAACTCCACCTGCAGCAACCAGAGTAAGCAAAGGGAGAAAGGGAGAGGAAGAGAGAGAAACTGGGGCTTTTTAAAAGCAGCTGAAAAGTGGGATGACAGAGGGTTAGTTCGGACTTCCCCTGCCAAATCAGGACAGTTGGAGGGTATGAGTTTGTGCTTAGATTAGAGCATTATTGGGTTCAGGGTGGTGGGAGAAAGGCTCCCCTTGGATACAGTAAGGCAGCAAATCCTCCTTGATCAATTTTTATTTTGAACCCAAGGTTCACACAAAGAGATAGGACTTATTTTGAACTCATAAATGTAAGTAGAAAGGGCACTCGCTCAATAGCAGAGCATGTCCCCTGCATGCAAATGGTCCCAGGTTGGCAGCATTTCTAGACAGTGCTGGGATCAGGCTTATGGCTGCCTGTTCATGCAGTCAATGCCAGCGGTGGCTGGTGACTCCACTGGCAATGGGACAATAAATCAGCTCCAGGTTTTGGGCTTAGCATTAAAGGAGGAGCTATCCAAGGTGTTGAACTCTGTCCCCAAACAAATTCAGCACCTTGGATAGCACCTTTACAATTGCAGCTGAAATACACAGTTGAGGGAGGGAGATTCTCAGTGCATTCTTTTCGTTCAGGATAGTCTGCGTTGTCATGGGCTGAGAGGGACTAAGGAAAGGTTTGTTTACTAAATATTAGAGGTTAAGTCTTCCTTATCTGGAATTCCAAAATCCAAAATATTCCAATATTCAAAATCTTACTGTACTTTCTAATAGTTCAGTGTACACAACTTTTGTTTCATGCACAAAATTTGTAAATATATTGCATAAAATTACTTTCAGGCTATGAAGGTGCATATGAAACATAAACATATTTTTTTTGTTTAGACTTGGGTCCCATCTCCAAGATATCTCATTATGTATATATATGAAAACACAGGTGTTCCAAAATCCAAAACTATTCCAAAACCCAAACACCTCTGGTCCCAAGCATTTTGGATAAGGGAGACGCAAACTGTAGAAATTTCGATTATATCCAACCTTCCTCTTTCTTCAACTCAGCAAATTGGCATTTCTTGAATCACTTTAAACCTCTCCCATCCTGTGAGTAGTCCTTTTCTCAGTTGACACTAAGTCAGCATAAGAATCAGACATTTTATTTTCTTGGACTATAATGCCTAGAATCCTCCAGCTAGGTGGCTTGGGGAAGTCTGGGAGTTATAGTCCAAAAAGGGGTGATTTCAAGCACAGGGATGGGAATCCTGAGGCATTCTAGATGTTGTTGGACTGCAGCTCCCAGCAGTCTAAGCTCATAGTAAGGGACAATGGGAATTGCAATACAATAACATCTGCATGGTTCCCACCTCTGTTTGAATAATATGAAAATATGAAGTTTACTGGATCCAACCCAAGGCCTTAGTTCAGTAGTTCATGAACCAGAGGCATCTTATTGGCTTATATGGCAGCTGGTTATTTAGAAATGTGTGTGTTCATATGCCTTCAACTTGCCTTTGACTTATGATGACCCCATGAATTTCACAGGGTTACCTTGGGCAGGGAATACTTGTTTTTGCCAGTCATTTCCTCTGAAATATAACCTACAGCTCCTGATATTTGTTGCCTGTCTTCCATCCAAGTAGTCAGCCCTCCATGTCCACAGATTTTTATCCGTGGATTCAACTATCTATGGCTTGAAAATATTCCCAAAAGTATAAATTCCAAAAAGCAAAGCTTGATTTTGCCATTTTATATAAGGGACACCATTTTATTACACCATTGTATGTAATGGGACTTGAGCATCCATAGATTTTGGTATCCACGGGGGGATCCTGGCAACAAACTGCAGTGGATATCAAGGATGATCTATACTACCCAGAGCTAACCCTTGGTAGCTTCCGAGATCAGACAGGATCTGGTGCCTTTGGGGTATTCAGGCCACTATTAGAGATGTTTAGTCTCTGAAACTGGAGGCAGTAAAATCTAGCCATCATGACTAGTAGCCATTCTTAGCCTTATGTTCTCTGCATTTGAATAAACCCCTCTTAAATCCATCCAAGTTGGTGGTCATCGTGCAGTAGAAATTCCAAAGTCTTCACTTTGTGCCCTGGGAAAATGTATTTCCTTTTATCTGTTCTGAATCCCACTTCCTCCAGCTTCAATGGAGGGCCTTGGTTGTAGCATTATGAAAGGAATGATCACTTCTACGTTTTAAAGACTGAGCATGACTGCATGTGCCTCTATTGTGCCTCCAACACCTTTAATCATCTTTTTTTGCTTTGCTTTAAAGCCCCATGTGTTGTAACCTTGTTGCAGAGGAGAGTTGCTCCAGTCTCTTCACCTATTTGATTCTGCTTTTCTGTCCCTTTCCCAGTTCTATAATGTGCTCCTGAGATGTGGCAACCCAAACTATACACTGTCGTCTAAGTGTGGCTACACCAGAGAGTTGCATTACAAAATGGGCAATCCCTTTTGTTAACACCCAAAGCATGGAATGTGCTTTTTCCACAGTTGCTGCACAAACTCACATTTTAAGTCTGGGATACATCACTGCTATTGGTATAGATAGAAAGAGCCAGTGTGGTGTAGTGGTTTGAGTGTTGGACTAGGACACTTATGAGACCAGGGTTTGAATCCCTGCTCGGCCATGGAAACCAACAGGATGACCTTGGGCAAGTCACACTCTCTCAGCCTCAGAAGAAGGCAAAGACCAAGCCTCTCAGAACAAATTCTGCCAAGAAAACCCTGTAATAGGTTTGCCTTAGAGTTGCCATAAGTCAGAGATGACTTGAAGGCACACAGCAACAATAGTAGAAGATGGTCAGTTAAAAACCAAACCAAACCCTGAAGGTACGTTTTTCAAAACTGAAGGTGTAGAGAAGAGATAAAAAGCTTGATGTGTCCCCTTTGGAAATGGTCATGATAAATCTCTTCAGAGGACTATGGAGCAATTTTAACTTGTTTGAAAAGATATCACAGGTAGTTCCTTTAGCTGCACTTTATACCTTGAAATGCTACTTTAGACATTCTCTGTTTTGCAATCTTTCTCATTCTGTTTTCTCTCCCTGCGGTCCTCCATATTTTCTCTGTTTCTCTTTTAGGATTTTAGCTTAGATATCTTCAGCTCTTTTCTTCACTTATCTTGGCAGGGCTGGCCCATTGTTTTGTTTTGTCTTCCTTTTGGTTGCCAGTAGGGTTGCCAGTTCAGGATTGTCTCAAACCCTGAGGTTTCTGAGCCAAAACCTGAGACCTAGGGACTGCCCATGGTGATGCCATTATGTGCCTTGCTTTACGTACCAATGGCAGTTGCTCAAAGCATATCATTCAAACTGCAAATGCAGAACACAGTTTCTTGGTTAGAATTTAGGGCAGAAATCTTACCTAAAGGGGCTGTTCCTAGTGAAATGAGGGGATTATTCCTTTTAACTTGAGGAGACAAGATTGTTGTTGTTGTTGTTGTTGCGTGCCTTCAAGTCGCTTCCGACTGAACGTTTAATCTAGTCTACATGCTTCTTGTCAGAAAGTGACAAAGCAGAGTGGAGGGTGAGCCCTGGCTCCACAACTCAAGAGGGAAGAAGGGAGCTAACTGAGCTAACACACACACACACACACACACACACACACACACACACACCAGAGTCTTTGCAAGTTGTAGTAACAAATCAGTTAAGTCTTGTGAACTATATCAGGCTGCTGCTCCATTAGCTGAGCTGAAGATTTGTACACAGTCCTTTGCTCTTGCTTGGAGCCAAGCTGGAGAATTTGCACCCTTGTCTTCCACCTGGAGATGACCTGTGGAAACTGGAGAGTCAGGCCTAGGCCCTGAGATCTGGCAACTCTAATTGTCAGATACAAGTTTATTTAAAATGTACCTCTTGTTGCATCTTCTCATTTGTAGAAATGCACTGCAGTAGCACCTCAGATGATTGAGATAATATTTCTTCATATTCACTGCTGTTATCCGCTGTGTCTTGATTCTTAATGTCTGCCTCCTGCTTGCCTTATCATATATAACAGATGTGGGGAATCATGTGATTCTCCCAATGTCGCTGAACTCCAGCTCCCAGAAATTCTCACTATGAATTATGTTGGGTAAGGTTTTGGTGACTCATAGTCCAACAGCCTCTCGAGAGCTGCACGATTCACACACCTGCTTTGCAAAGGAACAGTTTGCTTTTCTGACTGCCAGGTGGCTACCCTCCTTTAGTACTAATCCTGAATCCATGCTTGTGAAAATAACCTTTTGGACTACCTAGTCGACATGCTGTCCAGGGGATTCTGGGAGCTGTAGTCCAACCCCCCCCCCAAAAAAAAATAAACACTTTTCAGTGATCTGTCTTGAATGCAGCGGAAATCACCCAACCTAATTTTCCTCCACTCCATCCTTCCAGATGTGTTGGACCACAGTTCTCATCATCCCTAACCAGAATGGTTTTTGCAGTCCGGGAGATGCATAGTTGGAGTTTAATCTGACACATTGGCCAAGCTGGTTCTGTGAGCCTTCTAGTGCAGAAATGGTGGTTTGCTTTTCTCCAGAGTTTGCAGTTGCAACAGTGGCCATGCTGGCTGAGGGAGGCTGGGAGTTGCAGTCCAAAAGTACTTCCAAGCAATCCTCCTCCACCACCACATCCCGGCCTCTTTGCACAAATGAAGAACCAGAGGCAGTCATTTCTCATATGTTTGTCCCTCTGATTCAGCATGCCGCTACCTTTTAAAAGGGTGAAATCACCTGCCTGGCAGCAAGGTGTTTTTCCTACCTGTCTATCTGATTCCCTGCCCTTAAGCTAGGGAGTTCTAGATCGACTCCTCTGGGTGCTATGGCAACACCAACAAACAACCACACAGAGCCTGCATGACACAAAATAGCAGATGTACCCAGCCTTTTATTGCTCTTGTTTTCCTGGCAATCTCACTTGGAGTGCAGGTGGCCGTTGGCTTTCCAGAAGGAACCCGGGGGAAAATGAGCATTGCAGTTCTACGCATTGGCACTGTGAATGCGTCCCATCAAAGGCAGCAAAAAAATTCAGCAGTAAAGCTGTGACCAGCTTGCTCTCTTAGGCTGCAAGAACCTCAATGATACCAGGGATGTTTAAGCAGTCCTTTTGCCTGCATTTCCACTTTGGCCAACCACAGAGCAACCTTAAAGCAAATGGTGCAATGCTGAATTAAATAGCCCTCCGTTCTCTTAGCAGTTGGTGTCTCAAGCCAGTTGGCAATCCTATGAGGCCATTCAGTAAGGTTACTAGCACACCAATAAACAACTCCATCCCCCCTCCAAACCCTACTTATCACTTTTTTATATATAAAACACAAAATGCTGTGTGGATTGCCAGCTTTTTGAAAAATAAATACTGCTGGAATGTGAAAAAGAACTAGTGGAACTCTCTGCCTCAGACAGTTCTCCTCCTTCCCAACTCACAACCCACACCAATATACACTAGTGATTTACTATCTGGTGTTCATATGGCTTTGGGGGGGGGGTTTCCACCTATTGCATACCTTCCAATGGTCCCCAGGTGTAGCCACACACTGCAGAATAAAAGCAGTTTGACACCACTTTAACTGTCATGACTGCATCCTACAGAATTCTGGGATTTGTGGGGCACCAGAGCTCTCTGACAGTTCAGGATGAATACCACACCAAACTACAAATCCCAGGATTCCACAAGATGGAACCCTGCCAGTTAAAGTGGTGCCAAACTGCTTTCATTTTGCACACCCCATTTGTCATGAACAGTCCTAATTAATCCTCTGCTGTCCCACTTTTTAAGCTGGTTTTATAATGTCCTAGTTTATCTTTCATCCTCCTGCTTTGCCCCTTTGTCCTCAGCTTATTTCTGTTGCTGCAAATGGAGTTCAAAGTGCCAAAGTAGTTTGCAGGGGAGAGAGAAGGTATAATTATGTCTTTACCTGTAGGCTGAGGCAAAAGCAAACTGCTGCAGCCTCTCCTAGCTTGTCTGTTCTTCTTCATTAATAGTTTTTACCAGGTTGACCATGCTCTGTTGTTGCTTGGCCACATGTGTCCTGGTTTTCATTTGTGAAATGTTGAAGGGTATGCTGTTGCTTGAATTATGAGTGTGTGTAGCTTGGCTCTCTGTTGTTTTAGTGTTTTCTCTAGTGCTACATTTATGCTTTTAGTCTAACTCTTTTCTGGATTGTTTTATTGCGTCTTATGAATGCATCCTACTAATGTGAATTGTTGCACATGTTCTCTTAGGGATTTGTAAGGCACATTAGAACTATTTGTCCATTGGTTTGCACATTTGTTTGCTGCTCTCGCGTATCTTCAGAAAAAGTGTGCCTTTGTTGTTAACTGCCATCAGGTTGTCTTCAACTTATGGAGACCCGATGAAGAAGAGACCTCCAAGCCACCCTGTCATTTAATAGTCCTGCACAGGTCTTGCAGACTCAGGGCTGTGGTTTTCAATCTACCTATCTGGAATGTGGGTTTGCTCTTTTCCTACTCCCTTCTACAAGCATTATGGTATTTTCTAGTGAGTCATGTCTTCTCATGATATGGCCAAAGTATGACAGTCTTACTTTAGTCATCCAGGCTTCTAGGGAGCATTCAGGTTTGATTTGCTCTAGGACCCATTTATTTTCTTTTTTGTAGTCCGTGGTATCAATAGAACTCTTCTCCAGCACCACATTTCAAATGAGTTGATTTTTCTCCTGTCAGCTTTCTTCACTGTCTAGCTTTCACAACCATACATAGAAATTGGTAATACAATGGCATGGACAATCCTAACATTAGTATTCAATTTTATATCTTTACACTTCAAGATCTTATTTAGTTTCTTTACAGCTGCCCTTGCCTGACCTCCTTGCCAATTGAAAACCATTCTTTTTCTTCATATTCTGTCCTGATGGTAGCCTCTTGTCCTGAATACAGGTCATGCATCAGGACAATCAAATGTTGTGGCACATCCATTTCTTTAAGAGTGGACCATATTTTTCATGATCTACACCAGGGGTAGGCAACCTTTCCCCTTTAAGGGCCGAGGGACTTCAGCTCCCAGAATCCCAGGAGCTATTGGCCAACATGGGACTATTGGCCAACATGGCTGAGGCTTCTGGGAGTTGAGGTCCCTCGGGCCTTAAAGGGGAAAGGTTGCCTACCCCTGATCTACACAATCACAGGCTTTATATAATCTGTAAAGCACAGGTTCGTGGTTTTTTTTTTAATTCTTTGGTATGGTCTATTATATTTGCAATATGATCTCTTGTGCCTCTTCCTTTCCGGAAACTAGGTTGGACAGCTGCCATTTCTTGCTCTATGTATAATAAAAAAAAATTGTGGTAGAGTTTTGAGTACCATTCTGCTTGCATAAAAGATCAATGCAATGGTTCTGCAGTTACTGCAATCTGTAGTATCCCTTTTCTTGGGGACTGGAATGTATATTGAGTGTTTCCAATTTGTGAACCATTATTTTGTTTTCCATATTTGTTGACAGATGTTAATTAGAACTAGAGTAGATTCTGTATCTGTAACTTGAAATAATTCTATTGCTATACCATGTGTTCCTGGTGATTTATTTCTCCCAAGTGCTCTGAGTGCAGCTTGCACTACACTTTCTAAAACTGGAAGTTCATCTTCAAGATTCCTCCTTGAATTAATCGGTCATCCTTTCATTTCTTTTGTATAATTTTTCAGTGTATTGTTTCTATCAGCTTTTTATTTCTACTTGGTCATGTAAAGTGTTCCCTTGCTGGTCATAAAACATACCTACTCTTGGTTTAAATTTCCGTTTGATTTCTTGGATCTTGTAGAAGAGGTCTCTGATAATACTAAAACAATAGAATTAAAATGCAAACAACAGTAAAATTCTACAAGGATGAAAACAACAGATAGTAGATGCAGCATAATATGGTTTTTTATAGATTATACCTCACTAGATACACATGTAGAGATACTGACCTACATCAAATTGCTAATTTGAACTGGAGTAAACCTGTTGAATCAATGACAATTCAATAAATAAACACTTACCTAAATTCCACTGATTCAATAAATCTATTCTAATCCAAACTGGCAATTGAATTTAGGCCATAGTTATCTGTCTGCCTGACTAGTAAATAAACTAGAGAGTGTGAGCCTACTTTTACACTGCACAGTTATATCACTTTAATTGTCATGGCTCCATCCTGGAGAATCCTATAATTTCTAGTTTAGTGAGGCTTAGTATTTTCTGCCAGGGAGCAGCAATTTCTCACCAAAGTACAAATCCCAGAATCCCATGGGATGGAGCCATGACAATTAAAGTGGTATCAAATTGCTATAATTATTCAGTGTAAAAGAGGCCATAGAGTATAAATAAGCTCTATCTGAATTTGGAAAATTACTTTTTTTAAATTGCCAGAATTTGCTATTCAGCTCCCAAGCCAAGTGGGAGGGATTCTGGGCATTGCAGACCCCAAAGTAACTTCTCCAGGCTGTGCTGTGTGTTTATAATATAATTAAGCTAAATGGGAAGCGTTGGTTTACCTACCCACCCATAGAGCTTACGATTAGACAGAGAATCCAGCTCCTCAGGCTTCACCTTCCTAGCTCAGGAACAGAACATGTGTAAGGTACAGTCCTTCAGAGTTTGTAGGACTGTACGTTCCATCATCCCTTACCAGTGGCCATGCAAATGATAGGCAGAACACCATGTGTGCATACTTAGAAATCATACCCTCAAATGTTCTAGTTTGGCTGGGCCATTCCTAAATAATCCTATGTTGTTCTACTTTTCCAGCTGCTTTTAAAATGTCCTAGTTTCTCTCTCTCCTCCCATTTCCCCCCTTGGTCCTCAGTTTACTTCATTTGCTGCAAATGGAGTTCAAAGTGCAAAAATAATTGGCACTCAATTAACTGTGCAGGAGAAGGTGGAATCATGCTGTAGGGCTTAGGCAAAGGCAAGGTGCTGCAGCCTCTCCTGGGTCTAATCTGCACTGCAGAAATAATGCAGTTGGACACCACTTCAGCAGCCATGGCTCCATGCTATGGAATATAGGTTTCTCTGCTCTGCTCTCTGGTTTTCATCTGTATAATGCTGAAGGAATGAGAAACAATTCCCATGTTGTGGTCAGTGGGGTTTTCTCCCAAGCAACCAGGCCTCCAAATACCATCCCATCTCATGGAGAGCTCTTACCTGCCAACTATCCCAGTTTGGCATGGACAGCTCCAGTTCAGCTATTGCAATCCCATTTTTTCAGGTGCTTCTAACATATTCTGATTTCTCTCCTTCCTCTTACTTTCCCCCTTTGTTCTCAGTTTCATTTGTTACAAATTGTTGTAATTGTTGAATTCAGAGTGAATTTTTTTGTTTGTGTGGCATAGAGGTTTGAGGCTTGGACTATGACTCTGGAGACCAGGGTTTAATTCCCCGCTTGGCCTTGGACACGCACTGGGTGACCTTGGGCAAGTCACATGCTCTCAGCCTCAGGGGGAGGCAATGACAAGCCTAAACAAATCTTGCCAAGAAAACCCCATAGCCTTAGGGTTGTCATGAGTTAGAAATAACTTGAAGGCACACAACACACACAATCCAGCCAAGGGGGGGGGGGTAAAGCAGGGGGCCAGATTTTTTCCATTTTCCAGTAGTCTCAGGCAAAAGCAAACTGCTGCAGCCTCTGCTAGCTTGGGCGTTCTTCCTCGGGAACAACTTGTGCCATCTTGACCACACTCAAACTTTGCTTGGCCTCACATGTTCTGGCTTTTGTCTGTGAAATGTTGAAAAGGGATGCGAAACGGTTCCCATGCTGCAGGATCTTCTCTCAAACGACTAAGGCTGCATCCACACCACTGCAAAAATAATCCAGTTTGGCACTGCTTTAACTACCACGGCTCAATGCAATGGATTTTGGGGCTTTGTAGTTTGGTGAGACATTTAACCCTCTCTGTCAGAGAGCTCTGGTGGCACAACACACTACACACTGCAGGATTCCCTAGCATTGATTGAGCCATGGCAGTTAAAGCAATGTCAAACTGGATTATTTCTGCGGTGCGGATGCAACCAAAGTCTCCAAACACAGACTGGCATCCTAGCTCATGGAAAGCTGGACCCCAATCTTTGGCCCCTTGCTTCCCACCGCCTTGTCATTCCTGCCATAGCCTGCGTGCCTCCCTCCATTCTTGTACCTCCTGTGCTGCGTTGACGTCAGTACAAAGCCCGGACTGTATCCTGGGAGAAATCAGTCCATGGTGACTGGTTTCCATGGAAATACACCTTGTTGCAAGCCACAAGTCTACCAGAACTGCCTCCTAACTAAAGAAATCCCAGGCTGGGAGTTGGTGCCGGGCAGGATAGGGGAACCAAAAAGGGACAGGTAAGAAGAATCTGTTGGAGAGCAGCCCCCTGATTCATTTCATTTCATTTTCTTTAAGGCGTTGAGCATTTCTGGAGCCTGTCCCTTCCTGCAGCCAAGGAACAGGGGGAGAAAATGTAAGCTGAACTGATGTGCAATACATGCAGCAGTAGGAGCAGGCCTCAAATGCAGCTGATGTACATCTTCCATCAGCACCTTTGCTGGGTCTGTTGTGTATATGTGTGTGTTGGAGGCATGGGGTGGAGGAAAGGGATAGTCAGCTTTCTCTCCATGCACGATAGAATCTGTTGGCTAGACCTTTAGAGAGCGTTTTCCACTCATCAATTGCATGTTATCTTCTTGCAAAGAAGAGACTGAGTGAGAATGTGGCCGAGGCCCAAGATATTTGCTGCCTGAGCAAAGGGTGAGATGGACTCCCCCTAAGATGCACTCTCCTTTGTTTGTTATTGCGTGCTTTCAAGTTCTTTCTGACTTGTGGTGACCCTAAGGCGAAGCTATTATGGGGTTTTCTTGGCAAGATTTGTTCAGAGGAGGTTTGCCATTGCCTTTCCCTGAGGCTGAGAGTATGTGACTTGTCCAAGGTTACCCAGTGGGTTTCATGGCTGAGTTGGAAATCAAACTCCGGTCTCCAGAGTTGTAGTCCAACACTCAAACCACTATGCCATATTGGTTTTCACACTCTCCTTCAGCGCCCCTCAATAATAATTCTGCTCCCCAGGGAAATTTTCCTTCTGTCCCCAAGTTTCTAGAATTACAGAGAGCGAGACATTGAAAATTATTTACACAGGCTGAGTCTCCCTTATCAGGAATGCTTGGGATCAGAGTTCTTTTGCATTTCAGATTTGTCTGGATTTTGGGATACTACTAGGAGCTGCAGTCCAACAACATCTGGAAATCCACAGGACTCCCAAACTTTTCCTTGAAGTCACCCCTTTCTGGACTATAACTCCTAGACATCTCCATGCAAGCTGGCTGGAGGATTCTGGGCATTGTAATCCAAGAAAATAAAATGTCCAGGTTCTGGTTCTTGTGTCAACTGAGAAAAGAAATAGTCAGAGGATGGGACAGGTCCAAGGTGATCCTAGATATTATAACTTAATGAACTGAAGAAAGAGGAAGTTGAGATATAATTGAAGTTTATACAGTTTGAGTCTCTCTTATCTAAAATGCTTGGGACCAGAGGTGTTTTGTAATTTGATTTTTTTTTAAAATGAAATACCTGTACTTTCATATATATACATAATGAGATATCTTGGAGATGAGACCCAAAACTAAACACAAAATCGATTTATGTTTTGTATACACCTTCTACACATAGCCTGAAGGTAATTTTATACAAATATTTTAAATAATTTTGTGCAGGAAACAAAATTTGAACCATCAGAAAGCAAAGGTGTCACTATCACAGCATCACATGGGGGGGGGCAATGGTTTTTGGAATATTTCAGGTTTTGAAATTCCAGATAAGGGAAATTCAACTTGTAACTAGAACTCTTCTATTTGTTGTGTTTGCATTCCCTTAGTCACTTTGCCTGCCTGCTTTTCTTTGGATGCTTAAACTGTGTCCTCCATAGTGTCCTCCATTAAAGTTTTAAGTTACTGTGATGCTAGAAATGTGGGGATTCAAGGAAAATTCCCTTCATTTTGATTTGGGGGAAAGCATCCTCATTTTCCTCCCCCCCAGCTGATGTATTGAACTTCTGATTCCCCTTCTCTCCTAGTTGATGTATTGAACTGAATTGACCCGAACTGGCTGTTGGATTTTAATTCATTGCTGATGACGGTTAGTTTAGTGGGTGTTAGAAAGTCAACTCTAGCCTTCAACAGAGAGGAATAGTTGAAGTGGAGAGCTACCATTACTGTCCCTGAAGAATCCTCCGCCTGAGGTGGTTCCATTGCTCTGCCTAATGACAGGGGCAGCCTTGCTGTAGTGTAGGGTGTATCCACACTGTAGCAATAATGTAGTTTGATACCACTGTAAGTGCCATGGCTCCATCGGACAGAATGTAGGATTTGTAGTTTTGTGAGGCGCCACCACTCTTTGGCAGAGAAGACTTGTCAAATTACATATCCCTGGTTTCCATAGGATGGAGCTACAATGCTTGGTGGTGTCAAACTGCATTAATTCTGCAGCGTAGATGCACCCCTCGTAGCCTTTATTGAGAAATATTGAGCATGCTTGTGAATGCTGGGGGGAGGAAAGAAGGTGTGGGTTGCAATCTCTGTAAATTCTTGAAACTTTCTGGTTAGGAGGGAACCATTGTTTCAGAGGCGAAGTAAATGCGACAACAGAGACACATGAAGCCCTCTCCAGTTTCTTTCTTTCTTTCTTTCTTTCTTTCTTTCTTTCTTTCTTTCTTTCTTTCTTTTTCTTTTTGCAAATAGCAACCACAAGATAGATGAGGATATCTGGGTCACTACGGTGGTATGGGGTGGGTGGATTTTAACCATCTCCGCTTCCCCCCCCCATGAAAATCCCTAGCCCTTCTGCATGTTTCCTTGTGCATATGTGTTTTCTCAATGGGAGGGTGGTCATAAACATCTAGTGTTGTGAAAGGGTTAAAGTCATACCGCTGCTGTTTGTAAAATTTTCAAGAAACCGAAGAGCTAGTCACTTATCTCTGTTGTCATGTCTAATTTGCTCCAAGCTTCAAGTACTTAGAGAATAGTGTTGTTGTAAGAAGATCAATGAGAGGAAAACCATAAGAAAGTATTTTGTATGTTGCAAAGCCCTAAGGAAATCATTAGTATGTAGCAGGGAAAAACAAAATAAAGAGCGTCATAATGATGGGGGCTATCGGCAAAGGGTGAATGTATGAATTGCACTTTGCTAGATGTCCCCGTAGGGTGTACAAGAGACAGTCAGTGTAGTGGTTTGAGTGCCGGACTGTGACTCCAGGAAGCCAGGGTTCAAATCCCTGCTTAGCCATGGAAACCCACAGGTGGCATTGAGCAAGTCACGCTCTCTCAGCCTCAGAGAAAGGCAATGGCAAGCCCCCTTGGAACAAATCTTGTCCAGGGAAAAAATGTGATATGTTCACCTTTGGGTTGCCTTAAGTTGGGTGTGACTTAAAGACACACAACAGCAACAACACCAGATGCACAGAAAAGCCCTGGGTGTGGAATCCATGGCTGCTATACAGCAGGGGTAGATAAATGTGGCCCTGGGGACTTATTAGACCCAACGGCTGTTTTTGCAGTCCCTAACTCTGCGAACTACCCTTTGGGGGCCAAAGAAGAGGGAATTTCACTCTTCTTTGTCTGTCAGCAGAGCTCCTCTGCAAAAAGGATATCTATTTTTCCAAATCAGAAGGGATTGCGGTTTCTTTGAGGGGGAGATATTTTAGCCACAAGAATCAGCTTGGCATAGTGGTTTGAGTGTTAGACTATGACTCTGGAGACCTTGGGTGCCCTTGAGCAAGTTACATGTTCTCAACCTCAGGGGAAGGCACTGGCAAATCTCCTCTGAACAAATCTTGCCAAGAATATCCCATGATAGATTCGTCTTAGGGTTGCCACCGAGGAGGTTTGTCACTGCCTTCCCCCTGAGGCTGAGAGAGTGTGACTTGTTCAAGGTCACCCTGTGAGTTGGCCAAGCTGGGGATGGAACCCTGATCTCCTGAGTCGTAGTCCAACGCTCAAACCATGCTGCCTTCCTACCCAATATTGCTCCTTCTTTCCCCCCTCCTGTCATTTGTGGCCATTCTGCCATGCTTTCCAAATTCTGGTGGTTCCTTTGCAGGCATTGATAAAATTATGAGGTTGCCACAGCCACTATACCCAGCCGGCTGGCTCTGAATCCCAGGGACTGGTACTTTCGGTGGTGCAACACTGTCTCTTCCCTTTCTTGCCACCAAAATTATAGGCCAAAGAATCCTCCTCCTCTTCTACATGCTATTTGGAAATGGCAGAGTGTTTTTTACAGAGAGATGAATCCATCTCCTATTCAGAACTGGCCACCAGCCCATGAATATTTGGCCACAATTTATCCTTCCATTTCCTTGTCTCTTCTTCCCTTCTCGCTCCCTCTCTCTGTCGCCTTCCTTCTTGTCAAAATGTAGATTGCAATCTCCTTGAGGTCAGGGACCTGCCATTTTATGCTTATGAAACCTCTGTAAGCGGACGCGGCTGTTGACATTATTATATACAAGCAGTGCCTGGAACAAAACGTTGAAGCATGGAGCTCTCGTGCGTTGTATGCCAGGCAACTAATTCACCAGCCATGCCTTCCTAAAAGAAATTAAATTCCATTCCCTTTCTTTCTTCATCTTCTAACACCCGCTCCTTGGCCCCTTCCCAACAGTCAGTCTGTATTATGTAGCTACTAAGAACATTCAAGCCTCCTCCTTGGACTATTTTGGGGGTTTTCTTGCCTGTAACCATTCCAGGACTCTGACCCACTCAAGCTGCATCCAGACTACAGAAATAATCCGGTTTGACACCACTTTAACTGCCACAGTCAATGCTGTGGAATTCTGGGATGGTAGTTTGTTGTGGCACTAGAGCTCTCTGACGGAGAAGACTAAATCTCTCACAAAACTACAATTTCCAGGATTCCATAGCACTGAGTCATGGGAGTTGAAGTGGTGTCAAACTGGATTATTTCTGCAGTGCAGATGCAGCCTCATTTGATTCCTGCACCAACTCAGGCTTGAGGGTCTGTCAACATAATATGTCATCACAGCTGTACCAAAATGATGGTTTATTGATTACATTGCCACCTTCATCAATCATTTATTTTTATCCTGCCTTTTCCCCAAGACTGGGACTCAAGGTGATATGCATAATAAAAAGATGACAACAAAAAGCATGCAGTCAGCCCTCTGTACCCACACATCCTTTATTCATGGATTCAATCATCCACAGTTTATATATATATATATATATATATATATATATATATATATCCTGAAAAGCGAACCCTGATTTTACCTTTTTGTATAAGGGAGACTATATTATTATACATTATATTTAATGGGACTGGAGCATCCATGGATTTTGGTATCCACAGGAGGTCCTAGAACCAAACTCCAGTGGATACCAAAGGCCCATTCAGTAAAAGTCAGCATTAAACTCAATGAAATTAGAGAACAATGTTGTTGTAATAAGATCAATAGGATGAAAACCATGAAGTGTTTTGTATGTTGAAAAGCCCTAAGGAAATCATTAGTTTGTAGCAGGGGAGGAGGAAACAAAAAGCATCATAATGATTGTGTGTGTGTTGTGTGCCTTCAAGTTGTTTCTGACTTATGGTGACCCTAAGGTGAACCTATTATAGAGTTTTCTTGGCAAGCTTTGTTCAAAGGAGATTTGCCATTGCCATCCTCCAAGGCTGAGAGAATGTGACTTGCCCAGTGGGTCTAGATGGCCGAGCCAGTATTTGAATCCTGATCTAGACTCAGGTTAAAAATGGGGCAAATATTCTTCCCAATGCCCCCAAGAGGGCATTTGGGAACAAAAAAGTTTCTTTTGATCCCCCGAAGGTTACAAAACCAGCTGGGGGGGCCACATGTGGCCCAAAAGTTATGCTTTGCCCACCACTGCTTTAAGTACATAAAATATGTATGTTAAAAAAAAATGGGGGGAGGGAGATGTGTGTAATAAAAGGAGGAGTGTGAGAGCTGACTACGTTCCATGACAATTCTGGAACTTCAAACCCCCACTTCTTCCTTGAGGTCTCTCTGCCCCCCAAGTTATTTCAATATAGCTTTGTGGTTTTTTCCAAGTGTACTGAAACTTGAGTTTTCTCCATGGATGATATTGTTTAGTTACATAAACAGCAACACTATTGCCTGAATATGAGCAGAATAGTGACAATACCACCAATAACCCTGTCTGTGTGGGCACATATAGGCTGATGCCACAGTGCAGATTTAATGCAGTTTGACACCGCTTTAACTGTCATGGCCCCATCCTATGGAATCTTAGGATTTGTAGTTTGTTGTGGCACCAGAGCTCTCTGCCAGAGAAGGTTCACTATCTCACAAAACTACAGAGTCCAGAATTCTACAGCATTAAGCCAAGTGGGGTCAAACTGCATTAATTCTGCAGTCTAGATTCAGCCAAGAACAACGTGCAAAACCCCCCAAATCTCATGTATGTGCAATCTCTCTCTTTCATATGTGTGTGTGTACATCGCATCTTTTTGGGGGGCTGCAGGGAAGGATTGGTTGATATGCGCAGTTGAATGGATTGGAGCCAGTCGGTTTTGTAACTTCCAAGCTGTCTTTGTTTCCCTCCAGCAATTGTTTTGGGTTTCCTCCTCCTTCTCCAATAAATTGTCTGCCGGCACTTGCATCAACTCTTGAAATCCAGATAATTGTGAGAAAAGCTTGGCTGATGTGGATGAGCCCTCCTGGGACAAAGGAGTGCAAGTGAGGCCAGTTCATGGTTTCTGAGAAGAAAAGTGTTGCGGGGTGTGTGTGTATGTGTGAAAAGAAGAGACACACAACGAGGAGGAAATAGTGGAAAATTAAATAGTTTTTTATGCATGGTTATCAGGGCATCTCCATGGTGGATCATTCAGTAGCTGGCCGTGCCACTAACAGAGCTGTGTAACTTAGAAAGGGAATAGAGGCACCTGCTTTAGGTAAGGGCTCAAAATAGGTCTTTAACTTTCCATATTGTTGTTTTATCATGCATTCTTTTCAAGGTGGGGTCATAAGGCATGCCTGCAAGATGCCCAGATGAAGATGATGAACAGCTAGCTAGTTTGCCTAATGGGAGGCTTAGTTAGGGCACCAGGCTAGGCAAGATATAATATAGGTGCCCCTGCATATCCACAAATTCTGCACCCAATTCTGCCCCAAATCTGGTGATAAGCAGATTCCAGCTCAGCGGAAGTTGGATTTGATCTATGGTCCACAGAACCCCAATGCACACTGCAAAACGTTTAGGGAAACTCTGAAGTGATTCCCAACATTTCTGTCCCACATAATGAACCAGAAGACAAACAAATGGGTTCTTGAACAGATCAGACCAGGGCTCTCCTTGGAAGCAAAGATGATCAAGTTGAGACTATCGTACTTTGAGAAGACACAGATCACTAGAAAAAACAATAACGCTAGGAAGGTAGAGGGTAGAAGAAAGAGAGGAAGAGCACAAACCAGATGGATAGACTTGATCAGGGGGGTTGTGCATTTATCCCAAAAAATAAATTCCAAAAAGCAAATCTTGGTTGTGCCATTTTTATAAGGGACACCATTTTACTATTCCATTATATATAATGGGACTTGAGCATCCACAGATTTTGGTATCCACAGTGGGTCCTGGAATGAAACCCCAGCGGATACCAAGGGCCCATTGTAGTTGTGCTTCTTGAGGATAGGAACCATTGCTTTTCAGTAACTTGAACTTGTTTGCTCATGCCTCTAGGGGTTTTCAGGTGCGTATTTCCTGGCGCTACCAATCAAAAGCACTGGCATGCTGTTGTGGCCTTTTATAAAATTAGCTAGTTACAAATAACAATTTACTTGTAATTGTTTTCTTTTCTTTGGAAATAACATAAGATGTAACTATTATAACTGTATGCAATGAGGGGTAACTTAATTAACAGGGATAGAAATCTTCATGTTGTTTATGCTTGCATGCAAGATGTCTAGTTTACAAAGTATTCTCCCCACTACAGGAGAATACAAAACCTTTGCATGGTATTCTCCACTTTGAGAACATACTCTCCAAATTTTCACAAAGGAAAACCAAATATGTGTGTCCAAGCAATGCCCGAGTGTGGTCGAGACGGCAAAAAGTCATTAAGGAAGGAGAACACACAAGCTAGTAGGAGAGACTGCAGCAGTTTGCTTTTGCCTGAGCCTAGTGGGAAGGGAAAGATTCTGCCCTCTTTTCTATTCTTCCTGCAGCTGAGTTGCAAACTATTTTTGCACACTGAACTCAGTGTCCAGTAGCAGAATTAAGCTGAGGACGGTGGAATGAATAGTGGAAGTGGAAACTTCAGAAGGCCCTTTGCTGCAGACTCAGCCTCACGCCTGAAGCTTGATGCAATTCAGACTTTAGAATTAGCATCCCACTCAGACCCCTGATCTTGGGCGCCTGGAACTAGACAGCACGTCTTTCACGGACCCGGTCCGGCCCTGGCAACGGCTTTGTGATGTCACTGCAGCCCTTGGAGAAGGAAGAAGAGGACTGATCTGTGGGGAATTTTTACAAGAAGTGCAGGTTCTTAAACGTAAGCTGTTTGAGATTTCTTGAGGGATTCCACAATGCACAATTAGGTTACGGAGCTCACTGCTGTGCCACAAGTTGTAGGGTTGCTCACCAGCTGAGATGGCATTTGTTTTTATTTTTTGTTTTAAAAGGAATCAACAAACTCTTGGAAAATAAAGGCATCAAGAGGGCTATTTCGTCATGTTTTTGAAATAGAAGCTCAACATTCAGAGAAGCCGTATACCTCTGAGACACAGAGTGAGACAGAGGACAAGAACGAGACAATTAAACCACCATAACATTTGAAAGCAGTTAAAGCAAATGAAAACAGCCACACATATAAAAGTAATGCACATTATACAAGGCCGGTTTCCAGAACAAATCAATTCTCAAAGGCCTGCTCGAATAAAAAGGGTTTTGTCTGCTTGCGGAAAGTGAGGGGGGTTGCAGACTGCCAGAAATAGTGTGAATTCAGTCCACTTTTAGGGTTAGGGTTAGTGCTAGGGAATCATGGGAACTGTTATTTTTCTGAGACATTGAGCCTTCTCTGTCAGACAACTCTGATGCCACAATAAAATACAGTTCCCATGGTTCCCTAACTCTAACCCTAACCCTAAAAGTGGACTGAATTCGCACTATTTCTGGCAGTCTGCAACCCCCCAGAGTAAGGAAGGTGCCAATTTGAGCCTCTCTGGGAAAGGCGTTCCAAAGCCTGCGAATAGCCACAGAGAAGGTCCTCTTACGTGTTTCCACCAAATATATCTGTGAGGGTGGCAGGACAGAGAACAGGGCCTCCCTGAAAGAGCTCTAGATGAGGAAGAACATACAAAACTACTATTTTAAGTGGTGCTGGAATTTATGTACAGTACTGAGTTTAGGAAACCCTGCAAAAAGGAAACAACAGCAAGCCTACCAGGAAGGGCAAGAGTCCAGCCACTCCACTCCCTCCTGTTGAGTTAAATGGACTCAGATGATGATAATGATGATATCTTGCTTTTTCTCCCAAACTCAAGAGTGGCTTACAATTAAAAAAAATGCAACTAAAAACAGACAAAAGTGAACATTAAAATAGAAATAAACTGATACAGGGTTAAAACACATTAGTCATTAAAGAATAAAATGTAATTGTTCCAGGTCTGTGAGGTTTTCTCTTAGTATTATGTGTCATAGAATCATAGAATTGGATTGGATTACCAATGGGTGGGATACAAATAAATTTTATTATTATTATATTATTATAGAATCATAGAGTTGGAAGAGACCACAAGGGCCATCCAGTCCAACCCCCTGCCATGCAGGAACTCCCAATCAAAGCATCCCCAACAGATGGCCATCCAGCCTCTGCTTAAAAACCTGCAAGGAAGGAGACTCCACCAAAACCTTCGAGGGAGTGTGTTCCACTGTCGAACAGCTCTTACTGTCAGGAAGTTCCTCCTAATGTTGAGGTGGAATCTGTTTTCCTGGAGCTTGCGCCCATTGTTCTGGGTCCTAGTCTCTGGAGCAGCAGAAAACAAGCTTGTTCCCTCCTCAATATGACATCCCTTCAAATATTTAAACACAGCTATCATATCACCTCTTAGATTGTTGATATTCCTTCCCCCTATTTTCATGCCTTTTTTGTCCAAGCCTGCTTTTCGTATAATATGTTCTGCATATAAGTTGAACAGGTAGGGTGATAAGATGCAGCCTTGCCTGACCCTTTTGCCAATTGGGAACCATTCGTTTTTTCCGTCTTTTGTTCTAACAGTACCCTCTTGTCCTGAGTACAGATTCCTCATCAGGTCTATCAGATGTGTTGGCACTCCCATATCTTTAACGTTGTTCTGTAGTCTTTCATGATCTATGCAGCTTTGCTATAGTCTATAAAGCACATGTTGATCTTCTTTTGGAATTCCTTGCTGTGCTCCATTAGCCATCCTATGTTAGCAATATGATCCCTAGTGCCTCTTCCTTTCCTGAACCCCACTTGGACCTCTGGGATTTCTCTCTCCATGTATAGTTAGAGAAGGAGAGAATACGACTGGTTGATAAGAGGATGATTGAAGAAAAAGGAAGAAGGATGAAGAGAGGGTGAGGATGTTATTGTAAATTGGTGTATGTTTTGTATTTTGATTTATTATGACAAGACTATGTAGGCTAGGTTACTAGACCAAATCTGAGTTCTAACTATAAGAGGTGGGTTTTTTATTAGAGTTATGAGGGGTGAGGTTTATTTTTCTTTTTTGTGCTTTTTTCTTCTACTTTTTAAGATGGGTTACTATGAATGCTTGTAACAAATTTAAGAAGAGTTAAAATTACAAGCTGTTGGGGTTTTATGGGTGTTAGGAGGGGTTATGGTTTTATTTTTGTTCTCTTTGCTACCGGTACTTTATGAGTCAAGTTATTATGTATGTATGTATGTATGTATGTATGATGACTTGTAGTGTGGGTTGGGGTTTTTTGGAATGTTATCTTCAGATGAGGAGGCCGGACTTTGGATATTTGTCTATTATATTTGTTTTATTTATTTGAATTTAATGAAAAATTATATTTAAAAAGAAGAAGTTGTAGGACTTTTTCACATAACACAGTTAAAACACTGTAATTCCATTTTAACTACCATGCTTCCATCCTCTGGAATCCTGGGATTTGGAGTTTAGGGAGGGGTATTTCAGCCTGATGTGTAACCTCTACTCAGGACAAGAGGCTACTGTTAGGACCGAATGCAGAGAAATGGCATGGTTTCCAGTTGGCAAGGGTGTCAGGCAAGGCTGCATTTTATCACTCTATCAGTTTAACTGTTATGCTGAAGATATCATATGTAAAGCAGGATTAGACTGGGAGGAAGGAGGTGTGAAAAATGGAGGAAGGAACATCAACAATTTAAGCTATGCAGATGACACCGTCCTTCTAACAGAAAATTGCAGAAATCTGGAATGATTACTGAAGAAAGTAAAAGAAGAAAGTGCAAAAACAGTTTTGCGACTGAACATTAAAACAAAAATAATGACCAGAGATGAATTGCATAACTAAAACAGATGATGAAGACATTGAAACAGTTCAAGATTCCTTGTACCTTGGATCAAACATTGATCAGAATGAAGATGTCAGTCAAGATATCAGAAGGAAACTAGGACTTGGAAGGGCAGGTATAAAGGAACTAGATAAGATGCTGCAGTGTAAAGATATATCATTGAATACAAAAGTTAGGAATGTCCATGCCATTGTATTTCCCATTTCCATGTATGGTTGTTAAAGCTGGACAGTGAAGAAAGTTGATAGGAAATCAACTCATTTGAGGTATGGTGCTGGAGATGAGTTCTGCAGATGCTGTAGACTGCTAAAAAGACAAATAAATGGGTTCTATAGCAAATCAAGGTTGCAATCCCCCTAGTTGACTAAACTGAGGCTATTGTACTTTGAACACATCATGAAAATACATGACTCCCTAGAAAAGACAATAATGCTTGGCAAGGTAGAAGGCAGTAGGAAAAGAGGAAGACTACGGGCCTTTGCAGACTGCCAGAAATAGTCCAAATTGAGTCCACTTTAACTGCCCTGACTCAGTGCTAGGGAATCATGGGAACTGTAGTTTATTGTGGCACCAGAGCTCTCTGACAGAGAAGGCTCAATGTCTCAGAAAAAAATACAATTCCCATGATTCCCTAGCACTGAGCCAGGGCAGTTAAAGTGGACTCAATTTGCACTATTTCTAGATAGGCAAGTCACAGCCCTGATTCTGCAAGACCTGAGCTGGACTGTTGAAGATAGAGTAACTTGGAGGTCTTTCATTCATCCAGTCACCATAAGATGAAGTCAACTTGACAGCAGTTAACAGTAACAATGGTTTTTGCCAGAGAGCTCTAGTGCTCCAGCAAACTGCAAATCCACAGGATGTACCCATGGCAGTTAAAGTGGAATCAAAGTCCTATAACTGTAAAGTGAAAGGTGGCATAGTCCAAAAAGTAATTTTTCAAGCTCTTTCCCCCCAGGCATTGCTGCTGTGCCTTTTACAACCACGGAATGCACAGAAAATAAATTAAAAAACTGATCTGCATCCCCCCACCATTGAGAAACTCTCTTATTTTTATTCCTATGCTCTCCTCTTCTTGAATGAGCTCCTTATCCATTGACTATGCTCCATCCACCCACCCAAACTGTCACATAGCTTGTGGGCTTGAGCTTCGACTCATCCCTTTTCTTTGTTACTCATATTCATTCTGCTGCTGAGCCATTCATTTATTTGTATTTATTAGTTACATTGATATTCTGCCTTGTCTTCGTGGATTCCATGTGTGGGCTATATGGCTCCCATTCTCCCTGCAACAACCCTATGAGGCAGGTCAGTCACCATAAGAGACAATGACCAGCTCCAGGTCACCCAGTGAATTTGATGGCTCAATTGGGGGGACTTGAACCTGGATCTCACAAGTCCTAGTCTAGCATTTTATCTGTTACATCTCATGCCACTTTCCTCTAGACAACACTGGAAAAAAAATACTGCTATTCATTTCTGTCCCCTTGTCAAAATTTCTGTTCCATGCTCTGCTCATCTGACAACTTTCAGATGCAGCAGTCCTCTCCCAACATGGCTATTGTCTCACTATATCCAGTACCATATCCTCCAACATTTCATAGATGAAAACTGGGGCACGTGTGGCCAAACAACATCAGAGTGTGGGCAAGATGACAAAAGTTGTTAATGAAGAAGAACACACAAGCTAGGAGAGGCTGCAGCAGTTTGTTTTTGCTTGAGCTTACTGGGAAGAACAGGATCCTACACTCTCCCCTTCCCTCCCCTGTGCTGAGTTAACTGAGTGCAAACTACTTTTGTACTTTGAAATCAGTTTGCAGCGAAGTAAGTAAGATAAGAACAAAGAGGGGAAATGAGAGGAGGAGAGAGATTTAAAATGGGACATTTTAAAAGGTGATGAAAAAGTGGGATGACAAAGAATTACTCAGGACTGTTCTGGCCAGATTGAAAGGTTGAAAGGTATGGTAAAGTTGCCATCTGACCAGAATGAAAAGGGACCTGGTCCAGTATGGCTTGTAGGCTATTGCTAAAGTAGCTGAGGCTGTTGCGTTGCCATTTCCACTGTCTTTATAAAGCTGTGTACTCTCAGGTATTATGTAAGGCAGCTTTTGCACTGGACTCTGTTCTTTGACTGTTTTCCAAACTGATAAAGCTTGGACAAATTACGTTGGGGGGGGGGGAGAGAGAACGGGACTACAGCTCCAAAAAAAACTGCCAGTCAATATTTGGGATATCTCTCATCAACCTGATGCCTTCCAGATGTGGCCTACAGTTACCATTATCCACAGCCAGCATGGCCAAAAGCTTATTGGCAGTTCTGGCCTGGTTGACTGGTTTCAGTACCAAGAAGTTATTCATGAGTAAGGCTTGGTGTCTTTAGAGGAGACTGATAATGAGGTGGGCTTGGTTGGAGCAATATGTGCAAAACATTGTTATTAATGTGAAATGGTATTTTGAGTTAAATTCTTCCAACACATTTAATATAGATTAATTGCACTCTACATGGGGCTACCCTCGTGCTTGGTTCGGAAACTACAGCTAGTACAGAACATGGTGGCCAGATTAGTGTCTGGAACATCTAGGAGGACCATATTACTTTGGTTTTAAGGTCCCTCCATTGGCTGCCCATAAGTTTCCGGGCCCAGTACAAGGTGTTGGTTATCACCTTTAAAGCCCTAAATGGCTTGGGTCCAAACTATCTCAGGGACCGCCTTCTCCCTTATAATCCCCCCGGCACACTCCGGTCCTCTGGGAGGAATCTGCTGCAGCCACAAAAGCTAGGCTTGCGGCTACCTCCTAGAGGACTTTTTCGGTTGTCGCCCCCAGTCAAGGGTCGTTATCACACGGGGCCCAATCCAAACAAAATCCACACGAAATTCCGACCTAATACGTATTATTGGCCCGTGTTTTCACACAACATCGCACAGAACCCCGACAGAACCCCGACAGAAAGCGGAATGATCCGAGATCTTTTGAATTTTGGTTTCTTCAGGAATTGCAATTCTTATCTGATTTAATATTGTTTTAAGGGGAGGGAGGGAATAGGGTTTGAGTATATTGTCTGAGGGACAATCTCCCATACATTTTAGTGTGTCAATGTGGGAAGAAAGAGAGAGAGATGCTGGAGAATTTGGGGTGATTTTGTCCAAAAAAGTGAAATGTCTAAACTGCAATGTGAATTAATCTACCATATCTTTCAGGCTGCTACCACACTGCAGAATTGATGCCATTTGATACTGCTTTAACTGTCATTGTTCCATCTTATGGAGTCCTGGGATCTGTAGTTTGTTGTGACACCAGAGGGAGAAGGCTAAATATCTTATAAAACTACACATCCCAGCGTTATGCCGTTAAAGCATTGTCAAACAGCTTTAATTCTGCATTGTAGATGCTGCCTCAGTGTGTAGTTATACATACCCAAAATGACAGGGTAAGGTCATCTGTCTGAGCCTTCTTTGAGGTAACCTCTGACTTCACTTTTCTTTTGAAGGTAAATGTTGAAGACACTATCGAAATGCTACCCAAGTCCCGGCGAGCGCTCACCATCCAGGAGATTGCAGCCCTCGCCCGGTCCTCCCTGCATGGTAAGACCCAGGGAATATGGTCTGATGTGGGTGTCACCATTGTAGGGAAGAATAAAACCCAGAATGTGATAATGCCCAAGTAAAGTAATTAGCAAAGGAAACGTGGAAACCATTTTGAATCTCTTTAACAGAAGAGACAGCTTCAGAGAGCCAGTGTAGTGTAATGGTTTGACTAGAACACCATGGCTTGAGTCTCTGCTCAGACAATGAAATCCATTGGGTGACCTTGGCCACGTCACACTCTCTCAGCGTCAGAAGAAGTCCATTGCAAACCTCCTCTGAATAATTATTACCTAGAAGATCCTATGATAGGGTCTCCATAACAACAACACAAGCATTGCGAAGTACAGTCTACTGGGAAATGTTGTGGAGTGTGCCAGTTTGAAATGAATCAGAGATGTGCAAATGCATAGATTTGGCGCACCGAGGAGAATGTCCCAACTGAATGTGCTGTGTGTGGATGCTTGTGCAGCTCTCATTTATTTATGTGAAGCCTGATCAGGAGAAATGCCTGAAAGAATGTGCCACACATAAATGCTTGCACATCTCCTATTGATTTTAATGAGCCTGAAAGGTAGCATTTACAGTTGCCCCTCCGTTTTCGCGGACTTGAAATCCGTGTCCCTCGCCTGTTTGCGGGTGCAAACAGAGGGGGACAAAATGGGGCGTCTGTGGGCATGTGCTTCCATTCAAGCCTATGGGGCTTGAATATTTGTGATTTTCTGTTTTCATGGTGCTATTTGTAATTGTCTTCTCCTCCACCCCAGTAGCTCTCTGAATGCCATCTGACATGGATGTTTCATCTTCTGGCACTATCTCTTGTTTTATTTTGGATTGTTTCACCATAGGGTAAAAGACATTCAAAAGAGGTTTACCGTGTCTCCTTCTGCACAGTACTAACAAATGTTAAGTATGGTGCCTTTGTCTCTGAGAGATCCTCCACCAGTGTCACCTTCACTACTGCTGCTGACCAGTAGCTGCTTGGCACTTTTCTTCTGGCTTCTCAGCCAAGGCCTGTCTGACACAGGAGACCCTACCAGCACCACTGCTGCTTTCATCATAGCATTTTGCCCAGGGTGATCAGATGTCATAACTGCAAAGGAGGACAAGGCACCGTAAAATTTAGGACTTTACAAAATGAAAGCTAAAACCACCAAAATAAATACAAATTCATGTCATATGGTTTATTTACAGCTATATTATATATACTGGTGTTGATGAACCTATGGCATGCGTGCCAGAGATGGCCTGGGAAGTCATTTTCCCTGGCACGCAGAGCGGGGAAGAGGAGGAAAAAGAACACACCTGTTCTTCCTCCCACTGGCTGTCCCAGACATTCAGTGACTCCGGAGAGGCAGCTGAAAGCCTGGGACGGTGCAGGGGGAGGAAAGGCACCTCTGGAGAGGCAGCTGAAGGCCAGGGAGGGGGGCTGGGGGAGGAGGAGGAACAGGCATGTACCTGTTCCTTCTCCTCCTGGGCCTTCAGCTGCCTCCAGAGAGGCAGCTAATGGCTGTGGAAGATGTGGAGGGGCGGGAAGGAGTCCCAGTCCAGAAGTCCCGTTGTCCGCGGAAGTCCCACCTCCAGCACAGGGTAATGCCTGATGCGGGAAGATCATTTAGTTTGGGCACTCTGCCTAAAAGATTTGCCATCACTGATCTATACTGTATTTTATTATGTACTCAACCATACTTTTCTGATGAACTTATCTTTGTTAAAATGCCTTATTGGCTTGCAATATGCTTACCCAACTTTGAGCAAGAGAAATGCTTAAAATACAGTAGTACAATACTTTACTAGAAGCAAACCCTTGACTATTTGTGATGATTTTGCCACCCTGGGCAAGATGCTATGATGCTACATTTAAATTATGCCTTTCATTTATCAGTTGTGCTGAAAAAGGGGGGGGGGGGAAACTTTCAACATTTGCATTGTATCCTCAAGCAGCCCATTGCCTAACATGTTTGCTTTTCCCCTCCAAGAAACAAACATGCTACGAGCCCTTGGGGCAAATCTTGTCTCCTGATGCTCCTAGAAGAAAAGAATTTTGGAAGCATCCATCCTGTCCTCCAAGTTGCAAGAGGAGAGGCTGCCAAGTAGACAAATTTCTCAAAGGGGAACAGCAAAAATGGTGCTACTCAATGAGCTTCTTAATCATGCTCAAAATGGAGGACATTTTGGAATTCTTCTTGGACAGAAGCTAGAGATGTAGGACATGGAAAAGGAGGACATTTGGTCACCCTGCTCTTTCCACACAGGAACCCACAATCCCATCATCATGGAAAGGGAGTGCCATTGTTGGGAGGTTTGCCATATGGTCACCATAAGTCTGAAACAACTTGAAGGCACACACCAACAACAAGAAGCAGAGGTTTCTGCATTCTTCCCTCATGCTCCTGTTTTGCTTTCAGTTGTCTACATAGTGGAGGGAGTTGTGTGCATTTAAGTAGCTCTGACATCTAATTCAGTCTACCTGTGAAACTCTTTGCAATTTCCTACTCACTAAAAGCACCCAAAATATCTAGTCCAGAACATGGACCCATAACACATGTTGGTGAGAGTTTCCCACTTTCTACAGTTTGATCCCTTTTCTTGGGCTCACCCAGGGTCAGGTCTGCTGGACCAATAAACTGCACCTTGTCAGTGAATGAGTTCTCACCATGTTACGCTGTACTTGCGATCATTACAGGTCTAACCTGAAAACCTGAATGTGCGAAACTGTTCCCATCAGTTACTTCTTCATAGACCCCCATAATTATTTAACAACCGAGAGGAAAGGCAGAGGATTGATAGCACCAACTGTGGCTAGTCTGTCACCCATTATGTGATAGCTGTCACTTGAACCGAAGCTGTGACATCCCAAGTGGCAAGCACTGGTGTGTGTGTGGGAGAGGTGCAAAGGCTGAACACTCCAAAGCGCAGTTCAGAGTCAGGTTTTCATGGCTTGCAGTGGTTAAAATTAGAGGCGAACAGGATTGTGGTTGAAACTCAAGCTTTAAACAGCATTTTGCAAATCTGAGGTTTGGTGTGCCCATGGTGTGGAAAGAAGTAACAGGGTCTGGCAGTAGCAGACTGGAATGTGCTGTTTCCGATGGCAAGTGGAGAAGCCCTTCTTTTAATTTTCCCTTTCAGTTGTTGTTGTTTATTGTTAATTCCTCTTGAGTCGATCCTGACTCGTGGCAACCCTGTGGATGAGACATCTCGAAAAACTCCCTATTTTCCATTGCTTTGCGTAGGTCCTGTAAATTCATGTCTGTGACCTCCTTAACAGTTCATCCATCTAGCATGCAGACTTTTTCTCTTTCTATGTCCCTTCACCTTTCCTAGCATTATTGTCTTTTCCAATGAGTCATTTGTTCTCATGACATGACCTAAGTATGACAACCTCAAATTTATGATCTTGACTTCCAGGGAGGTTTCAGGCTTGATCTGTTCTAGGACCCATTTGTTTGTCTTTTTGGCTGTCCATGGTATCCTCAGCGCTCTTCTCCAGTACCACATCTCGAATTAATTTATTGTCCTCCTATTTGCTTAATGATGGGTAAATTGAGGCCTCTAAGGCTCAAACTGGTGGTTCTAGAAACACTGATGCCAGAATGGTAGGGGGGCTGGATCTCTTCCAACACTAGGCTGAAGAGGGGTTGAGCCCCTACCCCCACCCCAATGATCTGGCAAAATCAATCTCCAAAGGCCCATCATCTCAAACAGCCCTTTCGATCATGCCGATCTGCCTACCTGGCTAACTTCTTTCCCTCTCTTTGCAGGTATTTCGCAGGTGGTGAAGGATCATGTGACGAAGCCCACAGCCATGGCCCAAGGAAGGGTGGCCCACCTTATTGAGTGGAAAGGATGGTGCAAGCCCATGGATTCCCCCATGGCCTTGGAGAGCACTTTCAACTCCTATTCGGACCTCAGTGAAGGAGAGCAAGAGGCCAGGTTTGCTGCAGGTGGGACCCGTGAGGAAGGAGAAAGCAGGAGTGGTGGGCAGAGGAGATAACATGCTGTCTCATGACTGATGCTTTTGTTTTGTACAAATCCAGAAATGAGATGCTACCTGATCTGGAAAGGTGAGGGAACACATCTGTGTACATAAGCTCAGAAAAGTCACTTTTTGGGAGAGATGCTGGGGAATCCTGGAAGTTGTAGCTAAACACCATGCCCTCCACTTTGGATCAAAGGCACACACAACCTGCTTATGTTTTTGCAAGCATGACCATCTCATAAGTGGAGGCTTGACAATACACCAGGGTCTAGAAATCACATTCTCCACTGCAAAACAATGAGGGCAGAATGTGTGGCTAGAAAAAGGAGAATGAGTGAGTAAAGGAGAGCTGCTTGGCCCTTCCCCTTCCATCCTCTTTTCCCCAACATGTGCTCCATGCACCTGGAGATCCCAAATTTTTGTTAGCTGCCACATGCTGGTGGGATGTGCATGGATGCAGGAGGAATATATCAGGGGTAGGCAACCTTTCCCCTTTAAGGGGCGAGGGACTTCAATTCCCAGAATCCCAGGAGCTATTGGCCAACATGGGACTATTGGCCAACATGGCTGAGGCTTCTGGGAGCTGAAGTCCCTCGGCCCTTAAAGGGGAAAGGTTGCCTACCCCTGGAATATATAGAGGAGATGGTGGATGGGAAAGGGTTAAGCCATTGGTCCCAAAATATTCTCCTTCAAATTACAGTCCTTTCATCTGCTTCTTAGATGCTTGGCCACAGACCTGACTTCCCAGGCAAGTTTCTAAAGAATATCTGGTTACATCCTGGAGATCCCAGTTTGATTAATGGCTCTAAGCACCATTTACAGGGTAGGGTGGGGGGACCCAGAGGAAGATGTATTCAATAACATGTATAGAAGGGTAGAGTTATTGAGGGTGGACTCTTAGCTGTACTTACCTGAGAGGAATGTACAAGTGGGACTCGGTTACATATCGAAGTCCCTGAAACCTGGAATCAGTCCATGCAAGTCACATGGAATCATAGTGTGCATCTGTGATGGAAGTGCTCAAATATTCTCTGTGGCTCAGGGACATCTGAAGCCAGGCTGATGGAAATTGGCCTGGATAGGAGGCTAGTGGTCAGCTTTGTGCCCACAAGGTATTCTGAATGAATCGATCCTGACACAGCCTAGAAGGCAGGCTGAATGAATGCAGGCTGAATCGTATATACACACAACTGGCCTCCTGCACACTATCACAGCTCCGTCTGCAGACTAATATTTGACAGCTGTGTGCAGATCTTATGTCTGTGTTCAGACAATTCATCTCTCCTTGTGAAGTGATCCCTAGCATAACTCCTGCAGTTTTCATCCCTGGTTAGCTTCAGCCGTCAGTTTGGCCAGCTTCTGTATGATCACATCTCTTGCCATATACTGACCTCTCCAGCAAAACCGTTCTGCCCACCCATTCTCATTGTGCACCATAGTGTCTTTGAAGACAGGGACGTTGTGAGACCAGGGTTCAAATTCCCGTTTGGCAATAGACACTCCCTGGGTGACCTTAGGCAAGTCATACTCTTTCGGCCTCAGAAAAAGGCAATGGCAAACCTTCTCTGAACAAATCTTGCCAAGAAAATCCTGTGACAGTTCACCTTAGGTTTGCCATAAGAAGAAAGTGCAAAGGCAGGCTTACTGTTGAACATAAAGAAAACAAAAATAATGACTATGGAGAACCTACACAAATTCAAACTAGACAATGAGGGTTGGTTCTAGACAATGAGGATTTTAGTGGACAATGGGGGTTTTAGTGGATTTATTTTACATATGCTTTTAAACTTGTAATATTATTTAATACTTTTTTAGGGGTGGATGGGTTTTGGGGTTGTTTGGAATGGGATGGGGATTGTATTTATGTAAAATTTTAATGTTGTAAGCTGCCCCAGTTGTTCCGCAGAGGGGCGAGGTATAAATTTATTATTATTATTATTATTATTAGGAAATATAAATAGTAAAATAATTCTCATACTTGGGATCAAACATTAGGAACGGGGACTGCAGCCAGGAAATCAGAATGGGAAGGACAGAAAAGATCCTAAAATGCAAAGATCCTAAAATGCTAAGATCCTAAAATGCAAAGATAACTGAGCACAAAAGTTAGAATCATGCAAGCCATTATGTTCCCTGTTATCATGTATGGATATGAGAGCTGGACAGTAAAGAGAGAAGACAGGAAGAAAATCAATTCATTAGGGATGTGGTGCTGGAGAAGAGTGCTGAGGATACTGTGGATAGCCAAAAAGACAAATAAGTGGGTACTGGAACAGATTGGGCCAGATATTTCCCTACAAACCAAGAGGATAAAACTTAGGCTGCTGTACTTTGGACACATCATGAGAAGGCATGAATCACTGGAAAAAAATAATGCTAGGAAAGGTGGAGGGAAGTAGAAAGAGAGGGAAGCCACATGCTAGATGAATGGGCTGTATTAAAGAGATCACAGGTATGAGTTTGCAGGAGTTGGGCAGAGCAGTGGAGGACAGGTTTGTTTGTTTGTTTGTTTGTTTTGTTTTGTTCTTGGAGATGTCTCATCAGCAGGGTCACCATGGGTTGAGATTGAGTTGAGGGTGGTTATCAACAGCAACAAAAGTCAGAAATGACTTGAAGGCACACAACAACAAGAAGCCCTTTCACACTACCATTATAGCAGATTAAAAAGATCAGAAAGTCCCAGGTTTTGTTCCAGATAGATAGATAGATATAGGACAATAGATAGATAGATAGATAGATAGATAGACAGACAGACAGATAGAACTAGATAGGTCAGTAGGCAGAAAGGTAGGTAGGTAGATGGAATATTAGAAGATAGATGATAGATAGATAGATAGATAGATAGAACATGAGAAAGAGAGAGAGAGAGAGGATAATGAATGAATAAATAGATCAGGACATTAGATAGGTACGTAGATGGGTAAGTAGGTCGATAGATAGATAGGACGATGTTTGGATAGACATATGGATGATAGATAGATAGATAGATAGATAGATAGATAGATAGATAGATAGATAGATAGATGAATAGGACAGTAGACAAGTAGCTGGATAGGACATTAGATAGACAGATAGATAGGACAATGGGTGGATAGATAGACAGAAAGACAGATAGCTAAATAGATGTTGGAAGAAAGGTGAGACTTAAAATAGAGAGAGGGGCAGCTACAAGAGGCAGATAAACAAATGTGTGGTGCTGCTAGCGAATGTTGCTTTATGCCATGTGGCCCTGTAGGATGGAGTGGCACATGCATTCAACAAGCTGGTAGACCATCTATCTATTCATCCCACCGCTGCCTTCTCCCCGGCTGGCAGGAGAAGCTGGCTTTTGTCCTTGGAGGGGCTCAGCCTGCAATGCAAGGCCAGCAGCTGAGTCATCTGAGATCCAGGAGCCAGAGAAACTGGGCCAGAGAGAGGGAATCATGATTTTGCTTCTTTCCCACGCCTTTGCCTTCTCTGCTAGAGGCAGGCGGAAAGGGAACCAGAGAGTCCCTCTGTGCTTGCAGGGCCCCAGCAGGGCAGAGTGTGCTCTCGAACTATGGCGTGATTGTCCTCCTACCCAGCAAGCCTCCTGCTTTTAGGAACAGAAAGGGCTGTCATGGGGTATGACTGTCACCCAAGCACCAGGCCTGCCTTGAGGGCTGAGCTGTTCGCTGCCTGACAGCTGGCAAGAGAGAGAGACAGGAGCTGGAGGCAAGATAAACAGTGACAGATGAGGCTGCTGCCAGAGCAACTGAGATCTGCTTCTGCCTTTGAGAGAACTGGTCTCATGGGAAGAGGGCTGATCATGCAACATCCCTTGGGAGTTTCCTAAGGCAAACCAGCTCTCTTCCCCATCTCCAAACTTCCATCTTTAGGAAGTCCCTCCAAAACAATTGCTTTTTATTTGCCTACATTTCCTTCTGATGGTTGTTAAAGAAGTGTCTGTGATATCCATGTCAATGAACCTCAGTGTCATCCAGTGAACTCCAGTGCATTATGAGACCAGGGAGAGACTATAGCACGGGTGTCTTACATCTGACATCTTTCCCAAGTTGATTGGTGTTTTGGACTTGTTGTTGTTGTTGTTGTTGTTGTTGTTGTTGTTGTGTGCCTTCAAGTTGTTTCCAACTTATGATGACCTTAAGACAAATCTATCACAGGGTTATTTGGCAAGTTTCTTCAGAGGAGGTTTGCCATTGCCATCCTGAGACTGAGAGTGTGTGGCTTGCCTGAGGTCACCCAGTGCGTTTCCATGGCCAAGCTGGGATTTGAACCTTGGTCTCCAGAGTCATAGTCCAACACTCTTCCTAAATCCCCATCCAGGATCGCCATTCACTGTTGGTTGCAAAAGGGTGTGCCTGGCCTCCTGTTACTGACATACACTGGGGCTATGGTGGTGCGAGAGAGATTCACTACCTCCTTCAGACAGCAATCCCACCCACTTAAAACCCTCCTGTCTCTTGCTGAGCCCCCCAACACAACTGTGTCGTGAGCAGTGAAGAGCAAGTTGTAGTAGGTAGCTGAGAAGCATCTAGCTATGTCCCTATACCAGGGGTAGGCAACCTTTTTGAGCCGGGGGCCGGGTTGCTGTCCCTCAGACAATTGAGGGGCCGAAGCACCGTAAATAAATAAATAAATAAATATTTAAAAAATTAAAAATATATGCATGCACACTCTCTCAGCCCCAGAAAAGCCATGATGGCAAAACCCCTGTGGAGATTTTGCCAAAAAAACCGCCAAGAACAAGTAATAACAACAATAATCAATATCATGGCGGGGGGTGGCGGCGGCGGCAGGATCGGCCTCGGGCCGCTCCAAAGGCCTCGTGGGGCCGCATCCGGCCCCTGGGCCTTAGGTTGCCTACCCCTGCCCTATACAGATACATGTTGATGAAGGCATCCTTAAGGGAAGTGAGAGAGGAGGTGGGAGGCATAGTTCCACCTAGGAGGAGCTTTACACCTCATCTCCCAATTAGGGTAGCGAAATGTCCCTTATCCTATGGAATATCCCTTATTTGAGTGCCAGAAAATGTCTCCCTTATCAGGCTGGCGGGTGTTCCTTACTTTAAGGGATGTCTCTTTTCTGGGGGGTTGGAGAGATTTTCTTTTTATATACAGGTATACTTCAGTTAACAAGGGACAAGTTGAGTCTCCTTTATCCAGAATTCCAAAATCTCAAACATTCCCAAACCCTCAATTGTCCAAATGGGTCGCAGAGATTGTGGCACCTTTGCTTTTTGATGGCTCAAGGGACACAAACTTTGTTTCATGCATGAAATTATTTTAAAATATTGTGAATAAAATTACTTCCAGCCTATGTGAACCAGATGTATGTTGTTGTGTGTCTTCAAGTTGTTGCCAACTTATGGTGATCCTAAGGCAAACCTATCATGAGGTTTTCTTAGCAAGATTTATTTAGAGTAGGTTTGCCATTGCCTCCTCCTGAGGCTGAGAGGATGTGACTTGCCCCAGGTCCCCCAGTAGGTTTTATGGCTGAGTGGGGAATCGAACCCTGATCTCCAGAATCATAGTCCAGTACTCAAACCACTATGCTACTCTGGCATATACGAAACATAAATGAATTTCATATTCAGACTTGGATTGCATCTCTAAGATATCTCATTATGTATATGTAAATATTCCAAAATCTAAAAAAAAATCCAAAATCCCAAACATTTCTGGTCCCAAGTGTTTCAGATAAGGGAGACTCAACCTGTAGGTGTGTTCCTAGCCATTGCTTCTTGAATATGACACCAGAGGTAGAAATGACATGGAAAGAACAGGGATGGGTTCCTACACTGCATAAAACAAAAGCAGTTCAACATGTTTCAGCAGACTTTTATTTAACACTAACAGTATGCACAGGTAAAATGAAACAACCAAGTCAGGTAAGCTTTGCATAAGTAAACGCAAACATTTTGAACTTTTTAAACTTCAGCTCAAGGCTAGGACAGAATCCCATTCTTTCTCTGTTCAGGCTGCATTGTTTACTGAAGACATTGTGCTGCATTCTAGCACTGAAAGTCTGTGTTTCCCCAGCCCTCCTTCATCATCCCAAAATCCAGCTATCCAGAGGACAAGGAAGTAAAGAGGGCTGGACTGACATAACAGTACTTTATTTAAAAAGAAGCTTCTTTGTCAGAGGTTTTGTAATATTGCGGTTTGAATGCTGAACTACAACTCTGGAGGCCAGGATTTAATTCCCCACTAGGCCCTGGAACCCACTGGGTGACCTTGGGCAAGTCACATGCTCTCAGCCTCAGGGGAAAACAACGCCAAACCTCCTCTGAACAAATCTTGCCAAGAAACCCCAATTATAGGGTTGCCTTAGGGTTGCCATAGTCAGAAATGATTTCAAGGCACACAACACAATAACAAAGACTGTACCAAGATGTCAAAAAAAAATCCCATATTTTAGAATGTGGATCCTGCATAAAGACAGAAATGTGTGCTTCCTGTAATATATGAATGTGGACAATATGTTGATTGTGCACAGTTAAATTAACTGAAATTAATAATTTCATCTAGTATGTAGGGAGAACCCAAACTTGTTAGTAGCTGCTTCCTGGTTGTCAACCCTGCAGGTCATGCATTTCAACTGTCCCTTTTCACCATTTGGAAAAATTGGCAAAACTATCCCTGATACAAAATCAGATTGGGGGGAATATGCTGGAGATGTGGGAAGACTGCAGCTCCCATCAGTCCCAGCCAACAAGGATGAAAGATGATGGAGTTGTAGTCCAAGGACATCTGAAAGGCCTCCAGATGCTCATTTCAGTTCTAAACAGTGCTGAAGAAAAACTGGAATGGCAAATAAAGAGCAGACGGAGCATTTTCAAAGACCAACCCAGTTTAGCAAACCAAAAGGCAATGGGTAAAGAATAGCTAGTAGGCACATTTCCACCAGTGTTGCATTTTTCCTGACTATTGTTGAGCCAAGGTCAAATTCAATTTTAGCCCAGGTCATGTTGGCAGATAACAAGCAATGCCAGTGCAGATCTGTATGTTGCTTTGAAGAGGCTACTATAAGGAGAGGCTTGGTGAAACAAAATGGCAATATAGTCAAAGTTACTATATCTTGAAAATCTCTCTCTCTCTCTCTCTCTCTCTCTCTCTCTTTTTTTTTTTTTACTATGGCCATTCTGGCTTGGAGATAACTTTCCCAAGCTCTAGAATTATCCTCCAGAACAAGTGCTCCCCCTCCAAACAAGGCTACATTTATGGAAGGCAGAGGTGGGAATTGTGTAGCCCTGTAGACATGTTTTGACTGCAACTTCCATAGTGAGGAATGCTTGGAGTTGCAGTTCAATTACATGAATGAGACTACATAATTCCCATTCCTAATTAAAAGTGATCTAAAGAATCAATGATGACCATTGCTTTTAGCCTCTATCCTTCATTAACATACATTTCATCCTTGAATAGTAAGCTGTCACTACTGAGATCCCCTTTTCTCTGTATCTGTAAAAGGCAGCAGGCCACCCTTCCTCCGCCTCCTCCTCCTCACCCAACCAGGGACTCTGGAACTGTTTTTAATATAGAGGGAGCCGGTGTAATGTAGTGGTTTGAATGGTGGACTACAACTCTTGAGACCAGGGTTCAATTCCCCTTTCAGCTACAGGGAAAAGCAATGGCAAACCTCCTCTGAGCAAATCTTACCAAAAAAATCCTGATAGGTTCACCTTCTTGTTGTTGTGTGCGTTCAGGTTGTTTCCAACTTATGGTAAACCTATCATGTTTTTTTCCCCATTTCATTTCATTTCATTTTTCATTTTTCATTTTCATTTCATTTCATCAAAGGGGGTTTACCATTGCCATTCTCTGAGGCTGAGAAAGTGTGACTTGTCCAAGGCCTTAGGTTGCCATATGTTGGAAATGATTTGAAGGCACACAACACACACAGTTCAGCACTGACAGGCAGGCTGTTCTTCATTTTGCATTCTTCCAGGTATTTGCAGGGGGAGGGCAAATTACTTTTCCCATCCACAATCATTTTGAAACATCTTTATGTGGAAAGACTTTCACAAGCACAATGTGGACTTTGATGTGTCCTCCATGTGTGCAGAGTAGCTTGCTCCCAAGCAAGTGTGCCCAAGAGAGATTGCAAGCAGCCTTTGTTACTCCTGGTTGGGCTCAACATCAATCACTCAATATTTCTTAGTGCTTGGTTGTTTTGTACACTTCTGATTGATAATTCTAGAGCAGTAGTCCCCAAACTTTTTGGGGCTACCGCCCCCTTTCCTCTTGTGTGACAACCCTAGCGCCACCTCATGCCTATTTCTTGGTATTAGGTCCTGTTCTACTGGGGGGAGGGGGAGAAGAGAGCACGTATCCTAAGCAAGGAAAGTGGCTGCTTTTGGGTAATTTTGTAAATGAAGTAAATGAAATCCCGCTTGCCATGCAATTCCACTGGGTGACCCTGGGCAAGTCACACTCTCCCAGCCACAGGAGAAGGCAATGGCAAACCCTCTCTGAAGAATATTTTTCAAGAAAACCCCATGACAGGTTCTCCTTAGGGTCAAAACAACTTGAAGGCACGCAACAACAATTGCTCTAGTGCGTCCCAAGTTCCAAAGGGAACCTGGAGCCCCACAAGTTTGTATTTTTGGGGAAGGAAGGTGGGCAGTGTCTTGGGAAAGTGAAAGAGGGAGGCCCTTTATGGAAGGAACAATGTTGCCTGAATGGGGTGCCTGGCGAAGAGGGTGGGTGGGCGGGCAGGCAAGCTCAGCAGGATTTCCACTTGAGGAAGGAAGGGCTGCATGGCTACCTGGGCAGCCCATGCCAAGAAACGTCCCTGCAGCTGCCCTCCTCTTCCACCTCCTCCAGGTTTCTCCTGGCAAAGGCAGGGAAAGGGGAATAAAGGGGGGGAGAGGAACAGGAAACCTCAAGAGTCACCAGAGCATTGACAGAATCCAACATAAGGGGAAACAGAAGCAGAGCCTGCCCCCTTCCCTTCCCTTCTGCTTTGGCTAGCAGGCTTGAGCTAGCTAGCCAAGCCAAAAGGGAAAGAAGAGCACATGCCTGCCCCCTCCCTTCCCTTTTGCCTTGCAACCAGCTGGTGTCTTTCTTACTCAAATAAGCTTTCCTCCTTGGGCTCCTTGCAGGGGTAAGCCAAGCAGTTTCTGGGAAAAGGTGGGCATGGCAAGTATTTTGGTGCCAAAGAGGGGAGAGAGTAAGGGAAGGACAGGGTCCGTTTGCTCTGTTCCAAGGTGAAGCAAAGTTGGAGGAGCCATGCTAGGTCTCTTGCCTCTCAGCCTGGACAGACATGGCTTGTTTCCTGCAGCTCTCCTTCAGCCTTCCTCTGTCCTGTCCCAGAATGGTGTACAAAAGAAGTTTTTTGCAACTAGGATTGCCATAATTCTCTCCACAAAACCTCAGGTGCAAGTTTATGAAAGCTTATGTGCCTGGAGCTGGGAGTGACTGACCGCTTCCCCTTTTTTCACACAGTCTCAAAGGTGCTACAAGATCCCTTAGCATACTAATATTCCAGACTAACATGACTTGGGGTTGAATCTGCACTGCAGAATTAATGTAGTTTGACACTGCTTTAACTGCCATGGTTCAGTGCTATGGAATTATGGGGTTTGTAGTTTGCTATCACACCAGAGCTCCCTGAGAGATGCTGCATAGCTTACAAAACTACAAATTCCAGATTTCCATAGAATTGAGCCATGGCAGTTAAAGCAGTGTTGAACTGCATTATTTCTGTGATGCAAAGTAAACCTATGTCTCTGAATTCTAGCTATTTGGAAACAGCAAAGCTGGGTTTCCCACCCCCAACACACTTCTAGGGAGCGAGGGAGGGAGGGAGAAAAGCTCCCAAACAGCTGTGAGATTAAGAAGATTATCACATGCAAAAATAAAGTGATTTACCCCTGCCAGGATACCATTGCTTATGGGATGCAACCTGGAATTATCGCACAAAAATGCCACTGATGCCACCGGATGACTGCATCCCGGTTGCATCCCAGCTGCCAGCCATGCTCAGCAGGCCACTGCAAATCTGCAGTAGCAACCAGAGCATGTAGGGTGGGATGAGGCTATTGCCAGTGCCAGTCTACTAGCACAGTTTCCTGCATCATTACCACTGCCACATTTTAACCTACCCATCAGCCTGTGACAAAGGAGAAATTCGGGATTTAGTGTTTCAACTGGTCTAGCCAGCCAGGGCATTTTTTTTAGTCTCTTCAATTGGGATTTTCCAGGAAAATCCAGGATTTTCCCCACTCTTCCCCACCCATTACCCAGTCCATGCCCTTCTCTCCTATCCCCATAGATGTTGGCACATTGCTGTTAGGCAAACTCAGTCATTCTGCCTGCTCTTTGGTGGTGATTCAGCCTGAGCTCCACCCGCCCCTCAGCATTTTGGGGCTAATTGCAAGGGCTGGTGCCTGGAGCTGGGAGTGACTGACCGCTTCCCCTTCACCCTTCCCAGGACGTGACGCACACAGCCAGCTGCAGCCCCAAATTAGCCACAAGCTACCCCCATTTAACCAGAGGCTTGGCTGCTTGCTGACAAGTAAAATTAACAAATACACAGCTCAGTCCAATCACAGTCTCTGGACTCTTGCAAATGGTGTATGCCAAAGGAAATGAGAACTGCCAGAGCCCAGTCCCCAGAGCATTTCTTCTTGTTGCAGAGAACACTCTGCACATGTTCAGAAGGTATCTGAACCCAGCTCAAGGATAAAATAATTCATGACCTGTATCCATTATAATGTCATTACATTTGGTATTAAAGTAAGGCCCCCATTGTGCCCAGCAGTTGTGCATGTTCATAGTCAGCACAAGGGAGGTGTCTAGCTTAGTTTTGTTGCACAAATAATTGTGCAAAGCAGTTGTGCAACTGACTGTGCCACAGGTTTTGCAACCGATTCCATAGCCTCTTCCCTAACCATTTGTAAATAAACATTTTGTGAACCAACAACAGCCTATGTTCCCTCTGAGCATAGATATTCACATACAAGCTGATTGGGGTGAACAGAAATATTGTATTTTAAGGTACCAGCATGTAGGCTTTTCATGGGCAAACAGCTGGTCACAGCACAGAGGGTTTTCATCTGATCCAACTTGGTTTTTCTTATTTACCCCTGCTGTCATGCAAGGATTTTATAGGGTGGCTTGATCCTGAATGGGCAATTAAGGGCTATTAGGTTTACTCCGGATAGACTAGATCTGTTATGTTTATATGTCTCAGCACAGCAGTCTGCCTTTTGGGATTTTCCTTTGTGGCACAAAATGAGAGCTCTCGTTATGAGTGCCTGCACTTGAATGACTGTTCTTGTTGTATGCCTTCAAGAGTTTCTGACTTACGGTGACCTTAAGACAAATCTATCATTGAGTTTTCTTGGCAAGTTTCTTTACAGGGGTTTGCCATTGCCATCCTCTGAGGCTGAGAGAGTATGACTTGTCTGTGGTCATCCAGTAGGTTTACATGGCTGAGCCAGGATTTGAATCTTGGTCTCCAGAGTCATAGTCCAATGCTCAAAGCACACCATGCTGTCTCTTAGTCACTTCTTTATTGGCTGTCACATCACACTATTGGCTTGTGTTTAGTTTGTGGCCTACTAAATCCTTTTTACATGGACAGCTGTCAAGTCAGGTGTCACCCATCCTTTATTTATCCATTTCAAAAAAAGCCAGTATAACTCTGTGATCCATCAGCAGGAGTATAATGTTCTCAGACTGAGGGAAGTAATAATGCCACTCTCTTCAGCTTTGGTCAGACCTCGTCTGGAATATTATGATCATTTTTGGGCATCATAATTCAAGAATAATATAGATGTGTTGGAATGTGTCCAAAGGGGGATGATCAAAATGGTAAAGGGTCTGACAACTAAGCTGTATGAGAATCTGTTTAAGGAGCTGGGTATGTTTAGCCTGGAGAAGAGAAGACTGAAAGCTGATACGATAGCCATCTTTAAATATTTGAAAGAATCTCATACAGAAGCTGGAGCAAGCTTGTTTTCTGCTGTTCCAGAGACTAGGACACGAACTAATAGATTTACATTACAGGAAAAAGTATTCTGTCTAAACTGATGGTTCCCAAACTTTTGTCCTCTGGATGTTCTGGATTTCAACTCCCTGAAGCCTCAGCTGGCTTGGGCCACAGTCAGGAATTTTGGGAGCTTAAGGAGGACCAAAGTTTGGGAACCACTGGTAGGAAGAACTTCTTCATGGTAAAGGCAACAGTGGATGAGGTTGCCTTGAAGGGTGGTGGGCTCACCTTCTTAGAGTTCTTTAAACAGAAATTGGATGGCCATCTCTTGGGAGAGAACCTTGCTACACATCTTCTGGAGAGGCTTCATTTTCTGGAGACCAAATGTTGAGGGTTTAAAGTTAAACACCGAGAGCAAAAGTGCCTTCATGTACTGCTTGCTGGCGGGGCGGGGGGGGAGAAGATTGGGTTGAATGAAGTACAAGTCTGATGCAGTTCTTATGTTTCTTTGAGATTGGACTTAGAGTGGAAGAGAAAGAGAAGGAGAGGCCCTCCTTAAAACCAGATGTCACTCTCCTTAGAGATGTGAGAAGCCTGCTGGATTTGTGCTAGCTATACATATGTGCTGAACTTGAAAGTGTTCCCTTATTGGAGTGGGGTGCCCAGAATCCCCTAGGTGTATGCTGCTGATCATGATGGTTGGGGCTGGGGGCAATTCTGACTGTTGTAGTCCAACAAGTAAGGTTTTCTAGCTCTGCACTTCTTCTCTGTCAGACATATCTTTTTATCTCTTTCAATGAGTTTCTTGCTCAGCTGATCCAACTCAGGCCCTCATAACAGGCTGAGCGTGTGTGTGCATGTGCCTTCAAGTTGGCGACCCCATGGATTTTTCATAGGGTTTTCTCAGGCGTGGAATCCTCAGAGGTGGTTTTGTCAGTTCCTTCCTCTGAAATAGAGCCTGCAGCATCTGGCATTCTTTGGCAGTCTCCCATCCAAGTACAAATCAGAGGTGACCCTGCTTAGCATCCAAGATCAGATAGAATCTGGTGCCTTTAAGGTATTTAGGCTCTTCTCAGTCTGAGACCCTGGCCTAAATAAATCCCTTGTTTGCAACAAAAGCATGTCAATTTGGTAGTGTCATGCTAATTGTCCTAATTTGCACAATTTATTCTGCCAGTAGAATATAGGGCAACTGGGCTTTTTTGTCACATCTCAGAATTGCTGTTGGGCCGGAGGCAGTTTTAAATCTGCATATGTTTAAGATGAATGAATGTGTGAAATTCAACAATGGTGCGGATGAATGCAGGAGTGGGTTTCCTCTGGGAGAGTCAGCAACCTGCCTCAGTGAATTAACTAGTATAATCATTTGCATTCCCTAGAGCTTTGTCTTTGGAGCAAGGTTACCGCTTGCAAATCTCATCTGTCTCCATGAGCGCTAAGAAATAGTGGGAAAATATGCAGCTAGGCATACCTTTGCCTCTATCATCCACCAAACCTCTTACCACTTGTCTAGCAGTAATTTTGAACTGAATTTGTTAGGAGCATGAGGTGGCTTTATTGTGAAACTGAAGGCTTTTATGGCCAACATCCATAGGTTTTTGTGGGTTTTTTCGGGCTGTGAGGTCATGTTTTAGAAGAATGTATTCCTGATGTTTTGCCTGCATCTGTGGCTGGCATCAGATGCAGGTGAAACATCAGGAATACATTCTTCTAGAACACGGCCTCACAGCCCGAAAAACCCACAAAAACCAGTGGCTTTCTTGTTGATAGGATGGTGAATTCCCTCCAGAGTTAAATCAGAGTATTAACCAAGCTGTCCAAGGTACTAGATAGAGCCAGTTTGGTGTAGTGGTTTGAGCGTTGGACTAAGACTCTGGAGACCAGGGTTTGAATCCTGGTTTGGCTATGGAAACCTACTGGGTGACCTTGGGCAAGTCACAATCTCTCAGCCTCAGAGGATGGCAATGGCAGACCCCCTCTGAAGAAACTTGCCAAGAAAACCCCATGTTAGGGTCACCTTATAGTCGCCACTAGCTGGAAACAGCTTGAAGGCACACAAGTCACTTCTGACTTATGGCAATCCTAAAGTGATTATGGAGTTTTCTTGGCAAGATTTGTTCAGAGGATGTTTGCCATTGTTTACCTCTGGGGTTGAAAGAGTGTGGCTTGCCCAGGTTTACTCAGTGGGTTTCCATGGCCAAGCAAGGATTCAAACTCTGGTCTCCTGGAGTTCTAGTCCAACATTCAGACCACTACACCATGCTAGCTTCAAGTTCCAGCTACTGAACTATATATATATGTTGTGCTTGACAAAACAGGAGAGGCTTCCTTCACCTTTAACAGTGGTATATATATATATATATACCACTGTTAAAGTTGAAGGAAGCCTCTCCTGTTTTGTCAAGCACAACATCTTGACCAAATGCAGGGCTATGACTAACATGGCCATTTTTTTTCTTTCTCCTATATCATTTTTAACACCTTTGCCTGATGAAAAAGCCAGTGGAACTTGGAAAGCTTACAAGATGTGTAATGTGCATTTTAGTTGCCCCAATAACAGTATCACTGTTTTGTGGATTTTGGATGATACTGTACTCTTTTGTCGAGTACATCTTGTCAGGTGTCAGTTTTAAGGGCAGAAACCTGCATCAGGAAAAGAGGTTGACCACTGCAGCCTTCTCTGTGGTTGCCCCTAGATTCTGGAATTCCCTTCCTAGGAAAACTAGAACAGCCCCTTCCTTGTGGTTGTACTGTCAACAGGAAAAAACTTATTAATCCTGGCATGCTTTTGAGAACACAGTGCTTTTAAAGAAAAGGCTTTTAATACGTAGGATGCCGTACTGTTTTTAATTGTGCCTTTGAAAACATTTTTAATTATCTTTAATTGTATATTTTAAATTGTTTTTAATAGTAATGAAAGGTCTTTGAATAGGATGCGGTGCTGTTTTTAATTGACTGCTTGTTTATAATTTTTAATGGTGTGCTTTGAATAGGCTTTGACATTACAAAATGTTTTATTTCAGTTTAATGTTGACCTTTTGTATGTTTCAGCTATAAATGTGTTTGCCATTATGTTAATTTGTGAGCTACCTTGAGCCCCTGTTTTAGGAAAAAACATAGGATGATGATGATGATGATGATGATGATGATGATGATGATTATGCTTCTGCTGATATAGTGACTTTGGCAATGGAGCATTTTCTTCATGTGTTGCATTCTTTTTGACAGCTTCTCGGTAGTCTGAAATTGACCAGGTGAAGCTTCTCTTACTGCTCACTACATCCTTGTGGCTTTGAATTCCTGCTTACTGCAGAAACCCTAATGCTGACACTTATTCGGCACCCTGTCCTGACACTCATTGTTTGATTCCCTATAGCAGGGGTAGGCAACCTTTCCCCTTTAAGGGCCGAGGGACTTCAGCTCCCAGAATTCCAGGAGCTATTGGCCAACATGGGACTATTGACCAACATGGCTGAGGCTTCTGGGAGCTGAAGTCCCTTGGCCCTTAAAGGGGAAAGGTTGCCTACCCCTGCCCTATAGGTTCCATCTTTCTTTCTCTGTTTGACACCTTTCTCTCTTTCCTAGGTGTTGCAGAACAATTTGCCATTGCTGAAGCCAAGCTGAGGGCTTGGTCTTCAGTGGATGGGGATGACTCCAATGATGAATCCTACGATGAGGATTTTGCCACTTCCTCAGACACAACCCAACCAGCCGGTAAGTGAGAGCAGAGAGCAGATCTGCTCTGGTCACACCCTCAAGGAATGTCCTGAGGGCATATCTTCCTTTTCTGTACAAGCAAGGCTCCTTGAGGATGTTTGCTGAGGTGATACCCTCCTCTGTTGTTGTGTGCCTCCAAGTCATTTTAACTACGGTAGTGCCAATCCTAAGGTGACCGTTATCCTAGGGTTTTCTTGACAGATTTCTGCAGAGGAGGTTTGCCATTGCCGTCCTCTGAGGCTGAAAGATTGTGGTTTGTCCAAGCTCACCCAGTGGCTTTTTATGCTCAAGTGGGGAATCAAACCCTGATCACCAGAGTTGGAGTCCAACACTCAAACCACAGTTGTTTTTGTTTTTGTGTGATTTCAAGTCATTTAAGACTTATGGGGACCCTAAGGCAAACAATCATGGGGTTTTCTTGGCAAGACTTCTTCAGAAGAGGTTTGCACTTGCCTTCCTCCGAGACTGAGAGAGTATGACTTGCCCAAGGTCACCCAGTGGGTTCACATGGCTGAAGAGGGATTTGAACCCTGGTCTCCAGGGTCTTAGTCCAGCAGTGAAACCATTCTGCCAATCTGGCTACCCCCCCCCCCGCCCCGGTAGGTAGGAATTGCAAAACCTATCCATTTCATTTCCTCCTACACTCGTATTTTCAAACCTCAAGGTCCTTTTGTACTATAAGTGAAGAAATTTGATCAGCTTGGCTGATTTTTCTCTGGACCTGTTCCATCTTGTCAATATCGTTTTTGAACTGTGGTGTCCAGAACTGGACACAGTATTCCAGGTGAGATCTGACCAAAGCAGATTAGGGGGCACTACTAGTTCTTTTGATCTGGAGACTATATTCCTGTTGATGCAGCTCAGAACTGCCTTGGCTTTTTTGGCAGCTCATCATACTGTTGTTTCATGTTTAGTTTGTAGTCTGCTAAGACCCCTAGATCTTGTATGGAATTTTAATTGTTGTAAGACGCCCTGATTGTTTGACAGAGGGGCGGGCTTTAAATAAATAAATAAATATATTATTATTATTATTATTATTATTATTATTATTATTATTATTATTATTTAGATTAACCTGCCTTTCCAATCTAGTTAGAGGGATTTCATGGTGGCTTTTGCACCCTTGAAAGTTCGCTACTGGTTCACAGGGTGTGCCCTCCCTTTTCTCTCTTGCTTGAGAGCCAGCATGGTGTAGTGGTTTAAGCATTGGACTGTTACTCTGGAGACCCAGGTTCAAATCCCTGCTCAGCCATGGAAACCCACTGCGTGACCTTGAGCAAGCCACATTCTCTCAGCCTCAGAGGAAGGCAAAGACAAACCCCCTCTGAACAAATCTTGGCAATAAAAACCCATGATAGATTTGCTTTGGGGTCATCCTAAGTCGGAAATGACTTGAAGGCACACAACAACAACAATGTGCGGCTCGCCCTTGGCTTTCGCGCAGCCCACAATAAGCCTGACAGCTGGCGCACATGTGTCAGCAAAGTGTGTAATCTACGTCTTTCTCCACAAACAAAAGCTCTCCCTGCCCCCACTACAATTAACTTTCCATATCAAAGCAAGTCAACGGTAATCTGCCAGTGCAGCATCTAAGGAAAGTTCTAATTACTCCTCTGTATAATTAGACTGCGTGGGCAAGAAGGAGGTGGTGGCATGTATAGAAAGAACACTACCTTCTCTCAGGTTGGGGGATGGACGTCACTAGGGTGGGGGGCCGTAGCCATGGCAGAAAGCCACGCACCCACCACTGAGAAGGATTAGCGTAAACCCTGCTAATTTGAAGGAAAAAATGGAGAGAGAGAGATTACTCTGAATCAAGAGAAAACAAAAGGCTTTTTGTTTTTAAATATGGGCCCAAATTCACATGGATGTAGCCAGGTTTTGAAGTGCTTAACTGAAATTCACATGAGTGAGAACTCCATGTACTCCTTGCAGGCCGCTCACTGTCTCTCATAACAGCACCTGCGTCAAGAACTGCTTTTCTCCCAGGAGTTCAGAAAACAAGTTGCCTTTATTGCAAACAGTAAAACTTTATTCCAGAGAAACCATAAGTGTTAGCAGGAAGGCATCTGCAGAGAGAAGTGCCATCATCCACCAACACTGGCATAACATTAAGAATGCCCCATCCCAAAACTTCATCTTAATTCATTTACTAATTAAAACACACCAACACTTTCTTCCATACCAGCCTCATTCACTAAGCCCCGAATACCATCCTGGTTTCATCTTTACTTTTTTGTTTCCTAGCAGCAGACCTTGAGAAAAATCCTCTTCCACACATCTACACATTCCTGTCCCAGGCAACAAGCATCACTTTGAACCGCCACCAATTATTTCTACTAGTGCTGTGTCTCCTACCATTCTCAACATATCCCAATATACTCTTAACATTCATATAATTCTTCTACATATCTAAAACAGCATAACACCTAGACATGCATATATACCACCATAATGACAGAATATGCCAGATTCGGACAACCTGAGACACTTTCCTCCATCCCAGATGGAACGTTTGATGGCAGCCATGGCATACCCAAGTGCCTTTGGTGCTTGGAGGAAGTGTACTGTGCTGAAATAGTCACTGCCCTGGAGAAAGACTGGCACCAGACATATCTGAAGTGTGAAAAATGCTGCAAGGATGCTGGTGGCGGCAACAGTACCAAATAATACTTTGTCATCCCACTTTTTCTGCTTTTTAAAAAATGTCTCAGTTTCTCTCTCCTTCTCTTGTTTTGCACCTATCTTTTCAGCTTACTTCAGTGGCTGCAAACTGAGTTCAAAAGTAGTTTGCTCTCAAATCAACTAAGAATGAAGAGGAGGGGAGACAGACTCCTGTCCTTCCAAGAAGGCTTAGGCAAAAGCAAACTGCTGCAGCTTCTTCAGCTTATTTTCCTTTATCCAAACTGAGTTCAAAGCACAAAAGTCATTTGTACTCAGTTAACTCAGATGGAGGAGAGAACAGGAAAGGACAGTCAGCCCTTTTCCTTCCCAGTCAGCTCAGGAAAAAGCAAACTGCAACAGCCTCTTTTAGCTTATCTGTTCTTCCTCATGAATAACTTTTGCCATCTTGACCAGACTCTGATGTTGCTTGGCCACATGTGTCTCAGTTTATATCTATGAAATGTTGGAGGGTATACCATGGGGAAATGTACCGTAACCACCCCTGCTATGCTATATTGTTTGAACCCAACAGTTTTGACAGTGGAGGTGCTGAAAGCCACACATACAAATGAAGCTCAGGCAGTTTTAAAGACGTTGTAAGCCACAGCCCCCTCATAGCAAGCTAGTTTATTATAAAAGCTTTCTGAAGAGCTCTGATTCTAAATGGCTAGGAGATCTCCAGTTCTGGATGTGATTCGAGACACTGTTTAGCATGGGGGAGATTTAGTCCCTAGGGGCAAATCTAGGCGTCTTGGAGTCAGAATTCATCCTTCTGGGCTTCCACATGCTCATTTCCCCTTGACATACCATCCTTTGGTTGGCCAGCAGGTCTCCCCAGGGGTGTCATTAGGGATGTTTGACATGTGTGGACCACACCAGGTAACTACTCAAAAGGGGAATCTGAACACCAAGTGGGGCAGTCATTCATTGTCTGTCTCAACCCTGCTGCCTCCCCCTGCCAGCAGCCAGTGTACCTCTGCAAAAGGGGGGGGGGAGGAGTATGGGAGAGGAAGATGGGGATGCCACCATTGCAGAACATTGTCCTATCCCCTTTCTCTCCCACTGCCTTGCCCTTCAGGGTCTGGTCATCAAAGCATTGAGAGGGAAGGTCTGGCCAGGAGGGCAGGCTGCAAGGCGTGTGGCAGAAGGAAAGGGAGGACAGGGCAGCCTATTGCTTAACCTGGCCAGCTGGCCAGCCACTTAGATCTTTCTAAGTTTGGCCAGCCAGCCAGGGAACACAGGGAAGGGGAGGGCAGTCTGTTGTTGCTGCTGTTGGAATTGAGTATAATTGGTACCGTAATTTATATATTAAGCAGAGCAGGCCAAAGATATGTCTGAGCTTCTAGTAAAAAACAGGATACACTGGTAAGGTGAAAACCAAGACTTAACTTTATTGTTACAAAGAATTCATCTAATATCTAGGGAAACTAGAAAAATCAGAAGAAAAATATGGTATAAGCATGTGGTACAAGAATCCCTAAAACTGACTCCCATGGGTGAAAGTAAGGGGGGGGAAGCATCTTTGAGGCAGAGCCTCATGTTTCGTCTTCGTGGACTCAGGACAGGAAGAAGAAGAAGAGACAAAGAGTCATAAACCTGGACTCTTAACCTTTAGCAGAGGAGGGGAAGAGATAGGAAGAGATGTCTTTGCAATCACAATGACCAAAGAAGCATGGAGAGGTAAACAAGACAGGCAACCAAGGAAGTTCTCTCTCTACTCCTAATTGCCATAGAGACAAGCATTGATGCAAACCTCACTTCCAACAGCACCAACCCTAGTGATGCCACTGGATCTCCCCCATTCTAAAATACTAAATGTCCTTCCTGAGTATTATGTACTGGCAATAAGAGAGCTTAAAACCTAAAATAAGCTGCTGTTTCTGGTCTTACCCTTTTGCTTTTGTCCAACTTGGGAATGCGCTCCCTGCCTTGGTGGCTGTTCTTATGCCCTTAGATTGAGTTGCTAAACTTCCTATCTGATTTTTACTGTGTTGCAGATGCTGTGCCCCAGATCCCACCCAGCACCCTGTTGAAGGGCTTCTTGCACAGCCGCTTGTGCCAGCTGAACGCCCGGCAAGCCTCCTGTGACCCGGAGAGCGACGCCTCCCAGACCACCATCTCCCCAGAGACTTTGTGCTCCAGCCTCTGCAGCCTGGAGGATAGCCTTCTTCTCAAGGAGCTGAGCTCGCCTTCTGAACTGGCCGCCAAATTACTGGGCTCTCTTTCTGGTGGGGAGGAGGCGCTCCTTTCCAAGTTGCCGGCTGTGCAGACCGCCGGAGAATGTGCCTTCCGGAGCCTGGCACAGCTCGAGTGCCAGGACTCTCTATACTCCATGTCGTTCACCGAGTCCTGCCTCTCACCCACAGAGGAAGAGGAGGAAGGAGTCCCATGCAAGGACTTCAAGGTCCACGAGGACAGCTGCCAGGTCCGAAGGAAAGCCTCTGACGTGGCCTCCTCCGGAGTGGTGTCGCTTGATGACAATGAAGAGGAAGAGCAAAGGGGGAAGGAGGAGGAGGAAGAGGAGAGCGGAGAGCAGTGAATCCCTGCTTGCTCTGTGGCATGCTTCACCTGCCATCTTGTCCCGTGCTGTGGCATCCATTCTCAACTCTGCTCCAGGGCCCATCGCGTCTGAGCAGGATGGTTCCTCCCCAACTGGAGGAGGTGGCATGACCCAAGGCTGAGCAGGGGAAGGTGGGCTGGATGGATTCAAATCCAGGACCCCCATCCCCCTGCTTTAGTCCCATCCCATGCCTTCCTCACCTCCACTGTGCCATCTGATTCAGACATTTAAAGCCTGATGAGCCTCTCATTTGGCTTCGTGGATTTTGCCTGCTGCATTTCTCTTTTCTCTTGTTCTCTCTATCTCTTGTGGCCTGTTTTGTTTTCTTTGCATGAGAATGTCTTGGGGGCAGGGGAAATTTAAAGCAAAACAAAAACCAAACAAGCAAAATGGCGAAAAAAGGGGCAGCGCCAAGTAGACATGCCACCGTCCGGGCCAGTTTGGAGCATGCAGCATGCCCTGGTCTGAATGCACCAGAGAGAAAAGGCACCCCTTCGATGCTGTCCAGGTGGCATGGCTAAAGCTCTTAAAACCAAACTGTTGCAATTCTTAAGACAATTTAACAAGATATAGTATACAGATATCCCCCCTTTCCCCTCAAAACTCCAACAGCTCAAGGTGGAGGGCTGAAAATGGAATGTGGAATGTAATGGATGCTTGATTTGTTATGCCTTTTTTTATATAAAAAAAATTCAACACTGGCCCAAATGGACCAACTTCTTGGCTTTTACTGTCTTGATTTTTATACTGTGGACCTATAGGATGAAAGGAGAAAGGAAGGAGCGGAGGCGCATGGATGTGCTGTGATGTGTTCTTCTGTGCTACTCTCCTCAGCTGACTCCATTGGAAGACACCTGCCACAAATCTTTTCTATATTTTTGTATGTGTGTCTCCGTGTTGCCATCTTCATGGGGTGTTGCTGCCCCTCTTATGGAGGATGGTTTTTTCTAAGGGGGGGGGTTCTTTCCTTCCTCTCCATTCGCCCACCCTGACCAAGCAGGGTGGACAATACTGTGATCCTCATCTCATCCCTTTGCCCTAGCTGTTCCCCAATGCACAGGACCTGGTGGCATATCCTTCCCTCCCCTGAGCAAGGGAAAGTTACTTTTTTGGATGGTGAATTAGGAAAGTTTTTATCCAAAAGAGATAACTTTTCCAAGCTCTGCTCCTTCTTAGCCTCAACAGCTCCAATATCAAAGGGGATGCAAAGCAGAGAGGGCATGCCCATTGTGTCATCCTATGGAATTCTGGGATTTCATAGTTTTGTAGGGTATTTAGAATTCTGTGCTGAAGAGCTCCAGAGTCCCACCAGACTATAAATCCCAGGATTCCATATGATCCAGCTGTGCAATTTAAGTGATATCAAGTGCTACACATGTGCAGTGTGAAAGAAAACACCCAGAAAGGTATTAGGGGAAATCCAGGAAGATCAGAATAACCGGGTGTGCTAGAGAATTGATGCTCACAACCTGGGGAATTTTCTATCATGCCAGCTTAACTACTGTGGTCCCCCTCCCCCAAGGATCCTGAGGATCTGTAGTTTGGAAAGGATGTGGAAAATCTGTCTGATGAAGATCTCTAGCCTCTTTCTCACAAGGCTATAGCCAAGTTCCCTGGAGAGAGGAAAGAGCATCAGTTTTCAGTTGGTGTACATTTGCTCAGAGAAAGAAGGATGTGTGCACAGATCTGTCAGCTTGCATCCCTTCATAGACCACCCTCTCCCATCCATCACATACACTGGGAATCGTATTCCTCTTATGAAATAGCCAGTTTCTGATACTGGCCCTGATCTGGTGCCTGCAGCATCAGCCTGAACTGCAAAAATATAGTTGAATCCCCACCTTACCACTCTTTCTTTATGATACCTGTGAATTCTGCCTCCCCATGAAATTTTCCTTCTGTCCCCAAATTTCTTGCATTGAAGAGCGAGACACTGAAAATCGTTCACATCTCAGACTCTTCTATTTGCTGTGTTTGCATTCTCTTGTGAACTTTTCCTTCCCCTTTTTCTTTGGATGTCTAAATTGTATTTCTTAATGCTCAACTGAATTTTTAAATTACTGCAGTGCTAGAAATGTGGGACTGAAGGAAAATTTCACTGATGGGGGGAGGCCATAATTTTTATGGGTGGGCGCAATTCCCTTATTTTGCATGCTCCCTGTAGCTGCACTCATCTCTTTCTTCTCTTCTCTTCAGTGTGAATAGAGCCTCCACATTCAGATGCATTATACACTCTAGATGGCATATGCTGGGGACAGAGAACAAATTCCTTCTGTGTCACACTTGTAGTCCTCCCAGAATCTGTCTTTTATTTGGAGACAAATATTTGGAAGCAGGATGCTGGGTGAACTAGAAATCCCACTCCTATGAGGCTCAATTTAAGTACAGTAGGCCCTCCACATTTGCTGGGGTTAGGGACACAGGACCCCTGTGAAAGTGGAAAAACCGCAAATAAGAAAACACTACTTTTGAGAGACCACCTCTCTAGGAATCTCTAGGTCCTTCATCACACCTCTAGTATCAACATCTGCCAAAAATAGATCATAGAATCATGCTGGAGGACCTAGAAATGCCTAGAGAAGTGTTTAGTAATTTCTAGATCCTCCAGCACAGCTCTATGGTCAATTTCCAGCAGAATCTCTCTTGAGGACTTAGGATTCCTAAAGAGGACCTATTAATCAAATCCGCAAATAATCAAAACCACAAAAGTCAAAGCTGCAAATGTGGAGGGCCGACTGTATATCCAAGGCAGCTGGATTTTAAGTGCTTTAATATGCCAATGTGCCCTCTTTAGCCAACCAACAGGTTCTCTGCCCTATTGGATTGCATCTCAGCACCCTTGGTTTGTTGTAAAAATGTGACTACCTAGAAATATTGCTGCAAAATGACAAGGCACACAAAGAGCGACAGTGGGGAGAGGAGGATGTGGGGACTGTAGGAACCATGTGGAAGGCCTGGGCTGATAGTCAGGGATGGACCAGCATCACTGAGACACTGACCTCTCGTCTGTCCCAGGTCTTGTCTTCTAGCTTCTGTATTGCAGGGAGGGAGTCTGTAGTTTTCCAGGTGTTAGTGTTCTGCAATATCCATCATCTTTGGCTAGGGTTAATGGGTGTTGGAAGCCCAACAACATTTGGAGGCAGCGATGGCTGGTGGCTTCCGGGTTGACAGGGCAGTGAATCTGCTCTGGCTTTTAGTTGGAACTGTAAAGGAATTCTCTGCATCCCAAGTAGGTTCAGCAACTTAAATAGCTCCTTTACAGTTCAGAGTGGAACCTAGAGTGTTGAATCTGATAGGAGAGCCAGCCACCGCCATCTGGAGGAACAGGTTCCTCCATCCCCATTTGATGGCCCTATGGGAAGTATGTTGAGGTTGAACTTCAGACAGAGAAGCTGGGTGAGGGTTGGAAGAACCATGAGTTTGTTGGAGCAAAGGGACTAATTCTTCCGGGGGGGGGGGGAGCTATGACACTCATCTATTTCATGGAGCTGGGTTATATAGTTTTCCTAAGCATTGGTCATGCCTGGAAAGGATAGGTTTTCTCAAGGGAGGATGAAATATTGGATACCCCAGTGGTCTCTTGCAGCTATTTTGACACCACTGTGGCGAGTTCCTTTTGTGGACCAGAGCTCCCAGAATCCTACAGCCAGCATGGAGAATTCTCACCACAGTGGGTGGTTAATTCTGGGAGATCTAGCCGAAAAAGCTGGGTGATGTAGTTCAAGTTGGTTGTGGAAACAGTTTGAAAGACAAGAGTAGAAGGGGAGGACTGTTTCAATGAGACTGAAAGAGATAGGGCCAGAGGAAGAGGGGGGAGGTAGGAAAAATGAAAAACAGGTTTAATTCAAGGATGTCCCAGTCTTGAGAAGTTACCACGACTCCCTCCCTGGTCCCAGTCATTTGCCACCTTTTGTGCAACATCAGTCCATTCTGTGGAATGGGTGCACGTCCTAACACCCTCAACTGTGCCCTGTGCAATCCTCGGTTTTTGCCTCTCCACTGTATCCCTCTCAACGCCTGTGCAGAGCTGTGTCCCAAAACCTATGCATCCTTCCCCCATTTTGATGCATCTCTCTAGCCCTTTTGCTCCCCTTCCCCTTCAGTGCACAATATTGTTTTTGTGTGCCCCTATTTCTGCCCTGTCCCATTCCTGGTGTACACCCCTGGCTGGTACGAGTGACTGTTTTGTTCTGTTTGTATCTGTAATTCATTAAAAGGCTGGTTCTATCTAACTGGTCTGTGTTTCTTTCTGTCTTTCCTTCGACTGGCCTTGCTCTTTCCCATTGTATCTTTTCCCGACATTGCCCCCTTCCTTGGATTAAGAGGGGATGCAAATTTACACTCCTCCAGATATTATTGAACCACACTTCCAGTACTTCTTACTAAGAATGGAAAGAATATTCAAAAATATTTTCTTTAAAGGTTGAGAAATTTGTTGGTTGAGTGTTGGGAAACTTTGATGAGGAGAATCCTGGACTGATGAGAATCTTTGTATTACTGGACTTATTCTGCACAAAATCCATATTTTTAATGCAGAAAACACAAACATAGAGACACCAAGTACTATAACCCATGACACAAAACAGGATTTTTGGGGGTGCAAAAATAATAGTTCTGTGCTATTATTTTCTGTGTGGAAAATACATTTTTATGCACAAAAAGCTCATGTGCAAATTGTGTACAGTATAAGTCCCCAACTACATGGTCCCTCCCTATCAGTGGGCTTCCAATCCATGAATTTGACCACCTGTGGATTGTCACACTCCATATTATTCAGTGATGGTGATGTGAACATGCAGTACACAAAAGTGTATGTGTATTCACATCACCCCCATTGAATAGTATGAACTGTATTCTATACAGTGAGTTCTGCTACACTAAATGCCCTGCTCTGAATGACCGAGAAGTGAACATTTCAAGCACATGGCATGACCAGCAGGATATCTCACAATGACTGCAAGAACTGAGCAAGTCTGTAAGGGACGGTAAACTGGTCCTTAGGCCTTTATAGGCAAGTAAGGACGTTATCACACGGGGATCCGCCGCCGAAAACTGAAAATAAACCGGACAAGCGGAAGACTAATTTACGGGATTTGTCCCGTTCCACCTCATCTGATAACTAAATTCGAATTTAAAAGGGGGTTAATTCGAACAAAAACCTGATCTTTTCAAATCCCCCAAAATCCCGAAAATGAAAAGATCAGGTTTTCGTCCGAATTAACTCCCTTTTAAATTCGAATTTAGTTATCAGACGAGGCGGAACGGGACAAATCCCATAAATTAAAGACTTCTGCTCGTGCCCGTTTATTTCCACTTTCTCCCCGCGACTCCCCATGTGATAACGTCCTAAGAAAGGGCAAGGATTCCAGATAAGAGAGCTGGGTAGGCAAGTTTAAATTCTGGTACAATGGTTCATTATCCATGTACTTTATTTGGGGTCAGCAGTATCATGAGATGACTTGCCCATCTGAATAGCCATCACAGCCATCACAGCACAAGGAAACATAGAGACACCAATTACTGTATAACCCATGATACAATTTAAGAAGACATATGCATTGGGATACATTCAAACAAAAGGAAATGAGTTTCCACCTTAACATTAGGAAGAGCTTCCTGATGGTAGGTAACAACTATTTGACAGTGGAACACACTCCCTTGGAGGGTGGTGGAGTCTCCTTCTTTGGAGGTTTTAAAACAGAAGCTGGATGGCTGTCTGTTAGGAGTGCTTTGATTGTGTCTTCCTACATAGTAGGGGGTTAGACTGAATGGCCCTTGGGGTCTCTTCCAACTCTATGATTCAATGAGTCTAACAGTTCATCTGTTTTTGGATGGTGTGTGTGTGTGTGTTCTAGGAGTGTAGAAAAGATGATAAATTTGTGTACATGCTTAATGTGGTTGTGATGCAACTGCAATGGATTTCAATGACATTAGAATTTCAAAAATCCAAGTAGAGGTATTAAAATGAGCACAAATGTTCAAGCTCTCTGGATCTCTCATCAGGCAGTGATGCCTGGCAAAGGTCTACGGAGGTCACCAAAAAATTGCACTGTGTAGTGGTTGCATAGTGTAAATCTACACTTACACAGTTAAGTGGTAGTTACACTACACAATCCTTCTGCTGAATGCCAATACTGTGCAACCAACCGCATACCTGCACATCTCTTGCTGTTTCCACAATCCTAGTGAATCAAGTGCCTTAGAGTTACATGTATTCAAGATTCCATACTTAAAGCCTACAGCACCTAGTATTCCTTTGCAGTCTCCCAACTACTAACTAAGCAGTCAAGTTGTTTCTGATGTATGTTGGCCCTAAGGCCCTAAGGCTGTCCTATCATGGGGCTTTCTTGGCAAGATTTGTTCAGAGGGAGTTTACCTTTGCCTTCCTCTGAAGCTGTAAGAGTGTGGCTTGCCCAAGGTCACCAAGTGGGTTTTCCTTGGCTGAACCCTGGGCTCCCAGAGTCCTAGTCTCAAATCACTACACCACACTCTCTCTATTGTAATTAGGTGTAATAGTTGTACTTAAGGTGAATGTGGGAGGTGTGCAATGATAAAAAAAAGTAAACCACACGATTAAGGGAACTTACATGTGAGTTTGTGCCCTTTTTTTTTTTTGGTTGGCCTAACAAAGTGAGTACACAAATAGAGATTTTTAGGATTTTTCTTATGGCTGTTGCTTTTCACAAAAATAACAGAATCACAGAGTTGAAAGGGGTCTAGTCCAGGGGTAGGCAACCTTTCCCCTTTAAGGGCCGAGGGACTTCAGCTCCCAGAAGCCTCAGCCATGTTGGCCAATAGTCCCATGTTGGTCAATAGCTCCTGGGATTCTGGGAGCTGAAGTCCCTCGGCCCTTAAAGGGGAAAGGTTGCCTACCCCTGGTCTAGTCCAACCCTCTGCCATGCAGGAATATACAACTAACGCACATCTGAGAGATGACTGTCTGACCTTTTTAAGGGTCAAGTCCAACCCTCTGCCATGCAGGAATATACAACTAATGCACATCTGAGAGATGACTGTCTGACCTTTTTAAAGACCTCCAAAGATGCAGAATCCAACACCCTCCAAGAAAGACTATTCCATTATTAAACAGCTCTTAACATCAAGAAATGTTTTCAAATGACAGGGGAGTTCAGCACATATAAGGAAATGTCCTCATGGATGTGGCATCTCCAGTGAAGAGGATGGAGATGAATGCATTCCTCGCCCACACTGAGGAATTCCATAGGCACATTCAGGAGCCTGGATTTTGTGTGTGTGATCATGTACATTTAAAGCTCCTGTAAAGTTCTCTTCTCCACTGCAATTGGATGCTACATCGGAAAAGGGAATAAAACTATTGCCCTGGTGGAATAGAGTTTCTGAACATGCCAAACAGATATCTTCAACTAATACTAATACATTAATATTAACATCTCCCACAATCCTAACATATTAATATTAAAGTTTCTCAGCACACAGAGCAACCTCCAGCTTTAAAGAAACTTGCCAATGTAACTGAAGTTTTCCTTGATGGCTGGTATGACAGTATAGATGCAGGATTGTCCTGGTCTCTGAGGAGAGGATACAAAGGTCTCTCTCATTTTTAATAGCTTCTGCTCCAAATGGAAAGTATTCCTGACAAAACTAAAGGTTACCACAGTCTACTACCTGATGTTTTCTGAGCTTTCCTCTTAAAGAAGCAGAATGGAACAGAAATGGAGGCATGCATTCCCCTCCCCTCTCTATCTTCCTCTGTGTGTGTGTTTGTGTGCAGACACAGCTGAGGACTGTGATGTTAGTTTGAAGCAGTGGTTCCCAAACTTTGGTCCTCCAGTTGGACCTCAACTCCTAGAATCCCCAGCCAGCTTGGTCAATGAGAATTCTGGGAGCTGAAATCCAAAACATCTGGAGGACCAAAGTCTGGGAACCACTGGTCTGAAGCATCACTTTTCTCTGATCTAGAGACTGCAATGTTGCAACTTTGCAGAGATATTTAGAAATGATCCAAAATATTTGAAATGGTGGAGGCTAATGGTTTCTCTGTCAGTGGAGTAATGAATTCAAAGATATAGCCATGATAGGGCCATTGCAGACCGGCCTAAACGCCGGCCGCCCCAACCCCAGCCTGACGCCGTCCTGATGTTGTGCACCCATATGTCAGGATGCCCTCCCAGCGCAGCGTGTAGACACGCTGCACTGAAAGGGCGCAGAAGAGCCACGGCGCTGGCTCTTAGGGCAGCATTTTGCCGCCCTAAAAGGAGCAGCATTTTGCCACTCTTTTAGAGGTAGAAAAAGGGAGAATCAGGGCTGCAGCATGCAGTTGGCGCAGCCCCAATTCACAGCTAGCAGGGGTGGCACAGAGCCGCCTGTCTGCATAGCCCCTTAGTCTGTAGAATTAGTACGAAAAGAGATCTTGTAGTACCTTTGAGACTAACTGAAAGAAATAAATTGGCAGCATGACTTCAGTCTACTTCCTCAAATGCATTTGGTGGAGTGGAAGCCAGGCAAAGACATATATATGCCATTGATATGTGAGATGTCAATTCAAATTACAAATCCTTTGTGTATGGAAATGAAGTTGCAAGTCCAATTTTAACAATGGTCTTTAATGCACAAAGGCATAGCCATAAGAAACTTGTCTTTGTGCATGGAGATGAACTGAGAGATCCAGTTTTGCAATGGAATTAGCCTGTCATGACGGGAATAGATGAATGTAGGACTCCCCCCCCCCCCCCCGAGGATGGGATCAGATAGAGTTGAAGTATGTGTAGTGAGTCAGGAAACCACTGTCTTTGTTCAATCCATTGCTGAGGGACTGTAGTTTGTGGATAAATTCCAATTCTGCTGCTTCTTTTTCCAATCTACTTTTGTAATTCTTTTGTTCAAGGACCGATGTTCTGAGGTCTGAGATATAATGTCCAGGAAGATTGAAATGTTCTGCCACTGGTTTTTGTGTATTCCTATTTCTAATGTCTGATTTATGCCTGTTTACCCTCTGGCACAGGGACTGACCTGTTTGCCCAATGTAGAGTGCTGAAGGGTATTGCTGACACAGTATAGCACAGATTACATTGAATGCACTCCCAATTTTATAGATGCTATCCAAGATGCCAAAATGCTTGTAATATTGGAACAAATCTATTGATTAAGGCCAGGTTTATTGGAATGTCCTGGAATGGATACAAATAGTCCACCCCATGTGCATCTGAGAAGGCTAACAACAGTTGACCTGTGGCCTTGGACAGGGGAACAGGGAAGAAACTGCAGAACTATAAACACTGGGTCTGGTCTTCAGTATTGCAGTTACAGATTCATAACCTAAGGTGCATCTACACTGTAGAATCAATGCAGTTTGACACCACTTTAACTTCCATGGCTCCATCCTACAGAATCCTGGGATTGGTAGTTTTGTGAGGCACCAGCACTCTTTGGCAAATAAGGCTGAAGACCTTGTAAAACTACAAATTCCAGGATTTCATAGGATGGAGCCATAGCAGTTGGCATTATCAGATGGCATTAATTCTGAACAGCCTCCAAATAAGAAGCCCTAAACTGTAGTTTATTTCACTTGTGCATTCATCTGGCATCAGCCCCTTCTGTTCTCAGCCCTTGCCTGATGTGGCTTTGTGGCTAAAATAATCCAGTTGGTCACTAAGGAGAAGAATGAAGGGTGAGTGGAATGAGTGGAAATTCCCTCCTCCCTTCTGATCATGCCTCACTTCTAGACGTTGAGTACCCGGCCTCTTTATCTCACATTCCAGGGTCTGAAACAACAGTGAGGGCAGAACAACTAAGCCAATTATGGACATCTCAGCTTTCGTGGCCAAGGAGAAGTCTCTTCTCTCCCCCCTCTGCACCTTGCCTACTGCCCTGTCCCTCCATTCAGACACTTGGACATATATCCCAGTCTCAACCGAGAGCAGCTGCAACATTGCCAAGGCCATGGCGTCTTCCATCAGTAACTCATCTACCTTCCGCTCAGAGCATTTCAGCACCTATAGCTCTGGCAAGCCCTGCTTTGAACCCCTGCTTGACCCACCCCATGGGATCTTCAGTACTGGAAGATCCCGGGAGTCCTATGGATACTCAGGTGAGCAAGTCATTTTTCTGGAAGAGTGGTAGCACCCTGGATTATATTGTGCTAAGGGTCTAAGCCAGTTGTTCCCAAACTTTGGTCCTCCAGTTGTTTTTGGACTTCAGTTCCCAGAAGACTCACCCAGCTTGGCCAACAGTCAGGAATTCTGGGAGCTGAATTCCAGAACATCTGAAGGACTAATATTTGGGAACCACTGGTCTAAGCCTTTGGTTCCTGAATTTTGCATCTCTAGATGTTTCGAATGACAAGTCCCAGAATTCTTGGTCATCAGCCCTATTGGCTGAGGCTTCTGAGATGTGAGGTTAAAAACAAATTGGACAATCTAAGGTTGAGAACCAGTGGCCTAAGCTGTCTTAAGCTTAGAGGCCCTGTAACATGGCTGTCATGCCATCTTGAACCAACCTGATCTTGCCTGATTTTATATGCTATGCAGGGCTGGCCCTGGTTGACCCTTGGATGGGAATCCTCTCAGTAGGCTAGGAAAGTATACTTCCTGGAGAGGAGAGGCCTTGATGCCAAAGTCACATTTGGCAAGGTCTGGATCTAAGACAGCTTCCTGAATTGCTCTGCATTAAAAATAAAACCCATAGCTTAAAAATTGCAATTTTTTTTGGGTATAATTTGAGATCTTGTGCTGCATTTTGTGTGCATATATCTTTAAGTCACCTGTTGACTTATGGCAAACCCCATGAATTTCATAGGCTTTTCTTAGACAAGGATTACTGAAAGGTTTTGTTTCTTTTGCCAGTTCCTTCCTCTGAAATATAACCAACAGCAGCTGGTATTCATTGGTGGTCTTCACATCCAAATACTAACCAGGGCTGACCCAGCTTAGCTTTCAAGATCAGATGGGATCAGATGCCTTTAGAGTATTTACTTATATATAAATCTTGTCCTGCTTGCATTAACCCTGTCCTACTCCCTCACATACACACACACATACTCTCACACAGACTTTGGCCTTATGGAAAGAATGACAAATTTGGGCCAGCCTAAGATTTTCTTTTTGTAGTCTTGGGCAAATCAAAAATACATGTCTTCTCATAGGTAGGCAGACCATCATAACAATAGTATTTAGCTTTCCCAGAGACGCTGGACATTTTATTTCATTTTTATTTATATCCCACCTTTCTCCCAGCTTGGGATCTAAGGTGGCATACAATACCATACAGCATCACAATATAATTTAAAAACTTTTAATGGAAAGGTTAAAACCCAGTTATGAGATCCATCATCCCCAGCCAGCACATCCCATGGTCATCAAGGCTGGAGATTATGGGAGTCATTATCTAGCACACCTGAAGGAGAGTCAGTAGGGGAATGAATCTACTGTAGGTTTAAGTGTGAACTTTAAAAGAACTAAACCCTCAAAATAAATTCAGTGCCTTTAGGCAGCTAATTTAAACTTCAGACATAAATCCAGCATGGAGTCACCATCCCACTGACCTGGAAGCCACCACCTGCCACTGGGTAACTAACTACTAGGTAATAAGCAACTTTTGAGACTTGGAATTATACATGTAACTACTGGTTGAGACTCCCTTATCCAGAATTCCAAAGTCCAAAATATTCCAAAGTCCAAAATTGTCCATGTGGGTGACTAAGATGGTGACACCTTTGCTTTTTGATGGTTCAGTGTACATTCACTTTGTTTCATGCACAAAATTATTTTTTTTAATATTGTGTATAAAATTACCTTTAGGCTATGTGCATAAAGTGCTTGTGAAACATAAACGAATTTCATGTTTACACATGGGTCTCATCTTCAAGGGATCTCACTGTATATATACAAATATTCCCAAATCCAATAATAATAATAATAATAATAATAATAATAATCCAAAATCCCAAACACTTCTCATCTCAAGCATTTTGGATAAGGGAGACTCAACCTGTATTTTTAAAAGCAATTATTGCATACCAAAAGTTAATTATGAACTAAGACCAGAGATCTATCTTTTAAATATGCTCAATAAAATCCCATCACAAATAGACAGAAAGCATTGACAAGTCCTACTTTACATGATAATGGCGGCAAGGATTCTTGTGGCTCAGAAATGGAAATAAAAGGAGCTACCGACAATTGATGAATGGTTAATAAAAGGCCTTTGCAGACTGCCAGAAATAGTGCAAATTGAGTCCACTTTAAGGGTTAGGGTTAGTGCTAGGGAATCATGGGAATTGTTGTTTTTTTCCTGAGACATTGAGCCTTCTCTGTCAGAGAGCTCTGGTGCCACAATAAAATACAGTTCCCATGATTCCCTAACCCTAGCCCTTAAAGTAGATTCAAGTTGCACTATTTCTAGCAGTATGCAAAGTGCAGAAGTTAGCAGAAATGACAGAAATGATGGCTGAATCAGAGATTACGGAGACAGAGTGGTTCCCCATAACTGAATTTTGCAATAGCAGGTAGGGTTAGGATACAAATATCAAAAAGTAAAGAATTGTGAATCATAGGGAACATTTAGTTAGTAAAGAAAATGTATGAAAAGGAATGATAAATCCTATGAGTTCAGTGTGAATAAGTGAAAAGTACTGTAGTGTGTAACAATAAGGAAAAATGTGTGCAATCAAAAGTGAATTACACAGGAGATATTTAGGAGGTATTAATTTATGTAATTACAAAAATGTGATTTGATTGTGATTTGGAGACTAACATTGTAGAATTGAATTTTATAAAAAATAAAGTTTTAAAAAAGCAATTATTGCATACCATAAATTTTATAAAAAATAAAGTTTTAAAAAAGCAATTATTGCATACCATACTATCTTTCCTGTCCCTCTCCACTTCCAGGCTCTCCCTCATCCACACATCCCTCTTCTCTGGGCAGCAGCAATGTCATTGCCAGTGGGGACAAATACCAGGTCATGGCTGATGTTGGCCAGTTTGAGCCTCAAGACATCGTGGTGACCGCCTTCAATTATTGTATTGTCATCCAGGCAGAGAAGGTGAGAACAGGGTGAGGGAGCAGAATGAATGAATGAAGTTATTCCGAGGCAATGAGGAACTGAACTCTAGGCTGCTGAATGTGGGAATGCATCTCTTTGCATTGTTCTTAATTGAATTGCTTTATTCTAAGAGCTAAAATACATCTATTTATTTATTTATTTCATTTATATGCCACCTTTCTCCCAAAATGGGACCCAAAGGGGCTTCCAAAGAGAATGCCTTAATAACATTTTAAGCAGAGCCAGCATGGTATAGACTAGGTTTCAGCGCTGGACTGCGACTCTGGAGACCAGGGTTTGATTTGAGTTGCAGAGGTGGAAAAATGCACACTAATTTATGGCAGAGCCCTAGGCTTGTACATCTGCTACAGATGGAAAGATTTTTTTTAAAAAATAAATCCTTAAAATGGTTTTAAAAAAATATTAATGTTTCTTGATTGTTGAGAAGCCCTAACAAGAATCTTGGATTGATTGGAAAGTTCACAATTTGGGATTTATTCCATGCAAAATTTGCATGGGATCATTTTTGTTTTGTTTTGTTTTTTAAAATGCTGTTTCCTAGGCAGAAAATCCTGGACCTATTCTGTGTAAAATTTGCATGTGGTTGTTTTGCACAGAAAACAGCCTATGCAGAAAATGCTCTTTCTGTGTAGAAATATTATTTTTTTGTACCGAAAATGCTCTTTCCTGAGCAGAAAATGTTTTCTGTGCAAAAACAGCATAGCAGATTTTGCACAGAAGAAGTCCCGAAGAAAATGGCTGAAAATACAGGTTATTTCCCTTGAGGGAAATATTAATGAAGAATTACATCCTTAATGTCCACTTTCCCCTGCAGGTAGCAGAAGATAGCACTGTTTCCAATACCTTTACCCATAAGTGCCAGCTCCCACCAGATATGGATCCATTGTCCATCAGCTGCTCCCTGAATGATTCTGGCATGTTGATCATCACCGCCAAGCGACAGCAGTTGATACCCCCGCCAGTCTATCGCACAGAGGTTAAGCTCTAAGATTCCCCCCTTGCTACAGCCAGAAAAAAGTGAGGGATGAGTTTATATCACAGTTTATGTTGTGTAACATTATGCATACTTAGCTATATAGCAGAGGTGGTATAGACCCCTCCTGTATGGCAACTCTAAGACAGACCTATCTCAGGGTTTTCTGGGGCTGAGAGTGTGTGACTTGCCCAAGGTCACCCAGTGGGTTTCCATGGCTGAGCAGGGAATTGAACCATGATCTCCAGATTCGTAGTCCAACACTCCAACAACTGGTTCCCCAGAACCCTCTAAGTGAATTGCAAAGATGCCTGTCAGGACACTGGCAAGAGTGTTTCTATGCACATTGGGCTCTAGCAATGTGCACTGGTGCTCCGTAGCTGATATCTGGTAAAGTAAATCCCATGTAATCCCATTGCACAGGCTTTTGGCAAGTCACACGCTCTCAGTCTCCAATTGCTGGCAGAATAAGCTGTCTTCTCCCCATGCAGCTCAACTTTTTTTTTACTGTCCTGCACTGTTTTATCACTTTTTCCACAATTTTGTCACTTGATTTTATTACATTTTCTTGTGTGTGTTTTTTCCAGAAAGGTAGAAATGCATTTTATCAAAATACTGTAATAGTGTGAACCACTTTTTAACATAGGTTTTTGTGGGTTTTTCGAGCTGTGAGGCCATTCTTCTAGAACACGGCCTCACAGCCCAAAAAACCCCACAAAAACCTATGGATGCCTTTGACTTCACCCTTTTTAACAGTTTGATCACTAGATTTTCTTGCATTGTCTTGTTTGTTGTTGGGGTTTTTTTTAAAGCAAGAAACAATGAAAATATTTTGTATTATGTAACACTATAATGTTGGAGACCACTTTGGGTTTTTAAAATCATGAAAAGCAGTATTAAAACACCTTCAATAAATAACATATTCCAGCACAAGGGCTCTGTATTTTCGGTACTATTCAGATTGCACCTCCAAGCATTATGAAGAATGGCTTCAGCAGCTGGGTGTGTTTAGTCATAACTACATACTTAAAGGGAGGCCATCTAAAAGCTGGAACAAGCTTTTTTGGTGCTGCTCCAGAGACTATGGGGCTGTCCACAAAAGTCCCATGTTCTCCGTGGCCTTGCATTGCCCTATTAGTCCCAGGCTGGGATTAAGCCTGGATGCAGCAGACTGGACTTGGATCCAGTATATGTGGCCCAATCCATGGAGCTTTGTGGAAACTCTGCAGCAAACCCTGGCAGAACAGACTGCCTCTTACCTTACTCCTCCATTGCTGGAAACCCCCCTCCCTCCATCACTGCATCTGATGTGAAAACATGGTGCTTGGCTGCAACCATGTGGCAGGCACCCTGTTTCCATGAGAGATGTGGTGACGGGGGTGCTTTTCACTAGCAGCAATGGAGGAGTAAGGTAAAGGGCACATGATGGTAGTGGGCCCATGGCAGGAATGAGCAGCCATGTAAACACCTGCCCATCCTCATGCCAGCCCAAGGAGTGATCCAGGTTGGGACCTGGGCCAGGATAGCATGGGGTTGACCTGTGCTATCCTGGCCTGTCTGCTCAGGGCCTAGGATACCAAGCAATGCATTCAAATGGTGAGGAAAGAGATGTCCCCTAAACATTAGGAAGAACTCTTTGACTGTGTGAAAGGGGAATAGATGGCCTAGAGCAGGGGTTCCCAAACTGTGCTCCAAGGAGCCCTTAGGGCTCCGCATGCACTTCCCCAGTGCTCCATGGTGGCACCAGAAAAATGAAAGAAATCAAAATGGAATGAAATTAAATTTTAAGAATATATTCTTATAAATACTGCTAAACACCATTAACTTGTAAGACATAGGATAGGCCTCTTAGGGGTTCCGCCATAGAAACATGGGTTCTGCAAGTCAAAAAGTTTGGGAACCCCTGGCCTAGAGGCAGTGGCGTCACTCAGGGAGTGCAGGATGTGTGGACCACACCAGATGACACTCCAGAAGAGGGGTGACCCCCGGCCAACTGGACCCAGCACACCTCACATCCCGAGTAATGCAGTGTGGGGCAGGAAGGTGAAGGTGTGGCTTTTTGGCTCCATCCCCAAAGCCCCAGCCAGAAGGTAGTACCCCAGGCTGGGATGCCACTGCCTAGAGGAGTGACGGACTTTCCTTTGGAGCTCTTAGACATAGATTGAATGCCCATGTCTCTAGAGTGCTTTACTTGTGTATTTCTGAATGGCAGAAGGAAACTACCCGGTGCTGTAGGCTATATTTCAAAGGAAGGCACTTGCAAATCTCCTCTGAGTGTTTTACTTGCCTAAGAAAACCCTATAAAAATTCATGGGGTCACCATATGTCAACAGGTGATTTGAAGGCACATGCACACACATTGTAACTGACCAGTTTTCGCCCAGCTCTTTTGAAAGGCTCTGCCTGGCTTTGGCAGAGGAGTGCCTCTTGGTTCCACCAGCCATCTGTCTCCTTCTTGCCTGTGCAAATGCCAGCTGCTCATTACATCTCTTTACTTCACTAGCTTGATTTCTGTTTTCCTCCCTCTATTCCATCTCTGGCATGCTTGGCTCAGCATTTTTACAGGCAGTTCCCGGAAGGCCAGCTAAGACTTTGTTGACTAGGCAGGCAAAACCAGAAATCTGGCCAAAGGGCAGCGGAGGGAGGGCGAAGGCTGAGTGGGAGAAGGCTGCCAAACTGGAAAGAGAGAACAGTAAAATCTGGTGTCTCCGAATGTATCTATACTACGACACCGTTATTGAGGTTTTCAGACCTCTCTAAGTACCATCCTATGGAATCCTGGGGTTTGTAGTGTGTGGAGATAGATAAAAATTATTTGCTAGAGCACTTTGCTGCTTTAGTTCAGGGAAGTGGATGAAAACTTTCTATTAGAGATGCATTCCAGACAAAACTACAAACCCCAGGGTTCTGTAAGCAAGAGCAATGCCACTTAAAATGGCATTAGACTGCTCTAGTTATGGGGGAGATGCATTTTTTGAGATTCTTCCTAGATGTCATTTGCTAAAATCCCTTTGGTTGTGAATGGAAGGCAGTTTCAGTGAGCAAATTTGGTATTGTGATACATTAGAAAGCTGGGCCAAAACTAACAAAATGAATTTCAACAGGGAGTAATGTAACATACTACACTTAGGAGTTTGTCACATGGGGAGTCCTGTGCAGAAACGCTGCTTTAAATTGAAAAAAAACCCGCAAAAGTGGAAGCAATTTATCAACGGGATTTCCCAGTGTGATAAACTCCAGCGCAGTTAAAAGGAGGTTAATCAGAACAGAAATTAGACAAAAACTGCTTCTTTTTACTTTCAGGATCTTTCGAAAGTAAAAAGAAGCAGTTTTTGTCTAATTTCCATTCGGATTAACCTCCTTTTAACAGCGACGTCGTCTGAAAAAACACCCACTTTTGCGGGTTTTGTCTAATTTAAAGCCCCATTTCCGCACGGGATTTCCCCCATGTGATAAACTCCTTAGGCAGAAAAAATATATATAAATGCACAGAGATAGGATGGGGGACACCTGGCTTGACAACAGTACACATGGAAGGGATCTGGGAGTCTTAGTAGATGACAAGTTTGCTTAGCAGAGGGGCGGGATAGAAATAAAATTTATTATTATTATATTATTACAAGTTGAACTGAGTCAACAATGTGATACTGCAGCTAAAAAACCAATGCAATTCTAGACTGCATCAATAGAACTACAGGGTTTAGACTGAGGGAAGTAATAATACGGCTCTATTCTGCTTTGGTCAGACCTCACCTAGAATATTGTGTCCAAATCTGGACACCACAGTTCAAAAGGGATGTTGAGAAGCTGGATCATGTCCAGAGGAGGGCAATCAAAATGGTGAAAGGTCTGGAAACCATGCCTTATGAGGAGCAATTTAGGGAGCTAGGTATGTTTAGCTTGTAGAAGAGAAGGTTAAGAGATGATATGATAGTCCTGTTTGGATATCTGAAGGGATGTCATATTGAGAATGGAGCAAGCTTTTTTTCTGCTTCTAGAGGCTAGGACACAGAGCAATGGATGCAAATTACAGGGGAAAAAGAGTCCACCTAAACATTAGGAAGAACTTCCTGACAGAAAGAGCTGTTTGACAGTGGAACACGCTACCTTGGAGTGTGGTGGAGTCTCCTTCTTTGGAGGTTTTTAAGGCTGGATGGCCATCTGTAACAGGGCGGGTTTTGATTGTGTATTCCTGCATGGCGGGGAGGGGTCAGATTTGATGGCCCTTGTGGTCTCTTCCAACTATATAATTCTATGATCTACTGAATCTGGCTTCCAAGGACAATTGGGGATGTGTGAGAGAAATACTCATTATAAACAAACAAACAAACAAACATGCCGTGTCTTCATCTTTCAGGGTACCAGAACTAATGCTGAAAATGTGCCCAAGTTTTGAGCAGAGCTTGAGGAAGTTTGTTTTGGACTACAAACCCTTGAAAATGTATGACTAGTGTGTGCCCGATCTGGCAGCTCTAAAGCAGTATGATGTTACTAAAACAAACAAACAAACAAACAAACAAACAAACAAGAATGGGATACTGAATGAATTAATTTTTAAAAAAACACCACTTTTCTTTGCTCACGCAAGAAATGAGACCATTGCATTCAGAGGCTTTGAAGAACCAGTCACTGGAGGTCCCAAAACAAGATGTTGGTTTGGGTATTCATGCAGTGCATGGTTTGACTGTGGAACTCACTGCCACAAGGTGGAGTGATGATTGCCAACTTGGATGGCTTTGAAAGAAGATTAGATAAAATTCATGTACAATGGGGCCATCAGTGGCTACTAGTTAGAATGATCGTATGTTCCTTCATGTATCAGAGTGAGTATGGTTCTGTGTATCAGCTGTTGGGAAGTCTGAGATGAAAACGCCACCATGTCCACATCCTTTGGTGGACCTCCTATAGGCCACTGTGTTAATAGACAGAATTAGACAGGAATTTGGTTTGAGCCCAACACAGTTATTCCTGTGTTTTGTGCTTTGAAACAGAACCCTAGACCAAGTAATCAAGCAATATTTCCCAGTATAACAATTCTTCTTACATACAAGAATAGCAGCTCAGCTCTAGGATGTACAGAGTGCCTATATACATGGGCAGAGTGCATACAGTTTATATTAAAAGCTAAAGTATAGTGGCCTGAGAGTTGGATTAGGATTCCAGCTTGGCCATGGAAACCCACTGAGTGACCCTGGGCAAGTCACATTCAGCCTCAGTTGATGGTAATGGAAAATCCCCTTCTGATCAAACCATGCCAAGAAAACCCTGGAATAGGGTCGCCTAGGGTCACCGTAACTTGGAAATTACTTGAAGGCACATAACAACAAAGGTAAGTGAAAGAACATTGTGTATTGGTATTGTATCCCTTCAAATTGATTTCAGGTTATGATGATCTTATCACAGGGTTTTCTTGGCAAGATTTGCTCAGATGGGGTTTGCCATTGCCTTCCCCTGAAGTTGAGAGAATTTGACTTGCCCAAGGTCAGCCAGTGGGTATCCATAGCTGAGCTAGGATTTGAACCCTGGTCTCCCTGCATCCTAGTCCAACACTCAAACCATGACACCACACTGGTTTGGGTTCTGTATATTCTGTTTAAAAGCCAACTCACAAGTCTTCTTCAAGGAAGGGTGAGTGTTACAACCTGTATAAATTTATGTGCCTTGACATTTAGTTACTAGTGCTTATTTTGCATAATTTATATTGCTTTTGGTAGCTTTGGGAAGGTGCAATGTAGGGCACTGAAGTTCCACCCTCTAACCACTGAAAATTTTACTAAGACAACATCTGGCATCAGAGATCTCATCCAGCACTTGGGAAAGTTACTTTTTTTGTTGGAGAGAGGGGGAAAAAGGCCTTTTCTGAGCTTTCATTTAGCAAGTGGGTGGCTGAGTATGCACACCTTAAAATCTTTTATTAAAAGAAAATAAAACTTTGCTTTACAATTTTAACATTGTGGTGGACCTTGAAAGATCATCTAGTCCAGTTCTTTGTTGGAAGAGGGTACAACCTAAGCATCCGTGGTAGATGGCCATCTTGCAGTGATTAAACCAGGGCTATAGCTATGGGAATGGGCAAAAAGTGGGCAACTCCCAAAGATTTCTTCCTCACCAAATGAAATCTTCCTTCCATTCCCAAATTTCTAGGGAGCAAGACAGTAAAAATTGTTCACCCCTAGAACTCTTACATTTGCGGTGTTCACATTCATGTGTTCACAGGTAACTTTGCCTGCTCCTTTTTTTTCAGTGCCTAAACTGTGGCTGGCATAATGTCCGACAATTATGCGACTGTAGTATGAACTTATGCACTCATGAGTGCTAGGGATTCATATCTGCAGCCATGAATGAGCAAACATGACACACACACCCCAATCTACATTTGTAGCCTGACAGCACCCCAACTGAAGAATTTCCAAGGTGCCAGAGATGTGGGCACTGGGAAATGACATCTGTAGTGCTCTCCCAGTTGTGGGGGGCCTTGGGGTGAGCAGCTATGGCAAGACCTCAAGGGCTGTGCCCCATGTTAGTACAGCCTACATACCCTGCATCATATTTGGGGTCTCCATGTTTTCATAGTCCATATCTGGAGCCAGCATGTTCTTAAGAGGTCATGATGACCTTTTGGAACACTAGGTAGAGTCCCCATGAGAAAAGAACGATGACCCGAGAGCACATGTACAACCCAATAGTAAAATCAAAGCTAGATAGGTGTGCTGACTACTTTCCCATCCCAGGCTCTTTTGCATTTTCTTTTGCACCAAGAGATGAAGAAGGTCTCATTGCATCGACATAGCAAGCCAGCTCTTTCTGCCTATTCCCTGCTGTGTTTTCACCCAACTTCTTTGTCCGTCCACTCTGGATGTCACTGTTTTTCTTACCCTAAAGTTAAAGCCATCAACCAGTCTGGAGTCCCACTGTCCATTCCTGGGAAAGCCATCAGGTCTTTGTTACATCGCTAGAGATCATCAAGTATACCCCCAGAGCTAATGATCAGGTGTAAATATTAGTCCCAAAATCTGGCCTCCTTGCACATAGCCAGCATCCAGCACATAGTACACATAGTTAGTCCCCTGTTTGCACTCTGTGTATGAGCTATGATGCCTTCAGGCCCCAATTTGAACCACTTCTCACTTTTTATGGGTTACTCATCAGATGGGTAAATATCACCCTCTTTGAACCCCTCAAATTCCACTATCCAATTTCCATATTTCCATTTTGGTTAGCTCTGAATGTTGTATCCGTTTAAATTTCTGTCATATGTGTGTGACTGCACTCAGCATTTGTCTGAATAGGGGTAATAATGAAGCGGTGATTACACCCTCATTTTGGGCATCTGAAATCAATCATTGTCACATTTGACCTTTTAATGAGAGATGCCACCTTGTTAATGCAAGCCATCGTGGTGTCCCACATACTAAAAAACAATGTAAAAGAGCTGATGCTATTTGGCCGGTAATGTCACTAAAGGAGTACTAAGAGTAGGTTTCCAAGGTCTAAATATGTCCACCAAGTTGCCAGAGTGCAAACCAAATGTGCACCCTAATGAAGCTGGCTGGGCCTCATAGTTGAAGTTGTGACAAGGAAAAATCCCAGCCATCCGAATAAAATGAAATTTAAAAGATTAGATCGCACCTGTTGGGACAGGCATCTCTGTGTTGGATGCTGCTAAAATAGAGGTCCTTGTGAATAAACTGTTATGCTACAATGGACATTTCCAGGCTGGCCAATTGTATAAGTCAGTCTTTCAGCAATTTGTCCAAAGTCCAGCACTCCATCAGCTTGCTACTAATAAACTGGGATTTATTAATGGAAAAGAACTCCCCTTTGCTTGCAAACAGTATGCAGTCATTGCAGCAAATTCTTTCATTGGCTTTAGCATGCACACCAATTCAGGTGATCAATTTAATGACAATTAGGGATTTAATTCTGTATGCCCATGAAGGGAACACACCTCAGGAAATTTGAGAATTGATGAAACAGAATTTGAGATAGCTTTAGAAGTATGGTGGGTTCCATTAAATAACACATATATCCCTCAGTTGAACCAACAGAGACTTCCTTGCCACTGTCATGGCAGATACTGTATTCTCCATCCACCCTACCCTCCCTTTAGGACTGCAAACTGTTTTTGGTGACATCTTATATTCTAGAAACCAGAACTGCCGGGCAACTGTCTCTGGGCTATTTGGAGGACTGTTAATGTAGAAGGTTGCTGGTACAAAGAGAATTTAGATTTTATTTATGAGAACCAGGCACTAGAAGCCCATCACCCCTGTCTGACACCTTGGAAAAATAGCATTGGCCAGAGCATATGCAACACTGAACAGGAAGCCAAGTGCCATACCATCACCTCAAATGGCTTTCAGTTGTAACCCATGATACTGATTATTAATCATAGTTTCTATGGTATCTCCACTAAACATGGATGTGATTTCAATGATACTTTCCCTGTTTGGACCCATCAGTAAATGGCTCTATCCCCACAACTGTATAGCTCCATGACTCCAGTATTTTTAGGCCTAGGCCTGGAGTTGCTATGCAAACTGCTCACACATCTGAATTAAAAGAGCAAATTATTAAAAATCACTAGAAGACAAGGTGGTCTTGTTCTTTTCACACAATGGGGAGGCGATAGCAACCCTTTCAGCTCAAATAGCCACCACTGGAAAGCACTCCTAGTGGGAATCTCTTTTTGGATGGTCTCCTAAGGGAACTGGAGCATTTGATCCAATGTTGCACCCCATAGTGGTTACTCTGGTTTTTCCAAGTTATTTTAGTTTTCTGCTTAGGTAGTTTGACTTGCTAGGTCAAGCACCAAATCTCCTGGCTAGCTACTGCTAGTGAGCTGCTCAAGCTTAGAGAGGCAAGGTCTATTCTTTAAACATTTTGTCCCAACGAAAAGTCCCATGTTGAGATAGGATCGGTTCTTCCAGAGTCAAAAACAGTATGGAAGCCTCAGTCCATTGCCAACTTTTGCAGCCTGTAGACTGCTGTGAGCTAACAACAGTGTAGGGATCCAGCAAACTGGCTGATTCACCATTCCAACGGAGGCTAGGGATTGTTTCCAACTCCCTCCTCTTGCCCATTCCTTCTTTTTTGCTGCACCCCCTTCTTGCCTTTGCAGAGTGCAGATCTTTGCCCATTCCTGGTCTCCTGTTCATGTCCAGAAGATGTCATCCATCTGGCTTCTCTTTTTTCAGCACTGCATAGCTCATTAAGCAGCGAAGTCACCTCCAAATCCTTCTCTGAGCTGAACCGAGGCCTGAACAGGAGGGACAGCAGGAGGCAGCTGGTGTCAGCTGGGGCAGAAGCTATAGGGCCAGAGGTTGGAAGGTCACAGGCCTCCTAGCAAGAAGGGCAGCCAGCAAGCTGTAACTCTGGGCAATATATGAAGTACAAGGACAGGCCACAGTGGCATGTGCCACTGTGCGTGCCGCTCAAGCCCCAGGCAGAAGTTCACCTTCTATGTCAGTTGCGACAACAGGGAGGAGGTCTCTACCCCAGCAGGATGATGCATCACTCGGGGGGGGGGGGGGAGATGAAAGTACAGTCAGCCTGCCACATCCACGGATTCTTAATCCATGGATTCAACTATTCCTGGCTTCAAAATATTCCAAAAATATATACATTCCAAAAAGTCATTTTATATAAGGGACACCACTTTACTATGCCATTGCATATAATGGGACTTGAGAGCCTTCACGGATTTTTGTATTCACAGGGGTCCTGGAACCAAACCTTAGTGGATGACAAGGGTCCACTGTACATAAACCTCAACAACAGCTGATTGGGACCACCAAATCAAGTCAGTTGAGCCAGGTTGTCCTACATCAGGGATTAGAGGACCCTCAGTGAAACTCTGAGAGAGTGTTATTTGCCCAAGGTCACCCAGTGGGTTTCCATGGCCGAGCCAGGATTCAAACCCTGGCCTTGTCATAGTCCAATGCTCAAATCACTACACCATGCTTGTTCTCACAACAAACAAGCTAATCCTGATTTTAATTCAGAGACATAGGCATGTTACTCTGGGACAGCAGTATGCAAAGGGATCTTTTAGCACCTTTGAGACTATCTGAGCAAAAGACGTTGTAGCATAAGCTTTCATAGAGTTGATCCACTTCCTCAGATGCATGGAGTGAACCAGTGCCCAGGAAGGCACTTTATAATCAGACTGTATGGATAGCCATAGAAATGCAAAACTTGTGGGTATGGTGGCAAAGGGACAAGTTCAGTTTTAATGATGGTCACTGAGGGACAAAGGCAGGAGGAAAGATGTTGTCTAAGGCCAGGGTGGGTGAATGACCACATGAATAGTAGAAGGAGTTTTGGTCTATGGTATGTGCAGGCTGGAAACCCTAAAGGAGATATGATAAACTGGCCAAGAGCATCCTCATGAGGTAGGGGTGTTAACCAGTGTTATGATGTGTAGTGTGCCAGGAAGCCATTGTTTCTGTTCATCCCACTGTTGATGGATTGGGGTTTGTGGAAATAACACTAGTTCAGGCTGTTATGTATCTTCAAATCACTTCCCACTTAGGGCAACCCTAAGGCGAATCTGTCATGGGAGTTTGCAATTGCCATCCTCTGACGTTGAGAGAGTGTGACTTGCCCAAAGTCACCCAGTGGGTTTACATGGCCAAGCCAGGATTTGAACCCTGTTCTCCAGAGCCATAGTCCAATGCTCAAACCACTACCCCACGTTGGTTCAGTGTTAATTAATCAGTATTAACACTGGTTAATACTTTGTGGTAGGTTTCCTTTGTTAACAATATAAAAATCGAGCATCCTACTGTATAAAATAGGATTCATTTTAAATCATTAAGTGCAAGGTCCACCTCCCGCTTGCCTTCAACCTCCCACCCTCTCAGTATGTGTTCATGACCTATTCCCTTCCTTGTCATCTTTCCCAAAGCAAACTCTCCAAGGTCCTGGTAGGACTGTGTGATTTAGGAAGACACCAGACACTCATTAGGTTGGTTCTTTTACAGTTCTATTTGTAATCTCTTTCTTTTATTAAATTAATATAAAAAATCCCTCTGTATTTACAATGCACGTGCCGTCCCCACTTTCCTCTCCTCACCCCAGGATTCAAGCATAGGGTGGGCCCCACATAGAGGAGTGGGAAGGGTCTTTCAGCCATTCAGAGTCTTTGTTTGGGGCTGAGGATGGGTGGGGTGGTGGAAAGGCTGCCCAACGTTCAGTAGCTAAGAGATCCAGTGTTCACCTTATTCTGTCCCAACATACTATCCATGAATAAAAGCGGGCAGGGTGGAAACTTGCCCATTATTTAGCAGAACAACCCCTTCCTCAAATCAGAGGGCCATGATTCATTGGCTGCCTGCAATGGATCATGGTGGGGCAACAGAGTTGGGGAAAGACTAAGACAACCAAACGATGGGATTTCAGAGCTTGGAGAAGTTACATTTTTGGATTATGCTTCTGTGAATCTCTGTGCTGGCTGGGGAGATTCTAGGAGCTGTAGTCCAAAACGGGGGGGGGGGGGGGGGGGAGAACTTCCCACAAACTTTGCTTTGTGTGCCCTTCAGAAATATGGAGACCCTGTGCTCCAACATCTGTGCATGATGGGAATTATAGTCTGGAATACTCAGATTGGGGAATGCTGCATTACAGAATAGGAACAGCCACAGCCAAGAGGTGGCCTGCTCAAAGCAATAAGCAGCACATGCCCTTTTGTTAGGAAGAGATTTCTTGGGACAAAGAAAATCACTTCACAATCTCTGCATGCCAGCTCTCCCTCTTTCTGAAGGTTTGGTCCCATTGGAGGGACTTCCATGTAGATGTTGCTGGAAAAATAATGCTACAGAGAAATGAGGGAGAGTGGCATTGAATGAGCAAGCCCTGAAGCCAAGGGCAGGATGAGATAGACTGCTGGGGTGTGGGACTGAGAGCATGATCCCACAATAGTGGGACTGGTGTGATGTCTTCAGTATCCAGCAGGGAGGAGAGAAATGAATCCAGTACTTCCAGAAAGTGGACACTCCATTCGAGACATGAACTCCAGCCAGGATGATGGGTCTCTCAATAGAAAATCTTGAGGAATTCCTCAGTAGGAATGTGTTCTGCACCCTCCACTCTTTCCAACCAAGAACAGGAAAGGGGGCAGCCTTGGGGCTTCAGACTGGGGAACATTCCCACTGCCTGATTCCTGAGCCTTGGGCCTAACTCTCTGTTCTGATCAGGAGGCCACTGGCAAGTTTTTTGGTGAGGTAACAGGCCCCTGGGCCAGGATGCTGGGCAAGGCACTCCCATCCCCACCTCATGTGGTGGTGGGGCATCAACCCTGACCTATCATGTCCACCAGCGCTTTGCTGCATGTTCTTTTCCTCTGCCGTCATTGACACTTGTCGTCACTCTCAGAAGGGCTGGACTCACGGGGGATGGAGTGTCGGTTCCGCCGGTCCCACAGCTGATGGATTTCGGTGGCCTCCGTCTCACTACTACTGGTGGTGCTGTCGCGGAAGCTGGCCAGTGGGGGGCGTACCTTGACGCCTTTGGCTGTGACTGAGCCCTCGATGGCTTTTCTCAGCTGGAGGGATGGGAGAGAGCAGAAAAGAAAAAGGGATGGGATGAAGGAGGAGGACACTTTGATACCACGATACCACCTTAACTTATCATGGCTGCATACTATGGAATCATGGATTCTATAATTCTGGAGTGTATTTAGAATTCTCAGGATCAACCAATCAATATAGGACCCACTGAATTAAAAACATTAAAACAAAAATTAAAAGTACAGATAAAACCTATTTGATACAGAAGCTTTAAAACAGGGGTAGGCAACCTTTCCCCTTTAAGGGCCGAGGGACTTCAGCTCCCAGAAGCCTCAGCCATGTTGGCCAACATGGCTGAGGCTTCTGGGAGCTGAAGTCCCTCGGCCCTTAAAGGGGAAAGGTTGCCTACCCCTGCTTTAAAAGGACACTGAATAAAAACACAAAATCAACAATTTAAAATTTTTTGTTGTTGTATGCCTTCATATCATTTATGACTTATGGCAATAGTCTAAGGCATCCCTATCATGGGTTTCTACTTTGCAAGTGTGTTGGGGTGTGTGTGCCACTGTCATCCTCTGAGTCTGAGAGAATGAGACTTGCCCAGGGTCACCCAATGGATTTACATGGCTGAGCCAGGATTCAAACCCTGCTCTCTGGAGTCATGCTTCAGCACTCAAACCACTACACAATGATGGCTCAAAATGCGGTAAAAGGATAAAAGCACAACATACTACAGCAGCTGGCCATAGGATCTGAGCAACTGTAATCCTCAGAAAGTTACCATTCCAAGCTCTGAGGTGGATGCGGGTGTGTGTGTGTGTGCTCTCCACAGCTTCTTCAGGATTGGTTTTGGTGGATAAATAGGAAAGGTTTCCACTCTCTTCTTCTCTTCCTTAATTCTTTCTGTCTTAATGTCCTCCATCTGCCTAACACTTTGTAGAGTGCCAAAGGACAGATCCTTCCCACCTAAGGAAAAACTCTGGCTATGGAGAACAGACAGCTCTTGGCATCATTTGCTACTTCTTCCAGAGTTTGGCAACATTGCTTATTTCCAAGTGGTGTACAACAGATACAACAAAACCAATAGCTACAACTGCCTTGTCTCTGCCCTACAAATCAAATTCGCTTAGTTACACCATGGTGCTAGACTCCCACTCCCCATGTAAACAGGACGGTCTATATGGGAGAAGATGGTATGTCAGAGAGCCTGGTACTGAATTTTATAGGGCCTTATAAGCCAAACTGGCCATGCTAGCTGGGGATTCTGGGAGTTGTAATTCAAAGAAGCTTCCCCCCCCCCATTCCAAAGCTCTGCTTCTTCTCAATAATTGTAAGCAAACTACTGGGAGGAAATGGCTCAAGGCTAACTTCAAGCATCTGAGATAATTACATGCCAACCCTTATTCATGGGTAGAAGGGCAACCCTCTTCCCTTGGTTCAAGGGTACTCACTTCTTTCAAGGACACCATGCCAATAAGTCGCCCAATGCTGGTGACGTAGGCGTGGTCCACTCCTAGGAGGGAGAAGATGGTGTGTGTCTGTAGGAGAAAAAAGTAGATTTAGACAACCCTTTCTGGACTTGGAAGAGGTCCTCAGCCAGCACCTTTCACCCAGCCTGACGAAATTACCTTTTGGGATGACAAATTCCAGAATCACCCAGTCAGTATGGCCAAACTATGTGATTCTGGGCATTGTTTAAAAAAAAGGGGGGGGGGACTTTTTTCTGTTCCCGAAAAAGGCCAAAAGAAATCCACAATTTGGTCTAAAAATCCCTTGGGTACAAGAGGTTTTGAAGGAGTCGATGCTGGCTTATTTTTCTCTTTGTTCTGGACTTGCCTGCAATCTCCTCACATAGAGAGGCTAGTAACCGAGGAGAACCTGAAGACCGAAGACTTGCCACAGCCGCCATGGACTATCCCAATTTTTTTGGGTCAGGGAAGCCAAATAATCACTTTTTATTTCTTTCAATTTACCCCTTTGACCCCCATGAAGGGTAAGAAGATTTAGTATAGGAGTATTGTTGATGTCTCATGGGTTGGACTCTCTTTAATTTAGCGTCTAATTCTCCAAAGCAACAAATCTCTTGAGGGCTGGAATATTGCCTCACTTTAAAGACAACTGAAAGTTTATAGTTTCTCCTGGTGTTTAATAACTAAAGAGGAGTAAACAAACAAACAAACAAAAAACAACAACAGTGAATATGAGGGATGTGGAGAGTAGATTACCTTGATTACAATGGGAATATATGACTAGAAATACCTAAAGCAGAGTCAAACGGTAGGAGCAATAACTTTCAAGCCTCTTAAAGAAACAGAAGCCACTCTGGGACGAAAGGGGAGTGGTGCTGTACTGAGAGACACAGAAGTGACCTGCAAGATCACTTGTAGGCTACAGCAGGGATTCAGCAATTGGCAATTGTTGGGACTTGTGGGAGGCAAAAGGATTATAAAACTATCTTCAAACAAGCTGCATAAGAAGACACAGACAGAATAAAGAACAAACAGGGGAAGGAGAATGGTGGATTTGAGAAGCGGAGTGAGGTCGAAGACTACTTTAACTGCAGTTTTAGACTCAGCAGAGGAAACAGAGGGGATTTATAGAAAGCCCTGTTCCTGAATGTATGAACCTAAACTCCAGGTTTATTCTCAATTATTTATTTTCAGCTGTGTTTATGATATGTTATGAAACAGATAAGAGGTCTGGTCTGACATTTAAATTGGTTATTAGAGGTGTTTAGAAACTGATGAATTTGTAGATGAACTGATTCACAGATTTATGGATCTACCTGATTTAAAATTAAGACTGATAAATGCAATAATTAGAGAAGGGTGACATTACTGAATGAGATAAATTCATAAACTAATTTGATTATAAAATAAACTTTTGGGTTTTGGGTTAGAACTGAATTAGAATGGATTTGAGAGTTTGAACTGATAAGTATAGATAAATATCTATCTGATTATTGTATGGGCAAGTTCTTTTAAAGAAGAGGGGGGAAAAGTAGGTGTAATCTGCTTTTCATAGTTCTAAATATTGGAAAGGAATTTTTCTTTCTCTGTTGTTGCTTCTCTCTTTCTTTTGCTGTTTGCGTATTGCTAGTAAAATAAGGTAAGGATTGGTAAGAACTTTCCACTCAGAAGAAGTTACATATGGAGACAAGAAATCAGTCATTTAAATAACAGATGCAAGCTAGAAGGAGACCTTCCTTTGATCAACCGAAGGTGGTTGAGCCTAATCAGCCTTTGTTAGAAGAAATTAGGAAGATAATCAGATCAGAGATGAAGGATTTGAAGGCTGAAATTAAGAAAGAAATTAGATCGGAACTGCAGGAAATTAATCAAACAGTTAAAAAGTTGACGAGTGAAATCATGGAGACAAAGCACAACATTGAAAAACTACAGAGAAAAAATATAGAAGTAGAAAAAAATTCTGAAAATTAAAGGATGGAAAGAAAAGGACCTAGACGAAAAGGCGATGTGGGAAGCAAAAATGAGAGATAAGAGGATTGATGGAAGAAAAAAAAGGAAGATTTGGCAATGACTTTAATACCAAATTTGGCTAGATTTTTGGAAATAGATTCCCAACAAATGTGTATGGAAATAGACAATATGTTTCATCTAAACTCTGCAGTAGCAAGGGGAAAAAAACTTTCCCGAGATATCGTTATCCATTTTGTGAGGAAACAAGTCAGGGACCAGTTTCTGAGATTGCATAATGAAGAACCTTTTGAAATTGCTGGGAAGGAATTGATAATTTTGAAAGATGTGCCTTCAAGAATTTTGGGGGGAAAAAAAGAAAGAAAGGATTATTTCTTTCTTACAGTTCATCTGAAAAAGTATAAAATTCCATATCAGTGGAATTTACCAGAACGTTTATCTTTCTGGTATTAAAAGAGAAGAAGCAAATTTTCATTCCATTACTGAAGCAATTTTTTTTTAATTATTAAGCAAGGACCTGAACGAAGAAGAAAGAAATAGTAGCAATGAGAAATATCAGGAAAAAGCTTAGAGGCAGAGAGAAAAGAAACGGAGAAAGAATGTGGGAAAAGCAGATATTTACAGCAGTCAAAGAATGAAGACAACTGAATAAGATCAAACTATGAGAGAGGAATTGCCAGTTAGAAAACACAGAAAGGGTAGTACAGACAGGAAACAAGGGGGTCAACTTAGAAGATACAAATTACACATTAGGTTAAAAAAATGATTAACACTTTGAAGCTTGTAACATGGAATGTAAAAGGCCTGGATACACCAAGGAAGAGGAAGAAAATATTCCATGCTTTGCAAAAGTTTAAATATGAAGTAATTTGTCTCCAGGAGACTAGGATAAGAACTAAAGATAGTAAATATCTAGTAAACAAAAAACTAAGACAGGAATATAGTGCTACAGCAAATTAAAAAAAAAAGTGGTGTTGTTATATATGTAAAATCATTCTGGGACTTGAAATTAATTAAAGTTGATCCCAATGGTAACTAGGTAGTGACAGAACTGGTTGTAAAGGAGATTTTATTGGTTTCACTTTATGGTCCCCTAGAAAATATATATAGATAGATAGATAGATAGATAGATAGATATAGATATATATTGAGAAGTTAAATAATTTGTTACAAGATTTAAATTATGACTCAATGATTATTTGTGGGGACTGGAACAGGGTCGTTGATTCCTATTTAGACAGAAAATCAGATAAGATAATTAAGAAGAAACAAGGATGGCTTCCTAAATCATTCTTTCAGATGACAGAAGTATTGTCCTTAACAGATGCTTGGTGGAAGAAATATGGTAAGGCAAAAGATTATACTTTTTTTCACCAGTCCATAAGTCATGGGCGAGACTAGATATGTTTTTTTTTCAACATCTTTAAAGAATAAATTATTTTAGATGGAAATATTACCAAAAATATGGTCGGATCATAATCCGGTCTCACTGGCTTTAGTTTTGGGGAATAAAGGAGGAGGAGGAGGGCGGGACCATCAGGGCCGGTAAAAAGGCCCCAGCGAGCCTTCCTTTCCCTTCCCAGCAGCAGAGGGACTTGCCATCTGGGCCCCGCTGGCCCCAACCTCCCTGGACCTCCAGGCCTGGGCTTGTGAGTGGAGCGAGGAGGAGGAGGAGGGCGGGACCATCAGGGCTGGTAAAAAGGCCCCAGCGAGCCTTCCTTTCCCTTCCCAGCAGCAGAGGGACTTGCCATCTGGGCCCCGTTGGCCCCAACTTCCTTGGACCTCCAGGCCTGGGCTTGTGAGTGGAGCGAGGAGGAGGAGGAGGGCGGGACCATCAGGGCTGGTAAAAAGGCCCCAGCGAGCCTTCCTTTCCCTTCCCAGCAGCAGAGGGACTTGCCATCTGGGCCCCGCTGGCCCCAACTTCCCTGGACCTCCAGGCCTGGGCTTGTGAGTGGAGCGAGGAGGAGGAGGAGGGCGGGACCATCAGGGCTGGTAAAAAGGCCCCAGCGAGCCTTCCTTTCCCTTCCCAGCAGCAGAGGGACTTGCCATCTGGGCCCCGCTGGCCCCAACTTCCTTGGACCTCCAGGCCTGGGCTTGTGAGTGGAGCGAGGAGGAGGAGGAGGGCGGGACCATCAGGGCCGGTAAAAAGGCCCCAGCGAGCCTTCCTTTCCCTTCCCAGCAGCAGAGGGACTTGCCATCTGGGCCCCGCTTGGCCCCAACTTCCCTGGACCTCCAGGCCTGGGCTTGTGAGTGGAGCGAGGAGGAGGAGGAGGGCGGGACCATCAGACTTGCCACCTGGGCTTGTCCTTGATCTTAATTGCTGCTGGCCTTGCTTTAGCCATTAGATGGCCTTGAGAAACTGCCTTTCACGGATAGCTGTGTGGATTTCCATGCAGCTGGGGGGGAAATTAAAGACTGGAGTCGGCCGGGTGTCCGCCTTCCTTTTTACACACTGGAGCTGACCATAGTCTGGGAGCGGGTATTCAGGTGGTGTGGGGGAGGGGGAGGTATGGCGGCAGCAGAGCCAACAGATGTTACAAAAGAAGGAGGGATCGATGCTTGATATCTATCCCCCCTTCTGTTGGCTCTGCTTCCCAGGATAACTTGGGGAACGTGCCTGCCATTCCACTGACCCTCAATCTGCTCCTTTGCAATGCCAGGTCTGTCAAGAACAAAACACACATCATCCACGATCTCTTGGTGGATGAGGCAGCCGACCTGGCATGCTTCACTGAGACCTGGCTGGGGGATGCCAGCTCCGCGATCTGGGCGCAGGCTCTCCCAGCTGGGTACTCAGTTATTGAGCAGGTGAGGGAAAGTGGGCGGGGGGGGTGGTATAGCCTTGGTCCATAGGAACACCTTGACCTTGATCAGGAAACCTATCCGGAAAATGACACATATCGAGTGTATGTACCTTAGCCTGAAGACCAGGGATAGTTTGGGGATCCTGTTGGTGTACCGGCCACCCCGTTGCTTAACAGACTCCCTGACCGAGCTGACGGCCCTGGTTTCTGAGCTGCTGTTGGAATCGCCCAGACTTTTGGTTCTGGGCGATTTCAACATCCCACTCGAAATCAGTTTGCAAGATCTAACTGGCGCAGCTCGGGAGTTCATGGATACCATGACTAACATGGGCCTATCCCAATTGGTTGACGGGCCCACACATTGTGCTGGTCATACACTCGATGCGGTCTTTAGTACGGAGCAGGAGCATCCGTGGGCGGAGATCAAAAATATCTCCGCCCTGTCATGGACGGATCATTTTCTGATCAGGGCAGAACTAAAGGCTATTACTCACCCCCTCGGGGGTGGCGGACCCATTAGAATGGTCCGCCCTCGAAGGCTAATGGAACCAATTGGTTTCCAGAAAGCCTTAGAGGGTTTAATGGTTGGCAACGCCGGTGATTCTGTTGAAGCCCTGGTGGACACGTGGAACATCGATCTCACCAGGGCTATTGACACAATCGCTCCCAAGCGTCCTTTCCAGCCCGCTTCGAATCGTAAGCCCTGGTATACCGAGGAGCTTAGGAAGATGAAGCGTGTTGGACAACGACTAGAGTGCGAATGGCGGAAGACTCGTCTCCTATCCGACAGAACTCGCCTTAGGAAACATCTTGATTCCTACAGGGAGGCTTTGCGTGCAGCGCAGAAATCTTTCTGTTCTGCACGCATTGCGTCTGCAGAGTCTCGCCTGGCAGAGCTGTTTAAGGTGGTGGGGGAGTTGACGAAGGTATCTCCTGCGCCAAACCCCCTACTTAACCCAACGACAGCCTGCTGTGAGGCCTTTAATATTCACTTTGCAGACAAAATCTCTCGGATAAGAGCCGACTTGGATGCCATTGTTTTGGCAGAATCCGTAGATGAGGTATCCAGGAACTCCGTTGATGGCACTTTACTGGATCAATTACAATCTGTGAGTACCGATGACGTGGACAAGCTGCTTGGAAGTGTGAGGAAGACAACCTGCCCCCTCGATCCTTGTCCATCATGGCTGGTCGTCCAGGGGGGGGACGCGTTGAGGGTATTCCTCCGGGACACAATCAACGCGTCATTCAGGGAAGGCAAGGTACCATCTTGCTTAAAGGAGGCGGCGGTTAAGCCAATCCTGAAAAAGCCTTCCCTGGATCCCCTGGATAGAAACAACTATAGACCAGTCTCCTTGCTCCCTTTCTTGAGCAAGGTGATCGAGAGGGCAGTTGCTTCCCAACTTCAAGCAGTCTTGGATGAAACCGATTATCTCGACCCATTTCAAACCGGCTTTAGGACAGGATATGGAGTGGAGACTGCCATGGTTGCTCTGACCGATGACCTCCGCCTGAGTATCGACAGGGGTAGTGTGACCTTGTTGGTGCTCTTGGATCTCTCAGCGGCCTTTGACACCATAGATCATGCCATCCTCTTAGATCGTCTGAGGGAGTTAGGAATTGGAGGCACTGCTCTGCACTGGTTCCGTTCCTTCCTCTCGGACAGATCTCAGAGGGTGAGGCTTGGGGACAGTTGCTCATCCAAAATTGAGCTTAATTGTGGCGTCCCTCAGGGTGCCATCCTGTCCCCAATGCTATTTAATATTTACATGAAGCCGCTTGGTGAGATCATTCGGAGGCATGGAGCTCGGTGTCTTCAGTACGCTGATGACACCCAGATATATCTCTCCATGACCAGATCATCGACTCAGACTTCAGATGGCGCCTCTCCTCTTGATGACTGTCTTAGAGCGGTAATGGGTTGGATGAGGAAAAACAGATTGAAGTTGAATCCAGACAAAACGGAGGTACTTGCAGTCACGGGCCCGAAACCAGATCTGGGAATACAGTCTCCAGTCCTGGACGGGGTCACACTCTCCGTAAAGGACTGTGTTCGCAGTCTGGGGGTTCTCCTTGACTCATCGCTTCACATGACTAGTCAGGTGAATGCGGTGGTCAGGAGCGCCTGTTATCAGCTTCGGCTGATACGCCAGCTGCGCCCTTATCTGGATAGTAAGGATCTGGAAGCTGTGGTACACGCCCTGGTAACCTCACGTCTGGATTTCTGCAATGCACTCTACATGGGGCTACCCTTGTGCCTAACCCGGAAACTTCAACTGGTACAGAATATGGCAGCCAGGCTAATTACGGGAACATCTAGGAGGGAGCACATAACACCTGTGCTTAAATCCCTCCACTGGCTGCCAATTAGTTTCCGGGCGCAGTACAAGGTGTTGGTTTTGACCTTTAAAGCCCTACATGGCTTGGGCCCATCTTATCTTAGGGACCGCCTCTCCCCATATGAACCCCCCCGCACCCTGCGGTCCTCTGGGAGGAATCTGTTACAGCCAATAAAAACTAGGCTGTCCCAGACCTCCCAGAGGGCCTTCTCTGCAACCGCTCCCAGACTTTGGAATGGCCTGCCAGACGAGATCCGTCTTACTACCACTCTTGCTGCTTTCAAGAAAGCAGTAAAGACGGATCTCTTTCGGCAGGCCTTCCTGGAATAACGGTCGGCCCTTAAAGGGGTCTCCATTTGTCTGTCTCCTTGGAAAATCTTATTTTTAATTTATTGATTTAATTAATATTGTATTTTAATTATTCTTCGGTTTAATTCTATTTTAAGGGGATGGGGAGGGGGGAGGTAGGGGTTAAGGGGAGAGGGAATGTTCTAACGTTGTTCTGTTTTAATTATTGCTGTCCCCCGCCCCGATTGCCTAGCAGAGGGGCGGGCTACAAATAAAAATTTATTATTATTATTATTATTAAAGAATCTAGATGGTTGCTAAATTCTAATCGTCTGAAAAATGAAAAAAATATTGAGAGAAGCCAAAGAAAGTATAAAATTATTTTTGAAGAGAATTTAGACAATAAAGTTAGTATAGATGTTGTGGGGGATGCTTCAAAAGCGTATGAGGGGCTTCTTTTTGAAAAAAGCATCTGATTTTTTTTTTAAAAAGGGATTTGATGAACAAATTGATGAAAAAAATCAAAGATAAGGAGAAAGAGTTGATGGTAAACTGCAACTCTAAAAAGACTAACAAAGAGTTGAGAGTCTTACGGAAACATTTAGATATGATTTTCACTGAAGAGATTCAGAATTAATTAATTTTTAGGCAAAAATTAATTTATGTTAAGCAAAAATATTTCAAGTCGTCTAACAAACCTGGCCGTTGGTTAGCATATAAACTGAGAAAGGAAAAAGAAAGGAGGCAGATAACAAAAATAAAGGATGGGGACAGGATACTTACCTCCCAAAAACAGATAAAACAATCTTTTCAAAATTATTATTTAAATTCATGTAAGACAAAACGTATAGATTACCAAGACATATTGGACTATCTTGATAAGCATAAGATTGATAAATTTACTGAACATCAATGAGATATTTTGAATAAAAAAATAACCATACAAGAGTTTTTAGAGGCCATACAAAGGGGTAAATCAGGTAGATCCCCTGGCCCAGATAGGCTACCAGTAGAATACTATAAAAATTTGGCTCAGGAAATTGCTATACCACTTACTAGGACAAGCAATACTATCTTGGAAGGTAAAATTGCTCACCCGTGAAGGCAAGCTAACATTATTGTATTACTTAAAGAAGTCAGAGATATTTTAGAAACTAGACAGTTTAGACCAGTATCACTGCTTAATTGTAATTATAAAATATTTGCCTCCATTATGGCAGAACGGCTTAAAAAAATTCTGATAAACTGGATAAACGAGGACCAAGTGGGGTTTTTTACCAGGTAGAAGAATAAAAGATAATACCCAACATTTGATTAATCTAATCGAGTTCCACCAGGAAAAAAATTGATAGAAAAGTTGCTTTCATCTTTTTGGATGCGGAAAAAGCATTTGACAACATCAACTGGACATTCCTGTTGATGTTGTTACAAAAAATCTATGTAGGTTCTAATTTTGTAAATTGGATGGAAGTAATATATAGTGAACAGAAAGCATGGATATTAATTAACAGTGAAAAAATGAAACCGTGTAATATACAAAAGGGAACAAGGCAGGGATACCCCTTTCACCATTATTATTTATTATTTCTCTAGAGATTTTAATTTCAGCAATCAGAGAAAATGTATTAATCAAAGGGGTCAAATTAAGAGGCTATGAAATTAAAGTTAAGGCATATGCTGATGAAATGATGATATCTCTGGCTAAGCCATATAAAAATATTGTAAACTTATTGAAGACCTTAAATATGTTATTAATAAGGATAAAACTAAGGTATTAGCTATGAATCAGACAGATAAAGAAAAAATGATTTTGTAAGCAGATCAGGTTTCCATCTACAAAAACAGGTTAAATATCTTGGAATATATTTTTCTACAAACAACAAACTTTTCAAAAACAACTACGAAAAGGTTTAGAAAGATATTAAATCTGACATGGAAAAATGGGGGAAGACAGGTTAGGTAAGATCTCTGCCATAAAAATGATTTTGCTTCCCAAGATTCTTTTTCTTTTCCAAAATCTGTAGATCATAGTTAATTATATTCCATTTGGAAATGGGACAAGGATATCTCTTTTTTCTTATGGCCAAAAACACGTGTTAAAATGAAGCTGCTTCAAGATAGAACAGATAGAGGAGGTCTGGCTCTGCCTAATTTAAGGTTATATTACTATGCCTGCAGTTTGTATTGGTTGTTAGATTGGATCCAAATTAGGGGGGGGGGGAACTAATGATACTGGAGAGATTTGAAAATCGTTATGGATGGCATGCCTACTTGGGTTATGGGAAAGACCGGGTTCATAAGGACTTTAATAATCATATAATAAAGCTCTTTTGAGAGTATGGAAAAAAGTAAAGAAAAAGTGGAAGGAATCGATACCAGGATGGATATCAACGAATGAGTCTTTCTTTAGTAATGAACCTCTGTGTAAAGAAAGATGGCTCACTTATGATGATATCTTGATAAGGTACAGACAAAATGTTAGACTTAAAGAACTGGAAGAATTAAAGAAAAAAGGTTATAATTGTAGCTGGTTCCTCTACAGACAATTGAAAGAAAGATTTAAGATTGATCTTAAATAAAATGGTTTTGGACAATGGTATGAAGAATTCACAAAAATAATAAGTTTAGAGAAAAAACATAGCAAAATTTTACAAATTATTATTAAATTATGAACAAGAGGACGAGACAGTAAAACACTGTATGGTCTCATGGGCCCGAGATATTGGATAGAATATTTCTTTGGAGTGTTTGGAACAACTTTGGAAAAGAAGTCTTAAATTTACAGCGAGCTACAACATCAGAGAAAATTGGTTCAAAATGCAATTTCATTGGTACTTAACGTCTTATAAATTATCTAAAATAAGCAAGAATATAAGCAACATTTGCTGGAAATGTGGTAAAGAGATAGGCTATTTTTTCCACGTCTGGTGGCATTGTGAAAAAACTAAGAAATATTGGCTGTTAATACATGCACATATCCAGGAGATAATAAAAATTTAATTTAATTTAGATCCTAAGATGTATTTATTGAATATGGTGACACATTGCAACCTAAGAAGGAAACACGAGACGACCCTCTTGTATATGGTGTTGGCAGCAAGAATGTTGTTTGCTGCAAAATGGAAAGATGAGAGCTTCCCATCAATTAATGACTGGATTATTAAACTTTATGATTTTATGGAGATTGACAAACTTACTAAATTGTTACATGGGAAAACATCTGAACAAGTATGTAGAGATTGGGATCCATTTATTAATTACTTGAAAAAGCATAAGAATAATAGCTAGTTTTTAGGGCTAGAATAAAGGTTTGATTTCTGTTGGATATAAAAATATTATTAGCGACGGAACATGAAAATTATGTAGTTCTAAAGCAAGAAGCGTGTTTTTTCAATCGATCTATATTGAGAAGGAAAACCCAAGACAAGGAAGCCCAAATTTTAGTTTTGTAAAGTGGGTGGAGGGTTATATGTTTAGTGTCTATGTCTAAAATAGTGTTAAGTATTTGTTGTAGATTTTAGATGTTAGATATTTTTCTAAATGTATGTGTCATGTATGTTGTTTTAAATGTTCAATAATTTTTTTTTTTTTTTAAAAAAAGGCACTTTTCTCAAGCTGGGACCCTTCCAATCTTGGAGCTGAAGGAAAGGATCATTCTCTCCAGGGTATACCTATTCTATTTGTTAAGCCCACTCTTGAGCTCCTCAATACTACACAGTAGAATTATAGCACTATGATTCCATTTTAACTTCCATTACATTATCCCATGGAATCCTGGGGTTTGTAGTTCAGTGAGATGCTAGCGCTCTCTGCTTGAGAATTCTAAGTATCTTTCCTAAACTGCAAATCCTAGGATCCCATCAGATGGAACCATGGTAGTTAAAATGAAATCCTAGTGCTATAATTTTGTGGTGAAAGGGCCCCAAGTTTTGTTTTTTTAAATCTGGTATCACAGAGTCTCTCAGCAGTGCTTTGAAATGAATGAGTTCTGCACTTAACAAATGAACCAAATAACTCCAGCTTGTTTTATGTGAATTAAGGGCTCTGCCTATACTGTGCTCATTTTGTATCATTTATGCAAAGTGGGATTTCAAAGTGGGATGTGCCCATGTAACTCCATGTCTCCCATTATACCCTGATAATGGGAGATAACGGAGTTACATGGGCACAGCCCACTTTGAAATCCCACTATTGCCCTGCTTCCCTGGATTCCTAGGATTTTTCCAGATATCCCCCGTCTCCCTATGCATGTTTAAGCTATTTGCAAAACCACAAGGGCCAGATACCTGGGACTTTAAAAAGAATAATAAGAAGATAAAAGCTAAGATATTCAGGCTGCAGAATTCTAGATTAGGAAAAATTTTCAGAAAGTAACAGCTGTCTAATGGTGGAATGGGCTACAGCCTCTTTGTTGAAGGTTTTTAAACACCTCTCAGGATTGCCTGAGCTATAGATTTTCTGCACCAACAGAAGGCTGAACTAGATGACCCTTGGAAACCCTTACAACTTCCAGATCCAGTGATTCTGTATGGCAGATTTTGTACTCATGGGATATATGTACAGAATCACAGCACCCATTGAGCCACGATTATTTCTACCCTCCACCCAGCCAAACACACCTTGTGCAAAGAAGTGCGTTCCACCAGCTGGAATGGTGCTGGGTCAATTTTGCTGTTGTTGAAGTTGACAAACTGATCAAGCTGCTGCTCCTCCCATTCCAGGATCTGAAAGTCAAGAAACCATATAGTACAGTTGGCCATCCATCCTTCAACCATCCATGGCATGAAAATATTTTTTAAAAATAAATTCCAAAACCCAAATCTTGATTTTGCTATTTTATTTAAGGGACACATTTTACTACACCATTGGGACTTGAGTATCCATGGATTTTAGTATTCATGGAGGGTCCTGGAACCAAATCCTAGTGCAGGGGTAGGCAGCCTTTCCCCTTTAAGGGCCGAGGGACTTCAGCTCCCAGAATCCCAGGAACTATTGGCCAACATGGGACTATTGGCCAACATGGCTGAGGTTTCTGGGAGCTGAAGTCCCTCGGCCCTTAAAGGGGAAAGGTTGCCTACCCCTGTCCTAGTGGATACCAAGGGCCCACTGCACTGATCCCTGGCACATTAAAAGAAAAGTCAGTCCTCTACACCAGAAAAAGTGAGAAGCACTGGCCTAGATAATGCTTCTCACAATGCTTTTTTTATTATATCACATTTGCCCACCATTCCTCCAAAGAGCTCAAGGTGGCTTATCTGATTCTCTTCCCCAACTGATCTTCACAACAACCTTGTGAATCAGGGCAGATTGGGAGAGCAACTAGCCCAAAGTGAGCTTGAAACCAAGATCTCTACAGCCCTAACCTGACACTTTCATCATTATACCAGCTGAGTAAGGCAAAATGTTTTCCACCCTGAAACAAAGTTTGGAAGTCATGTGTTGCAAATGACATACTTAACTTTAACTTTTGGAGTAATTAAGAGGTGATGAAATTACATTTCAAAAGTTACTTTTCTGGTTCAACAAGTAATGTGTTCTAGTTACTTTCAAAAGTTGCTTTTATGGGGCATTTTTACCCACAGGCAGGTACATGATTTTTTAAAATTGCATTTTATTCATTTAATGAGTGATGTTTTAATATTATACTAGTTTAATTCTATTTTAATGTGCATTTTGGTATGCTTTTAATTGAACTGTTTTAATTTATAAGCCACTTTATGTCCCAATTTTTTTTGGGGAAAGAGGGATATAAACAAATATAAAAATAATGATGATGATGAGCATCATCTATATGGAATCATGTGATGCAGCTCTTAACTTGACAGGCTGTACCATTTCAGCCTATGGAGGAAGTGAGCAAACATTTGGATGCTTCTCAACTAAGGTGTGGGGGTGGGGGGAGCTTACCAGTACATACAAAATAAATCTGTCCACACACTCAATCTCTTCTGATTTCAGAGGTGAACTGGGCCTGGTTAATACTTGAATCTTCTGGTAGCACTAGGAAAGAATCTTGCCTGAACTTCCACTGCCAGTAAGAGTTGGGAATACTGGGCAAGGTGGACCATGATCTGATTCAGCAGCCCTAGCTAAAATCATTAATAGTGAGAAACATGAGCATGGCGATCAAGCAACACCTGGAAGGCCACACACTTTCCACTCCTGCTTTAGGAAGTCACAGTTTGAGATGTAGTATAAATTCAGTCAGAGCAGCCCTCATCCATGCACATGCTCCTGCACAGAAGAGGGGTGAGAGGTCCTACAAGTGACAGATGATACTCACTTCTGTTGGGGTCATCTCTCCAACTACTTCATATTCATCCTGGAAGAGAAAAAGAGGGGAGATACATTTGCCAAGGACCTCCAGAGAATGCACTTGGAAAAGAATGAAGAGTTGAGGAAGGAACAATGGACACAGCTGGACTGTACAGAAGAGGCAGAAACCAACCAGAGCTTGGAAAAATGATTGCTGGGGGATTTGGGGAATTGTAGCCTATAAAATATTATTTTCCCCAAGGTCTGGATTGGCTGCGTTTTGCGATTAAGACAGAGGTGTTGCTGAAATGCAAGAACCAGGCTTCCTCATCATTGGCTATGTTGGCAAAGTCTGGTGGTAGCCACAATTCAACAACATTTAAAGTGCCACCATTTGTTGCTCATTAGTGTAAGAAGTGGGGAACACTGGGCATCTAAGGGAGGGATCTGGAAAAAAGGGGGCACTGTCCAACTCTAAGAGGACATGTGGGATTAAAGCCTCCGGCTCATTCTTTTAGGCCCTATGTACAGGTTATTTTCTGGTGCGGTGAACTCACTACTAGTTGATTTTTATGAGACTGATTTGGCTCATGAGTACATTGTCTAAATAGGTCTTCATTTGGCTAGAACTGGTATTTATTGTACCAAAGCTAAGTTACTCTAGCATGGTAAATAACCACTGCCAGCAGGCAGGGCCTTTTTTTGTGTTTCCTTTCCTGGAGCTGTAGGATGAGCGAATCTTTTCCCACTGGGTTATATACTTTGATGTTGTCGAAACAGGTAAGTTTCCACTTGGCGCCTACAAGCTGCATTAGGATGGAATGCTTGCTATGCTGGTCTGCAGAGTAACATGTTTCAGGGCCATTCCAGGCATTATAGATCAGCAATACTTGGCTTGACCCTGACTACACATTCCACCAGGAGTTGTAATCAATCCCAGCTCTCCAATGAGACCACCTGCATTACACAGTATTTTCAAACAGATCTAGATCCCATGCATACATATAAAAGCAGCCTTGCAGATAAATACTAGTCTGATTACCTTTGTGACCAGGAATTCCACACAGGCGAGTGCAAAAAGTTACTTGGAAAGCAACTCCCAGAATCAGATTCTGCAAGTTGCAGTCCAAAAATTGAATTTTTCTAAGCTCTGAAAGAAGCTCCCTTGTTCAGAGAAATAAAGTTCTGTCTCAGTTTTCCCAGTCCCTAGTGGGCTAGTAAAAAAATGCCAAGTATACCATACCATGTAATGTGTATACCACACCATGTAAAGTGTAACCCTTCTTTCCAGTCCATGGTAGACCAACCTAAGTGGTTATCTTCAGATCAGTTATCCACAAGTCGTGTGCCTAATAGCCAGAAGATTTCTATAATATTGGGCCACAGAATCCAGTAGCAATGAAGAGTAAGTGCTCCAAAATTGTATGCCACTTCTGGCTGTTCCTCAAGCCATGGGCTGAACAACCACTAAGGGACTGATGCATATCTCTCATGTAATGCATATAATCACATTGTATGATTACAAACTTACATCCATTCTGTATTGTTTTAACCTCCCCAAAAGGAAGAGATTAGGGGCACCATAAGTTGGAAATGACTTGAAGGCATACAACAAGTTATATCTCCCTTGAATTTTCTCTTTTCCAGATTTTTAGAACTGAACCTCACAGGGTGTTCACAGTGGATTTAAATTGGCTGAGCAGGGATTAAAACCGTGGTCTCCAGAGTCATAGTCCAACACTCAAACCACTTTGGTTCTCAAGCACTGAATAGAATAGAATTATTATTTCTCATGATACAGATGCCAGGCTTCTGTTAATGCAGCCCTTAAGACTGCATTAGCGTTTTAGCAGCTTAGCACGTCACAATATAGATTTAATTGCAAAGATGTGCGGCTGTTAAAGCAAGTTCCATTTTTAACACACATCCTGGCAGCAAAACAGATTCCTGTACACCCACTCCTAAATAATGGATCAGATTAGTCTCTTTTCAGATACTTCATGAGGAAAATGTGGCAACAGACGCTGCAGAGGGATAAAAAATTCCGGACGAGTGGCCAAAAAACCCACCAGAGAACAAAAATAAAAAACCCACCTGCCAGCTGCCTCTAAATGCTAGCCCAAATCACAGTCTTTCTAGATGCTGACAGAGAATCAACCAAATCATTTAAATGCGGCAGGTTTTCATTACATGGGTGAGGACAAGAGCAAATTAGCTGGAGAAACAAGTCATTCTGAAGCAGGAATGAAGGCAATGAAAATTTATGATTGGCTGTTTCAGAAGAGATCACTATATAAATTGGTTAGTTTGTAAAAAGGGGTTGGTTTGGTTGGGTGCCACTAAGAGAAAAGATTAATCAGAATAAGAGGTTGAACTGTGCTGAAGGCTCTTGTGGTTGATTTCTCTCTGCATTGTAAGGGTATTGAGTATGAAATAATTTCATCAGTCACTGAGAAAAGGATGTAGCAATCTCTAAATAGAAGAAGAATGCTTGGGAAATTGAGTTGTGCTCCGCATCACTCCTCAGCCATGGCAATGGACATGCCAGCTGAGTAGTTGGTTTTTTTTTAAAAAAAGGAACTTTTCTAACCTTTTTCTGAGAAGAAGCACTAGGAGAACCTCTTGGGTTTCTTCCCAGGACAACTCTGCCTTTAGTTTTCCTAAATAAAATTGCAAGGAAGATTAATCTAATTTAGCATCCTGCTAGGTGTCTTTGGAAAGCTCATCTGAAGGGCAAGCACTCAGCAACCATCCAACACCAGATGTTCAAAGACAGAATCCATTTAAACATGGAGGTTCTATTTCACTATCATGGTTACCAGCTGGTGATATTTCAGTAAAGAGATCTCATAGAGATCCCATTTTCTTTATTTTCAAAAAAATATTTTGAGAAAAGTGTCATTCTAAAAAATCATCTAAGGTGGAAGTCCTCGGAAGATCTTATGGAAGTGAATTTCTCAAGTAAAATTTAGAAATTTTGAAGCACTTTAGGAAAAAAAAATATTTTCTATTTTCTGTGAAGGATTTGCAATTCACTAAATTTCACTACTTGACTCCTCTGCTCCTAAATATACACTCCATGTCCAGGAAGGCTGGAATGACCTTGTGCAATTCCCACTGATTTAAAATGCAGCTTTTATGAAATAGTTAGTGGGCACAACCTGTCTTAATTCAATATACATGTAAGTTTGTGTCTGTCGCATAGGAAGGGTGCCATCTCAGTCAGCAAACTCTCTTAGGTAGGCCTTGAGCTCTAAAAACCTTCAGCACAGACCCAGACCTCAATGGACACACTATGGGGCAGGTTAAGTTTCCTACCCCTTTGATTGTTTGGGAAGAGCTGGATGGACGTGGCGTGTCCCACACTTACCGCCACGGAAATGCGGACACGTTTCGACTTGCGCTTTTCAGACAGGCCCGAATTCTCATCCTTTGTTTTTTAACCAGGAGAAACAAAAGAAAATAAATAGGGAAAAGAGAGAGAAATTATGGGAGAGGGACAACTGAGGCAGGAACATATCTGGCCACATAATGGAAAGAGTGAGATGGTGTTTTTTTTCCCAGAAACATGGTCACAAGTACAGTGGAAAGAAAAGAGACCTCACCTCGGCAGACTCTGTTGTTGGAGAGTTAGCACAAAACAAGCTGCGCAAGGCAATACCTGGAGGGTCCACAGCTCCACCTGTCAATAGACGAAAAGAGAGAAAAAGGGAAAAAGAGAAAAAATGAGAGAGAGATAATTAGGCTTCAGCAGAAGTGTTGAATCTTAGGTCAGCAGTCCAAATCCAGCCCTCTTGAGGTCTCAGCCCAAGTTTCGGGGTTCTCAGACATCCAGAGACCCTCTTCTTGTCACCATCATCTGGGGACTATTCTCACTACACAATCACAGTGAGCCCTTGGTATCCACTGGGGTTTGGTTCTAGGACCTCCCATGGATACCAAAATCCATGGATGTTCAAGTCCCATTAAATATAACAGATAGTAAAATGGTGATCCTTATATAAAATGGCAAAATCAAAGTTTGCTTTTTGGAATTTATATATTTTTTGAATATTTTCAAGCTGTGGATGCTTAGATCCATGGATAAAAAAACCTGTGGATGGGGGGGGGGGCAACTGTATTTCACCTTACCTTCCATCTCTACATGCTATGGAATCCTGGGGCTTGTAGTCTGGGAGGTACTAGAACTCTCTGGCTGAGAATTATAAACACCCTTCTCTAAACTGCCAATCCCAGGATCCTATAGGATGGAATCATGACAGTTAAAGTGGAATCATAGTGCTATAATTCTTTAGTGTGAATGGTCTCCTGGTAGTGTCCCAGCTCCCGTATAGGATTTCTCCCCATTCTAAAGTTTTGAAAAGGCTGCTCCAGAGGCTTAGGGGGGATACAGACTGCCAGAAATAGTGCAAATTGAGTCCACTTTAAGGGTTAGGGTTAGTGCTAGGGAGTCATGGGAATTGTTTTTTTTCTGAGACATTGAGCCTTCTCTATCAAAGAGCTCTGGTGCCACAATAAAATACAGATCCCATGATACCCTAACCCTAACCCTAAAAGTGGACTCAATTTGCACTATTTCTGGCAGTCTGCAACTCCCCATAGTTACTGGCAATAGGAGCATTAAACTCCTATTCTAGTGCTAGTATTCTAGCATTTTTGGTCCTACTCTTCTTCTCCTTTTGGCCTAGCCACAACTGGAAAGTGGCCCCTGAGAACTTCACTAAAGTAGCATTCAGCCCTTGAACTGAAAAAGATTCCCCATCTTTGAGACAGGGTTGAAATGGGACCGAGAACTTACTTGAAGGACTCTCGGATAAAGTGCTGGGGGCCCGTTTCAGAGCTGGCTTGAGGGGTTTGCGGGACTCACTTCGAGGTGGGACAAAGGAGGACTCCTCCGTGATGATCTGGATTGAGAGAAGGAAAGAAAACAGGACATTGTGACAAAGAGAAACCATGCTAACAACTTGGCTGTCCTTTCCTACACCCTTCAGTCACTCTCCTCCTTTCCCTTCCAAAATACTGTGCTTCCTCAGTTGTTGGGATATTTTGCCCCAAGTGAAAAATTACCCCAACTTTGACAAGACAGTTGGCCTCATCACCTGGAAGCGCACTCCTGTGTCAGAGGTTTGGTGCTGCTCCTCGCCTTCTGGGTTCTTCTCGGTGGCTCTGCGTTCAGCCTGGGCTTTCTCCCGCATATACTGCAAGCGGCGTGCATAGCTCAACTGGTCGTTCAGGAGGGACACAATCTGTGTGCGCTCAATGGAACCCAACAGGATCATGGATTCTGCAAGGACAAGGGAGAACTGAGCAGAATTTGGTCGCTTTTGTTTTCTGGATGGAGAACACATTTTGTTTATGCCCCAGATAAGTTTACAATAAAATGTGGGACTTCCAATTAATTCAGAAGTGGACACTCAAGGAGCAAAAACAAAGCTTAGAAGCATCACTCCTTTTTGAAGGAAAACTCCCAGCAGACAGGCGGGTTAGCGGATTCTGAGAAGTAAATTTTCTACACAGTGATTCCAATATATCACTAACAGGTTGCATTTGGTTTAGGCTGGGAACATGTGCACCCCCAGGCATTGTTGGACTACAATTCTCAACCGTCTTAGCCAGCACAGCTACTGATGAGAGATGATGGGAATGTAGTCTAACAACATCTGGAAGGCCACATGTTCCTCATACCTGGCTCAGTGGGCAATAGCCTGGAGGTCTATTATAAGCCAAGGACGGGCAGGGATGTAAAGGAGAAAGGACAACAGCATATCATGGCATTTATCGACCTCCTCTAAATAAGCCTGTATTGGCCTTGTTTTCCCCTCCTTCCAAATTTTGCAGATTGCCATGACAACATGGAAGTGTCTGTTGCTGTGGTAGCCATAAATGAGATCTGTGGCTAGCAGAAGATATTAATGTCCCAGCCAAGGAAATAAAGGTGGGAGGAGTTGCCACACAAGGGTGGGAAAATATTAACTGCTGTGCAACCTAGAAACACCACAGCATCATGTCCATATAACAACAGGTAGTACAGAGGGGAGGAAAAGATGGAAGGAAGAAAGAAGAGTGTGTGTGTGGAGGGGAAAACAGAGCAATCTGCATGGCTGGGATGGGGAGAGCCTTTGTCTGGATAGTATTAGAACAGGGCTTCTTAACTTGAAATCCATGCACAGATTTCAGGGGTACATGAACTGAGACTGGTTAAAAAAAAATACGATTGGCATCCTGTCCAGTATTTACAATGTCGTAAGCTAGATCTGTTGTTGTGTGCTTCAAGTTGTTTCTGACTTATGGTGACCCTAAGGAAGATCTATCATGGGGTTTTCTTGGCAAGATTTCTTCAGAGGGGTTTTGCCATCCTCTGGGAGAATGTGATTTGCCTAAGGTTTCCATGGCCAAGCTGGCATTCAAACTCTACTCTCTAGAGTCATAGTCCAACGCTCAAACCACTAGACTGCGTGGCTCTCATCACCAAACTGGACCTATGGCTTCATACATTTTGGCATTCACAGCTACAACTGTGGGACCACTGCCATGTTCACAAATTTTCCCTAAAACCCACCTTAAAGGTGGATTTTAGGGAGAATTTCAATTGTGGCAAGTGCCACAATTATAAATGTGACTCAGGGGATGGCTTGCAGCTGTGTCATCACAGTTATCTTTCATACCGGATCTCACCCTGAATCTTTATTTTCAGTAACCTCTCTAACTTTAATTTAACATTTCCTTCAATTAGAAATGTAGGCAACAAGCTACAATGGTATAGCAGTACCTGTGATTGGGTCACCAACAGAAATCTCAGGCATTTACATATTACATTACAGTAGGCCCTCCACATTTGCGGCTTTATTTGCGGTTTTGATTAATATGTTCTCTCTAGTAATCTTTAAGTCCTCCAGTGCAGTTTTGCTGAAAGTTGACCATAGAGTTGTGCTGGAGAACCTAGAAGTTCTGAGAGAAAACACTTCTCTAGGCATTTTTAGGTCCTCCAGCATGATTCTATGATCAACCACTGACAGATGTTGATCGTAGTGTTGCACTGGAGGACCTGGAAATTCCTAGAGAGGTGTCCTCTCAGGTAAAAAGGATAGTGTTTTTTATTTGTTTTTTCCACATTCATGGGAGTCCTTCACCCCTAACCCCAGCGAATGTGAAGTTACTACTGTACAGCTATTGTAGTTATGTCAAAATATTGTTTATGAGATGGGATGAGACCTTCCATCTCATGTAGAAAGGAAACACTGGAGAATTTTATATGATAACAGCGGCAAAACTTTTGGTTGCACAAAAATGGAAAAATAATGAACTTCCTGCATTAGATGATTGGCTGCTAAAATTATCAGAAATGATGGAAATGGATATTTTGACGGCTCGTCTGAATCAGAAGGATATGAACATAATCGAGAAAGAATGGCTTCTGTTAAATGAACTTTGTAAGAACAGATGGAATTAAACTATAGGTAGAGTAACAGTATGACAGGGAAATAAGATGAACTGTGCATCACATGAATATAAAACTTTGTGACTACTGTAGATATATGGGTATATATAATAAAAGAACAGAAGAACTATAAAGCCAAATAGATAGGGTTGGGAAGAAAGGATGACTCGGCAAGAGACATTGAGGAAGTGGAGTTTTAGGGGTAGGGTTTTATGTAGTTAAGCAAATTCTAATGTACAAATTCTAATGTACATATGTTTGAAGAAAAAATAAAGTATATAAAAAACCAAAATATTGTTTATGCTCATCACAACTTTGAAATTACTGCAGTTATCAGACCTGCCTCTAGATCACATGTGACCACAATCATCCTACATGTACAGACACACATGCAAATGTAGCTGGCCAACTATCAGGCCAATCTTCATCTGGGAATCATTTGGCCACCAAACGATAATGCTGCATAGTTCTGAGAAAGGGGCCATAGGCTTCACCAGACTGTCCAAGGGGTCCTTGCACACAAAAAAGGTGAACAACCTCTGTTTTAGAGGGACGCCTGAGAGTGTGGCATGGAAATGCATGGATCAAAGGATGCACACCAATTGGATGGGACAATCCTGAAAATGCCAAATTGCATATCCAGATGCCTGACACATACAGGCTCAAACCAAATAGACACATTTGCATGTGAAAGCATATTGGCTCTGTCAAACTTCCCCAAAATGTAATGCTGTTATCATTCACCACTTAAAAACTATGTTACTTTAATTGTGCAACAAGTACTGGAGGCTTCTTTGCAAAACTGTTTATCAAGGGGAAAAGTTGTGTGTATGTTTTGCACACATTCTCAAGCAATGGGAACCATCTGTACAAGCATATAAACTGGAATTAGGGGGAGGGTGTGAGAATGTGCTAAATTCAGTCACTTCCACCTACATACTACTCCTCTATGGATGTTTCTAAGATTTTAATAGCATTTGTCAACACATTTTCAGATTCTCTTGGGGCTCAAAATGGCATCTCAGTCTGGGCTAGCCATACCTTCATGTTCCAATGTAGCATCTCCATATAGGTTGAACTACAATAGTGATGGCAAACCTTTTAGAGACCAAGTGCCCCAAATCAGTGGTGTTCCCACACCGGGTGTCACCTGGTTTCGGGGGGGGCACTCCTGGGGGCACAGGACTTCCAGGGGAAAAACCCCAAGGCACACTCTCTCAGGCTCAGCTAGCAATAGCAAACTCCCCTCTGATGAAACTTGCCAAGAAAAGCCCGTGATAGTTTCACCTTACGGACAGCATAAGTCAGAAACAACTTGAAGGAACCCAACACAAGTCACGGCCTCTCAGCCTCAGAGGATGGCAATGGAAATCCCCCTCTGATGAAACTTGCCAATAAAACCCCATGATAGTTTCACATTAGGGTTGCCAGGAACGACTTGGAAGGCACAAACACACAGCCAAGGCACACTCTCTCAGGCTCAGGCTAGCCATAGCAAACCCTCCTCTGATGAAACTTGCCAAGAAAACCCCATGATAATTTCAGCTTAGGGTCGCCAGGCAGCCATCTGCCCAGAAAAAGGGCTGGGAGGGGGGAGGGATCTGTCCCTCCTAGCTGTTGAAGAAGGGTCTGCCCGAAACACATCAGCAAGATAAAGAAAGCCTTTTTAACAGTAACAGCACGGCTTATCAACATTTGTTCCACAACAACACTGGAGCACGTCGCTCTTCTTCCTTCCTTAGGAGCATACCTGCTGACACCAACTGTGCCTTTTTGCTGCTGCAAACCTCACTGGCCCTTCTGATATTCATCTGAATCAATTGGCATTTAACTTCTCAATGCAAGTTTCACAGGCCTTTCACCATAAACAGGCCAAAGGAGAATTGGGTGAACCTTCATCAGAGTCTTGGAGGAGTCAAAATGTCACCTTTTTAAACCATATATAAATGGTCCAATAAAGATATTGCCCAACCTTGTTTTTTGGATTTTGCTCATGGACTAGTTGTTGTTGCTTTTACCATAAAGATGTGATGGCAGAAGACATCAGCACTCTACAACGGTTGTGAATGTGGACCCAATGTTGCTAGACTGCTTGCTGTTGTTGTTACATGCCTTCAAGTCGTTCCCAACTTATGGCAACCCTAAGGTGACCCTATCATGGAGTTTTCTTGGCAAGCTTTGTTTAGAGGCTTGCCATTGCCTTCTGGCAGATAGAAAACTCTTTTGATTGAAGGTTCAAATAATTTAGTGTTCTTTCAGGTGTAGTTATTTTTTGTTAAGTATAAGGAAAAGTCTATGAAATTCTGTTTACATTATTACAATATTCCAGTAAAATAAAGTCCACAAAAAACTGAACCTATTTGAACATAACATTTAAATCAGATATACTCAATAATGTTGTGCACTGAACAATTTTCCAGTTCTACTTTTTCTGGAAAACTTCCATCAACATATAAATAAAAGGAGTAGGGCTGAATGTGCTTCAACCAATGTGCAGAGTTTTTAGAAAAGCTATTTTTCTGGTCTGCAACTCTCAATTGCACTTTTTGGACTACATCTTTCAGAATCCCCATTCTGGAAGATGTAGTCCAAAAAGTGCAATTGAGAGTTGCAGACCAGAAAAATAGCTTTTCTATGCTGAATGAAAGGATTCTGGAAGTGCAAAAAGTGCAATTGAGAGTTGCAGACCAGAAAAATAGCTTTTCTATGGTAAATGAAAGGATTCTGGAAGTTACCATTCCTAAAAATAACTTTTCTGCCTACTAGAGGTTCCTTGCTATAACCTTCCCAATCTCTTTGCCTATGTAAGAATAAATAATCCTGAAAAATATGTAAAAAGTACTGTGCTATTGAGTGTGTTCTGAACCAGAAAGCCTATTTTTGGTCTACTTCCAGTTCCAATACAACTCAACAGATTCTGATTTTGCTAGCATCAAGGCCAAGTGATGTCAAGAACTATTCTCTTGACTCATCCAAATCGATAAACGTAGGAAAATAGCATATTACATCAGCTACTTTTGAAGAGGAGTTGGGACAAGTTGGACAATCTAAATTTGTCACTATGAAGCAGACCTTCAATTAAATAATCCATAAAACGTTCCATTGGAAATGTGCTTATTATGTAGCTGCACCACTTAAAGATTTGAGAGCCTGAAATTTGTAAGCAATTCAACAAAACAAAGAAAAATGGAAGTACAAAACAGATTTGTGCTTCCACAGCAGGGTAGGACATTGTGTGTGGTGTGGCTTTTTTCTGTGCATCACTGAAAAGAATTTTGTTTCCATCTGGTGGCAGAGTTTGGAGGTTTCAAAAGTAGAGATGAGCTTATTTAGTGCAAAGATTCCCTGCACAGTTTGAGTTTTGGACAAATGCCTGATGTAATTGTGCTAATGTGAGGCCTTTTGTGCTTTGTGGTTGTGTGCCTTCAAGTTCTTTCCAATTTATGACAACCTAAAGCAAATCTGAGCCAGGACTATGACTTTGGAATCCAAGGTTCGATCCTTCACCTGGCCATAAAACCTACTGGGTGACCTTGGGCAAGTGACATGCTCTCAGCCTCAGAAGAAGGCAATGGCAAGTCTCCTCTGAAGAAATCTTGCTAAGCAAACCCCAGTATACAGTCGCCTTAGGGTCGCCAAAAGTCAGAAACAACATGAAGGTACACAACAACATCAAAATCATGGGATTTTCTTGGCAAGATTTGCTCGAAGAGGGGTTGCCTTTGCATTCCTTTGAGACTTGCCCAAGGTCTCCATAATTACCCATGTGAGTTTCTATGGCAGAGTGGGGGTTCAAATTCTGGTCTCTCAGACTCCTAGCCAATACCCAAACTCCTATACCATACTTGCTCCCCCTGCTGTGCTACTTACTCTTTTGAGATGTAGTCCAATAGTGCAAATTGAGCATTCTGAGAGCTAGCACAGCAGCAGCCTCCAGAACAGTTGTCATTATGCAAGTGTTTGGGCAAGCAGTTGTGCACGAGATGGTGGAATCTTTAATGCAATTCAGCCCAATTGCACTCCCTAGTGGAACTTTTCCCTGGGTCGACCTGAAGGCATGCATGTGCACACACACACACAGAATATTACAATGGATTTAGATGACATATCCAAGGGTAGCCGTGTTAGCTTTAAAACAAAGTACAGTAATATCCAAAATTCACAAAACAGTGATACCTTTATTGAGCCCACCAAGATGCACAAAATACATGTTGCATGGGTATGTGATGTCTTTTGTTGTTGGAGTTGGATTGTGACGTTGGCTATATCTTTGAATTGCAACAATAAAATTATTTTATTAAAAAAAAACAAAAAAAACCCTCCACTGGTTTCTTCATCAGGCAAGGTGTTAAAAACCATACAGGAGAAAGAAAAATATGACGTAAAATATAAAATATTAAATAAGTAAAGGCATCCCCTTTGACATGATTGTCAAGTTGTGTCCTACTGTAAGGGGTGGTGCTCATCTCTGTTACTAAGCTAAGGGAGCCACCATTGTCAAAGATGACTCCATGATCATGTGGCCAGCATGACTGCACAACCTTCCCACCAAAGTGGCACCTATTTATCTACTTGCACTTTGACATGCTTTCAAACTCTAGGTTGGCAGAAGCTGAGACTAGTGATGGCAGCTCACTCCATCACATGGCGCGTAGGTCTTGAACTGCCAACCTGCCAACCTTGCGATCATCAGGGTCAGCGTCTTAACTGCAGAGCCATATCCCTATATATTAATAAACCTATAAACAGGCCTGTGACTCTAACATCATCATATTTTTCTTCCTGATTTTTATGATTTTTAACACCTTTGCCTGATGAAGAAGCCAGTGGAGCTTCAAAAGCTTGCAATATGTATTTTGTGCATCTTAGTTGGCCTGATACAAGTATCACTGTTTTGTGAATTTTGGATTAATGGATTTAGATGTAAGTATAAATTACCACTGATGGTAAATTGGATATCTTCAGACCATGAGTGGTGGTGTTGAATGGCTGAATAAATCTCCATCTAAAAATCAAATCAAATCAAATCAAAACTGCTTGTTAGGAGACAAGCCAGGCCAGAGCTCTTCCGCCTGATATGTGAGAGCTTATTTCTATTAATCTACAGCCCAAAGCTGACACAGAAAAACCCAGCATAGACTTGTAGAGACACAATATAGGGCCTTCTTGATGGTGTCCCTTAAGCTCTGGAATTCCCTTCCTGAATGGTCCCTTCCTTGAAGTTTTTCCACAGGCAAAACACTTCTCTATTTCAAGTAGCTTTTGAGAAATGAACTTTTGAAAGAAAGGGCTTTTAAAGAAGATGGGACACTGTTTTTATTAATTGTAGTGGGTTTTTTCAACTGCTTTTTATCATTTTTAACCATATGCTTGAAATTGTTTTTAAATTCTGTCTGATTCCATTTTAATGTTTACCTTTTGTTTTGTTTTTTTAATTTATTGTGTTTTAATCTGTAAGCCACTTGATCCTCAGTTTTGTGGGGAAAAGCCATGTATTAAAACTAACACTAATAGTTGATGGTAGGGAGAAATAAATCAGACATAAAGAAAAGTCATTTTTGGGACTGCTGTGCCATCAAATCATTTTTGACTTTGGTGACCCTAAGGTAAACCTATCATGGGGTTTTCTGGGGCTGAAAGTATGTGACTCACCCAAGATCATAGAATCATAGTGTTGGAAGAGACCACAAGTGCTGTGCAGTCCAACCCTCTGCCATGCAGGAACTAACAATCAAAGCACCCCCGACAGATGGCCTTCCAGCCTCTGTTCAAAAACTTCCAAAGAAGGTCACCCATTGGGTTTCTATGGCCGAGTGGGGAACTGATCCCTGAACTCCAGAGTCACAGTCCAGCACTCAAACCACTACATAACACTGGGGATATTCAATCTCAATTCAATGTTCTGAAGCAGGGGTGGACATTGTGGCCCTCCAGATGTTGTTGGGACTAAAAGTCTCAGCAGCACTGGCTATCATAGTTGATGGCAATGAATGATCAGAACTGCAGTTCAACAGCATCTATAAAGACACCTGATTCCTACCCCTCTTCTAGAGAAATGACCCAGGGAACACAATGGTGAGTTCTTAGGTCTTCCCTGTTCCATCCAATGTTGAGCCATACTGTTCCTTTTCTTCTCTAGCCCTCCTTCTTACCCACTGATTCCACCAGAGCCAGGCTCTTCATTTTGGTACTGTGTAGTACATCCTGAAGATCACGGTACCGACAGTTCAGGGTGATGTAGCGGACATCACGCACCATGATGTCTTCCACACGAATGTTGTACTTCCTGCAAAATGCAACAGACTATGAGAAATGCTTTCTATAGACACAGAAGCATAACTGCAATGTGGATTTAAGGTGACCTCATAACTCATTCAGTTTCCACAGGAAGTTATAGGGCTTGCAAGGTCTGAAATGAGAGCTAGGGATCTGACAGGTAAATCACAGCACCTTCATACTACACACTTTATATGATCTATAAGATTGCCTCCTCCTATATAATCTGCTCCATACACTCAGGTCCTCTGGCAGACATTTACTCCAGTCAGCCAGGACTAAGTTGGCAACTGTCAGCCAGAGGAAGTTTTCTTCAGCTGCCCCCAGACTGTGGAATGACCTGCCAGAAGAGATTCGATAGCTGAATACACTGTCTGAATTTAAAAGATCATTAAAGACTAGTCTCTTTCAACAGGTTTATCCAAATGTTTTTTAAATTGTGAACTTTATATGAAACAAAAACAGTAGGCAGATTTGGATTAGGCAAAAGAAACAAAGCAGGTGAGTGTCTGATGGATTTTTGTGAAGCCAACAACCTATTCATTGCAAACACATTTTTCATACAATCAGAAAGAAGGTATACACATGGACATCACCAGGTGGTCAACACAAAAATCAAACAGATTATATAATTGGAAATAAAAGATGGAGGAACTCTACACTGGTGGCCAAGACTAGTCCAAGCACTGACTGTGGCACAAATCACAAATTACTCATATCAAAAATAAGAGCAAGACTCAAGAAGTAAACAAAACCAGTGATTATACCAAAATATGATCTAAATAATATCTCAACAGAATTTATTGACAACATAAGAAATAGATTTGCACTACTAAATATAATAGACTGAGAACCAGAGGAACTATGGTCTGAAGTCAGGGACATGATAAAAGAAGAATGCAGACAGACACTTTCAGTAAACAAAAAGAAAGAGAGAAAAAACCATGGATGATAGAAAAAAACACTACAAGCAATAAAGGAAAGAAGAGAAGAAAAACAAAAGGGAGGTAGGAACAAACTAAAAATTATGAATGAAACAGTACAACGGCTTGTGCAGAAAGATAAAGAAAATTGCTATAATGACCAATGCAGAGAAATAGAAGACAACAACAAAAAGGGAAGAACAAGAGATCTATTTCACAAGATTTGAGAAATCAAAGAAAAATTCAAACCAAGGACTGGGATGCTCTATGACAATAAAAATAACATAATTCAAGACCAGGAAGGAATAAAAAGATGTTGGATGCAATACACAGAAGAATTATACAAAATGAAGAGCCATATGAAGATGAACCCCAAATTCTAAAAAGTGAGGTGGAAACTGCAATAAGAGAAACAAAGAAAAACAAATCACCAGGAACAGATGATATTCCAATTGAACTGCTGCAATCCACACTGACAGAGTAAACTCTAGTGCTAACTAACATATGTCAACAGATATGGAAAACAAAACGATGACCAACAGATTGGAAGTGATCAATATACATCCCCATCCACAAAAAGGGAGACACAAGGGACTGCAGCAACTATAGAGCCATAGCACTGATCTCCCATGCAAGCAAAATTATGCTCAAAATTCTGCAACATAGACTCCAACTATACATGGAGTGAGAAATCCCAGAGGTTCAAGTGGGGTTCAGGAAAGGAAGAGGCACTAGGGACCACATTGCAAACATACAATGGATAATGGAGCGCACCAGGGAATTCCAAAAGAAAATCAGCATGTGCTTTATAGACTATAAGAAAGCCTTTGACTGCATAGGTCATGATAGGCTATGGAATGCCCTTAAAGACATGGGAGTGCCAACACATCTGATAGTCCTGATGAGGAATCTGTACTCAGGACAAGAGGCTACTGTCAGGACAGAACATGGAGAAACAGAATGGTTCCCAATTGGCAAAGGGGTCAGACAAGGCTGTATCCTTTCACCCTATCTGTTCAACTTGTATGCAGAACATATTGTAAGAAAAGCAGTCTTGGACACAGAAGAAGGAGGAATGAAAACAGAAGGAAGGAGTATCAACAATTAAAATATGCAGATGACATCATAATACTAGCAGAAAACCTCACAGACCTGCAACACCTACTAAGAAAGATCAAAGAAGAAAGTGCAAAGGTAGGCTTAATGTTGAACATAAAGAAAACAAAAATAATGACCACCTAGAAGACCTTCAACCTAGACAATGAAGAAACAGAAATAGTAAAAGAATTCCCATACCTGGGATCAAACATTGATAGAAATGGGGACTTCAGTCAGGAAATCAGAAGAAGACTAAGAATGGAGAGGGTGGCTATGAAAGAACTAGAAGAGATTCTAAAATGCAAAGATATACAACTCAGCACAAAAGTTAGAATCATACAAGAATTGTATTCCCTATTACAATGTATGGATGTGAGAGCTGGATAGTTAAGAAAGACGATAGGAAGAAAATCAACTTCTTTGGGATGTGGTGCTGGAAAAGAGTGCTGAGGATCCCATGGAGAGCCAAAGGATAAACAAATAGGTCCTCGAGCAGATCAAGCCGGAAACCTCCCTAGAAGCCAAGATGACCAAACTGAGGCTGTCGTACTTCAGACACATCATGAGAAAGGAGGACTCTTTGGAAAAGACAATAATGCTGGGAAAGGTGGAGGGAAGTAGGAAGAGAGGAAGGCTACAGGCCAGATGGATGGACTCTATTAAGGAGGTGACGGGTATTAAGAGGTTGCAGGAATTAAGCAGAGCAGTGGAGGACTAGGGTCTTGGAGAGGTCTCATCCATAGGGTTGCCATGAATTGAGATTGACTCCAGGGCAGTTAACAACACATATGATGAATTTTAGATGTAGATTGTTTTAATATAAGTACATCTTATTTGTCCTTTTAAACTGATGTGTGTTTTAACTGATGTGTTTTAACTAATGTTGTTTGTTTGTTAATTGTTGTTGTCTCCCACCTCGATCCATGGGGAGAGGCAGGTAAGAAATAAATATTATCATCATCATCATCAGCTCTGTAAAGCGTTGGCAGAAAATATGGGGCTTAAAGGGGTAAAAAAGATAGCATAGGTCTGTGGCAGAATGTAGTGAGCTATGCCTCTACCACCAGGCAGATGGATTTCAGAGTCCTTGTAGGCATCATGGCCAAGCATTAACAGCTGTCCATTCATGAGAAACATTTAAATTGTGTTAGTGACCTTGTTGGATTCTTTTTGCATTAATTCTGTAGTCTGAGGCTGAAAAAAGATAAGAAGGCTGAGAACCAACTGGAGGAGTTAACTTTTGTCTGTTGCTAACCTGTTTGTACAGTTCTCACTGTTATTAGGGGGAGAGATGGGTCACGCTTGTACACTTTGATTTTCTTTGTTTGCTTCTGTACTATATAACCTTTAGGAATCTATCTTTTATTTACTTTAGCCCAGGACAGAGTGTTCCCAAACACAGGTACCCTATGTGTCCAATGATAGGAATATGATATGATTGCCAGGGATAAGTCTGGATAGAATTAGTTTGGGAGCCCATTTCTACCATTGGCTGGACCATGTTAGTGAAAGGGCTAGAATGCTTCTTTGCTACATCATTTACCAACAAACCTTATGTGTCAGTGTCCAGCACTGAAAGGGACCCAGAAATATATCCAGTTTCAGTTTCAGATCAAGACACAAAGCTTGGAAAAGTTGTTACAAATCCCAGAATCCTCTGTTCAGCTGGCTAAGGGATTCTGGGAGTTGTAGTCCAAGACATTTTAAAGTCCTATAACAAGGTACCTTTGAGCAAGCCACCCTGGATATCTCTAGGCAATGCATTCTTGTCACCTCTAAATCAGCCTTCTCCAATCTGGAATCCTCTGGACCTCAGCTCCCCTGAATCCTACGAGCTGGAGATGATGGGAACTGGAGTCCAAAACATCTTGTATAAGGCTGCTTTAGGCAGACTGAGCTACTGATCAACACTGACACTCAACAGCATCATACAAATGGGGTGGGGAGGAGGCATCACAAATGCACACACATCCTGGCCACCAGTCACACTTACTCCTGATGTCCCCAGCCCAGTTCTGGCAAGTAAGGCAATTTCTTGATTCGGATGATGCTGTCATAGAGTGAGGGCTGCAAGCTCTGGGCCACGGCATTGGCCAGAATCACTGCAATCATGACTGGTAGGATGTGAGAGATCTGGCCTGTCAGCTCAAAGACGATGACAGCGGTGGAGACTGTGTGGGTGACGGCACCAGACAGCGCAGCCGCACCTGGAAGCAGAAAGCATGGAAATGAGCCCAACATGTAAGCAGTAATATTTGTGTTGTTGTTTCCAAAGTTACATAGAATCCTAGAATTGGAAGAGACACCAAGGGCCATCTAATCCAACCCACTGCCATGCCGGAATACACAATCCAAGCAACTCCAACAAATGATGCTTGTTTTGCCCTTGTTTTAACTCCAGGGGGTGGACAGTGGAATGCACAGCTCTCTCCCTCCCCTCTTCCTCAACATAACAACCTAGTAAGATGGGTCAGGCTGAGAGCGTGTGACTGGCCCAAGCTTAACCCAATTAATTTGATGACTCGGTACCATTTGAACCTGGATCTCCCAAGTCCCAGACCAATACTTTAACCAGTTTGTCATGTGTCTTCAAATCACTTATGGTGACCCTAAGACAAACCTATCACAGGGTTTTCTTGGCAAAATTTGTTCAGAGAGGGTTTGCCATTGGGCAAGTGTGACTTGCCCAAGGTCACCACAGTAGGTTTCTGTGGCCAAGCGGGGATTCTACACCACAGTTCTTCAGTTGGACACTTCACTTTTTTGATTGGTACTACATCAGTCCAGGTTTTCTTGAAGGGCTTTTATAAGGCAGCCTTCCCCAACTCAAAGCCCTCCAGCTGTGCTGGACTACAACTCCTATCATCCCTAGTCTAACACAGCTAGAGTGGGCTAGCGTGGCAAGGAGCCTCAGGTAGTGTGCTCCATAAAGTGTCTGTGCTGTCTAGAGCAAGAGTGGGGAAAATGTAGCTGGGAAGGAGGTTACTCCATGGAATACAAGTGCCCCCTAGATGCCATTTCTGCAGCCCCTAAAGCTCCCCACTAGTCGCCCAAAGCCTCTAATCCCCCAATTAAAAAAATCAGCATATTATTTGGACTATTTTTGTTTCCAAAGCATCAGAAAATCCCTAAGCACACACTAACCCCCCCCCCCAAAAGAACATCAAATGCCTCTGTTTTTGTCACAGTGTCTCAAAATGGTGGTAGAAAGTGATAGGATGTCACTTCTGGTTACCATTTTGAGAGGCAATGCAGAGGAAAATGTGGCATTTGGGCTTGTGTATGTGTGTGAAGATGCACAGCCCATGGTGGGGGACCATGGGGGAAAACTGGTCCCTGGCTCCCCACAGTTTTCCATTAGTGCAGCTTGTCAGCTACTCACCTACCAAAATCCCCATGCATATTTGTTAAACTACTTCGCACACCGATATGTCAGCCCTAGAAGGCTGTCTTGTACAGTACATCTTTAAACATGCTCTAGAGAAGGGAATGGTGTGGGCAACTATGGTGGAAATAGGGCAGCTTGCTGTGGCTGTGAAAATTAGGAGTCATCACTTCCATAGTTGCCCGCTAATCCTACTCTGGAGTATGCACACATCCTTCTGCCACATGGTGGCCTTCCATGACTTGGCATGGCAAGAGGTTTCTGAAGGCAAGAGTCCAAAATGCTAAGGCTCTAATGGGGTACCCAGAGAGCACTCGGGAGTTGCCCCAGTTGCCAGGCCATTTCTTGTGCTTAAAGTCACTCAGCAGTTCATTTTTGCAACTTCTAGAATCCCCATATCCAGCTGGTGAGGGAATTTAGGTAGTTGTAATCCAAACAAAGGAGGAGGGGGGAGAATAAAAAAGAGAGAAAGGAAAAAGAAAAGAAAGAGGGTGGTGGTAGTGTAGTGGTTTTAGTGTTGGACTATAACTCTGGAGACCAGACTTTGAATCCTCACTCAGCCATGGAAGCCTTAGAGGATGACAAAAGCAATGCCCTCTGAACAAATCTTGTGAAGAAAACCTCATGATAGGTTCCCAGAAGCTGGAAGCCACTTGAAGGCATACAACAAGTCTGAAAAAGGAAATTGTCCAAACTCTGTTCATAGTCAGTCTGGGAATCCCTTCAACACAGTCCAGTTCAGACTCCAATTTCTCAATCAATCAATCAATCAATATCAACCACTTTATTCATATCCCACCCTTTCCCCAAGAGTAGGATTCAAAGTGGCTTATAGAATGAAAAGAAGTACAAGTAAAACCATATATAACTAAAACATAATCTACAGAACTAAAACCATATAAAGCCTTAATTTAAAAGACATATCCAGGGTTTGACGTATAGTATCATCTACAAAACAGTGGTACCTTTATTGGCCTAACCAAAATGCTCATTATACAAAAGTGAAGCTTCAAAAGCTTATAACATGTATAATGTGCATTTTCATTGGCCCAATACATGTATCACTGTTTTGTGGATTTCGGATGATGCTGTACATTAACTTAAAAGCAAAGACTGAAAACAGTACGGCACTAAAACAGAACACCCCTTATGTGAAGTTATAGGCTTTCATGGCTGGCATCCATAGTTTTTTGTAGGTTTTTTGGGCTGTGTGGCCATGTTCTAGAAGAGTTTCTTTCTGACGTTTCGCCAGCATCTGTGGCTGGCATCTTCAGAGAATACTGGAATGGAAGAGAATGGATCTATATATACTGTGAGACCCTGGGTAGGGAGGAGTGATTCCCATGTAAACTGTGTATTGTTCTGTGTTGAATAGGTTTTGTTTTGTTGTTAATGGCATGACTCCAGGGTGCGAGGATATGTAAACAAGGATATTGTCTGCTATTCCCATGTAAACTGTGTATTGTTCTGTGTTGAATAGGTATTGTTCTACTGTTAATGGCATGGCTTCAGGGTGGGAGGATATGCAAACAAGGATATTGTCTGCTATTGTCTGCTGGGAAAGCCCCTGACCCTGGTTGGTTTCCCATTTTCATTTGCTGAGTGCTGATTTTCTTATTTTGTAGGACTGGTAGCCAAACCTTGTTTACTTTAAGGGTTTCTTCTTTCCTGTTGAAGTTATCCAAGTGTTTGTGGATTTTGATGGCTTCCCTGTGCATTCTGACCTGATAATTGTTGGCATGGTCCAGAATTTCAGTGTTTTCAAACAGCATTTTATGCCCAGGATGGTTTATAATGTGTTCTGCTACTACTGATTTTTCTGGCTGGCCCAGTCTGCAGTGTCTCTCATGTTCCTTGACTCGTGTTTGTACACTTCGTTTGGTGGTCCCTATGTAGACTTGTCCGCAGCTGCATGGTATGCAGTAAACTCGTGCGGCTGTGAGAGGGTCTCTCCTGTCCTTTGCTGAGTGCAGCATTTGTTGGATTTTCTTGGTTGGTTTGTAAACCATTTGGAGGTTGTGTTTCCTCACTACTTTCCCTATTCTGTCTGTGACTCCTTTGATATATGGTAAAAATAACCCTTATATAAAACACCCCTTATATAAAAGTCCTTCCCATGCCATGGAGGCACCTCCACCTCCACTTGAACCTCCCATTCTCTGGAAAGGATATGAGAGAAGCTGCCTCTTACCCACCACTGCGTAGCCCCCGGGCACGATGCGGTAAATGTTGCTATCTGTGTGGATGCCATCCGGGAACCAAGCAGCCATGCTTTCACCCACCAGGCGGCCAAATGCTGCACCTGGTCACAGAGACAGAGAGGAGAGATCAGGCCTGCTGGATGGATGCAGCTAAACACCGGGGTCTTTGACACTGCCACTGTGGGGATATGGCAAGTTTCTTCACGGGGGTGGGGGTGCTCCCCGAACACTCCCTAAGCAGTGTGGAAAGTCATATTTGTAGGCTTGGGAATCCTCCTGAACCATTTAAGTCCAGGAGAGGTCTTTATTCCTCAACAAGAACTGACCAGAAGTCAACTTCCAGGTTATTTCTTGTTGGAATAAAGAGCTGAAGTCCTAAAATGTGGTACAACTGCCCCCATGATCCCTTGGGCACTATTGTGGGGCAACAATACTAACTTTTGAAGAGGCATTTTGGAGTGTTTTAAAAGTCACATTTTCTGGAGGTGTATTGGGGTATAGCTCTCCCTTGGGCTATCTATACCCTTACACACTGATAGTAGGGAACTGAACAGCAAGACAAAGAAACAGGGGGACAGCCTTCTCCTTCTGAGTCATTTAAAGTCCAGGAGAGATGACACTCACCAATGACAAAGACTGGCATGAAGGCACCACAGGGCACTGGGATGGTGGTGGCCAAGGCTGACATCCAGAACTGCGGGGAGGAGAAACAATTGTTTATTAGCAGGAGAAGGAAGGCCATCTCTACCTCTTTACTCAACTTGATGGCCCCCAGATATATTGGACTGCCACTCCTAGCACCAGTAGCCAAGGTGGCTGAGGATAAGAGGGGTTGTAGTCATCATATCTAGAGGGCACCAGCTTTTGTGCAAGGCTGATCTGGGTAACCCATTCCTTGGAGTCAAAAGCAAGCTAGGAGAACTATTTCTACTAGGATTGGTGAAATGAAGGGAATCAAAAACCAAAGCCAGGAAAAGGAAAAAGAATCCAAATATAGACAGAATAGCATTAGGAAGGACCCAGCAGTAAAGTCTGTATTTAAGAAGTGTTGCCAGATTTAAAGTGTGCAGGGCTCTATGATGGATCCTAACTGCTTGGCTTGGACAGTTGTGTGCTTTCTCTACCTGCCTGTCTGTTTTTGCATCCTGTCCTAGTGTGGGTATTGTTGTGTGCCTTCAAGACATTTCTTATTCATGGTGACCCTAAGGTTTCATGGGGGTTTCTTTCTTGGCAAAATTTGTTCTGAGAGGGGTTGCCTTTGCCTTCCTGTAAGGCTGAGAGAGTGCGACTTGCCCAAGGTCAGCCAGTGGATTTCCATGGCTGAGTGAGGGATTCAAACCCTGGTCTACATAATAGAATGCTCAAACCACCATGTTGGCTCTCACACCAGTGTGGGTATAAAGAAACCAAATAACAATGGCCATTCAAGGAGCTTGTGACGACATTCAAAACCCTGGGATCTTGAGGCAATGTCTCTACCTGTATACACCAGCCTAGTGATGGTAAATCTCGATCTTTCTGATTTCTAACAGATGTCGAGAACAATGAAAAAGCTTTTCAACCCATTGCTTTGGGATGCTATGGAATTTCCCCCCCTCAATGACAGAAAAGTGCTCAGTTGAGAAAAGTTGCTCAACTTGCCCTCCATAGTTTTCTGGAACCATGTCTTTGGCATGGAAACTGAAAATTGTGCAGCTTTCTTCACGGAAAGGAAATTTCACAACATTCAAACTGGTAAAGATTGCAGCTTCCAGGTTTTGAGCTTTTTTGGATTGTAGGTGAGGAAACTGTGCAATTGAATGCTCCCTTAAAGCAACCCTGTGCTCCCAGAAAACTAGCTGCTCTGCAGGAAAGCTCTACTTTAGCTTTCTAGGAGGAGGGAATGAGACAGTGAAAGTGGTGAAGACTTTCTTGTTGAGTTGTTGATGTCATTTCCTTCCACTTACAGTATAAAATAGTACCATCTAAGGAAATTTGTACCTATGTGATTTGTCTGCAAAGATGAAATGGCCAGCTATATCTCTATTTCAGTTCCTAACTAGTCACCCTACTAGTTTAGGGGAAAGCAGTTGTATTTGTGGTTGGCCCTCTCAGCAGCTTGCCACAGCTTTCCCCAAAGGTCTCAAGACTGTGATAATTTTTATTACATCCAAGGGTTAAGGCAGTCCTGGAAAGATCCCAGCTACCAAAGAGCCAAGGTCCTATTCACAGAAGTTGCTAATGACACTTTGCCAGCAACAAAGAAGTACCCTGAGAGCATTCAAAGCCAAAACACACCTTCATGAGGATAAAAACCACTAGAGTGACAAAGACATTGGATCGTGGATGCTTCCAGGCCTCGGACACACCAACGTATTCAAATTCTTCTGCCAACCCCTGTTTGGCCCATGTACGGTTATCAAACAGGGTCACCAGCGTTTCCTTCTGTGTGAGCTGTGAGATAAAAGACAGCAGATCAGTGGGTGAAAAAGGAGTAGCACCTGTTCCAATTCTGCAGGGCTTATCCTGACTTTAATACTCTCCACCTGCAGCATCATCGGTACTTAACATCGGTTGTCTCAGGCCCTGGGGTTTCCAGGCCAAAACCAGAGATAAGGTGGCTCCCTAGTGTTAGGTATTAAGTACCAACCACAGTTGCTCGCAGCTAAATGGTGGACATCTCTTGAACAAGGGCTACAAAACTTACCTGGCCAGCCATGAATTGCCCAAAGCCAGGTGGGAAGGTCAGTGTTGCTATGAGAAGTGTGACAAGTGCAGGGAAGAGTAGACGCCTGTAAGGGCACAGACCAAAGATGAATCAAACCACACAACACCACTCCAAATTATACAAAAATACCATGACTGCTCCAAACAGCAAACTGGGAGGTTCCAAACTCTATCACCACTTGTTTATGGTAAAATAAAATCTCATCCTGTGATGGATCAACAGGCTTGCATTAAACGACAAAGCCTATGAGATTCAAGATACACCCACACTGCAGATTTAATCCAGTTTGACACCATTTTAGCTGTCATGGCTCAATGCTATGGAATTCTGAGAACTGTAGTGTGTGAGATGTTTAGCCTTCTTTGTCAGAGAGCTCTGGTGTCACAAAAAACTACCATTCCCATTGAGCATTGAGCCATGGCAGTTAAGGTGGGGTCACACAGGATTATTACTGCAGGGTGGCTGCAGCTTCAGTTGAGTAAGGAACACTGTAGAAATAATGCAGTTTGACCCCACTTTAACTGCCATGATTCCATTCTACAGAATGCTGGGATGTGTAGTTTTGTGAAGCACCAGCACTCTTTGGCAGAAAATGCAATAGACCTTCTAAATCTACAAATTTCAGGATTCCACAGGATAGAGTTGCAGCACTTAAAGTGACTTCAAATTGCATTATTTTTGCACCCTTATTTAAGTCTAATTAACTAAGTAGCCAATACAGAATTCTGGTCAATGCTAATATTAACCCTCTCAGCCAAAATGAGATTCCAGAAAGTTACTCCAAAAAAGTAACTTCTTCCAAGATCTGTCTATAACACCCATGTCAGTTCCCAGCAGAAGCAAAAGTCTTTGTTTATGATTGTATATTCATCTTACTTTTTCATGAGGAAGCGGTTAATCGCTTTTTGCTTGCGCATGAACTGTACGATCTTGCGGTTGAAGTAGACAAACAAAGCTCCTCCAAAGCCACTGGCAATCCTGAATCAGAAAAAGAGGACATTGGAGAGACGGGGTGAGAAGACAGCTCCTTATGAGAAGGAACATCTCACCCAAAGGTGGGGAAGCTCCAATAAAACCTGATGGCACTCACCCAATGACAGCAAAAGCTGGCAGCTCCTGTAGGTCGAATGGAAAGTCCAACCGGAAGCGGGTTTTAAAGAGGGCTGTAATGGTTTCTATAAAAAAAAAAAATTAAGAGTGTTCTGTGACGCTGAATCCAAAACTTTTAGCAACCTCAATGGCCATTTTGGATACATCTACACTGTAGAAATAATGCAATTTGACACCATTTTAAGAGCTGTAGCTCCATCCTATGTAATCCTGGGATTTGTATTTTTACAAGGTCCTTAACCTTCTCTGATAAAGAATGCTGGTGCCTTGCCAAATTACAAATCTCAGAATCCTGTAGGATGGAGCCATGGCAGTGAATGTGGTGTCAAATTGCACTATTTCTATAATTTAGATGCATCCACAGTCCCCCAAAGTCATTTTTCTGTGCTCTGATCAGAGGTAAATGGACCAACCTGCTTCAAAAGAAGTGGACTACTCCGGAATCCCAGAGGAATCCTGTTGGCTGCAACTGCACTGCAAAAATAATGCAGTTTGACACCACTTTAACTGCCACAGCTCAATGTTATGGAATTCTAGGATTTGTAGTTTGGTGGGGCACCAGAGCTCTGTGACAGAGATGGCTAAATAGCTCTCAAAACCACAAATCCCACAATTTCATAGCAGTGAGCCATGACAGATAAATGTGGAGTTAAATGGTATTATTTCTGCAGTGCAGACAAGCCCCTTATCTCCTGCAAACTGAATCTAACAAGGGTTGTGCAAACGTGAGCATGATGATTATTGCACACATTCCAAACTTGGTGCTCTCAGATGAAACCTCCTCCCTCCAAATCAGTGGTTCCCAAACTTTGGTGTTCCAGGTGTTTTGAACTTCAACACAATGGAAATTGTACCTTCATCTTTGTTCCACACAGCAAGCACTCGGAAGATGAAGGCGCTGAAGGTGGCTGCAAAGAAGCCACGCCAATAGTTGCGGACAGCAAAGAAGGTTGATGTGACCTCAATGCTGAAGAGGACACCTGGTGAGACAGAAAAGAGGGAAGTATGTGGGAGCCACTAAAAAACAATAGTGTTTATACCAAGGGGAAAGAAGACACGATGCCTCAGATTTTGCTGGACTGTAACTCCCTTTGTCCCTTATCACCGGCCATAGTGACAGGACCTCATGGGAGCTGAACGCCAACAACATCTGGAGGGCCACTACTACTCACAAAGAATCAAAGAATACACATACAGAGGGGACACAGTGACCATACGACAAATTCCAAAGCACGTATTGCTGTTACACCTTTACTATAGACACTACTACTAGAAAAAGGTACAAAAATATCTGTGCAGGCTTTCAAAACCAAAAACCTTCTTCATCAGGCAGACATGAAGCCTCTTTGCCTGATGAGGCAATGCAAGAGAAAGTGGGAGGATGTGTTAGTGTGAAGAGGCAGGCACCAGATCCCATCTGATCTTGGAAGCTAAGCTGGTTTCAGCTCTGGTTAGTACTTGGATGGAAGATTTCTAATGGACATCATGTACTGTAGCCTATATTTCAGAGGAAACCACCTCTGAGTTTTCCTCTCTAAGAAAACCTTATGAAATTCATGGGATTGCTATAAGTCAACAGGCCACTTGAAGGCACATACATACATACGTTAGGGAATGCAGCCTGCAATTTCAATATTCATTTCCAAAACACCATTCCTCATGGTGTGTATGTGTGTGTGTGTGTGTGAAGGCATTGGCACTGGTCTGGCCCTCCATCTCTATGGTTGGCTGTTGATTCTGATAGAGAATGGCCAATGCAGTTGAACTAGTAGGACTAGTAAAGATTATCTTAATGGCCTGACTGGTATGTCTTTTGTTAAGAGGAATTATAGGCTGAGAGGTCTCCGCAGTTATTGGAAAGGGTGATGCCTTTTCCATCCACATCCCACTCCTTGCTAAAGAATGTGGTGAGCAAGATCTCCCTGTAAGAAAGGAACACAAAACAAGAATAGCAGATTAAGTTAGACAAAGGCAGACACACGACAAGACAAAGAACTAAGTGTCTGGGAAACTCCTAAGTAGTTTAAAGGATTGGCTGTCCCCCTACGGATCTTACGTGGGACCAGTAGGGTTTAGGTGTCTATTGGGTTTTCAATACCAAACACTCACCTATGCACAAGATGTACGTTGGCAAATAAATAAACATTACAAAATGTAATACAAATTGCTTAAGACGTCACTGACCTAATTCTAAAGGAAACAGAATTCCAGCTAAGTGTCACAGGGCCTTTGCAGACTGCCAGAAATAGTGCAAATTGAGTCCACTTTAAATTGAGGCACTGACCTGGCTCAGTGCTAGGAAATCATGAGAATTGTATTTTTTTCTGAGACATTGAGCCTTCTCTGTCAGAGAGCTCTGGTGCCACAATAAATTACAGTTCCCATGATTCCCTAGCACTGAGCCAGGGCAGTTAAAGTGGTCTCAATTTGCACTATTTCTGGCAGTCTGCAAAGGCCCACATTCTACTGGTTGAGTCTCCCTTATCCAGAATTCTGAAATACTCCAAAAACCAAAATTTCTTTCAGGAGTGGCTGAGATAGTGACATCTTTGGTTTCTGATGGTTCAGTGGACACAAACTTTGTTTTCATGCACAAAATTATTAAAACTATTGTATAAAATGATCTTCAGGCTACGTGTATGTAGTATATATGAAGCATAAATGAATTTCATGTTCAGATTTGGGGCCCATCTCTAAAATAGCTTACTATGAGCTTATATGCAAATACAGGTATTCTAAAATATTTAAAAAATCTGAAATCTAAAACACTGCTAGGCCTGAGCATTTCAAATAAGGGATACTCAACCTGTAGTAGCTTCTTTTCTTCTTGTAGAATTGGGGTGTCTGTAATACTATTGCATAAGGCAGAGGGAAAGGTATACCCCTTCACAGGCTACACCATTGCTCTCAGTGAAACTGAAAGGGACAAAATATCACTTCCTTTTTTAGTTTCTGCAGAAAAATGGCTGTTTCTCTTGTTTGTGGGGGATTGGCAGGTAGTGGCGATCCACGCTACCATGTTTTTATGATGGTTTGGAGGCATGTTTTGTCTGGAAAATTGTCTCCAAAATATAATAGTAACTCAAGAGGATTTGGTGGTCTCCTAAGGAGGCTCCAGGGACCACCTACATCCCATAGAGCATGCATTGTCCACTTCTGTTGTGTGTTCTCCATATCAAGCATTGGCGGATGTCCTCCTTTTCCAGGATATGCCCTACATTTCTGCCTTCTGTCTAGGAGGAATTCCAAAATTCCATTTTGAACATGATGAAGAAGCATGAATTTATGTTTATATGAGTATTTTTAGCTTTGGGAATGTTTTACATTTTTCTTGAATGTCCTACATTTTGCGGTGTCTTGTCCTTCTTTGTGGTCATGGCATCTGGTCGCCCTGACTGTGACACTAGAAGTGTCAGTGAAAATTGGCTGAGACCAGACTCCCTTCCCAGAATAGGACAACACAGGTATGTGTTCACTGATGGGTTTTCCTGTTTATCTGTGCAGTATCTGATTGTGCAAAAAACAGCCTCTTTGCTATGCTGAGTTCCAGCAACCAGATCAATGACTAGCCCAATGGGCAGCATCACAACAGGGATGTCTAATCTCACAACCAACCCACTTTTCTCCTCTCCCCAATTTGGAAATTACTCAGTTGGCATTACACAAAGCTTACCAAAAAATAGGGCCAACAATAGCAGCACTAATCATATATATTTTTTTGAAAAGTGTGTTTAAAACTGGCCAGTTTTACTTTAAAGGAGAGCAGGGGATGGGTCCTGATCCAGGTCTTCACTCCTGCCCCAAATCCTCCTCTGCTTCCTGCTATTTGCAACTTAAGGCAAATACCATCTTCAGGTATAAAAAGGACTTGTAGGGACCTTTTCCTTCAACACAGAGGCAGCTGGTTTAAGCACACATCTTAAACAATGTGCGCTCTGGCCTTTACACTTCCTTTTTCACCACTAATGACTGTCTAGAGTAAGCAAAGATAGGTGAGAATTGTATTGCAGTTTCTTTCAGATTCCAAAATACTGAAACTAAAATCTAGGATGAATCAAAATTGGCAGATTCATTCAGCTTGGCGAGATGGGTGAGAATTCAATTTCAGTTCATACTTGATCAGAATTCACAAAACCTAGCAAAGTTCAGAAGTGGGAGGAAATGAAATTGACAGCCCATCCATAGGAATATGTGAAAAAATTGATTTCAGCTTGCTTTGGATCAGAATTTGACAAAATTCAGAAAATTCAGATGTGTGGAAGAAAACAAAACTGACAGATTTGTCTATCCTATAACCAGTATGGTGTAGTGGTTTGAATGCTGGACTAGGACACTGGAAGACTAGGGTTTAATTCCCCCATTCAGCCATGAAAACCCACTGAGTGCCTTGGGCAGGTCATACTCTCTCAGCCTCAGAAGAAGGCAATGGCAAACCTGCTCTAAACCTTGGAAAGAAATCCCATGATAGGTTTGCCTTAGCATCTCCATAAGTCAGAAATGACTTGAAGACACATGACAACAAACGTTGGCAGAAGGGAGAAGGTAGGCAGAAGGAACTGCAGCTTATAGCAGCATAAGGTTAATCTAAATATTTTAAGGAATATTATATATTGCAATTGTATAAATAGCTTTGCTTAACTGCATGTCTTGCTTCCAAGTTCCTCAAGTTCTAGTGTTCTAGTCACAAGTCAAAATATTATGACAATTCCAAAGTACAACCAATGCATTTAGAACACTTAGTGATGACATTATTTCCTCAGAGTTAACATGGACAGGAAAATTGTTTCTTGGCATAAATCACATTGCCTCAAGTCAACACTCATGCCAGAACTTGGAAATGCTAAGTTATTTTTACTGCTACTCCCATAATTCTCTAAACAAGCTATTTGGGGGGTTCTGGAAGCTGTTGTCTCCCAAACGCATTTCTTCCAAGAAATGCAGTCATCATGCCACCATAAACGCGGGATAAAGGAATGGCAATATCTGCCAACTGATAAGATTAAGATCACCATGTCTCCTTGAATGTTTTCTCTGTTTAAAAGGTGGGGGCAGTGACTGATGAAGGACTCCTAACCTCAATAACAGACTGTACTTCTTGTGGCTTGTGTGGGTCCCAGCTGCATTTCTAGGAAATTATATATGAGACCACGATCTTCAAAAGTGCATGCATTATGATTTTCTTCATTTGTTAGACTTTGCGTTGTTTATATGAATGGCATACACTATACAGGTTGAGTCTTTCTTAGCCAAAATTCTGAATTCCAAAATATTACAAAGACCAAAACCTTTTTCATGAGTGGCTGAGATAGAGACACCTCTGCTTTCTGGTGATTCAGCGTACACAAACTTTCTTTCATGATTAAAAATATTGTAGCAAATTACCTTCAGGCTACGTATGTACAGTTGGCCCTCCGTTTTCATAGGGGATCTGTTCCGGATCCCCCCCCCGAAAACGGAGATTAGTGAGTATTCAAGCCCCATAGGCTTGAATGGGGCACACCCCCGTGGGCACACCCCACTGATTTAAACGGAGGTCGCCCCTCCGTGAATATGTAAAACCGTGGACTTGAAGTCCGTGAGAACACAGGGATGACTGTAAAGTATATATGAAACATAAATTAATTTGTTTTTAGACCTGGGTCCCATCTCCATGATATCTCATTACATACATACATGCAAATACAGGTATTCAAAAATCCAAAAATAAAAATCCAAAATTCAAAATACTTCTGGTCCCATGTATTTTGGATAAGGGACACTCAACTTGTACAACTGAAGTTGACAATGTCTAATGCTTAATGATATCACCTGGGGGCTGTGAACGGAGCCACAGCCACCGGGAGCAAGAAGAGGGAGGAGGTTTTGCCCCCGCCCCCAGTACCATCGCTCCGATGGCGGCAGGGCCCAGGGGAAGGGCCAGGAGAATTGGGAAGAGGAGGCACGCCAGAGCCGGGCTGGGCAGGGCAGGGACTCACCATCTAATCCGTCACCGCCCTTTACATCCACAACACCTGGGAGCCGTGCCGAATGGCGCAGGGAGAGTGAAGGCCGGGAGGTGGGCGTGCTTGTTTGCCGCCCAGTGTCCATCTTCCCTGGCTCAGCGGCACCTGCTCTGGCCCTCAGCTCCTGGCCAAAGGACTTGAAAGGCCCAGGAATACCACCAGGAGCAGTAGCGAACAGTGCAGGGAAAGTGAAGGCCGGGAGGTGAGCATGCCTGTTGCTGCCCAGTGTCCATCTCCCCCAGCTCTAGACTCTGGATAGTGCCCTCTGCTCCTGGCCAGTCTTGTATTATATAGTCGGGCTTGGCCGTTTTAGTCCCTGTGGCCTGGAGTTCCACTGCCCTTCCTGAGGCTGGGAATGCGATAGGGGCGGCTATTGGAGTTGCGCAGGGGAATAGAAGGTATGGTCGTAACAGAGGGAACACATGTTATAAAAGAAGGCGGGATCACTGTTTGGTAGCTATCCCACCTTCAGTTCCCTCTGTTTCCCAGAATGGCCTGGAGAGCAGACCAACCATTCCACAGAACCTCACTCTGCTCCTTTGCAATGCCAGGTCGGTTAAAAATAAGACTCATATCATCCAGGATCTTCTCCTGGATGAGTATGCCGACCTGGCTTGCTTCACAGAGACCTGGCTGGGGGAGGATAGCCCAGTCACTTCGGCACAGGCCCTCCCAGTTGGATACTCTGTTAGTAAGCAGGTGGGGGGGGGCAGAGTGGCTCTGGTTCATAAGAACACCTTGACCTTGACCAGGATACCTGTCCGGCACACAGCCCACTTCGAGTGTATGTACCTTAGCCTGAAGACCAGGGATAGTTTGGGGATTCTGCTAGTCTACTGACCACCCCGTTGTCTAGCAGACTCCCTGACTGAGCTGACACAGCTGGTCTCTGAGCTGCTGTTGGAGACCCCCAGACTTTTAGTTATGGGGGACTTCAACATCCCGCTCGAGACCAGCTTAACAGGTGCGGCTTGGGAGTTCATGGAGACCATGACAAACATGGGCCTATCCCAATTGGTCAACGGGCCCACACATTGTGCAGGTCATACACTCGATGCGGTCTTCAGTACGGAACAGGAATATCCATGGGCGGAGGTGATAAATGCCTCCGCATTGTCATGGACGGATCATTTCCTGGTCAGGATGGAACTTAGAGCCAATATCTGCCCTGCCGGGGGTGGTGGACCCATTCGAATGGTCCACCCTCGAAGGCTAATGGAGCCTGTGGGATTCCAGAAAGCCTTAGAGGGTTTAATGGTTGGGAATGCCAGTGATCCTGTCGAAGCTCTGGTTAATACTTGGAACACCGATCTTACCAGGGCAGTCGACATGATCGCTCCCAAGCGCCCTTGCCAATCCGCCTCAAACCGCAGGCCTTGGTATACACCAGAGCTTAGGAGGATGAAGCAGGTTAGACAACGGCTAGAGCGCAGGTGGCGGAAGACTTGACTCTTATATGACAGAACTCGCCAAAGGAATTTTCTTTGTTCCTATTGGGAGGCAATACGTGCAGCGAAGAGAGCTTTCTCCTCTGCACGTATTACGTCTGCAGAGTCCCGTCCAGCGGAGCTGTTTAGGGTGGTGAGGGAGATGACGCAGGTGCTCCCTGCGCCAAACCTGTGACAGCCTGCTGTGACGCGTTTAACAACTACTTTGCAGATAAAATCTCTCAGATAAGAGCCGACTTAGATGCCACTGTTGAAACAGAGTCTATAGGCGAGGCGTCCAGCGACTCCACCAATGTAGTTGTACTGGATCAGCTCCAATCTGTGAGTACCGAGGACGTGGACAAGCTGCTTGGTAAGGTGAGGAAGACGACTTGCCCTCTTGCCCATCATGGCTAGCTGTCCGGGGGCGGGGGGGATGCATTGAGGAGATTCCTTATGGATATCATCAATGCATCCTTTAGGGAAGGATATGTTCCATCCTGTCTGAAGGAAGCGGCTCTTAGGCCGCTTCTGAAAAAAACCTTCCCTAGACCCCCTGGATATGAGAAACTATAGGCCTGTGTCATTGCTGCCATTTTTGAGCAAGGTGATCAAGAGGGTGGTTGCTCTTCAGCTCCAAGCTGTCTTGGATGAAGCCGATTATCTAGACCCATTTCAAACCGGCTTCAGGACAGGCTTTGGGGTTGAGACTGCCATGGTTGCCTTGACCGATGATCTGCATCTGAGCATCGACAGGGGGTAGTGAGACCCTGTTGGTGCTCCTAGACCTCTCAGCAGCTTTCAATACAATAGATCACGACATCCTCTTGGACTGCCTGAAGGGGTTAGGTATCGGGGGCACTGCTTTGCAGTGGTTCCGGTCCTTTCTCTCAGGTAGGTCCCAGAGGGTGCTGCTCGGGGACTGTAGCTCCAGTAAGAGGGACCTCACTTGTGGGGTCCCTCAGGGGGCTATTTTGTCCCCGATGTTATTTAACATCTATATGAAGCCACTGGGTGAGATCATACGGAATTATGGTGCTGGGTGTTATCAGTAGGCTGATGACACCCAAATCTATTTCTCTGTGTCTCGTTCGTCGGCCTCGAATTCCAATGGCATCTCCTCTCTCAATGAATGTCTTTGAGCGGTAATGGGCTGGATGAGGAAAAACAGATTGAAACTGAATCTAGACAAGACGGAGGTGCTCACGGTAGCGGCCCCGAAAGGAAGAATTGGGTTGCAACCTCCAGTCCTGGATGGGGTCACACTCTCCTGCAGTGACTATGTTCGCAGTCTGGGGTGCTCCTTGACTCGTCGCTCCTGATGACAAATCAAGTAAATGTGACAGTCAGGAGCGCCTGTTATCAGCTTCGGCTGATACACCAGCGGAGCCCTTTTCTGGAAGTAAGGGATCTCAAGACTGTTGTGCACACGCTGGTAACCTCATGCCTGGACTTCTGCAATGCGCTCTACATGGGGCTACCCTTGTGCTTGGTTCGGAAGCTTCAGCTGGTCCAAAACATGGCAGCCAGGCTTATTTCTGGAACATCTAGGAGGGACCACACCACTCCGGTTTTGAGGTCCCTCCACTGGCTGCCTATCAGCTTCCGAGCCCAGTACAAGGTGTTGGTTATTACCTTTAAAGCCCTTAATGGCTTGGGTCCAAGCTATCTCAGGGATCGCCTCCTTCCATATAATCCTCCCCGCGCTCTCCGGTCCTTTGGGAGGAATTTGCTGCAGCCTCAAAAATCAAGGCTTGCGGCTACCTCCCAGAGGGCTTTTTGTGTTGTCGCCCTTAAACTCTGGAACAACCTGCCGGACGAGATCCGTCAGCTGACATTACTAGACAGCTTTTAAAAAGCTGTCAAGACGGATCTCTTCCGGCAGGCCTTTCCAGATTAATTATCCCAGCCTAGGGCTCCTTGACTCCAGCGTTCCTCTCGTGGCCCCATCATTTGTTGATGGATGAGGAACGCAATAGAGGTCGATCAGGGCATTGTAACTTGTTTTAAAATGTTTATTTGTAATATGTTTTATATTGTTTATGTTTTTAATTTTATGTCTATTGTCATTTTAACTATGTCTTATTTAATATTGTTTTAAGGGGGGTGGGTCAGTTTGGGGATATGATGTATGGGTTTTATTGTAAGCCGCTTGGATTGTTTGTCAATAAGTGGAATATAAATTATTATTATTATCATTATTACCCTTGTATCATCACCATAGCTCATCCCTGTGGCATAGAATCATAGAGTTGGAAGAGGCCACAAGGGCCATCCAGTCCAACCCCTTGCCATGCAGGAACTCAAAATCAAAGCATCCCCGACAGATGGCCATCCAGCCTCTGTTTAAAGACTGCCAAAGAAGGAGACTCCACCACACTCCGAGGGAGTGTCTTCCACTGTTGAACAGCTCTCAATGTCAGGAAATTCCTCCTAATGTTGAGGTGGAATCTCTTTTACTGGAGCTTGCATCCATTATTCTGGGTCCTATTCTCTGGAGCAGCAAAAAACAAGTTTGCTCCCTCCTCAATATGACATCCCTTCAAATATTTAAACAGGACAATCATATCCCCTCCTAACCGTCTCTTCTACAGGCTAAACATATCCAGTTCCCTAAGTCGTTGCTCGTAGGGCTTGGTTTCCAGACCCTTCACCATTTTAGTTGCCCTCCTTAGGACATGCTCCAGTTTTTCAATATCCTTTTTGAATTGTGGAGCCCAGAACTGGACACAGTATTCCAGGTGGGGCCTGACCAAAGCAGAATACAGTGGCACTATTACTTCCCTTGATCTAGATATTATACTTCTATTGATGCGGTCTAAAATCACATTGGCCTTTTTAGCTGCTGCATCACACTGTTGACGCATGTTCAATTTGTGGTCTACTAAGACTCCTAGATCCCTTTCACACGTAGTCTCCTTAAGCCAGGTGTTCCCCATCTTATATCTATGCATTTCATTTTTTTGCCCTAAGTGCAGTACCTTACATTTCTCTGTGTTGAAATTCATTTTGCTAACTTTGGCCCAGCTTTCTAATCTATTAAGGTCATTTGAATTTTCATCGTGTCTTGTGGGGTATTAGCTATTCCTCCGAATTTGGTGTCATCTGCAAATTTGAGAAGCATGCCCCCAATTCTTTCATCCAAGTCATTGACAAAGATGTTGAATAGCCCTGGGCCCAGGACACAACCCTGTGGCACCCCACTGGTCACTTCTCTTCAGGATGAAGAAGAGGAGCCATTGCTGAGCACCCTTTGGGTTCAGTCAGTCAACCAGTTACCAATCCACCTAACAGTTCTATTGTCTAGCCCACATTTTACTATCTTGTTTGTAAGAATATCATGGGGGACCTTGTCAAAAGCCTTACTGAAATCAAGATATGTTACGACTACCGCATTCCCTTCATCTAGCAAGCTGGTAATTAGTCTGGCATGACTTGTTTTTGAGAAAGCCATGTTGATTTTTAGTGATTATGGCATTCCCTTCTAAATGCTCACAGACTCTCTGTTTAATGAACTGTTCTAGAATCTTTCCTGGTATTGATGTCAGACTAACTGGGCGATAGTTGTTGGGATCCTCTTTTTTCCCCTTTTTGAAGATGGGGACAATGTTTGCCTTCATCCAGTCTGCTGGGACTTCTCTTGTTCTCCAGGAGTTCTCAAAGATTATTGCCAGTGGCTCTGAGATTACATTTGCCAGTTCTTTTAATATCCTTGGATGTAGTTCATCTGGTCCTGGAGACTTAAATTCATTTAGGTTAACCAGGTATTCCTGTTCTACCTCTTTACTTATTCTGTGCTGCATTTCCCCTATTGTGTCCTGTGCTCCATTTTCCTCAGGTTTAACACCCTTTTACTTTTGTGAGAAGACTGAGGCAAAGAAGGTGTTGAGTAGTTCTGCCTTTTCTCTGTCTCCTGTTAGAATTTCTCCATCTTCTCTGCGCAGTGGCCCTATCATTTTCTTCTTCTTTCTTTTGCTACGGACATACCAAAAAAAGCCTTTTTTACTGTCCTTAACCCCTCTAGCAAGCGTGAGCTCATTCTGTATTTTGGCTTTCCTGACTTTATCCCTACATGTGCTAGCTATTTGTTTGAATTCCTCTTTAGTACTTTTGCCCCTTTTCTATTTCTTATACATCTCCTGTTTAAAACATAGGACCTTTGCGGACTGCCAGAAATAGTGCAAATTGAGTCCACTTTAAGGGTTAGGGTTAGTGCTAGGGAGTCATGGGAATTGTTGTTGTTGTTTTTTTATCTGAGACATTGAGCCTTCTCTGTCAGAGAGCTCTGGTGCCACAAATAAAATACAATCTTTGGGACATCTGAAGCCTGGGCATTATGTGGCAGTGGTTTATATTTGTGGTGGCTTACTTGAAATATTTTTAAATACCTGAAGGATTGTGAGTATAGGATGCAGCAACTTGTTTTCTGGCTCCAGAGACTAGGACATAAGCCAATGGATTCAAATTCCAAGAAAAGAAATTCCACTTAAATAACAGGCGAACGTCTTGACTGTAAGAGCTGTTTGACAGTGGAACAGACTTCCTCAGAGTATAGTGGATTCTCCTTCTTTGGAAGTCTTTAAAGAGAGCCTGGATGGGCATCTTTCAGAAGAGCTTTAGGGCCTAAGCAGACTGCCAGAAATAGTGCACATTAAATTGAGGCACTGCCCTGGCTCAGTGCTAGGGAATCATGGGAACTGTATTTTATTGTGGCACCAGAGCTCTCTGACAGAGAAGGCTCAATGTCCCAGAAAAAAATACAATTCCCATGACTCCCTAGCACTGAGCCAGGGCAGTGCCTCAATTTAATGTGCACTATTTCTGGCATGGCAGACATTTGGACTAGAGGGCCCTTGCCATCTCTTTCAACTCTATGATTCTATGAAGTTCTACTTAAGTCCAGCAGCAGCTGGAGACTTCCATGTAATGAGGCAATGAATCCAGTCCAAGTTTTCATATAAATTTTTAGGGATGTTTTCTGGGTGCTGAGCCCTACCCTCCCATAAATTCAGCATCTCAGATTGTCCTTTAAAGTTCAAACTAAAACACAGAGCAATTCATTACCCCACTGACCCAGAAACCAACAGCTGCTCCTATTTAAGTCAGGTGGTCAACATCTCTCCAGTCACACTTTGGTTTCATGGTTGCTTATTTATTAAATTGTTCTTCCATGTTCTCTCCCTGACAGTAAGTGGGAAGCTCTCATACACTATCAAATGGAAACAAATGCAAATATGGGTCGAATCTCCCTTATCCTGCTCAGGATCAAGTGTTTTGGATTTGCATATACATAATCAGATATCTTGGCGATGGGATCCAAGTCTAAACATGAAATTCATTTATGTTTCATATACATCTAATAAACACAGCATGAAGGTAATTTTATACCTAACATTTTAAATAATTTTGTGCATGAAGCTAAGTTTGTGTACACAGGACCATCAGAAAACAAAAGTGTCAGAAAACAAAGGTATCTCAGCTGCGGACAATTTTGGATTTTGGAATATTTTGGATTTCTGAATTCTAGATAAGGGAGATTCAACCACAGCATCCAGGCCACTGAGAAATGGCCTCATGCCCTTCCTCTCTTCCCGTTGCCTTGCTTTCGGGAAAGCTGGCAAACCCCACAGAAGGCCTGTTGGAAAATACACAACACAGCAAGAGACACACAGATGGAGGGGGTGTGTGCGTGCTCAGCACAGAAGGTAACAAGCAAAGAGAGTTAGATGTGTCACCAACCTAGGCGCACAAAGCGGCGAGGAGGAAACCAGGCTGTGCGGTAGGACCTGCCAGGGCAGGCATGCAATAGAGGAAAGGAGGAAAGGACATTATGCCTACAGTTGGAAAGGGGCTCTACCCAATACCACTGCCACTCCACCGCCCCCCAAACCACCCTGGATCCATATTATTCTCACAATGTAGAACCCAAGCCCAACCACACTTCGGGTCAATTGAGAAGAGAGATGCAATTGGGCCCATAGGTATTTGCCTTATCACACTGTAGATAAGAGAAAGCAAGGCTTTTTTTGGATACCAAGCTTCCTGATTCCTTAAAACAGGGGTAGGCAACCTTTCCCCTTTAAGGGCCGAGGGACTTCAGCTCCCAGAAGCCTCAGCCATGTTGGCCAATAGTCCCATGTTGGCCAATAGCTCCTGGGATTCTGGGAGCTGAAGTCTCTCGGCCCTTAAAGGGGAAAGGTTGCCTACCCCTGCCTTAAAACTTCAGCTGAGCTAGAGCTTGGAAAAGTTATACTTTGGGCCCTACAATACCTAGAATTCTCCAACCTGCATGGCTCAATGGCTCTCTTAGGGTGCATCTATGAAATCCCGGGATTTGTTGTTTTGCCAGGTCTTCAGTCTTCTCTTCCAAAGAATGCTGGTGCCTCGCCAAACTACAAATCGCAGGATTCTGTAAGATGAGCCACGGCAGTTAAAGTGGCATCAAACTACATTATTTCTACAATGTAGATGCAGCCTTAGCAATGCTGTCTGGGAGATTTCAGGAGCTGTAATTCCGAAAAGTACATTTTGAGTACATTGCCATTTTCATCAGCATTCATTACAACAGCTGCTGTGGATTTAGGAAGGTGAGCCAGCGGTTAGCAAATGCCCTCCAAAGCCTTGAGGTGTCTGTATTTTTGGCCTATGCAGAAAGATTTAGTTTTGCAAGAGCGAACCACTGGAAAATCAGTGCATTCCCATAAAAAGAAAACATTCTCCAGGGAAGCTATAAAATGGTAACCATTTTATTTAATTGGAGGACCTTTTAAAAACTGGAGAGAAAAAAGGATTGAACCTGGGACCTTTGGCATCCAAAGCCATGCATCCAAAGCCAAGCCATGCCAATGAAGCATGGGCTCCTTCAGGCTCTTGATGCTTGCAACTCTTTAACTGGTGATTCTGGGGATTGAACTCCATGCAAAGCACATGCTCTGCCACTCAGATACAGCTTCATCTCTGAAGCTAATAGTTTAGGAAAGGGAAGGCCATGGCAGAAATGGCTCCCAGACAGGGATGGGCAATGAAAAGGCCTTGAGAGCAAGCCTTACCTCCGATGGGAGCAGCAAAACAGCAGCCAACACCCACAGCACAGGCAGCCGCTAGCATCTCTATGTTCCGGGATTCATTCTGCAAAAGAAGTGGGTGAGAAGCACACCTAAGCCAGTGTAAAAAAGCTGCATTAAGTGACAAAGAAACAGCAACAGACAGCAGTGGGAAATAATGCATCTATGACTACTAAAAAACAGAATAACCATTCCCTTTTTTGCATTTAGGGAATGCATTATTTAAACTTGATTTGTTCAAGCAGTTCTGAATTGTCGCCCTCCCAAAAATATCACCCAAATCCCTTCCCTGCAGTCTCTTGGCCAAAATTAGCAAGGAAAACAGTGGCTATCAGGATTTACGATGTTTTGGACTTCAGTTCCTAGAATTCCCAGCTAGCATGGCCAACAGAAGGGATTATGGGAGCTGTTGTCAAAAGCAACTGGAAGGTTAAATGTCCTTCACTGTTCAAGTGAAAGCATACGACATTACTGTTAAGCCATATAGCAGAATTTAACATCATTTGGAACTATGGGGTAAGTAGTTTTGCATGAAGTTCTCTGCCTTTTGCTAATTCAAGGTGCATTTACACTGTAGAAATAATGCAGTTTGACACCACATTAACTGTCATGGCTCCATCCTGTGGAATCCTGGTTTCTAAGTAGTTTTATCTTTTTTAAAATTGTATTCTATTTTTAAATAAATGATCTGTTTTAATATTGTAATCGTTTAATTCCATTTTAATTGCTACTTTTGTAAGTTTTTAATTGTACTGTGATTTTAGACTGTAAGCCACTTTGAATCCCTATTTTAGAAGAGTATAATTAAATAAATAATAAAACTATGTAGTTTTGTGAGGCACCAGCATGCTTTGCCAGCGAAGGCTAAAGACCTTGTAAAACTACAAATCCCAAGATTCCATAGGATGGAGCTACAGCACTTAAAGTGGTGTCAAACTGCATTAGTTCCTACAGTGTAGATGTACCTTTTGAGGGAGGGGCAAACAGCTAGCCCGGGCAATTCTGCTCATACCTTCAGGACAAGAAATGTCTCTCACTTTGCAACAAAGAATCCTGACTTCTGAAATGTCTTCAGGCATTTTTAGTAATAAGTGTAAGAAGCCTGAAATCCTGACAACCAGTGCTTAGAAAAGGGTTCTAAATTCTGCATTAGTTTCAGATTCAATGCTTGTTGAATGCCAACTTGGTTGAGCTTTGAACAGTGCCAGCTGTGACCACAATTGGGATCACTGGCATAACTACCTGTTTTTCTTATGATCTATAGGACATCATACACACCTATCTGGAGAAATCTTTGCAGCAAGTCATCTTGCAAAGTAAACCAACACTCCTTTGTCCGGCTAAAGGGATTGAGGCTGGAAAATAAAAGGTTCCCTACAGCAAGCCATTGAATTTTAATCTGAAACTGGCAGAGCCTGCAAATAAATTGGTGTTTCAAACTCCAGTACCTATAATCCCATGGTCAGCATGGCCATCAGATGCATACATACCTCATAGATTCCACCAAAGAGAGAGAGGAATTTGCTGAGTAGGGCAGCGCACATGCTGGCTATGTGGACAAATGGTCCCTGCACAGGAAAAAGAAGAAGGGGTTCAAACAATTATAGGGACACTCACAACTACAGACACTGCACAGACATGCCTTTTGAGAACTGATCTGCAATGGGTTTGGGGAGGGGTAACATCCCACCGCCAATGCAGGGGTGAGGAACTGCAGCAGACAGGCTTCATGTGGCCCCTGGATCCTACTTTTGGGGCCCTAAAACCTCACACCAGGCCTCCAAAGCACCCCAATTTTCCCATGTTGGAGGAAAAAAAGATTTGGTATACTCTAAAGGCACCAGATCCTGTCTGATCCTGGAAGTGAAGTAGGATAAGCTCTGATTAATACTTGGATCGGAGACCATCAAAGAATCTCAGATGCTGTAGGCCAGGGGTAGGCAACCTTTCCCCTTTAAGGGCCGAGGGACTTCAGTTCCCAGAAGCCTCAGCCATGCTGGCCAATAGTCCCATGTTGGCCAATAGCTCCTGGGATTCTGGGAACTGAAGTCCCTCGGCCCTTAAAGGGGAAAGGTTGCCTACCCCTGCTGTAGGCTATATTTCAGAGGAAGGAATTGGTAAAACTCCAAGTATTTCTCGCCTAAGAAAATGCTATGAAATCCATGGGGCTGCCAGAGGTTGACAGGTAATTTGACGGCACACACACACATACAATTTGGGAGGTGAAAACTGCCTAAAGGTTGCCCCCCAAATCTTCCGAATGTGCGCAAACACGCCCACCTTCAAATTCTATCTTTTACTTGTTTCCCCACCAAAATGACTACAGAAAGTGGTGTGCCATCACTTCCTATTGCCACTGTGGAGAGGAAATGGGAGGGAAAAGGAGGTATTTTAGTGCAACTGGGGAGAGGGTTCAGCCTGTGGTTGGCTCGGGGATGCCACGTGAAAACTGGAAATGGTTCCTGTATTTTTAATGGTTGTGCAGAAGAAGAAATTTCAGCAGGTATTATTTGTTTCCTGGTTGCATGACAAGCAATACCTGCTGAAATTCCTTCTTCTATATAACCATTAAAGAAACAAAAGGCCTCTCCAGTCTTCATTCTGGCAGCCCTAAAAGGGGTCAGTGTTTTTGTGCATTTATGTAATTGGTGCCTGGACCTCATGCAAGTGCTTACCCCTGTTCTAACATAACACAACATGAGTTCATCCTCCCCAAAGATATTGTATTTATTTTTCTCCTGACTTTTTCTAATTCTGGAATTTCTAATTCTAATTAAGGTAGAATACACAAATTAAACACAATACATAAAAAATGAACATATCAGTCAAAACACCCGACATGTTACTAAACTATTGACAGAACTAAAAGCCATTTTAAAACGTATCTGCCAAAAAGCAAGAAATAAAAACAGACCATCATGCATGTTGTTGTTTTTATTCTCCAACCCACCGACTTCTCCTGAGTTTGCACCAATTATAGTTTTAGACTCCATGTTGGGTTGCGGATTCTGGGAGGTGCAGTCCAAAACTCAATGGTTCTATTACTCTGGGACTCATCCCCATGCTCAAATACAACTTGGGCTCAACCATGGCTGCGGCACAAAAATGCAATGGTGCATCTCACCTCTTTGCCCAAAGGCATCCCACTGCCCAGGGCACATGTCAGGCCGATCACTTTGGCCACAAAGGTCTTGAGGGTAAGGTATTCTTTCAGCACCACACCGCGCAAGATGGTCTTCATTTCAGGGATGCCAGAACCTGGGAAGAAAGGAGAGGTGTGAACAGTAGGAAGAAGATTGGTTGGGCAAAGCTTTTCCTTCCACGTATCTTGGGAGGGAATCATGTAGCCCTCCTGATGTTGTCCAACTGCAATGATTCTATGATTCTATGATTCAATGCCCAGCAGCACAATGGAACACAGTCCATGGAAGAATTCTGGGAGGTGCAATCCACATCTGGGGGGCTGAATGATTCCCACACCTGGGCTAAAGACCGGCTTATCAAGATATTGCTGTTCCTGTGTCCTTTCCTGGACTCTCAGGATGCTGAATTATTTTGCCTTGTTCCAAATTGTGTGGAACAGTTCTGGGAGCTTAGAATATATACAGCCTTGAGCAAACAATCCCAGAGATTGACCTTGGAAATGCTGCCTTTTTTGAACTACAAGGGATTCTGGGAGCTGCAGTTAAAAAAAAAAAAAAGGCAAAGACATTTCCAAGCTCTGATCTGCCAGGATGGAGACTACCTCGCACCAAGCACCCATTCACAATGTATAAATAGAGCAAATATGATTCTACTTCAACTGCCACGGCTGCATCCTACAGAATCCTGGGACTTGCCATTTGATGAGGCACTAGAACTCTCTAGAAGAGAATATTAAATATCCCTCCCTAAAATGCAAATTTAGGGTTTCATTGGATGTAACCATAGAAATTAAAGTGGACTCATAGTGCTCTAATTATATAGTGTGACAGGGCCCACAAAGTAGTGAAAGGGTGGGTGCTGATGATATAGATGGCTCATAAGATTTGGTCAGTTCACGTGGAAAGCAAAACCTTGCTAGGAAATTCTCTGGGTCTAGTTCACAGAAGTCTCTCAATGGAGGAAAGACCTTCTTCAGGATAGTCCCATATCAGCTGGGGAGGAAGGGGTGGTGCATGGTACAGTGGGCCCTCCACACTTGCTGGGGTTAGGGGCATAGGACTCCTGTGGAAGTGAAAAAAAATGCCAATAAAAAACCCATGTTCTTTTTAACCTGAGAGAACACCTTTCTAGAAATCTCTAGGTCCTCCAGTTCAACTCTATGGCCACCATCTGGCAGAAGCTGACCACAAAATTGCACTGGAGGACCTATAAATGCCTAGAGAATTGTTACTAGGAATTCCTAGGTCTATTAGCCTGACTCTATGGTCAACATCTGGCAGAATAAATTGCGCTAGAGGATCTAGAAAACTCCTAGAAAGAGCTTATTAATCAAATCTGCAAATAATCAAATTCACAAAAGTCAAATCCACAAATGCGGGGGGGCCAACTGTACTTGTTTTTCCAAGCCCTATCAAAACGGCTCAACTTTCTGGCAAACCGGCAACCTCTTTCCCATGACTCACCCACTGCCTGCGGAGCCAAGATCTGGGTGAAGCCAGCTGAAAAAGTGATGAGCACCACTGGGTAGGTAACCCAAGCCATGTACTGCAAGAAGATGTTGGCGTCCAACCCTCCATACATCCACTTCTGGGCTGCACACGGACCCAAAATGAAAGAGAAAGAAAAGGAGAGAGCATGTAGATATGAAAAGGAGGCACATCCTCAGTGAATAGTAACTACAGCTTCTATTTCAACAAGCTGGTGTCTTTCAGATATGTTGGATGACAACTTGGTCATTTCTAACCAGCATGGCCAATGGTCAGAGCCATGCTGGTTGGATTATACTAGGAGAAGTAGTCTACTACATTTAGAGAGCATTACATTGGAGAATACTCTAAATAAGAAGAGACACTGTTACATTTGGGTCAGACCTCATCTGGACTACTGTGTCCACTTCTAGGCACCATAGCTGAAATGTGTCCATAGAAAAGTGACTGAGGCTGCAGAAATAATCCAGATTGACTTTAACTGTTATGGGTCAATGTTACGAAATGCTGGGAATTGTAGTTTATTGTGACACCGGAGCTCTCTGGCTAAATATCTTCCTCTGAGTTTGATCCTGCTTTACGTTCAGCATACAAGGTACAAGTTTTCTTCAGCACCACATCTAAAACGAGTCTCTTCTACACAATCACTTTGTCCATAGGCAACCCTACAGACCCCCCATCACCACCATCACCTTCTTTACCTTGCAAACAGGTGGCTATGGCAAAATCCATAGCCCAGCTCACCAAGGCCATAACCAATCCCAACAGGATGAGGAAAATCCAGTCTTCACCCACTTTGGAGATGAGGAACTTTTGGCATCGCACTGTACAGACTGCAGGAGGAAAGAGAGAGGAGGTAGCACATTAGAACAAGGGATGTGCGGATGATGCACCATGCGCATGGGAGCAGGGGGAGAGTGAGATGGAGGGTGCTCCAAGGAAATTCTTCTTCTGCACAGCCAACTGGACCTCTTGGATGTGTCAGAAACCAGTCATGCCTGGACCCCGAGGGTCACATGGGTATCATTTCCACAAGAGACACAAAGAGATTTTGATCCTCCTTCAGACCAGAAGTTTTAAGTTTCGTTTAATACAGGGGTGGGACAAGGGTGGCTTGTGGGGTACATGTGGTCATCTGGGTCATTTTTGTGTTCCCTGGATCATCATCACCAAATCATTTTGCACATAAATGCGAACTGCTGCTGAAGTTGCCCTTTTACATAGCACTGGCTGCATTCATACTTCGGAAATAATCCGGGTTGACACCACTTTAAATGCCAAGGCTCCATGCTATGGAATTCTGGGAACTGTAGTTTGGTGAAATATTTAGTTGTCATTGTCAGAGAGCTCTGGTACCACAACAAACTACCATTCCTAGAATTCCATAGCATGGAGCCAGGGCAGTTAAAGTGGTGTCAAACTGGATTATTTCTGTAGTGCAGATGTAACCACAGTTATAGCAGGATGATTCCATTTAACTGCCTTGGTTGCATCCTAGGGAAATCTAGGGCAGGGGTCGGCAACTTTTTTTGCCGGTGGGCCGGGGGGGGGGAAATGACGCTGGGGGCACGCGCGCACACACACGACTCCCACCATCGTGTGCATGCGTGCGCGTGAGGGGGAGCCGTTGGGCGTTCCAAAATGGTGCCCTGCATCACGTGTGCCATTTTGGAACTCCCAACAGCGATGGCGCCGTGCGAATGCACATGACACCGGTGCCGTTGGATGTTCCAAAATGGCATCTGCTGTTGTGTGCATGTGTGCGCAAGCGCGGGCGCCATTTTGGACACCAAAATGGCGCCTGCGCTCGCATGCGGCGTGGCAGCGGCGCGCAGCGGCAGGACTGGGCAGGGGCCGGTCAGGAGGCCTCGGCGGGCCAGGTGTGGCCCGCGGGCCGTGGGTTGCCAACCCCTGCTTTAAGGGATGTGATATCCAGGGTCTTGCTGGTATCTGAGAAAGGCATGTGATAGGAAGGCAAGATGTGGTTTGAGGGGAAAAGAGAAACTACTTGATCAGACTGTGGAACTCCCTGCTACATGACATTCATTTCATCCCCTCTGCCTTGACCTTCCATCTACTAGGAAAAGCCCAGCCAGATTTTAGCCTTCTGGGTTGAGATGTTTTAATGAGTTTTGGCATATTCAACTCCCTAGTGTGTTGACATTGTTTTTTTTAATCCGCAGCATTTGACTGCTGTGTCATTGTGTCGCTATTTTATGGAGGTTTATGGATTTCTTTTGTCATTTTGATACTTATACACTGCCCTGGATGCTGGGATTGGAATGGACAGATGAGATGTGGATCATCATGAATAATAAATCGAATATTTCCCCAGAGATTCATCCACTGAAGATCTCCAGGCCTTGCTTCTGCAGCAGAAAATAATGTGTCGTCTGCTAGAGGGATTGAGGGTCCTTTGGGAGTTGTAGTATGGCCAGAGTTTGGGAAAGTTCAATTTTTTTTGGACTACAACTCCAAATATTCCTGGTAGTGGGGATTCGGAGACCTGCAGTCCAAAAATGAAGTTATTCAAGACTGGCACATTTGCTACTCTGACAAAGCATGTGTGTGTGTGTAAAAGTGTGCTGGTCGACTTATGGTAATCTCATGAATTTAATAGGGTTTTGTTAGGCAAGGAATACTCAGAGGTGGTTTTGCCATTTCCTTCCTCTGAAATATATAGCCTATGGCACCTGGTATTCGTTTATGATCTTCTATCCAAATACTAACCAAGGCTGACCCTGCTTAGCCTCCAAGATCAGATTAGATCTGGTGCCTTCAGGGTATTTAGACAGTGGTTTGAGTGTTGGACTATGACTCTGGAGACAAGGCTTCGATTCCCAGCTCGGCCATGAAGCCCACTGGGTGACCTTGGGCAAGTCACACTCTCTCAGCCTCAGGGGAAGGCAATAGCAAGCCTCCTCTGAGTCTGAGCAAACCTTGCCAAGAAAACCCCACAACAGGGTTTCCATAAGTCTGAAACGACTCAAAGGCGCAACAACAACACATGGTATTCAGCCACATATAAGCACAGTGCCTCATTCTTAGGATGCTGAAGGCTGGGATGTGATGCAAATTCAAGTGCTTGAAACAAGCTTCCTTTTTGTTTGGCTGGTTTTGTAAATCAATGTTTACTTTCACAGTGCAGGGCTGCAGGGGGTGGGGGGAGGCAGGAAGCATCTGAGCCTTTTTTAACAGAATATTTTTAGACGTGTTTCTGTGAAACAAGCCCTGCTTTGATCAGGGTAATGGTCTCTTCAAAACAGAGAAGGCTGCTTGATCTGGCAAAGCCAACGGCTCATGCAACAAAAACGATGAATGAGTTTGATGAAGGAGCTCAATTCGGGTCAGCTTGGACAATGCACCTAAAGGAGGATCATCCCTGGGCCAAGTGGAACACGATGCTCTCTGATGGTAGCTTAGCATTCTGGGCAGGCATTGGTTACATAACCAGACAAACATGTGCACAGGCATCCCTTAATGATGCCGCCTCATTTGCCTAAGGAGCAGAGCATGGAGAAGTTACTATTTTGGACTATAATGGCCAGGCTGGGAGGTGTAGTCCAAAATTGCAACTTCACCCAGATACTCTGGGGAGTGTCTAATGGTATCTGATTATCTAATAGTAGCTGGTCATAAGATGGGGTTTTTATTGTTGTTAGGTTATGGGTTCATGGGTTATTGCACTGGTTATACTTGGAATTGTCAAAAATTGCACATGCGACTTCTTGTTGATGTTGTTGTTGTGTGCCTTCAAGTGTTTCTGACTTATGACGACCCTAAGGCAAACTTACCATGGGGTTTTCCTGGCAAGATTTGTTCAGAGGAAGTTTGCCATTGCCTTCCCCTAAGGCTGAGAGAGTGTGACTTGCCCAAGGTCACCCAATGGAAGGCAAAGGCAAACCCCCTCTGGACAAATCTTGCCAAGAAAACCTCAGGATAGATTCACCAAAAGGGCCACACAATTCTTCCCCTGTAATAAAATTATCCCAGTTATGCTCTCCATGGCATGGGAGAGAACACAGCCTCGAGAGAAGAAAGATCAAGCAAGGCAACATTTACTGCCCCAATGAAACTCAACATCTATGTTACAGAAGAGTTAAAACAAGCTGTGCTGTTTATCAGCAGGACTTTAATTGACCACTGGGCACAGGAGGCGGTTGATATTTGCTTTCTTTCTTGTGGTTTTTAAGCCCAGCAGTTGTACGCTTTCATCTGTATTAAATCTGTGACTGATGCTGGAGCTTCACACTGAAACACCCTATTTTTAAAAAGAGAAAATACTTTTTTAAAAAAAAATCAAGGTTTTAAAATGTACCTGTATTTTCATATCGAGGGAGACGATTTGTATGTTTATGCAAAATCTTTTATAAAGGTGAAATACAAAATATTGTATTAATATAAGTAGTTGGAATCCTGTTAGACTTATAGTCTTGTAACTATTTCCCATTCATGTATTGCCACAATCATAAATGGCCCCCAAACCCACCTTAAAATCAAGCCAGCTACAATGAGGGATGGAGTTCTTTTTCCCCCTTTGTTACATCTTCATTCATTTGTTTTATACACTCCAACTTTCCATGTGCTTAATATCTTCCTTAAACAAAGTTTGTATCAGTTATAAAAGGAAACTGTACCTTATTTTACTAAACTCATTAATAAATATCTTATGCATTGCTAAAACTTTTATTCTGTAGGATTGATATGCTATCTTTATCTTTATGTTTCTCCGGTTTGTGTGATTTGTTCCTTGATCTTTGTCTACTTGTGTTTTGTGTTTGATTACTGTATATTACTTCAGTACTGTGATTTTTTAAAAAATTCTTTTGACTTTGTTATCCTATCTCTCTCTTTCTTATGTTTCTCATTAAGCTGTTAACTGCTTCATTTGTTTTTACAATATTCCATAATTAGATTCCATTCTAGTTTTGCTCCTTCTGAAGATGTGTCATTTAACCAACAGGTCAGTCTGTCCATTTCTATTGCGTCTGCCAATTTGATTAACCAATCATCTAGCGTAGGAGTGTTATTGGACTTCCATTTTTAGAAAGGAGTATTCTGGCCAAAGAAACCATATATAGATTTTTTCCCCATTTGCCCCTCAGTTTGATTTGATAGCTTTTTAGTCATGTTTAGTGAACAGACTCAGGTTCCATCCAAAAGTTTATTTTCAATATTTCACAGATAGCTATATGAATGTTTTACCAGAATCTTTTTTATTATGGGACAGTTCCACCACATGAGGGATGCAGTCCTGAGGTGCTCAAGAGTACAGGACTGAGGTTTAATGTATCCAGCAAACCGCAGAATGCCAAGGAGTTGCACCAGGACCTTACAGGCTATTATTTGCTGCAACGTTTAATAAAAGCCAGAGCTAACTCCAGGATTTGATGGACTCTAAATTTCAGGGGGTGCTGGGCAGAGTCCACTGGAGAGGCAGTTTGCTGAAATTGTGGTAGCAGTGATGACATCTGGATTTCTTTGCTTCAAACACTACCACATGGCTGGTTTTACCAGCCCTCTAAATTTCCCACGATGCTTCTGCTGGATTGTTGCTCCAAGGCACTGAGACAAATTAAGAAAGTGGTCCCCATAATGGTTGATGCCACATGTCATTTTCCTGCAGATGCAGATACTCAGCAGTGCTCCTGATATCAGGCTGGGGGAAATGTATTTGTGAATCTGGCTCTAGGCAAGCTGCAGTGGTAAAACCTCCCACTGTGCTGGGGCCCATTCACATGACAGAAACAAAATGTTATTTATTCCACTTTAACTGCCATGGTTCGCTCACAAGGAATCTGGAATTGGAAGTTTAGGGAGGGTCATTTTGAATTTTCAGACAGAGGAAGAGATCCTCTAATGAAGTGGTTCCCAATCTTTGGTGTTTTGGAATTCAACTACCAGAAGCCCCAGCTAGCTTGGCCAATATGCAGAAATTCTGGGAAATGAACTCCAAAACATGCAGAGGAGCAAAGCCTGGGAACCACCATTCTAGTGCCAAATTGCAAACCCCAAGGTTCTGTAGGATGAGACCATGGCAGGTAAAGTGGAATGACAATCCTATAATTCTGCAATGTGAATGGGCCCCTGGTGCCCAGATAGTTGCCGAAGAAGACCAGGTGACAATGCCAGTTCAGTTTCTAATTATTTAAATTGTGGGAGAGACACTTCTCCTCTTCTGCTCAATAGCCAAGAAGTTCTATGGATGGGCATTGGCTCCCTGGTTCTGTGCCTACACACAAGTTGGCCTCAACAGACTCTGTTTTATTTAAACCTAGAGGCTGAGTAGATGGGCCAGGATAGCACGGGCTAAGCCCATGGTATTCTGGTCCCAGTGCTCACCTGAGTCAGTTCCTGGGTTGGCATGAGGACAGACAGGTGTTTACATGTGCATCCCCACACCAACCTTCTACTGGCACACACTCCTTACCTTGCCACACAGTTGTTTGTATTCAGCCCCTCGTCACCACATCTAACACAGAAATGGGTCCACTGGTTGCACCCATGTGGCCAGGCACCCTATTTCTACATCAGACACAGTGATGGGGCACTTCTGAGTATGAGTGATGGTGCGGCAAGGAAAGGAATGCAAGGGGCTGTCTAAAGAGGCAGGGCTTGTTGAGGAATTTCCAGGAAACTCTGTGGCTAACCAGGGGTTAAATACACTGGGGTAAAGGCTGTTTACCCTGGGATTGGGCCAGATCCACTGGTTCTGCGTCTGGTTTGGCAAGACCAGGCCTGATCCCAGCCCTGGGGTTTGGCCTGTATCATCTGAAGTGGACAACACAAGGCCAGGGGGAACACGGGACTTTTGGTCTGTGCAGACAACCCTCTAGTAGACCTCCTGAATTTAATCTCCACCTTTGCAGGTATGAAGACCATCATGTTTCTCTGCCATTTTGCTCTTAGCCAGCTCAAAAATGTGTGTTTTGTCCAACTTGATAGACAAATGTGTGAGCTACAGCCACTACTGTGTCTTCAGAAATGGAAAGCCACCACTGATTCATTATCCCAGTATGCACTACTAGGTATAACCTGGTACCTACATACCTAACCATCTGCCATCTCCAATTTGGGATGGCAAACCTTACGGCCACAACGTCAGTCCTAATTTTTGCATTTTCCTGCTTTCTTCCCCCATCCGTTGCCTTTTCGTACCACCTACTCTGATGAATATCTCTGGATATCATGAAGGCTTCCACACTTTAGTGGCATTTTGGTTGACCCTAAATAAAACCATTGCTTTCACTCTGAATTTCATTTCTTCCTCAGTAAATCTGCTGAAAATATAAAGGAGATTTTTAAAAAAGAAAAAGAAAACAAAAGAACGATAAAACATTCCATACTTTCAATGCCAACATTCACAGCTAGGCCTGCTCCACCACCCACTACTCTTATCTAAAGATTAAGGAACAAACTGTTTCATAGTCCATTGTTCAAATTTTATTGCTCTCCAATCAAATGGGTCAAGGGAAGAGAGAAATGGCTACTTAAAAGCAGTGAAATCAAGAGAAAGATTGGTCTTCCCCCAACCTGGCTCCCTCTAGATATGTTGGACTACACTTCCCACCATACTAGAGATGATGGAAGTTGTAGTCCAACACACCTGGAGGGGGTTGGGTTGGGGAAAGGTGATGAATCATTTTTAACTTGCTTTTCTATCAGCAAAGCAGCTTACTCCGTCCAACAGAATGTCTTATAATTGAACTTAAAAGTCAATAAATATAAAATACAAATACAACGTTTATTTAAGAATGCCAATTGGAAAACAGCAATGCCGATCAATTCTCTTTTTGAACAAAAAAGAAAACAGCAGATCACATTTTAAAAAGAAAGGTTCATAGAGGTGAAGGATGTTTGAGGGGTGAGAGAGGTAATCTCACCCTACAGCTTTGAAATCAGCACCAGAACTTTGCATTGAACCTGGGAGAGAGGAGGAAATCCCAGCCAGTACAGTAGAGAAAAGACTCAAGTGATAAGACCTGGGCTGAATCTGTACTGCAGAATTAATGCAGTTTGACACTGTTCTAACTGCCATGAAGCAATGCTATGGAATCCTGGGCTTTGAGGTTTTGTGAGACATTGAGCCTTCTCTCTCAGAGAACTCTGGTACTTCACTAAACTACAAATCCCAGGATTCCATAAGATGGATCCAGGACAGTAAAGCAGTGTCAAACTGCATTAATTCTGCAATGTGGCAGCAGCCCAAATCGTTGTATGCCAGGGATGCCCATGTTTTGGATCCATCAAATTTCCACACCGTTTTTAAAAGCAGCCCAATGCAGAGAAGACTCTGACATTTCCATCAGGTGCAACCCGGGATAGAACTAATACATGGATACATGGTATCAGTCAGATCAGGTGTCCTGAGGACAGACCACAATTGATGAAATCAGCCAAAATTAATTGAAGGCATTCCTAGACTTTGGGCACAAAGGGAATGGGCATTTGTGGATTGTGCATTCAGCTGCATCCCCCAAATCTTGCACCTGCTTCTTTGGGGGAGAGAAAGACCCCATACCAAACAAAGGGCCTATCCTCATTGCACTTAAGACTAATGCAGGGGTAGGCAACCTTTCCCCTTTAAGGGCCGAGGGACTTCAGCTCCCAGAATCCCAGGAGCTATTGGCCAACATGGGACTATTGGCCAACATGGCTGAGGCTTCTGGGAGCTGAAGTCCCTCGGCCCTTAAAGGGGAAAGGTTGCCTACCCCAGGACTAACGGGATCCCTGGACAACAGTATCATATCTGGACTTTCAGCCAAATAAGCCTCATTCATGTTCAAAGTGATCTCAGATACTATCATCCCTGCTGCTCACTTCATGAGGCCACATGATGGAAATGGGAAGTAGGGCTGTAATCTGTGTCCCAATGACACATCAGACCCATGTGGCTTGACTCAGTAATTTCTTATGTGCATGACAAACCCTGGGAAAAAAGCATTTTTAATCTTATGAAACCATGTGACACCTAAAAGCCAAAAACCCACATGGTGGAACAGACAGTTTCCTCATTGCTTCCTGGGACTGGCCTTCCAAAAGTGGACAGAAGGACAGTGCTCAGTCAACATCACTAGTGCAAAATGACCCAGAAGACTGTATCATGGTTTTGGGTATTCAAGGTCAATGAGAGAGCCAGGTAAAGAACAGGCACAGTTGCACATCCTTTGACCACAGAGTAATAGAATCACAGCGTTTCACAAAAATTCAAATTCACTGTGTAGTGTAAGGTGGCCAGAGTAAAAACTGGAAAGGGCTTCTCTTGTTGTTGCTGTTCACCTTCAAGTCGCTTCTGACTTATGGTAAGCCTAAGGTGAACCTATCATGAGGTTTTCTTGGCAAGATTTGTTCAGAGGGGGGCTGCCTTTGCTTTCCTTTGAGGCTTGAGAGAGTATGACTTATGGGTTTCCATTGCTGAGCAGGGATTCGAACCACAGTCTCAAGAGTGGTAGTCTAATGCTCAAACCACTACACCATACTGGCTCTCATGGGCTTTTCTATCCTCCTCCTCCTGGAGAAGAGACAGTTAAGAGGTGATATAATAGCCCCGTATTTGAAGGGATGTCATTTTGAGGAGGGCTCTAGAGTAATACTCATAGAATCCTAGAATTGGAAGAGACCACAAGGGCCATCCAGTCCAACCCCCTGCCATGCAGGAACCCACAATCAAAGCATCCCCGACAGATGGCCATCCAGCCTCTGTTTAAAAGCCTCCACAGAAGGAGACTCCACCACTCTGCAAGGGAGTGTTTTCCACAGTCGAACAGCTCTCACTGTCAGGAAGTTCCTCCTAATGTTGAGGTGGAATCGCTTTTTCTGAAGCTTGCATCCATTATTCCGGGTCCTGTTCTCTGGAGCAGCAGAAAACAAGCTTGTTCCCTCCTCAATATGACATTCCTTCAAGTATTTAAACAGGGCTATCATATCCCCTCTTAACTGTCTCCAGGCTAAACATACCAAGTTCCCTAAGTAGTTCCTCATAGGGCATGGTTTCCAGACCCTTCACCATTTCAGTCGCCGTGCTCTGGATACGATCATTTTTCAACATCCTTTTTGAATTGTGGTGCCCAGAACTGGACACAGTGTTATTCCAGATGGGGCCTGACCAAAGCAGAATACAGTGGCACTATTATTTTCCTTGATCTAGATCAGGGGTAGGCAACCTGTCCCCTTTAAGGGCCGAGGGACTTCAGCTCCCAGAATCCCAGGAGCTATTGGCCAACATGGGACTATTAGCCAACATGGCTGAGGCTTCTGGGAGCTGAAGTCCCTCGGCCCTTAAAGGGGAAAGGTTGCCTACCCCTGATCTAGATACTATACTTTTATTAATGCAGCCTAAAACTGCATTGGCCTTTTTAGCCGCGGCATCACACTGTGGAGCAAGGTTGTTTTCAGCTGCTCCAGAGAACAGGACCCAGAACAACAGATGCAAGCTCTAGGAAAAGAGATTCCACCTCAACATTAGGAAGAACCTTCTGACAGTAAGGGCTGTTCGACAGTGGAACACATTCTCTCGGAGTGTGGTGGAGTCTCCTTCCTTGGAGGTCTTTAAGCAGAGGCTGGATGGCCATCTGTCAGGGATGCTTTGATACAGAGTTCCTGCATGGCAGAGAGTTGGACTAGATGGTCCTTGTGGTGTCTTCCAACTCTACGATTCTATGATTCTATGGTATGTTTTAAGCTGGTTTTAATGTGTTGTTTTTTTACTGTTTAACTGTGTTTTAACTTGTGTGCTGTTTTTTTATTCTATTTTTCGCTATGTTTTTTAATTTATAAGCTGTTTTGAGTTCCAAACTGGGGGAAAGATGGGATAGAAAAAGCAACAACAACAACAGCCTATTCCCTAGAACTGAGACTCAAGGTACCTTATGTATTTAAACGATTCCAATTAAGAATACACAAAATATCAGCATTAGAGACAAACTAAACTATCAAATATATTAAAAATGTGCATTCTAAAGATGATTTTCAAAAGTTTAAGAATACAGTTTAGAAAAATACAGCACTTAAGAGTCCTTTTGTTAAAAACCTTCGATTCTAAAAACCTGTCTGAATAAAAATGTCTTCACCTTCCAATGGAAGGAGAGCAAAGAGGAGGTCCATTCTAGTCTCCCCAGGGAGGGAATTCCAAGGTCTAGGGGCAGTCACTGTGACTGCATCTACACTGTAGAAAGAATGAAGTTTGACATCATTTTAAGTCATGTACATAGTCAGTCCATGACTTGACTGACTATGTGTCGAATGTTGCTGTCCTTGAGCAAGCAGGGATCACCAGCATTGAGGCCATGCTATTGAAAACGCAGCTGCGCTGGGCTGGGCACGTTTCTAGGATGGAGGACCATCGCCTCCCAAAAATAGTATTCTACGGTGAACTCGCCACGGGTCAGCATAAGAGGGGCACTCCAAACAAGCAATACAAGGACTCCCTGAAACAACATCTCAGGCTCGGCCAAATTGATCACCAACAATGGTCCACCCTGGCCTCACATCGGGAGGCATGGAGACGCACTATCCACAATGCTGCAGCCTTATTTGAGAAGTCACGCTGAACAAGTCTCGAAGAGAAACGACAACGCAGAAAGAATCACAACCCGGAAACATCCACCAAGGAGATCTTCTGCTGTGCTTTCTGCAACCGGACTTGTTTATCTCGGATTGGCCTTTTTAGTCATCAGCGCGCTTGCAAAAAGCGTGAGATGAGTCCTTCCTGAATCTTCGTTTGCGAAGAAAAGCCAGAGAGAGAGAAAGTCATGTAGCTCCATCCTATGGAATCCTGGGATATGTAGTCTTTAGGCTTCTCTGTCAATGAGGGCTGGTACAAATCCCAAGCTACTTTACAGTGGGCCCTTGGTATCTGCTGGGGTTTGGTTCCAGGGGCCCCTGTGGATACCAAAATCCGTGGATACTCAAGTCCCATGAAATACAATGGCATAATAAAATGTTGTCCCTTATATAAAATAGTAAAATCAAGGTTTGCTTTTTGGAATTTATATTAAAAATATTTTCAAGCCATGGAAGGTTGAATCCATGGATAAAGAATTTGTGGACAAGGAAGTCTGGTTGTATTTTTACAGTTTAGAAGCATTCCTCAGAAGGAAGGCCCTTTCTCCTACTCTCACAAGCCATATCTGTGGTGGTGGTGGGACAGAGAAGACCTCAAGGATCTCAGAAGTGGGGCAGGCTCTTATGGGGAGATACGGTCTGTCCGATAGCCAGAACCTAAGCTCTATAGCCATACCTTTAATGATTATGTAAAAGAGGGAATTTCAAAAGGTGCTGCTTGTTAGCAGGTTGTATGACAAGCCATAGCTACAGTTAGCCCTCAGTAGCCACAGATTCTATATCCACGGATTGAAGCATCCATGGCTTGAAAATATAAATTCCAAAAAGCAAGCCTTGATTTTTGCCATTTTATATAAGGGACACCATTTTACTATACATTGTACAGTCATCCCTCCACATTTGCAGATTTGACTTTTGCAGATTTGATTATTCATGGATTGTATTATTATATTCTCTCTAGGAATCGCTAGGTCCTCCAGTGCAACTTGATGGTCAACTTTAACCAAAAGCGGCACTGAAAGACCTATAGATTCTTAGAGACAGCACTCCACTAGGCATTTGTAGCTCCTCCAGCACAGTTCTATGGTCAATGTCTGACAGATATTGACCACAGATTGCACTGGAGGACCTAGAGATTCATAGAAAGGTGATCTCTTAAGTAAAAACATAGTGTTTATGTTATTTGCGGTTCTTCCACTTTTACAGGGGTTCTGTGCCCCTAACCCCAGTGAATGTGGAGAGACCACTGTATTTAATACAACTTGAACATCGACAGATTCTGGTATCCACGAGGGGTCCTAGCACCAAACCCCAGCGGATAACAAGGGACCCACTGTACTGAAATCACACACACCCTTCTCGCCATTAAAGGTACAGAGACAATCTCCAGTTTTTGCTCTGGCAACTCTAGTAATCCTCTGGAGAATGCCTGAACAGGGCTTTAGCGAAGTCAATTTGCACTGCTGTGTTTCCGTACTAGGCATTTGATTGCACAATGGGACTTTTAACATAATCCACCAAAGACTAGAATAATAAAATCTTGAAAGGCCATTTCTGCTGAGTTTTCAGGTTTTGTATGTGATCACGGCAGGGGAGGGAGGGGGCAAGGTAGTGAGTTTCCAGACCCAAGCCAGCCAATTTGCTTTACACTCTGTAAGCAACTCAAAGAACAAGGCAAGAGTAGCCCACTCACTGTGCCAGAGCCCTCTCAACCCCCCGTGCCACCTGGCGCTAGTGGAAAGGTCAGCTTTATAGATTGGCTTTGCAAAGTAGACCTGTAGCATGCCATCCCATTCCCCCCTTGCTTATATTAGCCACAGGTGGTCAGCAGCTGGACCCAGAGGGAGATGCAGGGGACGGACTTAGGAAAACATGTTGTCACTCTGGAACAACATGGTTTGAGCATCGGTCAACAGATGGGGTGAATGGAGTAGAGTGGGAAGACGGCAACCACACCCGGGGCCATGTAGGGACAGCTGAGCTCTGGCTCATGCCGCTGCCCCAGGGAGCTGGCGACATTTAACCAGAGAATTTGTCTCAAGAACAATGCAAGCCAAGCTCTCCAGGCAGTTGCTAAGGGAACTATTTTAAGGCATCGGGAACAGTAAGATCCCATGAACAACAACGATGGGGGAGCTTTGACCACCCCACCGCACACACAACGGAGAAAAAAGAGGGACGGTTGGAGTTTCTTAATGAGCGCTAGGATTTTAGGGCTGGAAGAATCTTTTTAAAAAGTTGGTCCTCATACAGTATACCCCCTTTCTAAAGAAGATGAAGAAGAAGAGACATGAAAGAGAGGAGGTACCTTGCAAATATTCTCTTTTTTGTGTGATGATTCATGTGTGATGTGATGATTCATAAGTGCTAGAAATACTAAAGGTTGGAGAAAGTACACTTTTCCTGCAACTACAACCCCCACCATCCTTACGTCCTAGGACTTGTAGTCTAAAGAAGAAAGAAGGAAGGAAAAGAAAAGGGAACTCTCCCAAACTCTATGGAAAACACACCATGGTACCGCCCTTGCTAGATTGCATTGCTCCCAAATTCAAGTATGAAGACATTACAGGAAATTTTAGGCATGAATGGATGATCAAGTTTAGGGAAAAAGTGGTGACCATATTCTCAGGCTGCCCAGGGTGACTTGGAGGACTGGAACAGGAGTGGGACATTTATGTAGGACCCCCTGCAATGCCCCCTGCATTTATGGGGCTATGGCAAGCAATGTGGCAGAAGCAGGGTAGGTGTAAACATTGCACACAGAGGCTGAGGCAGAGGCAGAGGCCTCTTGTTTTGGGCTGCCTGATGTACAGTTTGGAAAAGTTAGTTTTTGTACTACAACTCCCAGAATCCCCCAGCCAACACAGCCGGTGGCTGTGTTGGCTGGGGGATTCTGGGAGCTGAATCTATAAAAAGTAACATTTCCATGCTCCAGACTAGATTGGATTGTCCTAGTCCCCAGCAGCCCTGCATGTGCTCCTTCTTGTTTTCTATAACACCCCGTCCCTTAAACATACACACCTCATGCATGCTGTTCCTTTTCTGCACAAATTCTTACACAACCCATACCTGTTCTGTACATCTATGCAGTATTCACAGGGTCATTTTTTTTAACTTAACTTCATGTGCTGTTTTTATTTTATTTTATTGCACTGGAGGCCTCAATTCCTCTGTTAGACAAAGCTGGCAGCTTGTGTATAGGGAGGCATGCATTTTGCAAGTCTCATTCATCCAGCTGGGGCTGCTATGAAGGAGGATGAGATATAAATCTAAGCAAATCAAATCAGTCAATTCTCAACATGGGAAAAATAACCTGCAAAATCTGGTTCCTTAAACTTTGATGTTGTTATTTGCTGCCAAGTCAGCGTTGACTTATGTCAACCCTATGAATAAGAGGTCTCCATGAGCCTTGGTCATGAACAACACTAGAACCATAGAATCATAGAGTTGGAAGAGACCACAAGGGCCATCCAGTCCAACCCCCTGCCATACAGGAACTCAAAATCAAAGCATCCCCAACAGATGGCCATCCAGCCTCTGCTTAAAGACCCCCAAAGAAGGTGACTTCACCACACTCCGAGGAAGGAGTGTGTTCCACTGTCAAACAGCTCTCACTGTCAGGAAGTTCCTCCTAATGTTGAGCTGGAATCTTTTTTCCTGGAGCTTGCACCCATTGTTCTGGGTCCTGTTTTCTGGAGCAGCAGAAAACAAGCTAGCGCCCTCCTCAATATGACATCCCTTTAAATATTTAAAGAGGGCTATCATATCCCCTCTTATCCATCTCTCCTCCAGGCAAAACATACCCAGTTTCCTAAGTCATTCCTCATAGGGCATAGTTTCCAGACCCTTCACCATTTTAGTCGCCCTCCTCTGGACACACTCGTTTCTCCACATCCTTTTTGAATTCTGGTGCCCAGAACTGGACACAGTATTCCAGGTGGGGCCTGACCAAAGCAGAATAAAGTGGCACTATTACTTCCCTTGATCTAGATACTATACTTATACTAATGCAGCCTAAAATTACATTGGCCTTTTTAGCTGCGGCATCACACTGTTGACTCATGTTCAACTTGTGGTCCACTAGGACGCCTAGATCCCTTTCACATGTAGTCTCCTTAACCCAGGTGTCCCCCATCTTATATCTATGCATTTTATCTTTTTGCCCTAAGTGCAGTACCTTACATTTCTCTGTGTTGAAATTCATTTTGTTAGCTTTGGCCCAGAACATTCTAATCTATTAAGATCATTTTGAATTTTCATGCTGTTCTCTGGGGTATTAGCTATTCCTCCTAATTTGGTGTCATCTGCAGATTTGAGAAGCATGCCCCCTATTCCTTCATCCAAATCTTTGATAAAGATGTTGAATAGCACTGGACCCAGGACAGAATCCTGTGGCACACCAATGGTCACTTCTCTCCAGGATGAAGAAGAGGAGCCATTGCTGAGCACCCTTTGGGTTCAGTCAGTCAACCAATTACTAATCCACCTAACAGTTGTATTGTCTAGCCCACGTTTTACTATCTTGTTTGCAAGAATATCGTGGGGGACCTTGTCAAAAGCCTTACTGACATCAAGATATGCTATGTCTACCGCATTCCCTTCATCCAGCAAGCTGGTAATTTTATCAAAAAAAGAGATTAGATTAGTCTGGCATGACTTGTTTTTGAGAAACCCATGTTGACTTTTAGTGATTATGGCATTCTCTTCTAAATGTTCACAGACTCTCTGTTTAATGAACCTTTCTAGAATCTTTCCTGGTATTGATGTCAGACTAACTGGGCGATAGTTGTTGGGATCCTCTTTTTTCCTTTTTTTGAAGATGGGACAATGTTTGCCCTCCTCCAGTCTGCTGGGACTTCTGTTCTCCAGGAGTTCTCAAAGATTATTGCCAGTGGCTCTGAGATTACATTTGCCAGTTCTTTTAATATCCTTAGATGTAGTTCATCTGGTCCTGGAGACTTAAATTCATTGAGGTTAACCAGGTATTCCTGTACCACCTCTTTACTTATTCTGTGCTGCATTTCCCCTATTGTGTCCTCTGCTCCATTTCCCTCAGGTTGAACACCCTTTTCCTTTTGTGAGAAGACTGAGGCAAAGAAAGTGTTGAGTAGTTCTGCCTTTTCTCTGTCTCCTGTTAGAATTTCTCCATCTTCTCTGCACAGTGGCCCTATCATTTTCTTCTTCTTTCTTTTGCTACAGACATACCCAAAAAGCCCTTTTTATTGTCCTTAACTCCTCTAGCAAGCCTGAACTCATTCTGTGCTTTGGCTTTCCTGACTTTACCCCTACATGTGCTAGCTATTTGTTTGAATTCCTCTTTAGTGATTTCACCTCTTTTCAATTTCTTATACATCTCCCATTTAAAACTTAGTTCAGTTGAAAGTTCTTTTGTCATCCAACCCGGCTTCTTGAGACATCTCCCAATTTTCCTTCTCACTGGAACAGTTTGAGATTGTGCCTTCAGTATCTCCCTTTTGAGAAACTCCCATCCATCCTGAACTCCCTTCTCCTTTTGTATTCCTGACCATGGGATCACTCTCAGTGTTTCCCTAAATTTGCTGAAATCAGCTCTCCTAAAGTCTAGAATGAGTGTTTGACTATGCCTAGCTTCTCCTTTCCACTGCATAAGAAACTCCAGGAAAACATGATCACTCCACCTAAGGATCCCACCACTTGCACCCCACTGACCAGGTCATCCCTGTTGGTTAGGATCAAATCTAAAATAGCTGATCCCCTTGTTGCCTCTTTCACCTTTTGGACAAAGAAATTGTCTTCAAGGCAAGTGAGGAATTTGCTAGACCTTGGAGTATTGGCTGAGTTTGACTTCCAGCATAGTTGAAGTTACCCATCACTACTACATTTCTCCTTTCTGAGTGTGTGGCCATCTGTTCTAGAAAGGCATAATCCAATTCTTCAATCTGACTTGGGGGTCTGTAGTAGACTCCCACTATAACATCTCTGTTGTTTCCTTCCCCTTTAATTTTTATCCAGATGCTCTCCACCTGATTCCCAGGATTTAAGTCATGGATTTCTTCACAGGTGTAAACATCCCTGACATATAATGCTATTCCTCCTCCTTTCCTGTTTGGCCTATTTCTCTTAAAAAGGTTATACCCTTCTATTCCTACATTCCAATCATGAGACTTATCCCACCAGGTTTCAGTGATGCCTATTATATCATATTTGCTTTGTTGTGCTAAGAGTTCAAGTTCATCTTGTTTATTTCCCATGTTCTGTGCATTAGTGTATAGACATCTAAGAGCATGTGTCCTTCCCACTTGCTGCCTGTGTGGGGTTTTTTGCCTCCCACTGTTGAGCCCTTGCATCATTTGCCTTGTTCCCTCTATAATACTTTTACCATTATGTCCGGCCCATGATATATTCCTGCCTTCCCAGATACTGTCTCCTTCCCCAACCTGATTCAGTTTAAAGCCCTCCTGATCAAATGTTTGAGATTATTGGCAAAAAATGCTTCTGCTTACTGGTGTGAGATTCAGCCCATCTCTTGCTAGAAGTCCACCCTCATGGAACCGCAGCCCATGATCCAAGAATCCAAATTGCTCTGGGCGGCACCATGATGGAGCCAGTTATTCACATCTGCTATCTTTCTCTCCCTTCCTGGACCATGCCCTTCAACTGGGAGAAGAGATGAGATAACAACCTGTGCATCCTGCTCTTTCAGCTTCCTACCCAAAGCCTCATAATCTTTCCTGATATTCTGAAGACTATGCCTTGCAGTATCATTGGTTCCCACGTGGACCAAGAGGAAGGGGTAATGGTCAGTAGGCCTGACAAGTCTTGCCAGTCTCAAAGTCATATCATGGATTTTTGCCTCAGGAAGACAACACACCTCCCAGGACATCTTGTCAGGGCCACAAATCACTCCTTCTGTACCCCTCAACAAGGAGTCCCCAACCACCACCACACGCCTCCTCTGAGGCTTAGCAGTGGCTGTTCCCTGCGGTGGTACTCTTCGGGTCCCCTGCACTGTCCCTGAGGACTGTCCCTGCTGCTCTTCTTCTTCATCCTTGGTAAGGGAGAGAGCTTCAAATCGATTCTGTAGCTGCAAGCTCCCAGAACGATCTCTGGTTTCCCTACTTCTGTGTGTGACATTCCTCCAGGTGTCCACCTCCTGTGTGCATGAAATGACCTCCTCCTCAACAACTTCCTCTGTGTGGTCCCCATCCAAGACCGTTCTGTTCAGCACTGTTCAGGTTTTGAAATTTGGGGCTGTGGCTTCCTTTACTGAGTCAATCCATCAGTAGTGTGGTTTTCCCCTTTCCTGACTGCTTTCCATTCTACTGAATATTATCATCTTTTCCAGCAAATCATGTCATCTGATGTCCAAAGTATAACAGCCCCAGTTTAGTCATTTCTTTAGAGTATCTTGTTTTAAAATTAGCCTTCCACTCATGATTACACTCCTTATTTGATCATGACTGTGACATCTGGTGGTTTTGAGGGGGAGTCTTTTAACTCAGGAAACACTGAAAAAACTTTCCAACCTTTTGTCCCTAAACAGCAGCATTAAATTGTATCTCCTGCTGGTTCAAAGACCTTGCTTGCCCTGTTTATGCCAAGGATTTAGCCAGAGAACTTGGGCAGGTCAAGCAGAGATCTGCCTATTGTTAGAGATTGCTGAAAGAAATTTATGCAAAAGACAACATTCAAAATCCACAAAACAGTGATACTTTATAGGATTAACCAAAATGCACAAAATACATATTGCAAGCTTTCAGAGCCCCACTGGCTTCTTTGTCAGGCAAACATGTTAAAAATCATAGAAAGAAAAAAATGATAGTATTAGCCACAGCCACTGCTGGGTATGTTTTCTGCAAAAGAGGGATGGAACAAGAGGAATAGAGAAGAGGCAAGAAGGAACTGGAAGAAGTCACAGAAAGGAAAGATCCATCAGGGCATAGGAGCTGAATTTGAATGGGTACCTATGCAAGGAAAACCTTGAATGGGTACCTATGCAAGGAAAAGATCCATCAGGGCAAAGGAGCTGAATTTGAATGGGTACCTATGCAAGGAAAACCAAGTGTGTACAGAATCACACTTGTAGAGTTGGAAGGCACCCAGTCCAACCTGCTACTGGTATAGGAAACACAGCTAAAGCATTCCTGACAGATGGCCATCCAGCTTTTGTTTAAAAATCCTCAGTGAAGAAGAATGCATCATTCTCAATGGCATTCCATTCCATTGCTGAACATCAGGAAGTCTTCCCATAGAAAACTGGTGAATGTCAAGACTTATCAGAGATTAAGAATTTGTCCAAAAGACCAAGACCTTCTGCTTCTTGCTTCTAATTTTTGGTCAGCCCTGTGGTACCTAAGTGTCATGAGGAATAGCCTGGGGAAAACAGGTATTACTTTTCCCCAGACAAACCAAGGCAAGGAGTCACCAATGTGGGTTGCATCATTTGCATTCTGTGTTAAATCAGTTTAAATCAGAGCCTGGATATATTTACTGTTTGGTCTACAACTTTCAGAATCCCACAGACAGCCTTGTCAATGCTCATGCTAGCTGGAAAGTACTTATTCATATGTATATCACAAACATGTTATACATACACATTGATTCACACACACACACACACACACACAATGAATCTATCTCTCTTGAATGTTTTCTATATATCACATATTTAATCTCTCTCTCCTTCTAGACATACGTGTGAGATTGATTGATCAATGGATAAGTATGCATATATCCATACATACATGCAAATATATATATGCACATATGTGAATTGCATATTTATGTTGTATATATAGCACATGTATGTTGTGGACACACACATCAGTCTTGAACCTTCTTCAGCATTTCAGTATTCCAGGACATACAATATTGGACTTACAAGTAGCAGTTCTAGAACAAAACAAAACAAAACAAAACAAAACAAAAATCAAAGAAAGACTAGGAAAGAACAGCTGACCCATTTGCAGAGGTATGAACAAAGATAATGGTTTCAGGGTACACCACGAATCTAAATACACAAGTCTTCTGAGAGGAAGTTTTGAATCCAAGGGAAGTGACTTTTGATAAGTAGATTTATTCTTTTCACATGTCAATACTAACTGATAACTTTAAAGACTTGGAAGATCAACTTCACTTCATATAACTCTTTCAAAAATTTATGGCCAGGGTCATGATTTGCATCCTCCTGTATCTTATTACATTCTATTCCACTCACTCAACTGTTTCTATGTACTTTAAAAACCATGTGGTTTTAATATTACTCCATCAGTCATCTGAGGAAGTGGGCTGATATCCATGAAACTATGTTAAAAAATAAATTAGCGAGTCTTAGCTAGATTCCTTTTTCTCTTAACTTTTTTTCCTTTTTACACACGCACACACGCACACACACAGCATGATACACACAAAGAGACACGTAGTTTATACCATACACAGATACATATGTATCTAAACATATTGGGTTTTTTGTGTGTATGTGTGTATTTATAATTTATATTAGAAGCACAGCAAAGAAGAAATTTATGTGCACACAAGAAAAAACTGAGCACTATTTTCAGCATGGAAGTCTGTGTATGCACTGTGGCATGAATTTGGACACACCTACCCCTAGTCAAAGAGGATGCAAACACCTAATAACTCATTATAAGTCTAGAAATTTTAGTCAAAAAAAGTGACACACACCCCCCATAGCAACAGTAATAATAAGTACATTTCTATGCCGCTGATCAGTGTACTAGCACTCCCTGAGTGGTTTACAATCTGTAAGTCAATTGCTCCCAACAAGCTGGGTACTTTTTTGTGGGTTTTTCGGGCTGTGTACTCATTTTACCAACCTATGAAAGGATGGAAGGCTGAGTCAACTTTGGACCCCTACCTGGGATCAAACTCACAACCTTGTGCCTGCAGTACTGGCATTTAACTAGTATGCCACCAGGGCTCCCTATCAAGGCTGTGGTGCTGCTTCTGATGTTTTTGAGTGCCTGAGTAGGAAAATGGAAGTGGTGGCAGCTCTTGGGCACCTCCCCTCAAAGGACCACCAAGAGGAATCAGGCTTTGAAGGATATGATAAGACATTTGTGTATGTTTGTCCACTTTTCTGGATTAAAATTAGGTACAGTTATCACATTATTGTTAAAGGCTATAATCACTGCTAATGTAGGGGCTAAACAGATGGCCCCTAAGGGGCGGCATCCCGCTGCCCCTTTCCTTGCTGGATTGGGCCTACAGCAACCACATGCCATGGCCCCAATCTGGCACTTTGCTGCTCCAAAAACAGCTGGCAAATGCTGCTCCTTTTTGGAGTGGCAAAAGGCTGCCCTTGCTGCAGCAGCGGCTTTTCTGCGCTCCTTTGGCGCAGTGTGTCTGCAAGCTGTGCCAAGGGGGCACCCTGACGCCACCTGCCATGCACTGGGGCACGCAGCATGACAGCAGCATCAGGGAGTAGTCGGGGCGGCTGGCATGCGGTCGCCGCACCCCGACTCCACTCCCAGGCCAGTCCTTTTGGCCAGTCTGTACAAGGTGGTAGTCACTATTTTCTTTGCCTTGCTTTTTCATTCTTTTTAACACATTGTGTTTTCTTAGCCCCACCTGTGTCTGGTTGCCTCCCCACACACACACACCACACAGTCACAATTTATCCATCCAGCCATTAGGGTGAGTACTAACCATTATGCATACACAAATTTTGTAAGTTCCTTGTCATCGTTTTCCTCTGCCTCATCCTTTACATCCTTTGTTACATGCTCCTATGTTTTACCCATGACTTATCCGTGGGTCATATCAAAATCCATAATTTTGGCCCCCAAACTTGCCCTTGATTTTATACATCAGGCCAACCTATAGTCAAGTATATATAGTATATATGCTTTAAAGTTATTATTATGACCAGCACACATACACCCTCTTTCCCCTTGCAATATATGGCAGGCTCCTTACTCCGGCAACGTGTGCAGCGGCTCTGATCATATTCCAACAGCTCTGAGGGGCGCAGGCGCTCTTTTGAGGATGGTTTCCAACGCTCCTGCTGCAACCGGATGCGTGCTGCTTCATCCTTGGCGAAGGCTCCTAGGTCCTGAGTATAGCGGCCATACATCTGGCAAAGACACAACAAAGAAGGATCAAGCACACTGCCTAACAAAGAAGGAGAAGATGGATTGATTCACAATCCCACAGAGGTCTGGGAAGGAGCATCACCTGCCTCTGGGATTCAAGCATCAGCCTTCCCAATGATGGTTTGGACTATTCCACTACACAACAGGATAGAAATGTTGGTCCAAGTTCCAGCAATATAGGAAAATACCTGAAAATTCAATGGTGGACAGCCGTGGCAGCAATGAACCCACCCCATGTTTTAATTTGAACTTTAAAGAGGCTATCTAAGGTGCTATTCCCTATCGCCTGTATAACTCCAGGACCTTGGACAGTTCTTTAAGGTAGGATTACATGGGAGCCATCAGAATTCTCTAGCTCACCATACAGAATTGTACTCCTTCCAAAGTTTCCAGGCTCTGATTCAGACATGTAAGATCCATTTAGAACCCACCACCTAGAGCCAAGTGGAAAAACCATACATTTAAAGTTAAAGAGCAGGGTGCCTCTGAACCATGGATGTAAATATTAGCCTATTTTGTTCTACATGTGAAAATGAATGATTGCAAAAGTTTTCTCCCTGCTGGAAGAGATAAGAGCTTTTGTGCTTTTTTCATTGGAGATGGATGTGGGTAAACAGTAAAAAGTATTTAATAAACCCATAGGTCATCTCAAGAACAAACAAACAATATTTAAAACATTACCAAATGCATACAAACGGTATTAAATTTGAAAGAAAGGGAAGGGACACCTATTACATAACTATTTTCATCAAACATTTTTTCCTTCCCCTCACCCCAAACTGGCTTCCTTCACTACAAAACCTTTGCAGAACTATAATCTTTTGTGTCACTCTAAATGGTTAGAGTCCTGCAGAAGAAAATTCAATTTGTGCTCAACCTCCCACCCCATTTTCCATATTCTTATAAGGAGATGGAGGGTTAGTGATTTGGGATTTCTTGGGGGGGGGGGTTGTGCAAATGATTAAATGCACAAAAAAAGGAGGGATGGTTAAACAAAGGAATTGGGGATTTTATACAAGATAATTATTATCTTTGGTCAAAATACTTGAGTATTTTAACAATTATTGTAAATTTTAGCCATAAAATTTAAAAAGATATATAAAAAAAACCTTGGGTATTTTGCACAAATGATTTCCGCACATAGACAAAGTCCCGAAGTGTGAAAAATGTTACAGTAGCCGACCATGTCTCAAGAGGGTGGCTCCCTGCAATAAGCGAGAATGAGAAATATATTTTCTGTCTCTGCGCTGAGCACAGCCTGAGCCACAGAACTTGTTTTCAATATAAAGCCGAGTCCCACTCATGGCTACTCAAAGCTATCTTCCTTTCAAAAGCTTCATTAAGGCAACCAAACTCATTTTGTTGTTTGCTAGAAGCAAAAGTGGGATGAGGAAATGCACCGTGAACAAGAATTCCCTTCCTTTAAACTGCACACACAAGTCTCTCTTTTGGAGCACTGAGAAATGTGCCAGTTCATCTCCAGCTAGAAAAGACCCAAACTCTCTCCTTGCTGAACAGTCACTGCTTGTCAAGGAAAAGCAACCCCAAGAACATATGCTTCCACAGGGTCATTTTTTAAAAATTATTTTTATTGTGCTTTCATATATTGCAGATATATATATTACAAATATAATTTCATTATGGTTTCATATGTTACAACAGTATTACAGCATTAATATATCAATTCACATTCCATCATTATTTAATTTTCAAGTATCTTCCTTCTTTCTGTTTCCCCCATCCCCTTCTGTTAGACTTTACTCTTAGTTGCATCCTTAAAGTGTGCATTTTAGGTTCTTTATGTAGGACAAAGTTTGCATGATATACCTTTGCTTTTAATGTAAATTGAACATCTAACATACATTGTTGATATCCTTGTTATAGAATATATTATTTTTACCATTACCTAACTTCTTTCTTTTTTCCTGTTTATACCCGGTTAGGTACAATACCCTTTTTTGTTGTCTACATTTCAGCTTATCAATATTCTTCCTTCATTTACTTATTCATGTCTAGTACAACTCGTCCCTTATACATAAAGTTATCTGTTGATTGTTATGGACCTTGCTTTAACTTCTTTTATATCTCATATTATTTATTTATATGACATGCTAATCTTGACCTTCCTTTTCTCAATTCCAAATGTTTTATTAATAATCATATTTTCCTCTACTTGATCCAGAGTAATCATCTATTTGATCCATCTCACTTTTCATAACAACTTCCCAATCTTCTTTCCATTTTTTCATCGGGTTCCCATTTATTAAGTATGTAAGCCTGTCCATCTCAATCATATCTAATATTTTATTTAGGCAGTCATCTATCGTAGGTATTTTAAGTCTTCTCAATTTCTGTGTAATTGAAAGTCTGGCCACTGGCCACAGGATCATTTTCTAAGCTAGCATTTTTTCCCCCCACCCCACCCAACAAATTGATGTAAATCCCAAGTCTCTGCAGGAGAAATTGATAGAGCCCTTGCATCTCCTTCTACTCAAAGCAGGGCTGTGGAGTCAGAGCCATGGGGTCAGAAGCAATTTTGGGTGGAGTTGGTAGAAATGTACTGACTCTGGAGTCAAAATAAAAACTTACAATATTGTAACACTATATGGCAAATCATAGAATCATAGAATCATAGAGTTGGAAGAGACCACAAGGGCCATCCAGTCCAACCCCCTGCCATGCAGGAACTCCCAATCAAAGCATCCCCGACAGATGGCCATCCAGCCTCTGCTTAAAGACCTCCAAGGAAGGAGACTCCACCACTCTCCGAGGGAGTGTGTTCCACCATCAAACCGCCCTTACTTGCGTTTTATACTTAAATTAATATATTTTATGTCCTATGAATCTAAGTAGCCTGATGATTCACATGGTGGTGATGAAATACTTTCTGCTAGCATTTTACTACAGTAGACTTGGTATTACAGCATGTAAAGAGATCTTGTAGCACCTTTTGAGACTAACTGGAAAAAAAAGTTCGCAACATGAGCTTTCATAGACTTAAGTCTGCAAAAGTTCATGCTGCCAACTTCTTTCTTTCAGTTAGTCTCAAAGGTGCTACAAGATCTCTTTACATACTGATTTTACAGACTAACATGGTTATATCTTGGTATTACAGGTTGAGTCTCCCTTATCTGGAATTCCAAAATCCAAAATACTCCAAAATCCAAAACCTTTCTCATGGATGGCTGAGATAGTAACACTTTTGCTTTCCAATGAAACACAAACTTTGTTTCATGCACAAAATTATTTAAACTATTACGTTTAAAATTACCTTCAGGCTATGTGTATAAGACATAAATGACTTTCATGTTTGGACTTGGATCCCATCTCGAAGATATCTCATTATATATGTGCATATATTTCAAAATCCCCCAAAATCTGAAATCTGAAACAGTTTTGGGTCCCCAGCTTTTCAGATAAGAGAGAGTCAACCTATACCATTAGCAGACATTTGCCATTTAGGAAAGAGTCAGAGTTGTTCAGTAAAAAAACAGAGGAGTCAAAATTGAAAGCTTGGCATAGGGACTCCACAGCCCTGTTGCAAAGACTGGATTTCCGAAATCATCAGGCTTTTCAGCTTTTCTTCCACACAAGGATGTTCCTCCTCTAGTTTAAGCCTTCAACTGTTCTCCCCCTCCAGACAGCACCTTCAACCTCCACACACATCCACACACACCACCTTCCTTGCTAAATTCTCCTGGCTCTTTGGTATTCTGGCCCTGGGGAAGAGGGAAGGGAACGGAAGCCAGGCACTTAATTTCTTGGCAGGGGCTAAAAGGACAGGCTGAATACAGCCACTGACCCTTCTTCAGTGATGGTTTTCCTGTTTGAGAATGCATGCCAGAGCATCCTAGGGATGCAAAGGGACTTCCAGAGGCCATCTGGTATAATATCCTGTCCAAGAACAGATAGGCTTTCACAAGTTCAACCTAGACAAGGAAGAAATAGAAATAGTAAAAGAATTTCCATACCTGGGATCAAACATTGATAGAAATGGGGACTGCAGTCAGGAAATCAGAAGAAGACTAAGAACGGAGAGGATGGCTATGAAAGAACTAGAAAAGATTCTAAAATGCAAAGATATACAACTCAGCACAAAGGTTAGAATCATACAAGCTATTGTATTCCCTACTACCATCTATAGATATGAGAGCTGGACAGTTAAGAAAGATGATAGGAAGAAAATCAATTCATTTGAGAGAATGTGGTGCTGGAGAAGAGTGCTGAGGATCCCATGGACAGCCAAAAGGACAAAAAAGTGGGTCCTACAGCAGATCAAGCCGGAAACCTCCCTGCAAGCCAAGATGACCAAGCTGAGACTGTCGTACTTTGGACACATCATGAGAAAAGAGGACTCTTTGGAAAAACAATAATGCTAGGAAAGGTGGAGGGAAGTAGGAAGAAAGGAAGGCCACATGACAGATGGATGGACTCTATGAAGGAGGTCACTTTGGGTATTAAGGGGTTGGAGGAATTAAGCAGAGCAGTGGAGGACAGAGGGTCTTGAAGATGTCTTATCCATAGGGTCACCATGGGTCAAGATCAACTCGAGGGCAAATAACAACAAAAAATTGTTCTATCAAGGTGGTCTCATACTGGATTAGGGATGTCCCATTTATTTTCCTCTAGAAGGAAACAATCAGTAATTTTAGCAATTTTCTTCCTGTTCCAAGAAAGAGCATTTGTAACTGGGGGCACAACACTTGTACACAGTTGATCTCCACTGAAAACAACATTTACTGTGCAGCAAGTGCTGTTTTCCAGTACACAAAATTTTTGCCTGGAATGTCCCAACTACAGAATTTCTGTGCAGGAAACAATTTTTTTCTGTGCAGAAAAATCCATACAGAAATATTATTTTTTGCAAAGAGAATGCTGTTTTCAGTACATATCAAGCACCTGTCTTGCAAGCACAAGCTGCTTTGTCAATTTTGTGCAGAATAAATCCTGAACTTCATGATTCTTTTCAATCCAGGGTTTTTGTCATCCAGGTTTATGATATTTTGATTTCATTAAAAATAATTTACAACCAGTTCTCTATTCTGTTCTGTAAGATCCATCAGCTGGTTCACATGGAGCACATTCGAAGCCCTTTCCATGTTGTGATTTTTGGGGTGACTGCACTGGGAAAACTGAAGAGGAGGAATCAATGGGAAAAAATGTGTATGGATCTACACTTGCCTACAGCAGAATAAGATGAGATATCAGGGCCAGATACTCTTTAGATAACCCCCTCTCTCACTCCCTCTCTCCCTGTCACTCTCCTTCGTTCTCCTTCCTTTCTTCTTTCCAGCCTGCCTTCCATTCCTGGCAGTAGCTGTCTGCGAAGCTGGATTGATTCTCCTTTCTCCTCTTCCTTAGCCTTCTTGAGTGGTACATGCTGCTGCAGCAGTCAGGGATGGCCAGGAAAGCTTTGGCTTGCTGCTTTTGTTGCCAAAGAGGGCAGCTGGGCATGAATCAAAAGGTGCAACAGTTGGAGCAGGAAGGTGCAGCGAAACCTTTGGTTTTCTGTACCTACAAGAGGTTTGGAGAACCTGACAACTTTTAACCATTACTTTGGGCAAACCGGTACAAATGGCTCAGTGACATCACAGTCAAAACGTTGCTTCAACTAATTCAGGTCTTCAGACTTGATTGAAATTTAGTAGCTTGCAGCTGAGCTGACATTGCTGGGCTGGGCAGGAACTCAAAAAACAATCCAGATCATAGTAGTAGTCCAGGAGTCCTGGTGTTGGAGTGGTTAAATGTCAGCACTGGAGCTAAAAACATTGTGAGTTTGATTCTGCAGGGCTCCAGGTTGACTCAACCGTTCATCCTTTTGTAGGAGTACTGGTTTGTTGGGTGCAATTGGCTTACACATTACAAACTGCTTAAAGAATGCTCGACATTATAAAGCGGTATAGAAATGTAAGTGCTATTGCTATCCTCTTGCTCAGTGTAGGATCTACAATGCAGGATGTAGCAACCTTGCCATCTATCCCCCCATCCCTTGTTAAAAAGCCTCTACCTTGCCTCACTGGGCACTAAGCCTGGCCTGATCTGACCCAGCTCTGCTGCCCAGGCTGCCAGTTATGTCAGGCTATTTGGGGTGTCGCCATCCCCCAGTGCCAGCGAGTTCCAGCTGGGAAGGCAGGCTTATTTCCGGTTTCAGTGCTGGGAGAAGCATTGCACTGGGGAAACAATGGCTATTGATCAGCCAGTAGCCTGCCTGCCTCCTTATCTGCCTGGCATTGTTCTGGGTGGCCCTTCTTCTGCCTCCTTGGACAGGGAAGCGGCCTATCAGTTAGTTTTGCATTGACTTATCCCTATGGTCCCCCTTCCCCAGTGAAAGAACTGGTCACCTTCCAAAAAGATAGAGTGAGGAATGTGGGGAGTGTGGTATAGCAATGAAGGACTCTGTGTGTGTTGTGTGTCTTCAAGTCATTTCCAACTTATGGCAACCCTGGGGGGATATGTTGTTCAGACTTATCATGGAGTTTCCTTGGCAAGATTTGTTCAGAGGATGTTTGCTGTTCCCTTCCCCTGAGGCTGAGAGAGTGTGATTTGCCCAAGATCATCCAATAGGTTTCATGACCGAGCTGGGAATCGAACCCTGGTCTCCATAACCGTAGTCCAACACTCAAACCACTAAGCCACACTGGCTAGCTATATGTGTATAAAAGAAAAATCTAATCTTTTCCTGAATTTTATTTTTGTTTTCCTGCCATGAAAGCTGGAATGTTTAATGTTGCCCCCTACAATGAAATTTTCTTTAAGTCCTCAAATTTCCAGCATTGCAACTGAGCACTTAGAAATAAAGCTTAGGCATCTGAAGAAAAGGCAGCGATAGAATCCTGTGAAACCCGAACACTAACCCTTCCCAACCTTGCTAGTACATGTACAAGGAATCTTTCCATTCATGTTCACTTTGTATGCTGCAGGACTCATTTTTGGGTACAACTGGTTGTGAAAATCCACTTCGACACATGTGCTGATACCACACAGGCGTCATCAGAGAAAGGCAATTCAGTAATCTTGGCTTATTAAAGCAACATATTTGAGGGGATTTCAAGTGAAGAGCTTTTCTGCAAACAGCACATTAGACTTTTCAAACAGAACTACTTCCAAAGTATGCATTTACTTCCTAAAGGCACCAGATCCTGTCTGATCTTGGAAGCTAAGCAGGGCCAGCCCTGGTTAGTACTTGGATAGGAGATCATAAACAAATAGCAGGTGCCATAGGCTATATTTCAGAGGAAGGAACTGGCAAAACCACCTTTGAGTATTCTTTGCCTAAGAAAACCCTTTGAAACTCACGGGGTTGCCATAAGTCAACAAGCGACTTGAAGGCGCACACACATACACACTTATTTAATTAACACAACTATTAAGTATATGGAAAATGTGCAGCAGGCAGTTGCTGGGGGACTTGGAAAGCCCATGGAGAAGTTACTTCATTGGACTTCCCCTTCCAGAACCCCCTATCATCCAACCATGAGCTATGCTGGCTAGCAGGTTGGTAGGGTTATAGCCTTCAAAAGTGTTTCAAACTATGACTGCATCTGCACTGTAGAAAAAATTCAGTTTGACACCACTTTAACTGCCATGGCTCAGTGCTATGGGATTCTGGGAGACATTTAGCATTCTCGATCAGAGAGCTCTGGTAACACAATAAACTATTGTTCTTAGAATTCCATAGCACTGAGCCATGTCAGTTAAAGAGGTGTCAAAGTGCATTATTTCTGCAGTGTGGATTCAGCCTATGAGTCAGAATAAAGTTTTTTCTTCTCTAGCAGTTTTCTAAAGCAATGGGGAACAGCGAGGAAGGAGGGAAGCTAAACTCTCATAATTTTTGATGGGGGGCTGTAATGGAGACAGGGCAGAGGCAGGAAGAAAGAGTTGTTAAAATTTGAGCTCTCTAAATTCCAGTTTGGTTTAGAACCCTGATTTATTTTTTAAAAATTGCATTTACAGTAGGGCCTCCACATTTGCTGGGGTTAGAGGCACAGGAATGTAAATTTTTTAAATATATATATATTTTTAACCTAAGAGAACACATATCTAGGAAATTCTAGGCCCTCCAGTGCAACTCTATGGTCATCATCCAGCAGACATTGACCACAGAATTGCGCTGAAGGACCTACAAATGCCTAGAAGTGTTTTCTCTAGGCATCTCTAGGTCCTCCAGTGTGACTCTGTGGTCAATTTCTGTGCCAGAGGATCTAGAGATTCCTAGAGAGAACATGTTATTCAAATCCATAAGCAATCAAATCTGTAAAAGTCAAAGCCACAAATGTGGCGGGCCAACTGTAAATGCTAAGATGCTAGTTTCTACCAAACGTAGTTTTGTAGAATAGTAAATAAGTATATAGTGCTTTCACATATACTCTCGCATAAGTGGCCTATTAATTTATGATGACCCCATGAGTTCTATAGGGGTTTCTTAGGCAAGGAATACTCAGAGGCGGTTTTGCCAGTTCCTTCCTCTGAAATATAACCTAAAGCACCTGGTATCCAGCATCCATCCAAGTACTAACTAGGGCTGACCCTGCTTAGCTTCCAAGATCAGACTGAATTTGTTACCTTTACCTAACTATAATCCTTACAAGAACCCTCTAAGATTGACCAGTATTATTATCCCCAAGTTGCAGATGAGAAGACTGAGGTTATGAGGTTGCCTTGCTGAAGGTCAACTACTGAGTTCGTAGCAGAGGCCAGGTGCTATACCAGAGCTAGGAAGTGTTATTTTGGGGGGAAATGCAATCCCCAAAATCTCCCAGGCAGCATGTCCACCAGCAGCCATGCGAGCCAGGAATTCTGGGAATTGTAGTCCACAAATGGATAGTTGGCCAGCATTATTATTTATTTTAATAAATGAATAAATACAAGACCACCACTATGTACAGCATTTGGGAGCGAACAGAAATGGTTGTTGCCCCAAAGAGCGTCTAAAACTGACACAATAGACCAAGAAAGGAAACAGATGGGAGCAATCTTTGTTACTTTGGACTGTAACACCCAGAATCTCTCGTGCTAGCTGGGGGATTCTGGGTATGGTATTTAAAAAAATAGTTTCCAGGCTCTGCACAGGCTTTGGGGGCTGCATGCAAAAGTCTTCAAGAGAAAAGTGGGTTTTGGAGAAGGGAGACATACGGATCCATTTCAGCAAATTCATTGCCCAGGACACGGTTTTGCCCTTAGTAACATCTTAGCAGTGAACAAGCCCAGAAAAGTCATATTCAAGGCAAAGTATCCCAAGCAGTTATCATCACTGCTACATTTTGTCACCAGACAGAACTCATCTTGCAAAGGAACAAAGAGACCAACAGGGAATAGCAACAACAGCTCTGTAAGCTCCGAACATCAAGAGTATCCGGCGCTTGTCCCACATTTTTGGAATTCCATCCCCCCAGAGACACAAAACTAAGTCTGAACAACATATCCCCCCAGGGTCTAAGCCTGGAGTTTGGGAACACTGAGAAGGATATGTTCGAGATTAAAAGTGAAGACACGGACGGTTCACCCAACACTTTCCAAGAAATAATAGAAATATCTTCTTCATCTGTTCCTAGAAGAGGGCTAAGAATCATATGGCATGCCGTCCAACAGTTCATGGATGTAAATTGGGACGCAGGTGGCCAAGCAACATCAAGATGGCAAAAGGTATTCATGAGGAAGAACACACAAGCTACAAGTGGCTGCAGCAGTTTGTTTTTGCCTGAGTTTACTGGGATGAGGAAGATTTTGCCTCTTCCTTCTCTCCTCCCTCCTTGCTGAGTTAATTGACTTTGGTGGACTCAGTTTGCAGCCACTGAAGTAAGCTGAGCACAACGAGGGAAAGTAGAGGGGAGAAGAGAAAATAGGACATTTTAAAAACACCGGAAAAAGTGGGATGACAGAGGATTAATTAGAATTGTCCCTACCAAATCAATACGGTTAGAAGGTATGATATAGACCGAACTTGCAGATGCACAGCCAATAGCCAGAAGTGCTAAAGATTGTAGTTCAACAACACCTGGAGTGCTACATCACTGCCAAACATATCCTATACAACCCACCCCATATCCACAGATTCTTTATCCACAAATTCAAGCATCCATGGCTTGAAAATATTCCAAAAATATATAAATTCCAAAAAAGCCACCCTTGATGTTGCCATTTTATATAAATGATACCATTTTACTTGAGCATCCATGGATTTTGGGATCCACAGGGGATTCTGGAACCAAACCCCCGGGGATACCAAGGGCCCACTGTACTATCTTATTTTAAAAGGAAAAGAACATTTCCCAGATTCTATGATACCCAATATCAAAGGACCTCAGGGAGTCATATGGTAACATCAATACTAACAGTTTAAAACAATGTAAAACAATAAAAATAATTTAAATAGACTAATAATTTAATATATTAAGCACATTAACAAGTTAAGACTGATCTACTTTTCAAACCCTGCACATAGCAGTTGAAACAAATCATAGAATCATAGAATCATAGAGTTGGAAGAGACCACAAGGGCCATCCAGTCCAACCCCCCTGCCATGCAGGAACTCCCAATCAAAGCATCCCCGACAGATGGCCATCCATCTTGAATTGAGATGCATCCATCATGAATAGCCAAGATGCCCCAGCCAAGCAGGATTTGAACCCTGGCCTCCAGAATCGTAATCCAATGCTCAAATCTGCTGGCTCTGCCAAAGATGCTACAAATTACTCTATATCTTTTTAGTTAATATGGTATTGATTACTGTCACTGAACTAAATGGAACCAAATTGACTATTAGGTATCCCCTTGACTAGAATGAACTTAATTTGTTTTCCCATTGTTTGTGTTGCATTTAATGGGTTTGCCCCCAAATCAATGGCAAACTATAAAAATTGTGCCTAGCTAGTCCTGTATTTTTCTCCTCAGTGAGTTTATTGAGGTTCATCTGCTGTTACATATTTATTCTGTACAGCAGCAGCAGTAGCAGCATGACAGAATGGATAACTAGGAGACCTGCCACACTGCAGAAATGCACCACTTTAATCGTCACAGCTCCATCCTATGGAATCCTGGGATTTGTAATTTGGTGAGGTCCCTCCAAAAGCTCACCAAACTACAAACCCCAGGGATTCTGAAGGATAAAGAAATAGCAATTAAAGTGGTGTCAAACCGCTTTATTTCTGCCCTGTGGATATATCCTGATTGTGCCTGGAGCAGGCAACCTAGGTAGAGCAAAGAGACAGTATGTGAGTTGCTCTGTTGAAAAGACAAGCCACAACTGGTCAAACTCTTTCACATCCCCCAAGCAAGCTGGCGACAGCATAATCATAAAGCAAGCTGTAATCTGAGCCAGCAAGCAGTGTGGTGTAGTGGTTTGAGCATTGGACTATGTCCTTGGGGACCAGGGTGTGAATCTGTGCCTGGCCATGGAAACCCACTGGGTGACCTTGGGCAAGCCAAACTCTCATCCTCAGAAGGAGGCAGAGGCAAAGCTCACGAGAGCTAGTGGTTTGAGCGTTGGGCTACAACTCTGAAGACCATAGTTTGAATCCCCACTTGGCCATGGAAACCCAATGGAGGACCTTGGACAAGTCACGCCAGGGGTAGGCAACATTTCCCCTTTAAGGGCCGAGGGACTTCAGCTCCCAGAATCCCAGGAGCTATTGGCCAACATGGGACTATTGGCCAACATGGCTGAGGCTTCTGGGAGCTGAAGTCCCTCGGCCCTTAAAGGGGAAAGGTTGCCTACCCCTGAGTCACACTCTTTCTGCAAAGCAAACTGCCCCCCCCCGAACAAATCTTGCCATGGAAATCCCATAATAGAGTTGCCATAGATCAGAAACAACTTGAAGGCACACAACAACAACTAGCATTGGAGCAAGGCTCAGAAGAAGTTTTGGGGGCCACATTTTGCCATTTGCAAAGTGGGGCTCTCCAATGCATTAGACTACAGCTCCCATCATCCCCACTAGAAGCTATTGTACAATACATCTGGAAGGCACCAATGTTGGTTTAAAAACCAGCAATTAAACTCACATGCAGGGGCCAGTTCTAGTGTGGCAAACATTTGTGGAGCCCTTGTAGAATCATAGAATGATAGAGTTGGAAGAGACCTCAATGGCCATTGAATCCAATCCCTTGCCATGCAGGAAGACACAATCAAAGCCCTCCTGACAGATGGCCATCTAGCCTCTGTTTAAAACCCTCCAAAGGAGGAGACTCCACTGTACTGATGACAAGCTCCAAGCTGGCCAATGCCTTAGAGGAAATCATCCTTCATCACAACTGACAGGTCCAAATCCACCATCCAGCTCTCCAGCTGAGGAACACTGCAATTTCCACCATCAATACTGAACTACAGTGGGCCCTTGGTATCCTCTGGGGTTTGGTACCAAAATCTGTAGATGCTCAAGTCCCACTAAACACAATGGATGGTGAAATGATGTCCCTTATATAAAATGGCAAAAATCAAGGTTTTTGAATATTTTTAAAAAATATTTTCAAGCCATGGATGTTTGAATTTTTGCAATGGCCATTGGCCAAAAGCAATAAAGATTGATTGAATCCATGGATATGGAGGGCCGACAGTCAAAATACTCCGTAAGCGATGCTACAGCAGGGGGCGAGGAATCGAAGAGACTATGGGAGGGTTGCACATTTGGCAGGCTTGCTTGCTTATTTAAGATACAGCATTTGGTTTAGGTAACCAGCTGCCCCCCTTTCCATTTTGCCACATTTGACCAGTCAAAGTCCAGAGGAGGCAGGAGGCAACAGGGAAAACACACCAGCCTTTCTCCTCTCTGGCACCGTTTTCTGGTCTGTCCCTGCCTCGGAGTGCCAAGAGGCATTGGAATACAAAGGGAACAGTGGCAGAAATCTGTGTCATGCTGAATTTATTCAACAAATCTCTCCCAGGCCTCTCTAATCAGTCCCGATCGGCTGCACGAGGAACAACGGGAGCTTGTGAAGTTTAATCGCAATGGACCTACGGGTCTGGAGCCCTGCTGGCCCAGGGACAGCTAAGGTGGAAGTAATGACCATTCAGAAACACTTTCCTTTGCATAAGTCAGCTGTTTCGGTCTTGGAGCTTCTAGGGCAGATTCCTTGTAGCAAATGGGCTGCCTAGGAAGCCAAGCATGGGACTTGGAACCGGCCAGACGGAAAAGAGAGAGTATTTTGGAGAGTTCTGCAGAAAGGGGGAAACTCAGCAGGTGCAACTTGCCCAGCAACCTGCAAGGTGGTAAGACCTGCAGCTGATAAAACCCCTTCTTCTGCACAACTGGAAAACTGCATCAGTGCCATACCTTTATGTAGGCCAGCCACAGGATCATCAAAATGCCCAAATGCTCAGAGCTCAAGAACTCTTCATCAGGCAAGGTGGCACAAACAGCTAAGAAAGGAATAGGATTTGAAACCAAAGCGATGGTTACACAGGGTGGCCAGATGTTGTGACCATAAAGGAGGACAAGGCACCGCAAAATGGAGGACATGCAAGAAAAAACTTTAGGGTGGGCCAAAATAAAAGCTGAAAACACTCATATAAATATAAACTCATGCTTCTTAGACAGTCTCGAAATGGAGGACATTTTGGAATTCCTTCTGGACAGAAGGCAGAAAGAAAGAAAGAAAGGAAAGAAAGAAAGAAAGAAAGAAAGAAAGAAAGAAAGAAAGAAAGAAAGAAATGTAGGAGGATGTCTGATCACTCTGTGATCACAGGTATACCACAGTTAACAAAGCCTCTGACAAACAAGCTCCTTTTTACAATGGCTTTTTGCACCTGTCCAACCTCCCTTGTTGTCCTTGTCCTCTGGCTGGCTGTTTTTAGCAGCATCAGCATTGGTAGAATGGTGAAGGAGGGCCAGAGAAACACAGATTTCTAGTGTCGGGTTCAGACAGCATAACTTCAGTAAATGCAAGAAAGCTTGAACTGAAAAAGCATAGGGTGTTGCTCTAGCTCAGGGGTAGGCAACCTTTTTGAGCCAGGGGCCAGGTTGCTGTCCCTCAGACAATTGGGGGGCTGAAGCACCAAAAATAAATAAATAAATAAATAAATAAATAAATAAATAAATATTTTAAAAAATTTAAAAAAAATAAAATTAAAAAAAAATGCATGCACACTCTCTCAGCCCCAGAAAAGCCATTACAAAACTCCTGTGGAGATTTTGCCAAGAAAACCCCAAGAACAAGCAATAACAACAATAATCAATATCATCATGGCGGGGGGCAGCGGTGGGGGGGGGCAGCGGTGGGGGCGGCAGCAGGACCAGCCTGGGGCCAGTCCAAAGGCCTCGGGGGGGGGCATCCGGCCCCCGGGCCTTAGGTTGCCTACCCCGCTCTAGCTGATTCTACTGTAGCAGTGTCTGCTTTACTACACAGGCAAGATAAACAGCAGCTGCCTCCAAAAACCCTTATTGAGTATTCAGTTGACCCTACATATCTATGGATTCTTTATCCACTGATTCAAGCATCCATGTCTTAAAAATATTTTAAAAATACATAATTTCCCAAAAGCAAACCTTGATTTTGCCTTTTTATATATGGGATACCATTTTACTATACCACGATATTTAATGGGACTTCAGCATCCACGGATTTTGGTATCCACGGTGTCCTGCTACTAAACCCCAGCAGATACCAAGGACCCACTGTATATGGGGGGGGGGGGGGGACACACAGAGAGAGAGAAATGGGAAAAGCAGATAGGCGTGCTTCATCAGCTTATCCCCATGTTTAAAAAGCACAGTTCTGTACATCTGACTGCTAAAATGGCAATCATCAGAAAAGTGGAGGCTGGTGAAATAAATAAATCATCCTTGGGTACAGTTTGGAAGGAGCTTCCAAGTGGTCTCTAGAAGGTTCAAAAAAAAAATTATTTACCGTACTGATGGAAAGCTTCTGTGACCTGGTTGTTTCATTTCACATGTGCCAATTGTTACAGTTTTGAATAAAAAGTTTGCTGAAGCGTGTAGAACCATTCTTCTTTTTTGTGGTTTAGGAAACTACCGTATCCCTATTCTTTCCATGCTATTTCTGCATTCCCAAATTTTCTGCTTTGTCCAGGAACACATCTACGTGATGCTTACCTCTACAGTCTTACTATGGAAAGGGGACGGAAGAGGGAGGTCTGCAGATTCATGCTGCATCTGTACTGCAGAAATAATGCAGTTTTGACACTGCTTTAACTACCATGGCTCCATGCTACTGAATTCTGGTATTTGTTGCTTGCTGAGATATTTAGGCTTCTTTGTCAGAAAGCTCTGGTGCACAACAAACTACAAATCCCAAGATTTGAGCTATGGCAGTTAAAATGGTGACAAATTCTGCAGCATAAACGCAACCTCAGATTAGGCTCCTGCACAGAAGCCGAGAACATCAGAATGGCTTACACATTGTAAACTGCTTAGAGAGTGCTTAATTCACTATGAAGCATTATAGAAATGTACATAAATGCTATTGCTATTCCGGGACTAGAGGCCAAATCTTGCCATCTGTCGGGGATGCTTTGATTTTGAGTTCCTGCGTGGCAGGGGGTTGGACAGGATGGCCCTTGTGGTCTCTTCCAACTCTAGGATTCTATGATTCTATAAAAGGTTCCCAAGGCAGCTAAACTCCCTTTCCCATGACAGCACTGTTTGGTGGTTTCTCTGTTCAATCCACTATCAATCTACTGCAATTTGTTGATACGGTCCAATTTTGCTATTTCTTTTTCCAATCTTCCTTTGCAGATATTTCTTTTTGTTCAAGGACAGTTGTTCTGAGGTCCAAGATGGAATGTCCAGAAAACTGAAGTGGGTTGAATGGGGACAATGGTTTTTCTGGCATACTACATACATTATAATACTAGCTAACCTCCCAATCTCATGGGGGCTTTCTTGGCCAATTCATCTCATCTTCTTTTTGGCTCCCACACTACATCTCAATACTAATTCATATGATCATCTACTAAATGATCATCTGATCATTTATGGATCATCCCACACTACATCTCAATACTAATTCATATGATCATCTACTTCATCATCCTCTGAAGATGCTAGCCACAGATGCTGGCGAAACGTCAGAAAGAAACTCTTCTAGAACATGGCCACACAGCCCGAAAAACCCACAAAAACTATGGATGCCGGCCATGAAAGCCTACGACTTCACATCATCTAACTTTGGCTTTAGGCACCATCCTTGCCTTGTCCCCCAACTAAACGTATCGCCTCTTCTCCATACCCACAAAGTTTTGCACTCCTATGGACATTCTCACACACAGGTTGCTATATACCTCTGTCCCTGGGCTTTCCACCAAATGCATCTGAGGACATAGGCTCAAGTCTACCAAGGCTCATGCTACCAACTTCTATCTTTCTGATAGTCTCAAAGGTTCGGTAAGATCCCTTTGCATACACTAAGACTGTTAAATCCTGGTTCTTGTAACATATGTTTACTCATCAGAATGTCTTTCCATAGAAGAATGAAAGCTTTCAATAGATTAGATAGGGAGAAAAGCAGGGATCCACAATGACTTTAGGTTTCCAAATAAGAACGGTCTTATTATGTGGAGGTTTATAGATTTATTTTTAAAGCTTATTTTAAAATATGAGGTATTATTAGGTTAAAGTTTGAATGGTGAGGAGGGGAGTAGATATATTCAAAGTAATAGAAACAGAGACAGGCAAGTTGGAAACCACAGTTCCCCTGTTTGTATGTTTGCCTTTTTATTGTTTTTAGTAGTTAGATTTGTAGTTTAGTGTGATTTGTTTGCCCTACAGCAACAACAACATGTTTATTTTAGGAATAAAGAAATGCATTTTTGATCTGTTGCTGTTATTATTGCTATTGTTAATGTCATGATTGTTGTTGTTTGCATTACAATTTTTTAAAAATAATTTATTTCCATAGTGAGCACTGCATTACTTGACGCTACCATTTAAATGCACTGCATTTGTAGAAATGCAATGTACATCACACTTGACAAAATCCTGAGGATGTTACGGTTTAAATTTCAACCAGGAGAGGGACAAAGGGAACAAAGGATGAAGAGGGCACCAATCCATTCCCATACAACTTAAATCTTCCCCACACTTAGAGACAACAGCTAAGAGGTTTGTGCCAAAAGCTCTGTACAGGAAGGAGGCTATTTTGACCAGGAACCAAGTAGCTTTCCTGGCAATAACATTGAGACTGCACAAGTAATGACAATCTCCAGGATTCCCCAAAAGGTCATAGAAACCATGATCATTAAGAGGAACTATTCAAGGAATCCAGATACTGATCCTGTTTCCCAGCATTAAGAGGTTTCCATTGTCCAACTCTACTTTTCACATGACTGAGGTGTAATAGTAGGCAAAGCAGCATAAAGTCCTCCAGATCACCTGGTTTGCAACTCCTAGCGCTCTCCTGACAGCATGGTTTACTCCAAAGCTAGGCAAATCCCAAGGTTTTTGCTGTTGTTGTTCCTGTATATTGTGTGCCTTCAATTCATTCCCAACTTATGGCGACCCTATGATGAACCTATCATATGATTTTCTTGGCAAGATTTGTTCAGAGGAAGTTTGCCATTGCTTTTCTCTAAGGCTGAGAGAGTATGGCTTGCACAAGGTCACCCAGTGGGCTTCATGGCTGAAAGGAGATTTGAACCCTGGTCTCCAGAGTCGTGGTCCAGCACTCAAACCACTACACCACAGTAGCTCTCTCCTGTATACTAGACTTCCCCAACTCACTGACTTGTGGTTGTATTGGACTATGGTTCTCAAAATCCACATCCAGGCAGCACAGCCACTGGCTAGGATGATGGGAGCTACAGTCCAACATACCTGGAGGTTGGGAAGTCTGGGTTAGGGTATTAAAATCACAGAGTTCAAAGGGATCACAAAGCCATACAGTCCAACACCCAATAATGAATTAGACATGTGTTTTTCACCCTACATAGTTATTGCAGTTTGATCTCATTTTAACTGCATTCCATGGAATCCTGGGATTTGTAGTTTGGTGAGGCACTAGAGCTCTGTGACAGAGAATTCTAAATACCTCACAAAACTACAGATTCCCCAGATGCCATAGAGGGAGCAGCAACTGCAGTTAAAGTGGTATTCATTTGGCAAGAAGAGAATAAACTCATTTTAAATGCAGTGCTGGAGGAGAGTTCTACAGATACTATGGATTCCAAAAAGTACCAATAAATGGACCCTTGAGATCCAGGGTACTGTCATGGTTTGAGTGTTGGGCTAGGATTCTGGGAGACTTCAGTACGAATCCACACTCAGCTGTGGCGACCTTGGGCAAGTCATACTCTCACAGCTTTGTAGGAAGGCAAAGACAAACCTCTGAATATATATCTTGCCAAGAAAATCTTAGGATAGAGTTGCTTTAGAGTTGCCATAAGTCAGAGTAGACTTGAAAATATATAACAACAATAAAAAAGGTCATCTCATGCCTGGATTCCCACTAGAAACCAAAATGATTACACTGAGGCGATTGTACTTTGGACATATTGTGAGATAACGTGACTCATTAGAAGGGATTTTATTGATAGGAAAAATGCCGGTGGATCAATTGCAGGTGGATCAATTTAATCAAGGTAGCCACAGCCCTGAGTTTGCAAGACCTGAGCAAAGCTGTTGATGACCAAGGCTCATGGAGGTCTCTCATTCACAGGGTAGTCATCAGTTGAAGCCAGCTTCAGAAGAAATAACATCACAATGGGTAGATAGTGTGAGAGAGATCGTAGACTAGACCTGGGTTCAAATCTCAATAATTTCAGAGCAATACTATAGAGTAAAAAAGACACCCAGTCTCAAGGACACTCTACCAAGTGAAGGTTAAGCATTGTGCACCAACTGCAGTTCAGCTTTGGCCAGATACATGGAAATGAAATGCAAATCATGTCCTAGAGGAATCTTTAAATAAATGACATGTTCCCCACATCTTGCCTCTGCCAGGCATTGAGCTTATTTTTAGATATTGTGATTTAATATCATGCTTTGGTGTGCTACCCTTTTTATGGGTCAATTATATATGTGTGTGTTGCCTCGGGCAAAGATTTCTGCAAAGGCCTCTGATACACAGTATTTTTTAAAATGAACAAATAAATAAAATGCACACAGGGCTTATACTTTCTTTAAAGGAGGAGGGTGCCTTAAAGGTGCCACAACATCACTTTCTCCTTTTCTCTTGACACAAGCAACTGTTCCAACTCCAGGTCTTGATCCATTAGTTTAGGTCTGAGAGAGGACAAATGCAGTCTGTGGGTAAGATGCAAACTCCTAAGGCCAGTTTTATGGTCCATAATACACCCCTTTAAAAAAATTCCCAGAGATTTTTTTTTATTGCCCCAGTTTCCTAAGGCATGGACCTCCCCCCCAGTCCTTCTAGACCCAGAAAAGGCCTTTTTTCCAGAAAAAAAGAAAGTGATCTATTGACCTTCTAATAACATCCTGCTGAAAAAAGGGCTCTCCTAGGAGAAAGAGGCCAAAAGATGTTGAGATCATACTCTCCAAATGCCCCAATATGGCAAGGACAGTTTCCATTAATCCTCTGTTATCCCACTTTCACATCTCCTTTAAAAATATTCCAGTTTCTCTCCCCTCCTCCCACTTTCCTCATTTGACTTCAGCTTCCTTCAACAGCTGCAAACTGTAAAAGTAGTTTGTACTCCACTGACTCAGCAGGGAGGAGAGGACAGGCAAAATCTTGCCCTTCCCAGTAGGGTCAGGCAAAAGCAAACTGCTGTAGCATCTCTGAGCTTGCCTCTGTTTCCCTAGTTATAACTTTTCCTATCTTGATCACACTCTGATCATGCTTGCCTATATGTGTTCCAGTTTTCATTGGTGAAATGTTGGAGGGCATAGGATAAATTGCTCCCCAAGACCCCCTACTTTGCCTTGAGTTGTGGTAGAAGGTGGTACAGGGTATGCACTGCAATAGGTAAAGAAACCTGGTCCAAAGGAGGCCAAAAGGCCAGAGCAAGGAAGCGTACAGAGAAACAGTGAATTGCCTTTTCAATGGGAAGGATGTTTGGGCTCCAAAGAGACTTTGATTATTTATTACTCATGGCACACTGCTTGGAAATCATTGGCGAAACAGTTGGCATAACCTCCGTCTGCCAGGTAGATAATGGTAATATTCACAAAGTTCAATGTGATTCATGTGCTTTCTGTGTGATTAATCTTTGCGACCATCCTACATTAGCACCTTCATGACACTGAGTTCACGGCCAAAGCTGGATTCCAGCCAGTGCCCTGGATGGTCATACAGGAAAGTACATAGATGAACTGTTGCGAAACACACAGACTTAGGTCTGGGTGTAACACCTAATCTTATGTACCTCTCAAAACTTTTCCGAACTCTAATTTTTCCGTACAATACTGAGGATGAGGTGGAGACAATACTGGCCCCACACAACATACAGCTCCCCATTTCCCCATTTAAACCAAAGATTATTCAAAACACAACTCTATGGGGCAGAGGGGACAACTACAGAGGTGACAGAGGCCCTTTGGTGTCCTAGAATAACATCGGAGGGCCACCTAGCACTTTCAACGTAACCAGCAGGGATGCTATAGCACTTCTAATTTCATTTTTGGCCAATTTCCATCTGATTCTTTTTGGTTTGTCCCAATTTCAAGGTATTTAAGAGGCTTAGAGGGCTTATGGGGTCAAAGCTATTGCCTTTTGCAGCTGTTTTGAGCTATTGCACAGAGAGCAGGAGAGCTAAAAATGGGGCGGATTAAAATTTGGAGGGTCTAGGGGGCATTTGGGGATTTAGAGGCTGGAAACTGGGGTACCCACCCTACGTTCTGGAGCTGTATGTTCCCCACCCCTGCCCTGGGGACACGTGGGGGGCACTTTTGCCATGTTCTAGATCTCACCTGGCTGTTTTAGGCCCAGCAGAGGCCTCAGTTAACAAGGGAGCAAAAAGCAAGATGAGTTCTAGTCTACTTCCTTGTAACCACCTGGAATGTGGCAAAATCACACCGAAGCTGTCCTTTCCAGTGTTTTGGTTTGCTTTAAAAAAAAAAGAAGAAGTTGGGGAGCAGCCCTCCAGAGTCCTGTAGAGGTCCAATACAATCTTGTGACCTCTGGCAGCTGTCCGCCCTTCCTTTAAAAGAGTTTGGGAAGCTCTTGGAAATGTCATTTGCTAGACCAGAACTTGGTCACTCTGAATTACTAGTGGAGAGATTACATGAGCTGTAGTGTACCCTTCAACCATCCTGATTTAGCAGGGACAGGCCCAATTCACCCTCTCTCATCCCACTTTTTCAAGTGCTTTTGAAATGTCCCAGTTTCTCTCTCTGCCTCCCACTTTCCCTCTTCATCCTCACCTTACATCAAGTGCTGCAAATTGAGTTCAAAGTGCAAAAGGAGTTTGGACTCAGAAGGGGGGAGAGGGGAGATGGAGGCAGAATCCTGTCCTTCCCAGTAGGCCGAGGCAAAAGCAAACTGCTACAAGCTCTACTAACTCACTTGTTCTTCTTCACTAGTAACTTTTACCATCTTTATCACCCTTCGAGGTTGCTTGGTCACGCATATTCCAGACTTCTTCTATGAAATGTTGGAAGGGGTGGGGAATATTTAGCCCTCTCAGTGTTTTGGCCTACAACTCCCATCACCCCAGCCAGCATGGGCAATGGTCAGAGACCATGACTGGTGTAGATTAAAATGTCTCAAACATCCCCAGCTCTCTATTACACCTTGCAAGACTTTTAGACAAGGACCTGCCTTCTTTACAATGTAACGTGCCATGCACTGTGATAAGACTACGTAATAATATTTTATTCATCAGCATCATCAATGCTATGGGAACAGGAATACGGCTGCTGCTGTTGCTGCTGCTGCTATTATTATTATTAGCCTTTGATATCGACTGGGGTTTGGGTCCAGGACTTCCCAATCCCATTATATGCAATGCCACAGTAAAATGGTGTCCCTTAAATAAAATGGCAAAATCAAGGTTAACTTTTGGATTATTATTTTTTTTTGGGGGGGGGGTATTTTCAAGCCATGGACAGTTGAATCCATGGATGCAGAATTTGTGGATATGGAGGGCCAACTGTATTACTACTACTACTACTACTACTTCATTTATATCTTTCCCCACTTCTGGGACGCAAGGCAGCTTAAAGCAAACACAGTTTAAAACTTTTTACAAAAACATGTAAAAAGTCTTCATTAGAATACAATTAATCACGCCATAGAATTAGGACCCTTTAAAACAAATCCACTAAAAGACAAAGGCTACACTTCAGCAAAGTAGCAAAACCATTAAAGCAGCACACCATTAAGAGTCTTTGCTGGTAATTTCTAAAAGCCTGCTGGGAGAGGAAAAAATATTCACTTGCTGGAGGAATGAAGGAAGGAGGGAGTCATTCTGAGCTGCCTAGGGAAGGTAATCTAAAGACTGGGAGCAGACACCAAGAAGGCCCTCTTCCATGTTCCTGCCATGCATGCCTGAGAAGGTAATGTGTTGTTGTTAACAGCTGTCAAGTTGACTTAGACTCATGGTGACTCTATGAATGAGCTACCTCTAACTGGGTTATTAACTGGGCTGCTCAGGTCTTGCAGACTCACAGTCATGGCTTCCTTGATCGAGTCTCTCCATCTGGAATGTGGTCTTCTTTTCCTACTACCTTCTGCCTTACCAAGCATTATTGTCGTTTCTAGTAAGCCATGTCTTCTCATGATATGTCCAAGGTACAACAGACCCAGTTTAGTCATCAAAGCTTCTAGGGACAGTTCAGGTTTGATTTGCTCTAGGACCCATGTATGTGTCTTTCAATTTATTTGTCCACAGTATCCACAGAAGCCTTCTCCAACTTTGTATCTCAGATTAGTTGATGCTCTTCCTACCCATTTTCTTCACTGTCCAGTTTTCACAACCATACATAGAAAGTAGTGTGACCAGCTTTAATTAAAATACTAGACACGCTTATTGCACCCACACAGTGAAATTAACGTATGTGTGGCTGTGAGACTACACAATCCTTGTTTGGCTTTTTACAAACATCCCCTCCCCACAAATTTTGGATATACACAATTTCGGCAATATAAGTGAGCAAAAGTGTTTAGAGCCATGCAGCCAAGTATGTTTCCCTGGCCTACTTTTGCACATTAAAGGCTGCACTGCCAAACATGCTTACCAGGCACAGCAAACCCCACTGAACATAATAAGGCTTAATTCTGATTGTGTGTGTGTGTGTATACCCTCACCTTATGCCTTATTAGATGTGAGTAAATTTTAAATAGAAGTTTGTGTTGGAATGCATGACTTTCTTAGAATTTTTTAAAACTCAAGAATAATACTTATTTTTGATTTCCTGTTTTTTCTTTGCTCTCCAGACCTGGAAGGGTGGTGGTGGTAGGGAGAGATGGCTTTGTAGGGTGGCTTTGCAAAATAAAGTTAGTATACATACACAGCTTGGCAAAATTACTTTAGACTACAGTGCCCAGAACTCCCCAACCTGCAGAGCCATACTGGTAGGGGAATTCAGAACTCGTAGTCCAGGAAAGTAAAGAATTCTAACTCAGGCTGGAAAAATTCATATACAGTGGTCCCTCCACATTTGCTGGGGTTCGGAGTGAAGGATCCCCCATGAATGCAGAAAAACCACAAATAAAAAAAACCAAACACTATCTAAGAGAACACTTCTCTAGGAATCTCTAAATCCTCCAGTGCAAATGTATGGTCAACATCTGCTAGAAGTTGATCATAAAATTATGCTGGAGGGCCTACAAATGCCTAGAGAAATGATTTCTCTAGGGACTTCTAGGTCCTCCAGCACCACTCTATGGTCAACCTCTGGAAATTCCAGAGGTTGGAATTAGTATACATACACAGCTTGGCTGTGTCAACCTCTGGAAATTCCTAGAGAGAACATATTAATCACAACTGCAAATAATCAAATCCGCAGAAGTCAAAGCCACAAAGGTGGTGGGAAAACTGTGGTCCCAAAAGGTAACTTTTCCATGCTCAGGGTAGATGTACTCAAGATAGGAACCCTGAACATAAAGGACCAGTGTCCCAGATACTCAAGTTTCCATGCTTCCAGTCGTAGAAATTCTGTTGAAGGACTAATAAAAAAGATCAGGTCCAGACTTCGGTGCCTGTTTCGAAAGCTGCTCTTTTAACCCTCGGTCTGATTGTTCCTTGCATTGTTCTAATTATAAGGCATTTCATTCATTGATGACTGAGGAGCAAGAGGAGGAGAAAGGAGGGCAGGGAGAGAGGGACACAAAATCGCTGTTCCCTGAAAAATGTTCTGCAATGCCAGCAATTGGGCAACTATATTGACTAGGGAGAGCATATTACCTCATCATAAACAGGGATTAGAACTGCAGATAGCTCCCTCGCTAGTGATAAGGCATGCACCTGGGAAAAGATCAAGGTTAGCAAGTGGGAAAACTAGACAGGGCCAAGGACAGTCTAGCAAAACTGCTGTGCAGTGGGTGCAGCACACCAGTGGCAAGCAGAGAGATCAGAGTGAACCTTCAAGAATACTAGTTGTGTCTGGAAAGAATCCACATCAGGCAATGGGGGAAGGGAGGCAAATGTTTAAAGCAGAGAAACACAATTGTCTGGGGATACTTTTTTTAAAAAAAGGATTTCGTCTTGCTGTGTGCCTTCAAGTCATTTCTGACATGGTGACCCTAAGGTGAAACTATCATGGAGTTTTCTTGGCACGTTTTGTCCAGAGTGGGTTTGCTCTTGTGTGCCTTCCTCTTAATTTGTTTGTTTAATTCTGTTTTAAGGGGATGGGAGGGTGGGACTATGGGATGATGGAATGTTTTTAACTTTGTTCTATTTTAATATTGCTGTACCCCGCCCCGATTGCCACGCAGAGGGGCGGGTTATAAATAAAAATTTATTATTATTATTATTATTATTATTATTATTATTATTAAGGCTTCCTCGAGGAGGTTATGACATGCCCAAGGTCACCCAGTGGGTTTCCACGGCCGAGCGGGGATTCGAACCCTGGTCTCCAGAGTCATAGTCTATTGCTCAAACCACTACAACCATGCTGGCATACACAGTTTTAAAAACAAACAAACAAACCTATAACTGTATCATATAGGAATCCCACTGATTCCTGGTATTTGCAGTTTAAGGAGGGATATTTACAATTCTCAGCCAGAGAGTTCTAGTGACTAATCTGAGTTTAAAAGGGGGGCGTTCACACTACACACTCATTGCACTTTTATTCCACATTAACCACCATGGTTCCATCCTATGGGATCCTGGGGTTCGGTGATGTGCGAGAGCTTTCCAGCTGAGAATCCTAAATAACCCTCCATCAACTGTTGTTCCCAGGATTCCACAGGGCAGAGCCATGGAATTTAATGTGGAATGATAGCACTATAATTCTGTAGTGCAGATGGATCCAACCCAGCTGTGGCAGTTCAGGTAGAAGCATAGTTCAGTGGGCCCATGCTATCTGCTGGGGCTGGGTTCCAGGACTCTCCATGGCTAACGCAGGGGGGAAGCAGACGAGGGCGTCCAGGACGCCCTGGGCCGGCGCGCCGTGGGGCCGCAGCCTCCGCACCTCGGCGCACCGGCGGCGTCCCTGGAAGGAGCGCTAAATCAGCGCTCCTTCCTCAAGACAGCGAAAGTGCGCCCTAAAAGCGGCGGGCGCACTTTCGCTGTCTTTTCCACCGCGGCGCGTCCGGTCGCCGTGTCGTGAGGTCCTCCCCGGAGTGCCGGCCGTGTGGAGGGCCGGCGACTCCGAGGGCGACCTCAGGGAGAGGAAGGGGCGCCGCTCGTGCGGCTGCCCCTCCTCTTCCAAGCCTCCAAGACGACTCTATTAGTCGTCTGCCGAGGCCCAAAATCTGTGGATGCTCAAGTCTCATTAAATACAATGGAGAGTAAAATTGTGTCCCGATGTAAAATGGCAAAATCATGGTTTGCTTTTTGGAATTTATATATATTTTTGAACATTTTCAAGCTGTGGATGCTTGAATCTGTGGATACAGAATCTGTGGATACAGAAGGCCAACTGAACTGCAACTGTGCAGTGTAAAAGGACTTCTGGAAGCCTTTGGGAGTAGCAATTCACCCTTTCAATTTGTTGCAGGGGAGCCTTGCACCTTTTAACATGAAAAAGGAGCAGGGTGGGGCTTTTTAAACCCAGAAGTGGATTTCCAGCCACTTCTGGTTTGGTTTCGGGGACATTTAGGGCACTGTGTGCAACAACTCTCAGAAAGCCCTTGGCTTCCAGTCCCTCCTCCACATTAAATGGAGATGCCAAGGTTTTAATCTAGGACTTTCTGCTTCGAAAGCTGATGCTCCACCACTGAGCCTCTCTGGGGAGAAAAGGAAGCTTCCAACCAGCTGCAAGTTCCTGCCAGTTGCCTCAAAAGGAGTAAATCAGAAGGGTGGGAAGAGGTACGGTTCCCACAGCATCCCTGCTCAAACCAGCCAGGTCGAGCTCCATCGTGTCTGCGAGAAAGGCAATGGGGAACTCAGTAGATATAGCATGTGAGGTCTCTTTCTCCCTCCCTGCCCCACTTCCAGGATAATCATCACAAAGCCATCTGATGGTCTCCTTTGATAAGGCTGCGTTCAAAAGAAAAGAAGCCGGAGGGATGGCCTGCGGAGAGCCAATTGAAGCGGCAGCTCATTCCTGCCCTGGGCAGCGAGGAGCAAACACAGTCAGATGTGTTTCACAACTCTCAGCAAAATGTGCTGCCCAGGGGCATGGAGGGGAAAAAGAGCATCTCTGTTTCCTCATCTCTGAGCAGAGCACCGAGAACCTGCCATGGCAGAGGAGAGGAGTTGAGACTGTGGCTCCATTAAAGTTACGCTCCTGGAAGCTGATCTTGGGAAAGGAAAAAGGGGACAAGAAGAAATATAATCTTTTGAAGGGAGTTTATTTTTAAAAATCTAGATTGTTTGCAAAGAAATGCATTCCCAAACGTGAACCCCTCCGCCACATCCCCATAGAAACCTCTTCCAAAGTATTCGTTCCACTTGAGTTTCCGACATTTGCAATCCAGGGTGAATGATACGGGGTTCCATTGCATAGAAGGCTTACAGGGTTGTCGCAAGGTACTGAGACCGGCCTGAATCCAAACTAAGGCTGCATCTGCACTGCAGAAATAACCCAGTTTGACACCATTTTAACTGCCATGGCTCAATGCCATGAAATTCTGGGAGCCATAGATTTGTGACATTTAGCCTTCTCTGTCAGGGAGCTCTGGTGTCACAATAAACTACAGTTTCCAGAATTCCATGGCACTGAGCCATGGCAGTTAAAGTGGTGTCAAACTGGGTTATTTCTACAGTGTAGATGCAGCCTAAGGGCCTTTGCAGACTGCCAGAAATAATGCAAATTGAGTTCACTTTATGGGTTAGGGTTAGTGCTAGGGAATCATGGGAATTGTGTTTTTTTCTGAGACATTGAGCCTTCTCTGTCAGAGAGCTCTGGTGTCACAATAAAATACAGTTCCCATGATTCCCTAACCCTAACCCTAACCCTAAAAGTGGACTCAATTTACACTATTTCTGGCAGTCTGCAAAGGCCCTAAGTTACCTCAACTAAGGAAGCACTGCAATGATAGGCATCATTTAATCATGGACTCATGGTGAAAGTTTTACTGATTTCAATGAGAAATGTCTTTACAGTATTTTATCTAGTTTAGACCTATGCTGCCACATCCAGCCCTTGAGGGTGCCCTTGGGACCCCATACCCTCCAACTGTCCTGATGTGATAGGGACCATCCTGATTATTCCTGTACTGTCCCATTTTCCCAGTGGCTCCTGAAATGTCCCAGCCTCTTTTTCCTAGGGCTAGTCTACACCAATTGTGTGAACTGCTGCAGAGTTTTGCACATTCACATCGACACCTAATTGTCTTCACTCTCCTTTGCAAATCTGCATCTATTCACCCACCCTTAGCCAAAAATGCACAACCATGTAACTTCATGCAAAGTGAACAGACACCCACTTGCCTGATAACATGCAGCTTCATAAATACTTGCAGATAAACTGGTAAAAAAAAAACACAAATCCCTTTTTAGTTGAGTTTAGGGATTTTCCCCTTTCCCCTGCAAAGAGCCTGAATTTCTCCAAATGTTGGGTGGCCAAATTGCAGTTTGCCATTAGAATGAACAGTATTTTAATTGTGTAGACAAGCACCTGCTCCCACTTTCCCTCTTTGTCCTCAGCTTATTTCAGCTGCTACAAATTTGTGTCTTCCTGCATGGCAGAAGGGGAATGGAGTGGATAACTCTTGGGGTCTCTTCCAACTCTATGAATGTTGTGGTTCATGGGCCACAAAAATGGCCCTGGGGATGCATATCATACTTTGCCCCCCTGACATAAATAGATGCATGTGTTAGGAAAACTCCACTTAAAAATGCATAGGAATTTCAACAAAAACAAATAAATCCTTGCAGCCCGAAATAAAGCAAGGGAAGGAAGAAAATACAGGTGAAAAGCATTTTTGCAGAAATACAACTACTCTGTCCCTTATTATAAAGAATACCCCTTATTTGAGGGTCAGAAAGCTTGTCCCTTATAGGACTTGGCAGGTGTCCCATATTACAAGGAAGTCTTCTATTTGGGTTGGAAAGCCAAAAAAGCTCATATTTTTGAGTATTAGCCCTTTGTTGTTTTTGTGTGCCTTCAAGTTGTTTCTGACTTTAAGGCAAGATTTGTTCATAGGATTTTTCCAACTCTATGATTCTATGATTCTAGTGTTGATTTTCTTGGCAAGATTGTTCAGGGGAGGTTTGCCATTGCCCTCCCCTGGGGCTGAGAGCATGTGACTTGCCCAAGGTCATTCAGTGGATGTAATGGCCCAGCTGGGAATCAAACCCTGGTCTCCAGTTGCAATCCACCCATAAAGACCAAAATGTGTATATTATATATTTTATAAATGTGGACAATGTGTTAAATTTTACAGAGAAACATATAGCTAAGTTAATTGAAATCAACACTTTCCTTTGGTATTTAGGTTGAACACAAACTGGTTAATAGGTAATTTCTCATTGTCAAGCCTGTAAGCTGTCCCTTATTGCTGTTATGAAAACATGGTACTACTACTACTACCAACACTGGTTAACCACTTCCTTCCTTTCTGCTGCTCAGATAAAATCTGGAGCCCATCAAATCTGCTTTCAAATACTGCCCTGCTGCAAATGCTGTGAGATGTGTTTAAGAGATCACTCATGATGTGAGGCTGGCATCATCCACATGTTTTTGACTTCTGTGCAAATGCCTGAAAGAGGACCTTGATTCCAAATGCAACTGGAAATGCATTTCATTTTTCAAAATGAGTTAAACGGTTTTTAAATATTCTTATCATTGAATATTATCTTGCCCCTTTTTTCTGGTCCTGGGAGTATAACTCTAACTGAGCCAGGTCTTCCCATATGAGCCTGTGCAAGCTTTAAGATGTGCAGGGAAAACAACTATCTCTGTCCCACCACTTTCACAGGCACAGTAGGTGGGAACATGGGAAAATTAATTAATAAATTAATTAATTGACTGATTGGGTTTATATCCTGCCTTTCTCCCAAAATTGGATTTAAGGCAGCTTACAATAACTTTAAAAGGATATAAATAAAACATTAATTACAAATGTTAAAAAATAATTAAATAAAACTGGTTGTTCCTCCATTTTTGCAGATTTCAAGTCTACGGTCTCGCTTTTCACAGACCGGCAAGTGGGAAGGGATATAATGATGCACGCACCCACGGTACACATGCAGGGCCACGCGCCCATTCAAGCCAATGGGGCTTGAATATTTGCGGTTTTTCATTTTCACGGGTGGTGGTGGTCCAGAATGGATCTCCCACAAAAACGGAGGGGCGACTGTAATATTAAAACCTAAGTTAAAAACACAGCATAGTTAAAACCATTTTAAAGGTTTGTTTTGTGTTTTGTTTTGTTTTTTTAAATTAAAACAGCACACCACAAATTTGTTGTGTGCCTCCAAGCCATTTTTGAGATTCAGGCCTGCATCCTTCCGAGGTCGCTAAAATGAGTACCCAACTGTTGGGGGGCAATGAGCTTACAGTTGTAAACCGCTTAGACATCCCATAGCGCGATATGAAGCGGTATATAAATGAAGCTGCTTTGCTTTGCTTTGCTTTGACATATGGTGACCCTAAGGCAAACCTATCATAGGGTCTTCTTGGCAAGTTTCTTCAGAGGGGGTTTGTCATTGCCATCCTCTGAGGTTGAGAGAGTGTGACTTGCCCAAGGTCACCCAGTGGGTTTTTATGCTCAAGTGGCATAAAGTGGGGAATTGAACCCTGATTTCCAGAATCGTAGTCCAATGATCTAACCCCACACCATACTACATACGTAAGTAAAATCCACACACCAAAGCATGCCTAAATAAAAATGTCTTTAGCTGCTGGTGAAAAGAGAGCAGGGAGGGGGCCAACCTGACCTCCGGTGGAAGGGAGTTCCATAGTCTCAGAGCAGCCATGGAGAAGGCTCTCTCCCAAGTCCTTACCATCCATGCCTGTGAAGGTGGTAGGACTGAGAGAAAGTCTGCCCCTGCTGATCTAACACTTGGTCTTGCTTGTATAGGGAGATACGGCCCTTCAGAGGGTCTGGACCCAAGGCGTTTAGGGCTTTAAAGGTTAAAACCAGCACCCTGAATTCTGCCCAGAAATGGATAGGGAGCCAGTGCAGCTGTTTCAGCCAGGGAGTCACATAATCCCTGCATCCAGCCCCAGTCAACAGCCTGGCTGCAGCGTTTTGACCCTGCTGAAATTTCCAAATAGTTTTCAAAGGCAGCCCAATGTAGACCAAAGGGAACTTGACAGATAGCCAAGAATATCTCAATCAGTTTAATTTTCTGAGATGCCAAAGCTTGGTTCATCCCATAAATAGAATTCTAAAGGTCATCTAGTCTGTCTTCCTGCTCAAGGCAAGAATCTTGAAACCATAAAACATCAGTGACAGATGATTGTTCAGCCTCTGCTTAAAAGTGAGTATCTTTATTGTTAGGATGTTTCTCTTAATGCCATCAGTCCTGGCCAGTGTAGTAAGTAGTAGTAGAGATGATGGGAGCTGCAGTGCAACAAAACATAGGTTGCCCATCCCTGTCCTGCTTTTAGTTGAGGATAAGAGAATATTAAGGAGAAACTTGACAGTGATCTTCAAATAGATGATAGGTTGCCAAAGGTTGCTGTTGCTCTAGAGTTGTGGTTCTCCACTTCTGGTCCTCCAGACATTTTGGACTTTGATTTCCAGAAGTCCCAGCCAATGGTCAGAGATTTTGCCATTTGAAGGCCAAAACATCTGGAGGACCAAAGGTTGAGAACCATCTAGGGGCAAGGTCGGGTAGCTTCAAAAGAAACAGACACTGGTTAAACATTAAGAGAAACAACCTAATAACAAGACACTAACTTTTAAGCAGAGGCTGAATAGTCATCGGTCACTGATATTACAGTTTTAAGATTCTTGTCCTGAGCAAGAAGAGAGACTAGATGACCTCTAGAATTCTATGGTGACTATTTAGGGCAGGGCTAGGCAACCTTTCCCCTTTAAGGGCCGAGGGACTTCAGCTCCCAGAATCCCAGGAGCTATTGGCCAACATGGGACTATTGGCCAATATGGCTGAGGCTTCTGGGAACTGAAGTCCCTCGGCCCTTAAAGGGGAAAGGTTGCCTACCCCTGATTTAGGGGGTGAATCAAGTTTAGGCACCTAGGAACATGAGATCCATTGAGATATCCTTGGCTATTTCTTGCGTCCCATGATCCCCATCATTTAAAGCTGATTCACACAATCAAGCAATTGGAATATTGTGTACAATACTAGGCACCACAATTCAAGAATGATATTAACAGCCTTTAATATATTCAGAAGAAGACAACCAAGATGGTAAAAGCCAAACCATGAGAGGAAAAGTTGAGGGAGCTGGGTATGGAGAAAAGAAGATTGATAGGTGATCTGATGAGTGTCTTTAAATACTTGAAGCAATGTAATGTAGAAGATGGAGCTTGTTTTATGATGGCCCAGAGACTAGAACATGAACCAGTGGATTCAAAAGACAAGGAATAAAATTCCATCTAAACATTAAGAATAACTTATTGACTGTAAGAGCTGTTCAATAGTGGAACAGAAAGAGAGCAAAGGCAGCTCACAAATAAAAGGTCTCCCCTTTTACTGTGAGGTAGATCAAGCTGAGAAGATGACTGTTTATGGGGGGGAAAGACTCTAGAAATAATCATAATCATATCATCTCTAAATGGATTTCTATTATTGTAAAAGCATAAGCCTGGATCCCTTTACAACTATACAATGATAGTATTAGGATTCCAGTTCAACTGCATCCTATGGAAATGTGGGATTTGAAGTTTGGCAGGGCACTAGAGCTCTCTGGCTGAAATTTTAAAATATTCCTCCCTTGACTGCAAATTCGTGGATTCTATGGGATGGAACCATGGCAGTTAAAGTGGAATCGAAGTGTTATAACTGTACAGTGCAAAAGGCTCCTAGTTCATTTCATAAATATGCACTTTGTGAGCTTTGATGCACAAGTGCAGGGTTTGAAACTAGGTCTCAGTTCTCTGGCCCTATCATAGTACACAGTTACAGTGCTGCAATTCCACTTTAATCACTTTAACTGCTATGGAATGGAAATAAAATGAGCAACTCAGAAGCTAATTTAGCATGTCCATGAGAAGCACGAGAGGGAGGAAATCCAGTTACAGAAACAAGGTCCAGGAGAAGATACTAGTGATCCTGTTTGGTCTTCTAACAGAGAGACAGAGAGAGTCAAATAACACAAAATGAGATAGTAGAATTTCAGGATAATACAACTCTCTACTACAAGGGTCTATCATATTTTTCAAATGCTCTTCGTGATGGAAAACAAATGCCTGACTGTCAAAATCTAGCACCTCTAGAAAGAAAGAAAAACCGTAATGGAGCCCTCTTGCAAGTTCAATGGTTCCCAAACTTTGGTCCTCTAGATCAGGGGTAGGCAACCTAAGGCCCGGGGGCTGGATGCGGCCCACCGAGGCCTTTGGACCGGCCCCAGGCCGGTCCTGCCGCCGCTGCCGCCGCCGCCTGCCATGATATTGATTATTGTTGTTATTATTTGTTCTTGGGGTTTTCTTGGCAAAATCTCCACAGGGGTTTTGCCATGGCTTTTCTGGGGCTGAGAGAGTGTGCATGCATATTTGTTTAACTTTTTAATTTTTAAAAAAATATATATTATTTATTTATTTATTTATTTATTTTTGGTGCTTCGGCCCCCCAATTGTCTGAGGGACAGCAACCCGGTCCCCGGCTCAAAAAGGTTGCCTACCCCTGCTCTAGATGTTTTGGATGTGAGCTCCTGGCTGTTAACCAGGCTAGCTGGGGCTTCTAGCAATGAAAATCCAAAACACCTGAAGGACTAAAGTTTGGGAACCACTGTCTAGCTTGTTTCAAAGATGAAGCTGTTGACATGGAGGAACCTTCGTAGATAAGACAGACCTTTTGTTATTTGCCATTAAGTCAGCTTGACTTCTGAAGATCCTATGAATAAGAGACTCCCAAGAGGCTGTTATTAACAGCCCTGCTCAGGTCTTGCAAACTCCATGACTCCCATGGCTTATTTGACAAAGTCAATCCACCTGTGATGTGATCTTCCTTTTTTCGTACAGTCTATTATCACAGCTGGAAGAAAACAAGTCCTGCATTTTTACTTCGAGGGGAAAAGACACAAGTACTGACATATTCTTCTCCAGCAGACAGAAAAGTAAATGAATGTGTGGGAGGGAGCTGATTAAGCTAAATGATTCAGAAATGGCTAGAAGAGAAAAGATTAAACAACTTTTCCTTCATATGCCTACTTAGCCTCAGAGCTTGGAAATAAGGCAGTTTTAACTGCCATGATCCAACTCTATGTAATCCTGGGATTTGTAGCTTGGTGAGCTATTTAGGCTTCTCTATCAGAGAGTTCTGGTGCTGCAACAAACTACAAATCCCAAGATTCCACAGCACTGAGCCATGTCATTAAAGTGCAAACTCCATTATTTCTGCAGTGCAGATGCAGCCATGAATTCATTGTCCCAAATTCATTAAAAGGTTCAACAATGGTTTCAAAATTCTGTACTTTAATTGTACATCAACAGCATTATTCTGAGTTCTCATTACTTTCACCTAGTTTCAGTAATTTCAAATGAGACTGATAAACTCCACCATTTAAAACTTACTTAACAAATTGACATTTTTTTTTGAAATTTTCCCAATGTTTTAATGTTTTAACAGTCTTCTACTCAAGGCGGCAGCCTCCACACTAGTTTCTTATTGAAGAACCCTCAGACTATGCTATTATATTTAATGGGGTATGAGCATCCCCATATTTTGGTATCCATGGGGTGTCCTGGAGCCAATATCCATGGGATATTGTGGGATCAATATCCATAATTGAGAATCATGCACACCACCTCCTGATGATACATCAAGGGCCTTTGCAGACTGCCAAAAATAGTGCAAATTGAGTCCAATTTAACTGCCCTGGCTCAGTGCTAGGGAATCATGGGAATTGTATTTTTTTCCTGAAACAGTGAGCCTTCTCTGCCAGAGAGCTCTGGTGCCACAATAAACTACAGTTCCCATGATTCCCTAGCACTGAGTCAGGGCAGTTAAAGTGGACTCAATTTGCACTATTTCTGGCAGCCTGCAAAGGTCCAAAGCAGGGGTAGGCAACCTTTCTCCTTTAAGGGCCGAGGGACTTCAGCTCCCAGAATCCCAGGAGCTATTGGCCAACATGGAACTATTGGCCAACATGGCTGAGGCTTCTGGGAGCTGAAGTCCCTCGGCCCTTAAAGGGGAAAGGTTGCCTACCTCTGGTCCAAAGTCTCCCTTGGTCTCCATGTAGTACTGGGCTTCTGCAGGGCATGCACCATCTAGAGCACTGATTTCCAAATGTTGGTCCTCCAGATGTTTTGGCCTTCAACTCTCAGAATCCCTGACTATTGACCAAGCTGGCAGGGGCTTCTAGAAGCTGATGGCCAAAAACCCAACCAGCTAAATTTTGGGAATCACTGACAATTATGAACATATGAATATGCTGGTGGGGTTGGGAATGCAGTTCTCCAGAGCCCAATGGAATGCAACTCCTATCAACCCTTTCCAACCTAGCTGATGATAATGGAAAATGGAAAGTGCAGTCCAACATCTAGAGCAGGGGTAGGCAACCTAAGGCCCGGGGGGCTGGATGCGCCCCCCCGCGGCTTTTGGACCGGCCCCGGGCCAGTCCTGCCATTGCCACTGCCACTCGCCACTGCTGCCACCCGCCATGATGATATTGATTATTGTTGTTATTACTTGTTCTTGGGGTTTTCTTGGCAAAATCTCCACAGGGGTTTTGCCATGGCTTTTCTGGGGCTGAGAGAGTGTGCATGCATATATATATATATATATATATATATATGTATAATTTATTTATTTTTGGTGCTTCGGCCCCCCCAATTGTCTGAGGGACAGCAACCCGGCCCCCGGCTCAAAAAGGTTGCCTACCCCTGATCTAGAGGGCCACAAATTACCACTCCAGCCTCAATCTAAGTAGCTGGGTAGTGTTTATCTGAATGATTTCACTTTGCAATGGAACTTCAACTGACATGGTCACCTAAACCTGCTTTGATTGATAACAGCTATCTGAAGCCCCAGGAGAAGAGGCTTATCATCTCCCAGCCTGACAACCAGAGAGCCTGCACCTGTCAGTAAGTGTACCCAAGATCTTTCAGATTCATTTTCATTGTACTGAGTTACTGGTCCTTTTCCCAGTTCTCACAGATGATGCTGTCATAATCTTTATACTCCTCGCCTGTGCATATAATAGTGTTTATGCCAGCTATAGGAGAGAAATTCCTAAAAAACACTGTGTTTAAAGATATAGTTGCTGATCATGTTGGCAAGGCCACTTCTGCCAGCAAGCCAAAACTTAATACCAACACCACTTCCAGAGAAAGTTTAATTTTTATTAATTTAATTCATTTATATCCCACCTTTCTACCTTCATGGGACCCAAAGCAGCTTGCAATAAAATTAATCCAGTGGTTCCTTGGTATCTTTTGGGGTTTGGTTCCAGAACACCCCATGGATACCAAAATATGGGGATGCTCCTATCCCATTAAATATAATCGCATAGTAAAATGGTATCCTTTATATAAAATGGGAAATCAAGGCTTGCTTTTTGGATATATTTTTTTTAAAAAAGAACTTCCTGATGGTAAGAGCTTTTCAACAGTGGAATATGCTGCCTTAGAGTGCGGTAGAGTCTCCTTCTTTAGAGGTTTTTAAACAGAAGCTGGATGGCCATCTGTCAGGAGTGCTTTGAATGTGTGTTCCTGCATGGCAGAATGGGATTGGATTGGACAGGACTTGTGGTCTCTTCCAACTCTATGATTCTATGATTCATCAATTTGCCCTTGTATTTTTGTGCAAAGTGGCCTAATTTTGTATGCTGAACTAATCAGCGAACTGAAACTTTGCTTACTTTCAAAATTCACAGTTTTCCAAATTTTGTGACAGAATTTTCCAAGCAAGAAATATAAAGAGATATTACATTGGGTAATGTGCATATGAAAACATTAAAAAAAAACAGTAAAACTAATATACAGAATTGCCTGGTAGTAAGAAAATGACTTGCAAATGTAGTAGGAAAATGATGTGCATAATTTCCATGTCAAGCGAGAGTGCATACAAAATTGCATATATTTAAAGAAACGAACCGAAAAATCCACAAAAATGTTGAAGTTGAATGTTTAAATTCTCATAATTTCCAAAAACTTGAATTGAAAATTGTTAAAATGCTCCGTGTTGGGGACAAAATGAATTTACAATTGGGAAAATGAGAAAACACAGTTACCATTGGCAATGCTGTGGTTCTAACAGCACCAGCATCCTGAAATGCCCTCTTAAATGACACATACTATGTTCCTACAACTAGTATCTAGCAGAGCTTATAAAGTGAAGCTTTTTAAAAAGTTTCATTTCTGTAACTCATTACAATGGTTGAAAAATAACTTGTTTCTCTTATTTGTTACAAAGTGGGCAAACTAACTTGATGCAATTATTTATGGCACTGCTCATAGTTTTTCTATTACTTGCCATTCCTTTCTTGAGAAGGGTAAAACTTAAGGTTAAGAAGTGAATGGCATAAAATTTGAAAAATCATGCTCAAAACACAAAATGCCAAATGCTCTTATGGAGTAACTCTGGATAATAACTAGAAATCTATATTTGTTACACCAGTAAAATAATTCCACAAAATGTAGCTGTGTCTTACCACTTTACTCTCAAAAGTAACTAAGTGCAAGTAACTTCATCGTTTTTAACTTGCTATTTCCAAGCTCTGGTTGCTAACACATTCAGTATGTACTAATTCCAAGGGGACTACTTGCATTCAGGAACCATCATAGTGTAGTTGTTTCATCGATGGACTAGAACTCCAAGATAACAGAGTTTAAATCCCCATTTATGCATGGAAAGACACTGGGTGACTTTGAGTAAGTCACACTCCTCTCTCATCCTCAGAGGAAAGCCTTGGCAGATCAATCTTGCCAAGAAAACCACGGGATCCTTGCATAAATAAGATCCTAAAATCCAGAAAAAGCCTATGTTCAGATCTTTCCCAACGCAGAGTCAGGACTCTGGCCAGGCTGGCCGACTGTTAGCATCCCAATTTGTGTGCTGCTCTAGCTCTGCAGGATTGATTATTACCATCAAACTTATACAGAAACGGAAGGATTCCACAAGGGCAGAATCACAGTCTCCCGGATAATTCCTGGATAAACCCCCCAGTGGGTTATGGAGCTATCTGATTGAGATGCAAGGCCTGGAAATTGCAACATTCCCCTTTGCAAAGCTGAAGAATCATTAAAAAATTCATTAAGGTCAACCAGACAGAAGCTTCTCCAAACAAGGATTTATAACATTACTAAAGGACCTTGGATGGCCCATGCAGAACAGGAAAGGAGAAACCCAACTCGGAGCCAGAAGGAGCCATGCACTGATGGCGCTGCATCCCCCTCCAAACAAACTCTACATCTTCAAAGGAGAACGTGGTGCAAATGTGTGATCGTGCACACAAAGGAGGACCTCTGGCTGTCTAGATGTTTTGGACCCTTGATCATGTTAGTTGGGCTTACAGGCCAAAACTCCTCATGGGTCCCCATACCTATTAGACACACTGATATGGGAATCAGCTCCACAGAGAGAGCACAAGAAGCGCACATCTGAGCAAATATCCACAGGACTGCATAGCTGAGTAGAGGCTTTTCCAAAGGGAAAGTAGAGAAAATGATTTCTTTCATGAGTTGTTAATCGAAGGGAAAACCAATTATGGGCCATATCAAGATGAGTCATTCTTTCCCTCCCATACAAAAAATACAGAAATTCAACTTGCCCAACACAATTTGTACATACTTATTTGAAAGTCTGTACACTCCAGGAATCTGTTTTCTTTGCCTACTTTAACCACCTTTTATTCAATGTTTAGTAGCTTGAAGCTACTTGAAATATAATAATTTGCAGCTATAACTCAACTACCTTGACAGCAAAAGCTCATGCATATCTACATAGAAGTATGCCCTACTGAGTTTCCCTAACCTCCCACCATGCTCTTTGGGGATGATGGCAGTTGTAGTTCAACCCATCTGGACAACAGATTGGGAAGACAGGATTACAGCATTAGGCTAGAACTGGACACGGCAAATTCAAAAGCTCTCTCTGCCTTAACATTTATTGAGTTGTCAAAGAAATAGCCATGTTAGTCTCTTGCAGCCTAAAGAAGAGGCAGGGAGAGGGAGGGGGAAAAGGAATGTGGCAACACCTTTAACTGGTTTTTATTTTAGCATGAGCTTTCATGGATATGAACTTCTTCAGATGCAGTACAGAGTGATATCAAAGCCACAGGTTATACAGTATATTTATACACTCATTGGAGTGGAATTAAATACAGTAAGATTCAGAAAGATGCAGAACATGTCCCTTGTCCTAAATTTCCAAAGGGCTGGGCAAGGTAATACAGGTTTTTCAGATCTTTACAGTGGTCAGTGTTGATGTGTGAAAGCAATAAATCTGTTTACTAAAAATCAGATGCCTTGACATTTATTTTACGAGTTTCTCAAATGACCCTGGGGAAATCACCATCTCTCCATCTAGCCTACCACATGAAGTACCTAGCCCACCTTGTTTTCAATTTTAATTTATTTCAAATCTTTCTATACTAATCCTGCCAAGTCAACAATGTCCAGAAAGGGTTTCCAAGAGGTGATAACAGTGTCGGAGGGAAGGTGATGGAATGCACCAGACATAAAAAGAATGGAAAAATACAAAGACCTTTGCATGGCAATGGAAAAAAAACCAAAACCCAGTAGTGTAGGCCCCAGGGCCCTTTCACGGTACAATTGCAACACTATGATTCCAGTTTAACTGTCATGGCTCCATCCTATGGGATCTTGGAACTTTGCAGTTTAGGAAGGGACATTTAGAATTCTCGGCCAGAGAGCTCTAGTGCCTCTGCCCAAACTACAACTCCCAAATTTCAATCAGGTATAGCCATGGCAGTAAAGTGGAATCATAGTGCTATAACTGTGTAGCATGAAAGAGCCCCAGGCTAAATGCCCTGTGTGTGTGTGTGTGTGTGTGTGTGTGTGTTGTGTGCCTTCAAGTCATTTCTGATTTATGGCAACCCTAAGGCCATAGACCCCCTATCATGAGGTTTTCTAGGCAAGATTTGTTCAGAGGAGGTTTGCCATTGCCTTCCTCTGAGGTTGAGAGAGTGTGACTTGTCCAAGGTTCCATGGGCTTCATGGGCATGTTGGGAATCGAACCCTAGTCTCCAGACCACTGATGTCACCCGGTGCGGTAACTCTTGGCATCACCACCCCCATTGACCTCCTCCCATACCACACCTTACGGATTCCTGAGTCATGTTTTTTGTACTAATTTACTCATAAATCATAATTCTCATATATCACTGAATGTAAGGCAACCGTTGTGACATAAACAACTAGCAAAATTAAAACCAGACCTTGACATTCCAATATCATGCGCACAGAATAAATGTGTTTACACGTACAGTTTCATGCGGGTGAAAATTTGGTAAAATGTCAGGGTTTAAAAATTGAAAATTTTATTTTTGCAAATTTGAAATTTAATTAAAAAAAAAAAAGCCTGGGATCTCTCCTTTCTTCTCCCACTGAGCCTTACACCACTCACTTCAGCGTTTTAAAGAGATACAGGCAAACGTCCCAGCCCGATTCTGCCTGAATGCAGATGTTTGGGGATTTATTTCCTATTTATTTCAAAGATTTATATCCCGTCTTTCTCCAACAATGGAAATCAAAGCGGGATCACCCTCCCTTAGGGTGTCTGTCACCTGGTGCGACATGCAGCCATTTGCACCCCCCTAATGATGCCATTGCCCCCGAGTCATAGTCTGAATGCCCTAAAAATGGGGAATATTCCCAGAACAAGAAAAGGTCCCTTGTAATTATCTAGATCAGGGGTCAGCAACTGCAGCCCGCGGGCCACACCCGGCCCGCTGACTCCCGCCGACCGGCCCCGCACCGCTGAGTGTGTCATGGCTGCCATTTTGTTTGCCAAAATGGCGGCCGCGACTCGTTTGCGCATGCGCAGTACTCCTGCGCATGCGAAAACGAGCCGCGGCCGCCATTTTGGCAAACAAAATGGCAGCTGCGACATGTGCGGCGGCAGCGCCGGGTTTTTGCGGTGGCTGGCTGCGGGGGTTGGCGGGGGCAGTGCGCGCGTGCGTGAGCACGCACACTGCCATTCCCCCCGCCCCCCGGTCCAGCAGAAGACCTGGGGACCAGCGACCGGCCCCAGGTAAAAAATCCTTGCCAACCTCTGATCTAGATGGCAGAATCAGGAGGAAGATTGGAGGATTCAGGCTGGTTGTTGCAGGGAGAAAATGGAAAGGGAGCTGGTAGAATTATATCTACCATCTTGAGCTTCTTGGAGAATCAACTAGATATAAATGTGACAGACAAGCAAACAAATATATACTTAGATTATTGTTCTTTGCAACTTTGTATTCTTAGCAACAAGACTGCTACTTGCACATCCATGCCCATCAGTGGCAAGTCCTTGGGTTTCCTGCGTCACAGCATGACCCAAAATAAATGCCTAAGAGCTAGCTCACTTAGGCGACATCTGCGCTGCAGAAATGATCCAGTCTGACCCCACTTGAACTGCTGTGGAATTCTGGGAACTGTCGTTTGCTGTGGCGCCAGAGCTCTCTGAATTAAGTTGAAATAATTTCTCTTTTTGAATGAATGCACAGAAGCATTGAGTTGGAAGAGACCACATGGGCCATCCACTCCAACCCCCTGCCATGCAGGAACTCAAAATCAAAGCATCCCCGACAGATGGCAATACTTTTTAAGAGATGGTTTTATTCACTCTGAACGGTAGGAATCATACAGTATCATGATTTGTATGTTAAGTGAATCCACAGAATTAGGAAAGGGTGATTCCTGCATATAGGAATCCCTGTGCATAGAAGGCAGCATAGTATAGTGGTCTGAGCATTGGACAATTGCTATCACTCTGGAGACCAGGGTTCGAATCCCTGCTCGACCATAGAAACCCGCTGAGTAACCCTGGCCAAGTCACACACTCTCAGCCCCAGAAAACCCCATCCTAAGTTCACCTTAGGGTTGCCACATGTTGGCTATAACTTGATGGTATACAACAACAATTCCTGTGCATATTGTAGACACACACAACATTTGTGTGGATGCATTTAGTATGTTTAATGCTGAGCTACACAGCCAATCTTGGCCTTAAAATTGTAACTACATGAGTGATTTCTCTCCAAACAATGCACTTTATTTTTTTTACATAATTTTGTGGTTTCTTTTTTCCTTCTTCTTTCCTTTTTGCCTACTTCTCAGATGCCACACACTAAAATCGATGTGCGTGAAGAAGTTTCCACCTCTGTCTTCAGTGTAGGGTGTCTTCATAATTTTTTCTTGTACAAAACTAAAGCTTTTCTTTTTAAAAAAACAAAAAACAAAAAACTTCACAATAGTCTGCTATAATACAATCTCATACACTGTTATGAATGAAGCATTTTATGCGGCTAAAACAATAAAATAAATGTTGTATATACCACAATTTCTCCAAAAATTTCCACGGGGGAAAAAGTCACACCAACACTCACCGACGGCTTCAAAATTTCTGGTAATTTGACATTTTACACTTCTATTTCCATTCATGTCACTGCTCTCTTTGACATCCATTCACAAATAGCAAACTCAGGGTGCATCTACACTGTAGAAATCATGCAGTTTGATACCGCTTTAACTGCCACTGAGCCATCCTACAGAATCCTGGAATTTGTAATTTAGTGAGGCACAAGCACTCTTTGGCAAAGGAGGATAAAGACATTATAAAATGGCAAATCCCGGGATTCCACAGGATGGAGCTACAACACTTAAAGAGGTGTCAAACTGCATTATTTTTACAGTGTAGATGGAACTGGTGTCTATCTCAGAGTATATGTTCTTCAATTAGGGGAAGGATTCAAACTGAATATTCTGTTCAAGTTGCTTTGGTAAATACATGTCTGCCAAAGATCCCTTGATCTAGCCCCCAAAACAAATACTTTCTTAGACCAAATACTTTCTTAGACTACTGTATTCCTCAGTGACACTAACTCCTAACAAAGCATTAGAAAATATTAAAATTCCCACCCTGTTTTTTCAGATATAAAATAGTACAGTGGTCCCTCCACATTCGCTGGAGTTAGGGGTAAAGGACACCCATGAATGTGGAAAAGCCACAAATTTAAAAAAAAAATAAACACCATTCTTTTTACAGAAGAGAACACCTCTCTAGGAATCTCCAGGTCCTCCAGTGCAACTCTATGGTCAACATCTGCCAGATGTTGATCATAGAATCATTCTGAAAGACGTACAAATGCCTAGAGAAGTGTTTTCCCTAGGAACTCCTTGGTTCTCCAGCACAACTCTATGGTCAAATTCTGGCAGAGCTGCGCCGGAGGACTTAGAGATTCCTAGAGAGAACATATTCATCAAAACCGCAAATAATCAAATCTGCAAACGTCAAAGCTGCAAATGTGGAGGGACAACTGGATACGGAAGTAAAACAGGAAAATATAAGTAAATCGATGAAAACTCCGTTATCTGCAAAACAAAGAAAAAGCTGCAAAATCAATCAATCGGGCAATCAAAAAATAATAATAATAATCAGGTGATTGAAATATTTGAGCAAACAAAAAAAAGTTTGGAGCTGGTGCTGCTGGCATTGCATTGCAGACAGTCCGGACCCAAACCACAGAAGGCTTTAAAGGTCACACTCAGCATTTTGAATCCAGCCTGGAAATTAACCGATGAAGTTGTTGCAACATGTCTGCTCTATAACCAGACCTGAGTGCAAAACACACTGCAGAAATAATCCAGTTTGAGACCGCTTGAACTGCCCTGGCTCGGTGCTAGGGAATCCTGGGAACTGTAGTTTATTGTGGCACCAGAGCCCTCTGACAGAGAAGGCTAGATGTCTTACAGAACTACAATTCCCCCCAGTCAAAGCCCAGGAAGCCAACATTTTTCCTTTTCATATTGATATTTATTAATTGATATATGATTTAAAAGATCGGAACAATATTTTGTATTATGAGTACACATTGTCATTTGTTAAACATCGTTTTTTAAAATACCGAACTAATAAAGTTTTTTTTTAAAAAAAAACTACAATTCCCAGAATTCCCTAGCACAAAAATGGGACGTTGGGATGGCAAAAATGGGGTGGGGTTACCCGCATTCACGGAAAAGGAAGACAAACACAAACGTTTTTATGACATGAACATGCTGAGCTAAAAATTATTCTTCAGTGACAGAACTCATACAAATGTTTAGGTAGATGTAGAGGGGAATTATATTTCACCGCAATCGTACCATGAAAATGTATCCGACGAAGTCATCTGATGCAGCAAATTTTGGTTTTTCAACACCTTATCATAAAATGTCTCACGCTCTGTGACACAATTTTGTTGTTTCGTTTTCACTTTTGACAACCACAATTTCAAACTGGGGGTCTTCAAATCATTTTGGAAGCATAACAGGGCATTTTTCTAGAAAGCGGGACAACATTTGACATTTGTATTAAAATGACAGGACGGTCTTCTAGAAATATGGGGAAAATATGGTCCTGTATTGTCAGCCTATCCATAAGGGGCATCCTATTTTGCACTGCATCCGCACTGCAGACATAATCCAGTTTGACACCACTTTAGCTGCCAGGGCTCAATGCTATGGAATTTGGGGGAGTGTAGTTTGTTTGAGGCACCAGAGCTCTCTGACAGAGAAGACTAAATGTCTCACGGAACTACAAATCCTAGAATTCCATAGCATTGAGCCACAGCGGCTAAAGTGGTGTCAAACTGGATTTCGGCACCTTCATTGATGTCCACCCCAGCAGTGCCCAGAGCTTGCAAAACTCATCCAAAATGGGTTGTCCCCTTATATTGGAAGGACGCCATGCCTCCAGCCCAACTCACTTGAGGACATATCCATACCATGCAATTAAAGCACTTTGATACCACTTTAACTTCCATGGTACCCTCCTACAGAATCCTGGGACTTGTAGTTCGGCAAGGGGGAGTCAGAATTCTCTGCCAGAAGGCTCTAATGTTGTAGTTCAGCAGACAAATCCCAGGATTTCATGGGACGGAGCCATGGCAGTTAAAGTGGTATGAAACTGCTACATTTTTGCTGTGTGGATCCACACTCTCCTTTGGAGAGCAGAGTGGTTTGGAGTTGAGGTATCCCTGGACGTTTGTCTGACCCCAAAACGCACTTATGATGGAAGAGAGTTGAAGCACACAGAGAGGGCCATTTGGGCAAAGGCCATCTGCAGCTTTGTGCAAGGTACTCACTTTGCATGCAAAAGGTCCCAGGTTCAAATCCTGAGCAAGGGCCATCTGCAGCTTTGTGCCAGGTACTCACTTTGCATGCAGAAGGTCTCAGGTTCAAATCCTGAGCAAGGGCCACCTGCAGCTTTGTGCCAGGGCACCTGCTTTGCATGCAAAAGGTCCCAGGTTCAAATCCTGAGCAAGGGCCATCTGCAGCTTTGTGCCAGGTACTCACTTTGCATGCAGAAGGTCTCAGGTTCAAATCCTGAGCAAGGGCCACCTGCAGCTTTGTGCCAGGGCACCTGCTTTGCATGCAAAAGGTCCCAGGTTCAAATCCTGGCATCACCCGCTAGTTAGTACAGAGAGAAATACCAGCTTAAAAACTTCCTCGAATGTTATCCTACGGGTTTTAAATGTTCTTTAAGACTGCACAGTACTGAGTTTTTAGCTTTTTAAATCTTGGGTCTTGCTTGGAAGACGAGGAGCAGAAAGGAACAAAACTGTGGAGAGTGACTCCCACTAAAGCAAAGATTCCTAAACTTTAGTCCTCCAGGGTATTTCGGACTTCAACTCCCAGAAGTCCGTGCCAGCTTGAGCAGCAGTCAGGAATTCTGGGAGATGAAGTCCAAACACCTGGAGGACCAAAATTTGGGAACCACTGCAAAGTATAGATAACAATAGGGAGATATGGGACCATTGACTTATTTGGTATAAAAAGTAACTTATTCTCCTTACCAGAAGGGTTAACATTGAGTGCATCTACACTGCCGAAATAATGCAGTTTGTCCCCACATCCATAGCTCCATCCTATGGAATCCTGGGATTTTACAAGGTCTTTAATTTTCTCTCTGCCAAAGAATGCTGATGCCTCACCAAACTACAAATCCCAGGTTTCTGTAGGATGGAGCCATGGCAGTTAAAGTGGCGTCAAACTGCATTAATTCTGCAGTGCTGATGCACCCACTGCTCTTGTTGCATCAAAACCATCACTATTTATAAACACTGCAGCCTCCAAAAGTGGATGCTACAGCCTGTGTTTGCTACTCTTTAAAGTGGATGCAGAAGTTTTCTCTCTCTCTAAAGCAGGCACAAGTAGTGGTTTGAGCACCGGAGTAGGGCTCTGGAGATCAGGGTTCAAATCCCGGCTCAGCCACAGAAACCTACAAAGGGGAAGTCACACTGTCTCAGCCCCAGAGGATGGCAAGGGCAAACCCACTCTAGAAGAAACTTGCCAAGAAGCCCCCTTAGGGTCGCCAACAGTCGGAAACGCCTTGAAGGCACCCAACAAGAACACGGCAGGTACTTTGCACATGCTCAGAGGCTGGGAGGTATCAGACTCATAGAAGGCTGGTGATTGCTAGTAATGATAATAATTCACCTCCACTGCCTTCACCTCTTCTCCCTTTGCATGGGTAAAGGTCCCTGGGCATCCAGGCCCTGCCTTCACAACCCTCCATCTCTCCAAGGTGGATTCAGAAGAGGCACTCTGCACATGCCCAGAGGTTGGGAGGCCAGAGAGCCCTTAAGACTGCCGGCAATAATATCAATTCAACCTCTTTGCCTCCTCCTCTCCTCTCTTTAGTCCCTGGGCTTCCAGGCGTGGACTCCACAACCCTCCCCCTCTCTCCAAGATGGTTTCAAAAAAGGCACTCTGCACATGCTTACAGACTGGGAGGCCAGAGAGCCCTGGTCACTGCCTGAAATCCTAAAAATTCAGCCCCATTGCCTTCCTCTCTCCTCCCTTTAGTCCCTGGGCTTCCAAGCACTGCCTCTACAACCCTCCCCTCTCTCCAAAGTGGATTCTGAAAAGGCACTCTGCACATGCCCAGAGGCTTGGAGGCCAGAGAGCTCCGGCCATTGCCAGGATTGAGCGCCATTGCCTCCAACTCTCTCTACCCAGGGCTTCCAGGCGCTGCCTCTGCAACCCTCTCCCTCTCTCCAAGGTGGATTCAGAAAAGGCACTCTGCACATGCCTAGAGGCTTGGAGCCTAGAGAGCCCCAGCCACTGCCAGCAATCACACCCATTCATCCCCGCTGCCTTCCCCTTTTCTCCCTGGGCTTCCAGGCTCTGCCTCCGCAACCCTCTCCCTCTCTATAAGGCGGTTTCAGAAAAGTCACTCTGCACATGCTCAGAGGCCAGAGAGCCCCGGCTACTGCCAGCAATCACACCCATTCATCCCCGCTGCCTTCCCCTTTCCTCCCTGGGCTTCCAAGCGTCCTCTCTCTCCAAGGCTTCCAAGGCACTCTGCCCATGATCGGGGCGCCTCTTGCCAGGAGGAAGGCACAAAGGGAAGCAGCACTCACCAAGGTCTGTTCGTACTGCAGCGCCCGCTGCTCCAGGCCGCCGTCCGCCGCCATCCCGGCCGCCTCTCCGTCCAGCGGCTGCCTCCCTCCGGAGAGACCCGGCGGGGCTGCCCTCCTTCCTTCCTTCCTTCTCTGTCCGGCTCCCTTCGGGGCTCCTCTCGCCTCCCTCCGGCTCCTCCTGCCTCCTTCTCCCCGCCCCAGCGCTGGGCGGTCCGGGGGAGGAGAGTCTCCGGCCCTCGCTCCGCCTCGGACTTACAAAAGCGCCGCCAGGGAAGCGCGCCTCTCCTGAAGGCCGCCGTGGCCGAAGGCGATGCACGCTGCGCTCCCGCTCCGGAGGTCCAGGGTTCGAGGCCCGGCTCGGGCATGAAGATAGGGACCTTGGGCACAGCACGCTCTCTCGACCTCAAAGGAAACCAGGAACCACAGGAAACATGTGTTGGCCACTTCCTTAGCAAGTTCATTTAGCACAATGCAACCAAAAACCCACCCAACAGTGATACCTTTATTGTGAAGTAGCCAATTGCCTGAAAATTTGTATATTAAAATGACTGGCCATGATTGCCTATGGTTCGGGGTCAGACTAGATAATCATCTGGGATTCACTAGATGAGACTTTGGGGAAAAAAATTGTCTATTTGTTTATCTTAGCTCTGTCTACTGTACTGCACCGAGGTTGCATCGATAAGCCCGCAGACTTTATGTACTGTAAACATTTTCTTTATCCTACCTATGTCCTGGAAACAATGTCTGCTTAGCAAAAAGTGCTGAATATTGTGAAACTAACTATACGAGAGAGGGAGGAGGGAGCGGTTTTCCCATATGCTGGGCATATTTGTAAGATCACGCTTAAAAGATGTACAGTTGCTTAGTTCTGGGCTCAGCATCTTTGGAAAATTTTTCCTGTTGAGCCTGCTAGCGTAATTTTGTGTTGTTGGTTTTTTTTCCAGAATAAAACTCATTTTCCTTCAGTCCGTGGCGTCTCTCGGTCCCATTTTTCTGCTACAATTGGCCAACCGAAATGCGCAGTACGCTTGTTGCAAGCTTTCGAAGCTCCACGGGCTTCTTCATCAGGGAAGGTGTAAAGAGAGTTGTATAACTGCTGAAAGCAGAGCCCCCTGAAAAAAGAAGAGACCTTTTGTGGGCTTATGGGGCAATTCCTGACCAGACAGTCCCATGGCCCTTCACTTGCTCATACAGCGGGCCCTTGGCATCTATCTGCTGGGGTTTGATTCCCATGGACACCAAAATCCATGGATCCAAATAAAAATCCACCAAACAGTGATGCCTTTATTGGCCAACCGAAATGCACAATATGCTTGTTGCAAGCTTTCGAAACTCCATGGGCTTCTTCTTCATGGGGCAAGATGTTACAAACCAAACAGGAGAAAAACAATCGGAGATGATAGTCAGATGCCTGCATTTTGATGTTTCTGTCCTTAGTGAAGATGGTAAGTGGGGGATATCTTTGGCAGGCTGGCCCTGTGGCTATTGGGAGATTTTCAAAGATCAGGAAATTTAAAGTCCATTTGCATCTCAACAAGGACTCCTCTCTTGCAATCCAATCTGTCTCCATTCCTGCCTCCAATTCAAGCCATGGGTGCTTGAATCCCGGGTTAAAAAATCCGTGGATATGGAAGGGTGGCTACTATCGTCCTGACGTAAAGTAGAACAAGGAAGAATCGCTATGGATGAAGGCTTGCTTGGGACTAGAGAATTTATTTCCATGTGGGTTGGATGCAAACCTGTTCCTCTTGGAAATCTTTGACCTAATGTGCTATAAAAGTCAGATAACTGGATTTCATGATTGTAAACAATGTCTTTCAGCATTGAACCAGAGTGAATCAGGGGAAGGAAAGGGCAACCTGGAACCACAGGAAACATGCCGGGGTAGCTGTGTTGGCCATTTAGCAAATTCAAACAAAAAATCCACCAAACAGTGATACCTTTATTGGCCAACCGAAATGCACAATATGCTTGTTGCAAGCTTTCGAAGCTCCATGGGCTTCTTCTTCATCACCAAGATGTTACAAACCAAACAGGAGAAAAACAATCGGAGATGATAGTCAGATGCCTGCATTTTGATGTTTCTGTCCTTAGTGAAGATGGTAAGTGGAGGGTATCTTTTGTAGGCTGACCCCTCCTCCTTCTGGCCATGTGTCTATTGGGAGATTTGCAAAGCCCAGGACATGTAAAGTCCATTTGCACCTCAACAAGGACCCCTCTCTTGCAATCCAATATGCCTCCATTCCTTTGAGGTCACAGGCCTCTTTGGAGGCAGCGGACAAGGGATTCCTCAAGGAGTCTTCATGTTTTTGCATCAGGAACATTTTGGCAGGTGTAGAGGTCAAACATGACGATCCAGTTCAAACCTTGGAACCACAGGGTGAGAGCAAACCTCTGAACAAAGCTTGCCAAGAAAACTCCAGGGTAGGGTCATAAATGACTTTGAAGGTCCAGGATCTTGAGCAAGTCACTCTCTCTCAGCTTCCTAAGGGGAAGGCAAGGGCAAACCTCCTCTGAACAAATCCGGCCACGAAAACCCCAGGATGACAGGGCCACCATAAGTCAGAAATGACTTGAAGACTTGAGGTTCAGAGGAGGATTGCCCAGCCAAAAGGTAGGTGCAGAGCAAAGTGGAAGAAGGCAAGAAAAAGCTAACTAAATACATAAGAGTGTGGCAGAGTGGTTTGAGGGTTAGATGGATTATGACGCCAGAGATCCATGGGTTCGAGTCCCAGCTCAGCCATGGAAACCCACTGGGGGACCTTGGGCAAGGCACACTCTCTCAGCCTCCTCGGGGCAAGTAAGAGCAAACCTCCTCCGAACAAATCTTGCCAAGAAAACCCCATGATAGATGCTCACCTTAGAGTCGCCATAATTCATAAACACCTCTCAAGGCACGCAATAACAGGACCTTGGGGAAGTCGCATTCTCTCAGCCTCAGAGGATGGCAAAAACAACCTTGAACAGCTGTCATAAAGGTAAGGCAAGGGCTTTGTAGGGATTTGAGTGTTGGATTGTGACTCTGGAGGCCAAGGCTCGAATCTCAGCTCAGCCATGAAACCTAATGGGGATCTTGGGCAAGGCACACGCTCTCAGCCTCAAGGGAAGACAAGGTCAAGCTGGAACCTCTGAACAAAGCTTGCCAGGAAAATCCCAGGATAGGTGTTGACCTTAGGGTCACCACAAGTCATAACTTACTCTGAAGGCACAGGACCTTGGGCAAGGCACGCTCTCTCAGCCTCTTAAGGGGAAGGCAAGGGCAAACTTCCTCTGAACAAATCTTGCCAAGAAGACCCCATGATAAATGCTCACCTTAGGATTGCCATAAGTTATAAATGATTCTGGAGGTACACAATAACAGGACTTTGAGCAAGTCACATTCTCTCAGCCTCAGGGGAAGGCAAGGGCCACCTGCAACCACAGTGACCAGATGTCATAACTGCAAAGGAGGACAAGGCCAGCGTGGTGTAGTGGGTTGAGTGTTGGACTGTCACTCCAGAGATTTTATAAAAATTTACCACCCTGTGCACAGAATACTGGGTTAGGCAGGCCTTCGGTCTAATCCAACATGGCTCTTACATGTTTTTAATCTGGTGATTTATTACCTCTCTTTCTGGTGTATGTCTTCAAATTGTTTCTGACTTGTGGCAACCTGAAGGTGACCCTGTCTTGGTAAGATTTGTTCTGAGAAGGTTTGCTACTGCTGTCCTCTGAGGCTGAGAGAATGTGACTTGCCTACGGTCACTCCATGGGTTGACATGGCTGAGCAGGGATTCAAACCCTGGTCTCCCAGAGTCCAGTACTCGAACCACTGGCTTTTTACCTCTCTACACCACCAAACCAAAGCTTTTCTGGGCAGTTCAGACATGTTGAAGTCTTGGATAAGAATAGCTTATGGGAACCATGATCATGAGGCCTAGTAAAGTATCAAAAGAGCCAGCATGGTGTCGTGGTTTGAGCATTGGACTGACTCTGGAGAGCAGAGTTCGAATCCTCACTGAGCCATGGAATCCCACTGGCTGACCTTGGGCAAGTCACACGCTCTCAGCCTCAGAGGAAGGCAAAGGCAAACCCTTGTTGAACAGATCTTGCCAAGAAACCCCTGTAAATTTAAAACTTATGTGTTGAAGACGCAACAACAAAGCAGCAAAGAACTTTTCCATTCATATCCCAGTCCCCAGTTTGATTGATTCCTCTTTTCCATCAGTAATTTGACTGTCACGGGACCCATGAAAGGCAGAGCTCTGTGAAGAGACAGACCCCGGTGGAAAAGAGTGTTGGGACAGGAATCGCTCGGTAGCCTCAGGGATAAGACAAATGCAACATGAAAAGCTTTGCATGGCTGATATTTTATGCCTTTCCAAAACTAGCCACATCTGTAATGCAACTTCAACAAAATGATGGGGGTGATGTGCCCCTTAGGGCAGTTGGCCATTGCATGTGACACAGAGCCTTTAATTTTCTGGAACAGAATTTGAATTTGTTGAAGTGTTAAACAAGGCAGTTGATAAGGTCCTCAGGCTGGTCTTGTTATGTTTGAAGATGGTCTTGGCAAATGTTATGCCTAAAAAACTTAAGAGCGGTCTTCTTAAAAGCTCTTGCATGGAGCAAACCAAGATGCAATCTTGGAAACCACCCCACGCAATTTCATTGTGGGACTTTGGGGCACAGCAGGTTCAAGGAATCTTTTCCTTTCCAGACATTTTGGTTGGCAGCTCCCTTCATTCCCCTTATCCCTTGACATCTGCCAGGCTTTCTGGGTTTCTAGGAGTTGGTTCCGAACATTTGGAGGACTGGACATTATCTCTTTCTTCCTGAACCCAGTGGGAGATGTGGCAATGACAGAAAGAGTTCAACAGTTGGGAGATGTGGCAATGACAGAAAGAGTTCAACAGCTTCCCCCAGTACATGGGATGTGGACAAGCTGGCATGTGTCCAGAGGAAGGTGACCAACATGATGAAAGGTCTGGAAACCATGCCCTATGAGAACCAGCTTAGGGAGATGGGTGTATTTAGCCTGGAGAAGAGAAGGTTAAGAGGTGTCATGATAGCCGTGTTTAAATATTTGAAAGGATGTCATTGGGTTGGAGCAAATCTGCAAAAACAAAAAGCGGCTCGATCTGGGGTTTTCTGAATGTGGGTTCAAACCCCATTGTCTGCACGACCCACTTCCATGGCAGGCTGAATACCCACAGACAGTCCGCACCACGCAGAGTCAAGCCACGCTGCTCAATTATTTTTTCCCACCTCTGCACCATGCAAGAGAAGGTTAAGAGGTGATATGATAGCCCTGTTTAAATATCTGAAGGGATAATAATAATAATAATAATAAATTTTTATTTATAACCCGCCCCTCTGCGCGGCAATCAGGGCGGGGTACAACAATATTAAAATAGAACAAAGTTAAAAACATTCCATCATCCCATAGTCCCACCCTCCCATCCCCTTAAAACAGAATTAAACAAATGACCAATTAAAATACAATATTAAAAACATAATGACAATAATATAAGGAGTCAGATTTACAAGTCAGGGACCCATCCCTAGGCTGAGAGTTATTCCGGGAAGGCCTGCCGGAAGAGATCCGTCTTTACTGCTTTCTTAAAAGCAGCAAGAGTGGTAATTAGACGGATCTCATCCGGCAGGCCATTCCATAATCTGGGAGCGGTCGCAGAAAAGGCCCTCTGGGAGGTCTGCGACAGCCTAGTTTTTAGTGGCTGTAGCAGATTCCTCCCAGAGGACCGAAGGGCGCGGGGGGGTTCATATGGGGAAAGGCGGTCCCTAAAATAGGATGGACCCAAGCCATGTAGGGCTTTAAAGGTCAAAACCAACACCTTGTACTGCGCCCGGAAACTAATTGGCAGCCAGTGGAGGGATTTCAGCACAGGTGTTATGTGCTCCCTCCTTGATGTTCCTGTAATTAACCTGGCTGCCATATTCTGTACCAGTTGAAGTTTCCGGGTTAGGCACAAGGGTAGCCCCATGTAGAGTGCATTGCAGTAATCTAGTCGCGAAGTTACCAGGGCATGTACCACAGTTTCCAGATCCCTCATGTCCAGATAAGGGCGCAGTTGGCGTATCAGCCGAAGCTGATAACAGGCGCCCCTGACCACCGCATTCACCTGACTGGTCATGTGAAGCGATGAGTCAAGGAGCACCCCCAAGCTGCGAACACAGTCCTTAGAGGAGAGTGTGACTCCATCCAGGACTGGAGACTGTATTCCCAAATCTGGTTTCGGGCCTGTGACTGCAAGTACCTCCGTTTTGTCTGGATTCAACTTCAATCTGTTTTTCCTCATCCAACCCATTACCGCTCTGAGACAGTCATTAAGAGGGGAGGCACCATCTGAAGTCTGAGACGATGATCTGGTCATGGAGAGATATATCTGGGTGTCATCAGTGTACTGAAGACACCGAGCTCCATGCCTCCGAATGATCTCACCCAGCGGCTTCATATAAATATTAAACAACATCGGGGACAGGATGGCGCCCTGAGGGACGCCACAATTAAGCTCGATTTTGGATGAGCAACTATCCCCGAGCCTCACCCTCTGGGATCTGCCCGAGAGGAAGGAGCGGAACCACTGCAGAGCAGTGCCTCCGATTCCCAACTCTCTCAGGCGATCTAAGAGGATGGCATGATCTATAGTATCAAAGGCCGCTGAGAGATCCAAGAGCACCAACAGGGTCACACTACCCCTGTCGATACTCAGGCGGAGGTCATCGGTCAGAGCAACCATGGCAGTCTCCACTCCTCATCCTGTCCTGACTCCATATCCTGATGTCATATTGAGGAGAGAACAAGCTTGTTTTCTGCTGCTCCAGAGACTAGGACCCGAAACAATGGATGCAAGCTGCAAGAAAAGAGATTCCACCTCAACATTAGGAGGAACTTTCTGACAGTAGGAGCTGTTTGACAGTGGAACACACTCCTTCGGAGAGTAGTGGAGTCTCCTTCCTTGGAGGTCTTTAAGCAGAGGCTGGATGGCCATCTGTCAGGGATGCTTTGATTGGGAGTTCCTGCATGGCAGGGGGTTGGACTGGATGGCCCTTGGGGTCTCTTCCAACTCTATGATTCTATGCACACCATGGCATGAACACAACACCATTACTTCCCTCTACCCACCCAGATGCCATTCCATTGGAGGCAGGTATAATCAGCCACACAATCATATGTGTGATGCACTACTTGTATGGTGCATCAGTGTGCCCAGTGACACATTGGCAAAGCACATCATGGAGACCCCATACATGCCCCCTTCACCCTATGCCCCTCTGTTGGACTGTCTGGTTCGTGCATAATGTTATCACATCCATTGCATTATTGGCAACCTGCCCTGTTTGTCATAGGTTCGCATTATTGCTTTCCCACTGGTAGTGGGCTGTTTATATGCCAATGCAATGATGGGCAATTTCTACATTAAGTCGAAGTATTTTTGCTCCAGATTTTAGCCCTGAAGTGTGGCTTCATTTCACTTTCCTCCCAGTTTCACCTTTCATGCATTGTCTAAAACAGCTAGGCTTCAAAGCAGGTTGAAACCGCTTTATTTGACCAATGTGGACTACCCTAAACTGAAGCTGGAGCAAGTTTGGAGTTTACTACAACATGGAGCAATGGATGCAAACTACAGGAGATCCCACCTAAACATTAGGAAGTGTGGGGTGTAATTTAAATTTTCAAGGTTTTAATCCTTTTAAAGGAAACTTAAATATACAAAGATGAAAGATAAACCTGTTAGAGTCTGTCTTTCATTAGCAGAACAACAGAAATGTGGCCCTGAATATTTTTATCTAAGCTTTCCTTTCCTAAAGAATGAAGACTGACTCAGAAAGACAACAAACATATAGTTTAAAACAATAATAATGGCTTTAATAAATAGAATCATAAAATCATAGAGTTGGAAGAGATCACAAGGGCCATCCAGTCCAACCCCCTGCCATGCAGGAACTCCCAATCAAAGCATCCCCGACAGGTGGCCATCCAGCCTCTGCTTAAAGACCTCCAAGGAAGGAGACTCCACCAAAATCTCTGAGGGAGTGTGTTCCACTGTCAAACAGTTCTCACTGCCAGGACGTTTCTCCTAATATTGAAGTGGAATCTCTTTTCCTGTAGCTTGCATCCATTATTCCCTGGAGCAGCAGAAAACAAGCTAGCGCCCTCCTCAATATGACATCCCTTCAAATATTTAAACAAGGCTATCATATCCCCTCTTATCCATCTCTCCTCCAGGCTAAACATACCCAGTTCCCTAAGTCATTCCTCATAGGAATTCATGGTTTCCAGACCCTTCACCATTTTAGTTGCCCTCCTCTGGACACACTCCAGTTTTTCAACATCCATTTTGAATTGTGGTGCCCAGAACTGGACACAGTATTCCAGGTGAGGCCTGACTAAAGCAGAATAGAGTGGCACTATTACTTCCCTTGATTCTAGATACTATACTTCTACTAATGCAGCCTAAAATTGCATTGGCCTTTTTAGCTGCTGCATCACACTATTGACTCATCTTCAACTTGTGGTTTACTAAGACTCCTAGATCCCTTTCACACATAGTCGCCTTAAGCCAGGTGTCCCCCATCTTATATCTATGCATTTCATTTTTTTGCCCTAAGTGCAGTACCTTACATTTCTCTGTGTTGAAATTCATTTTGTTAGCTTTGGCCCAGCTTTCTAATCTATTAAGGTCATTTTGAATTTTCATCCTGTCTTCTGGTGTATTAGGTATTCCTCCTAGTTTGGTGTCATCTGCAAATTTGAGAAGCATGCCCCCTATTCTTTCACCCAAGTCATTGATAAAGATGTTGAATAGCCCTGGGCCCAGGACACAACCCTGTGGCACCCCACTGGTCACTTCTCTCCAGGATGAAGAGGAGCCATTGTTGAGCACCCTTTGCTCACCCTTCGGTCAGTCAACCAGTTACTAATCCACCTAACAGTTAGAATCATAGAATCATAGAATCATAGAGTTGGAAGAGACCACAAGGGCCATCCAGTCCAACCCCCTGCCATGCAGGAACTCCCAATCAAAGCATCCCCGACAGATGGCCATCCAGCCTCTGCTTAAAGACCTCCAAAGAAGGAGACTCCACTACTCTCCGAGGGAGTGTGTTCCACTGTCGAACCGCCCTTACTGTCAGAAAGTTCCTCCTAATGTTGAGGTGGAATCTCTTTTCCTGGAGCTTGCATCCATTGTTTCGGGTCCTAGTCTCTGGAGCAGCAGAAAACAAGCTTGTTCCCTCCTCAATATGACATCCCTTCAAATATTTAAACACAGCTATCATATCAGCTCTTAACCTTCTCTTCTCCAGGCTAAACATCCCCAGCTCCCTAAGTCGTTCCTCATAGGGCGTGGTTTCCAGACCCTTCACCATTTTAGTTGCCCTCCTTTGGACACACTCCAGTTTCTCCACATCCTTTTTGAATTGTGGTACCCAGAACTGGACACAGTATTCCAGGTGAGGCCTGACCAAAGCAGAATAGAGTGGCACTATTACTCTAGTATAGTATCTAGTTGTATTGTCTAGCCCACATTTTACTATCTTGTTTCAAGAATATCATGGGGGACCTTGTCAAAAGCCTTCCTGAAATCAAGATACGCTGTGTAAATAATTACATAACAAAAACTAAATCCTAATCTAACTAAGGACAGTTTTATATATAGCAGGAAGATTGAGAGAAATATATAATACTAGCAGTCAGGCTAGAGACACATACTAATTGTAAGACTGTTTAGAATCTTGTGAGAAAGACGGTTAGTCTTAAAGAGAGAGAGACCTAAATAGGAATCCCTATCTATATAATGAGGGGAAAGAGAATGCATAAGTTTCTTTCAACAGGAAGAACTTCCTAATGGTGAAAGCTGTTTGACAGTTGAATAAGTTGCCTTGGAGAGTGATGGAGTCCCCTTCTTTGGAAGTCAGCATCGATGGCCATATATTGAGAGTGCTTTGATTGTGTACTCCTGCATGGCAGAATGGGTTTGGACGGGAAGATCCTCATGGTCTTTTCCAGTTCTATGAGTCTATACCTGGTGCCATCCAGACATGTTGGACTGCATTGCCTGTCAGACAAAAACAACACAACCCACACCTTACTGGCTGAGGGTTGATAGGATTTGTAGTCCAATGCATTCAGAAGGTATTAGGCTGGGAAAGTCTCATCCAAAAAATTCTTTAAATTTCAAACAGACCTTGTTGGGTCTCTCTTTTTCTTCCCCTCTCCTTCCCTCCCACACATTCTCCTCCTCTTCCCACCTTTCTTTTTCTTGCTAAACATTGTCTTTCCTTATTATGTGTGTGTATATGTGCTTTCAAGTGATTTATGGCAACCCCATTAATTTCATAGGATTTTCTTAAGCAAGGAATACTCAGATGTTTTTTGCCAGTTCTTTCCTCTGAAATTATACTGAGCAGGAATGTAGTGCCTTACCACCTCCAATTAACTAAATAGTCTTTGTCTTTCAACCATTGAAGTGTATATTAGACCCTTAAAGGCTGACATCCAGTTAGTTAAGTCATGGTAAGCGTACAGGGCTAAAAAGTCACCATTGTGCAATGGATGTATTCTGATGACAGTTGCAGAAACATAGTTCTGCAGTCAGCATGCTCCTCTGTGCCTTGTTTTAGCATGTTGGTGTTGCACATTGTGCATTGCAGCCGTGCACTGGGTATTGTGACCTACAGTTGTGTGTCAGGTTTTGTATACTGTGCAATAGCACCTAGTCAATCACCTGTGTTTGTATAATGTTTCTATTCTGCATAGATGCTGCATAGCGCTCATCTGACATTTTCCTCCATGATGTGCCAGTATTTGCGGTCCACTGAGGGGATGCTGTATTATAGCAAAAATGTTTGATGCCTGATGAATAGAACTGTATGTGTTATGGGCTGATAATACCAACAAAAGGACTCATTCAACCAATTCTTGAATGGTTAGTCTGCACACAAATAAATCTAATAGATTCAGTGGGTTTATTCTAGTGAGAACTGAAATAGGATTTAGGCCATGGTGTGTATTTTTGCTGCACTGTTGAAAGCTTTGATTTGTAAAACAAATATATATAATATATAATGTATAACAAAAAGAATGATACAGCTAACAAACAGAAAGTTAGTGCCAGCTGTTGGCATCAGTGTCAAAAGAGCAATGAATTTGCACTGGATTATAGTCTAAACTTTAAAAGATCTATGCAAGGTACTCAACCCTATCCTGCAGAAAAAATTCAGCATCTTGGACTGCGGCCACACTGGAGAACTAATGCAGCTTGACACCACTTTAACTGTCATGGCTCCATCCTATGGAATCCTGGGATTTGTAATTTGTTGTGGCACCAGAGCTCTCTGGTGGAGAAGGCCAAATATCTCACAAAAGTACAAATCCCAGAATTCCATAGCATTGAGCCATGGCAGTTAAAGTGATGTCATACTGCATTAATTCTGCAGTGTAGATGCAGCCTTAGATGGATAAAACCCAATGTGAATACTGATATGCTTCAGTTAACAAAAGTATTACTTTCTTAACAGAAAATTTGGTACCAGAGGCAGAAAGAACGTGGAAACAATAGGAATAGATTCCTACACCACAAAGAAGTGCAGTTCAACATGTTTCAGCAAACATTTTATTCAAAGCTAACAATATCCACATGTGAAATGAAACAACCATATCAGGTAAGCCTAGCATAAGTAAGCAAAAACTTTTTTTAATTATCTCAAGATTACTTGAAGACTTCTTCTAAAATACATCTAGGGATTATTTTTTTCTTTCTTTCACCAGCTTCCACTTTTCTTAATATTTCTTTTTTGGTGGCCAAACATTCAGGTCTGTGCTTTTTATTAACATGCAGGCTGATTTCCCCCTTTTCTTTCTGTTCACATATGCTCCGTAAGGGATTCTGGAGGAAACTGCTGTTTACTTTGCCTGTTGTATGTAGGCAGGCCACACAAAACTACATAGTAGGATTAACAAGAGCAGAATCCCAATTCTTTCTCATCTCAAACTTTATTGCATTGAGTCCTACAGACACTCTGCTGTAACCGGACCCTGAAAGTCTGTTTGTCCACTCTTCCTTCGCCATCCTCCCAATGCTGAAGCAGCTAAAAAACTTTCAGCTAGACAGAGGACCAGGATATAGAGGAGGGTGTAAAAAGACTTTGGCTGCTGCCACACAGCAGAATTAAAGCAGTCTGATGCCATAGTTTTTTTGTGGGGGTTTTTTTTCGGGCTGTGTGGCCATGTTCTGAAAGAGAAACTATGGATGCCGGCCATGAAAGCCTACGACTTCACAGTCTGATGCCACTTTAACTGCCATGGCTCCATCCTATTGAAAACTGGGATATGTAGGGTTTTTTAAAAATTAATTCTTTAACAAAAGATTGGGTACCAAAGGCTAAATTTTATGAAAGTTTAATTATTACAGAAAATACCACAAAAATAATAGAAAGAAAAATGGAAAGCAAAATGCCTGAAGAAAACACTAAACAAACATGACTAATAACCCCCTCTCCTCCTCCCCAGTCGACTTCCCACACTTCACTGACTATGATTATTTAATTTATACATATAATCTCTCTACTCCAAACCCCTGGAGTACCCTGGCCCATGCAGACAGGATTTGAAGCTGCTGCCACACTGCAGAATTAAAGCAGTTTGACACTGCTTTAACTGTCATGGCTCCATCCTGTGGAATCCTGGAATCAACAGTTGTTGCATTAGAGCTCTCTGACAAAGACGACTAAATAGTTCACAAATCTCAGAATCCCATCATATGGAGCTATGTCAGTTAAAGTGCTGTCAAAGTGCGTTCATTCTCCAGCGTAGATGCCACCTTTGTAAAAAGGAGTTTCTTTGTTAGAGGCTTTGTTAACAGAGGTATGCTTGTACACTAAAACCCAAATTTCCTGCCTGAGTGATACAGAAGCCACCAGCCACTTCTGCAACTGATCTCCCACACAGGAGCCATTGTAACAATGATTTTTGTTTTGTTTTGTTTTTGCAAACCAGAGCACAGCTCATTTTCACTAAAGGAGTTGTTCCTGGAAGTGGGCACAGCTGTTTGGAAGGAGATATTGCAGTAGCGCAAATAGCAGGGCACCCTCGTTCAATACCTCCCACACTTACAGGCTATGTGACAGAAACAGACAGCAGCACCGAGGTGGACACATATGTGTGCTTGCATGCTTTTCGTTGAGGCATAAGCGATTTCCCCTTTCAGGCACTGCTAGAGGCAAGAAAAGAGACTGATCTCATAAAATTCAAAATGCGTCTGAGGAAGTAGACTTTAAAGTCTACAAAAGCTCATGCTGCCAACTTCTATCTTTCAGCTAGTCTCAAAGGTGCTATAAGATCTCTCTACTTGCTGATCCCATAAAAAGACACCACAGGCTTGTTTGAATTTGCCACCCATCAAGAGAGAATATATAATCTACTCAAAAAGGAGTAGATTACATTGCAGCTCCATTTTGTGCTTTATGTCCCTCGTATTCCTTTCCCTTGCCCTTTATCTCCACCACCTGTATTCATTTTTTCCTTTTAAAGATACCTCATTACTCACACATCTGTCTGTTCAACAGGAAAACCTGTCTTGAGTTTAAAGGAATGTGTGGATTTGCACATGCCTGCCGCCTTCCCAACTGGTTAGAAAACCATGGCTGACATTCTGTTCAATGTGTACCATGCCATAAGCTACTTACAATCTCATATTTGCATTTAGCATCATGGCAGTATTGCCTTGGCCATAAATGCCTCCCAAACCCATATTAAAAACCAGGCAGTTGTACCAGCCAAGGAGTGCAGAGGTAAGTGACGTGCAGAAGGATGAGATGCGACCGCACACTACAAAGTTAAAGCTTTTTAAACTTGAGGTTGGATGACCATCTCTTGGTAATGCTGTCATTTTGTATTCCTGCATGGCTAGGGTTTGGATTAGATGGCTGTTATGGTCCTATATGATTCTTTGGCAGGCATTCTGTGAGGATGACATGCCATGCCCAGCCTCTTACCACCAGAAAGCCACAGTCCAAAGTGCCATTCACAAGATCCTGTTGCATCTGCTCTTTACACCATGACTTACTGGTGGTAGTGGGCTGGACACATCATTCTTCATTGTATAAGGTATATGAAACAAAAAAATGAATTTAGAATGTGTTCAATATGTACATACAGTGGGCCCTTGGTGTCTGCTGGAGTTTGGTTCCAGGACCTCTCATGGATACCAAAGTCTTTGGATAAGCCCTATTATATTCAATGGCGTAGTAAAATGGTGCCCCTTATATAAAATGGCCAAATCAAGGTTTGCTTTTTGGAAATGGATAACTTTTTGGAATATTTCCAAACTGTGGATGCTTTAATCCATGGATTAAAAACATCCCTGGATGGGAAGGGCTGACTGTATCAGCAAGTACAAGTATTCCAAATTAAAAAAAAAAAAATCAAAATCCCAAGCACCTCTGGTTCTAAGCATTTGGGATAAGGGAGATTCAACCTGTACTTGGAATTATTTTAAACAAAAGACATTGGACTGCTGTAAGCCACTGGCCAGAGATACAAAACACACACTCTTCCAGTCTGTTTTGGAGATTCAACACCTGTGAAGAGCATGAGGCAGCAACACATGAACCATGCAATATTGTTCCTCCATGATTTAGTGAGGCTACACCTTAGTAACTAAAAACAGGAATAAGTTACAGCTGCTCCGTCAAAAGCTGAATCTTTCAACTTGCCTGCCATAGTTTGGAGTGTTGGGCTAAATAGGTATAGCTCCATTTGCTTGATATTTGCTGGCCTACAATGTGTTGTACTGTACTGCTGTAAAGTAATGGGACATGTAGTAGTTTGTTAATTTCTACGGTTGTTGACCACTTTCCTTTGTGGTTAAGGAACAGATGGAAAGGGAATTGAGTCTGTGTTTGGAAGATCCAAGGTCAGTCTCTTGAGAACATCTGCAGTTAGAGGAGAAGAGGGATTTGTATGGGAAAGGAGAAAGAAAATGTTTTCATTGTTATGACAAATGAGAAGAAACCTACCAAAAATTTGAATTTGTTTATGCTTTAACTATGCTTTGCTAATTATTGATGTTTGTTGGTTAGTTCTGACAACAAACACCTATGGAGAACATCTATAGGTTTCTGGGTAAAGGTTTTCTGTGTTTTCACTACTGAAGCTTGGATTTCTGAACTAAGGAGTTTCTGTATATGGCATGTACTAGGAAAGGAGTGGAATTCTCCCTTCCTTTTATACTGTAATGTGTATTGTAGTTACGGTTCATGCAGTTATGCCTTAGTTGGGAAAGAAATTAATTACAAATACTCTGTTATTTGTAATGTATAACTTTCAAACATCTTGGTATTGGTTGTTTTGACTATCTTTCCTAGCTCTACAATTGAGGGTTTTGACAATTTGATTGGTACCTGATCTTAGCTGGCCTAGAAAATTTCATATGTCTTATTTACCACTAGTTTCTGGGCCCATAAATACAGTATTGAGTCTCCCTTATCTGGAATTCTGAAATCCAAGATTTTCCAAAAATTAATAATTTTTTATGGCTGGCTGAGATAGTGGTCCAAAACACACCACAGAAATAATCCAGTTTAAGATTACTTGGTGCTAGGGAATCCTGAAACTATAGTTTATTGTGGCACTAGAGCTCTGACAGAGAAGGCTAAATGTCTCACGAACTACAGTTCCCAGAATTTCCTAGCATTGAGCCAGTTAAAGTGGCCTCAAACTGGATTATTTCTGCAGTCTGTTTTGGACCAGTGACACCTTTGCTTTCTGATGGTTCAATGCACACAAACTTTGTTTCATGCACAAAATTATTTTTAAAATATTGTATAAAATTACCTGCAGGCTATGTGTATAATGTGTATATGAAACATACATGAATTTTGTGTTTAGACTTGGGTCCTATCTCCAAGATATCTCATTGTGTATATATGTGCAAATACAAGCATTCCAAAACACATTTTTAAAAACCTGTCCCAAACATTTCAGATAAGGGAGACTCAGCCTGTAACCCTATATCTTTTGCAAGGATGAGGTGTGGGTTCTTCCGTTGGCAGACAGAGGGGTTCAGTTAGCTAAAAAGGGAAAAGCAGTATTGTACTTAAAAAATAAAATAAAATGAAAATGAAAACTCTCTGCCAATCCCCAAATTGTATTTTTTCTCATTTCAGGCCTACTTCTTTGAATTCTCCAGGTGGCTCACCCCTTTCTGAGAACACAGTAAAACGGTAAAACCATAAACATCAAAAGGCAAACCTAGGAGCAGCAATTAGAACAGTAGTTTCCTTGGATTTAAAGAGTTCATCAGGAGTACTGGCCAATAAAAAAGTTCTTCCAGATGCAGCTCATAACTTGTGCTGTTGCGGAAAACTCTTATTGTAATAATGGCAGATGATGGCAGAAGGCTACAATTTTAATCTCAGTAGGGATGGCAAGAATATTCAAATATATACATATTGATTGATGTAGACTGTGTTTCTTAAGTTCAGGAAATCCTGACAAGAAGAATCCAGGACTGATTAGAATCTTCACAATTTGGGACTTACTCAGGACAAAATTTGCATGTGGCATTTTTGCCCAGAAAACAACGATTGCTGAGCTTTGTGCAGAAAACAAAACTTCCACACAGAAAATGCTGTTTTCTACACGGATAATTGTGTGTGAATTTTGCATAGAACAACTCCCAAATTGAAAAAACTGCAAATCTTGGCACCAGTAGCATTCAGATTACTTTTTAAAAGGGCCACTATTGTAGTTACTTTTGAGCAAAGCAAGGGGAAGTTCCTTTTGGAGGCTACGCTTTCTAGGAAGCCCCAAATAGCATAGGATTTGAATTAGTGGGGATGATGGCATCATCTTTGACCTGGCTGAGGTTTCTCTGTCCCACTGGATCCCCACAACACAACTGCACTCCTCACAGTAATTGGGTTGTGGGGAGGTTAAGAGATTTCCTTGCAATAATAGGTTGATGGGGCTGTAATACAAACTTTTTTGTTTCTTTTGATCTTAAAAGAGCAATGAAGATCTATTGAATTTACACACAAAAATAACACCCTGTTCTGGGGGAAGCAAAAATAGCTAGAACTGGTTTGTTGATACAGACTTCTCTTGATGGGTATGCTTAGGGGGACATGATGTGTACCTACATAATTTATCATTTCATCACTGGGCCTCATCATAAAATCTTAGCCATCTGAAGATGCATCTCCATTGTAGAAATACATTTTGACACCACTTTAACTCCCTAATAATGATGATAATAATACTATTTATTTATATCCCGCCTCTCCAAACAGACCGAAGCGGCTAACAATAATAAAACGGCATTAAAATACAGTAAAACATCATATCCCATAAACCCTCCCACCCACAATAAAAAGTACATTTTAATTATTAAAACAAAGCAGGGGCAGATGGATAACAGGCCTTGGCTCCATCTTTCAGAATCCTGGGATTTGTAGTTTTGTGAGGCACCAGCACACTTTGTCAGAGAAGGCTAAAGACTTTATAAAACTACAAATCCCAGTATTTCATAGGATGGTGCTACAGCGAAGTGGTGTCAAACTGTATTATAAGGTACCTTGATCCTATTTTACATTCCCTTTCCGACCAATCTCGTACCCAGCAAATCTGTATTCTTTTGGCTGGTAATGATGTATACATTACCTCCATGGTAGCAAAATTTGGCTTAGCTGCCAGCAAGATTAGGCTTAGTTATCAAGCTGGGGGTAAGAATTAGAAGTCTCACTTTCATATGTTTTTTATCATTATTATTGTTTCTTATTCATTGTTCCTTTATACATTACTGTAAATTTTGTGCCCTGTTTTCACATATTGTTTTTGTATTTGTTGGTTGATCTGTACCAAATTGTGACAGCTTTTAGTTATTAGCAATAAAGTTATTACTTATTTCTACAGTGTAGATGTATCCATAGAGGCAGGTCCTGTCTGAAGTCAAAATTAGACCTGATGTCAGAAGCCAGTTCCCCCCCCCAAAATAATAATAATAATAATAATAATAATAATAATAATAATGTAAGCATCTTATTCATGTATAAAGGGTTTATGTTGTACTTGCTGGCTGGGATGTTGTGGTAGTCCACTACCTCTGGAGTCCACTACCTCTGGAGGCTGGGTGATAAGTAGGAAAATAAGAATGAGGAGGGAAAAGGTTTGGGCTCTTCTTGCCTGTGTATCTGTTTGGATATTAAATTCAAGCATGGCCTGTGGACCACATGTGGTCCTTGAACACTCTTTTATGGTCCTTGGTACCCCCATTCTGAGCTGGAACTGGTAGGATCAGATTTAATGCAACAAATAATCTCCAGCAGAAATATATTCCAGTCCTTTAGCTGGTGAGGTTCAACATCCACATGCAGTAAGTGGTAGCAATGTGTTGCTAAACCGCTACAGTTGGCCCTCCACATTTGCCACTTTGACTTTTGCAGCTTTCAATATTTGTGATTTTGATTAATATGTTCTTTCTAGGAATATGACTATTTCAAACAGAGCTTACTACATACAAATTAGCCACTTCCATGCCTCTGGACAATAGTTAACATTATCACTTCCAGTTTTAGCAGAGTCTGCGCAGTTCCCCCATGACTTAAACATACGTGGCTACTACCATATTGTGGCACCTTAAAGACCAGCACATTCATGGCTTGAGCTTTTGTAGGCTTCATCAGATGCATAGTAGGCGTGAGTTCATGATACAATAAATGTGTTAATCTTTAATGTTTATTATTTGCGTTTATTGTTTTCTAGCTAACGCTTTGCAAATTGCAGTCTTATTTGGCTAGATACACAAATTATGCCTTAGACAACAGCACAAGAAACATAATGTTCTGTCACAGGCATTACTGCAATGACTGCGACCTGTGGCCTAGTTGGGTGATGTGTATCATACATTGGCTATGGTTAACCTGTGCAAGGAGGATCCACGAATATGGGCTCTTACTTGCGGCTCTGGAGTGCAGAAAAACATCACAGTCTTTGGTTGTTTGAGATTAAACGTCTCACTTTACATCTGAGCATCTCGGGCCTTGCAATGGCATGCCTTCCAACTTTCCCAGTTTGGCAGGGACAGTTCCAATTCATCTCTGCTGTCCTACTTTTTCACCTGCTTTCAAAATATCTGAGCAGTTGTGGTTGATGCTTAATGACATCGCCAGGAACTGCCTCCTGTAGCATCATCATGGACCAACCTTGTGACATCACACTCAGATTTTGGCCTCGAAATCTCAGCACCAGGGATGGTATTATCTTGACAAGCCTATTTGCTATCAAAGCAGCATTTTAGGGGGTGCGGTTTTTTGAAGTTTTGTGTTTGTCATTCCACCTCTGTAGCGAAACATGGAATAAAGCTTGTTTGTGCACGTCTGGGATTCAGATGTTGCTCTGTTAATTAATTGTTCTGTCACACTAATTAATTCTTCTGTCAATACAAATGAAAAGATGCAGTACCCATTAAACCAAGCCATTTCTGAGTTGTATTTAACTGTTGTCAGGTGACAGCATCTAGGAAATGAATATACATCTAATACACAGCTTTTTGGCACAATAAAATATTTATTAATATTAATAATAATAGTATTAGCCTATTTAGGACTAGGCCCTCTGGCCATCTGTATCTTGTACAGTTGCCCCTCTGTTCTCACGGACTTGAGGTCCGTGGTTTTGAATATTCACGGAGGGGTGACCTTTAAGGTCAAAGGGGTGTGCCCCCATTCAAGCCTATGGGGCACGTCTCTGATTTTGTGGGGTGTGTGTGTCCAGAATGGATCCCCTGTGAAAATGGAGGGGCAACTGTACATTGTATTTGAGGTAAAGCAGGGAATCACATTGTCTGTCTCATTCTCTCACACATGAACACAGGTTGGCCCAGAGCTAGTAGCCCCTTTCACATGACACAATATAATGCAATGATTCCACCATAGCAACCATGGCAACAACCTGTTAAATCCTGTGGTTTGTAGTTTAAAAACACTAGAACTCTAAATACCCCTCCCTAGATTGCAAATCCCAGGATTTCATAAAACAGAACCATGGCACTTAGAGTAGAATCATAGTGCGAACATTGTGCTGTGTGAAAGGGCCCCCAAATCCTAAATCCAGGAGAGGGGGGGCAATCTCCTCACTTGACTTGGAGAAGAGGCAACAAGGGGATCAGTGGCATCACTAGGGGGTGCGGACTGCACTAGGTGACACCCCAAGGTGTGTGTGACACCACTGCTCCTCAAACACCTGCCTTTTGGCAGAAATGGGCTGTGGCATTCATCTGCTTCACTTTAAAATGCTTTAGCAGATGGTGGGAATAGGATAAAGCTCAGTGGGAGGATAAAGGAGAGGCTCCATAATTTTTCAAATTAAAATTTCAAATTTCAAAATTTGAAATTTAATTTTTAAATGATTTTTTTTTAAAAATCACATGTTAACCAAATCTTTACTATTTATATGTAAATACATTTAGGTTGTGTGTATGATATTGTAATTTGAAGGTATACACTTGTCTCTCCACCTTTGCGGCTTTGACTTTTGCAAATTTGATTATTCACAGACTTTATTAATATGTCCTGTCTAGGAATCTCTAGGTCCTCCAGTGCAACTCCGTGGTCAACTTTAATCAAAAGTCGCACTGAAGGACCTAGAGATTCCTAGAGAGAACACTCTACTAGGCATTCATAGCTCCTCCAGCGCAATTTTATGGTCAATGTCTGGTAGATGTTGACCACAGAGTTGCACTGGAGGACCTAGAGATTCCTAGAGAGGTGTTGTCTCAGGTAAAAACATAGTGTTTTTGTTATTTGTGGCTTTTCCACATTCACGGGGATCCTGTGCCCAGTGAATGTGGAGGGAAGAATGTAATTTTAATTTTCCGGTTGTTTATGTCATAACTGTTAGCATTACATTCAGTGGTATATGGGAATTATGATTTATGAGTAACATTAGTGCAAAAAAGCATAACTAAGGATTGTGTATGGTGTTGTATAGGAGGAGGTCGATGGGGGGGGGGGTGACATCATGAGTTACTGCACCGGGTGACACCAACCCTAAGAATGCCAATGAAGGGGATCAGCAGTTTTAGATATGATCCTAACCAACAGTGATAGCCATGTTTAAATATTTGAAATGGTGTCATATTGAAGATGGAGCAAGCTTGTTTTCTGCTGCTTCCAGAGACTAGGACATGGAGCAATGGATTGAACCTACAGGAAAAGAGATTCCACCTAAACATTTGGAAGAGCATCTTGATGGTAAGAGCTGTTTGACAGTGGAATAATGCACTGTCTCAGAGTGTAATGGAGTCTCCTTCTTTGGAGGTTCTTAAACAGAGGCTGGATGCCCATCTATTGGGAATGTTTTGATTTTTTAAAATTTAATTTTTAAAAACGGAGACTTCTCTTTTCTTTCTTCACTGATCCTTGCCCCATTCACACCATCTCTTCTGCTGAGCGCCAACGTTTTAAATGGATGTAGGCAAACGCCATAGCCTACTTCTTCCAAAAGGCCACCTGGTGCCACCTGGTGTGGTCCGTACTCCTTACACACCCCTAGTGATGTCCCTGTAAAGAAGAACACACAAGCTGGAAGATGCTACAGTGTGCTTTTGCCAGAGCCTACTGGAAAGGGCAAGACTCCACCCCTCCTATCTTCTCCCCCATTCAGTTAATTGAGAGCATCCTATTTATTGCATTTTGAACTCACTCTGCAGAAATTGAAGCAAACTGAGGATCAAGGGAGAAAGTGGGAGAAGGAAAGAAATGCACACACTTCAAGGAAGCACACTCAGCCATAGATTCTTCCTTTTCACTTTGAGGACCGGAGAATGTGGCCGACATCCTGAAACTCCAGGCGAAGTGGCTTGCAGCCCTTGGCTTTCCCAAAGTTTAAAGTCATCATAAATATTTGCCATTCTTAAATGAACTCATGGAGAACACCTCTGTGTTCATCAGATCAGTTCTCCCCAACTGCCTCCACAGATTTATGATCAAAATAACATATTTTAGGACTTGACAGCTCTTGTTGCTCTAGTGCTGTAGTTTAGGGAAGTGAATTAAAGTGCCTCTCCAAACTACAAATCCCAGGATTCTGTAGGATGCACTCATGACTGTTAAAGTAGTATCAAAATACTTGAATTTTGTAGTGTAGCTACATTGTATGACTGGGTGGGACTCATGCAGCCCTCCAGATGTTGTTAGACTACAATGCCAAGATTCCTAAGCTTTGGCTATGTTAGCTAGGGCTTCTGGGATTTGCGGTTCTGTAGTATTCTGAGGCTGCATGATTCCCAGCCCAACTCTAAAACTAAAAAAGAGAGGAAAATGGCTTGGGAATATGCTGTGTCGGATAGCTGGAGTTTACATTGGATTCAAATGTCAGCCAGAAATTGCCATGTCAGAAATATTATTTATTGTTTTTTGTGGGTTTTTCAGGCCGTGTGGCCATGTTCTAGAAGAGTTTCTTTCTGACATTTCAGCAGCATCTGTGGCTGGCATCTTCAGAGAAAATGGCAGCCACAGATGCTGGCGAAACGTCAGAAAGAAACTCTTCTAGAACATGGCCACACGGCCTGAAAAACCCACAAAAAACTATGGATGCTGTCCATGAAAGCCTTTGACTTCACATGATTTATTGTGTTTTCACAGTTAAAACTACATGTGTGTTTACAAGAGAAAATTTTAAAATAAAAGTTGGCATAGTTAACTGGAGAACAATTGTGTCTTTCTTCTCTTATGCCAGTCTGCCTTCTTTTTCCTACAGGACTACAGCCTTGATAAGACTATGTTCCTCCTCATTTCAGCAGCTACTCTCAGGAAAGACATCAGGTGAGAACCATGTCCTTGATCAAACAAAACTTTGACTCAACAGCCATGAATGTTCCCCTTTGAGGTTTTGCAAAGCAATCCGGGATCCCATGTGCCACAAAAAGACTGCTCCAGAGGCTGGAAGGAAAGTGCCTATTTACTTTTTTTGAGCAACAAGGGTGCAGCAAGATTACAGTTCAAAAGCAATACAATGAGTAAGCGTGAAGCTTCTCTAGTCATGGAGTGAGTAACAAATTCTACATGACTTTGAAAAGTTCTACATCAAGGGCAATTTCAGACATATTTTCCCTGGTATTTTTTTAGATTTTATGGCATTTTCTTACAATCCTCAGCTTACCACTAAGCAATGAGAAAAGCAGGAAGCAGCAGAGCAAATAATATAACTAGTTACTTTCCCAGGATTGCAACAAGTAATATCAATAGGCTACAGTTTCACTGGCTGCCATTCCTTTTCTGGGCAGAATTCAGAGTGCTGGTTTAAATGCCTACATGGCTTGGGTCCAAACAATCTAAGGACCTTATCAAACGCTGGCCACGAAGCGAAAAGTAACAGAAAAGTGACCGAAGTGAGAATAAATTCAGTTCTATACCGAAACGAACTGAATTTCGCCCTGGCGGCCATAGCGCAATGAATACGAAGGCTCCAAAGGGGATTTAGCGATCAGGCACCGCGGGATGCGGTTCACGTGGGAAGAAGGAAAACACACACACACACACATTTTCTTCTCTCTCTCTCTCTCTCTCTCCCTTCCTGCCACCCAAAAAGCCAGCGTCGCAGAAGGCGCTTCTGTGGATGGCAAGGATGGGATGAAGGAGTCGGGAGGAAAGGCAGCCAAGGGGACCGAGGAGGAGGAGGAGGGCTGGAGGACTGGAGGAGGGAAGGGGTGTTGGTGGGGAAAAATGCGAGAGAGATGGAGAGAGAGAGATCGCCTCCCTCTTCCCTCCTCCTCTCCTTCTCCTCCTCTTTCTCAATCCGGTTTGCCTTTCGCCAATCCCTTCCCCTCGCCGGGATTTTCTGCTTGGGAGAGCTCTCCCTGCTTCCCCGCCCCGCCCACCATTGCGCAATGAATACGAAGGCTCCGCTTGTACTTCCCCAACAAACCGAATGTCAAAATCTCTCTACTCGCTACGGATTAGCTTCGGGTTCTGTGGAGTTTCGGGGCAGCGTCGTGTGTACATGCGGGGAAACAATACAGATTAGCTCCGTGTTCTAGGGCAGCGTCGTGTGTAAACACGGGGAAATAATATGTATTAGCTGCAGGTACCCTTTGGATTAGCTCTGCTCTAGACCCCATGTGATAAGGTCCTAAGAGCCTTTGCAGACTGCCAGAAATAGTGCACATTAAATTGAGGCACTGCCCTGGCTCAGTGCTAGGGAATCATGGGAACTATATTTTATTGTGGTACCAGAGCTCTCTGGCAGAGAAGGCTCAATGTCTCAGAAAAAAATACAATTCCCATGATTCCCTAGCACTGAGACAGGGCAGTGCCTCAATTTAATGTGCACTATTTCTGGCAGTCTGCAAAGGCCCTAAAAGACTCTCCTTATATAAGACAGCCCAAATTTTAAGATCTTTCTTTTGGTCCCACGACCATCACAGGAATGTTTGGTGAAACCATAGGAGAGAGCCTTCTTGCTGGCTGCTCCCAGGTTGTGGAACTCCCCAGGCATTTCTGAAACTTGTTGTAGCAGATACAGCTCTTAATGGAAGGTGTGTTTCTATTTTATTATATTTTAAAGGTGTTTTTTAAAAATGGTTTTTAATGTTTTTAAAGCAAAACTGTGATTTCAATCATTAACTGTGATTAACCTTCGTATTAAAACACACAGAAACAGAAATAACGGGGGGGGGGGTGGTTGTGTGTGTGCAGGGAGTGAAGACTGCACTGGGTGACACCATAAATGGGAGTGACACCACTGGTCCAAAACTTTAGTCTGCCTTTTGGCAGAAATTGGCTGTGGCATTAGACCAGGATTCGAATCCCAACTCATCCATGGAAACCTTGAGCAAGTGACCTTGGGCAAGTCACACTCTCTCAGCCTCAGAGGATGGCAGTGGCAAACTCCCTCTGAAGAAAGTGCCAAGAAAACCCCATGATACAGTCACCATAAGTCGGAAATGACTTGAGGGCACAGAACAACAACAAATGAGTTTGCCCACATCCCTTAAAACATTGGAGCTCACATTGTGCATATGATATTGTAATTTAAAGGTGTAATTTTAATTTTGCTAGTTCTTTATGTTACAACTATTGGCATTACATTTGGTGATATATGGCAATTACGATTTACAAGTAACATTGGTGCAAAATACGTTACTAAGGACTCTGTGTGGTGTGGCATAGGAGGAAGTCAATGTGCAAGTGACACCATGGGTTACCGCACTGAATGACAGCAACCCTAGTGACTCTACTGACACACACTCTGAACAAATTGTCCTGTGTGGAAGTTAAGACAGAAATCTTAACCAAAGAGGCCCTTCCGAGATCAAGCTAAAATGAAGGGATTATTCCTTCTCACCTACCTAGGAACATTTCATCTAGCCTACTTGTTTTCAGCCAGAAAGTGGATGCAGAGGAGAGCTGAGGGTATGTCCTGGCTCCACAACAATCAGGAGTGAAGGAAGAAATAAACCCCTGGAGAGTTTTTGCAAGTTAAAGCAACTGATCAAGAGCTTCTGCAGTACTAGTTGTGCTGGACATTTGTACCCAGCTCTTTCTTCTTGTCCTGAGCCAAAACTGGAGAATTTGCATCCTTGTCTCCCACTTGGAGATGAATCCCAAAAAGTGGAGACTCAGGGCCAAGCCCTGAAATTTAGTAACGCTACCTGCAGCTACACACCTGGGGCAGGCTATTATTGGCCTCTTATCCTAGATTTGTCTTTACCCCTGACTCCCACAGTCTTTGGAAGGAAGCAGAGAAACCATGGGTGGGTTGATTGTTTTGTGTATGGCTAAGAAAGCTAGCTGGCTTAATGAACTTTAGCCTTTGTTTCTAGATTAAACATACAAAATATTTCTTAACCGTTTCTTACTTAAGTGTCGGGTTTTGCCAGTTCCTGTTTTGTTTGTAAAGAGGTTCTGCCTTATGGGTGTATCGGGAATGTCTCTTTCCAGGGTTCTCCACCTCAGGACCAAGGTCACAGTAATACAAGCACAATAATGTCTGCTTCTTTTGTCTCAGAGAAAAAAAATAAGAAAACCATTACTCAGAGTAACCGTGAGTAGGAGGTGTAAGATTCTGCAACCAAGGAAAAGAACACACACGTTTAGTAATTTTGAGTTATGAAATATCAGGGTATTTTGCAAAAGGTTAATACAAAATGCTTCTTGTGACTTTGTTGTATGCTTCTGAACACAGCTGCATTTTCTTTTTATTTATTTTTTTAAAAAGCATACTGTATAAGGAGTGCCAGGATGCTATAGTATAGAGCTTTGAGCGTTGGACTAGGACACTGGAGATCAGGGTTTGAATTCCAGTTCCACCATATAAACCCACTGGGGACCTTGGGCAAGTCACATTCTCTCAGCCACAGAGGAAGGCCAAGGCAAAACCCCTCTGAACAAATCTTGCCAAGAAAACCCTGTGATAGTTTCATCTTAGGTTTGGCATAAGTTGGAAATGACTTGAAGGCACACAACAACAACAACAACAACAACAACAACAACAACAACATACCGTAGGTTTTTCACTGTTAAATGTGTTTGGCTCTTTTTGTTGCCTCAGTCTCTGCCATGTGTGGGTAAAGAGAGGCAAAGTCACAGTGGTATGTGGGTGGGCAGAATCTGATGACAGTGAGATGCCCGTCTGTTTTCCATCAAAACCATGATAAGGAAGGCAGGCGATTATTTTGCACATCCAAAGGACAGCCGTCGAGATAGGGGGAATTCGTGGAAAGATAAACATTCACCATCTATCCATCCCTGGTCAGATCTATGCACTCCTTTGTCTACACATGAATGTTTATTTCTTATATGTCAACCAAGAAAATGTATATTTGGAAATATGGTCTGTACATATTAACGTATATATCTAGCCCACATTCATATCCTGTGTACTTCCTTCCGTTTTCATCTCTTTTCCTCCTGTCTTTGTACTTATACTTGAAAAATCCAATAAAATTTTTCATATCCTGTGTACTTCCTTCTGTTTTTTTCATTTTCATCTCTTTTCCCCCTGTTTTTGTAGTTATACTTGAAAAATCCAATAGAATTTTTAAAAATGTTTAAGTAGAATTAAGTGATGAGGGGGGAAAAGATTAAGTGAATCATACGTGTATGTGAAACTGTGGCAATGGAACCCAGAGCCAGTACCGAATCTTTCGAAGAATGGAGAGATTCTGGTAGTTGTAGTACAAAAAAGAATTACTATTACAAACTCTGACATGAAGCTAGACAATATATTGACACATACATTTACAAGTCAGTGCTCTTTCCCTGAGATTCTTCCTCCTTAATACTAGTAGTTTTCTGATGGCCTTTCTTGGGATGCTTGTATTACTGTCCTAGGAATTACTACACTAAGGAAAGCAAGGTTGGCAACTCCAAAAGGTAGGGGCCATTCCAAGCCCCTGTGCACTTCCACACAGGACAATATGTTCAGCGTGTGTGTCAACCACTTCGGGTTCCAGTATTCAGCCTAAGAATGACCCTTTTTTTAAGGGTTTGGTGGAATAGTGAGAAGGAAGGGGACCCAATCCCCTGTGGTGGTTTGGGTCATTTGGGGCCATTTTTTTAAAAAATGGGATGACCTGCAGGTTTGAAGTGTACAATAACTGATTTGGTATAAAAACCCCTTTTGGGTCTCTGCCATGGCCCTGGACTGGAAAAGCCCCTATTGCCATGGACACAAGGCAAGCATGTCACGAAGGCACCTGAAAGGTCACATCTGCACTTACATCAATTTACAGATCAAAAGGGCCAAGCCTAGGAGCTGCTGAGTAAGATACAAAGGTAGGATTTAGTAGTCCAGTCCAATGCAATTTTAGGCTGCATTAATAGAAGTATAGTACCTAGATCAAGGGAAGTAATAGTGCCACTGTATTCTGCTTTGGTCAGGTCCCACCTGGAATACTGTGTCCAGTTCTGGGCACCACAATTCAAAAAGGATGTGGAGAAACTGGAGCGTGTCCAAAGGAGGGCAACTAAAATGGTGAAGGGTCTGGAAAGCAAGCCCTATGAGGAACGACTTAGGGAGCTGGGGATGTTTAGCCTGGAGAAGAGATGGTTAAGAGGGGATATGATAGCCGTGTTTAAATATTTAAAGGGATGTCATATTGAGGAGGGCGCTAGCTTTTTTTCTGTTGCTCCAGAGACTAGGACCCAGGCCCTCTTTCCTTCTCATACTTTCCCCCTTTAAGCAAAGCAGCATCATTTATATACCGCTTCATACCACACTATGGGGTGTCTAAGCAGTTTACAACTGTGAGCTGATCGCCCCCCAACAGCTGGGTACTCATTTTAGCGATCTCAGAAGGATGCAGGCCTGAGTCGAGCCTCAGCCCTGGCTGGTATTGAACTCGCAACCTTGTGGTTTATGAGTGAGTGACTGCAGTACAGGCATTTAACCACTGCGCCTCACATCAACTGCTTCAAATTTCTACTCGATTCAGTGAGAGGGGGGATAGATGAGGAGAGGAAGGGGCAGAAGCTTGCTCTTCCCAGTAGACTCAGACAAACGCAAACTGCTGCAGCCTCTTTGAGCCTGTGTGTTAATAATTTTTGGCCCCCTGACCACACTTTGCTGTTGCTTGACGCAGTTTTCATCTTTGAAATGGAGGGTAATATCATACTTTTCTGTTTTTGAGCAGCAGAAATGGCACACCACTCCCATTCATGCCTTAAATACCCACTTTGCCTAAGCATCCCTTTCCGAGGAATATCTGATAAGATTCATCTTCTTTCTCTTTTGGTAGAAGTTTAATTTGACTACTCTACACAATGCCTCCTTGTTTCCTTCCTTCCCACTCCTGCTAATTTCATCAAAAGTTTCAGGGCATGGATGGGTGTAATTGTGTATTCTAAAAGACACGAGACAAAAGAAATGAGCAAATTCCTCCAGAATTAGCATATTGTCGAAGGAAGAAGAGTTTATGGGAATATGACAACAACAATTAGGACAGAGGACTTTATCACAGAGCCAGCATGGTGTAGTGGTTTGAGTGTTGGACTATGACTCAGCCATGAAGCCCATTGGATGACCTTTGGCAAGTCACATACTCTCAGCCTCCAGGGAAGGCAATGGCAAACCTCCTCTGAACAAATCTTGCCAAGAAAATCCCATGTTAGGGTCACCATAAGTCAGACTAGAAGGCATACAACAGCAACACACTTTATCACACCAGCCTGCCGTCTTGCCACAATCGTGTTAGTTTAAGGAAATGGAAAGAGAACATTTGTTATCAGACTGCTCTGCAATAGCACTAAGGTGCTGCTTTGGTGATCTATGGCTCTCTCTTCCTTATGGCCTCCATAACCGTGCCTTTGTGTTCAATGCCCTACCCAATGTGCCTTTTAGTTTTTATTGTTTTTTTATTTTATTTTTACTACAATTGCACAATTATGGCAATGCAATGAAATTTTTAAAAAGACAAGAGGAAAGGAGAGAACTAGAAAAGGAAAGGCAAACTGTCTGCTTGGGCAGATTCTTACCCACTCACATGACACAACTGCCTGAGAAGTGGAACTGCAGCAGGAGATACTTATCGCATGGAAATCTATAATGGAAAAGCAATGCAAAAAGGAGTGCTCCAGGAACAGGTAGAATGCAAAGCAGTAGTAGGACAGACAGAATGGTTGTGTGATAAGTTATCAGCCCACGCACCTGGGGGTCTGGGATGATCCTGAATTGCAACTCATAGATTGGGATGGAGAAAGAGGCTGTTTCCTGAGAAAGAGGAAATGAGGGGAGTGTTCCTTCTCACCTATTCAGGGAGAAAGGGCTTTATTGATTTGCTACTGAAACTTGCAAATAATCTCGGGGTGGGGGGGGGAGTCCACTCGCTCATTGTTGTGGCACCAGGGCTCACCCTCCACTCTGCTGTGCATCAACCGTCTAGCTAGAAGCATGTAGGCCCCTAGGGCCATTTAAATGATCCTCCTTTTTTCTTCCTAAGTAGGTGAGAAGGAACACCCCCCCTTTTTTTTTTTTTTACCTTTCTCAGGAAACAGCCTCTTTAGCAAAGATGTGTATCTTAAGCCTCAAACAGGAAAATGTATTTTCTTTAGAATGACAAGCTGTGAGCAACTGTGGATGGTACTTAATACATGGTGCTTAATGACATCACTGGGACTATCTCTAGGTCTCAGGTTTTTGCCCATCTGTAATGGAAAAGCAATGCAAAAGGAGTGCTCCAGGAATGGGTAGAATGCAAAGCAGTAGCAGGACAGACACGATGGTTGTGTGGTAAGTTATCAACCCACACACCTGGGGACTGGGATGATTCTGAACTTGCAAATCTACTGGTGATAGATTGGAATGGACAAAGTATAGCTGACAAGCCGCATATATACCCCAGTGCCAATTGTGTGGCCTGCCTCCCAGTAGTCAAAACAAGTCCCCCAATGCCTTCTGAGGGGTATAGGGGGAATTTTGATGCAGCTACGTGTCACTCTGTTCTGAGATTAGAACGAGGTGCCCAGCAACAATCACATTGCTGGGCACCTCATTCTCACTCCAACACGAGCGACTGGTGGGCAGTAGCAGATGTGCCAAGTGGCATAGTGGGATGGGGACGCAGACAGATCTGGCACTGGAATAAAGGGCTCCTGATCTTCCCAGAAGATTCAGAGTAAGTTTTTAAAATTTAAGGGTGTTGTCCAGACTGTTCACACCAGAACCAGGATTTGTACCATGCATCATCTGGATGCCACCATGATGGTGGTGGTGGAGAAATGGATGGGCCTTTTAGCCAGTGCAGACAAGGCCCCAGTTTTCATCTGTGAAATGTCGGAGGGTATGAAAATGAGATTAGTGAAGAATTACACAAGGTGCGAAAAAGTAACTTTGTACTATTGGACATGTTGGCTGGTGGAGTCTAGGCATTTTAGTCAGGAAAAATTAAGCTTTTCCAAGTTGGGATCATTTTAAGCATGCAGTTGTCATGTTCACAGCTAAAGCAGAATGGAAGGAGGTGGGTAGGAAAGATCTGCTTGTGCAAAAAGGAACAGCATGTGAAGAGAGATGAGCTAAACCTTTCGCCTTTCCTACCTCACTGCTCTGTGCTCTATAGGTTTGTGCATTTTCCTCCTCATCGGGCTCTCCTGTAGCTTAGGAAAAACTGCTTCTCATTGAATGGGTATGACAGGATGGTACTATGAAGCTGATTTTTAAAAATGAGCTGGAATTTTGCAAATGTTACAAAATACACACTTTTATATCATTTTGTTTCAAGTGTAGTAAGGGAGGCAGGAAGAACTCTGGAGGCAATCTGGTATTTATTTTTGATATTCTCAGCTAGACCCAATTGGAGAAAGGAGTCTGTGTACTCAAATCCCTTCTTTTACCCAAATGGAATTGCTTTTTCTGCTTCATTTCTCTCCCTGTCTGCCTCACAAGTTATCTTTGAACATCTGTGTAGAACTGTATACTTTTTCCAGCTGGATGGAATCTAAACTACATCTTCCACTCCCTTTTGTGACCTTTACCTTTTTTACCCCATAGATTCATAGAGAGGAATGGATTAGGTAAGAAAAGCAACATCCAGTCTGTGTGGAACTTCTTAGATCTTATGTAGCCAGCATGGTGTAGTGCAGGGGTAGGCAACCTTTGCCCTTTAAGGGCCGAGGGACTTCAGCTCCCAGAAGCCTCAGCCATGTTGGCCAATAGTCCCATGTTGGCCAATAGCTCCTGGGATTCTGGGAGCTGAAGTCCCTCGGCCCTTAAAGGGCAAAGGTTGCCTACCCCTGGTGTAGTGGTTTGCTCATTGGACTAGGACACTGCAAGACCAGGGTTCAAATCTCTGTTCAGCCATAGAACCCACTGGATAACATTGGGCAAGTCACACTCTCTCTGCCTCAGAGGAATGCAAAGGCAGCCAGCCCCCCTCTGAACAAATCTTGCCAAGAAAACTCTGTGATAAGTTTGCTTTAGAGTCACCATAAGTAGAAATTACTTGAAGGCACACAACAACAAAACTCACTCTTCCTCTTCCCCTTCCTATTTATATTTATTCTGCCTTTCCTCCCAATCTGGGACTCAAGTTGGCTTATAATAATTAAAACATACGTAGCTAAATAAATTGGAGAGCTAGTGTGATGTAGTGGTCTGAATGTTGGACAATGAGTCTGGAGACCAGGGTTCGAATCACCACTCAAGTTGTTTTCAGCTTGTGGGAGCAAAATAACCACAGAATTTACATGGCCAGCATATACAGATATGCTTGCAAATAGGAGTTGTCTTGCTTCTCGCTGTGGCACAACTTCCTGTCCACAATGCAAATAATGGGCATACAAATCAACAGGGAACGTGTTGATTACATTGTCTGCCTTTTCAAACAAAAATCCATCAGGGATACCTTTATTGGCCAACCAAAATGCACAATATACTTGTTGCAAGCTTTCGAAACTCCATGGGCTGCTTTGTCATCAGGCAAGATGTTACAAACCAAACAGAGAAAAACAAATGGAGATGTTAGTCAGATGCCTACATGTTGTTTCAGTCTTTAGTTAAGATGGTATATGATGGGGAGGATATCTTTTGCAGGCAGGATCCTCCTCCTTCTGGCCCTGTGGCTATAGGGAGATTTGCAAAGTCCAGGAAATTTAAAATCCATTTAAAAGAGGGACCCCTCTTTTGCAATCCAATATGTCTCCTTTCCAGTGAGGTCACAGGCTTTGTTCTGCCTTTGTTCATTCATTAATTTATTCTTTCATTTATCTACCTCTTCTTTCTCCCATCACCCCAACAGGAGTGTATTGTCTAGGTTGAGGGAAGTAATAGTGTCACACTATTTTGCTTTGGTCAGATCTCACCTGGAATACTGGCTTCAGTTCTGGGCACCACAGTTCAAAAAGGATATTGATAAACTGGAGCGTGTCAAGTGGGCAACCAAAATGGTAAAAGGAAACCTTGCTCTGTGAGAAGCAGCTTAGGGAACTGGAGAAGAAAAAGTTAAGAGGTGACATGTTAGCCACGTTTAAATACTTGAAGGGAAGTTATATTGAGGATGGAGCAAGCTTGTTTTCTGCTGCTCCAGAGACTTGCACACAGAGCAATGGGTGCAAACTACAAGAAAAAAGATTCCACCTAAACATTAGGAAGAATTTTCTGATAGTAAGAACTGTTTGACAGCAGAAGATGCTTCCTCGGAGTGTGGTGGAATTTCCTTCTTTGAGGGTTTTCAAACAGAGGCTGGATGGTCATCTGTTGGAGGTGCTTTCAACTCTGTAATTCTGTGATTGAAATCAGGACAGTTGGAGGTTTTATGTATGTGTGGCAGCCGCATGGGGCCTGAGCCATTGGGAGCCTTGGAACATTTATTCCAATTGTGCCATTGTTTATCTGGCCTTGTCCCAGGCTTCCATCTCTACAGGATGGAAAGTATGTGGGGTTTGGGTGCTGCATGAAGCTGCTCCCTAGGCCTGGTGTTTAATCCTGATCCACCTGTCTTTCATGCTCCAGAAGGGGAAAACAAAGAATAAAGATTGGGCTTGTTTGGCTTTGTGTGCCCCCCTATTCTCCATGAAGCTGTCAAAGGACCCTCAGCTTTCTTCCTGGCGTCAAAGAGGTGGAGAAATGGCAGCGATTGCCACACAAATGTCAGGAAAACCTCTGCAGCTTCACAATCAGGAGAATGGTCAACAGAGCTCTGGGACTCTGGCTCACTTGCAGTGCTGCTACTTTTAAAGTCCAGAGTCAGCAACAGCGCTGGCCATTATGCCAAGTCAGAGCTTGCAAAAACTAGCTTAGCAGAGTACAACTTCCCAAACCCCCCAACCAGCATGCCAGCAACCATGCTAGCTGGGAGATTCTGGGAGGTACTGAAAAGATGATGATGATGATGATGATGATGATGATGATGATGATGATCCCACCCCTCTGTGTAATGCAACCGGGGTGGCTTACAACATCAAAATATACATTCCATATTCCACAATCCCGCCTCCCCTTAAAATACTATTAAACAGTTGACAGTTTAAAACACACTTAAAATAACACAAATAAACAATAACTGCAACAGAATCAGGGATAAGCAGGTTGGGCTATCTTTTCGTGGCTGGGATATCTATTCAGGAAAAACCTGCTGGAAGAGATCTGTCTTAACAGCTTTTTAAAAGCTATTTAAAGTGGTAATATGATGGATCTAATCCGGCAGGCCATTCCATAATCTGGGAGCAGTTGCCGAAAAGGTCCTCTGGGCGGTTGCAGACAGTCTATTTTTTATAGGCTGCAACAAATTCCTCCCAGAGGACCTACGGTAAGTGCATGGGCTGGATTATATGGGAGGAGGTGGTCCCGAAAATAGGTTAGACCCAAGCCATTTAGGGCTTTAAAGGTGATGACCAACACCTTGTACTGGGCCCAGAAACTAATGGGCAGCCGGTGAAGTGATCTTAAGATCAGTGTTATATGGTCTCTTCTTGTTGTTCCTGAGACCAGCCTGGCTGCCATATTCTGTACTAGTTGAAGTTTCTGGACCAAGTACGAGGGTAGCCCCATGTAGAGCGCATTACAGAAATCGAGATGAGAGTTTACCAGCGCATGCACCACAGTTTCAAGATAACTTTCCAGAGCATGGTATCAACTAGAGATTTGAGTAACCTTTTGTTGGGGCTTGCGAGTTCTTTAGTCTTTTTAACCAACTCTGTCCTATGCCTTGCATAGCAATGCTACGCATATGCTCCAACATTTCACAGATGAACTGGAACATGTGGAATGGCCAAACAACACCAGAGTGTGGTCAAGATGGCAAACGTTATGAGCCAAAACAGACAAGTTAGTAGCAGCTTGCTTTTGCCTGAGCCTTCTGGAAAAGGCAAGATCCTGCCACCTGCTCACCTTTCCCCTTCCTGGGTTGAGTACCTGCGCTTTGAATTCATTTATAGCTTTAGTCAAATAAAGCTGAAGACAAAGGGTGAAAGTGGGAGGAAGGAAGAGAGAGAAACAGACATTTTAAAAGCAGTTGAAAAAGTAGGACAACTGAGGATTAATCTTGTCCCTGCTAAACAGAGACAGTCGGACAGTATGGTAACATGAGAAAATAAGCTGATGGAAACATCTCCCAGAACCAGTGTGGTATAGTAGTTTGCACTAGAGCTCACCAGACCAGGCTTGCCCTTGGGAAATCACAAGCCTTAACTTTCAGTGGCAAACCTCTCTGGATAAATCCTGCCAAAGAAACCCTATGATAGAATCACCATGCATCTGAGTCAACTGGAAGGCACTAACAACAAAAAAGGTCTGCCATTATGTCTTCTCTGTGCCAGGAAAAAAATGACTTGGCCCCATATCTCTGTAGGAAAAAAGTGGCAACCCTTTTTATTTCCTTTTTTCCTTTTCAATGAGACCCTTGCTGGCCATTTTGTTAACTGGAAGACCCTGATTGTCAGATCAGTCAGCTTGACTTCTTCCCTTGGCTCCCAACATCTTTGAGAAAGAACCTACATGAACTGGTTGTCACAAGAGCAGCAAAGAGGAACATAAAGACCTGCTAATATATTATGGCATAAGCTTTACAGACCAGCAGGTTCCAGACTGCAATAGCTTATATAATAGAATCATAGAGAGTTTGAAGAGACCACAAGGACTACCCAGTCCACCCCCCGCCCCCCATGCAGGAACTCACAATGAAATCATCCCCGACAGATGGCCACCCAGTCTCTGTTTAAAAACATTGAAAAAATGAGACTCTACCACTTTCCAAGGCAGCACGTTCCACTGTCAAACAGCTCATACCATCAGGAGGTTCTTCCTAATGTTGAGGTGGAATCTCTTTTCCTGTAGCTTGAATCCACTGCTCCATGCTCTAATCTCTGGAGCATCAGAAAACAAGCTTGCCCCATCCTCAATGTGACATCCCTTCAAAAATTTAGACATGGCTATCTTGTCAACTCTTAACCTTCTCTGCCCTAGGCTAAACATATCCAGTTCCCCAAGCTGCACATCATATCATATCATATCAATAAAATTCGTAGTCCTCATAGTACTGCATGCCAGAGCTTAGAGATGTTACTTTCTTGACTCTCTTGGCTGGGGGATTCTGGAATTTACCATCAAAAATGGTAATGTTTCTAAGCTTTGTTCCTTCCACTACAAACAGTACAACCTGAAATTGTGTCAAGGTCATGGCTGGTTGTAGATCCCTCTCCCTCAGCATAGCACCTGCTGAGATTTGCTCTCCATGGCCACAATCCCCATTTCCTCCCCGCATTGTTTGGCCTGGATTGATCTGTTTGGTTTTAATCTTTGCATATGACCCAAAAGCCCATTATAGTATTCTGGCCTTTTCTTTTCTTTTCCTTTCTTTCCCGCCTGTACTAATGTTATCAGCTTCCTTCTTAAACTGAGGTGCCCAGGACTGAACAGGGTGTGCTAGACAGGGAGCTTTCTGCAATCTTGCATAATCTTGGTGTCCATCTGTGCCGATCAATGTGAGAAGATATCTTTTTATAAAAAGCACATTCTTTGCACGCTTGTCGCATGAGGGGATGGTGCAGGAATGGAGGAAAGAGTTGACCCCCTGCAGTCTTTGTGAATGGACCGTTCCACTGCCAAGTTGTATTAAGAGCTTGTGAAACAGCTACCCCCTCCAAGCATTGACACCTCTGATTTCAATGGGCATCAGAACCTCCCCTGGCATAAAATGGTGGAGGCAGTTGTGCATATTGGAGAAATCAGCTTGACCTCACAAGAGATTCTTTGATAAATGTCTAGGTTGATGATTCAACAGTGGTTGTTAAATTTCAGGACCTTGTCTCCTAGGATGGAAGTCTGTTAATGGTTTGAGACTCATCACCAGAACTTCATGCCACTTCACTTGAAGGGAAGGAACATCATAGGGGTGGAGGAACCTCTCTGTAGATTGAATGTTGAGTGCATTTGCTAGCCAAGTTATTTGGCAAAGAAGGTTTGGTCTTCGAGGAGCCATTCATAGGAACAGGGCTATCATTAGGCAGAACAAGGATCCAGCTTGTTAACTGTTTAATCTCCTGATATCACTGTTATTACTGCCAGAGTTGGGAAGAAGTGCTTTTGGTTTTTCTCTTTTATACACCAACACAAATTGTCTGGGTTTGGATACTGTAGATCTTGACCTGGGCTGGCCTTGGCTGCACTAGGAAAGAGTTTGTCAGGATTCTCGGCAGATCCTACCATAAATGGGGATGGATGTTCTTTTTCTTCTGTTTTGTTTCTGGTTTTGTGATTGAGCTGTTGTTATTGATTGTAGCCTGTTTAAGCAGTAGTACAATAGCATCATATGCAAAGCAGGTGTAAAATCAGAGGCAGGATGAGTGAAGATTGGAGGTAGGAACATTAACAACCTAAGATACGGGTGACACAATACTATTAGCAGAAACCAACAAAAACCTAGAGCAACTATTGAAGAAGGTCAAGGTGGAAAGTGCAACACTTGGCTTGATGTTGAACATTAAGAGAACAAAAATAATGATCATGGAAGATCTACTAGACAGAGCATCCTAGATAATGAGAAAATTGAAATAGTCAAAGAGTTCCCATACCGTGGTTCAAACATAAATCAGAAAGGACAGTAGTCAAGAAATTAGAAAAAGGCTACAATTGGGAAGGGCAGCTATGAAAGAAATGGACAAGAGCCTAAAGAACAAAGACATACCTCTGAACACTTAAGTGAGTATAGTCCAAGCCATTGTATCCCCATCACCATGTGCTGATGTGACAGCTGGACAGTGAAGAAAGCTGACAGACAGAAAATAAACTCTTTTGAGACGTGGTGCTGAGGATATCATGGACAGCCAAGAAGACAAATAAATGAGTTCTCAAACAGATCAGGCCCAAACTCTCTTTGGAAGCTAGGATGATTAAATTGAGGCTATCGTATTTTGGCCATGTCATGAGAAGGCATGAATCATTAGAAAAACAATAATGCTAGGGAAGGCTGGGGGAAGCAGAAAGAGAGGAAGACCACATGCCAGATGGATGGACTCAAATCAGAGGGGCCTCAGGCTTGAGGCTGCAGGACCTGAGCAGAGCAGTAGAAGACAGTAGGTCTTGGAGATGTCTCATCCACAGGATTGCTATGAGTTGAGGTTGATGAAGACAGTTAACAACAACAATAACAATAGCATCTGTAAAATGTATGAGGGGTTACAATGCTGCGCCTGATGGAACATGTGGTGGTTGGGGAGGATTTGGGAGGAAAATGAAAATGCCTGGCTTGATATTGAGCCCATACGTGGGGGAGAGTGCTGGTACTAGTTTTCCCCAAGGTCAGCCTCACAGAAAACTGGCAGGGGCCTGAGTCAAGGGGACGGTGTGAGGAGGAGCAGATATGTGAATGAAGCAGAGCAAATGAAGGAGAAAGTGTGTGAAATACTAGAAGGGCATATTGTTTTCTATATGCTCGTAACGGGATTATGGTAGTAACTGTCTGCAGAAATCATGCTGTTAACTGCTTTAGTTACTGAAATAAAGTGTTGCTGTTAACATACAGAAGACTGGTTTACTGAACCAAAGGGAGTGGACTGGTCGTCACACAGATGCTGGCAATGGTGAATATGATGCCTGTTGTAAAAGTGCTTGCTTGCCTCTACTTGTGTTTGACTTGCGTTTTTTAAAAAGAATGTAACAAATACAAGAAGGATGCAGTAAGCCTCCTGGAGAGCTCTCTCATCTACTCCTGCTCTCTTCCAGAGTATACAGTTCTAGCCCTTGAACTGCATCCTGTGGAATCCCGGGCTTTGTTGTTTGGAGAGACATAAGAGCGCTCTGGCTGAGAATTCTAAATCCCTCTTGAAACTACAAATCCCAGGATCCCATTGGCTGGAACCACAACTATTCCACTGGTATCAAAGTGCTAGAATTGCATAGTCTGAAGTAAACCTGCATTTCATCAGCCTGTTTTTATAAGGGTGTATATGTGTCTCTGTTGTTAAGCACTTAAGAGTTGGAAATACCAGCAGATCCACTGCCAAAGCCCCATCAAGAGATCCCTATCTTCTTCTTGCCCACTGTTGCTAAAGAATAGAATTGAAGCCTTCTTACATGTGAGCCTGGAATTTTTCCCTGACCTCGGCACCCTGCTTCTGCCCACTCCAGCCACCTCTGCTGCTTTCCCTGTGTACAAATGGCCTCTTTGTTGTTCTTCTTGATCTCCAGAGGTCTCTTTCTCTCTTCCTTGGTGTTCAACAGGACCCTCCTACGGGAAGAGGGCTTGTGATTTGGGCATGACTTTGGCATCAAAGGCCTGAACTGGTTCTCTTGCGTGAAATCAAAAATGTTGCTCCCACTGATAAGGAACATTTTACTTCAGGGGAGAAAATCCATGGCCCTCCAGATATTATCTCTGTATTTAGGTACTTGTTATTTCTTGTTGCATCTACCCTATTTTATTCTCCTCCATTCAAATGTGTTCTCCAAGTGGCAAATGGTAAATACAGGTTAAAAAACATAAAACAGATTAACAGAAACTTCAAAGAGTTGTAGAAGGAATTAGAAAATATAAAAAAATTAAAATAAAATAAATCACCCACCAGAATTAAAAGTTCCTTGTTGAACTGCAAAAGATCAGTTTGAATAAAAAGGGCTTTGCTTGCAGAATTAAGGACAAGAGAGGTGAAGTTCAAGGGCCAAACACGCCTCCCTTGGTAAGGAGTTCAAGAGACTGGAGGTAGCCACAGAGAAAGCACAAATTTGTGTTACTAGACTCCAACTTCCATCAGTTCTAGCACAGTGGGTGGTTGAGCACGATGGGAGTTGTAATCCATTAGTTCCCCATCCCTGAATTAGCAGCTGGACAGTTTGCCAGGTCAGGACTATCCTGAGGTTTCAAGGCCAAACCTTGAGACTCGGGAGATGGACCTTGATGATGTTACAAGGGGCAACCTCATGTGATGTCACTAAGCATGATATAGCCAGGCTTAATGTTGAACATAAGGAAAACAAAAACAATGACCTCAGAAGACCTACATACATTCAACTTAGACAATGAAGAAACCAGAAAAGTAAAAGAATTCCTTTACCTTGGTTCAAACATCAATCAGGAAGGAGACTGCAGTCAAGAAATCAGAACAAGACTAGGCATGGGAAGGACAGCTATGAAAGGACCAGAAAAGATCCAAAAGAGTACAGATATACAACTGAGCACTAAAGTTAGAATAATCCAAGCCATCATATTCCCCATCATGGTGAACAAATGCAAGACTGGACTGTGAAGAATGTGGATAAGAAGAAAATCAACCCATTTGACATAGGAGTTCATCACACGGGGGAAATCCTGTGCAGAAACGGGATTTAAAACCCACAAAAGGCGGCAGATTTTCACACACATTGCTGTTAAAATGGGGTTAATCCGAACGGAAAGTAGTCAGAAACTACTTCTTTTTACTTTCAGGATTTTCTGAAAGTAAAAAGAAGCAGTTTCTAACTACCTTCCGTTCGGGTTAACCCCATTTTAACAGCAACGTCCTCTGAAAATCTGCCCACTTTTACGGGTTTTTTTCAATTTAAAACCCTGTTTCTGCACAGGATTTCCCCCGTGTGATAAACTCCATAATGTGGTGCTGGAGGAGGATGTTGAGGATACCATGGAAAGCCAAAAAGACAAACAAATGGGTCTAGAACAGATCGAGCCTGAAATCTCCCTGGAAGCCAAGATGATCAAATTGAGGCTGTTGTATTTTGCCACATCACAAGAAGGAACAACTCATTAGAAAATACATTAATGCTTGGAAAGGTGGAGGGAAGTGGAAAGAGAGAAGACCACACACCAGATGGATGGACTCAATCAGGGAGATCACAGGCCTGAATCCACAAGATCTAAGCAGGGAGTGGAGGAAATGTTTCATACAAGTCTAATAAATGGGAAGCACACTCACACACACATTGAAAGGCAGCAATTCCCTAAGTAGCATGCACAGTGGCAGGATTTGGGGAGCTGTAGTCCAAAAAGTAAGTTTTCAAACTCTGATTCTTCATTGCATAATATAAGGAGCCTCCATGAGATGTGCAAGGCTCAACACAGCAGATATTTAACCTGCATTTCAACAAGGACTCCTCTCTTGCAATCCAATCTGTCTCCATTCCTGCCTCCAGTTCAAGCCATTGGTGCTTAAATCCGTGGATAAGGAGGGGTGACTGTACTATCATCCTGAAGTAAAGTAGAATAAGAAAGAATCACTATGGATGAAAGCTTGTTTGGGGACTAGAGAATTTACACGTGGGTTGGATGCAAACCTGTTCCTCTTGGAAATCTTTGACCTAATGTGCTATAAAAGTCAGATAACTGAATTTCATGATTGTAAACAATATCATTCTGCATTGAACCAGAGTGACATAAGTTGGACCAGCCAGTATGTATTTATTACACGTATTACACTGATGTTCCATCTTTTGCAAAAGCAACTTTCCCAGGTTCTTTAATCTCAGCACTGTTGTCACTTCTGGGGAACAGAACAAACCAGAGGTCTCTCCGCCACCTAGATCCAGTCATGGTATGTGCTATGTTTAGAACTTGCAATGTAAATTTGCTCTGCTATACAAAGGACTCATTTATTATTGTGATACGAATTAGCTATCATGCAACCACCCATATGGACTCCTTTTCAGGGAAGAGGACTCAAATTAAGAAGATAAGGAGGGGTGTTTGCTGGCAGAAGGTAGGTAGGAACTCCTCCACAAAGGTCACCTTATCAACAGACTTTAAAACCCCAGTCTGACTTGTGGCATGTTGAAAATTAACAGGTTTATTGCAGATGGAGGCGTTCATGGATCAGAGCCCGCTTTGTCAGATGCATAGAGTGCTATTCTGAGTGGGCAGATATCCATGGGCACAAAGTGAAAGAAAATATTAACAAGGAGAGGAGGCAGGTCATGGAATGCAAGAGGTGTGGTAGATCTGGATTCTTGCCATACAGAGCTCCAGTGTAAACAAGAAAGAGTGGCTTGTGTATACCCTCCACAATTTCATAGATGAAAACCAGGACACAAGTGAGGAAGCAATGTCAGAGTATAGTCAAGATGGCAAAAATTGTTAATGGGGAAGAACACCCAGGCTTGGAGAGACTGCAGCAGTTTGCTTTTGCCTGAGCCTACTGGGAAGGGGAAGATTTTGTCCCCACCTCTGCGCTTCCCCTGGCTGAGTTATTTCAATGTAAACTACTTTTGGATTTGAACTCAAGTTTGCAGCAATGGAAGCAATCTGAGGACAAAAGGGGAAAATGGGAGGACAAGAGGGAAAGTGGTTTTTTTTAAATATAGGTTGCTCTACACCAGGGGTAGGCAACCTTTCCCCTTTAAGGGCCGAGGGACTTCAGCTCCCAGAATCCCAGGAGCTATTGGCCAACATGGGACTATTGGCCAACATGGCTGAGGCTTCTGGGAGCTGAAGTCCCTTGGCCCTTAAAGGGGAAAGGTTGCCTACCCCTGCTCTACACTGTGCAAATAATGCAGTTTGACACCACTTTGCTGTAGCTCCATCCTATGGAACCCCTTGATCTGAAGTTTTATAAGGTTTTTAGCCTTCTCTACTAAATAATGCTTATGCCTCACCAAACTACAAATCCCAAGATTCTGTAGGATGGCACCATGGCAGTTAAAGTGGTGTCAAACTGCGTTATTCCAACGGTGTAGATGCACTCGTATTGGAAAAAGTAGAAGCATAGAGAATTTGTCAGGACTGTCCCTGACAAATCAAGAAAGTTGGAAGATATGCTTGTGTTTATGTCAGCAGCAATTTGTAGCATCACATCAGAGCTTGGAAAATTAAATTGTGAGGGGCTGTAGTTTGCAAATCCTCCAACCAAGCTGACCATTACACAGCCTTGTCTAAGGATTCTGAGAGTTGTAGTCCAACAAAGCAAACTTTCCTGAGCTCGGCTCTATTATTAACACTTGTGGAGACACTCCCAGCCTCCCTTAGGACTAACACAGAAACAATTTTGCCGATAAATTCTATTCCAGCAATTCTAGTCCATGCCATTCCAGCAATTCCACAGAAACAATTTTGCTGATAAATTCTAGTCCAGTAATTCCCTATGTTACTAATGGGGGGGAATGATAGTAGATTTAAAAATCAAAGTGCTGTATCCTGTATCATGAGATGCATGATGCCCAACTTCACTTCCCTTGCTGCATTTAAAGAAAAACACCAGAGGATGCAATTGTCCTAAGTCCTCGGCTCTCCATCAGGCTTGGGGAGCACAGACAGTTCTAAAAAACTTGTCACACCAAATATAAAACCAATTACTAAAATCAAAAGAAGGATGGATCACAAGCTATCCTGACCCATTTCCTGTACAGTTTCCAGGGGGGAAAAAACAAACCCTATCTTTCTGCTTCCAGCATCTACAAGGATTTGTCTCCCTCTTGTGGTAGGAAGGAGGATTCTCATTAAGCAACCGAGAAAATTCAGTCCAGAGCCTGGAAAAGTTACTTTTGGGGATCACAGTTCCCTGAATCCCCCAGGCAATATGACTACAGGGAATGTACTTCCCCTAAAGTAACTTTTAAACATCTAGTTGGGCCTTTGTTAACCTATGGACCAGCAGAAGAAGAATGCTTTGGAACAGGGGTTGGCAAAGTACGGCCCGGGGGCCAAACCCTCCCCCTCGAGGCCTTTCAACCGGCCTGTGGCCAGTCCTGCCGCTGCCGCCGCTGTGCATGTGCGACGCAGGGTGCCATTTTGTGTTCCAAAATGGCGTCTGTGCTTGCACACGCATGTGCACAACTCCTGGCGTCGTGCGCGTGCGTGTGCGAGCGCAGGTGCCATTTTGGAACACAAAATGGCACCCCGCACTCGCCCACACATGCACACGACGCCGGGAGTAGTGCACATGCATGCGTGCTCGCGAGCGCGTGCGCACCTCCGGTGCCATTTTTTTTTCCCTTCGGCCCGCCAATGATCTGGGGGACAGCGGAACACCCCCCCCCCCCCAAAAAAAAAAGGTATGCCAACCCCTGCTTTGGACTTTTCTTTCATGGAAGTCTTTAAACATAGGTTGGACAGCCATCACTCAAGAGGGCAACCAAAATGGTGAAAGGTTTGGAATCCGTAATGCCCTATGAAGAGCAACTTACAGAGCTGGGTATGTTTAGACTGGAGAAGAGAAGCTTAAGGGGTGACATGATAGCCAAGTTTCAATAATTAAAGGGATGTCATATTGAGGATGGAGCAAGCTTGTTTTCTGCTGCTCCTGGGTTCAAACTACATGAAAAGAGATTCCATCTAAAGATTAGGAAGAACTTCCTGATGGTAAGAGCTTTTCGACAGTGGAAGATGCTGCCTCAGAGTAGTGACGTTACTAGGATTGGTGTCAGCTGGTGCAGTAACTTATGGTGTCATCATCCCCTCCATTGACCTCCTCCCATAATACACCCTACAGAATCCTTAGTAATGTTTTTGTACTATTGGTACTCATACATTGTAATCCTCGTATAGCACTGTATGTAACAGCAATAGTTGTGACATAAACAAATTTAATTTTAATTAAAATTAGTCCTTTAAATCCCATTATCATCCGCACAGCGTAAATGTATTTAACAGTACATAATTGCATGTGGTTAGTGAAATTTGGTAAGATGTAATGTTTTTTTAAAAAAATTGAAGAGAATAAAAAAATCATTTATTTATTTTTAAAAATAAACTGAAGCCTCTCCTTTCTCCTCCCACTGAGCCTCACCTCACTCACACCATCTCCAGCATTTTAAAAGGATGCAGGTGAACACCACAGCCCATTTCTGCCAAAAGGCAGATATTTGGGGAGCAGTGGTGTCACCCCTCCCTTAGGGTGAAGCCCAGACCCTCCTGGTGACACATCTGCCTTGGATCATGCTGGAATCTCCTTCTTTGGAGGTTTTCAAACAGAGGCTAGATGGCCATCTTTCAGGGGTCCTTTGTATATTCCTGCATATCAAGGGGCTGGATTGGATGGCCTTTGGGGGGTCTCTTCCAACTTTGAGTCTATTCTATGATTCTATGAGTACTTTAGCTGTGCATTCCAGCATGGTAGAAAGCTGAAGTAGATGCTCCTTGGCATCCCTTTCAACTCTTATGTTTCTGTGATCTGAAAGAATCATAGGACTGATACAACTTATTCTCCCCGCCCCCCTTGGCTAGATTTTTTTTTTTTTTTTGGTAAGCCTAATTTCTTGCTTCTTTGCGAGTACTTCAGATAATGATCCCCATTCATTGGAAGCTTCATCTGCCAAACAACAGACCCACGGAGTGGTATTTGCCAGCATGTGCAGCTGTGGCCTTGGCATCTGAACATGTGAAAGGAGGAAGAGGCAGCACAAGATGATAAATGAGTTATGAAACACAGACATAATTGATTCTCTGGGCATGATTCTGTTACCTATCTGTACAGTGGGGATCAGGGCATAATTTTGATCTCTGGGTGATCTGAGTTTAATAAGGAGTTAGAGGTTTCAGATTTTCAGTTGTTTATCAGTGCCAAACACATGTACAATATGCATTACCTCTCCCTTCTTGAATTATTCTAAATGCACAGATACAGGATGGGAGTAACTTGGTTTAGCAGTAGTACATATTAAAACGATCTTGGGATTATTAGTCTTTTGTGGGTTTTTCGGGCTGTGTGGCCATGTTCTAGAAGAGTTTCTTTCTGACGTTTCGCCAGCATCTGTGGCTGGCATCTTCAGAGAAGATGCCAGCCACAGATGCTGGCGAAACGTCAGAAAGAAACTCTTCTAGAACATGGCCACACAGCCTGAAAAACCCACAAAAAACTATGGATGCTGGCCATGAAAGCCTACGACTTCACACTTGGGATTATTGTTGATCATAAGCTGAACACGAGCCAGAAGTGTGATGCTTCAGCAAAGAAGGTGAATAACATTTTAGTCTGCATTCATAGAACCGTAGCTCCTAGGTCAAGGAAAGTAATAGTTCCACTGTATTCTGCACTGGTCAGCCCTCATCTGGAGTACTGTGTTCAGTTCTAGCTGCCCCATTTTAAGAGGGATATAAACAAGTCGGAGCAGGTTCAGAGAAGGCCCACAAGGGTAAGAAGTAGTAAGAAGAAGAAATATATGAGGAAAGAGGGAGTTGGGCATGTTCAGCCTGGTGAAAAGACTCAGGGATGACATGATAGCATTCTTCAAATATCGAAAGGGCTGTCATAGAGAGGAGGGTGTGTTTGTTCATGGTTTTACCAAAGGGAAGGAACAGGTCAAACAGTTTTAGGTTATTGGTTGTTATGGGGTTTTCTTGGCAAGTTTCTTCAGAGAGGGGTTGCCATTGCCATCCTCTGAGGCTGAAAGAGTGTGACCTGCCCAAGGTCTCCTGGTGGGTTTACATGGCCCAGACAGGATTTGAACCATGGTGTCCAGAGTCATAGTCCAACACTTAGACCAGGGACCAGCAACCTACGGCCCGGGGGCCGGTTAAGGCCCCGGTCCCTGGACTTACCGGCCCAGGCCGAAGGTTGCCGCCGCGCGCCGCCACTGTGCGTTTTTGCTGCTCTGCGGCCGCGCTCGCCGCAACCGCCATTTTGGAAATCAAAATGGCAGTCGCGACACGTTTGCGCATGCGCAGTACTCTTGCGCATGCGCAAACGCGTTGCAGCCGCCATTTTGATTTCCAAAATGGCGGCCACGACATGCACCGCGGCGGCTGCAGCCACAGTGGCAGCGTGTGCAGGGGGGTCGCGTGCGGCGGCGGAGGGTCATCCCCCCCCCAGCCCAGCCGAGACCTGGGCTACAGAAGACCGGCCCAGGTCTTTAAAAGGTTGCCTTCCCCTGACTTAGACCACTACACGACGCTGGTTCTTGTAAGTTATAGGGAGATAGATTTTGACTGAACATTAGAATGAATTTCTTGATGGTAAGAACAGTTCGGCAATGGAACCAATTTCCTAGAGAGTTGGTGGTGTCTCTCTCTCTCTGGGCATCTTCAAACAGATGCTGGAAAGCTCTCTGCTGGAGATGCTCTAGCTGGAGTTCTTGTACTGAGTGGGAGGTTGGATGTGATGACCTATGGAGCTCCTTCCAGCTCTAGCATTCCATACTTCTGAATCCAGATCTTGAAAACATAGATTTTTGGATTACAATATCCAGGATCCCCCAGCCAGCAGGTCTTCTGTGGATCCTGAAAGCTGTAGTTCAAAAACCTAATTTTTCAAAACTCTGGCACCCTCCCAATGCAGACCAGTCTGCTTTGGATTAAGCAAATTATCTTCTAGCCTGGTATTGATTATTCTGAATGGCGACAGATCTTCAGGGCCTTTGGTGGAGATCTTGTTTGTTACCTACTAACTGACACAGCTTAGGAAAGTTATTTGGGACTACAGTTCCCAGAACCCCCCGGCAAGCATAGTAAGGGAATTCTGGACATTGTAGTCCAGAAAAAAGTAAGATTCCCTAGCTCTGCTACTCAGTCTTTCTTTCTTTGAAAGAGATACTCAGAGGTTTTTTCTTCCTTCTTACTTCCCTTTTGTTTGTTTTTCTTCTTTTTGAGGAATTTATTTCTTCTTTAGAAGATTAAAAGAAAGAATAAGATTGTATGTATTATAATAAAACGAAGCAAATTAAGTAAGCATAAGTGTGTATCTATATGTTTGAAAGGTTTTAGATGTATTGTTCTGTAATTGTGTAATTTTAATTAATAAAATATATATTTAAAAAAAAAGATACGCAAAGAATTTAACATCTAGGATTTTCTACCAGTGATCAGATGTTCCACCTCCTCGGCACAACTTTAGACACACTTTTGGCATGCTAGTTGGGACACAGCCAAGGTTGCTTTTTAAAAAATTTCCCAGGCCAGAGCATTCAAATAGTATTTTTGTCCAGTCTAAAAGTGGCAGAACCCTACATGAATGAGGCGTTTGTCCACCGCGAGTTCTCAGTTGTTTGAAAAAAGTTTTGAAAGTGTTCAGCCAAAGAGAAGAGGATTACATCTGTGTGAGCGCAGCAAATTTAGAAACAAATTGGATTATCCCCCTTTGTGTCTCCAAGCCATGAGATTTACCATTCACTTGCTCTAGAAAAGAAGGAGGTTGTTCGATATAAAAGATAAATGTCTTCCTGGCTGTTTCTTTGGTTTTTATTCCAGCTGACTAACCCCATCAGCAAAACCGTCTAGTCTGCTATGACAATTCATGATTTTTGCCACTACCACAAGAATTTTGCAAAAAGGGCAAAAATGATTTTGGAAAAAAATTGCACACCAGCTTGCAACTGAGAACTGATGTTGAAGGGCTTAAGTCTAGGTTTTCTTCTTCTCGAAGACTTGGGGGAAACGGCACTTGAAATGTTTTGCATTGTGTTTCCATCTTGTTGCTGTGTGCCTTCAAGTCATTTACGACCTAAGTGAAATGTTGGAGGGTATTCAAACACAAGGGGAGCCAGCATGGTGTAGTGGTTTGAGCATTGGACTATGACTCCAGAGACCAGGGTTCAAGTCCCAGCTCAGCCATGAAACCCACTGGGTGACCTCGGACAAGTCACACTCTCTCAGCCTCAGAGGATGGCAAAGGCAAACCTCCTCTGAACAAATCTTGCCAAGAAAACACTATGGATCACCATAGGTCCTTCTGACATTTCACAGATGAAAGCTGACTGCAGATGATCAGATTGTGGTCAAGATGGCAAAAGTTAATAATGAGGAAGAATACATAGGCTAGAGGCTGCAGCAGTTTGCTTTTGCCTAAGAAAGACAAGATTCTGCCTCCTCTCCTCTCCATCCCATTGAATTAACTGAGTGCAAACTATTTTCATACTTTGAACTCAGTTTGCAGCAATTGAAGTAAGTTGAGGACAAATGAGGAAAGTAGGACATTTAAACTGGGACATTTTAAAAAGCATCCGGAAAGTGGGACAACAGAGGATTAACCACGATTGTTCCTGTCCAATTGGGACAACTGGAGAGTATGATTTCCCCCAAATAAAGGCATTAGAGTTATCTTGTTTTCACGAAAGCTGAATGGAACTTCCTGTGGATACAGCCATGTGTGTGGATGAGAACTGACTCATTTTCCCTACATTCAGCAGAGCTTTTATTTAATGAGTTTTGCAAATTAATCCCATTTGGCTGATAATTGACAGATCCCCCCCCCTTACTTATATTGATGCATGGCTTCTATGGGCCTTTACAGACTGCCAAAAATAATGCAGCTTGAGACTACTTTAACTGTCCTGGTTCAGTGCTAGGGAATCATGGAAATTGTATTTTTTTCTGGGACATTGAGCCTTCTCTGTCAGAGAGCTCTGTGCCACAATAAACTACAGTTCCCATGATTCCTTAGCACTGAGCCAGGACAATTAAAGTGGCCTCAATTTGCACTGTTTCTGGCAGTCTGTAAAGGCCCTAAGGCTGGATCCGCACTGCAGAAACAATCCAATTTGACACCACTTTAACTGCCAAGGCTCAATGCTATGAAATTCTGGGAATTGTAGTTTGTTGTGGCCCCAGAGGGAACATGTAACTCCCTTCTAGAAACAGAAGGGAGTTCTTCCAGCCATGCCTACAATGGCAGGCAGTTTGAACACCCAGGGGATTCTCTTTGAGTTCATAGAATCATAGAATCATAGAGTTGGAAGAGACCACAAGGGCCATCCAGTCCAACCCCCTGCCATGCAGGAACTCCCAATCAAAGCATCCCTGACAGATGGCCATCCAGCCTCTGCTTAAAGACCTCCAAGGAAGGAGACTCCACTACTCTCCGAGGGAGTGTGTTCCACTCTCGAACCGCCCTTACTGTCAGGAAGTTCCTCCTAATGTTGAGGTGGAATCTCTTTTCTTGCAGCTTGCATCCATTGTTTCGGGTCCTAGTCTCTGGAGCAGCAGAAAACAAGCTTGTTCCCTCCTCGATATGACATCCCTTCAAATATCTAAACACGGCTATCATATCACCTCTCAGCCTTCTCTTCTCCAGTCTAAACATCCCCAGCTCCCTAAGTCGTTCCTCATAGGGCTTGCTTTCCAGGCCCTTCACCATTTTAGTTGCCCTCCTTTGGACACGCTCCAGTTTCTCACTGTGGAGAAACTGGAGTTTTTGGCCTGATTCAGAGCAAACTCATTTTACTCCAGAGAATTGCCCTGGAGTGCAGACTGGGCCCATGTTCCACCTGTTTTGGCCACTTGTGTCATCTAAACAGGTCAGTGTGGGAGAGAACCTTTCTTTTTATCCATGCAGACACAGCCTGAATGACTGCATCCCCTTATATGAATCTGTCATTGGCCTTTCTGACAAGAACACAGGAGAGGACCTTCGTGGTGCCTGCTCCCAGGCTGTAGAATTCCCTTTTGCCATCAGGTAAAAGTCTTGTATTTTATCAGGCATTTGATAATTGGTTATGCAGAATGGTCTTTATATGGTTTGTGTTGCATATCCGCCCCCCCCCCCCCCGCCCCCATTGAAATGTTTTGAAATGTTTATACTTTTTAAACTAATGGTACTTTAATGGGGTAGCCTGTATAATTGTGCGTAAACTTTTAAACAGCAAGGTTGTTGGGTTTTTACACTATGTTGTTTTAACTTTTGTTATAAACTGTTCTGGGTTCCATGCTGAGAGAAAGGTGACAGATAGAGGCGTTACGGACTTTAAATTTTATTTCCTGGACTTCACTTTGTCTCCCAGAGTCTGCATGGCCAAAGGGGAGTACTGGCCTCTGCCTACATGGATATCTCTCTGTACCATCAAAACTGAGAACAACTGCAATATCTTGTCAAAATGTAGGCCTATGACTCCAACAGCATTATTTTTCTTTCTTGTTTGATTTTTAACACCTTTGCCATTGAAGAAACCAGTTGAGTTGTTTCAAAAGCTTGCATCATGTATTTTGTGCATTTTGGTTGGGCAATAAAGTTATCACTATTTTGTGGATTTGGGATGTTATTGTGCTTTGCTGTATGTCCAACATAGCTACCCCCTGGATATGCTAGACAGATAGACTGATAGATAAAACACATAAAATATAAGCTGGTTACCTCCTCCTATGTTTTGGTAGGGCCAGCCCTATTTGTTTTCATTGCAGCTAGCAAGACTCAGTACGACGGATCACAGAACTACCAACAAAAATGGTTGACACAATACAAACCTTAAATTTCTAGTAATGAAATTCAGGTACTGAATCTGGCAATTAGCCTCTACAGATACCAACTTGTACATCAGCAGTGATTTGAACTCAATTCCTCTTGTGCTGGCCGTCTGAAGGGTGAGTGTATTCAGTTTAACAGAAGCTGGGGGGAAATGAATTTTGAGAGCTATAAGTCCCAGTAGCCATGCTGGCTGGAGGGTTTTGGGTTTGGCAGCCCAATAAAGTAAATGTTTTAAGCTCCGACTGAAGAACCACTATGCGGGTGGGGGAACTCAGGTACATTGTAAGAAACCCCAAAAGACTTGCCAAAGCGGCTGCAATTTGTCTTCATTGGTTTTTTCCCCCCTTTTAATAAATATATAATCTCCAATATCAATCTTTTAGCTTTGAGATGAGCAGGGAAGAGGACCTTGCTCATGGGTATCATAAATTACACAACCGATCAGAACAAAATATTGGCCCTCTCCTGCAGTTAAAAAAAAAAGCTCCAAAGAGTTGCAATTAAGGAAGATAATTTTACACTATATTACAGCCCCCCATGCTTTGTTCACAGAACTACGCAAGCACTCCCTTCTCAATGGGATACACAGTGTCCAGGGTTCAACCCCACCCTCTTAAAGAGCTTTACCTCTTTGCCTGGCACACACCTATGTGTGCCACCCATGCCCCACTCCACGGACAGTTACAGCTTTATACCAATCTGTGGTTTCCTCAGTGCCCCACAGTGCCTGCACCTCTGTCTCCTTTGTCATAAGCTTAAAAAATATTGAAGATTGCCTGGCTTGCCGCTGGTGGATAGAGGAGAAAATGGGTACTGAGCACCCAACAGGATGGATGCTTATTTTGGGGGTGAGAACAAAGGGTGCCCCAGTTGTCTTAAAAAGCCATCGAAACATGGATAGGTTATGGGAGGCCCCATGGAGTGTCCCCAGCTGTACTCTGTCCTGTCTTCAGCTTCATCAGCAGGTCAGCAGTGCCTTCCCAGTGTTTGGGCTTCCAAGCTCCAGCTGGCCAGCTGTTAGTGTACCCAGGAATTCTTGGGCATTCCTCGATCATCTTCTGGAAGGTCTTCTGGTGCTGCAGCACAAACAGAGAGTGCAAAAGTTAAAACAGCAGAGCAAGCCCCAAGGAAAGAAGGGCTGCACTCAAAGCTGCTCTTTTGCTCCACTTTTGGTGATTAGTTCTGTAGTTTTTCCAGGGCTTAGCCTTGCTAGAATATGGTTTTCTATTTCAAACTCAGTATTTTTAAAAGATTTTTTTTAAAAATTGTTATATTGATGTGGTGTTTTAATTGTGTTTTAAAACTGTACTGTACTAAAATTGTATTAAAAAGAACCCTGGTGGCGCTGTGGTTAAATGCCGATACTGCAGCAACAACATTGTGAGTTCGATCCCAGAGGGCTCCAGGCTGACTCAGTCTTCCATCATTTTGTAGGTCAGTTAAATGAGTACCCAGATGGTTGGGGGCAATTGGCTTACAGACTGTAAACTGCTTAGAGAATGCTGAGTTCACTAGGAAGCAGTATAGAAATGTAAATGCTCAATGCTACTGTTTTATTATTGCAGTTTTCAAACTTTTGTGAATCGCTTTAGATCCAAGTTGGGAAAAAGACATACAAAATAAAATTAACTGGTTATGCAGAATGATCTTTATATGGTGTACGTCACATATTTTCCCCCACTGTAATGTTTTGAAATGACTTTATACTTTTTAAACTAATGGTACTTTAATGGGGTAGCCTGTTTTCCTCCATTGTAAAATGAAATGAAATAAAATGAAATAAAATGAAATAACTAGAAAGGCAGGCTGAATCACACTGTTTTGGAACGACAGCTCCCAGAATCCCCCACCTGACATGGCTAGTGGCTATGCTGGCTAGGATCATTTGGGAGTTGTAGCCCCAAACCTGATTCTTCTAAGCTCTGGGCTAAACAGATTTTGAATAGGGGAAATGGGCACATTCTCCTGGTGGAATCCAGACTGCTTAACTTGAACTGGAGCTCAATCTACAGCCAGCGCTTGCTTGGAGGTCTACCAGCCTCCTAATGAGTCCATGCCACAGAAATGTGCTTCCAGACAAGGGAAGTTATGATGGCTCCTTTCTTCCTATCTTTTGTCAACAGGTGAACATTTTTCCATTCCAGCATGTAAAGGGATTTCTGTTTTAGTGTACTGTACTACTTTTATGAACAAGGACTATCTGGAAGACCAAGGTTTGGATCCTGGCTCAGCCAGAGAAACTCACTGGGTGACCTTGGGCAAGTCACACTCTCCCAGCCTCAGGCAAAGGCAAACCTTTCCTGAACAAATCTTATGGGGCTCATTCCCATTATGATTTAAACTGATTTGCAGATCGGTTTATATGTGCCTCGTTCACACTTGATTCGATCTCAGATCCGAACATATTCAATCTGAATTGAACTGAATCATGGTGAATCGATGCAATTTAAAAAAGAACCAGTTCTTTTGCAAAAAAATCAAATACAGGGGTTTTTTTTGAAAGAACTGGGTTAGAAACATGTTGAACAAATGTGAATGTGTGTCCGATCACATTCAGCTCTCCCAGGAGGGAGGGACAATGGGCAGAGGGTGGGCAATGTTTTAAATAGCTTTAATTCTACAGATGGCTTCCACTCCACCTAAAGCATCTGAGGAAGTAGACTGAAGTCTACGAAAGCTCATGATGCCAATTTCTTTCTTTCAGTTAAGTCTCAAAGGTGCTACAAGATCTCTCTGCATTTTAATTCTACAGTTTAATTTTTTTTATGTTAACTTTGTGTGTTTTAGCTCCATGTGGTTTTACGCTTTGTAAAACATCTACCGTATTTTTCGGCATATAAGACGCACTTTTTCTTCCCCAAAACAAGGGTGGGGAAGTTGCTGCGCCTAATGAAGTGAATATAAAAGCTGAGGACAAACTGCCGAGGCCTAGGCTAAAAGTAGGCCTCATTTCAACCTCAGCCTTGGTGCTCCAGTGGGCTCCTCCCATCCCAGGAAGAGCCCATTGGAGCAGCCAGGATGGGGGTGGAAAGAGTCCTCTTTTCCTGGCTAGTTGAATGTGCTCCTCCTCTTTCCACCCCCATCCTGGGTGCTTCAATGGACTCTTCCTGGGGTCAGAGGACATCCTCCCATCCCAGGAAGAGTCCATTGGAGCACCCAGGACGGGGGTGGAAAGAGTCCCCCCCTTGAAGAAATCTGCCAGGAAAACCCTCATGGTAGGATCCAAATGATCCAGAAATTACTCCAAGGCACTGGATTAGTACCCTGGCCAAGTTACACTGTCTCAGCCTCAGAGGGTGGAAATGGCAAACTCCCTCCTCTGAAGAAATCTGCCAGGAAAACCTCATGGTAGGATCCAAATGATCCAGAAATTACTCTAAGGCACTGGATTAGTACCCTGGCCAAGTTACACTGTCTCAGCCTCAGAGGGTGGAAATTGCAAACTCCCTCCTCTGAAGAAATCTGCCAGGAAAACCCTCATGGTAGGATCCAAATGATCCAGAAATTACTCCAAGGCACTGGATTAGTACCCTGGCCAAGTTACACTGTCTCAGCCTCAGAGGGTGGAAATTGCAAACTCCCTCCTCTGAAGAAATCTGCCAGGAAAACCCTCATGGTAGGATCCAAATGATCCAGAAATTACTCCAAGGCACTGGATTAGTACCCTGGCCAAGTTACACTGTCTCAGCCTCAGAGGGTGGAAATGGCAAACTCCCTCCTCTGAAGAAATCTGCCAGGAAAACCTCATGGTAGGATCCAAATGATCCAGAAATTACTCCAAGGCACTGGATTAGTACCCTGGCCAAGTTACACTGTCTCAGCCTCAGAGGGTGGAAATTGCAAACTCCCTCCTCTGAAGAAATCTGCCAGGAAAACCCTCATGGTAGGATCAAAATGAGCCAGAAATTACTCCAAGGTACTGGATTATTACCCTGGCCAAGTTACACTGTCTCAGCCTCAGAGGGTGGAAATTGCAAACTCCCTCCTCTGAAGAAATCTGCCAGGAAAACCCTCATGGTAGGATCAAAATGAGCCAGAAATTACTCCAAGGCACTGGATTAGTACCCTGGCCAAGTTGCACTGTCTCAGCCTCAGAGGGTGGAAATTGCAAACTCCCTCCTCTGAAGAAATCTGCCAAGAAAACCCTCATGGTAGTGTCAAAATGAGCCAGAAATTACTCCAAGGCACTGGATTACTCTGGCCAAATCACACTCTCTCAGCCTCAGAGGATGGAAATGGCAAAAAAAAAAAAACACCTTGAAGAAATCTGCCAAGAAAACCCTCATGGTAGGGTCAAAATAAGCCATAAATTACTCCATAAGCCAATGGCCTAAAAACTCCAAAGGTACCAGTCCATCTGATCTTGGAAGCTAAGCAGGGTCAGCCCTGGATAGTCCTTGGATGAGAGACCGCCAAAGAATCCCAGGTGCTGCAGGCTGTATTTCAGAGGAAGGAACTGGCAAAACCACTTCTCGAGTCTTCCTTGCCTAAGAAATCCCTAAGAAATTCATGGAGTCACCATAAGGCGACAGGAGACTTGCAAGAAAGTTGGGCAGGGAATTTGTGCAATACCTGGCCCTGCTGCTGGCTTAAACTTACATTTACAACTTAAAATTGTTCTTAAACTGCTGTTAACTTTATACAGTTGATATAAAATATTTTACTACAGCATTTGGTTAAGAATCTTTTATTTCTAGATTTTCCTCCTTTAAAATTGGGTGCGTCTTATATGCCGGAGCGTCTTATATGCCGAAAAATACGGTATAGGCTGTCTTCAGTCCCAGCCTTGGAGAATGAAGTGATTAAACATCCAGGTAGATGTGCCACTTATGCCTGGTGTAGGCTTGTGTGTGGTAGATGGACAGAGTGCCTGCAAGCCCTTGGCCAGGGGTGTCATGATGCCCAATGCCAGGCTTGCACCCTTTCTTACAAGAACTGGCACTACTCACTCACCTTGGCAGTGGGAACAGCATCTGTCCTCCTTTTCCTCCTCTTTAGAGCAAGAAGCATGAGAGCATTCCTGGCGCTGGCAGTGTGTCTCACCAGACTGAAAGATGGGGAACCGAACAGGCAATTACACAGCAGCCAAAACATGCAGGTGCTAAGGGTATAGCAACTCATCTCCCCAGACTTTGGGGTGTTTTCAGGGTGGCATCTGGCCTATGGGCTTTAGCTTCTGCTTACTCAATCTACTATCTAACCCAGGGGTCGGCAACCTACGGCCCGTGGGCCGCACCCAGCCCGCCGACCCCCACCGACCAGCCCCCACCACCGCTGCCAACTACCCCCACCACCGCAGCCACCATTTTGTTTGCCAAAATGGTGGCTGCGACGAGCGCAAATGAGCGTGCGCACTGCCATTCCCCCCCCGGCCTGGCGGAAGACCTGGGAACCAGCAACCGGCCCCAGGTATGTGAACGTTGCCAACCCCTGATCTAACCACTAACCTGGCTAAGGTTTCATTTCCTGTCCCAAACCCAGTTGGGAATTGAATCAGACAACTGCCTATTTAGCCATGTATTTTCAATATTGTCCAGGGCTGCATCTACACTACAGAATTAATCCAGTTTGTTACTGTTTTAACTGCCATGCTCAATGCTATGAAATTCTGGGATATGTAGTTTTGTGAAACCTTTAGACTTTTCTGTCAGAGAGATCTGGTACCACCACAAGCGACAAATCCCAGGATTCTACAGGACGGAGCCATGACCATTAAAGCAGTGTCAAACTGCATTAATTCTTCAGTGTGGCAGCAGCCTAAGAATGGTTCTTGAAGATTTCTAGCCAGGTTTTCCATAAGTGCCTGGAGATGCTAGGTATAGGAGCTGGGATTATCTATGCGCAAAGCATGTGTTTTACCACTGAGGTACAACTGCTCCATTGAGCAGCACCAACGTGTCAGACAGTGACTGTGCTACAGCCTGCCTGAGGGCCCATTCACATTACAGATTTATAATGTCTTTATTCCACTCTAATTACCATGGTTCCATCCTTTGGAAACCTGGGATTGGTAGTTTGGGGAGGGGTATTTAGATTTCTCAGAGCACTCCAATGCCTCATGTTTTACTTATGTGCCTTCAAGTCACTTCCAACTTATACTGATCCTAAGATGAACCTATCATGGGGTTTTCTTGGCAAGATTTGTTCAGAGGGGGTTTGCTTTAGCTTTCCTTTGAGGCTGAGAGAATGCGACTTGCTCAAGGTCACCCAGTCAATTTCCATGGCTGAGTGTGAATTTGAACCCTGGTCTCCAGAGTTGCAGTCCAGTGCTCAAACCACTACACTACACTGGCTCACCAAACTAGAAACCCCAGGATTCACTAGGATGCTAACATGATGCTTAAAGAGTAGCACTATAATTCTATTATGTGAATGGGCCTTGAGTCAGAGATTAATTACAGACCTAAGCGCACATATTGTGTTCTGCTCAGTATAAGAGCCGGCAGTCCCGCAAACTCCATCTTGATCTTGTCAAGGGCATCTTCGGCATACAACCCTCCCTTTTCATAACTTGTGCTCAACTACAGCAATTGTGTAATGGCACAGCATTTGCAAGTCATTCATTGATATACAGTATGGCTCACGAGATAGGGAAGCTATCTTCACTCCAGAATTATAGCCAGGTTTTTCAACTTCTTCAAACTCAGGGCCTAGAAAATTTAGTTTTGGGGGACTACAACTCCCCTCAAGCTTAGAGGCCATGCTGACTGAGGGATTTTGTGAGCTGTAATCCTCCAAACTCATTTTTCCTGGCTCTGGATCTGACTCCTGGGACTCTCCTACTCTTGAAATTGCCTCTGTGCCACAGTGACACTCTCTTTCACTCACCAGACATGAGCAGGTGATGCATTTCATCTCCCCGAAGGGGGGCACTGTGGGGTGCCAGCTCTCATTGTGAAGGTACCACTGCCGCCCAAACTTGCAGGCTCTCGGGCCGTCCGCCTGCATCATGTCCGAAAGTGCCGAGGGATTCTTCTCCGAGGCTGGAGAGAGAGGAGGGAACACAGAGGAAATGAGGATTGATGGAGAGGACCAAAACACTCCTCTGGAAATGGTCCTCCGTATCTGCACCATGCTGCTGCTGACACAAGACATTTAACTGAAGAAGGATTTAGGTCTACCGTATTTTCCTGCATATAAGACGACTTTTTAACCCCAGAAAAGCTTCCCAAAAGTTGGGGGTCGTCTTATACGCCGGTAAGAAAAACATTTCTGCTCGGCCGGCAGCCATTTTTTCTCCCTTCTCAGTGCAGCAGCCATTTTGCCTTCCTCCTTCTCACCAGGCTGGGCCACACCCTCAGGAAAATCAGGGAGGAGCAGGAGGCGGAGGCATTGCTCCTCCCTGATTTTCCTGAGGGTGTGCCCAGCCTGGTGAGACGGAGGAAGGCAAAATGGCTGCCGCACTGAGAAGGGAGACAAAATGGAGGAGGAAGCAGGAGGAGGTGAGGTGTTTCTCCCTTCATGGGCTGGGCTGCCCTCCTTTGCCCTGTAAAAACCCACTGGGTGGCCTTGGGCAAGTCACACTCTCTTAGCCTCAGGGTAGGGCCTCAGCTTCCTTCCCCCCTTCCTTCCTCCCTTTTTTCTTTCCTCCGTTCCTCCCTCCCTCCCTTCCCCTCTGAAAAAGCCCCCCATGGGAGAAGGAGGAGGAGGTGAAGAGGGGCAGGGAAGCCCCCTTACAGGGTGGTAAGGTTTGTTCAGAGAGTATTTGTCATTGCTTTTCCCAAGGCTGAGAGAGTGTGATTTCCAAAAATGCAGTTGTGGTGGTGGCTGTTGTGTGCCTTCCAGATCTCCAGAGTGGTAATCCAACACTCAAACCACTACACCATGCTGGCTTGTATTCCCATGTGCTACCTATGAAACAATTTTTTGTTGTTCTTCTGTGTCTTCAAGGCAACCTTATCATGGGGTTATCTTGGCATGTTTCCTCAAATGGGGGTTGCCATTACCATCCTCTGAGGCTGAGAGTGTGTGACATGTTGGTCCTTGGCTACAGATTGTACATATCCCAGAATGCATCACCCAATATATTGCCGGTCCTTCCCTCCAACACTTCCTCATTTCCCCCCAAACATCTCATAGCTTTGGTGTGTGTTGGAAGAGGGGTCGTCTTATACGGCAAGTATATCCCAAACTCTATATTTTAACTGGAAAAGTTGGGGGTCGTCTTATGCGCCCAGTCGTCTTATACGCCGGAAAATACAGTACTTCCTAAAAGGACCCATGACAGTGACATTTTTGAAGTGAACACACGCAGTGCTGTTTCAATAAAGGGCTAAGGAAGACTATAGCTGCATGTACATGTAACCCCTCTGAGTCAGTGGTGTGGCATAGTGGGAGAAGAAACCATAAGGAAAGGACCGCACTGGCTGGTTGAGTTCAGAAGGGCTGCATCTGCACTGCAGAAATAATGCAGTTTGACACCGCTTTTAACTGCTATGCTTCAGTGCTATAGAATGCTGAGTTTTGTAAAATATTGAATCTCCCCTGTCAGAGCTCTCTTGGTGCAATGACAAACTACAAATCCCAGGTTTCCATAGGATGGAGCCATGACAGTTAAAGCAGTGTCATTAATTTTGTAGTGTGGTAGCAGACTAAATGCCCTAAAGTGGCCCAACTTTGGAAACAGGTCTTAGAATTCCTACCTGACGTGACAAGTCAGAACGTAGAACATTGTGAAGCACTTTTGTTGCTATCTCAACTTTTTTGAGACCCAAATACTAATCTGGAATGCAGTCAGTTAATCTCGATTCTGTTAGGCACCACCAAACTAGAGTGCAACTCTGAAGAACTTTAAAACGTCTATCCTTTAGAGTCAGGTTGGACAGATGATGAAGTTGGCCAAAGGACTGACAAGACAATGCTTTTGAAGACCTTTAGTATCCATTTATTTATTTATTTGAATGGATACATACAGTCCTCCTCAGAAAGCACTGAAATTATGGAAATTTTCTTTTTAGTTATCATGCTGTAATGGTAAATGCCAATTCTGATGATCAGAAGGTTGGCAGTTTGAGGCCTGAGTGCTGCATGATGGGATGAGCTCCTGTCACTAGTCCCAGCTTCTGCCAATCTAGCATTTCAAAAGCATGCAAATGCAAGTAGATAAATAGGTACCTCTTTGGTGGGAAGGTAACAGCATTCGGTGCAGTCATGCTGGCCACATGATCACCAGAGCAGTCCTTGGACAATGCTGGCTCTTTGACTTAGAAACAGAGATGAGCACTGTCCCCTACAGTTGGTTATGGCTAGACATTCATGTCAAGGGACTACCTTTACCTTTAATGGTAAATATAGAGACCCAATGTGGTGCATTGGTTTGAGTGTTGGGCTACAGCTCTGTAGATCAGTGTTTGAATCCCTGTTCAGCCATGAAACCAACTGGGTGACCTTGGGCAAGTCACACTCTCTCAGCCCCAGAGGAAGGCAATGGCAAACCACTGAACAAATCTTGCAATAAAATCCTGTAATAGGTTCACCTTAGAGTTCATATAAGATGACTTGAAGGCATACAGCAATAACAATGGCCAATTAGAACAGTCACACTAAAAAAATTTCCCCTCTGCTTTTTAGTATGTAATGCTTGCTCCAACATGCCTATGTATTGTATATTATTTACCTGTTCTATTTTTTGCCTTTGTATTGTTTATTATTCTTTCTATGCTGTTTTAAAAAACTGTTCTGCATTAAAAATTGCAATAACATTTTAAAGCCCTCTCCTGTGCCTAAAAGGAGGGCAACAGATCCCCTAGGGCAGTTCTTCTTATGCTATCTTATGTCAGGGACCAGCAGGGTTTTTTCACACAGTGCAAGGGGCTGTACTATAGTTATGTCCATAGTCTACAACTATTTCTTTCTTTGCTGGAAACGTGACATGAACTGGTGCAGCCAATAGCGTGTGGATTTGCGCGTGTCCACAGAGCTCCACTGTCGAGTAGCATTGCCCTTAGAGGATGTTGCAGGAATTTGGGCCAAACCAATTTTGTAAAAGGAAGGGTTGTCCATGCCATCCTATTTCCAATTCCTATGAATGGTTGTGAACGTTGGACAGTGAAGAAAGTGGATAGGAAGAAAATCAACTCATTTGAAATATGATATGATGCTATTCTATGGATAGCATGGACTGCTAAAAGACAAATAAATGGGTCCTAGTGCCAATCAAGCCTGAACTCTCCCTAGAAGCCAAGATGACTAAGCTGAGACTATCGTACTGTGGACATATGAAAAAACATGACTCATTAGAAAAGACAATAATGCTTGGTAAGGCAAAAGGCAGTAGGAAAAGAGGAAGACCACATTACCGATGTATAGAATCAATCACAGAATCATAGAATGGAATAATGGAATCAGAGTTGGAAGAGACCACAAGGGCCATCCAGTCCAACCCCCTGCCATGCAGGAACTCAAAATCAAAACATCCCCAACAGATGGCCACCCAGCCTCTATTTAAAAACTTCCAAAGAAGGAGACTCCACCACACTCCGAGGGAGTTTGTTCCACTGTCAAACAGCTCTCACTGTCAGGAAGTTCTTCCGAATATTGAGGTGGATCTCTTTTCCCACAGCTTGACTCCATTGCTCCAGGTCCTATTCTCTGGAGCAGCAGAAAATGAGCTTGCTCCATCTTCAATATGACATCCCTTCAAATATTTAAACAGGGCTATTATATCACCTCTTAACCTTCTCTTCTCCAGGCTAAACATGCCCAGCACCCTAAGTCTCTCCTCATAAGGCATAGTTTCCAGACCCTTCACCATTTTGGTCGCCTTCCTCTGGATATGGAATCAAGGAAGCCATGGCCCCGAGTCTCTAAGACCTAAGCATTTTTAAAATTGTAAATTTTAAACAATGAATTTTAAATGTAGATTGCTTTAATATATTTGTCTCTTGTTTGTTCTTCTAAACTGATGTTTATCAGTTGGTCGTTGTTCCCCACCTCGATCCATGGGGAGCTGCTGAAACTAGGGTGACTTGGAGGTCTCTCATTCATAGGGTTGCCATATGTTAAATGGCAGTTAACAACAAAGAACAACAAAACAAAACTAGAAATGATGGCATGGGTGTGCAAAGTCCTGCAAGGTCCCTTGGGGATGCAATGCAGTCCCCAAATTCCTGATGTTTATTCACCCCCGTTTTTCAAGATCAGAGATGTGTGTATGTACAAGATGTACATATTTGCCTACTTTGTTAACTCTTGTGTAAAGAAATATCAAAAGCTTTCACCCAGTTAGGTAAGAGAGCTTTGTGCATTTTGGGAGTAATTTTTCACACTTTGGTGAAACTTTTGTGAAAAATTCATTTGCACGCCAAAATAATGTATTGTGAATGGAAAACTTTATACAAGGTGCAAAACACACTACTAACTGCACAAATACACTGGGCAAATCATGTAGATCTTTGGGTGGAAAAACAGTTTTTGCACAAATTAGTACTTCACAAAAAAAAAAAAAGTCAAAAACTGAAAAACTCACAAGACCACCTCTTTTCTAAATGTGTTGGTATGGGTGTGTCTCAGTATTGTGCACCAGAGCAGCTGTATCAAGATCCAGAGGCACCCTTCTCAGCAGGGGTAAGAATATTTGCAAGTATATTTCATATTCTTAAATATATTTGGATAGCTGGCAAGCAAGAGTATTTGGTAAGTACACTTTTAAAATGATTTAAAAATTTTTAAAGAAGCATTGACTCATAAGGCAGGTAAAGACTGTTTTGTTACACCTCCTTAAGACTCTCTCTGCCAGGAGATCACAAGAAGAACCAAATGTCTACTCCCTCTCCACCATACCCCCTCCAGGAACATGCCAATCTGGTGGCAACCAAGGGACTTGCTGGTGTGTCCAGCCTGGCCTGGTACTGTTGGCCTGGCATGCTTCACTCACCTGGGCATTGCTTGCAGCAGTCAGATGGGTTGGCACGGATGGGATTCCTGCAGGTGAGGACAGGACACTGCACCTTCTCACAATGTACTTCCCCCGTGGCTCCCTGTGGGAAGGTGTGCATGTACAAACCTGTGAGCATTAGCACAAATGGGGCCAGAGCACCATGCAAGTACATGCATGTATACATATTGTATCTTAAGCCAGTTTTTGTACATTATAACAAGTCTGCAGCAGCTATGTACTCACACTTTGCTTGCTATTAATAGCAGATCTAAAAAGCTGCTAATTTCAACTTCCCACCTAGGCTGCTGATAGTCAAAAGACTTTCCCCACAGAGTGGAAGCACACATAACAAACTGCATCACAATGGCCTTAACCACTACTCTATGGAAGGTGAAGAGAGTGCAAGAACCACTTGGTTGCATGCTGATGAACAAAGAGAAATACTTCATAGTTAGAATTGTAAGCTCACTGTGATAGCAAAACACATGTATGGGCCAAAGCTCGGGGGGGGGGGGAATTACATTTTAGACTATAGTTCCCAGAATCCCTTAGTCAACATGGCCAGTGGTCAGGCTGGTATTGGGAATTATGGAGTTGTATCCCAGAAAGTGACTTTCCTGAATTCCAGGCTCGACCACTTTTAGCTTCAAATATTCACCATATTGAATGCTCCTCCATATTAAAAAGTTCCCTGCAGATAGACATCTAGCATTTCAAGGAAGGATAGTAGTAGACCCCTTCTCCTTAATATCTTGATTTCCACATACAGGGCTTTTTTGTTAATTTAGCATGGATCAATGAGATCCCAACTAAGGTGATGCAGCTCAGAAATGCACAGCTGAGAACAAAGGTTCTGAAACACAATAAGGAATCAGATATGTTTGTCATGAGCATTGGCTTCCTCAGGCTTCAACATTTCTATCAAAAAACAGATTGATGATCAAACCTTGCAGGTACAAATGGCGCATTTAATGAGACCGAAGGGAGGGACGACAGGGTGCCAATGAGTTCCAGCTTCTCGCCACGTCTTGTCACCTTCAAAGTAACAACCTAACCAGAAGAAGTAAAGTCAGAGTGCCACTCCCAAGTTTTGAAGGCTGGACAAACATCTTCAGACTGCTTCAGGCCCTCTATCTGAAACAGGACCTGCCGGTACATCCTCCATATCAATGAGTATAGGATTTTCAGAGGACTTTCCCTCACTGCCATCTGTGGCAGAAATACAGCATACAGTTACAAAAGAAAGTGGTTTTTCTATGGCAGTAGCACAATTTTGGAATGCCTTCCTGATGGACATGCAAATAGCACCAACTTTGCTTCCTTTTCCACACCACAACAAACTGGAATTATTGCTCAGGGGACATTATGTTTCATTTTTAAAGCAATTTATATTTTAAATGAGTTATTTGCTCATTTTTGCAAAACAATTTAATGCTTCATAAGCCATAACTCAGACAACTCCTCTTTCTCTTACCGTCACTGCTGTCTCGGGCTTTCTCGGCTCTCTGTCTTTCTTCCTTCTTCTCTGTTCAAAAAGAGATAGTGAGGAGACACCCATGCAAGCATATGTGGGACACACAGAGGAAAATGATGAATATTCCAATGTATGAATATTCTCCTTCCCTCTACTTCCTTGGTGCCCTCCAGGTGTGTAGGATTGCAACCCCTATCATACCTAGCCAATATGAGCCTCACTGGGATGGTGGGAATTGCAACCCAATGCATCCAAAGGGCAGTGGGTTGGAGAAGGCTGTAACTCAGGAGATACAATTGGAACCCCTGTTGGTTCACTACCTCATTTCATCCTCATGTTATGTCTAGAACCCATATCTTGTCCAGAACCTTAAAAAGTTACTTTTTTGATTACTGCTATTGACAATCTGGAACATGTCCAGAGGATGATGACTAAAATGGTAAAAGGTCTAGAAACCATGCCCTATGAGAAATGACTTAGGGAGCTGGGTATGTTTCGTCTCAGGAACAGAAGGTGAATGATAGCCATGTTTAAATATTTGAAAGAATGTCTCACTGAAGAAGGAGCAAGCTTGTTTTCTGCTGCTCCAGAGACTATGACATGGAGCAATGGAGTCAAAGAACAGAAAAAAGAACTTCCTGACAGTAAGAACTGTTTGACAGTGGAATACGCTGACTCGGAGGGTAGAGGACTTTTCTTTTTTGGAGGTTTCTAACAGCAGATGGATGGCAATCTGTCAAAACTGTTTGATTGTGTCTTCCTCCATGGCAGAATGGGGTTGGACTATATGGCCCTTGTGATCTCTTACTCCCAGAACTCACCCCAGCCACCAAGATCATTCTCTCCCCCTCCTTGTTCTGTTTGTGCCCAACCCAATCCATTTTATGGCCAGACTCCTGTATGGCACAGCATAACACAGTGGTTCTGCAAGCAGAACTATACTATCGCTGCCCATTCAACACCTTTTGGACTTACCACTGGGTCCCCCTCAAGTCATTCTATGCCTTTTGCAGTGCAGTGTTGGGGGAACTGAAAAAGCATGAAGATATGTCTCTGTAGCCAGGTGTGAAATGACTACCCCATCCACTGAGGCCTGGGGTGTCTGTCCTATAGTAGTCTCAATGGGTGATGTAATCATTTCATATCTGGCTATAGAGACAGAAGAAGAGGAAGAGGTGGTAGGGTAGTGGAGGAAGAAGGGAGCCCTCGTGGCACAGGGGTAAAATGCCGCTATTGCAGCCACAAGGTTGTGACTTCGATCCCAGGGCTCCAAGCTTGACTCAGCTTTCCATCCTTTCATAGATCAATAAAATGACCACCCAGCTTGTTGAGAGCAACTGGCTTACAGATTGCAAACCACTAAGGGAGTGATGAGTTCACTGATAAGAAGTATAGAAATGTAAAGTATAGCCCTGGTGGCTCAGTGGTTAAATGCCTGTACTGCAGCCACTCACTCATAGACCACAAGGTTGAGAGTTCAATACTAGCCAGGGCTCAGGCTAGACTCAGGCCTGCATCCTTCCGAGGTCGCTAAAATGAGTACCCAACTGTTGGGGGCAATGAGCTTACAGTTGTAAACCGCTTAGACATCCCATAGCGCAATACAAAGCGGTATATAAATGCTATTGGTATTGCTAATGCTATTCTATGATCCCCCTCCACAAAGCATGGAATGCCTGGTTGATGACTGTAGCAACTCTGCAGTAAGTCCCAAGGGGTACTAACCTCCAAAACAATCCAAAAAAAGACATAGACAGGTTGGACTTAGGCTTTCAGTGTCACTAATAGATGCCAGTCTCTTTGTTAGTCTGCTCAAAGTTAATTAATGGGCAAAGCATCCTGCTTTAAGATTTCAAATGTGTGTGCTTAAGGGTGAGGAGGGGTCCCTTGAAATTATAATTCTTTCTGATCCTAAAGGCAGGGGTCTGGCCTAAAGGCTGTCTTCCATCTTACCCCCCATCAGGTAGGGAAAATCCCTTCCTCCACACCTTCTCCATCCCCGCCCTGCAGGCCTGACTGTGCCTTGTTCTGCCTTGGGTTGTCTTACCTTCATCACACATAGGACAACACTGATCCTTTGGGTGCACCTGTTGGGTGCAGTTGAGGGGCTGGCACAGGACTGGATCACAGATTACTGTGCGCTTCTGTGGAGGAAAAGAAGAAGAGACATTCTCAGAAGCCTGGCTTGTAAGCCAAAGGATGGAGCAAACTGATCTTCACCCAACTCTTCTGCTCCTGTGAGGCTTCCTTGTTTTCAAGCCAGGTTTCAATCCAGCACAGTGGCACTTGCAGCCTTGCTCTGAAGGCCCTGCCCAGCAACCCTGCAAAGTGGGCTGCTTGCAATGCCTGTTCTTTTTTAAGCAACTGCCACCAACCTACCTTCTACCATATAATTTACTCAAGAGTTTGGAAGAGCTGCATGTTTGCGCTGTTGTGCCTTAAATCCTTCATGGAAGAATGAAAGGCAACAAAGGGGCTAAGCAGACGGGCGGCCGTGGGCCGCCCCGGGAAGCTGCGCCGCGGGGCCGAGGTATCCCCACACCTCGGCCCCGTGGCGCAGCTTCACCGCCCCTGGGAGGACCGCTAAATTGGCGCTCCTTCCACAGGTCGCCGAAGGTGCGCCGCAAAAGGCTGCCGGCGCACCTTCGGCGACTCTTCCGCTGCAGTGTGTGAGAACACTGCAGCGGGAGGTCCTCTTCGGAGTGCCGGCTGTGTGGAGGGCCGGCTGCTCTGAGGATGACCTGGGGAAGGGGTTGGGGCGCCCACCGTGCAGCTGCCCCTCCCCTTCCCTGCCCCCAAAACGGCTCTTTAAGCCGTCTGCTTCCCCGCAAAGTCCCATGTGCTGTGCAATGTTCTTCCTTCTAGAATCATAGAATCATAGAGTTGGAAGAGACCACAAGGGCCATCCAGTCCAGCCCCAAGGGCCATCCAGTCCAACCCCCTGCCATGCAGGAACTCAAAATCAAAGCCTTCTAATACTCAGAACATCCACTATTATAGAGAGTACAGACTGCAACTGCACAAATTTCTGAGAATTGCCCCTAAAGAAGGCCAACTAATGATAAGGCCAAAATACAATGGGCTTCTTATGAAATAAAGGTTTTAGACCACTGCACAGCACATGCGACTTTGTCTCCTTTCATTCTTTCACAGTGAATACGTGCTTTCCAGTTTTTTGTTCTGTTCCTCAGATCTTCCAGGCAACATGGGCACCAAGAATTCTGTCTGGGGTATTCTAGTTGTAATAAAAAAAGAGGAACTTTTCCCAGCTTTGCAATTCATTATGCACAGGACCTATGATGTTTGAACGTTCCTAGAAACTATCCTAAAAATGCAATTGCTGCATTCAACCAGTGGCAAGCCGGCATAGTTGGAAATCAAAACCTGAAATGTGTTCCTTTTGCAACTTCTGGTTCCTCTTGTGTGTGTGTGTCTGTCTGTAATAAATTGCCATTCCAGGAACCAAAATCGAGATGTGAAGGCTGATGAACAACACAAAAAAATCAGGAAACTCCCCCACCTCTTTTTTCTGTTTTTCCAAAGTTGTTGTCCCCAGGAAAACTGGGAAAGATTTTAAATAACATGGATTTTAGAATATTTTCTTTTATAATGCTGAATGAAATGTTTAAGACAAGCTATTCATATATTAGCTCACCCAAATTATTTCTATAAACTATATAACAGGAAAACTTGTACGAAAGACAATGTACAGTATCTGATCATTGCAATTCCCTGGCTTGGGATCCTTTTCTTGTGTCCTTTTATCAAAATGAATGTTCTTTATCTGCTAGACATTATGGAAGATTAGAGGAGACAAAATAGATTTCTCTGTTTTGTTAATGTGATTTTTTCCTTCTGACTTTGTTTTTTGCTTGCTTCTAATAAAATGTAAAAACCCGAGGTTCCCTACATTTCAAGATATTGTAGCTCCTAATAATAAGAAGAATAAGAATAAGAATTAAGTTTTTTGTGGGTTTTTCGGGCTGTGTGGCCATGTTCTAGAAGAGTTTCTTTCTGACGTTTCGCCAGCATCTTTTTCTGAAGATGCCAGCCACAGATGCTGGCAAAACGTCAGAAAGAAACTCTTCTAGAACATGGCCACACAGCCCGAAAACCCCACAAAAAACTATAGATGCCGGCCATGAAAGCCTACGACTTCAGAATTAAGTTTGTAAATATTGCCTGACTGAACTGTATTTTTGAAATATCAAGCATAATAATATTTATGCCAAACAAAATTGTACAATTGTATCATAATGTGTACAGTTAGCCCTCTGTTTTCGTGCGGGATCCGTACCAGACATACACCCCCGCTAAAATGGAGACTTGCAAATATTCAAGCCTCATAGGCATGAATAATAGGAATCGCCCCTCCGTGAATATCCAAAACCACAGACTTCAAGTCTGTGAGAACAGAGGAACGACTGTATATAACACATTTTATGTCCCTAAAATAATACAGTGACTTGCAGCCGGTAGAGGGTGCTAATGCCACTATTTTCTTCATATATATTTTTTGACTATTTCTTGAGGGGTTTTTCAATTTCTTCAATTCTTTTCCAAAAATGTTTGGGGCTTTTTTCTTGAAAAACAGGAAAAAATTCTCTGCCCATGGTTTCAACATTTCTGGGAATTTTGCATCTCTAAACTGAGATCAGCTGGAGGTTTTATCATATAAAGGTGAAAACCTGACAGAAAAACAACATGTCTAGAAATGCAGGGAATTTTACAGAGTCTAGGTAAACATGGGGGCCAGAAAAAGACCCAAGGGGACTATGTGAGTCTCACAGGCCCACCCACTCATGTTATAAAATTACACAAGGTAGTAGGGAACTGTCCATAGTTCCCAAAAACATCCTGTTCTGATGCCATGCAATATTCAAGCTGAGGATCTAGTAAGTCCGCCAGATGAAGGGAATTCTGCAGGCCAGGTGCCATGATTAGGATGTAACCCAAATCTGGCAAACAAATGTCAGGGGTGCTTTGATTGTGTATTCCTGCATGGCAGGGGGTTGGACTGGATGGCCCTTGAGGTCTCTTCCAACTCTATTATTCTATGATTCACCAGATGTCCATGGTTTGAGCAGGGCTGGTGGAAGGATCATTCTGGAATAAGAGAGTTTTCTCTTCTTGTATTAAACAAAAAAACATATTGTAACACATCTTAACATGACGAGAGGTTTTGCACAACTTTCAATGATTTTGCACAAGCTGGGACTTTCTGTAAAAAAATAGTTTGTGCAAAAAAGGTTGCACAATTCGTGCAAAAAAGGTTGCACATTTTGTGCAAAAAGTATATTTGTACAAAATATGTTGTTTTCACAGAAAAATGTTTTTGTTTATTTTGTACAGACAAAAGGATGCGAGGAGCAGGACCTGAAAAATGTGCAATGGTCCTGTTCTCACATTTTTTATGTTTTTCATTATTCTCATATGTTGTAATGAAACAAGTGAAGATTTACCATTTATGCTCAACTATAAGTATACCATTTATTATTCTCATATGTATACCATTTATTATTCTCATATATTTTCATTATTCTCATATGTTCTAATGAAACAAGTGAAGATTTACCATTTATACTCAACTTAAAGTATACTCAACTATAAGTATACCATTTATACTCATTTATAAGTCGAGGGGAGTTTTTGGGATCAAAATTTTGGATTTTGATATAACTCCCGGATAAGATGAGGGTAAAACTTAGGGACATATAACAAAGGATGAAAAGGATGAAGCAAAGAAAAACAATGCCAAAGAACTCACAAAATCCCAGCAAGCATAACTGTTTGTGCTCACCCTAAAGGCTGGATGCGTTAAGGGGGTTGGTGCTTCTTTTAGATGCTGCCACCCTGGAGGTTTAATGCAGACTGACACTGCTTTAACTTCCATGGCTCAATGCTATGGGATTCTGGGATTTGTACTTCTGTGGGCTATTTTAGCTTTCTCCATCAGAGAGTTTTGGTATCACAAACAAACAAATTCCAAAGGATGGACACAGGTAAAGCCTTGTCAGGCTGCATCCACACTGCAGAAGTAATCCAGTTTGACACCACTTCTAACTGCCATGACTCAGTGCTATGAGAATCCTGAGAATTGTAGTTTGTTGTTGCACCAGAACTCTCTGACAGAGCAGGCTAAGTAGCTCACAAAACTGCAAATCCCAGAATTCTATAGCACTGAGCCATAGCAGTTAAATTTGGATTATTTCTGCAGTGCGGATGCAGCCTAAAACTGCATTACTCCTCCAGTGTGGCAGCAGCTAGCATCTTTTCCTGTCTGCTTTCCACTCACCTGGCAGCTACATATGGAGCATTTTTTGTCATAGTTTGGAGCCCAGCGGGAGCCATGCGGTCGGTGCTGTCCCTCAAAGAAGCAAGAATTTGAGTCTTTCTTCATCTCTTCGGGTTCCCTTGTGTTCAGATCTTCCAGGATCTCCTCTTCTGGGCTTTCAGGGGACAGCCACATTCCTCCTGCTTCACAGTGGTTAGGAATGTGCACCTAAGGGAAGAGTGGCTGTTAGAGAAATGGAATTGGATTCAGCCAAATGAATGGAAACCAAAGCAAAGCAGGTTTCCTAGAAGGCCGCGATGAGCAAATTGAGACTGTCGTACTTTGAACATGAGAGAACATGACTCACAGGAAAATATAATAATGCTCAGTAAAGTGGAAAGCACTGGCAAAAGGGAAAGGTTGCAAAAAAGGTGAATTGATTCAATCAAGTTAAGGTTGCAAGACCTGAGCAGTCCTGTTGAGGCTCTTGGAGGTCTCATTCATAGTCCACTGTAAGTTGACAGCAAATAATAACAAATGGGATTCTGCAACTCCCAAAAGCATGAACAGACTAAATGTAAGTGCAAGGACTGTCTCAAAACTTAAATCTGACCAGCATAGCCAATGGTGTTGAATGTTGACTTTCCTTCTGTGGAAGTTTTTAATCCCAGCATTCCACACCATTGGCTACTCTGGTCAAGATTGATGGGAGGAGCAGTTTAACAGCATCTGGAGGACTACAGTATCTTCACTGTATTATTACATTTCTATGCAGTAAAAACAAGATATTGTTTTCCTCCAACATCTGAGCTTGTCCCTGCAAAAACCAAGCCCACTTGCCTTTTGATTCAGGGCCAATCCACTTGTCTCCTACCCACAAGTGCCAAACACCCTGCAACTTCTCTCAGGACAGATGGTATTCACTTCCCTTTCAATCCCAGAACAAGCACCAATGTGCAGATGGAGGGAAGGCACACGTGCCACAGTGACTGCTTGATGCCAAGGCAGTTGGCAGCATCCCAGCCAAACACAGCGTCTGGAAAGCCATCGGTAATGCTGGCCTGAGGCCCAGCTAAGCCACGAGGCAGACGATAGCCTGTCTTTGCAAATTTCCCTGTTATGAGTTTTCCCACTGCAGACATCAGGGGAATGAGGAGAGAGAAATGCCTGGCAAGGGAACACAACTCAGCTTGGCCAAGACCTAACAATGAGGAAGATGCCAGGACAAACTTTTCTGGAAATATAGCTGACTTCACTGCCATGGACAATTAGCAGCTTGAGAAAGTTATCTTTTGAATTTCCAAATCCTTCCAGCCAGCATGGCCACTGGCTGGGGGATTCTGAGAGTTATAATCCAAGAAAATAGTTTTCTCCCCAAACTTTGGGTCACAAAATCACAGAGTTGGAAGAGACCCAAAGGGCCATCCAGCCCAGCTCCATTCTGCCCTGCAGGAAGACACCATCCAAGCACTCCTGACAGATGGCCATCCAGCCTTGGTTTGAAAACCTCTAAAGAAGGGAGGAGACTCTACCTCCAAGGCAGTAGTGTCTTCCACTGTCAAACAGCTCTTACCACCAGGAGGTTCTTTCTAATGTTTAGGTGGAATCCCTTTTCCTGTAGCTTGAATCCATTGCTCCATGTCCTAGTCTCTGGAGCAGCAGAAAATAAGCTTGCTCCATCCTCAACATGACATCCCTTCAAACATAGCTGTCATGTCACCTGTTAACCTTCTCTTTCCCAGGCTAAACATACCCAGCTCTCTAAGTTGCTCCTCACAGGGCATGGTTTCTAGACCCTTCATCATTTTGGTCGCCCTTCTCTGGACACACTCCAGCTTGCCAACATCTTTCTTGAACTATAGTGCCCAGAACTGGATACTGTATTCCAGGTGAAGCCTGACCAAAGCAGAATAGAGGGGTACCATTATTTCCCTCAATCCAGACATTATACTTCTGTTGATGCAGCCTAGAATTGCATAGGCTTTTTAAGCTGTTGCATCACATACCACATCACATATCACCATAAATATAAAACTGGTAGCCCTCTTGACCCTGTGAGGGTACAACCATCATGACCCCTAACCAGCACAGATAAAGATGAGGAATCATGGGAACTGAAGTCCAGCATCATCTGGAGGGACAAATTGCTCACCCCTGATATATAGTCTGAAGGGGTATATACTCAAACCAGACTTGTCATTCGAGTGAATTCTGTTATACTTGAAAGAAGATGAGACAATTAATCAGGTTTACATAGAATACAGACATCAGTATGCATGACTATGGATGGTAGAATAGGAAAGCATGTTTAGGTTTGGAAGTTTGTTTAGTTGTTTGCTCCAGCTATGGGTGCCAGGTCAAGATTATCCCAGGTTCTGAGATTTCAGGGACAAAACCTGAAACCAAGAGATAATCTTTTGTGATTTCTTTTCGGGCAGGCCCTGATGATGTTACAAGGGGCTGTCTCTGGTGATGTCATTAAAAATGGTACATGCAAACGCAGTTGTAGAGTGAACCATTCTTATAAAGCACACAAAACTCTTAACAAATGAGGAAACACACCCACAAACACACTTTTCCAGTCAGTGCTCTCAGGACTGGAGAAGAGGGGCTAGGCTCTGAGATTTGGAAACTCTGCTTTCTGAGGTTGAGTGCTGATTCAGGAAGGCAAAAACCTCTCTTCTCCTGCTAGTTAAGGTTGCACCCTACCTGCTCCACAAGATGTATATGACCCTTCTTCACATTCTTACCCTTTAAGAATAACTAAATCATAGCTGACTCAAACAAAAATCCATCAGTGATACTTTTATTGGTCAACCAAAATGCACAATATACTTGTTGAAAGCTTTCAAAGCTCCATGGGCTTCTTCATCAGGCAAGATGTTACAAACCAAACAAGAAAAAAATTGGAGATGTTAGTAAGAAGCCTGCATTTTGTTGTTTCTGTCCTTAGTTAAGATGGTATGGGAGAGCATCTCTTGCAGGCTTTAGTCTTTCGTTAAGATGGTATATCGTGGGGAGGATATCTTTTGTAGGCAGGATCCTCCTCCTTCTGGCCCTGTGGCTATAGGGAGATTTGCAAAGTCCAGGAGATTTAAAATCCATTTGCATCTCAATAGGGACCTCTCTTCTGTAATCCAATATACCTGGAATCATAGCTGGAAGGAGATACAAGGACCATTCCTGCCATGTGGGAAAACACGCTAAAGCACTTCTGAAAGATTACCATCCAACCTCAGTTTAAAGACCCTCCAAGATAAAGAGTCCATCATCCTTTGAGGTTCTACTCTCAATCAGGTTTTACAATGTTTAGGTAGAATAGTTTTTTCCCCCTTGTAATTCTTGTAAACATGAATCATTTGTTCATGTTTTCCTCTCTGAAGCAATCAAAAACAAGCCGGCTCCATCTTCTACAGGGCAACTCTAAGGCGAAGCTATCATGGGGTTTACCAGTAACATAATCAATAAGAGTTGATCAGTCCTCATAAAAGGAGTGTGATTTCTTTAGCCATTACAAGAACTGATGGTGTGGGAAAGTTCTTCAAGTTACCATGTATTACTCTACTCCTCCACTTTTCCAAAAGTTAAATCTCCCATCTTCCCAGTGGGTAGATATTTCAGTTCTTGCAGCATCCAGAAGGAAGGCGATAAGGTTTCTATGTTTCAGAGCACTGTTTTCTTTTAATGTTTCAACTTTTAATGGGAAAAGTTTTTCATTGATGGATTTTGGCAACAAAATCAGCAGCAGGTATAGCAACACAGAGCAGATGTCTGGGAGCAGAAATGGCCCCTAAATCTGCAAAGGTTGCCCATGCCTATACTAAGCAAACAAATGAACAAACACACCTGTGATCTATAGCATGCATAACAGACTTTCTCAACAAGTGCAATTCTGCCCCATTACTTCACTTCCATACCAGAAAAACTCCACCTGTTGAATTTTTGTCTGTTAAGCGCCACTAAAAGCTCTGAGCCTCCTTTAGGGAAGAACAAAGATGTAAGAACCCTACTGGTTAAGAATGCAAAATCCGTATGTTAAGTGCAGAATTCAAAATCTTGGCAAGCAGCAGTATCTGGCAGCCAGCTACGCTTCTAAATTTCCCCACTCGCTAAGGAACACAGAATAATTTTGGAAGCTCTCACTCTCCGTGACCTCAGTCACTGTCAATTTACAATGGCTTTTTAATACTCCAAGCTTTCAAACCATGCCCAAAATGTCCCTGAGAGGGAGATACTCAAGTATCTAATTTGGCAAGGCGACCCAGAAATCTCAACTCTTGTTTCCCGTGGCTCTGTGCAAGAAGATCTTGTAATTTATTTACAGCATTCCACTTTTGATATTTAGATAAGAAAGGATCTAATGGCGCCATTTTTGACAGGACCCTTCAACCCCACTTACCCCGCCCATATAATGTCTCAAACATTGGTGTCACAAGGGTTGGTGTCAATGGATGTGATCTGTTGGGATGGGGAAGCAGCAGTGATCTCACCGGCAAATGCCTCTGGAAGCCTGGGTGTTGCTTCCAAAGGTGGACAGGTGAGCAGCCCAGGTGAGACATGATGGGAGACCCCAGCTGGAAGGGCACTCAGGAAAGCATGCCCTACAAGGAGCGACTTAGGGGGGTGGGTATGTTTAGCCTGGAGAAGAGAAGGTTAAGAGGTGATATGATAGCCCTGTTTAAAGATTTGAAGGGATGTCATGTTGAGGATGGAGCAAGCTTGTTTTCTGCTGCTCCAGAGATTAGGACATGGAGCAATGGATTCAAACTACAGGAAAAAAGATGCCACCTCAACATTAGGAAGAACTTCTTGACAGTAAGATTTGTTCAACAGTGGAACACAATCCCTTGGATGGTGATGGAGTCTCCTTCTTTGGAGGTTTTTTTAACAGAGGCTGGATGGCCATCTGTCAGGGTTGCTTTGACTCTATGTTCCTACATGGCAGGGGGTTGGACTGGATGGCCCTTGAGGTCTCTTCCAACTCTATGATTATCTCATTTTAGGGAAGGAGGGGTGGGAGCAAAGTCCCCCCTGTGAAAGAGAGGGCGCTTCAGGGAGAACTCCAGAGTAAAAATTGTGGAGTAGCGTGAGCAATCTAGTGCATGCTCCACTTCTGTTGCAGAGCTTGGAGGGCAGCAGGAGGCAGACACTGACTCTTGCCACCCTCGCTGCCCCATTCTCTCCCTTTCCCCTCCCTCCTGCAGTGGAAGGAGAGCAGAGCTCTGGTGCCTCAACAAACTACGCTTCCCAGATTTCTATAGCACTGAGCCATGGCAGTTAAAGCGGTTTCAAAATGGATTATTTCTGAGTCTCACTTGTTTTGTGGCAACTCTTTTTCCCGGCTGGCCAGCAGGCTGGGCAGACTCAGAAGGGGCTGGTTGGGGCAGTGGCTACAGAGTGTACCAGTGCCAGTGCCAGTGCCAGTGCCTGGCAGTTTGGCTGGGATGGGGAGAGCAGCAAAGCAGTCAGGAAGGAGAGGGAAGGCATGGAGCAGCCTTCCCTGCCTGCTTCCTCTTGTCCTTCCATTGCCATTCCGCTCTTGCTCAGTAGCATCCTCTTCCACACCCTTTTCTCCCCCTTTTACAAAGGCATCCTGGAAGATGGTGAGAAACCTCCCCACTGGGTGTTCACCTTCTATGAGGTGTCACCCAATGCGATCTGCACCCGCTGCACCCCCCTAGCAATACCCTGGTCTCAAAACTGCTAGAAAGATTACAGATTTATTGATCATTGTTTGCCTCAGAAGCTAAAAATGCAGGGAACAATCTGTGATAGAATCACAGAGTTGGAAGAGACACCAATGGTCATCCAGTCCAGCCCTTTCAGCCATGCAGGAATTCCCAACTAAAGCACCCTCGACAGATGGCCATCCAAGAAGGAGACTCCAACACACTCTGAGGGAACGGTCTTCCACTGCTGAACAGCTCTTATCGTCAAGAAATTCTTCCTACAGTTGAGGTGGAATTTCTTTTCCTGTAATTTGTGAGAAGTTCCTTTTTGGATCACAAGGCCCAGAAGTCAATGGCCACGATGGCTGGAGGATTCTGGGACTTAATGGAACTTTGCTCGGCTCTGGTAAAACACAAGCAAGACTGCTGTCCACCGCTCAGCACTCAGAAAGGGACCGCTGAATTTGCCCCAGTGTAAACATGTTGGCCAGTTTGGCAGTTCCCATTTGGACTAATTGTTTGCAGACCTTCAGCTTTCAGAGCCAAAGAACATCGTGATAAGACTCACAATATTTCCTCGGGGAGGTTCTTCATGGCCCTGCAAATTTTATCTCAGCCAAAAACATGAGACAAGAATGTGCCTACTGATCCTCGGAGGAATTTTTACAGAAAGCCCAAAAGGCCAATGGAATTTCTTGAGAGTGGGGAGCGGTTCACCCTTCCCCGCTTGCTGATATTTGAGGGCAAAATTAGATATGACAGGAGCATCCCTGTTTGCTATCCAGACATCATTCACCTAAAAAGAAGAGGTGCAGGGAACAACTCTTATTTTTGCAATAAAAGGTGCACATGAGCAGGCCAAGCCGAGGCTGCTCCCTAAGCTTAGAAAAGTACATTTAAGTTACTTCATTGTATGCATGATGAGATGGGATCAAGTCCAGGAAAGCTTGTAAGAAAATAAAACTGGTCTTTCTTTTATCTGTTGCTGGACTTTTAAAAATTCGGTTCAGTTCAGAGCTCCAAAAAGACATTAATTGCCATTGTAGTTAGGCCACTTTATTATAAATATACCTAATTTGGTATACTTTTTCACTGAAGGGCAGGGTATTTATATGTTACTGTATATAAATACTTTAAATAAATAAATATGATATGAAAAAGGAGTGAAGTTATCCCATTAAGTTGCAATCATTATGTAATTTCAAAAAAAGAATTAATCACAAGTAATTCATTATCTGTAGTAATAATAATAATAATAATAATAATAATAATAATTTATTTATATCCCGCACCTCTGAGATCAATTGGGGTGGCTAACACCAATAAAATACATCATATTCCACAAATGACTTCCAAACTGCACTCTTTCCTTACACCTTGTTTTATTTTTTGCCCTCCCTGTGCATTGAGCTTCTCCACTACATTTTTCTTTTCTCAACTCTTCTCCATTACTAAGGGTGGTTTACCAGTTCAAACCCATGTGCAAACCCTTTTTCAAAAAATTGACAAAACTGTCAAATCCCAAATGGTTTGGAGGCTGCTTGTGATTGCAGCCCAGTAAGGAAGGGAAAACACTCTTCACATGCTCAAAGGCTGGCATGAATTTTTAAAAAGTAGATCTTATAGGAGGGCCAGCATAGTGTAGGGAAGGGGTAGGCAATCTTTCCCCTTTAAGGGCCAAGGGACTTCAGCTCCCAGAAGCCTCAGCCATGTTGGCCAATAGTCCCATGTTAACCAATAGGTCCTAGGATTCTGGGAACTGAAGTCCCTTGGCCCTTAAAGGGGAAAGGTTGCCTACTCCTGGTGTAGGGTTTTGAGTGTTAGGACCTTATCACACGGGGTCTAAAGCAGCCCTAATCCAAAGGGTATCCGTAGCTAATACATATTATTTCCCCGAGTGTACACACGACGTTGCACCCGAAACTCGACAGAACCTGGAGCTAATCTGTATTGTTTCCCTGCGTGTACACACGACGCTGCCCCGAAACTTACAGAACCCGGAGCTAATCCGTAAGGAATTGAGAGCTTTTGACATTCGGTTTTTCGGGGAAGTACAAGGGAGCCTTCGTATTCCTTGCACAATGGTGGGCGGGGCGGGGAAGCAGCAGAGCTCTACATATCCCAAGCAGAAAATCCCAGCGAGGGGAAGGGATTGGCGAAAGGCAAACCGGATTGGCGGGGCTGGGTGAGAAAAGAAAGAGGAGGAGAAGGAGAGGAGGAGGGAAGAGGGAAGAGGGAGGTGATCTCTCTCTCCATCTCTCTCGCATTTTTCCTCCCCGACACACGCCACTCGGAGCTCTCGCCAACCGGGGCTTGCTGGGCTGCCTTCCCTCCTCCAGTCCTCCAGTCCTCCTCCTCCTCCTCGGTCTCCTTGGCTGCCTTTCCTCCCAACTCCTTCCTCCCATCCTTGCCATCCACAGAAGCGCCTTCTGCGACGCCGGCTTTTTGGGCGACGGGAGGGGACAAAGAAGGAAGAAAAGAGAGAGAGAGAGAGAGAGAGAAAGGGAGCCTTCGTATTCATTGCGCAATGGCCGCGCGGGCGAAATTCAGTTCGTTTCGGTATAGAACTGAATTTATTCTTACTTCGGTTACTTTTCGCTTACTTTTCGCTTCGTGGCCAGCGTTTGATAAGGTCCCAGAAGCCTCAGCCATGTTGGCCAATAGTCCCATGTTGACCAATAGGTCCTAGGATTCTGGGAACTGAAGTCCCTTGGCCCTTAAAGGGGAAAGGTTGCCTACCCCTGGTGTAGGGTTTTGAGTGTTAGACTAGGACTCTGGGAGACCAGGGTCCAGATCCTTATTTAACCATGCTAACCCACTGGGTGACCTAGGGCAAGTCACACTCTCTCAGCCTCAGACGAAGTCAAAGGCAAAGCCCTTCTGAACAAATCTGGCCTAAGAAATCCTGTGATAGGTTTCCCTTTGTTGTTGTTGGGTGCCTTCAAGTAATTTCTGACTTAGGGTGAGCATAAGACAAACGTATCATGGGTTTTTCTTGGCAGGTTTGCCATTGCCATCCTCTGAGGCTGAGAGAATGTGATTTGCCCAAGGTCACCCAATGAGTTTCCATGGCCAAGCTGAGATTTGAACCTTGGTCTCCAGAGTCACAGTCCAACGCTCAAACCACTACACCATGCTGGTTTGCCTTAGGGTCCCATAAGTTGGAAACAATATAAAGGCACATAACAAACAGTGACAACGATGATAGCAAGAGATCCCGCACAGACCCATACCCAGTCAGATCAGAAGCCCCACAGAAATGCGGAGAGGAGAAGACAAGTGACCACCACATACCTTTCCCCGCATCTCTCCTCGAGGGTTTGCTTTGGTGCTGACTTGCAGGAAGGCTGTGCCTTGGGCCAGGTGGTGGAGTAGTTCTCTATCCAGGTCTTTCACAACCCCTTGCGCCTATTGAGGAAGGAAAAGGACATCAGTGGGGCTCTAGACAGCCGTACTAATCCCAGTGCTAATAGTTTAGACATTAGTCCATTAAAAGCATTAAAAACAGCTACAGTTTTTTTCATCACAGGCCTGTGCAAATTGATATTTTTTGTTATGTACAACTTCTGTTAATAAGGTACAGTTGGCCCTCCGTATCCACGGATTCATCCACGGATTCAACCACCCATGGCTTTAAAATATTCAAAATATACTAAAAAAATATACATGCCAAAAAGCAAACCTTGATTTTGCTATTTTTTATAAGGCACACCATTTTACGGTATATAATATATAAATATAACTGTATACAATTGTATGCAACTGTACTGTATAGAATTCGCTATTTTATATAAGCCACAATTTACTACCCCATTGTATATAATGAGGCTTGAGCATCTATGGATTTTGGTATCGCAAGGGGCTCTTGAACCAAAGCCCAGCAGATACCAAGGGTCCACTGTAATTTTTTGTGTATTTATGTGCGTCTGTTCTCCAGTAATGTTATACATTATAAAGGCTAGATTCAGGTAAGATGTCTGTGGTGGCAGCAGTGAGGTAGTGTCCAGTGGAGATAAAAGTACCATAATATCTCACAGGTACCTTGAGGACATCTAGGTGGTCCCCAAAGTTGGTGATCACAGAGTAGGACAGGAGGAGGTCCTTACATTGGTGGTAGAGGTGAATATGAGGGGAAACCCTCACTCTTAGTGGCAACAGTGAGGTTTATGGAAATTTTCTCATTTGATGGCAGTGAAGGTAGAGCCTCACATCTGGTGGAAAAGTGGTGAGTTAAGTGGCAAGCCTTTATAACATCTTTCAGCTCAAATGTAGTACTAGGCAAGCAGGCAAGTACTTTTTCTTGACCAGCTTTTGAAAATCTAGAAAATACAATTTTTAAGCTACATGGATCTCTTCTCTGGAAGCAGACTTGGATGGAAAGCAAAATGAATGAATGAATGAGCACATTCAGAGCAATCATATTGCATGGGCAAAATGCTTAAGTTATGAATTAAGCTACCACAGTAAGGCCCATTCTTGAATCAGAACCCTCTGTTCCAAATCTGGGGCAGGGGGAGAATTCTCTGATCCAGTATTTTCTTTCCACGAGGAGGCAGCCAGATGGCCTGTGGCATAAGGATCTAATCCTGCCTTTTTCCCACAATGGGATTCATATCTCACGTCACCCTCAATAACGGGACTCAAGGTGGCTGACAACATATTTAAAACAATACATACACCTGGCTAGAGATGTCTAAACAATGCTGTCTGGTGGATTCTGGGAGTTATAGTCTAAAATTGACACCTCTAGAAATTCAAAAAGAGAATGCAGTAGTAGCTTTCCCCTGCTTGATTTAGTATTTAGAACTACATTATCTCTGAAAGTGGACAGCTTTTTAAAATGACTATGGATAATATAGTATTTGATGGATTAATTCTCTGTGAAGGTCTCAACTTGTTTTTTAAAATAAATATCCCTCTAGGTTAATGGCCATCATCATCATCATCATCATCATCACCATCATCATCACCAACACCATCACCATCACCATCATCTCCTCCTCCTCCTCTATTCATCATTCATATTTATTTATTTATTTATTTATTTAAAGGATTTATATCCCGCCTTTCTCCCACAATGGGATTCATCACCCTCAATAATGGGACTCAAGGTGGCTAACAACATATTTAAAACAATGCAGATTAAAACTATTCAAAACCCGTACTAAAAGTATACATATCAAGGTTATTTTAAAATTAATTAAACAATTTATAAAGTTAAAAACACTGACGTTAAACTTCATTAAAAGACAACGTACCAACCTTAAAAACAGCACTGCACAGCATTAAAAGCCCACCTCAGTCAATTTCTAAAAGCCCGGTAGCATGAAAAACATTTTGACTTACCGTAATGACAAAGGAGAGCAAAGACTGGACCATCCTTGCCTCCGTAGGAACAGCCACTAAGAAGGCTGTCTTCTCTTAAAATCCATTAACTAGATCACTTTCAATGAAGAGAGGAAAAATTACTTTTTAAAAGATTCCAGTTCTCAGAATTCCCTACTAGCCATAATGTCTGGGAGATTCCGAGAGTTGTGGTACAAAAAAGTGATTTTTTTTCCAAGCTCTGGAAATGGCCCTGCTGGCATTTTCAATTAGATGTGTCTAGAACTTGCAAAAGTTACTTTTTGAGATTACAACTCAAAGTAACTTTTCCAAGCTCTGTGGAAGAGCACACACCCATCCTCAAGGACCCTCTGCAAGGTGCCTTACCTCGGTGCCATAGAAGCCCCTGAGCAGACGTCTGTGTTCCCGGAGGCTGCTCTCCCGGAGTTCGCCCAGTTCAGCAAAACCGTGCAGGTGAGCGCTGACGGTGCCATCATCTGCCCTGCCAAGGCCAGCTACTACGATCTCATAGTGAAGGTGGCAGTGATCATCCAAAGATACCCAGGCATGCCCAGCAGATCCAGCACGTACAGGAGGGGACACAAACTGGCCAGCTAAGGGGATGGGAAGTTCTGCAAAGAAAAGGTCACAAGTCACAAACTCAGGACATTTCCAAAAGGGGCAAATGCATTGTGAAGTTGCCAGCATACCCAAAGATCAGGTCAATGTGGGAAACAGCACCCTAAACAGTCATTCAATGGATGCCCTGGGGAAAGAGGATACCTGGGTTGGGGTGTTGCCGTTGGATATAAAGTATTCTCTGAGTGCATCCATACTCAGATGTTGTTCCTCATCTTTCTTTCTTTTCTTTTTTTAATTTTTATTAATTAAAACTTAAAATACACATTCATTCAATACATAGTCAATACATATTAATACATATTAAACACTTAATGCTAAGTAATCTTACTGTATCCAACCATCATAACATATATTCCAAATATAGTCCAAATAAATCTAGGCATTTCAAAGTGAGGAGTTGTCTTAAGTTATTGCAGTTAATAATTGTGCTATTCTAATTCGTTCATTCTAATAATTTCTGATTTTATATTGGGTTAAAGTAAACTGAGGGGTCATATTTATTTTTTAAAAACTTCTATCACAGATCCAAGAAATTGCTACAAAGAAGCTCCCTCCCCCATTATGTGAATTAATGAATGCAGAGGCAACAACAAGAGGATACCTGGGGAGGATACAAGAGGCTAAACTGTGCTAAGTTTAATTCTTTTTTAAGGGGGGGGGGGAAGATATATTATCATGTATTGTTATTATGTATTGTATTGGTTTGTTTTAACATGTAAGCCGCTTTGATTGCTATTTATTTTATTTTATTTTATTTATTTATTAACCACCAACAAATCCTGGCAAACACAAATATTGTGGGAACCAATGCTTCTTTAGAGCAAATTTGAGAAAGCCCTCAGGGAGCTATCTATCTATCTATCTATCTATCTATCTTACCCGCCACTCCCCATGGATCAGTGTGGGGAACAACAAATAAACAATGCACAACATCAATTAAAACACATTAATTAAAACATGTACATGACAAATAAGGCATACACATTCTAAAACAACCCACAAATTTTAAAAATAAACATGTCAATGTTCAGTGGAACTACACCTAGAAACAATTTTTGGGGGAAGGGGAGGGAAACTGCTGGCCCACAGGGATTCATGACTTTCAGTACAAAAAAGTAACTTTTCCAAGCTCTAAAAAAAGAAGTCAGTCCTGCAGAACTGTAGCATGATAATCCTCTGTCCCTTTCTCAGCTTGTATTTGTTCACAACAGTTCATGTGCTTGTTTTTAATAACTGGGATTTTTCTCAGTAACATTCTCAGTTATAAATACTCTTAGCCTTGACAACATTAATAATTTAATTTAAAAATACAGTAAATATTGAATTTGGCAAGATGATTTACACTGTTGTATTACATGCTTATCTTAGTGAAGCAGCTGACACAGATTGGCTGAGTAAAGGAGACAACATAGGATGTTCATGGTCTAATACCTGGGCAAGATGAGTAGCAATATATTCACAGTCCAATTTGTAAGAAGGAAGGTCGAATTATCAGTTTAGTTGGGAGCAAATTCTCACACAGAATCTGGGGTGCTAGGGACAAGAGTGATAGCATGCCCTCCAACTGTCCCAATTTGGCAGAGATACTGCCAATTAATTTACTCCTCTGTCATCCCACTTTTCCCAGCTGCTTTTAAAATGTCCCTGCATCTCTCTCATCCTCCCACTTTTCTCCTCAGCTTACTTCAATTGCTGCAAATTGTGTTCAAAGTGCCAAAGTAGTTTGTACTCAATTAACTCAATGGAGGATTGGAAGCGGCAGCATCCTGCTTTTCTCAGGCAAAATCAAACTGCTGCAGCCTCACCCAACTTCCGTGTTCTCCCTCATGAATAACTTTTGATGTTGCTTGGAAACATACACTGGTACCTTGGTTTCGTGCCAGGAGTCCGCTGTACAGCAGCGAGGTGATCTGACCACGCAGCTCTCCATCTTCAAACTCTTTGGTGGCCACATTTAGGAAGAGTTCATTCTGCAACAGCATGTGGGCATCACGCCCAGTCAGTTGCCCCCAGGTTCCCCTGGCCTGAGCAAAAGAGGGAGAGTTTGGAGCAGAAACCAAACACACATAGAGAAATTGGCCTTTGCTGAAATTTGAATGCATTTTGTACATTTGAAGGTCTCCAGTGCTGACCAGCATCAAAATGTTGTGGTAGTGCACACACTGGTAACCTCAAGGCTGGACTTTTGCAATTCACTCTACATTAGGCTACCTGTGCACCAAGTTCGGAAACTTCAATTAGTTCAAAACATGGCAGCCAGATTGGTCACAGGTACATCTAGCTGTGAGTGTTGATGTTGCTGTTGTATGCCTTCAAGTTCTTTCCGACTTATGGCGTCCCTAAAATGAACCTTTCGTTTGTGGTTGTTGTGTGCCTTCAAGACTTCTCTGACTTACGGCAACCCTATCATGGAGTTTTCTTGGCAAATTTCTTGAGGGGGTTTGGCATTGCCATACTTTTTAACTTCCGCATGTAAATCAGTTTTATAGTGTTTCAAGATTTTTAAATATGTCTTGAACTTTCTGTAAATGTTTTAAAGGTGTTATGGAAGTTGCCGTAGGTCCCAGCCTGGGAGAAAGATGGCATATAAATAAAGTAAGTAAGTAAGTAAGTAAGTAAGTAAGTAAATAAGTCATCTGAGGCTGAGAGAGAGTGACTTGCCCAAGGTCACCCACTGGGCTCATATGGCCAAACTGGGATTTTGAACCCTGGTCTCCAGATCCACAGTCCAGCACTCAAACCACTACACCATGCTGGCTATCATATCACACCAATATTAAAATCCATTCACTGGCTGCCAGTTAGTTGCCAGGAAAAGTACAAAGTGTTGGTTATTACCTTTAAAGCCTTACATGGTTTGGGCCCAAGTTACCAACGGGATCGCCTCCTCCTATATAATCTACCCCATACAAACAGGTCCTCTGGGGGACATTTACTTCAACTGGCCAGGACTAGACTGGCAACTCTCACCCAAAGAATCTTTTCATCGGCTGTCCCTAGATAGTGAAATTCTTCGACAGCTAAACATGCTGCTTGAATTTTAAAACAGTATTAAAGACTGGCAGGCCTACTCAGTCGATTTTAAACTATGGATTTTAAATGTGTATATTTTTAATTTTGTATTTGGATGATTTTAATATGTAATGGTCATCCTTGTCCTAATGTTTATATGTTTTATGCAATGAGTTTAAATGGTTGCATGAGTTTAGTTATTTATTGTATTATAATCTATGTTGTACCTTGCCTCAAGCCTTGGGGAAAGGTGGATAGGAAATAAAAATGTATCATCATCATCATCATCATCATCATCATCATCATCATCATCGACTAGGACATAGAACAATGGATTCAAACTACAGAAGAAGAAATCCCATCTCAACATTAGGAGGAACTTCCTGACAGTAAGAGCTGTTTGAGAGTGGAACACACTCCCTTGGAGTGTGGTGGAGCCTCCTTCTTTGAAGGTTTTTATCACAGAATCATAGAATCACAGAGTTGGAAGAGACCACAAGGGCCATCCAGTCCAACCCCCTTTTAGACAGAGGCTAGATGGCCATATGCTGGGCGTGCTTCAGTTGTGTATTCCTGCATGGCAGGGAGTCAGACTGGATAGCCCTTGTGGTTTTTTCCCAACTCTATGATTGTATTATTATTATTATGAAGTCCTAGCCAGTTAGGTTTCATTGTTTACCAGTTCCTCCACAGCTAGTATGGTATCTGTGCTTCTATAACATCTCCTATATCTGTGCTTCTATATATCTCCTATAACCCCATAGCATTGAGCCATGGCAGTTAAAATGGTGCCAAGCTGCATTATTTCTGCAGTGTGGATGCAGGCTTTATGTATCACTAAAAGGATGGCCATGACAGCAAGGCTGTGGCTCTCCAGAGTTCCTGAGTTCCCAAAAATCTGCAATGCAACTCTTTAGGCTCTGCTGTATGTTTACTCCGGCTCCAAGCCTCCTGCTGCCTCCTGTTTTCCACCACAACTCACCACTCCATCTCTATAGCTGTGCGTCATGTCATATAAGATATTGCGCTTATTTCGTCTGCGAGGTTTGGTCTCTAGTGTGACACCGATCACTTCTGTTCCTGTTCCTGCCACCTGGACCTGTGGGGGAATAAAAAACCACCAGAAAATGCAATTATGTGAGCCACAAGGAGAGGAGAACCTTTATGGGAGACTCTGGGCAACATAGATGGTGCTCAGGACCATATGGGAGTGATGGAAACATAGCAATTAAAGCATGGTGATGGTGGTGATATGCCTTCAAGTCATTTCCTAACTTATGGCAACCTTAGTGAACCTATCATAGGGTTTTCGTGGCAAGATTTGTTCAGAGGGGTTTGCCATTGCCATACTCTGAAGCTGAGAGTGTGTGACTTGCTGGTCATCCAGTGAGTTTCATGGCCAAACCGGGAATCAAACCCTGTTCTAACGCTCAAACCACTACATCATGCTAGCTCCCAGTTAAAGCATATCTTCCAACATTTCACAATGAAAACCAGGACATGTGTGGCCAAGATGGCAACAGTTATTGAGGAAGGAGAGACTGCAGCAGTTTGTTTTTGCTCCCAGGAAGGGTATGATTCTGCTCTCTCTTCTTTTCTCCCCTCTTCTGAGTTAACTAAGGGCCTAAGCAGACTGCCAGAAATAGTGCACATTAAATTGAGGCACTGCCCTGGCTCAGTGCTAGGGAATCATGGGAATTGTATTTTTTTCTGAGACATTTCTGCTTAGGCCCTAAGTGCAAACTACTTTTGCCCTTTGAACTCGGTTTGCAACAACTGAAGTAAGCAGATAATAAAGGAGGAAAGTGGGAGGAAGAGAAAAAAACTGGGACATTTTTAAAATAACTGAAAATGTGGGATGACAGAGGATTAACTGGGACTGTTACACAGCTTTTCCACATTGCAGAAATAATTCACTGGTTTAACTGCCATGGCTCAATGCTATGGAAGTCTGGGATTGGTAGTTTTGTGGGATATTTAGCCTTCGCTGTCAGAGAGCTCTGGTGCTTCACCAAATGACAAATCCCAGGATTCTGTAGGGTAAGAGTCATGGCAATTAAAGTGGTGTCAAACTGCTTAGTGTGGATTCGCTCACCCCCTATCACATCAGGAAAGTTGGAGGTATTTTTAAAAAATATCACATAGATGTGCAGCAGGATCTGTGAGTCTCAAAATGCTTGTAATGCATGCTTCAAATTTGAGACAAGCATGTTGCCCCCCTCCCAAATTCTAAGGTTTGGATTTTTATCTGGGATGGAAAATAACTCTCCTTCTAACCCCTTTCCTCTGAAGAAGCCTAAAACCCTCTCCTCTCTTTTCTGGGGGATTCTGTGAGTTGTAGTTGAAAAGTTCTGTCTCACACACCCTGGGAAGCTCTTTCCTACCTGATACTCCAAAGTCCCATTTGCATGGAGGTTGAACTTGGCAGAACCCACAGCCCCCGTCCGGGTAGGTATCAGGGCATCTCCTCCACATAGCACACTCTGTATGGCTGGAAGCAAGAAAGGAGAGGGGATAGGATCACACTGATACATTTGCTAGAACCATTCATAAACCAAATCCAGACAGAGGAATCATCAATTACTTAGAAAACTGCATATTCAACCTTGATCAATGGTGGACAATTGTGCTGGGGGACAATTTGCCCACTTGGGACCCTTTCCCCATAGACTGCACAATTCCAGTCACCATTTGGGGATAGATTTGGGCGTAAAACTGGTACTTTTGGGTAGCTGGTGGCTTTTTTTGGTGGTGGTGGTGGGGAGACTACACAGGCAGATTTATTCATTTAATTTCCTGCTTTTCTCCCATATGGGATGATGATGATGATGATGATGATGATGATGATGATGATGATGATGATGATTTCCTACCAGCCTCTCCCCATGCATCGAGGTGGGGGACAACAACAATTAACAAGCAAAGAACATCAGTTAAAGCACACATCAATTTAAAAGGACAAATAAGATGTACACATATTTAAACAATCCACATCTAAAATTCATCTTTTTGGATTGATGTTCCTCTTTTGGGATTGTTTGAGGTGAAAAATAGAAAAACAGCCTAAATGTTTAAAAAAATGGATAAAGGGTTTGCTTTAGAAAACTGATAGGGTGTTTCAAGGGCCACAAAAGGGGCCCATGGGCTTACACTTTCCCCACCTCACCCCACCTCAAATGGAGAGCCACAGTACGGGCAGAAGTTCACTAGGTAAAGCATTCATAATGATATGACAATCGCTTTATAGGAGTGGCCAAGATCCATCTAGTCAAGCAACATATGTGCAGGAATGTTTCTCCTACAGATCCTCAGGATGCTTGCACTCACAAAACATTCCCTGCGTTTGATTGCCAGCACCTTCTACTCAGAAGTAGATTTCTTCTGAACATTTTGGTACCATGTCAAATAACCATCGGCAGACCGATCATCTATGAACTGCTCTAACCCCCTTTTGATACCATCAAATACACATCTTGTGGCGGTGAGTTCCATAAGAAAATAGTCTATTGAATGGAGAAGAACTCTTCTTTTGTTGACACCTTAGGTGGCCCAGGCTTCTAGTACTATGAGAGACAGAGAGACCATCCACACTGCAGGAATAATCCGGTTTGGTACTGCCTTAACTGCCATGGCTCAATGCTATGAAATTCTGGGAAATATATTTTTGTGAGACATTTAGCCTTCCTGTGTCAGAGAGCTCTGGTGCCACAACAAACTACAAATCCCAGGATTCCACAGCATGGAGCTATGTCAGTTAAAGCGGTGTCAAAGTGCATTATTTCTGCAGTGCAGATGCCACGTCAGTCTCAGTGTGCATGTCTTTCCCTCATCTTAACTCTACTCACTGTCACAGCTTCTCTTGGTAGTGATGAGTCCTGCAATCTGGCGCCCAAATCTGCCCTCCACCTCTGCCCTTATCCTCAGTTGCCCTTGCGCCAGCCACAGCATCTCTTGGCTTGACAGTCCTGTCAGCACTTCTGCAAAGTCAGGGTCCTGGGTGGGGAGGCAAAGAACACTTGAGACACTTGAAGAGGAGCAAGGAGAGGGAGAGACCTCAGTTTAACAAGAAGAACAAGACCCCTGACAGGAGACGACGAAGAAGAAACAGATTGTGACTTGCCTGCACAGTGACATTGGCCATGATATCCCTCAGGACTGTGTTCTGGTGCAGAATCTGGACTCTTAAGGGAAGCCAAAGGGAGTCTGCAAAAGAAGAAAGAAAAAAGAACACAGTTGGGCTTCCCTTATCTAAAATGCATAGGACCAGAAGTGGATTAAGAGATGTTTACTTATATAATAATAATAATAATAATAATAATAATAATAATAATAATATTTATTTGTATCCCGCTCTTTGGGAGACCCAATCAGGGCGGGTCACAACAATAAAATCATACATAATAAATCACAACATTCCCACCCCCCCTTAAAACAGTATTAAATCAACAACAAATTAAAACACATTTAAACAATTTAAAAACACATTACATATAACATCTTGCAACAGCAGCATTGGGCCATGGCAATGTTTGCTCATTCCCTCAGTAGATGGGGCTATGGAAAGATCATTCGAAGGGACGAAGTACTTTTGGATTTTGGAATGCCTGTATTTGCATATACATATATAATGAAAGAGAAAGCACCACAGTCTAAGCACAGAATTCATTTCTGTTTCATATCTGTGGCGTACAATCTTTTAGATTGTACACCACAGGCAGGCTTTTTATATATTCTGGATTTTTTATTTGGTTTTGTACAGCGCCGTGTACATCTACGGCGCTTAATAAATAAAGCTAATAATAATAATAATAATAATAATATACACCTCAGACACATAGCCTGAAGATTGCTGTTGTGTGTGCCTTCAAGTAGTTTCTGACTTACGGTGACCCTAAGGCAATGGGGTTGCCTTATGGATCTGCCTTATAGGGGAAATCATGGGATTTTCTTGGCAAAAAAGAAGAGACTGTTTAAGTGGCCTCAATGGGTCCTTTGCTGCTGTGGGAGCTGAAACAAGGCTTTTCCAAGATCAAGCAGTGGTGACTAGTGACTGCCATGCCATTGGAGCCATGAATCCACTCTTACTTTTACTCTGAACTTAACAGGATCAGTTTGATCATTGGACTAAAACTCCTGAAACCAGGGTTCGAATCCCCACTTTGCTATGAAAAATCACTGGGTGACCTTGGGCAAGTCACACTCTTTCAGCCTCAGAGGATGGTAATGGCAAACACTCTCTGATGAATCTTGCCAAGAAAACCCTACAATAGACTTGCCTTAAGGCTGCCATAAGTCAGAGACTACTTGAAGGCACACAACTCACACACAACATTTGGGGACAGGGCTCAGCGCCCTGAATTCTTCATTTATATTTTCTAAAACTTGGAGTTGCTTTGCCATGTTACTGACATGGATGCTCCCACTGATAAACACATACTGGTAGATTTTGTTCAACAGACCTGGTAGCCTCTTAATCCTAACTGGTTGGGACACAGATGCTTTCAGCCCTATGGCTGTGTCCTCCCCACAAGTTTCCCCCTTTGTCCACTTCTTACCTTTGTCTGTTCCAGACTCCAGAAGCCCCTTGGTCACCAGGACAAAATGCAGATTGTTCTCTGTATCACTCAAAGTTAGCATAGCAATGCCCCCCATGCCAAGGTGGGTTGGATCCATGGATGTCAGGACAGCGCTGAATGTCTCTGAAACAAAGAAGAGAGCGCACTGGCAATACATAGGCTGATGCTGTCTGGCTGTCCATGATTATCCATGCCTTGCTTACTGATATGTTCAGCATGGCATAGGGGTTTGAGTGTTGGACTACAACTCTGGACAGCAGGGTTCAATTCCCAGCTCAGCTATGAAACCCACAGGGTGATCTTGGGTCAGTCACCTCTCAGTCTCAGGGGAAGGTAACGGCAAACCTCCTCTGAACAAATCTTGCCAAGAAAAATCATCAGGACTTGAAGGCACACAACAACAAACAAAATGTTCCCTATGCTTGACTTGACTTGGTTTTGGCATTAACCCCATTTTGGCTAATTTGGAACCTCACCTTTGCAGTGCCAATAGAGTTTGCCCATTGGCACTAGAACCTTGGTTGTTGACCAAATCTCTTGGCAACTCAACTCAAGCTTGACTAGATCTGGCTTACCAGACCATGGTGCTGGGCTTATGGATTACCTCCTTGGAAACCTGGGTAGGCTAGAGCCCATGATCCATAGGGCCCATCAGATGTAATGATGCGTCAAGTACTTTTCACGGTTGTGGAGAATCAAGCCCAGCTCTCCCTGGAAGTCTATCATTCAAACAATTGTGCCAAATACACAGCTATATTCTGGCTGAGTCAAAATGATTTTTCACACATGCAGATGTCCTTATTGTGAAATTTGTAGCTATGGGACTGAGGTTAGCCTTCAGGTTAGCACTTGAACATGGTTGGAGAAACTGCAGCCCATGAAGTGGCTCTCCAAGGTGGTTTTCCACCAAATAAGGCCCTCAAGATCTTCCACCCCTCACACTTTTTCAGACTTTTTAAAACCCTAAATGCCCCCAAATAGCTTCCAGGAGAGGTAGTTTACCTTTGAGTTCCCACCCCAAAACCAAGAAAAGCCCAGAGGCCTCTATGCCCACCCTTGTAGTAGAACAGTCATGCACTCTTTGTGTTAACCAAGCAAACAGCCCAGAATCTTCTAGTACAGTATGACCCCTGTACACCTGGGACCAGTATCCATGGTTTCACTTACCTACATCTGTAAAAATGTGATCTCTCTAGGCATTTCCTAGATCCTCAAGCACGATTCTATGGTATGCATCCAGCAGTTGACCGCAGGGCTGTACCGTAAGACCTAGAAATGCCTAGAAAGGTGTTCTGTCTAAGAATCTCTAAGTTCTCCCATGCAACTCTTATGGTCAACTTGCACCAACCATTCATTTCAATAGGGTTTGCTATTACCCATGGTTTTGCATTTCCACGGTAAGCCCAGGAATGTATCCCCCACAGATATGGGGGTCACTCTAATGGACATGGGGGGGGGGAGGGATAATCTGCATCATGAGCATTAGCTCTAAGGCTCTGGATATATTTGCAAGCTGACAATTTATATTATCAAATGGTTATCCAATGGTAATGGTTATCCAGTGACTTCAAGACAGGATCCATGTCTCTGATTCTTCTCCCCACTTATCTTCACACCTACCTACCTTCCCAATGAGATAGGACAGACTGAAAGAAGGTGACTGACCGAAGGTTACCTAGTGAGTTTGACAACTCAGTGGGTAACCTGGATCTTCAAACCTGGATCTTCAAAGTCCCAGTGCAGCATATTATACTAGCTCTCTTACCTGCAAAGATAATTAATGAATACCTCACCTTTCTCCCAGCAAGGGATCCAATTAGCTTATGGCAGAGAAGTACAAAGTACAGAAGGGGGGGAACCCACACACTCTAACAATAAAAATTAAAAACAACTGGACAAGTTGTTCCTATTAAAACACTATTTTAAAGCAATTCAAAACATATTTAAAAAACATTAAATAAGTTAAAAGTATGACACATCTCATTTGTTAAAAGACCCTTCCACTACAGTCAGTTGGCAGTCAGAACCTTGTGCTGAGACAGAATTCAAGGAATAGGGTCTTCCTACTCCTGTCATAGATTACCTGCAAAGAGGGCCCGGTGTCGGATAATTTTGCCTCGGATCTCACCCATAGGATGAGATCTGGTGACCAGAGATACATGCAGTTGGTCCACTTTCAACAGCCGGATGGAGGGCTTTTGCAGGTTCCGCCACATGCCACAGATCTATGAGGAGGGGAGCCAGGAAAGAACAGTTTCACTGATCATATGTATGTTAGGCATTGGAAATCCATGGAATGGGGCATAGATCTAGTCTCCAATGTATGATTTGCCCATGCATTTCAAGCAGGTTTGGATGGAGTAATGGGTTCTTTCAGGGATACTGTTGACTTGGGATAGCCATGTTTTGCCTAACACTGCCATAGCCTGGAGGAGGGGAAGTTACTTTTTTAGACTGTAAGTTCCATAATTCCCAGTCAGCAACGCCACATGCCACAGATGTGGCCTTGTGGAATTTATCTATGGAATTTGGAATTTATGGAATTTATCACACCACCTCTGTTCTTACCCCAATTGTGTTAATGAAGGCATACACACTGGTTTGGAAGCACTCTCTACCACACATTACTCCATTGGTGTGATAGGGCTTCTTGCTGTCCCTTTGTATTCTCTTCCACCCCTGTCCTCAACCCTGCTTTCCTGCCCTATGTCCTACCCAGTGTGCATTATGTTTGTGTGTGCAGTTTTTTCCCAATGCAATTGCAGAGTTATGCTAATACAGTTTATAAACAAAAAAAAAAAAGAGGGGGGGGGATGAAAGTTATTTCTCCAAAGGCTATTATGGAATACTGACATCATGTGACTGTGCAATCCCAGAACTATAGTTTTTTGTGGGTTTTTCGGGCTGTGTGGCCATGTTCTAGAAGAGTTTCTTTCTGAGGTTTCGCCGGCATCTGTGGCTGGCATCTGATGCTGGCGAAACATCAGAAAGAAACTCTTCTAGAACATGGCTACACAGCCTGAAAAACCCACAAAAAACTATGGATGCCGGCCATGAAAGCCTACGACTTCACATTGGAAATCTCAGAACTGCTTATCACCCCTGAAGACTAGCACTATACTAGTGCTATTGGGATTTTATGGACAGGGTTTTCCACCAATGGCTAATCACACTTCAAGGAGAAGGCACCAACGAGAGGGAAATGGCATTGTGCAACAGGCATAGCTAAAGGCACTATTATCCAGCTTGTATGGCAGTTTAAAGGCAACGTGTGACAAAGTGCTCTGTCGCTGGGGGGAATTCTTGTTTTAGTTCAAAACTTTTACCCCAAGGCTCTGGCTCTTTTTCCTGAACACTGTGAACCATATGGAGACGGCATGGTTAGGTGTCCCCCAGGAGTCTTTGCTATGCTCCTCCAGAAATTTTAAAATACACACCCATAAACAAAGGGGGGGGGGAATATAAAAGTAGCAATGTCCTTGAGGTCTGTAGTGAACTGGGTCTCTGCCACTAGGCAGATGGGTTTTGGAGTCCTTGTTAGCATCATTGCCAAACGTTGACTGCTGGAGAGTATAGAGAAAGAATCAGTTTGTATATGTAACCTTGTTTGATGCTTTTTGTATTAGGGACTAGCACTCTTAGGGAACCCTGGTACTACATCCAGTTCCAGGACAGAATAAGATCCACTCACCATGCCATCCTGAGAAGAGATGCCTTTCTGCACAGGATGCTCAAAAAGAACAGTTCCATTGGGAGACGTGAAACGGACGCGGCTTGGATGGCCCAGCCTATAAAGGAGGAAAAAAGGGTGGCACGTGATTTGGGTCTGGAAAGCAGAAGATAGGGAAACTGTTCCCTAACTGACTCTTATGGATCTCTGGAACCACAACAGTCTGCCCTTACCTGCACATTTTGGGGACAGAACCAGTGGATCTCTGCAGCCAATATTGTGGAGCAGTAGCTACCTTTGGGCTAGGCACTCAGAGAGGAGTATGGCTTCAGGAGACAGGCTACCTAGTATTTCCAATTTTAAACAGAGATCAGAAAAACTTCCCTTTTGGAATACAGAACTTGGAATAGCCCTGCCAACACAGCCCTCTAAGATCCAGATAGCTTCAGAAAACTATGTGTCACAGGCTATCAGGTATTTCCAATTTTAGACAGAGATCAGAAAAAGTTCCTTTTTGGACTACAGAACCTGGAATAGCCCTGTCAGCATAGGTCTCAGAGAACATATGGCTTCAGGAAACAGATTCCTATGTGCCAAAGACTGCGAGGTATTTCCAACTGTGGACAGAGATCAGAGGAAAAGTTCCTTTTTGGACCACAAATCCTGGCATAGCCCTGCCACTATAGTAATCCAAACGAGGAACTTTTCCAAGCTCCAGTTATGAACATGTGGGCTCATTGATGTACCCCAAGCCAGTGTTGGCCTTCAGCAGGACCAACAACAAACTCATAGCAGCACACTAAACTTTCTTCCCTTACTAGACTCAAGGAAGGAAAAGATATATTTGGCCTGGTGGAAAAGAATAATAGCTTTTGCGGCTGGTTTTTGGGATGTGTGCATACATAAAATTAGTCACCGCTTGGCTATGCAAAAGCTTGGAAAAAGAGGAGAACCTGCGTATTAGAGTGGCTGGGGGCAGTTCTGTCTTTCTCTCCCAGAGAAGGCCAATTGTAAAGGCAGTTTTAACAATCAGAGGCGATGGATTGACTGCAGCTCCCCGAAGCCAAACTGGGACAGAAGGACCCCCACAGAGACATCAGTCCAGAGCAAAGGCATTGAGTGGGGTGTGTTGCAGGGAGGGAGAAGCTGGGGCCTGGGAACCTGAGGCTGATGACATTGTTTATTGGACTCTTTCCCATTTTCCTCCAAATTTGTTTTTAATAAAATATAATAATAACCATGACGGGAAGAACATTTCTGCCTGGGATGTCTATGGTGCAATTCAAAACTGGGATTCATAGAATCATAGAATCATGGAATTAGAAGAGACCACCAGGGCCATCCAGTCCAACTCCCTACCATGCAGGAAATCACAATCAAAGCATACCCGACAAATGGCCATCCAGCCTCTGTTTAAAGTCCTCCAAAGAAGGAGACTCTACCACTCTCCAAGGGAGTGTGTTCCACTCTCAAACAGCTCTTGCTGTCAGGAAGTTCCTCCTAATGTTGAGGTGGAATCTCTTTTCCTGTAGCTTACATCCATTATTCGTGGTCATCTTCTCTGGAGCAGCAGAAAACAAGCTTGCTCCATCCTCAATATGGCACCCCTTCAAATATTTAAACAGCGTTATTACATCACCCCTTAACCGTCTCTTCTAAACATACCCAGCTCCCTAAGTTTTTCCTCATAAGGTGAGTTTGGTGGTTTCATAATGATATTTGTGATAGAGCAGTGAGTACAATGAGCAATGAAGCCCAAGAAATGGAAAAATACAGGATAGAATAGCAGCAGGATGGGAGATACGTGAACCCAAACAAAAGGAAAACCCTTTAAGCAGAAGTGGGCCATTCATATTTGTACAGAGCACAATGAACATTATATATGACATGTAAGACAGAGAAAAATCTGAAAGGGGACTCAGAGGTCATCTAGTTTGTCTTCCTGGTGAACACTGGCACACAAGACGCAGCTACACGCTCAATGAGAGAGCCAGATTAAGACATGCTGAGGCCTTAAGTTCTGTTGGGGGGGGTTGCAGACTGCCAGAAATAGTGTGAATTCAGTCCACTTTTAGGGTTAGGGTTAGTGCTAGGGAATCATGGGAACTGTTATTTTTCTGAGACATTGAGCCTTCTCTGTCAGACAACTCTGATGCCACAATAAAATACAGTTCCCATGGTTCCCTAACTCTAACCCTAACCCTAAAAGTGGACTGAATTCACACTATTTCTGGCAGTCTGCAACCCCCCTTAAACTCCATGCGCTGTTCAGCTAACAGGTCGCATGTGGCTCATGGGGCCCTGTTTTGTGCCCCCTCCAAACCTATAATGCTACAGCAGGAGCAGAAAACTGAGGAAGAGCAAGGGCATTTCTTCCCTCTTGTACTCCCATGGGAACCACATGAGAGGGTTCAACATTACCAGAAGTGATATCATGCCACTTTCAGTTTTGTTTTTTGTTGGTTTGGCAGCAGGGATGTAAAGGTTTTTGACCTACTTGGGGATCTTAAGATGGTCTGGGGACAAAACTGCCACACTTTGCTGAAATAATGAGCTGGTTTGAGCAAATCTGAGGTGTAATATTGTGTCTAGTTTTGGGCATCACAGTTCAAAAAAGATGTTGACAAGCTGGAGCATTTCCAGAGGAGGGCAACCAAAGGCCTGGAAACCATGCTCTATGAAGAACAGCTTAGGGATCTGGGTAGGTTTAGCCTGGGGAAGAGAATGCTTAAGGGTGACATATAAGAGCCCTGTTTAAAGATTTGAAGGGATGTCATGTTGAGGATGGAGCAAGCTTGTTTTCTGCTGCTCCAGAGATTAGGACATGGAGCAATGGATTCAAACTACAGGAAAAAAGATTCCACCTCAACATTAGGAAGAACTTCCTGACAGTAAGATTTGTTCGACAGTGGAGCACAATCCCTTGGATGGTGATGGAGTCTCCTTCTTTGGAGGTTTTTTAACAGATGGATGGCCATCTGTCAAGTATGCTTTGATTGGGTATTCCTGCATGGCAGGGGTTGGATTGGATGGCCCTTGAGGTCTCTTCCAACTCTACAATTCTATGAAAAATAGCTTGTGAATTTTCAAAATAATTAATAGAGGCAGCAGGAGTGTGTGTGCAAGGTCTAGAGAGGGGCCACCATCTTATCCTTTGCCCTGGACATTAAAATGTCTTGGGCCTACCCTGGCTACCTCACTCAAAATCAGTTCCATGACCAGTTTGGGGCAAATGATTAGTGGGAGATAACCAAACTTCAGACAGATATACAGACATTGCTTTAAAAAAACCCCATATATTACTGACAGCTCATGGCTTCAATGGGTAGGTAATCCACTCCTAGGTTTAGTCCAAAATTTAAAGGAGTTTCCCAAGTTGAGTCTATCTTGGGAATTAATGTGCAACACCTTGGAAAGTTCATTTAAAGTTTGGACTGAAATTTGCAGCAGATTCACTGCCCAGTGACATGGCAGGTGCTATGAAAGATAGAACCATTGGTTCTATGAAGGCATGTTGTACTTGCATGCCCTCAAGTTGTTTCTGACTGATAACAACCCTAAGGTGAACCTGTCATGGGGTTTTCTTGGCAAGATTCGTTTCAGAGGAGGTTGCCATTGTCTTCCCTTGAGGCTGAGAGCATGTGACTTGTCCAAGGTCACCCAGTGAGTTTCATGGCCAAGTGAGGAATCGAACTCTGATCTCCAGAGTCATAGTCCAACATTCAAAGCACTATATCATACTAGCGCAGTATCAAAATGCATGATGTATCAGAATGCAATAAGAAGGGGACTTCGCCTACCTCTCATAGTTGATGGAGAAGATCATGTAAGAGCGTAGGAGGGTGAACCTGGCCTTTGCTACTGCGCTGGTTGCAGGCATCCACGGCTCTGAGCCACCAGTGAGCAAGGCGACAAATTCTGGTAATCAAAATGATAGTTTCTGTGATCCTTTAAAAGGCATAAGCAATCCACACACCCTGGGTGAGCAAGATACAGTTTTGTCTTTCAAAAGTTTAAGGTCTTTGAAATGAGACAACTTGATTGTTTATATCAGTGACATTCAGCTTTATGGGTTTGCACCCTTTTCACACCTATACTCTGCCCTGAATAGTGTCACAATGAACACCATCCCAAAGCACAATGATCAGAATTTTGTTGGCATCTTACCCATATGTAAACTCCCTGAAAGAAGTGGTTGGATTTTTGTTTGATGATGAATGGCCATAGGTTTTAGGCTGTGGAATCGAAACTGGGTATGTGGGGTCTTTGGGGATGTATGTGCATAAATGCACATGTTTCCATGTGATATGTGTGCCTGTGAACATGTGATATATGTGTTTGTGCACTTTGCATAGTTACACATTATTCATGAAGATGCACATGCACCTTTGGCTGCACAAGAGCACAATTCTCTTATGAGGGAGTATCACACAACCACTGGGAAAACTCAGTCAGCTCCATCTCCTTGATGTAGGATCTCGAAAAACACACAACCCATGCACAATTTCACATATAACATTTGCCATGCTTACATAAATACCCACATCACTTAATGAAGAAAAGAACACAAAAAGAGTGTAAAATGTTGCCATGTTCACTATCTTTCACTTTGTTGTGTTGTTGTATGTCTCCATGTCGTTTCCAACCTATGGCGACCCTAAAGTGACTCTCTCATGGGGTTTTCTTGGCAAGAGTTGTTCAGAGGAGTTTTGCCTTTGCCTTTCTCTGAAGCTGAAAGTGTGACTTGCCCAAGGTTACCAGTGGGTTTCCATGGCTGTGCCAGGATTTGATCTTGTTCTTCAAAGTTATAGCCCAATGCTCAAACCACTACACCACACTGTTTTTCACTAGGCATCCTTTATCCCACAATATCAGGTGTCGTAGGCTCTGCTTCAGAGGAAGGAACTGGCAAACCACCTCTGAGTGTTCCTTGCCTAAGTAAACCCTATGAAATTCATGGGGTCGCCATAAGCTGACAGGCAACTTGAAGGCACATACATATGTTTGCGTGTGTGATTAAAAAGCAAAACATTTTTTCTTAGATTCAAAAAGGATGCAGTTAGTCACTTTAAAAAAGGAATTGAAATGCTTAATAAACAGAGCAAAAATATATAGAACACAAGCAAAATATTTCAACTTCTGCCTTCTTCCATTGATAAAGATGAAACTGGGCTACATCCAGAATAGTCAATTAGAAAACTGGGGTTGAAGCCATGTGGTCTTAAGTCTCTGAATCAAGAAATTATATATATATATATATATGTCAGTGCAATGGTAATTTCTTATGTTAAAACACATGTGTAGGTGACATAAACAGTCTGCAATAGCATAAGAACAAGACAGTGGAAATTGGGTGTTTGGGTGGACTCCAGCCCTGCAGACTGCAAAATGCTATTTTTGAATGCTCCTTTGTGTGCAATGAAGGGATAAACAAAACAAAACAAAACAAAAGTCCCTTAAAGAGATTATCACATCAGGTTTAAAACGGAGTTGGCTTAAAATTAGAAGCAGGTGGCGTCCTGACAGTATCACACTCATTTAGCTGCCAAAATCGCTGCCCGGCTCCATCGCCACTCCAAGGGGCCCTCCTTGCAGTGATTTTGGCAGCTAAATGTGTGTGATAGTATCAGGATGCCATCCGCTTCTAATTTTAAGCCGGCTCAGGTAAGCCGCTTTTAAAGCTGATGTGATAATCTCCTAAACTGAAAACTAGCATTTCAAGAAGAAACATTCCATCCTTGCTCTGCTAATGCAAATTGCCGCTCCTTTTACAAGACAGCGAAAGTGCGCCTCAAACGCGTCGGGCGCACTTTCTCTGTCTTTTCTGCCGCAGCGCGTCATGTTGCTGTGGCGGGAGGCTGCCCTCGGTGCGCCGGCCGTCCGGAGGGCCGGAAGCACCGAGGGCGACCTCAGGAAGAGGGACGCCGCGCATGCGGCTGCCCCTCCTCTTCCGGGTCTCGGAGACGGCCCTATTAGCCGTCTGCCGAGGCCCTAAGGAAGATCAAAGAAGAAAGTGCAAAGGCAGGCTTAATGCTGAACATAAAGAAAACAAAGGGCCTTTGCAGACTGCCAGAAATAGTGCAAATTGAGTCCACTTTAATTGCCCTGATTCAGTGCTAGGGAATCATGGGAACTGTAGTTGATTGTGGCACCAGAGCTCTCTGACAGAGAAGGCTCAATGTCTCAGAAAAAAATACAATTCCCATGATTCCCTAGCACTGAGCCAGGGCAGTTAAAGTGGACTCAATTTGCACTATTTCTGGCAGTCTGCAAAGGCCCAAAAATAATGACCACCAAAGACCTTCACAAGGTCAACCTAGACCAGGGGTAGGCAACCTTTCCCCTTTAAGGGCCGAGGGACTTCAGCTCCCAGAAGCCTCAGCCATGCTGGCCAATAGTCCCATGTTGGCCAATAGCTCCTGGGATTCTGGGAGCTGAAGTCCCTCTGCCCTTAAAGGGGAAATGTTGCCTACCCCTGACCTAGACAATGATGAAATAGAAATAATCAAAGAATTCCCATACCTGGGAACATTGACAGAAATGGGGACTGCAGTCAGGAAATCAGAAGACTAAGGGGCATTGCAGACCGGACTAAAGGACCGGCCTGGGGGTGGAATTAGGCAAGGAACACCCCCACCCCAACGCCGTCCTGATGCCGTGCGCCCATTTGCACACTGTGCAGCGTCAGGACTCCCTCCCAGCGCAGCGTGTAGATACGCTGCACCGAAAGGGCGCAGAAGAGCCATGGCACCAGCTCTTAAGGCGGCCTTTTGCCGTCCCTAAAAGAAGCAGCGGTAAAAGGAAGGATTGAGGCCGTGGCGTGCGGTTGCCATGGCCCTGATCTGCCGCTAGCAGGGGCGGCCCAGAGCCGCCCGTCTGCATAACCTCTAAGAATGGAGAGGGTGGCTATGAAAGAACTAGAAGAGATTCTAAAATGTAAAGATATACAACTGAGCAGAATCCCTATTATCATATATGGATATGAGAGCTGGACAGTTAAGAAAGATGATAGGGACAAAAACAATTCCTTTGAGATGTAGTGCTGGAGAAGAGTGCCGAGGATCCCATGGACAGCCAAAAGGACAAACAAATGGGTCCTAGAGCAGATCAAGCCGGAAACCTCCCTGGAAACCAAGATGCCCAAACTGAGACTGTCATACTTCGGACACATAATAAGAAGGGAGGACTCTTTGGAAAAAAACAATAATGCTGGGAAAGGTGGAGAGAAGTAGGAAGAGAGGAAGGCCACATGCTAGATAAATGGACTCTATTAAGGAAGTCATGGGTTTTGGATTTAAGCAGAGCAGGGGAGGACAGAGGGTCTTGGAGATGTCGCCATAAGTCGAGACTGACTCGAGGGCAGTTAACAACAACGAAATTTAACAGGGTATCTTCCACCTGTAGGACTTAACTCTGGAGTTTACAAGATCATAGGGGGGATGCAGACCAGGGCGTCGGGGACGCCCTGGTCCGGAGCGCCGCGGGACCGCAGCCTCCGCACCGCGGCGCTCCTGCGGCGACCCTAAAAGGAGCTCCAAATTGGCGCTCCTTTTAGAAGACAGGGAAAGTGCGCCCTAAACGCGTAGGGCGCACTTTCCCTGTCTTTTCCGCCACAGTGTGTCCGGACGCTGCGGCGGGAGGTTGCCCTCGGCGCCCCGGCCGTGCAGAGGGCCGGCAGCACCGAGGGCAACCTCAGGAAGACGAAGGAGCGCCGCGCGTGTGGCTGCTCCTCCTCTTCCGGGCCTCCAAGACGGCTCAATAAGCCGTCTGCCGAGGCCCATAGTCAAGATTCTGAGAACTATAGTCCAAAATGTGACTTTTCCAATCTGTGATTTTACAGAATAACTGCACCGGTGGAAGCTGGGACATGGGCTTAGATGGAGCAAGGCTTTTTCCTTTTATATTTGCTAGTCAGGAGAGCCGATAAAGTTTTTAAATGTGTGAGAGTAATTCAGGTAGATCTCTTAAAATAAAATATTGTGTCTATGTATGTATGTATTTGCACACACATGAGAAAAAGGTCTTGTATGCTCAAGCTGCAAACATGACAATATTATACACTGAAATGTACAATTCAATGACATTTCAAACACATAACTATATTCGAACCCACACTCACAAGCTGACCCAGTAAATTCATTTTTAAACCCCACTCTTTCTAGACCTTATAATTTATAAAGGCATTATTCAAGTCACTTGTTTGCCATCTATTTCTAAATACTGAGCCGCAGGTTCCCATCTTCCTAACATCAATGCATATTTTTGGTACTTCGTCATGTTGTTAGCGTAACCTTCCCCAACTGATCCCAGATTTTCTTAATTAGTTCTCGCTCTGCTAGGTTTTTGATTACTCATCTATATTTGAATGAATAACATTCCTGCATTTGCAATTATGTATAGAACCAACTTCTTTTTATATTAAAATCTAGAGCAAGGGTGGACAAAGTCCCCCTCCCTCTTCCCCCTTTTTCTTTTTGTGTAGCATTCAAAGAGTCCCCAGACTGTCCTTTTTCTCACCAAAAATGTTTAGGAATTGCCTGTCCTGAAAGCCCCCAGGAGAGGCAATCCACCTTTTAAACAGGTTGCAGGCCTCCTATTTAACATGGTTTTATTTTTTCCAGGGACTTTTTTGCAGGGTGGGCAGACTTTTGCCAGTCTATATGGCATGCCAGGGCATTCTAGGGCAGGTAACTGGTCTCTAAATTCATTATAGTTGCCCTCTTCTGATCTAGAGCATGGATGAAGAGCACGTGTCCAGATAAGGGATGGGAAGAATATTCAAAATTATTTGTTCCTAGGACAAACAAAAATGTGTTTCCTGACTGCCAAGAAAGGCTGTTGGGAAGAAATATCAACCAGGGAGAATTCTGTGCCATTTTCTCTTGGTATTAGAATGTCCCAAATTGTTGTGGATGAGAAAATTATTCGGATGAGAAAAAACAAAACAAAAATTTTGAGCAAAACCCCCTCAAACACATGTTTTCCCACCACAAAATGATTCTTCCACAAACATTTTGTCATGTATGAATATGGGGAGAATGCTCCAAGAGGAATAGTCATTTTCTCCTGCAGTTGGAGAAAATAATGTAATTAATCTTGCTTGCATCTGAGGATGAAATAGTTCAGGATTTACTTTTCTAGTCTAGAATTTGAATTCTAACTCCCACCATCCCTCACTGCTGCCTCTGCTGGTTCAGGCTGCTGGGAGTTGCAATCCAGTAACATACAAAGGACCACACATTTCCCATCCTGATCAAGAGCAGTAACTGGATTTTCCAGGATTAGTTCTTGCATGTCTCTAAACACAGCATCGGTTGAGATCCACTATTTGATTGGAAAATGTCAGTCAGCCTTATCCAAATATGCTACTTTCCAGATGTGTTAGCGTTACAGCTCCTATTATCCACTGCAGATATGCCAGGGGGTGGGCTGGTGTGACAGAGGAGTTGTGGCTGAACACATCTGGAGGGCATCAGGCAGGGGAAAGTGCCAACATATCATTTCCATCATCTGTCACTAGCAAAAGTGAAATATCTGAAACAAATTTAAAAGTGCCCCAGAATGTTTAACAATATGAAGATTTTTAAACAAAACAAAAAATATTTAAGTAACTCACTTATGCTGCCTGAATTGCAACTATCCTGTATTATTGTTTATCATGGTTTTGTGTTTCATGTAAACCAGAGCTTGGGGAAATTATTTCTTGGATTATAACTCCCAGAATCTTCTATGGTGCATAGGGGATTCTGGGATATGTAGTCCAAAACTATTTTCCAAGTTCTGATGTAAACCAGGTATCCATTGGCTAATATCAAGCACAATATCAAGGTTATAATCTTTGCTAAAGACACACACCCCACTTTCTGCCCAGTGTGATCCATATTCTGTGCCAGGATAAACAGGAATTCATTACCTTCATAGATACTGAAAACTGAGCAGCTTTTGACAGCTATTATTTTGCAAAGTGTAATCTGCAATGTTTGTTATTTTGCATTGCTAACTACCGGAAATCTCAGTCTCTATTCTTCCAAAGTTTTGAACAGGCATTGCTCACACATTTTCAGAACTATGGGCTGGAAACCCATAGAGCTGGAAACTTCCTTCTTTAAGTAACAACAGCAACAACAACAACATAGCAAATGGGATTTCCAAGAAGAATCTGTGTTCAGTATTACCACTTTCCACAGTTTCCTCCAGACACATGGGGGGAAAAGACCTCCGCAAAATCCTGTCCATACCTATGTGGCTGTCATCTCGGATGAAGTCCTCAGAGCTGCGATAGGCACGGTCATTGTAGTTCCTATGTAAGCCGCCTTCTTTTTCCCGGAAATACCCAGTGTTGTAAAGCATCAGCTGAGGCCTCTTCTCTAGGAAGCTGGCTGCATGGTGGATGAGAGAAAGCAGATTTTTTTAGCATCACATAATCAAGGAACAATACAAGAGCAAATGCACTCCAGCTGTTCTGATTTGGCATCCCACTATTTCTGTTGCTTTCAAAATGTCCCAGTTTCTTGTCTTCTCCCCCCACTCCCCCCTTGGTCCTCAGTTTACTTCAATTGCTGCAAATTGAGTTCAAAGCTGATGCACCCTTTCTTGGAGAAGGCAGAATTGGCCACTGTGGTTCATTCCTTAGGGCCTTTGCAGACTGCCAGAAATAGTGCACATTAAATTGAGGCACTGCCCTGGCTCAGTGCTAGGGAATCATGGGAACTGTAATTTATTGTGGCACCAGAGCTCTCTGACAGAGAAAGCTCAATGTCCCAGAAAAAAAATACAATTCCCATGACTCCCTAGCACTGAGCCAGGGCAGTGCCTCAATTTAATGTGCACTATTTCTGGCAGTCTGCAAAGGCCCTTAGTTACCTCTAATTTAGAGGGCTGGAATGCGCTTCACATGGGGCTGCCCTTGAAAAGTGTTTGGAAGCTGCAGCCAGCACAAAATGCAACATCCATTCTGATGTCAGGTGTGCATTTTAGAGACCATGGAACTTATTAAGCCAGTTTACCTCTCCCGGCTTCAATCCTGGATCCGGGATACCCCCGGATGTTATCAGACATAAATTGCCACCGATTTAGCTACAATGCCACCAGCCAAATCCATCCCAGGTCGAAGACTCACTTTTTTGAAGTTGGGGAGCTTCCGACTTCAAAAATTGGCTGGCTCAGCGAGGCTTCAACCCCAGACGGATTTGAGGCAAATTATGTCTGATAACATCCGGGGGTATCCCAGATCCAGGATTGAAGCCGGAAGAGGTAAACCGGCTTAATTTGGCGATAAGCTCCCATATAACACTGGTCCTGCAAGAACTGCACTGGTTTCCAGTTTGCTTCCTAGCTCAACTCAAGGTGTGGACCTCCAAAGTCCTAACCAACTTGGGGCCATGATATCTGAAAGAGAGACTCCTCTCATACAAGCCTGCCAGAAATTTGAGATCTTCAGAGGAGGCCCTGTTGTGTGTCCCAGCACTTTATGTTGGTGGGTTCACTTAACAGGGTGTTAGGCTGATCCCATCTCTTTTAAACTTGTGGCCAAACCAAAAAATCCCCAGCGTTGTTCTGCATGGCTTTCAATGTTTGAAAATGCTGTTTTAACTGTTTCAAAGCTGCATTCTAGGATTGTCTTTAGACTGCTTTTAGGAGTTCTAAAAGAGTATTTGCAAGTGCTTTAAAATGTTTTTATATTTTTAAAAATTGGTTGTTATTTGTTCACGGCCTCAAGAGCCCTTGTGGGCTGGGAGGTGATACAGAAATACTGTAAATCAATAATAAATAAAGTGCAAAAATAACTTGTATTCAAACAACATTGTACTCAATAGAAGTATAGTGTCCAGATCAAGGGAAAACATGAGAATTCATGTACAAATTCAGTCAAGAGATTGGGAACTTCAACCAAGGTAAAACATTTTTCCCCCTAGATCAAGGGACGGAATAGTGCCATTCTATTCTGCCTTGGTCAGGCCTTAATCCTGTGTCCAGTTCTAGGCACCATAATTCAAAAAAGATGTGGAAAATTTGGAGCGAGTCCAGAGGAGGGTGACCAAAGCCTCAAACAGACAGCCCTAAAGGGGTACCACCATTCAGATCATGCACACCCCGAATACGGCCAGAAGCTGCCCTGGGGCATGGCTCTTTGCCAAAGAACCAGCCCAAAAAGGAGGGGTAAAATACCACTCCTTTTTGGCATCTGGTTCAGGACTACTGCAGCGGTCCAGATCAGGGCTGGGTGTATGCAGCTGCTACGGTCTTGGGATGAATGGCAGGACCACAGTCCTTGTGCACTATCTGCTTCGCCCCCCAAATGGTGAAGGGTCTGGAAACCTTGCCATGAGGGAGACTTAGGGAGCTGGGTATGTTTAACTTGGAGAAGAGAAGGTTAAGAGGTGATATGATAGCCGTGTTTAAATATTTGAAGGGATGTCGTATTGAGGAGGGAACAAGCTTGTTGTCTGCTGCTCCAGAGAATAGGACATGGAGCAATGGATGCAGACTATAGGAAATGTGATTCCACCTCAACATTAGGAGAAACTTCCTGATAGAAAGTGCTGTCGAGAGTGGAATACACTTCCTCAAAGAGTGGTGGAGTCTCCTTCTTTGGAGGTCTTTAAACAGAGGTTGGATGCCCATCTCTTGCAAATGTATTAACTGTGCATTCCTCCATGGCAATGGGTTGGACTGGATGGCCCTTGGGGTCTCTTCCAACTCTATGATTCTATCTAAGCAAGGGAAGAGAGGAGGGGACAGAACCTGCCTTCCCAGTAGACTCCAGCAATGTCAAACTGCTACAGCCTCTCCTAGCTTGTGTGTTCTTCCTCACTAAAACCTTTTGTCATGCTGACCATATTCTGTAGCTGTTTGGCCACATGCATCCTGGTTTTTGTCTGTGAAATGTTGGAGGGTATGCAAGAGCAGGCCTTGAATCTACCAATTTCAACCCCTTCCTTGCTTCTTTCTGGTACGAGGCATGTGTCTGTGTTGTTCGCCTTCAAGTCGTTTCCAACTTATGGCAACCCTAAGGTGACCCTATCATGGGGTTTTCTTGGCAACCTAGCTATAAAGAACCAAGAACACCTTTGAGCAGATCACCTCAGTGGCATCACTTGGGTTGGTGTCACCTCAAGGTGTCACCACCGTCACCAATGACCTCCTCCCATGCCACACCATACAGAGTCCTCAGTAATATTTTCTGTACTAATGTTCCTCATAAATCATAATTCCCATATATTACTGAATGTAAGGGCAATAGTTGTGACATAACTAGCAAAATTAAAATTATACAGTATCATGTGCACATCCTAAATGTATTTACAAGTACATAGTTTTATGTGGTTACAGTGAAAAATTGGTAAAATGTGATGTTTTTAAAGAAAACTTTAAAAGAATAACATTATTTTTAAAATGTATTAATATTTTAATAACTAAAACTAAAACTTGAGCCCTCTCCTTTCTTCTCCTGGGGTTTTTGTCCAGGCTGAATGAGGCCAATAAGTTACACTGCCCCCCCCCCCATGTCCCCAATGGCCAAAGACAATAGCCAATAGATTTGTTGAGACTATTGGAAAAACTAAAGAAACCTGTACATGGCAAGTGACTGATACTTGAGGAAATGGATCACAACTGTTGATCTGACAATGCCGCAGAGCACTTATACTTGTACGTCTAATTCTGAATAGGCTCTGCAAGAAATACAAAAATTAAAAAAGTGATTCTTGGGGACAAAGGATCCCTCCAGATTGGGCACATGTGTCAGTAAATTGCAGTATTTGTTGCTTTCATTCATGGGCTTTTAAAAAGATCCAAATGACGTTGCCCCAGATCCTCTTCTGACAATTACTGACACCAGCTGCAACATTTGATTCCCACCACAAAGAGGTTTCTTTTCATTCCAAGACATATTGGAACAATATGTTCTTCCTTCCTTCTCCTCCTTCCTTTTACAAAAAGACTTATAGATCTACAGATCATCAGTGAAAATGGATCTTCCCAGACTAAAATATCCCGGCCTCGGGATCTCCCCCCCCCCCCAGCTGTGTCTCCATAGCTCCCCTTTTAGAACTGTAGTTATAGGGGTTTTAAATTGTTGGTATTATTTTCTGTTTAATAACTTTTTAAGGGGGGCGGGAAATATTTTGTTTATGTTGTATGTTCTTAATGCTGTAAACCGCCCAGATTGGTTCGCCAAAGGGCGGTCTAAAAATAAATTTTATTATTATTATTATTATCTTTTGCTAAAAATTCAAAGGGGGAAACTTGCCTTTCTAATCACAGGGGCATAGGGATATAGCTACTATGAGAAGTAACTCACTGAATCCACATCCCAGGATTTCATAGGATTGAGCCATGATGGTTAAAATGGTATCAAAGTGCTATAATCAGTCAGTGTAGGTAAGTTGCAGTGTTGGAGAGATGGAAATGGACAAAGGTGGCTGTTTCATCATAACTAGCTTGTCTGGCGTAGGTACTAAGACTGGAGCTGGCTTGCCAAATTGTCTCTGGCAAAAATATGCGGAAAGCTAATCTCCCCATTTTGCTCGTCTTTGTGGATTATTTTGCTCAGTCTCAGAACAGTGGCGCTAGTTTGGGAGTAAGACGTGACAGAAATGGGAAAAGCTATGACCCACATATGATTATTAATGCTGCCCAAATGTGTTGGGGTTTTTTATTTATTTATGATTTCCAAATGTATATTTGGATGGGGATTTCATAAACTGTTTGGCAAGTCCTGCCACAGGCCACCAAGAACTCCTTGTGCAATTAACCACCTTGGGACAAAGCCTTGTTTTTACTGGAAATCCCTTCCATGCAAACAAGCAATATGTTCGCCACGTGAAAATTGACATTTTTAAGGCCAATTTGTAGTAAGTTTGCCATGTATAAAAAAAGAAGCATAACATCAAGCCACAAGGTCTGTTTTGCTGTCCTTTCCCACTCTTATTCCACATCATGGATTTCTTTTTTCCTTCCCTCACCTAACTCCAAAATGATTTCAACTTAGAGCTTGAAAAGTTATTTTCAAAATGGACATTGTTCTGTAATTTCTTAAAGCCTTTAAAAAGCAGCTTGCTGTTGTTACTCTTTACAATGTTTTAAAAAGGAGTTTGATATATTATTTGCTCATTATTGTCCTGTCGCTTGCTGTTATTGTTAAAACAATAATTTAAGATTGAAAAGAAAATGGCATAAAACTTGGAAAAGCTTATGAAAATGCACTTTTAAAAAAGCGACTTTTAACAAAACTGGAAAATTATCCCTGGCAGGTGCCACACTACAAGATTAATACAGTTTGGCACTGCTTTAACTGTCATGGCTCCATGGGGTTTGTCATTTTTTGTGGCACCAGGGGTCTCTGACAAAAGGCTAAATATCTCACAAAATGACAAATCCTAAAATTCCATAGCATTGAGCCATGGCAGTTAAAGCAGTGTCAAACTGCATGCATTCTGCAGTGTAGATGCAACCCTCATCATTCCAATAATATGATCTTGTTCTTCCCCGTTATGTTACTTTGCAAATAGATCTTCGTTATGCCCTCATTGCACAAACTAGTACCGTAATTTTCTAATGATGTTACTTGTAACTTGTTATTTCTTTTAGAAGCAGGGACATTTTTGCAGAGACACCTTCCTTATTGAATCACGTCCTGAATGAAATTCCACAGGGGCTGTCATGAAAGCTGGTGGTACTTGTGGGGAATTCTGTGGTTGTACTCCAAAAATATCTCCAAACTGTTATAGAAATACGGTAAGCCGTATCTCACAGGAAAATCACACGATTGAATGTAAATGCCTGAAGCATTTAATCCAATTTGATACTATTATAACTGCCATGGCTCAGTGCTATGGAATTCTGAGAATTGTAGTTTTGTGATATATTTAGCCTTCCCTGTCAGAGAGCTCTGGTGTCACAACAAACTACAATTCCCAGATTTCAATACCACTGAGCCATGGTAGGTAAAGTGTCGTCGCCCTGGGTTATTTCTGCAGTGCGGATGCAGCCTGAGTTATGGCTGTGATTTATCACAGAAATGATGGCCCTTTCAACAGGTACATTGTTCGTGCGCAACAAACAATAGGAGGCACCCATACAAGACGGATGCAGAAGTGTTTCCTACATAGAAAATACTCTGTTGTGCGAGGATGCACAAATGGAAGTCTCTCTGCTCCTTCCTGCTGATGTGAAATTTAATATTCTCTTTTCTCTTTACGCTGCATTGTTTCAAGTATTGACTGACGGCCATGTGGTGGCTCACCCAGCAATGGCCCTTGACCCACTGGAGAATGGGAGGGGAGATCCCAGTTTCCCAAAGCACATATGGACCTTGCAAGATCAGATCCCCCCCCCCCTACTTCCCTCTTCCATTCCCAACCCGATTTACCAAATAGCTAATCTAAACAGTCTTTGATACGAGCCAGAGTAGTCCCATTGAAATTAATGGACAGCTCTTGGCTGGGATCCAAGCATTCCACCTTAGCGGGTGTGAGGATCAGCCAGCCCAGCTGGAAACAGTTTTTGGCAAGGAATTTGTCTGCATGCTCTTTGGGAAAGATTCAGTACAGAAAGCGGTTATTATGTAATCCTTATTGGGACAAAGTTAATTGTGTTTGTACAAATCACTTAGGAACGAAACAACAACAGGACAACTCCAGCACAGTGGGAAGTCGGGCAAGAGTGTCTGGGGTGACACAATCCTCTCCTGGCTCTCGGATGCTTTCAGCACGGCCAGTCGGTCTCCCATTGCTTGCAAAACCGAGTTATCCCAGATTCCATTGCAATCTGGCAAAAGATTCTGGGATCCTCGTTTGCACAAAACATCCTTGCTGTCCACCTTCTTCTGAGGTGGCTAAAAAAGATTCATTGAGCTGGCTTTGAATCTGAGCCAGAATTTTTAACTCATGACCCATCATACTAACCAAGACAAGGAACATTATTTTCCAAGCCCTCTTTCACATCTCCCATGCCAACTTGGATGGCACAGCCATTCCTTTGAGAAGAAAAGTTAAAAATTCAACTGGACATGCTTTGATTTATATCCTGCTGATTTGGCTAAAAAATCCACCATCCCAGATTGCTCTGAATTGAAAATTAAGAAGACTAGACTACTCAAGTATTTGGATTTCAACTGTGGCTCAGAGCTTGGAAAAATTATTTTTTTGGATTACACCTCCCAGAATATCAGATAGCACACACCAATGGAAAGCCTGCTTCATACCCTTCAACTCTCCTGGTTTGGCAGGGACAGCTCTGATTAATCTTCTTTCTTTTCCCAATTTTTCAACTGCTTTTAAAATGTCCCAGTTTCTCTATTCTCCTCCCACTTTCCCACTTTCTCTTCAGATTACTACCATTCCTGCAAACTAAGTTCAAAGTGCAAAAGCTAAGCAAAACATTGAGAAAAAGATGCAGCATAAGCTTTTGTACACTTGGCCAGCTTCCTCAGATGCATGGAGTGAACTGGTGCCCAGGAGGGACTTTATACAGTACTGAGACTGTATGAATTAGTCATAGAAATGCCACAGGTAGGTTTGCATTTCTATGGCTATTCATACAGTCTGATTATAAAGGTCCTTCCTGGGCACCAGTTCACTCCATACACCTGCGGAAGTAGACCAAGTCTATGAAAGCTTATGCTACAACATCTTTCAACCAGTTATTCTCAAAGATGCTACAAGAACCCTTTGCATACACATATATCAATATGTCGCAGCTGAAACCTGGGATTTCCAGGCCATCTCCCATGCAAACACTATTTCTGCTTAGCTGCTCAAACAAGAGCAGGTGTGTTCTGGCTGGGTGGTGTGGTCACAGACAAACTCCCTTCGTTGGGAGTGACCCAAACAAATGGGGAAATAGACTATACAGGGGAAGCCGACACTGTTCAATGCACAAAATCAACACGCCGAATAAACAAGGGAGCAACACATGGCCGTATCCTCAGATATCCCACCTTGTGCCTCCCATATGAGAGCCATGAGAGACACACAGCATCTTCTGAATGCAGCTGACCTCAAATGGAAATAGCTGCAACTGACTTTGAGGGTGGATCCGCTGGAAAGGATGCAGCTACTGGAATGTGCCAGGGAAGCATTTCATATATAAATCTGACAAAAGGGACTCTGGTATAGAAAGAGCTGGGAAAGGTGCACTCTTTGGGCTTCAGGAAGCTCCCAAGCACCATTTCTTTGCTAAAGAGTGCTGGTGCCTCACAAAACTACAAATCCCAGGATTCTGTAGGATGGAGCCACCACGGCAGTTAAAGTATTGCCAAAGTGCATTATTTCTGAAGTACATATGCACCCTTGAATCTAATGCAAAAGCACTGATTGGTTTATTACATGTTTAATCCTCAACTTTCTCCAAACAGTTTTCCAGTTTTATGAGGAAGGTTCAGATGAGATATAGTAACTGGTCTCCACGTCAGCTATCTGTCCAAGACAGAATTTTCATCTAGATTTCCCCAGTCTAGTATTCAGTCCACTGCCATGCTATGGCTAATTTACACAATGCAATGTGTATGAAAATATTCTCTGTGAATAAGCATATGAGAGAGAAAAGTAGGCTTAGAGCCTTTCTTCCTGACAGAGTAGGTTTCTATGGGCAGGGATTTTCTCCTCTGTTTTTGCTTTCAGTCCTGTAAGCCCTCGCATGTAGACAGAGACTGAGCATCTCTGCGAGGAGAGGAACCCAGAATATAATGTTATGGGTGAAAGGGTGCACTTTTTTTGCATAGTGTCTGAGCATCTTTCCCAGAAGGCCTGCATAGCATTTTTAGAACCACAACCCTAAACAACTGTAGGATTTGCCTTACCCTTGGGGCAGGTTTTGCAACAGTGTCCTGGCAACAGAATGGCATCACTGCAAGGCAGGATGGGACAGTCACGCTTGATATTCTTACAGCTAACTTTGCCCATCGGCTTCCCACGACGATGCTTCTGCTGAGGAAGGAAGGAAGGAAAAGAAAGAAAGAAAGAAAGAAAGAAAGAAAGAACACATTGAAAGTGAAATTAGACATCATAGCATTGTAATTTGGGCTGTGCAAAAGTCTGTGATTCCATATCTGCCAAAGAATCCACAGCTTCTAAAGTGTGACATTACAGATTATGGGATGTGTGTGTGTGCAATGTTGTCTTTATGAGAGAAATTAAGGTAATTAATGGTTATGTGTGTGATGTACAGTAAGCATAATAACGAAAGTAATCTGTTGGGAAATAATGCTAAAATCTTTCTTACACTTAGACCAGGGGTGGGACCCCTGTCCCGAAGCCCTTTCCCCAATGCATCCAGGTCCTCAAAAAATGAAAATTAATAATTATTTCAGACCAATTTGGGGGTGATTTTTTTTTTGCCTCAAACCAGCCAAAATTGTCCAGAACCACCTAGAAATGTTTTTATCTTTTGAGCTGCCTTGGGTCCCTTTTTGGGAGAAAGGCAGCATACAAATTAAATAAATAATAGAAATCCTATGGAAGCCCAGAATGGATTTGGAATTATGGGGTCAGCTCATATAATTTTTACATTAGACCCGAGTAAGAAGTTTTGGTAAATGCAGTTGGAGGTAAGTGTAAGAAGCTTTTAATGCACACCCATCCACAACAGATCACTTATCTTATTATATTTAGTGTACATCACACACATAAACGTACTTTACCTTAATTTGTGTAATTAATTACACAAAATTTCTCTCCCAGAGGTCCACAACATCATACAGCACTACTTAAAGTGGTGATCTGGGGACCAGTGCCCATCTTTGAGCCATCTGCTCATGGTCCCTGTAGTTCTTCTAGGAAAGAAAGAAAGAGTTGTAGACAATGATCACAAATATACTCATTCCTGACACTTTAGAAAACAAAAATTTCCAGTCCCTCACAGAGAGTGTAAGAAGCTCTGTTCTAAAAATAATAATCTTCTTTTTTTTATTGTTTCTCTGCTTGGGGACAGTACTTAGGATGCACAGAAAAGTCTGGGATGTTACTCATTCCTGTTGGCTGGCATTCTGTTGGTGACATACACAGACATAAATGGCCTTGTGCCCATGGAACAATATTTTGTGCTGTTGCTCACATTTCAGGTGCAGAAGCAGAATTCTACCTGCCATGCCACATCACACCAGTCTGCATTATCCATTGCATATGGGTGGTAGTAGCTGTGTTCCAGAAGCTGAAATCCAAAATCCTAATTTTGTTAAGCTTTGCAGATGTTATGAAATATAAAATACTATTACATATCATCTATCAAGTACAGTTTAACAATACTTGATAGCTGACATGCAATAGTTTTTAGTATCTGACTCTTGACAACCTCCGCATTTTTACATGTTGCCTCTGCATCTTTATATCGCTTCTCAGCCTTTTGTCTAAGATCAAGTGTAGTGTAGTGACAACCTCTGCATTTTGCCAATTAAATACCCTTTAACACAAAGAACATTAAATATTAAATTCAGAGGTCAAATGCTAATCAGTGTCAATTGTTTGATACTGCCAAATGTGAATCAGCTATCAGTAAATCAGTAAATACCATTGTCTGGAAGCTATCATCATATATCCATAACAGGATGTCAATAGTTGGTAGTGAGTACTCAGTGAAACACAACATTTTAAAATAAATTATTACTGGGTATCCATTCTCCTACTCAAAAGGTTCATGGGTAGAAAGCTTCCCCTCAAAATACAATCCTGGAATTCAGCTTGTGTTGGAAAGTGATTTTGTTTTTGTCTTTAAAAGAAGTCAATCCAGAGCTGCAAATACAATTGCATGCATCAATATCTTAAGAACTGTTACTATCCTGCCCACCAACAGAATATATCTGAATTTAAAAAGAAGAAAAAATTCTAGAATTCTTATCAAACTTTAGAAACATTGGTTAAAATCTACAACTGATTTGAGATTCCAAAAGATTTGGGGATTATTTCTGCTTTTGGTTTGCAGTAATTTACAGAAGGCATCAAAACAGAGGTGGGAATAATCCAATTTACTCATGAAATTGTATGTGTCTCCAATGGGTGTCCATTAAAAGTGCCTTGCAGTGAAGTAACATTAAGTAAGTGGTGTAATGCAAGGGTAGGCAACCTAAGGCCCGGGGGCCGGATGTGGCCCCCCGAGGCCTTTGGACCGGCCCCAGGCTGGTCTTGCCACCGCTGCCGCCGCCGCCACCCGCCATGATGATATTGATTACTGTTCTTATTACTTGTTCTTGGGGTTTTCTTGGCAAAATCTCCACAGGGGTTTTGCCATGGCTTTTCTGGGGCTGAGAGAGTGTGCATGCATACTTTTTATTTTTATTTTTTATTTTTTATTTTTTTAATATTTATTTATTTATTTATTTATTTATGGTGCTTCGGCCCCCCAATTGTCTGAGGAACAGCAACCCGGCCCACGGCTCAAAAAGGTTGCCTACCCCTGGTGTAATGGTTTGAGTGTTGGACTAAGACTCTGGAGACTAGGGTTGGATTTCCACCTCAGCCATGAAACTCACTGGGTTATACTGGGCAAGTCACATGTTCTCAGTTTCAGGAGAAGGCAATGACCAACCTCCTCTGAATAAATCTTGACAAGAAAACCCCAGGATAGGGTTGCTTAGGTAAGTCAGAAACAACTTGAAGGCACTTAACAACAACAAAGAACAAAAACATCGACTGAATCTCTGGACCAGCAAAGCTGTCAATTTTGGTTTCAATTTTCTTTTCTAAAAGAATCTGCAGTTTTTTCCAACCTGCATGCAAAGACATTTGCAAAGTTTGGTAAATTCCTGTCAAAAATGAACTGAAACCAAGGTCTTACCCATCCCTATTGTCCCTGTCCTAGCTGCCGAGCAAAGGCATAGCAGTGCCTTCTCCCCACAACCAAGACAAATAACAATGGCAGATTTACTGCTGGAAATTGTGTTGGGACCGTATCATGCAGGGAATTGTGTGCCAGAGTATTTTAAACTATTGCAGATGGGAAACATGTGAAGGAATCCAAAGTACAGACACTTCATGCAATGATAAATTCAGAATTTATTGGCTTTGTCCTTGATGTCTCTGCTATTGATGTCTGTCCTAGTTTATCCACTGTTTTTTTTAAAGAAAACTGCAATAGCACAAAAAGCAGCTTACTCAAAGGATCAGTATAAACAAACATGTATATACAAATGTGGTGACATGGATCTGGAAATTCTCAGAGTATGAATTCAATGGGACTGAAGCTAGTTGGGGATACTTTAACTTCTCCTACTTATTGCTATGGGCCTACTCTAAACGTGACCAAGTTTGGAGCCAACCAGACATATAGAAACAAACATGACCAATGCAAAATTCAACAGACAGTCTCCAATGTCAGCAATGTGCTGAATCCACTTGAGGTTATAACCCAAGGTTTGAAGGAATTATCCAAGGTGCTGAACTCTAATTCCCAACTAAAGTGAGCCCTCCACATTCACTGGAGCTAGGGGCGTAAGACCCCGAGAGAATGAAAAACCACAAATTAAAACACCTTTTTTAATATAAGAAAATACATCTCTAGGAATCTGTAGGTCCTCCACCACAAATTGACCACAGAATCATGTTGGAGGACCTGCAAATAGCTAGATAAGAAATCTAAGAATCTCTGGGTCCTCTAGTGTGGTTCTATGGTCAACTACCAAAAGAGTTGTGCTGGATGACGTAGATTCCTAGCTAAAGGTAAAGGTATTTCCCATTGACAAAGTTGTCAAGTTGTGTCTGACCGTAGGGGGCGGTGCTCATTTCCATTATTAAGCCAAAGAGCCAGCTCTGTCAGAGACTACTCTGTGATCCTGTGGCCAGCATGATTTCACAGAACACCGTTTACCTTCCCACCAAAGTGGTACCTATTTATCTACTTGCATTTGCATGCTTTCAAACTGCTATATTGGCAGAAGCTGGGACTAGTGACAGGAGCTCACCCCATCCCGTAGCACATGGGCCTCGAACTGCTAACCTGTCAATCTTGCAATCAACAGAACCAGTGTCTTAACCACTTGAGCCACTGCATCTGGAGATTCCTAGAGAGATCATATTAACCAAATCCACAAATAATCAAATCTACAAAAGTCAAAGCTGCAAATGTGGACGGTAGCTTCAGAACCTTGGACAGCTCCTTTACAGCTCTCGTAAACCTAGAGTGGTTACACTGTCCCACTAAACTGGGAGCCACCAATAGCCACAAAATTTGGGGGGTTAACACCCCAAAAACATGAACTGAAACAGGGTGATTAAAAGGTGTGTGTGTGTTTCATCTAATTATGTTTGACAAGTCACTAAGCTATGCTGCTGGCAAGTCATGAGTGAAGAGACTTAGGTAAAGTTATTTTTGGGACTGCAACTCCAGTAACCATCAGCCAGCAGGGCCACTAAAGGATTCTGGGAACTGTGCTCCCCAAACATAAGCTTTCCAAACTCTGAGACTAGGGGTGTCTCTACACCATAGAAATAATGCAGTTTGATACCACTTTAACTGCCATGACTCCATCCTAAAGAATTCTGATATTTCTAGTTTTGTGAGGCACAAGCACTCTTTGGCAGAGAAATACCCTGTAAAAATACCAGTACACATCCCATTATTCCATAGGATGGAGCTACAGCACTTCAAGCAGTGTCAAACTGCATTATTTCCATGGTATAGATGCACTGTTGGTCAGGAACTTGCTCCTGGTCATTTGGTTCTTGGAAGAGGATAAAATCTGAATCCAGAGCCAAATTCAGAAGTTCCTAATGATGAATAGACCTGAAGTCTTGTGCTTAGAGCTGGACACTAGAGTCTAAGAAGAATATTGACAACCTAGACTATAACCCAAGGAGGGTGACCAAGATAGTAAAGGGTTTGGAACCCAAGTCCTACAAGAGATGGTTACAGGAGTTCAGTATGCTTCGCTTGGAGAAGAGAAGTGTGAGAGCTGGTATGACAGCTGTCTTCAAACACCTGAAAGGATGTCAGGTGGAAGATGGAGTAAACCCATTTCTTGCAGCTTCTCAGACTATAGCATGAACCAATGGATTGAGTTGCAAAGAATGAGATTCCACCTAAGCAGTAGAAAGACCTTTCTGATGGTAACACATGGCACCAAAACAGCAGGCAGTCGACTCTCCTTTGTTGGAGGCTATTAAGCAGAGATTGGATGGCCACCTGTTAGAAATACATTAGCTAGTGGTTCCTGCCCTGGCATCAGGTTGAACTAGATGGTCCATGGGATACTTTTCAACTCTATAATTCTGTGCTTCTAAGATTGAACAAGAGGGACCTGAAATCATAGAGTCAGAGAGTTGGAAGAGACCCAAAAGGCCATCCTGTTCAATCATCTGTTAAGGAAAAAGCAACATGGGATATACAGTAATAGAAATAAAAATATGTATGTGAATGTCAAAGTGACTAAGCAGGAGCAATCAGGAAGATACACAGGTGAAAAAGATAATATAATTAAGAAGCCTTGAGAGCCAAGGACAAAGTTATAGAAGGTATATTGAGAACACCTGTGATAGATTGCAAACACCTGAGACTCATTAAGTGGTCAAGGTAAAGTGATGAAACACTTGGGTTGGTCTTAGGTATGGGATGATCTATGTGGACCAATCAAGATGTATGTACACACCCACTGGGTGGAAACTGACTGGTGGGTGGTGTCTAACAATGGCTATAAATTGCAATGTTTGCCAATGCATATTGTGGAGTAGTTTTGGAGATATTGTGAAGTGTAGGGCATATAGTATTTATGTATATAGTAGAATAAAGTAGATCTTTTATATAAGACTACTGAGTTGTCTGGTGTCTTGAGGGAAGATACAAGAGCCAGAAGAATCCTGGAGAAGTTTGGAGACATCTCAGGAAGAAGAGTGAGAAGGCTTGGAGAGTTTGTCAGGGTCTTCAGTCTATTCTCTGAAACTCTGCTGCTTGGGAAAGAAGCATCAACCACTGATCAAAGCTGGTCAGCTCTGCTGCATAACAAGGTGGTGAGTTAGAGCCAGAGGTGAAGAGCTACAACTCCCATCATCCCTGACAAGGGTTATGGGCCCAGATACTAGAGCAACCAGCATCCACAGAAGCTGAAAGTTCCAGAGAGTGGAAGAAAGTTTTGTGGAGCTTTGTGAGTAAATCGTTTTGTGTTTTGTCTGCTGTGCATACTCAGAAGGACTGTGTCAAATTGAGTCACTGCACAAATTAAGATGGAGATACTAAAGTTTAGTAAATTAAATAGAAACAACTACTGTACCTGGACGATATATGCCCAATCTCTACTAATAAAGGAGTCTCTGTGGTCGACAGTTGAAACAGGGCTGGCAGCTGATGCTAATGCAGCCACTCGAGAAAGAGATGCTAAAGCAAAAGCATGTCTTTATCTCATGCTAGAAGAAGACTTGATTAACAACGTAAGAGATAAAGTGTCCGCCAAGGATGTGTGGGATACCTTGCAGAGATTACACACTCCTTCAACTGCGTTTGCAAAAATGCTTTGGTCTAAAAGAATTTACAGACAAAAGATGACTAAAGGACAGTGTGTGATGGAACATTTAAAAACAATGCAAGATTTATTTGTGCAAGCTGAACTGAGAGGAGTGGAAATTAGCAAAGAGCAGCAGTGTTACATTTTACTAGAATCGCTAGACTCTTCTTGGGACAACATTACAAATAGCTTGCAAAATTTGCCAGAAGCTGTGCTGAACAGAGACTTAATTGTTGCCAGAATATTGGAAGAGAACTTGAGAAGAAAGTCTGAGCAGGGTGACTCAGCAAGTTTAAGGACTGTGCCAAAACAACAAACAACGCCTGATCTACGAAAGCAGGAAGAAGCAGCTTCTACAAGGGAGCAACGGAGGTGTTTTTATTGTAAAAAGATTGGTCATCTACAGAGACAATGTAAACAATTTGCTGCTGAGAAAAGCAAGCAAAAGGAGAGCAGATGGCAGCCGCGGCAGTATCAAAAACAGTCCAAACCTCCATTTTTGAAGGACAGTGGTGATAAAAAGGGGGTTGCAACCATGATTAAGGAAAAACAAAATACTAATTGTAAATGGTTGATTGATTCAGGAGCATCATCTTCAATGTGTAACAATATTAATTTGATAAGTAATAGAAAATCAGCTAATGTAAATACTGTAGTTTTAGCTGATGGGAAACAGCTCAGTACTGTAAATCAAATGGGTACAGTTTTCATTCCTGGGCTAAAGGAAAACTTTAATGATGTGTTACATGTAAAGGAGTTAGAAAATAATTTGTTATCAGTGAGCAGGTTAACAGACAGAGATTACACAGTTATATTTGAAAAGGACATGTGTAAGATAAAATTGAATGGGGAATTGCGAGGCATAGGCTTGAAAAAAGATAAGCTTTATTATTTGGAGGACAATATTGATTGCTACAGGGTTGAAAATGCTAATAACATAGACAATAGTCCAATTCATAAAGACTGCATACATGAATTACACAGGAAATTTGGCCATGCTAGTTTCAAATGTTTAAGGCAGTTAATCAGTATGTGTCCAGATTTAAAAGTTGCTGAATGCAAAAATCACTTAGATTGTACTGTATGTAATCAGGTAAAGGTCAGAGCTTTTCCAGTAGCCAAGAAAACCAAAAGAATTGCTCAAAGACCATTTCAGTTTGTACATGCAGATGTTGCCCAAGCTAATTGTTTATCTTTAGGGGGAAGCAAATATTTTTTGGTAATTGTTGATAGGTATACAAGGTTTGCTTTTGTAAGAATATTGAAAAACAAATCTGACGCTGGGCAAAGTTTAAAAGCATGGGTGAAAATGGTGGAAAGACAATTTGATATTAGAGTAGGCACCATTGTTACTGACCGGGGAGGAGAGTTTCTAAGTAATCAATTGTTTAATTGGTTTCAAAAGGTGGGAATAAGGCATGAAACTACTAATCCCGCTTGTCCTAACGAAGATGGTTTAGCGGAGAAAAGAATACAAGATATAAAAAGGATAACTGCTTGTTTGATGGCAGATGCAGAGGTAAAAGATAGTTTCTGGGCAGAAGCAACTTTGACAGCAGTACATATTAGTAACAGACTGTATCATTCAGAAATTGAAGACATTCCCTACAGGGTATTGTATGGGAGAGTGCCAAATTACAAGTATTTGAGAGTCTTTGGACAGTTTGCTTATGTTTACATACCAGCTTGTTTCAGGAAGAAAGGAGAACCCAAAAGTAGAAGGCTTAGGTTTTTGGGGTATTCAGGAAATAGCTACAAGTTTCATTTAGGTGGAAGGGAAGTGCAGTATTCTAGGCCTGCAAATTTCGAGAGACATGCCGGTTGGGACAAACTGCATGCAAATAAAGAAGTTTTCTTGAGGTTAGGAAGTTCAAATGAGCCAGAAACACAAACTGAACCAACTCCAGGAAACGGAGGGGTTTCAGTTAAGCCAGAAGCATCCACTAGCAGCAGTGATAGTTCTTCTGATAATGAGACACAATCTAGACCCATTACTACTAGAATGACTGAGGACAAGAGATTTAGCCATAGAACTATAACTCCCAGCACAGAAAGTGAGGATGAAAGAGGCAGATCAGCAGAGTTTATTCCCAGACGTAGTCACAGAGTTAGGAAGCCACCAGATAGGTTTGTTGTGACAAATGCAAAAGCTTGTTTAGCAGTGGAAGAGCCTGAAAGTTTTGAAGAGTTGGAAAGTTTGTCTAGAGAAGAACAGGAAAGATGGATTGATGCAATGGATGATGAGTTTGGTTGTCTGGTAAATAAAGATGTTTTTGAAGTCATTGATAGACCCAAGGACAAGAAAGTAATTGGTTGTAAGTGGGTATACAAAAAGAAAGAAATGCCAGATGGAAGTATTAAGTATAAAGCTAGGTTAGTAGCTAAGGGTTTTGCACAACAGCAGTATGAGAACTATGACAAGACATATTCTCCAACTGCAAAGCCAGAAAGTCTGAGAATGGTTCTGGCTGTAGCAGCAAAAAGAAATTTAGTTGTAGAGCATTTTGACTTTGAAACAGCCTACTTGAATGCTAGTTTAGATGAAGAGATATTTATGGAGCAGCCACAAGGTTTTGAAGAAATTGGTAGTCAGAAAGTTTATAAATTAAAGAAAGCATTGTATGGGTTAAAACAAAGTGCCAGAGCATGGAATTTGTGCATTAATGACGAGTTAGTTAAGCTAGGATACAAAAGGAGCGTTGCAGATGCATGTGTCTATACAAAAGGAGACATAATGTTAGTGATCTATGTAGATGATTTGTGCGTGGCAGTAAAGTCAAGAGATTGAATCAGTAAAAAAAGAGTTGTCTAAAAAGTTTATTTTGAAGGATCTAGGTTTATTAAAGTCTTATTTAGGTATTGGTGTTGAATGGACAGAAGAAGGACATTGTTTGTTAAGCCAGAGAAAGAAAATTGAAAATTTGATTGAAAAGTGTGGATTACAAAATGCTAAAATAGTAAGAACTCCAATGACAATTGGTTTCGTATCTGAAAAAACAACTAGAGATTTTGAAGACAAGACTTTATTCAGGAGCATAATAGGATCTTTACAATTCATATCTTGCCACACCAGACCAGACATTTCATATGCTGTAAATGTATTGTCCAGAAGAGTTAATGATCCAAAAATTGAAGACTGGACAGCAGTAAAACACTTATTGAGATATTTGAAAGGAACTCTAGATAAGAAATTGATAATTAGAAACAGTCATTCAGATTTAGATTGCTATGTAGACAGTTCTTTTGCATCAGAATTAGGAGACAAGAAGTCAGTTACAGGAATGATAATTAAGTACAGTGAAAGTCCAATAGTCTGGAGAAGTAGAAAACAAACTAATGTAGCGTTAAGTACGACGGAAGCAGAATTCGCAGCTTTAAATGAGATAGTAAATGAGGTACAGTGGGTTGAGCAGTTATTAAATGATTTAAATGAAAGTTACAAGATACCAGTAGAAATTCTGGAAGATTCACAGTCATGCATAGCAATGGCTGAAACTGAAAGTTTGAAGAACAGAACAAAATATGTTGGAGTAAGATATCAAAATGTGCGAGACATGGTTCAGAAGGGTAAAATAGAATTGAGATATATAGAAACACAACACAACACAACATAGGAGATTTGTTCACAAAAGCATTGACGGCGGAAAAACATGAAAGACTGACACAAATGGTTGGAATGACTAAGTGACTAAGCAGGAGCAATCAGGAAGATACACAGGTGAAAAAGATAATATAATTAAGAAGCCTTGAGAGCCAAGGACAAAGTTATAGAAGGTATATTGAGAACACCTGTGATAGATTGCAAACACCTGAGACTCATTAAGTGGTCAAGGTAAAGCAAGGGTAGGCAACCTAAGGCCCGGGGGCCGGATGTGGCCCCCCCGAGGCCTTTGGACCGGCCCCAGGCTGGTCTTGCCACCGCTGCCGCCGCCGCCACCCGCCATGATGATATTGATTACTGTTCTTATTACTTGTTCTTGGGGTTTTCTTGGCAAAATCTCCACAGGGGTTTTGCCATGGCTTTTCTGGGGCTGAGAGAGTGTGCATGCATACTTTTTATTTTTATTTTTTATTTTTTATTTTTTTAATATTTATTTATTTATTTATTTATTTATGGTGCTTCGGCCCCCCAATTGTCTGAGGAACAGCAACCCGGCCCACGGCTCAAAAAGGTTGCCTACCCCTGAGGTAAAGTGATGAAACACTTGGGTTGGTCTTAGGTATGGGATGATCTATGTGGATCAATCAAGATGTATGTACACACCCACTGGGTGGAAACTGACTGGTGGGTGGTGTCTAACAAGGGCTATAAATTGCAATGTTCGCCAGTGCATATTGTGGAGTAGTTTTGGAGATATTGTGAAGTGTAGAGATTGTGATTTGTAGGGCATATAGTATTTATGTATATAGTAGAATAAAGTAGATCTTTTATATAAGACTACTGAGTTGTCTGGTGTCTTGAGGGAAGATACAAGAGCCAGAAGAATCCTGGAGAAGTTTGGAGACATCTCAGGAAGAAGAGTGAGAAGGCTTGGAGAGTTTGTCAGGGTCTTCAGCCTATTCTCTGAAACTCTGCTGCTTGGGAAAGAAGCATCAACCACTGATCAAAGCTGGTCAGCTCTGCTGCATAACAAGGTGGTGAGTTAGAGCCAGAGGTGAAGAGCTACAACTCCCATCATCCCTGACATCATCCTCTATGCAGGAATACACCATCAAAGCAGTCCTGACAGATGTCCATCCAGCCTCTGTTTAGAAAGCCACAAAAGCCATGTTTAAATATTTGAAGGGATGTCATATTGAGAATGGAGCAAGGTGATTTATTTACTTATTTATTTTGCTGGTCCAGAGACTAGGCCCCAGAGCAATGGATTCAAGCTACAGGAAAAGAGAGCCCATTTAAACATTAAGAAAAACTTACTGATTATAAGAGCTGTTCAACAGTGGAACACGCAGCTGCCTTGGAGAGTGATCATGTCTCCTTCTTTGGAAGTTTTTAAACAGAGGCTGGATGGCCATCTGTCAGGACGGGTTGGACTGGATGGCCCTTGGGATCTCTTCGAACTCTGTGATTCTATGTTTCTCCAAAGAATTAGACTCCACCACCTTCCAAAGCAGCGTATTCCACTGTCAAACAGCTCTTACCATCAAGAATTTCTTCCTAGTGTTTAGGTTGAATCTTTTTTCCCCCGAGGTTTGACTCACTTGCTCTGTGTTCTAGTCTCTGAAGCAGACTGAGAGAAGGTTTCTATATGGCATAAAGGAAGAAAAGGTATGTGAGTAAATATATATATGGGATGGGAGGGTGACTGTGGAAGCAAGAGACAGTGAAAAACCACATTTGCATGCCTCCCGCTCCATGGACTTTTGAGCCTCACTCAGGGAGCAACAGTGCAAGACAGTGGGTGGTCTATGATCAGATCTTCAGCACTTTCTTAAATTTCTCATTGCTGAAACAGACTTTCCTCTGCCCCTTCATGAGTGAAACTAGGAGGCAAACATCTCCCCATCAGAAAAGGCTTACTGCAAATAAAGGCAGGGAAGAAATACCCACTTGTTCTTCTGCATGAGTTCTGGGGTTTCCATAAGCAGAGCTTTGAAAAGTTACTTTTTAGAACTATCACTCCCAGAATGCTTTAGCTATGGTACAAAGGAGGCAAGCGATTCATGCAGAGCTGTAACAAGCAGACCCTTCTGAACATTTAAAAAAGATTTAATGGGCCAACTTTCCCGTGATCACACAAAGAAGGCTGGAGTACCTTGTGATGTATGTTGTTTTGCCTTCAAGTCATTTCTGACTTCCTCCACCGGGTAACCTTGGGCAAGTCACATGCTCTCAGCCTCAGGGGAAGGCAATGTCAAGCCTCCAGTTAACAAACCTTGCCAAGAAAACCCCATGATAAGTTTGTCTTAGTGTCACCGTAAGTCGAAAACAACTTGGAGGCACACAACAACATAATTGTATATTCTTGCATGGCAGGAATTGTGTATGCCATTCATGGCATGGCATGAATGAGCAAAATACGACAGCCTCAGTTTAGTCATTTTGACGTCTAGTGAGAATTCAAGCCTTAATTGCTATAGGAGCCATTCATTGGATCATGTCTTTTTAGCAATTTATGGTATGTGTAGAACTCTCTTCCAGTACCCCATTTCAAATGAGTTAATTCTCTCCTTGTCAGTTTTTTGCACTGTTCAGCCATACACAGAAATCGCATGGATGAGTCTGGTATTTAATTATATATCTTTACACTTGAAGATCTCATCTTGTTCCTTCATCTCTTCCAAGTCTTAGCCTTCTTCTGACTTCTAACTGCAGTCTCCAGCCAAATAGTAAACGGTGAACTATTTTGATGGTTTCATCACCTGCTTTAAGATTACGCAAATCTTTAAATTGGTGTTGCTGGGCTGCAGTTCCCATTATCTGTCAGCATTAGCTATGCAAGCTAGGGCTAAATGGAGATGCAGCCCAACAACATCTTACAAAATGACTTGTTCCTCATCCCTGTCCAGCACTGCTCTACAGAAAGCCATGACATTCCACTTTTGTCCTGCAACATTGTGTACTGGGTCAAACTTTTCAGACTGTTCTGTTTGTTCCATCTGAAATAAGATGTTTATCATATGTGTTCCTACATAGCAGGGGGTTGGACTGGATGGCCCTTGTGGTCTCTTCCAACTTTATGATCCCTGACTTGTACCCTGTTAGCTCTAGTTTCATATTCTCCCTCCTAGTCCTTCAAGTCTTAGTCCTTCAAGTGAAGATCTAAACATTCCTTCAAGTGAAGATCTAAAACACCACTCATCCTGTAGCCCACTATTAGAAGTGGGGACCGCATGTGTATTTTTGCTTATTGGATATCCTTATACACCATTATTTAGGGGGAAATGTATATCTGGGCTCTACTTGGAACTGTGTACAAGGGGAACAAGATCGGAAAGAAAAAAGAGTCATTCCTATTGACTAAAGCAGAATTCTTTAGCCCACTGTGCAACTCAGGTCCAAAGCACACTGCAGAAATAATCCAGTTTCAGACCACTTTTAACTGCCCTAACTCAATGCTCAGAAATTCTGGGAACTGTAGTTTTGTGGAGACATTTATTTAGCCTTTTCTCTCAGAGAGCTCTGGTGCCACAATAAACTACAGTTCCCAGAATTCCCCAGCACTGAGCCAGGGCAGTTAAAGTGGTCTCAAACTGGATTATTTCTGCAGTGTGTTTTGGACCTCAGTTGCTGCACCTCTTTCTGTTATGGCTTGGGGAGGTGGCAGAGATTGGAATAATTAAGTTTTTGGGCAGGAATTGCCAAAAGGCTCTAGTCTAGACAAATGAAGTGCAAAAATGTGAATTTAATGGGTACAATTTTTTAAAATAAATTTGCTATCAATGGTGACTGGTTGCTCCCATGACACTGGGGCTGTGAATCTGCTTCTGGTTTAAGTCCAAACTTCAAAGGGACTGTATTAGGACTAGACTAGCAACTGTCACCCAGAGGGCATAGACTATGGAATGACTTAGCCACCCTGAGTCCCAGTTTTGGAACAAAGGCAGGATATAAACAAATATAATAAATAAATAAATAACCTTCCAGGACAGATCTGACAGCTAAATATGCTGTCTGAATTTAAAATAATATTAAAGACCTATCTCTTCCAGCAGGCCTACCCAGTCAATTATGAACTATGAAACTTAAATTAAGATATTTTAATTATGCTGGATGATTTTTTTTAAATAATGTGTCCTATCTTTATGTGTTTGAATATATTTTAACAGTGTTTTTATAGTGCTGAAATGATTTTGTGTGGTTTGATCTATGTTGTACCCCACATCGAGCCTTAAGGAGAAGCAGGTAAGAAATAAATGGTGGTGGTTGTTGGATTCTGCCAGTCAAGGGAGCAGAACCATTCACGTTCCCCATAACAACAACAACAACATCAACAACAACAGCAAAAGCCCAGCTTAGAGCTTCAGTTATTTCTGCAGAAGTAAAGCAGCATGCCTGAGGCAGAAAATTTAGGGTGTCATAAAAGGGTGCCAAACCATTAACTATTCACATTATTGATGATGATGATGATGATGATGATGATGATGATGATGATGATGATTTATATCCCTACCCCACCTTTTCCCCACATTGGGACTCAAAATTACTTATAATAATTAAAAACATTGTTAAAAATCCACAAAACACCAAAGTTAAAAGACAATTAAAAAATAAAACCAGGTTAAAACATGCATCATTAATACACACACACACATACCCAGCACAAGGATTAGCAATATCCAGCACACTATGTAAGACGGGCCTTATAAATTCTTTCTTCAAATGCCTGTTGGAATAGAAATGTCCTTGCTTGTCTGCAAAAAGAAACTAGGGAGGGTGCCAGTCTAACTTTTATGGGAAAAGAGTTCCAGTGCCTGGTAGCAGTCACTGAGATGGTCCTAACTTTCTCTTGTGTTCCTGTTGTTATTATTACAGTATTTTTATTGATGGAAGGAGTTGCTTCTGGAATTTAGTATCTTGTGTGCCAAAATAACTTAGCAAGCTCAGTGCACCTTGACTTGGGTGATTGGGCAAGAAGAAGGTTGCCTTTTTGCTACTTTACCTTACACAATAAAATACTTCTGGCCAGTCCTGCTTTGGAGCAAAACTCTCCATGGGTATTCACAAGATGCACAAACTGGAAGCAACTCTTCTTTTACATGGTGTGTGGCAGCTCCCTTCCTATGGGCTCACTCTTTGTTTCTGACTTTGGGAAGGCAAGGCAGACATTTTTTTTTATTGAAAAGACAACATATCATACAATTAAAGGCAAAAACACAGTATTTACATATAATGACAACTTCTCGAAATAAGAACTCACATTTATGCCGAACACCTAAATTTCACTTGAACTGACATACTTCTATAATTATTTGTATATCCTATCTATATGTTGTTATATCTTATGTTGCTTACCAACTTCCATTCTTTATTTTTGCGTTCATTTATTTTTTCCCTTTTATCTCAAAGCTTTATTGTAAGTTGTCATCTTCCCTATATCTCGTCTTATCCTGCACATTGAGTCTATTTAAATCCCAATTATGATATAATTATAACGTTGATATTTATTTTGTTGCTTTTTTTAATATAATTCTAAAGGTTCATTTGGGAAGGAAAAAACCCCCGCATAAGATGGAAAATTTTGGTTGAGAAAAAAGAAAATGGCGGCTGTGGGGTGCCAGATTTAGAGTTATACTTTCAGGCTAGCGCCTTAGTATGGATCCAGGATTGGGTGAGATTAAAAGATAAAAGATTGCTTAACTTGGAGGGCCATGATCTTAGGTTTGGATGGCACGCGTACCTATGGTACAATAAACAAGAGGTGCACCACAAGTTTACTCACCACATACTAAGAAGAGTCCTTATAAAGACATGGGACAGCGTTAAAGTAAAATTTTATCGAGGAATACCTGGATGGATGTCTCCCCAGGAGGCCATGATGAGCAGGTTTAAATCCATTAAAACATGGATAAGATATGAAGATATTTTAATACAGGACAAAGGAAATGGAAATATGGAATTAAAAGATCTGGATACTATTAAGGGGATTGACTTAAGCATCACATGGTTTCAATACCATCAGTTGCAAAGCATATTCAAATCTGATAGTACATTTCAGTCTGCTATAATAAAAATAACAAAAGGAACCATGCAGCACCTTAAACAAAATTAACATGCTTTCCTTGGCATAAGCTTCCATGGACTGCAGCTGACTCTATCAGATGCACAGTGGTAGCTAGTGATTTCCAAGTCAGTAGGGTAGTGAATCCACTCTGAGTTTTAATGCAAACTGTAAAGTTGCTATCCCAGGTGTGAAATCCTATCCAAAAATAGCTTCAGCATCTCATCTCAGATAGTTCTTTTAAACCTCAGAGGTAAAACCTGGGGTGGATTTACAGCCCCACTGTCACAGAAGTCCCCATCTGCTGCTGCAGATGCATGAGAACCCATCAGAACTTTGGTGCAGTGTATATGACTATTAGGCTGGGGGCGGGGGTGGCATAGAGTCCACCTCAAAAATCCCCAAGAAATAATCCAGAGAATTAAAGATGCTCTACCGTTCTACAACAAACTACCTCCAGCCCTGAGAAAAGGAGGAGGAAGAGGAGGAGGAGGAGGAGGAAAACACTTAATGTGATACTTACTGGTTCACAGGAGCACACCACACAATGCATGATGCCAAAGGGATCCCCCAAATCAGGATGCCAAGTATCCTCCAAGGCATAGAATCTGCCTCCAAAAGAGCAGCCTGCAAGGGCAAAATGGTCATGAATATTCCTGAAAACTCCATATCACACCAAGTCAGACCGTTGGTCTATCTTGCCTAGTATAGACCAGCAGAAGCTATCTGGCTGGCAGAGATCTTCTTCCCCCAACCTGCTGCGTGAGATCCTTTTCAACAGAGATGCTATTTATTAAACCTGAGACCTTCTGCACATAATCTTAACAATCTTCTAGCATCCTACTGTGCTATTCTGATGCACAGGGATGGAAGAAGCTGCCTTATATCAGGTCAAATTGCTTATATGATCTGCACTGGCAGCTCCCTGGGATCTCTACTGAGGGCTTTTCACTGGTGCTTAAAATTATTGTTTAAAAAACCTGGAGACACCAGGGACAACAACAACTAACTATTATTATTATTATTATTATTGCTGCATGCAATATGTGAGTTCATTCCACTGTGGATAAGGTGAATGCCTTTACTTCTCCATCTTATCTGCAGACCCTACCCCACATAAAACATCCCCCTGAAGCCATGGGAGCTCTGTCCTGCAGGCTGTGACACCAACATTTTAATCCCCACTTTACCCTTCAAAGTAGTTTTCATATGAAGCAACAGTGATCACAAGAGAGTGCTTTTGGCCACACACAAAGTGCATCCCCCCCATGATGAAATGCTGTGCCCCACATCTGGAATTAGGAGTGGCTGTCTTATAAGAAGCAGAGGAATCTCATGCATGCTCATGCAGTAGTCAGTCCTATTCAAATTACAAGACAAGAGATTCTACCTAAATATTAGGATGAATTTCTTTACTGTAAGAACTGTTCAGCAGTGGAATAGACTGCCCTGGAGACTGGATTGCAAGAAAAGAATTTCTACTTAAACTTCAGGAAGAACTTCTTTACTGCAAGAGGTCTTCTAGAATGGAATAGACTGCCTGGGAGAGTAGTGGACTCTCCTTCTTTGGAGATCTTTAAACAGTTAGATTGACATTTGTGTAAAAAATGAGCCAGAGTGCTGTAGCATTTGAATGTTGGATTGGGATTCTGGAGACCAGGACTCAAATCCTTGCTCAGCTGTAGAAACCCACTGGGTGACCTTGGGCAAGTCACACTCTCTCAGCCTCAGAGGAAGGCCAAGGCCAAGCCTCTCCGAACAAATCTTGCCCCCAAAGACCCATAATAGGGCCACCTTAGGGTCACCATAAGTCAGAAGCTATTTGAGGGTACACAACAATTACAACATAATTGTGTATGGCATAATTCATGCGTGGCAGGGGTTGGACTAAATAGCCTTTGCGGACCCTTCCAATCTAAAATTCTATTATTCTATTTTGTTCACTAAGGTTTATTTCCAAGTAAGTGTGTCCAGGATTGCAGCCTTAGGTCCCAGCATTTCAGGTTTTCAAGTATAGTGAACCACATTCTCCATCTCACACTTCCAATGTATGCACATAATAAATCAATCTAAAACTATGCTTCTAAGTTGCCCTCAAATTATATACCCTCCAGTGTAATGCAATGGTTTGAGGGTTGCATTATGGTTTTGGAGACCAGGGTTCGAATCTCCACTTGGCCACAGAATTCCCCTGGGTGACTTTGAGCAAGCCACAGTCTCTCAGCCTCAGAGGAGGGCAATGACAACCCCCCTCTGAATAATCTTGCCAGGAAAACCCTGTAATAGTGTCGCCATAAGTTGGAAATGACTTGAAGGCAAACAACCCCACAAGAAGCCGTAGCAGCCTATGACCTGTTTCCAACTTGAACCATACTCCCAACTCGAACCGACCCACCAAATCAACTGTTTTTAAATGATAGTGCAACATTTATTTATGTAAATCCCATTGATTCAATAGGTACATTCTAGCATGAAAGCTTGATATGACTCAGGCCCCCATGTCATGTTAGCACGCCCCTGTGTATATGACTATTCACAATGCCATCAAATTATAGATAAAGGAAGGATGAGCAAAGTCTCTGCCCTGAGGAGCTTCCCTATCCACAATTCCAAGCAAGGAAAGGCAGGAAGGTGAACTGAAATAAGTTGATAAAGATGAGAATCAAATAGGAAATATGCTGTGCTCAGTTTTCACATCCCTCCTAACTCTGAATCTCTAAAATCATCATCATAATGAGAATATATCAGTATTAGAATATGATTAAAAATCTTCCTCTATATTCCCTGAGTCCTTTTTCCTAAGTGTTGATCCATCAGAAATCATTATTTGATTGTAAAGAAAGGGAATTTGATTGTAAAGAAAAGGAATTCATCACATGCTCAGAGAAGCATTCATTCTCTCACTTATTCACCAGATGCTGGATTTAGCCCAAGCGCTAGATACATTTTTTTAAAGGTTCCTTTATTGGTGTCGCCATTATGATGATCTTCTTACTGCTTTGTTTTAACATTAGTTTAAAAACTAATCCCCAGTATCATGGGGCTGATGCACTGATGCAGTCTAGGAAAGCTCACACTGCAGTAAAATGGTTGATCTTTAAGGTGCCAGAGGAGTCTTTTGAGACAAAATTGTGTGCCTCGCATCGTGAGCGTCTTTGGGAAGACTGCCATGTTGAGAGACAGCTAAAATGAAATAATTATAATAAGTGGAAATGGATGAAGGAGAGGGGGTGAAGGCAAGGGCTATGCTTCAAATGCATCCCCCCCAAAATTTCGCGTCTCCTCCTGTCCCACAGCAATCCAGAGTTTGGGAAAATTTCTTTTTTGCAGTATGACTCCCAGATGTCCCCAATGGAGTTGTAGCCCAAAAAAGTAACTTTCCCAAGCTTTGCACAGCTCCATAGTTTTAGAACCAAATGTAATATCATTGGGTGAGATATCAGGGAATTAGTTCCGGCAAACAGGGCTAGTAAGACATTGTTCCATCAATACACTTTTCCATTGACATGTAATTTGTCTCTGGTACCATCTACCTCTATCTGCATAAGGACATCCCTCTCTCCCTTTCTCATTCTACCTCTGTCTCTGCCTTCCCCTGAGGCTGAGAGAGTGTGACATGCCCAGGGTCACTCAAGTGGGTTTCATGGCCAAGCTGGGAATCAAAGCCTGGTCTCCAGAGTTGTAGTCCAACACTCAAACCAGGCTAGCTACAGCAAAATGAGGGCTTCCCCCCACTAATAAAATAAAATAAAATAAAATAAAATAAGAATTCTACTTCCCAAATGAAATTTTTCTTCTTTCCTCAAATTTCTAGCACTGCAGAACTTCAAATTTCAGAAACAAGAGTTGAAGCCTCCAAAGAGAAGTATGCAAAAGGATCTTGGTGCACCTTTGAGACTCACTGAAAGAAAGAAGCTGGAAGCCTGAGTTTTCACAGACTTGAGCCTACTTCCTCAGATGCATCTGAGATTGAGATGCTTCTTTCTTTCGGTCAGTCTCAAAGATGCTCCCCAATCCCTTTGCATACTGATTTTCCGGACTGACACCTTGGAACCCAAAGAGAAAACTCAGGCAAAGTTCCCAAGGGGATGCCAACCCAGCAAATGCAAGACTTCCAGGCGTACCAAGGATTTCCAAAATCTCCCTCTCTTGCAATGCTAGAAATTTGGAGAATGGGGTGAAAAAAAATCCACAGGGTGGGTCAGATTTAGAATGCCCTTTTTTGGGGACATACTAAAACAAATGACAGTACTTGCCCATAGGAAAACCATACCTGCCCACTGGGAAACACTGCAGAAAACTTGCCCATAGGGAAACACTGGAGGCTAATTGCTCAGAGAGAAACATAGGGGAATACTCACCTATAGAGAAACATTGGCCACTATTTGCCCATATAGAAACATTGGAGACTAGTTGTCCATAGGAAAGATGGGGCATATTTGCCAATAGGGAAACATAGGGGAATAGTTGTTCATAGAGAAACAAAGGGGGATACTTGCCCATAGAGAATCATTGGGGGATATTAGCCCATAGGGAAAGATTGGTCCATAGGGAAACATTGGAGACCAGTTGCCTTACTCATAGGAACTGGTCTCCATTGGATGCAATGCTTAAAGCCTTGCCCATAGGGAAACACAGGGGAATACTTGCCTATAGTTGCCCATGGGAAAATAGTGGAGACCTGTAGGGAAAAATAGGAGAATACTTGCCCATAGGCAACTATTCCTCCACGTATTACTATGAGCAAATACCCTCCGATCTTTCCCTATGGGCCATATTCCCCTATGTTTCCCTATAGGCAAATATACCCTTATCTTTCCTATGGGCAAATATGCCCTTAATCTTTCCCTATGGGCCAGTATTCCCCTATGTCTCCCCATGGGCAAATATGCCCTTATCTTTCCTATGGGCAAATATCCTCCAATCTTTCCCTATGGGCCAGTATTCCCCTATGTCTCCCTATGGGCAAATATGCCCTTAATCTTTCCTATGGGCCAGTATTCCCCTATGTCTCCCTATGGGCAAATATGCCCTTAATCTTTCCTATGGGCAAATATGCCCTTAATCTTTCCCTATGGGCCAGTATTCCCCTATGTCTCCCCATGGGCAAATATGCCCTTATCTTTCCTATGGGCAAATATCCTCCAATCTTTCCCTATGGGCCAGTATTCCCCTATGTCTCCCTATGGGCAAATATGCCCTTAATCTTTCCTATGGGCCAGTATTCCCCTATGTCTCCCTATGGGCAAATATGCCCTTAATCTTTCCTATGGGCAAATATGCCCTTAATCTTTCCCTATGGGCCAGTATTCCCCTATGTCTCCCCATGGGCAAATATGCCCTTATCTTTCCTATGGGCAAATATCCTCCAATCTTTCCCTATGGGCCAGTATTCCCCTATGTTTCCCTATGGGCAAATATGCCCTTAATCTTTCCTATGGGCCAGTATTCCCCTATGTCTCCCTATGGGCAAATATGCCCTTATCTTTCCTATGGGCAAATATCCTCCAATCTTTCCCTATGGGCCAGTATTCCCCTATGTCTCCCTATGGGCAAATATGCCCTTAATCTTTCCTATGGGCCAGTATTCCCCTATGTCTCCCTATGGGCAAATATGCCCTTATCTTTCCTATGGGCAAATATCCTCCAATCTTTCCCTCTGGGCCAGTATGTCTCCCTATGGGCAAGTATCCCCCAACCTTTCCCTATGGGCAAGCCCTGCCACCGGTGCCCCCTTCCTCTGCCCCCTGGCTCCCTCTCCCTCTCCCTCGGTACCTGGTGTCCCTTTGGGGGCCAGAAGCGGGTCCGAGGACTCTGGCTGGATGGGCAGGAGGGCTTTGGGGGCACGGGGCACCGCGGAGCCCTGGCTGGGCCAAGGGAAGGCGAGGAGGAGGAGGCTGAGGAAGAGGAAGAGGAAGAGGAAGAGGAGGGGAGCCTGCGTCGGACCAGGCAGGAGGCTCATGGCAGCAGCAGCAGCGGAGGCAGCCTTGGCAGGCGATGCCCAAGAAGAGGCAGAAGGAGGAGCAGCCTGGGCACGGTCACCGGGGTGCCCTCTGCTCCATCCCGGAGTCCAGGCGGGTTTTATAGGCTCCGGCAGGGTCCCAGGGGGGCGGAGGGGGCATTTTGGGGGGCAGATGCCAAGCCCAGCGGGGGGCCGGAGAGGGAGGGAAAGGAGGAGGAGGAGGAGGTAGACCGGGACCCCCCGGGACGGGACTCCGGTCCAGCTTCGCCTTTGCCCCGGGAAGAAGAGCGGAGGAAGAGAGGACCGGACCAGGCTCCGGAGAGGAAAGCTCCGCCCGAGAAGGCATCGGGAAGGGAGGGACGGAGGGAGGGAGGGGAGGCAGCCCAGCAGCCGAGCGAGTTGGGAGGGATCCCCAAAGGTCATCCAATCCAACCCCCATTCTGCCCACTCCAAGGAACCCTCCCTGGGACAGCCTCTGCTTGAGCAACCTCCAAAGGAGGAGGCGCCACCACTCTTTCTCGAAGGGAAGTACTAAAACAAATGACAGCACTTGCCCATAGGGAATCATAGGGGAATACTTGCCCATATGCAATTATAAGGGAATGCTTGCCCATAGGGAATCATAGGAGAATACTTGCCCATATGCAATTATAAGGGAATGCTTGCCCATAGGGAATCATAGGAGAATACTTGCCCATATGCAATTATAAGGGAATGCTTGCCCATAGGGAATTATTGGAGTATGCTCGCCCATAGGGAATCATAGGGGAATACTTGCCCATAGGGAATCATAGGGGGAATACTTGCCCATAGGGAATCATAAGGGAATGCTTGCCCATAGGGAATCATAGGAGAATGCCTCCCCATAGGGAATCATAGGGGAATACTTGCCCATAGGGAATCATAGGGGAATACTTGCCCATAGAGAATCATAGGGGAATACTTGCCCATAGGGAATCATAAGGGAATACTTGCCCATAGAGAATCATAGGGGAATGCTTGCCCATAGGGAATTATTGGAGTATGCTTCCCCATAGGGAATCATAGGGGGAATGCTTAAAGGTAAAGGTACAGGTATTCCCCATTGACATGGTTGCCAAGTCCTGTCCAACCATAAGGGGTGGTGCTCATCTCTGTTACTAAGCCGAAGAGCCAGCATTGTCAGAGACTACTCTGTGGCCAGCATGATTTCACAGAACACCGTCTACCTTCCCACTGAAGTGGTACCTATTTATCTACTTGCATTTGCATGCTTTTGAACTGCTAAGTTGGCAGAAACTGGGACTAGTGACAGGAGCTCACCCCATCATGCCGCACTTGGGCCTCAAACTGCCAACCTGCCAATCTTGCAATCAACAGAGTCAGGCGTCTTAGCCACTTGAGCCACTGCATTCCAAGGGGAATGCTTGCCCATAGGGAATCATAAGGGAATGCTTGCCCATAGAGAATCATTGGAGAATACTTGCCTATAGGGAATCATTGGAAAATGCTTGCCCATAGGGAATCATAGGGGAATACTAGTATTCCCCAATTATTCCTTATGGGCCAGCATTCTCCAATGATTCCTTATGGGCAAGTATTTCCCTGTGATTCTCTATGGGCAAGTATGGTTTCCCTATGGGCAAGCACTGTCATTTGTTTTAGTATGCTCCCTCTCTGAGGCAACATTTTTCTACTGTCCCTGTCACGAATTCTGGATTCCCAAACTTCAGTCTTCCAGGTATTTTGGACTTCAACTCCCAGAAGCCACAGCCTACTTGGCCCAAAGTCAGGAATTCTAGGAAACCAAGTCCAAAACATCTGGAGAACCAGTGTTTGGGGAATCCGAAGGCAAAGATTCCCAAATGGTGGCCTTCCAAATGTTTTGGACGTTGGCTCCCAGAATCCCAGACAATTAGCCAAGACGACTGAGGCTTCAGTGAGCTGAAGTCCAAAAATACCTGGGAGACTAGTTTGGGGGAACCACTGCATCTCTTTCCCTGTAGTTTGCATCCCTTGCTCCAGGTCTTAGTATAAAACAGCAGAAAACAAGCTTGCTCCCTCCTCAATAGGACATCCCTTCCAATATTGAAACAGGGCTATTGTGTCGCCTGGAGAGCCAGTGCGGCATAGTGGTTTGAGTGCTGGACTAAGACTCTGGAGACCAGAGTTCAATTCCCAGCTTGGCCATGAAACCCACTGGGTGTCCTTGGGCAAGTCAGACTCTCTCAGGCTCAGGGGGTCCATGGCAAACCTCCTCTGAAGAAATCTTGTCAAGAAAGCCCTATGATTGGTTCGCCTTAAGTCAGAAAGAACTTGAAGGCACACAACAACAACAACAACAACAACAACAACATGTGTGCTACCTGGAGCACCAGTGTAATGTACTGGTTTGAGCATTGGATGATGACTCTGGAGAATCCCAGCTTGGCCATGGAAACGCACTGGGTGATCTTGGGCTAGTCACACTCTCTCAGTCTCAGAAGATGACAATGGCAACCCTCTTCTGAAGAAACGTGCCAAGAAAACCCCATAATAGGTTTGTTTTAGGGTCTCCATAAGTCGGAAATGACTTGAAGGCACACAGCAACAACAACAATTGTGTTACCCCTTAACCTTCTCTTCTCCAGGCTAAACATACCCAGCTCCCTCAGATGGTCCTCACAGGGCTTGGTGGTTTCCAGATCTTTCATCATTTTGATCACCCTCCTCTGGACATGTTCCAGCTGATCCACATCCTTCTTGAATTGTGGTGCCCAGAACTGGACACAGTATTCCAAGCAAGGCCTGATCAAAGCAGAATGGAGTGGGGCTATTACTTTCCTCAATCTCCTACTTATGGAAATCGTTCAAAAAAAGTGGAACTGCTCCGAGCCATCTCTCTCTCTCTCTAAATAAATAAATAAATAAATAAATTTTATTGCATATAAAAAAGACACATATAGACTACACATACTACATTCTACATACAATCCATCATTCATTACTTGTAATTGAGTGTTATGGTTAATTGTTCTCAAATATAATCTAGTCACTCTTATACCTAAATATCCAAATATTAGTCCCTAACTGTTAATACAACAAAATGCAAAAACAAAAAAGACAGTTAAGATGATGATGATGGTGGTGATGTGTGTGTGTTCCTATAACACATCTTCTCTTGATTCTATAATTGGTTGTATATCAGTATTGTAAATTAAATGGTTCCAATTAATTTATATTTAGATTAATTCTCTCTCTCTCTCTCTCTCTCTCTCTCGTTTGGTCTTTCTCCCCACCCTCCGCAATTACAGCCTGCCATAGAAAGATCCATATCCTTCCTGCCACGTGAATCGTAGCCATGTGGGAATGTAGTTGCATCTACTTTGGATCCCCACTTCTCCCTATTCTTCTGGCTCTTTTCTCTTCGTAAGGCATGGCCAACATCATATAGGGCTGCCCAAGGAAGAGCAGCAAATGTTAAAATCAAGGGACGCAGTAAGTGAGGACAGCCCAAGTTATTTTGCTCCAGGAGTATGGGATTATTTGTCTGTTTATTTATTGCACTTCTAGCTTGCCTTTCTCCCAAAATGGGATCCAAGGTGGCTTACAATAAGGTTAAAAAAGGTCCAACTGAAACATTAATGTACAAAAGTTAAAAAGGAATGAAACACCAGCATCATTTAAAAACATGATTAGAAACAGCCAAAGCACTTAAGACATATTTAAAACACAATTTCAATAAAAGATTTATATGTTGTTGTTGTTGCTGTTTGCCTTCTGGTTTACGGCAACCCTAAATTCTGGGTTTTGTACTTTTCTGAGATATTTACCCTTCTCCGTCGGAGAGCCACCACAAATTACATATCCCAGGATTCTATAGGATGGAGCCATAACAGTTAAAGTGGTGTCAAGCTGCATTAATTCTGCAGTATGGCAGCAGCCTAAGTCCTTGATCATTTCAAGTGGTAGGATGATTCTTCCAAGCTGACATGGATTATGGAGGTGGACTAAAGAACCATGATCCTCATCCAGCACAGCCACACTGGCTGGTGTTAAGGGAATTGTAATCCAGTACATCTAGAGGATGCCTGGTTAGGAAAGAGACAGTGTTTGCTACCCACTGCTCATTTCCAATTTCCTTCCAGGCTTAGTTTATCTATGGAGGTACTAAAATTGCTTGGGCTCCTCTCATTGCAAGTCAATACTTATCACCACCGCAGGAGCGTTGAAAGAGATAATTTACTAGTGGATTCCTTTATATCTCTTACTATTGATAAAGGGTTAATGACTTTTGGGGAATATAGGATAGAAATGAACTAACTCCCAATTCCCAAGGTCTAAATTTAGCTAGGAGTCTCAACTGGAGAAAAGCCATCAAACTGATAGGGTTTACATTGAGTACCATTACACAACTGGCGGGCTGACAGCTCTTCCACACTGCAGAATAAAGCAGTTTGGCACCACTTTAACTGTCGTGGCTCCATCCTGTGGAATCCTGGGATTAGTTTGGTGATGCATTCAGCCTAGTCTATCTGAGAGCTCTGTGCCTCACCACCTACAAATCCCAGGATTGTGTAGGATAGAATCATGGCAGTTAAAGTCATGTCAAACTACTTAATTTCTGCAGTGTGGATACACCTTGTGGCTGCCCTCATTGGAAGGAGCAATTGGATTTCAACCCAAAGACACATTAAGTTTGTTTTGTCTTATGCTCTATGTTTCCACTTCTTCATCTGCTTCACAGATCTTCCCCAATGAGAAGCCTGCGTTTGAAATTTTGTAGCTTTGCAAGGGATCCCTTGAGTTGACAATCTCAGGGTAACACTGGAAAAGGACAGAGATGCTGACAAGGAAATGCTAATGCTGCCTAGAATCATAGAATCAAGAGTTGGAAGAGACCACAAGGGCCATCCAGTCCAACCCCCTGCCATGCAGGAACTCCCAATCAAAGCATAGAAGGTCCAATAGCATCCAGAAAGTCATAACAGGAGAAGAAGATGGTTATACTGTCCAGAACATCCTAACAGGAGAAGAGGTTCAGATTGGAATGCTTCCTGGAAGGTCCTAATGGGACAAGTTGTTATGATGGAGATGTTGTCCAGAAGGTCCTAATGGTAGTGTCACCTCATCAGCAGAAATTTGGAGAGAGGCTGTCCATCCTCCTGCAGAACGATATGCAGAATTCCCGCTGATTCCAACACCTGCAAGCAAGGACAGTGATGATTTGTTTCCAATTGAGCTATCTTTGTGAGGGGAAATGACTAAGGGAAGAAGTGGTCCAGAGCTCAGTGCAGAGGACCTACTTTGCATCTCAGGTAGGGCTGTTTCCCCTATCTGAAACTCTAGAGTTGAGTTGCTAATCCAGAGTTAGAGACACTGGAATCTAATAGCAACATAGATAGTCTGGTCTCGTGCCTTTCTTATTATGGGCCGTGACCATGGCTCAGAGGCAGAATATATCATCTGCAGAAGGTCCTAGCTTCAGTCTTTGGTATCTTCAGAAAAATACCTCATCTGAATCATGGAGATCAACAGCTGGTCAGTGTAGATCAGTGATGGGGAAGGTGTGGCTTTCCAGTTATTGAGCTGTAACTCCCTCTAGTTCTAGCCAAAAAAGCTAATGAGAAAGACTTATGGGAGTTGCAGTCCAACCATATCTGGAGGGCTACACACACTCTTTTCCTGCTGTGGACAACATGGGATTAGGCGGTCCAACGGTCTGAAAAGAGGTTGGAGATTCTGGCAGATGTTGTCCAAAACAAGTCACTTTTTTCAATGCTTTGGTTATGCATTAGACAGTTCCACATGTTCCTGAAATGGGGGCGGGGGGGGGGGGGCAAAGGAATGTAGCAAGAGATTATATGACCATTGTGGCAACGAGGAGCTGTTTCTCACTTTCTCACAGTACTAGAACTTTGGATTGCCTGATGGAGCCGATAACAGATTTAGCTCTGGCAGAAAACATAACTTCATGCAACACATAGTTCTCTGCCATAAGAAGTTGCAGTGCCACTATTTGTGATGGATTTTGGTTTTTGCTTATTTTAAGGCTTGGCTAAATTCACAGAGGTGGAGAAAGGAGCATGTTAATAACTTCTAGCCATGACAGCTAAATGGAACTGTGAATTTGGATAAACAAAACGGGAGAGCCAAGACCTCTGGGCTCTTGCTTGTAAACTTCCCAGAAGCCTTGTCTGGAACACCAAACTTGATCCCATCTCAGAGGGACTACAGCTCCCAGAATCCCCAGCCAATGGCTGAGGATTCTGGGAGCTATCAACCAAAAGGGACCATTTCAAAGCACTGGCACCCATACTGGCTTTAAGATATTTGCCCTTTTTAGAGTAATTTTTTTTTAATTGAACGATTTGGTGCCAAATGAACTTCTGGACTGTAATATGTGAAGTCATTAGGGTTTCACACCAGAACAATAAAGCTCATAACAGGAAGCCGGAGCATTAGGACACTGAACTCTGTGTTGGCATATGGCCAGAGACTCTGGTTCAGCATTGAGAAACCTGGAACCCACCAGATGCTGATGGAGTTCAACAACTATCATGCCTCATCCTCAGCTGGGGCAGATGGGAGAAATGGGAATTGGAGTCCAACAGCTTCTGGGATGGTCATAAATTCCACAGCCTCAGCAGCTCCTTCATAGCAATTGATGGCATCATGGGGCATACAAGCTTCCCATAGGCGACATATAGCTTACTGTGCCTCACGCAAGTTTTTCCCAAGGCGAGATTCATTTTTAGACTTGGAGAGACCCACAAGGAAAGTTCAAAAGACCCTGTTGAAGAAAAGCAAGGAGCTTTGAAGCTTTGAAACCAGGGCATGTTTGAAGCAGCAGCCGGAGTGAGTCACCAGAGGAAAAACGGAGCCATCCTTCTCTCCGTCAAATCCCTGTGGCCAAAATTCAAGTCGGCTGCTACTTCTTTTTCTGGAAATAACCAGGCTGCACATTGACGGCTTGAGCTAGCTGGGGCCTGCTCAAGAGAAATACATTCTGCAAAACTGAGAGCGCAGCAGACTGGGGATGGTGGGTGGAGAGCATGGTGTGTGTGTGGGGGGGGGGGGGGAACGGGGCAAATAATTCACATCAGGCATGGGAATTTGGGATTTTGTGGCAACGTCTGCAGATCTGAAGCAGAGCCGCAAGGTAACAGAGGTGAGGTGGGAGAGGGGCAGGAGGAAAGAGTGGGCTTGGCCAGGATGATGGTGCAGGAGGGAACCAGCTGTGTTTTGTCTGTAACACATGGACTTTATTATTTTCCTCATATTCAGCATGAAGCCGCTCTGGCGTGATTGAGCCATGCCCTGGGATTGCCTGTAGAAACTTCCTGTGAAGTAACTTGGTGGGCCAGGGAGGGGGAAACCCTCAAAGGGGGAGGCATTAGCCAGGTGTTCTGCAACAAAGGGATCTGGGGGGGAAATAAATTGTTTATTTTATTTCTTTGGGGCTTTTTTTTTTTTTTTTTTTTTTACAAAACACACCCTCACCCACACTTTGAAATTATTTCTAAAAAATGCAACAATTTTGGATTTTCTTTCTTTTAAAACACACACACACACACATCTTCCTCTTGTTTTCTAGCCCGGAATTGTTGTTGCTGCATGCCTTATTTCTGACTTACGGCACCCCTAAGGTGTACTTATGACAGGGCTTTCCTGGCAAGACTTGATCAGAGAAGCAGCGGCATCATTAGGGGGTGCAGGGGGTGCGGATGCACCAAATGACACCCAGAAGAGGGGTAACACCTATTTGGACCCTCTTCCCCCTTCCCAGCTGCTCCAGTCCCATGTTTGCTCTCCAAGGAAAAAGCCCAGGACAGAGAAGGAGGAGGAGGAGAGTATGACCTTGCAGGCTGCTCTGTCCTGGGCTTTTTCCCTTGAAAAGAAGCCCAGCATGGAGCAGCCTGCAAGGGTGCACATGCACCCTCCTCCTCCTCTGGCTTTTTCTATGGAGGAGAAACACAGGATAGAAGAGGAGGAGTGGGAGCATGCCCTTGCAGGCTGCTCTGGCCCCAGAGGAGGAGGATGAGCACATGCCACCGTCACCCCTTCAGCAAGTCACTTGCCCCAGCTGGCAGCCCATCGCTGCACCAGGTAACATTGGGCATAGGGATGCCACTGCAGAGGAGGGCTGCCATTGACTTCCCTTGAGAATGAGAATGATCCCAGCAACAAGAATACTACTTGCGAAAAAATGGACAGACAAAAGACCTCCAACGCTAGATGATGGGCTGCTGAAATGAATGCAAGAATTAGACAAACTAACAAGTTGGCTGAACAGATGAATCACAAGGAAGACAGAAGATGACTGGGCACCAATAGTAGAATACTATAAAAAGAAATGGTTATGACAGAGAAAGAGGGGGGAAAAATACACATTAGACAACTATTTCGATCAAAAATAAGAAAGAATACAAGTAACAAACTAGAGAAACTTTTGGAGAATTTATGTTTATTTAAATCTGAAGTCAGGGGCAAAAGAAAAAGGAGGAGGAGGAGGAGAGATTTACATGCCAGATTAATGAAGGGAAGTACCAATGTAAAATTATGGAAATAACTGAGTGTATGTTAAATGACTCTGTAAGAAACAATGGAAGAATATTGGAATGTGTTTTATATATGACAACTTTAAAAATACTTATATATTTTTAATATTATTTTTGCTATAAAAATAAAAAAAGAAAAAGAAAAAGAATGAGAGAGGATGACTTGCCCAAGGTCATCCAGAGGGTTTCCATGGCAGACTGGGGACTCCAACCCTGGTGGCCCACCAGAGTTATAGAGTGCATCTATACTGTAGAAATAATGCAGTTTGACACCACTTTAACTGTTACAGCTCCCTCTTACAGAATCCTGGGATTTGTAGTTTTGTGAGGCACTAGCACTCTTTGGCAGGGAAGGTTAAAACCTGGTAAAACTGCAAATCCCAGGATTCCATAAAATGAAACGACAGTACTTAAAGTAGTGTCATACAGCATTATTTCTACAGTGTAGATGCATCCATGGTCCCCATGCCCAAACTGCTGTATCACATTATCTCCCCTAGCCATGAATATCCAAATTTAATTTTTAAATAACGGTTTCACATTTTCAGGAAGAAAGATGTAGACTGAAGTTGAACCTCTGACAAGGGCAATGTCATTTGACATCTGTTTGAATCTGTCCTGATAATTACTTTTTTTTATTAACTGATCTGATACTATCATTCCCTGATACCTTGAAAAATGGAAAAGATTTTCAGGAAGAAAGAAAGAAAAAACTCTGCAACCTATGGTTTCAGGACAGTGTACAATTAAAATCAATTTTAAATACTTTTAAATTCTTGAAACATTTTAAAACATGAAGAAATTATTTCAACAACCTAAAAGAATATTAAAGAATTTAGTAATTAATAAAAATGTTTAAAATTCTGTTGTCATCATGTGCTTTTGTGTTGTCTCCAGCTGAAGGCAACACTATTATAGGGTCTTATTGGTAAGATTTATTCCAAGGAGGGAGTGTGACTTGCCCAGAGTCAAAAATGAGATTCCCTTGCCTGATTGGTGATTTGAACCCTGGTCTTCTAATCTAACACTAAAATCACTACACCATGCTGGTTGCTTAAAGCCATGTACCTATCCAGATTTGGGCAAAGACCCCAAAGGCTTTCAGAAAAGCTTTGTTTTAAGTTGGTGCCAGAAAATAGCCAGTGTTGGCACCAACCAGATCTTCAAACTATTTCTTTGATAGAGTTACAAACTTGGTAGATGAAAAGAATGCTGTGAATGCAGCATTTGTGGTTGTTAAGTGCCTTTCCATCGGCCTCGACCATGGTGACCCTATGGATGAGACATTTCCAGGTCCCTCATCCTCTACTGCTCTGCCCAGCTCTTGGAAACTCATATTTGTGGTCTCTTTAATAAAGCCCATCATCCATCTAGCATGTGGCCTTCCTCTCTTTCTACTTCCCTCCACCTTTCCTAACATTAGTATTGTCTTTTCCAATGATTCATGCCTTTTCATGATGTGTCCAAAGTACGACAGTCTAAGTCTTGTCATCGTGGCTTCTAGGCATATCTCTGGCTTGATCTGCTCTGGGACCCATTTGTTTGTCCTTTTGGCTATCCATGGGATCCTCAGCACTCTTCTCTAGAAACACATTCTCTCAAATGTGTTGATTTTCCTCCAATCTTGACTATCCAGGTCCCACATCCATACATGGTAACAGGGAATACAATGGCTTGTATTCATGTATGGAATGTAGCATACCTTGATTTAAATAAGGCCTTTGACAATGTCCCCCATGCTATTCTTGTAAACAAGCTAGTAAAATGTGGGCTGCTGCTAGCCAATACTACTGTTAGGTGGAATTAGCTGTCCGACTGACCCCAAACGGTGCTCACCAATGGCTCCTCTTCATCTTGGATAGTAAAACCTGGGACAACTGAGGGCAGTAGGAAATGAGGAAGTCTGCATTGTAGGTCAATAGATTCAGTCAAGGAAGCCATACCTGTCCTGAGTCTGCAAGACCTAAGCAGGGCCACTGATGATAGAGTGACCTGGAGGTCTCTCATTCATATGGGTCATCATAAATCAAAGCCAGCTTCATGGCAGTTACCAACAACATTTTATGAATTTATTACAATAATTTGTTGAGTCACTTCTTTGCGCGCCAGGGCTTGTCAAGTATTGTGCAAGAAGAGATATAAAACATTATTTTAAAACAGATTAAGAATAATGGGAAAAGCCAGTTTTTTGTTTTTTTTTAAAGTCCAGGTGCAGCAATATGGTTTCAACTGTCCATCAGAAAAAAGGCACTGCGCTTGTCAGAAGCTCAACAAGAGATGGAGCCAGGCAGCCTAACTTCCCTTATCAAGAAGCAACAGAAGGAAAGTACTGCTACAGTGAAAGCCTTGACTCATGAACTCATCATCCTACCTCTTTGGGGTGGTGGGACACCCAGCAAATCCTATGCTGAAGATCTCAAATTCCAGGCAGGTTTATATGAGAACAGCTAGTCTTTCATATACAGTTGGCCCTCTACATTTACAGCTTTGACTTTTGCGGATTTGATTATTTCCAATTTTGATTAATTTGCTTCCTCTCTAGGAATCTCTAGGTCTCCAGCGCAACTCTGCCAGAGATTGACCATACACTTGTACTGGAGAACCTAGAAGTTCCTAGAAAACACTTTTCTAGACATTTGTAGGTCCCCCAGAATGATTCTATAACCAACTTCTGAAAGATGTTGACCATGAAGTTGCACTGGAGGACCTGGAGATTCCTAGAAACGTGATTCGCTCAAGTAAAAAGAATAGCATCTTTTTATCTGCAGTTTTTCCACATTCACGGGGATCCTGTGCCCCTAACCCCAGTGAATGTGGAGGGACCACGGTATTCTGGCCCTATGCTGTGTAGGTCAAACATCTTAAATTCAGCTACTTTGCTCGTACTACTGCTAGGACTAACTGCCATCATCAATAGCTGCTAGTGCTTTCCATATCAGTGGAGTGGTGAAAGCTGGTGTCCGTCATGTTCTGTGCTTTCAATTATTTCTATCATGGGGTTTTCTTGGTAAGCTTCTTCAGAGGAGATGTGCCCTTGCCTTGAGGCTGAGAGAGTGTGACTTGCCCACAGTGGGTTTCCATGGCCGAGCAGGGATTCAAACCCGGGTCTCCAGTCATAATCCAATCAATGCCCAAAGCAGTACACCATGCTGGCTCTTGGACGAAAGCTGCACAATTTTTTAAAATCGAACTTTGAAAGAAGAACTATCTGCTGGATCTATTGGGGGAAGCTAGGATTCAGGAACTTGGATAGTGCCTTTAAAATTTGGGCTAAAAGCCAGAAAGAATTCTCCATCCCACCAATAGGATGACATGTCGACAAGAGGTGACATGATAGCCATGTTTAAATATTTGAAGGGATGTCATATTGGAGATGGAGGTGCAAGTTTGTTTTCTGCTGCTCCGAAGACTAGGAAACACAGCAATGGTTTCAAACTACAGGAAAAGAAATTCCACCTAAACATTAGGAAGAACCATCCTGGCAGCATCCAGCTATTGGACTGGATGACCTTTGGGGTCTCTTGCAACTCTATGATTCTGTGCCACTGCTGGAGTCACCAGACTCCACTGATGCTCTGATTCCAACCCTTTCTCAAATAAGCATTGATGCACATGCATACACAACAGAGTATGCATCCATTTCCACCCACCACAATGCAGTCAAGAGTGAAAAAGCCTTCCATCTGCTCCATTGAAAGGCTGTTGTTTCTACTTAACTGCTGCATGTTGAACAAGGAGAGGGGAAATTGGGGGGCATAGTTTGGCAGAGGCAGTCCCAAGGCTGCATCTGGCTATTGGATCACCAAGCCTTTTCACAGACAAATACTGTATAAAACAACAAGTTAATGAAATTTGCACACGTTAACAGTGAATAATGACCATCGAGGATTTGCATGAATTAAAGCTAGACAGAGAGGAAATTGAGATAGTTAAAGACTTCCCATTGTTGTTGTTGTTGTTGTTGTTGTGTGCCCTCCAGTCTTGTCGGACTTATGGTGACCCCAACCCAAGCCTATCCACAAGGTTTTCTTGGCAAGATTTGTTCAGAGGGTTTTTTGGGTTTTTTGCCAAGGTGTCCCTCTGAGGTTGAGAGAGTGTGACTTGCACAAGGTCAATCAGTGGGTTTCCATAGCCAAATGGGAATTCAAACCCTGATCTCTAATATCCAATGCTCAAACCACTACACCATGCTAGCTCTGTAAAGACTTCCCATACCATGGATCAGTCATTGATCAGAATGGTGATTGCAGTCAAGAAAATAGAAGAAAACTAGGAATGGGAAGGGCAGTTATGAAAGAACTAGACAAGATCCTTAAGTGCAAAAATATAAAACTAAACACTAAAGTCAAGATTGTCCAAGCCATAGTATTTCCCATTACTATGGATAGATGCAAGAGCTGGACAGTAAAGAAAGCAGACAGAAAATCCATTAATTTGAGATGTGATGCTGGAGAAGAGCTTTTCATTTATGCAAGTCTTTGGCTGTTTAACTGGCTGTTGCAGAAGAATCCTTTAATTGGGGTGTCTTGTTTTTAATCTTATTATGCTTTCAGCATATTTTAAACTGTTTTAAATTAGTGGGCTTTTCATATAAAATTTTAATTAATTTTTCATACTACACTTAATGTTTAAGTTACACAAAACAATTGAAAAACATTAACCACACATGAAAAAAACAAATACAGTGAACGATACCATATCCCACCACCCGTTTCAAATTGACTTTCCGTTCTTCTCTGACTGAGTAACTTTAATATTCCCCCACTCTGCACTAAATCTGTTATATTCACTATCTTTCCTTATAATACAGAAAATATTTTCTTTCTATATATCAAAACCTATAGTTACAATGTCCTCTTCTTCCTTCTTTACATAGTCTGTAAAAAGTCGCCAAATGTTTGGTTTCTATAGACTTTCAATCAGTTTATAATTCAGCCAAATCCATTAATTTTTCCATCCATTTTGCAGTGTTTGAAGTCATATTATTTTTCCAGTATTTTGCATGCACCAATGTTGCAGCTGTTGTCATATAACATATTAGAATTCTATCTCTCTTATTTTCCAAATCTATCATACTTAGAAGAAACAGCTGAAGTCTAAAGATAATTTCTGTTTTCAGAATCTTCTGCATCCTTGCACTGATTTATAACTAGAATCTTCTCACTTTTTTACAAGTACACCAGAAGGACCTGACATATTTATTACACTTCAAACACTTGTTTTTCACTCCTTTATATATTAGTTTTTTAATGAGGTTGCTTTAAAAAAAAGCCTTTTGCACTACAAGTTATTTTAGCTGCATTTTATTTGAATCTTTGTCATAAGTTAACTTGTGTCCTGAGAAGGAACGTGATGTAGCAGTTTGAGCACTTGATTATGACTCTGGAGAGCAGGGTTCAGATTCTGGCTCAGCCATGGAAATTTATTGATGACCTTGGGCACATCACACTCTCTCAGCCTCAGATGGCAACACCCCTTGAAGAAAATTGCCAATTAAACTCTGTGACAGGTTTGCCTTAGGGTCATCTTAAGTTGGAAACAACTTGACGGCACACAACAACAACAACAACAACAACAACAAACTTTGTATTCCATGTTTGGAGAAAAGTGAGATTTATAATAGACAAACAGACAGACAGATAGATAATAAACAAAGAGAGAGATTGATACAATATGAGGCCAACCCACTTCAATCACTGAAGTTTACTATAGTTTCCATAACAGAATTTATGTTTTATATGCTTCAAATACATAAATCTTATTATGGTAAGTACAGTCGCCCCTCTATTTTTGCGGACTTTGGATGCGTGTTGTTCACTTATGTGTGAGGGAAAAATGGGGGGCATACAATGGGGTGCGCCCCCATGGTACATGTCCACATGCCTCTGCACCCCTGCACCTCCATTCAAGGCTATGGGGCTTGAATATGCGCTGGCTTCCATTTTCACGGAGGGATCTGGAATGGATCCCCCACGAAAACAGAGGGGCAACTGTATTGTAATGTGTTCATTATTCCTCTAATCCCCATTACAAAATCTATTTGAAGTGGGTCAGTGTGAGAGCCAGTGTGGCGTAGTTGTTTGAGCATTGGACTATAACTCTGGAGATCAGGGTTCAAATTCCCACTCAGCCATGGAAAGCCACTGGGTGACCTTGGGCAAGTCATACACTCTTAGCCCAAGAAAACCCTGTGACAGGTTCACCTTAGGGTGGCCATAAGTTGGAAATGACTTGAAGGCACACAACAACGTGAGAAGAAACCAATATTACAAATGCATATTGAGGAAACAACAGCTTGTCTGAGGCCACATATAATTTGATTTGTTGTTGTTGATAACTGCCCTTGAGTTGGTTCTGACTCATGGCAACCCTATAGACCAGGGGTAGGCAACCTTTTTGAGCCGGGGGCCGGGTTGCTGTCCCTCAGATAATTGGGGGGCCAAAGCACCAAAAATAAAAAAATAAAATTTAATTTTTTTTAAAAAAATTAAAATTTTAAAAAGAATATGCATGCACACTCTCAGCCCCAAGAAAGCCATGGCAAAAACCCTGTGGAGATTTTGACAAGAAAACCCCAAGAACAAGTAATAACAACAATAATCAATATCATCATGTAGGGCGGCGGCAGCAGCGGCAGGACCGACCTAGGGCCGGCCCAAAGGCCTCGGGGGGCCGCATCCGGCCCCCGGGCCTTAGGTTGCCTACCCCTGCTATAGACAACCCCCCTATCATCCACTGCTCTGCTTAAATCCTGTAGGTTTGTGTTTGTAATCTCCCCAATTGAGCCATTTGGCGTATGGTCTTCCTCTCTTTTTACTACAATCCACCTTTCCCAGCATTATTGTCTTTTTGAGTGAGTTGTGCCTTCTCATGATGTGGCCAAAGTATAACAGCTTTAGTTTTGTCATCTTGGCTTCCAGGGAGATTTCAGGCTTGATCTGTTCTAGGACCCATTTGTTTGTCTTCTTGGTTGTCCATGGAATCCTCAGCACTCTTCTCCAGCACCATATCTCAAAAGAATTGATTTTTTTCTTATCTGCCCTTTTCACAGTCCAACTCTTGCATCTGTACATGGTGATGGGGAATATACTGGCTTGGACAATTCTGACTTTGGTGCTCAGTTGTACATCTTTGCACTTTAGGATCTTTTCTAATTCTTTCATTGCTGCCCTTCCCATTCTTAGGGCCTAAGCAGACTGCCAGAAATAATGCACATTAAATTGAGGCACTGCCCTGGCTCAGTGCTAGGGAATCATGGGAATTGTATTTTTTTCTGAGACACTGAACCTTCTCTGTCAGAGAGCTCTGGTGCCACAACAAATTACAGTTCCCATGATTCCCTAGCACTGAGCCAGGGCAGTGCCTCAATTTAATGTGCACTATTTCTGGCAGTCTGCAAAGGCCCCTAGTCTTCTTATTTCTTTGCTGCAGTCACCCCTCTGATCAGTGTTTGAGCCTAGGTATGGGAACTCTTTAACTATTTCAATTTCTTCATTGTCTAGGTTGAATTTATATATTTCTTCTGTGGTCATTATTTTGTTTTTCTTTTGTGTTCAGCATTAAGCTTGCCTTTGCATTTTCCTCTTTGACCTTCCTTAGTAATTGTTCCAGATCTGAGATGTTTTCCACTAGTAGTTTGTGTTTCATGCTTTGTACATGTGCTATGCCCAGCCTCAGAAGTAGTGATCCATTGGATCCATGTTCATGCACTGGATCTATGTGTGCCTAAGTATCAAGTATGGCTTTTTTCCTTGTGCAGGTGCATGCTAATTCCCACATAGGTGGGCAAATAAATATTGACATGCCCTTCCAATCTTTATTCCCATGATTTTCATAGAAACGTGGATAACCTTTTAAGTGACCCTGCCAATGAAGTGTCATTAAAAACTCTTTACTGTCCATTTTGCTCCTATGCAGAAGTGACCGCATGTTAAATTCAAAGCCTGGAAACATTCCTTGAAGGCAGAGAGGACTAGAATGGCTGGGGAATTCTGGGACTTGCAGTCCAAAAAAGCAACATTTCCAAGCTCTATTTAAGTTAAGTAGACAGAATCAAAACTTCTGATTCAACAAATAAATGCCGATGATGTATTCAGCACAAAGGGAAACAGAATGAAGTCAGCATAGCCAGCAGGAGGGATGGAAATTCCTTCCCCCTTGCATCATGCTACTATAGGTTGCTAAAAACAGCTGTTCTGTCCCACCCCAGTGCCGGCAGACTGTAGTTTCTGGATCTGGTGACTGCTGCAAAACTAATGCACAAGCTGAGGAAAAGATATATGAATCTAAGGTGATGTTTGGGCGATGGAGGCTGAGGACTTTACCGCATGAGCTCTGTTCTTGCTGCAATCACATCAGTTTATTACGTAAAGGAAACATTGCATTCAGAGCAGCCAATATCACACATTTGCAGAATTGCGCAACTGGGGCTGCTTCTGCCATCATGCTCTCTACCTGCGTCTCCTTCAACACCATCTCTCTGCCTTATGCCCTACCCAGCACACTTTTTGGTATTTTTATTTTGTAGTTTGTAGTTTATTTTGTAGTTTGTTTCAATTATTTTTCTTCTAAACCACACAGTTCTGGAACTCTGCTGCTGTGATTGAAGTTTAAAAGCAACAATAAAAGATGGGGGGGGTGGTTATTAAAGGCAATTGAGCTGCATAGGAATAGTAAAGGGGAAGGGGGACAGGGGAAAGGAGTGGTCACTGGTACCACATGAATGCCAATAGCATGACTTCCCTGGAAGTGATGTTTCACACCTGGGGACTTGTGCTATTGAGAGGTCATTGATGGGTTTCCCTATCAATGAAACGGGATGCCCTAATTGTGGTTGCAAGGCACAGCAGTTACAGGTTGAGGTGGTGTTGTGTGATAACTATCACTGTGGCACAGTGGTTTGTGTGGGCTATGACTCTGGAGACGATTCCCACTCAGCCAAGAAACCCACTTGGTGACTTTGGGCAAGTCACACTCTCTCAAGCTCAGGGGAAGGCCAGAGTAAACCTCCTCTGAACAAATCTGACCAAGAAAACCCCATGGCCTTAGGGCCACCATAAGTCAGAAATGACTTGTCGGCACACAACACACCAGGACAATTGCGTAGTAGAGCCAGCATGGTGTAGTGGTCTGAGCATTGGACTACAACTCTGGAGATCAGGGTTCGATTCCCCGCTCAAACATAAAAATCCATTGGGTGACCTTAGGCAAGTCACATTCTCTCAACCTCAGAGGATGGCAACGTCAAACCCCCTCTGAAGACACTTGCCAAGAAAACCCTATAATACGTTTGCCTTAGGGTCACCATAAGTAAAAAAAAAATGACTTGAAGACACTTAACTACAACAGTATTCTCCAGAGTGTCCAGTCGCCCATCCCCAATACCTGCCAAAATTGGAGAGATTAGATTCAGCCAAAACACCATGCTTTCAAACCGTTTATACCAGGGGTAGGCAACCTTTCCCCTTTAAGGGCCAAGGGACTTCAGCTCCCAGAATCCCAGGAGCTATTGGCCAACATGGGACTACTGGCCAACATGGCTGAGGCTTCTGGGAGCTGAAGTCCCTCAGCCCTTAAAGGGGAAAGGTTGCCTACCCCTGGTCTATACTATGTATTAATTAATTAATTATTTAATTAAATTATTAGCGAAATGTATATCCAACCTTTCTTCTCCTTAGCCCATGGCCTTGCTTGAATTCTAGTGTTAGTCCCATGTAGAGTAGAACCATTGAATCAATGTGGTTTACCTTTGAGTTGAACTTACCATTCAAGAGTTGATTCAACAGTTTTACTCTAGTGGGGCCCCCCAGAAGCCTCTGGAAGCCCCAGACCTCAATTGACCATTGCCAGTTTTGGGGAAAAATCATCCAGAACCACCTAAACTGCATGATGTGGTTTTCCTAACCCCGAAAGGGATTGGAAAATCCCTGGTTTTGTTCCTATCCTTTCTGATCATTATCATTATCATTATTATTATCATTATTCAAATCTACCTGACATTTGAGACCCAGTGTGCTATAAATGGTTTGAGTGTTGGGCTATGACTCTGGAGATCAGGGTTCAAATCCCCACTCAGCCATGGAAAACGACTAGATGACCTTGGGTGAGTCACACTCTCTCAGTCTCAGAAGAAGGCAAAGGCTTAGGGTCACCATAAGTTGGAAACTGAATTGAAGGCACACAACAACAAACAAACAACAACATGGTGTTTTCCTCATCTTAAACACTTAAAGTATTCCCAGGGAACTCCCGGCACTTACAAAGACTTTTCCCCCCAGGTCAGTTTAAATTCATTGAGTATTTCCTGAAATGAAACACACCTCTCCATGGCTGTCTATCTGTGTTATCACAAACTGTTGGCAGGGAAAGTATCAACTCATTTGAACTGTAGTGCTGGTGGAGATTTCTACTGATACCATGGACTGCAAAAAAAAAAAAAAAAAGGACAAATAAATGGGCACAAGAGCAAGTGAAGCCTAAAGAACTAACCTGAGGCCATTGTATTTTGGACATATCATGAGACAACACAACTCAGTAGAAAAGATGATAATGCTTGGCAAGATGGAAGGCAGTAAGGAAAGAGGAAGCCACATTACAGGTGGAGAGACAGTCAAAAAGCCACAGCCCTGAATTTGCAAGACCAAAGCACAGTGTCCTAGAGATCTCTCATCCATAGGGCCATCATCAGTCAAAGCCAACAGTGATGGCCATTGCCATTGAACACTTAAGATCATCGCAAATTGTTTTGTGCTAATGCTTCAACAATAAAATCATTTGGATTTGGTTTTTATCAGTATTGCAACAAGCCTTGGAGTCATTTATTCCTTCCACAAGAAGACAACAAATAATAAGTAGGTCCGAGCTGGGAAATGTTACTTTTTTGGACTATGGGTCCTAGAAACTGCCAGTCTCTCTCTCTCTCTCTCTCTCTCTCTATATATATATATATACCTATATGAATTTAAGTTACAGGTGGGTAATATGGGGCTGTGAAAGCCAGCGTGGTTTAGTGGTTTGAGTGTTGAACTCCAACTCTGAAGACCAGGGTTTGATTCCCAGCTTGGCCGTGAAACCCACTGATTGACCTTGGGTAAGTCACACTGTCTCAGCCTCAGGGGAAGACAAAGGCAAATCTCCTCTGAACAAATCTTGCCAAGAAAACTGCATGACAGAGTCACTTCAGGGTCATCATAGGTTGGAAATGACTTGAAGGCATACAACAACAACAACAATATGTAGCCCCTAGGACTGTTTTGTGGCCCTTGACATCCCCAGATTCCACACACGGCCACTTTCTTGGATAAAAGTGTGTGCATGTGTGGGGGAGAACTGCTTCTCCTTGAAGTCAGGAGAAGCAATTGTTTCAGCTCAATGTTAGCTTAAGTTTAGGAGCTCTTTGTATCATAAAATGACATAGCCACTAAGACAAGTCCCTTTCTTGCACTGTTGTTGTTGTTCTTGTGCCTTCAAGTTATTTTCAACTTATGGAGAACCTAAGACAAACCTGTCACAGGGTTTCCTTGGCAAGATTTGTTCAGAGGAGGTTTGTCATTGCCTTCCCATATGGCTGAGAGCATGCGCCTTGCCCAAGGTTACCCAGTGAGTTTCATGGCTGACTAGCAAACTGAATCCTTGTCTCCAGAGTTGTAGTCCAACACTCAAACCTCTGTGCCATGGTGTATATATATATATATATATATATCCAATAAATAAAGCCAGAAGGAGTTGCATCTCAGGGAGCTTCATGACAGGTGACTTTTAGAGCAATCTATCAAAAGGTTGCTCTTCCACCGAACCCCGGTCTCCAGAGTTGCAGTCCAACACCCAAACAACAATACCCCAAAATAGCATGATGAAACAGAGGCCAAAAAAGTCACTTGTCCATGCTCTGTCAACAATGGTTGTATTTATAAAATGGAAGTGTCATGTAGCCTAATGTTCTAATGGAAGTGTTTCGTATTGAGTTTTGCCCAGTTTGGTGGATGGAACCTGGGTCAATTGGAATCCCTGTTTCTTCCCGGTCTCTCACTCCAGGCCTTGATGTAGCAAAGCTGGGCTTAACCCATAAGATCAGCACAGATCAAAGGGGACCCACTGTCCCCCCTTTTTTTTCCTGTGTGTCTTTGCAACTGCCCATGGGGTTCCCTGGTCCCTCTGTCAGTAACAGGGGAGAGGAGGAGGAGGTTGTTTGGTATGGGGATTATTGGATGCATTAGAAAGGGGAGATTTAATGACACCGGTTATGCCTGGGGAATTGTGTTTGTCAGGCAATAGGTTCCCAGCGGCACCTCCTGGGGAGGGACTTCTACCACACAAGGAGGCCCAGGAGATGGACAGAGGCAAATATTTGTCCATGGGTTTCACAGGATAGTGAGAAGGAATTCAATTTTTGTGCATCGACCTTCCCCTCCCATACAGACCCCCATATGCTCACACAGAGCTACCATGTGCTCTAACTGTCCCCATTTAAAAGGGTCAATTCTGTTTTTTCCCCCCTACTGTCCCTAAGAAGTTTCTCTGTCTGCTTTTGTTTTAATTTAACATTTTGATAATGTGAGCTTGCTAGAGCTGATAGTGTCCCTTCTGGACTTGATCTGGGCCGAAATACTTTGGAGGCACTAAATCCTGTCTGATCTTGGAAGCTAGGCTGGATCAGCCTTGGTTAGTATTAGGATGGGAGACCGCCAATTAATAGCAGCTACTGTAGGCTGTATTTCCAAAGAAGGCAATAGCAAGCCACCTCTGAGTATTTGTTGTCAGGGGATGCATCTGCACTGCAGAAATAATGCAGTGTGATAGTGCTTTGACTGCCACGGCTCAATGCTATGGTATCCTGAGATTCATGGTTTGTCGTGGCACCAGAGCTCTCTGACAGAGAAAGCTAAATATCTCACAAAACTACAAATCCCAGAATTCCATAGTATTGAGCCATAGCAGTTAAAGCGGTGTCCAACTGCATTATTTCTGCAATGCAGATGCAGCCTAAGCAACTGCTTACAGTTAGGGATGTGTACAGTTTGGAACATTACACTTCAAACGTACAGGCACTCAGAGAGAACAACAAAGGCCAGCACAACCTTCCACAAGTGATAGAACCACTTGCACAAGTGTGTGCAGGATATCCCATTTCCATGAGGACTGAGAAAAATGCAACCACTAATGCAGTAGTAAGAGTTATACCAGCATAACGAAACGATCCTGGCCATGGCTGGCCGGCACAGTGACCAGGAGAACTTAATGCTGCAACATTTTGTTGCAGGCCCCACTTAATGTATACCCAGAGTACCATGTAGTGTGTGAAGTGCATGGGACCTGACATTGCAATTGAACAATAACTTTTGTTGTTTGTTATTAACCAAGTCAAGTTGGTCTTGACTTATGGTGACCCTATGAATGAGAGATCTCCGTGTCACCTTGTCTTCAACCACTTTGCTCAGATCGTGCAGATTCAGGGTGTAACTATATTTATTCATTATTAATTTAAGTGTTAACTTTGTTAATTATATTGATATTGCCCTCTTCCTCTAAAAAGCTCAGGGCAGCACACCCCAGGGTTAGCGTCATTTTATCTTCATAAGAAGCTGGTAAGGAAGGCTGTCAACAGAGTAGTATCAGCAACCGGACACATGCAATGCGGTCAGACTACTGTTAGAGATACCAAAGGATCACTGCCCTTGGGCAAGTTGGATGACAGACTTTATGGTCCCTTCTCCACACAACGGCCTTTCTGCAAGTCTGCCTTGTTTGCTTGGCCATAAGATTAGCCTCCCAAAAGCTCCCTTTTGTTTGACCCACTTTGTCCAGTTTTAATTGCAGACTTTATATATGTGGAAAGGCTTCAAAAGAAATCCATTCTGCCGCTCCCCTCCCATGCTGTTAGCACAGAAAGTGCTAACAGGGTGGCTTTAATGCCATGATGAGAACCTAACTTTATTGCAAGACATAGCAGAAGAAGGCAGAGTTCTTGGGCAATGCAGAATCTGGCTTTGAGTGTCAATCCAACATCTGAGAAAGATTTTGCAAGCCTTCACAACCACCTCTTATATATTTATAAGATAAATCTAATATCCACACATCAGCTGTCTCAGTGGATTTACACACTGAACTTGTCCACATGCCAGGAAAAGGACTTTTTGTAAATAAATTTGTGTATGTGTACACACATGTACAATTTGAAGTGGTACAGTCCCTGCTGAAATGGTATGGTCCCTGCTGTGCCACCATGTGTGCCTCCTGAATATTTACATCAGGTTAGAGCTTGTGGGTCAGGAACATGAGATTGTCCAGTCTGTCCCTGAATCCGAACTGTTGTTGGTATACATCTTCAAGCCATTTATGACTTACGGCAATCCTAAGACAAACCTATCATGGGTCTTTCGTAGCAGGATTTGTTCAGAGGAGGTTTGCCATTGCCGTCCTTGGAGGCTGAGAGCATGCGACTTGCTAAAGGTCACCCAGTGGGTTTTCATGGCTGAGCTGGGAATCGAACCTTGATCTTTAGAGTCGTAGTCCAACCCTCAAACCACTATGCCATGCTGGCTGGGAACTGTTAACTTTTTGGACCATAATTCTCAGAATCTCAACAGGAGCCTTCCAGGAGCTATGGTTCAACTAAGTCACTTTTCCAAGTTCTGCCTGGAACCCATTTCATTTTGGTTTGTGTGTGTGTTTTTTGTTTGTTTGTTTGTTTGTTTTTTGTTTTTAGACTGCCACAAAATACCATCTTGTCTCAGAAAGGCATAAAAAAGTTTCTCTCAATACATTCAGCAGAAATGAAATAACAAGAGGCCACCTGCCTGTGCCAGCCCAAGAATGGTGTTAACTGGCTGCGGTAGAGGAAATTTATTCGAACAGAAAGCAAACTGTCCCAATGGTTTCCTTGCTCTTTTGCCCTGGTATAGCCCCATTTCTAGGGAAATGGGTCTCTTCCCTTCCTCTTCCTCCCCACTGTTCTCCCACTTCAGTCTCACTCACTTTTCACCTGGCAGATTCACTTCACCTCCTGCCAATAGACTGCAAATTGCTTCCAGCCAGGGCACAGAACAATCCCATCAGGAGCCATTACCAGCCTCTCAGGCCCAGGTGCAAACTGGGGGGGGGGGGAGGGGGATGCTTCTGCATGGCAAAACAAACAAACAAAAAGGGACAAAGGAGATTTATATAACATGTCCATATGCTGATTTGTATGTCTAGAATCTAGATGCTCATTGAGAAATAATTACTCCTGTTTAAATGAAAATGCCATCACACCACAGTGGAGAAGACGGTGCATGCTTGCTCAGTCTGCTATCAGTGAAAAGGCATCTTCAGGAACCTTTCGAGGGTTCTGCATCTTTACATTACACTTGGAATGGGCAGCCATTCCAACATAGGATGCCTTCAAGTATAGCTATGGTTGCCAAACTTTTCTATGCCCCACACCCCTAGGAAATAATATTAGCACCCTTAATAATAATAATAATAATAATAATAATAATAATAATAATAATAACAATAATAATAATAATAATAATAATAATAATAATTTATATCCCGCCCTTTAGAAAACCAATCAGGGTGGCTCACAACCATAATAATATCACATTTGAACATGAAGAAGTCTAACTTCTAATAATAATACCACATTTGAACATGAAGAAGTCTAACTTCTAATTTTTGAACCACCAATTGAACCAAGATACAATACCGCAGGTGAACAAATTGAACTTAAAAAACAAGAAGCTTTTAACTCTATGCATAAGATGCAAATCTAAACCAAGGAATTAGATTCTAATTTATTCAGAAAAAGAATGAGTGATGACTTGTGACTTGTCATTCAAGGACACAAGCCACTCTTTGTCGCACCCCCTGAAATGCCATCTTGCACACCCTGGCAGTATAGGCACCCTAGGTTGGGAACCCCTGAAGCATAGCATTGTTCACTGGATAGGAAACAAATACAGGCCAAGATTTTATACCCTTCAGTGTAGTGTAAATATATTCCAGTGCAATGCAGTGTATAACATGAAACAGAGCATTGAGCTCACCCAAGGCACAATTAACCCCCCACCATCTTAGGTTGCATCTGCACTGCAGAAATAATACCTCAACTGCCATGGCTCAGTGCTATGGAACTCTGTGATTTGTAGTTTTCTGAGATATTTAACCTTCTCTGTCAGAGGTTAAACCAAGTCGGAGAAAGCTTATGCTACAACCTCTTTTGCTCAGTTAGTATCCAGGATGTTACTAGATCACTTTGCAATTTCAGTTTAGTCATTTTGACTTCTAGGGAGACTTCAGGCTTGATTTGCTCCAGGATCCATTTATTTGTCTTTTTAGCAGTCCGCTGTATCTGTAAAACTCTCCTGCAATACCACATTTCAAATGAGTTGATTTTCCTTCCGTCAGCTTTCTTCACAGTCCAGCTTGACTTGTTCAGTAGTCACTCCAAGTCTTTGCTATTTCCTGCTAGTATTATGGTGTCAACTGCATATCTTAAATTGTTAGTGTTATTTCCTTCAGCTTTCACACTTCCTTCCTGTCAGTCTAATCCTGCTTTACATATGATATGTTCAACATATATGTTAAACAGATAGGGTGATAAGATGCAGCTTTGCCTGATCCCTTTTGGAAACGATTCTATTTCTCTGTGTTCTGTCCTTATGGTAGCTTGTCTGGAGTAAAGGTCACACATCAGGACAATCAAATGTTGTGATACACCCATTTCTTCAAGAGCAATCCATAATTTTTCATTATCTACACAGTCAAGCCTTTGCTATAATCTGTAAAGCACTTACTGATTTTCTTTTGAAATTCTTTGGGGCACTCTATTATGTTTGCAATATGATCCCTAGTGCCTCTTCCTTTCCTGAAACCGGCTTTATTATCTGGCATTTCACACTCCATAAATGGTAAAACTCTGTTGAAAAATGTTGAGAATCATTTTGTTTGCATGTGAGATTAATGCAATGGTCCTATGGTTACTGTAATCCCTGGTTTTCCCTTCCTTGGGAACTGGAATGTATATTGAGCATTTCCAATCTGTGATAGGTTCTAATTTTTGGTTTAATAATAATAATAATAATAATAAAATTTATTTGTACCCTGCCCCTCTGAGTACAATCGGGGCGTCTAACAACATATTAAAATTGCTGATACAATCAATACAATTAAACTCCAAACCCTCCCCCCTTAAAACAGTATTAAACTAGTACAAATTAAAATAAATTATTAAAATAACAAATTGAAACATTAATACAATAATATCCAGAACTCATCGGTCAGCAACATTGCTAGTTCTTATATAAATGAGGGAGAAACCTCTTGAGGGCATTCCAAGGTAATAGCTGGATACCCCGAAGCTGGGATATCTATTCAGGAAAGGCCTGCCAGAAGAGATCCGTCTTGACAGCCTTTTTAAAGCTGTCTAAAGATGTCAATTGACAGATCTCATCCGGCAGGCGGTTTCACAATCTGGGGGCGACTACGGAAAATGCCCTCTGGGAGGTAGCCGCAAGTCTAGATTTTTGCTGCAGCAAATTCCTCCCAGAGGACCGGAGTGCATGGGGAGGACTGTGGGGGAGGAGACGGTCCAGAAGATAATTTGGACCCAAGCCATTTAGGGCTTTAAAGGTAATAACCAACACCTTGTACTGGGTCCGGAAACTAATAGGCAGCCAGTGGAGGGACATTAGTACTGGAGTAATATGGTCCCTCCTCAATGTTCCGGATACTACTCTGGCCACCATGTTCTGTACCAGTTGCAGTTTCCGGACCAAGCATGAGGGTAGCCCCATGTAGAGCGCGTTACAGAAATCCAGACGTGAGGTTACCAGCGTGTGCACAACAGTCTCGAGATCCCTTACTTCCAGAAAAGGGCGCAGCTGGCGTATCAGCTGAAGCTGGTAACACACACTCCTGACTGTCGCATTTACCTGATTCGTCATCAGGAGCGACGAGTCAAGGAGCACCCCCAGACTGTGAACACAGTCACTGGAGGAGAGTGTGACCCCGTCCAGGACTGGAGGTTGCAACCCAATTCTTGGTTTCGGGGCCGCTACCGTGAGCACCTCCGTCTTGTCTGGATTCAGTTTCAATCTGTTTTTCCTCATCCAGCCCATTACTGCCTTAAGACATTCATTGAGAGGAGAGACGCCATCGGAATTTGAGGCCGACAAACGAGACACGGAGAAATAGATCTTGGCGTCATCAGCGTATTGATAACACCCAGCACCATAACGCTGTATAATCTCACCCAGCGGCATATTTGAATTTCCATATTTGTTGACAGATATTAGTTAGAACTAAGTAGATTCTGTCACTCTAGCTTGAAATAACTCTATTGGTCTGCCATCTGTTCCTGGTGATTTATTTCTCCCAAATGCTCTGAGTGCAGCATCCACTTTGCTTTCTAAAATCGTAGGTTTATCTTCAAATGGCCCTTCCTTGAATGAACCTGCCATTTTTATCTGGTATATTGTTTCCATCTATTTTTCTATTTTTATTAGGTCACTAGGTTTACTAGGTGTTCCCTTGCTGGTCATAGAGCATTGCAACTCTTGGTTTAAATTTCCTTTTGGTTTCTCGGATCTTGTGAAAGAGGCTTCTTTTTCTTTTTTCTTTGGTGTCATATTCTGTTTCTCTGCATTGATATTTACAGTAGAGCTTTTTGTCCCTGCACACAAGTTGCTGAACAGTTGCATTTATGGGCTGGCTGCTGAAGCTATGTGTTTTTTCACACACAGAAACACACTCCATTTCAACTACTGAGACATGGATAGCAACCAGGGTTTTATCTGATGTCAGGACCTGGTCTGAATCTCCAGTTTTCAGGTGTGTGTGTGACTTCAAGTTACCTGTTGACCTATGGCAACCCCATCAATTTCACAGGGTTTTCTAAGGCAAGAAATACTGGACAGTTCTGACCTCTGAAATATAGCCTAAGCACCTGGCATTCATTGGTGGTCTGACACCCAAATACTTACTAGGGGTGGCCTTGCTTTGCTTCCAAGATCAGATGGGATTTGGGGGTCTTAGTGTATTTAAGCCAAGTGGGAGACAAGGGTGCAAATTCTCCAGTTTTGGTGGGCTCAGCTCTTGCCAAGAGGAAAGGGCTTTTTGCACATCTCCAGCTCACTTAGCAGAGCAGAACCTGGATACAATTTTCAGTCCTTAATTGATTAGTTGCTACAATGTAGAAAGACTGAGGGGGGGGGGTCTAGGCAATTACTGTGAGTTTGTTCTTTCCTTCCTAGTCATTGTGGTGCCAGGGTTCACCCTCTGTTCTGCTAGGCATCCACCTTCTGGCTAAACAAGTAAAGTAGATTAAATGTTCCTAATCCCATCTCCCTATGTTAGGTGAGAAGGAATAATCCTCTCATTTCACCTTGATCTGGGAACGGTCCCCTTAGTTAGGATTTCTCTCTTAATATCCAAACAGAAAAAAATGTCTTCTCTGTAGGTGTTTGTGTGCATGTCTTTGAATAGCAATGTGTGAGCAACTGCAGATGGTACTTAATGATATAACCAGGATTGACCTCAGGTTTGGCCCAGGAGCCTTGACACCTGGGATGATTCTGAACTGGCAACCCTAATAACATCTTTATGAATCAGGGGTTGAGACAGCGTGGCATCATGGTTTGAGCATTGGACTACGACTCTGGACAATGGCCTTGAGCAAGTCACACTCTCTAAGCCTCAGAAGGTGGCAATGGCAACCCCCTTTGAAGAAACTTACCAAGAAAACCCAGGGAAAGGTTGACCTTCGGGTTGCCATAAGTCGGAAACAACTTGAAGGCACACAACGCATGCAAGAACAAATCACGGCTACCAGCCACCCCAGCCAGGTCTACATCTTGTGTTTCACAAGTATAGCATCAGATGGATGAACACGAGCAGGAATACTGTCCTCATCACCCTGGGATGAGGATGAGGAGGACAAGGACAAATCCATGCTTTAAGGCTCATGGGTAAATACTCTCTGATGATGTTCCTTTCATACCAAATGAGCCCAGTTGGGCTTCTTTGGCAGTGGCAGTGGGGCAGCCCTTCAGGAGCCGCATCTACACTGCAGAATTAATGCAATTTGACCCTGCGTTAACTGTCATGGCTCACTGCTATGGTATTCTAGGACTTGTAATTTAACTTAGCCTTCTCCACCAGAGAGCTTTGGGGCCACAACAAAGTACAAACCCCAGGATTTCATATGGTTGCATCTACACTGCAGAGTTAATGCAGTTTGACACCAACTGCCATGGCTCAATGTTATGGAATTCTGAGATGTTTAGTTTTGTGAGATATTTATCCTTACAAACTACAAATCCCAGTGTGAAGTTGAAGGCTTTCACGGATGGCATCCATAGGTTTTTGTGGGTTTTTCAGGCTGTGAGGCCAAGTTCTAGAAGAGAAAGATGCCAGCCACAGATGCAGGTGAAATGTCAGGAATGCAGTCTTCTAGAACATGGCCTCATACCCCAAAAAATCACAAAAACCTACAAAGCCCAGGATTCCATAGGATGGAGGCATGCCTGTTCTTTTGGGGGTGGCAAAAAGGAGGATCGGGGTGGCTCTGTGCTGTCCCTTTAGGCAGGTCTGTAAAGGCAAAGTTAGGCTGGCAGCATCTCTTTTAAGCTTCCAACAGGCGGCCCAAACAGTCCTGTTCTGCATGGCATTCAGTATGTGAAATTGCTGTTTTAACTTCTTCACAACTGGATTTTAGGACTGGTTTTAGGAGTTTTTAAGGAGTATTTCAATGTGTTTTAATTTTATTTTAAAATTTTAACTCCTATTAAAGCGGAAGTGTTAGGAACTATACTTGGCCACCAAACATGTGGGTTGTATACTGACACTTTTTAGGCTTTCCCTACACCAGCAGAGTGTGGTCAAGATGGCAACAATTATTAATTAGGAAGAATATATAACCTAGGAGAGGCTGCAGCAGTTTGCTTGTGCCTGACTCTACAGGGAAGGGCAAGACTTGGCCCTTGCCACTCCTCCTCCTCCTGAGTTAATTGAGGTTTTTTGCTTTTTCAATTCAGTTTGCACCAGAGGAAGTAGGCACAAGACAAAGGGGGAAACTGGGAGGACAGGAGAGAAACTGGGATATTTTAAAAGCAGATGAAAAAGTGGGAGGACAGAGGATTAATTGGGACTGTCCCTGCCAAATCAGGACAGTTGGAGGATAATAAAACCTTAATTCAATAATTATTTTCATCAGAATTGTACTGCCACAATTTTCTTTTTCCACAGGAGATCCATGGAGAAGAAGAAGATGGAAGAGCAACCTTTAGATAGATTGCTCTAAAAGTCGCCTGTCAGGAAGCCCCTTGAGATGCAACTCCTTCTGGCTTTATTTATTGGTTATGTATACATACATAAACATAAACATATACATATACATAAACATACATACATACACACACACCATGGCATAGTGGTTTGAGTGTTGGACTACAACTCTGGAGACAAGGATTCAATACACTAGTCAGCCATGAAACCCACTGGGTGACCTTGGGCAAGTCACACTCTCTCAGCCTCAGGGAAAGGCAATGGCAAACCTCCTCTGAACAAATCTTACCAAGCTAACCCCTTGATAGGTTCGCCTCAGGGTCCCCATAAGTTGGAAACAACTTGAAGGCACACAATACACACATGCATACTATAACCTGTCTTTCCTCCAGCCAGATCCGTGCAGCTTACTTTCTCAGTTATCTTCACAACAAACCTGTAAGGTAGGCCAGGCAGATTGAGAAAGAGGAGGAGGGAGAGAGCGCAAAACTTTTTGAGGGGTAAATCTCTGTGCTGAAGTGGAGTGAGTCAGCCAGGGAAGTCACTTCCCCAGTGCCTCTCACATGATTTTCACTAAATAAATGTTAAATAACTGGAGTAACAAGAGCAATTTGGTGCAAATTGTTTCAATGTGTATTCACTTAGCTGCCTTGCATTATATAGATTTAGATCTCTAAGAGCCCCCTGGCCTGATTTTGGCATCTCTGATTACAATGGAATATATCCAGCAAATCACAAATAATTAACACATGTCTTTGTCTTTCTCACCAGGTACACAGGCGTAGATTAGTGCCCAATAGGGTCAAATTAGTACCAAATAGGGTTGCCAACTTTTCTACAGGACATGTTAGTGGTACCTTAATGGCATCTGGATGTGCCAACATTAGCAGATGATTATCCTCTCCTGTAAACTTTTTGGAAATTTCAAAGTCATTTGGGGAAAGAGAGGAGACTGGGAATATAAGCAATATTTACTTCCAACTCTATGATTCTATGATTCTATGTATGCTTAAGGATAGCATTTTAAAAGTGGTCTTTATTGCTCAAAGGGGACTATTTTTATTTACAGCTATTGTGCTAGAACACATATATGAATGATGACAATAGCTATGGAAGAGTTTGGCATTTTTAGATCTCTTAACAATGTTTAACTCAGTATTCAAACTTCTTCTTTCTCTGTGTTTTCTATTTTCAATTGTAATTTCTCCCTACTTCTCATTTGGCAATAAAACAAGACACATGTGCAGCGGTTTGTATTTCTCTCCCGCCCCACCTGCCCCCTGAATACACTCACATATTGGATTTATTTGCAATTTACTTTAGTGCAGAAAATGAGACCTTCCAAATGTTGCTGGATTACAACTCCCATCATCTCTAGGCAAGGGTGACTGATGATGGGAACGGTGGTCCACAAGTTCCCAATCACTATTTTCTCCATTGCAGTCTGCAAACCTATGTGCCTTTCTTGGGTGTAAGTTCTGCTAAGTATGTTGTTGTGTGCCTTCATATCATTTCTGACTTATGGCAACCCTAAGGTGACATGAGGTTTCCTTGCCAAGATTTAGTCAGAGGGGGTTTGCCTTGGCCTTCCTCTGAGGCTGAGACAGTGTGACTTGTCCAAGGTCACCATGGTTTCTGTGGTTGAGCAGCGATTTTAATCCTGATCTCCAGAATCATTGTCCAGTGTTCAAACCACTACACTGCACTGGCTCTCTCTCCAGACATTATGGCCTACTTGTAGAATTTTACATTTATCTCTGTTTCATTTTATTAATTTCAACCCCTAATAATTCACAGGGGTTACGTAACCACAGTAGTATTATCAGTACATGTAACTTTGACACCAATAGAAAGCACAAGTAGTTTTACATTAGATGACAGTTGTTGCAGATTTTGTAAAATGTTGTTTAAGCTCATCATTACACCTGCCGCTAGTCTGGAATTTTGTGTTGTTTTCCTTTGATGTTTTTAATTGTTTTAAAAAAAATTATTGTAAAATCTTTAAAAATGTTTTTATTTGTGAGCTGCCTATTCCAGAGCAAAATAATGAAGCTTCCCATTCCCCCTCACACACACAAAAAGTGAAATAGACTGCAGCTAAACTATAAGGTTGTTGTTGTTGTTGTTGTTACATGACTTCAGGTTGTTCGTGACTTATGGCAAACTAAAACGACCCTATCATGGGGTTTTCTTATCAAGGTTTGTTCAGAGTGGTGTTGCCTTTTCCTTCCTCCAATGCTGAGAGAGTGTGACTTGCCCAAGGTCACCCAGTGGGTTTCCATGGCCAAGTGAGGATTCAAATCGTGGTCTTCCGAGTTATAGTCCGACGCTCCAATGCTCAAACTACTACACCATGCTGACCCACATATTTCATAATTTCTTGTATTCTCCTGTAAAACCTTTGCCCCATCTTTCAACTTCGTGAAATCATTAAGAAGCAGGTTGATTTGGGTATATAAAAATTGACATGGTTCATTCTTGTGTGCTAAATGGAAAAATGCAAAAGAAAAAAAAATCAAAATACACACACACATATGCACACACAAATATGGTCTTGGAAAGATTTTGGATGTTTAAAGGCTGCTCGTGTTCATTTTTGTAAAACCAGCAGTATTGAAAAAGGCAGCAACTATTGCCCTACTGCCTGGACTGGTAACAACAGTTCCTTTGTATAGGTTGATTGTGTCTTTGTGATCAGTTTGCCTTTTGTGTTTGCTGGGTACATGTGTTAGTATCTACCACCCTCACAAAGCAAGAAGGTGCGAGTTTTGCATAGAGACGTTTTGTACAAAATGTGGACAACACAAAGAAATAGACAACAACACTGCTTGGCATCTTTGGAAAGCTCCAAGAACTTATTTTGCAGAGATGTTTCTTTCTGGTGTGCCATATTGGCTTATCTGGATCAGTCTGGGCAACAATGCAAGTTTTCCCTCCCCACATCTCTAAGTTTAAACCATAGGAAGTACACCCCACATCAATGCAATGTGGCCCATTTATCTATTATAATGTCCCATGTTGCATTTGTATTATGCATGTTCTCATTCATCAGCAGAGTAAATATTTGCTGGTCCCTGTTGTTTCCAAAAGGGCTCCCAGAGAAACATTGCTCTCGCCAGAGCTTATGCATTTCCCCCGCTCGATATTTGGGTGTCATCTTATACACAAAGAAAGTGTTTCTTCATTCTCATGTTTAAGATATAGAAGAGGGAATCAACTGAATTCTTGCAAGTGATATAAAGGAGGAAACAAAACGGAACAGAAGATGCAAGGGTCAGCATGCATCACATCTGCATGCAGCTAAAGATATGCAATATTTAATGAAATTATACCTTCTCAATTCACTTTAAGCACAAGGTCCATGCCTTTGAATATGCCTTGTCTACAAAAAAGCCATGAAATTTATAGGGTCGCTATAAAGTCAAGGTGACTTGAAAACACATGTACATTCCACCTCACACTCATGGCTTCAGAGGTAGCTGTCTGCTGCCATCTGATGTCCGTATCTTACTACTGCCAGACAAAAATGTGGTGCACACATTGCATCTGCACTGCAGAAACAATCCGGTTTGACACCACTTTAACTGCCATGGCTCACTGCTATGGAATTCTGGGGAGTGCGGTTTGTTGCAGCACCAGAGCGTGTTGAGAAGGAGGCTTCTACAGGGCTACGTTTCCACTCAGATCCTCCATACCAGATTGTCAGACTTTGTTTTTATTCCTTTGTGGAAATCTGTGTGCATGTTGGCATGTGTTACACCCCATGGCGAGAAGTGCAGTGTAGTGTATTGGTTTGAGTCTTGAACTTTAACTCTGAAGACCAGAATTCGAACCCCCGCTCGACCATGAAACTCACTGGTCCTGGGCACATCACACTCTCTCAGTCTCAGAGGATGGCAATGACAAGCCCCCTCTGAAGAAATGTCATTTCTACAAATTGCTAGTTTTGAATAACTGTTGAACTGCTGAAACCTGTTGAACTGCTCTTATTTTTGTAGCTTAGGAACCTCTTCTTGTTCCTTCCTTGTTATTTCTGCCTCTAGTACCAAATTTTCTGTTTACGAAGTAATGCCCAGCGACACATCTACTTTATTAACTGAGATGTTGCTGTTGTGTGCTTTCATGTCGCAATTTATTGCATCCCTAAGGCAAACCTATAATAGGATTTTCTTGGCTTCAGAGGGGGGTTGCCTTTGCCATCCTCTGAGGCTGAGAGAGTGTGACTTGCCTAAGGTCACCCAGTGGGTTTTCATGGCTGAGTGGGGATTCATACCCTGGTCTCCAGAGTCAGAATCCAATGTTCAAACCACTGCACCACGCTGGCATACCAATATTTTATAGTATTTCCCAACCGGATTTGCTCCAGATATCTCCTACCATCCCCTCCTTGGCTGAGGATAATGGGATCTGTACTACTAAGCATCTAGTTGGAGAAGGCTGCTTTATCGCAAAAATGACTCTTGTGGCACATTAAATACCACAGAATTTATTAAAGCAAAAGCTCTTGTGGATTGCTGTTTCCTTGTTCAATCATGCTTATGCCATAATGGATCTGCTAGCCTTTATAGATGCTACAAGATTCTCCTGTTTTTGCAAAATTTTAAAATTATTTTTAAAATGTAAAGCCTTTCAATAATGTTCTACCTCTCTTTTCTGCAATAACTATATGGCAGAATCTGTATGTAAGGAATGGGCAGAAAGTAGGTCTCAGTCTGCTGGTAGATATGTATAGAGATACTTTCCATCTTTGGATGTCTTTAAGCAGAAGTTGGATGGGCACCTTTCAGGAGTGCGGTAATTGTGCACTCCTTAGGGTTGGACTGGATAGCCCTGAATTCCATAGCATTGAGCCATGGCAGTTAAAGTGGTGTCAGACTGGATTATTTCGCAGTGTGGATGCATGTTCTCTCTCTCCTTTCTTTGGTTTCAGGGCATGCACTTCCTTTGAGCATCCCAGGGACTCGTATTCAAGTGATGCACGCTTGCGCCGTGCCATCCTGCCTACTCCTCTGCTTTTGTGGGACGTGAGACCTGTCACATCCTGACCTGGCCCTGAGCCTGGATGAAGTCCTGTGTCAGTGTGTGTGAGAGAGCATTCAGGCAATATCAGCTCAGCAAGCAGCAAGGTGGTTGACCTCTCTTATCTCCTGCCTCCTACTCTTGTTGCGGGTGCTGCTGGGGGTTGCCCTTCACTCCCTGCCCAGTCTCTACCAGGCTATCTGTGGGTGCGATCCCCAAGGCATCGGACCTCCTGCAGCATTCAAGGTGGGTGATTTGCTTGGCTTTCCTGGCAAAGATGTCTTTTGAGGGTCAGTTCCACAATATAGCAAGAGACAGTGGGGTGAAGGGACTTGTTTGCTTGGCTCATCAAACAGAGAAATTTACCGACAGGGGCGAGTTTCTGCCAGGAAAGGGAGGCTGCATTTTGTTCTGGCTGTGGGACATGCAGAGTGTTTACTAGAGAAGCCTCCTTGCATTAGCCCTATCTTTTTCTCTTTAGTTTTCTACAGTTAAGAAAAGAATGGACGAAGTAGTGTGTGTGTGTGTGTGTGTGTGTGTGTGTTTGGGGGGGAAGATTACACAAGCAGAAAGGGGAAGGAGATGATATCTGAAGCTCCCCATAAAATTCAATGAATGAAACAGCCAGTGGTATCACTAGGATTTGTGTCACCAAGTGCACTAACTCATGGTGTCACCCCCCCCCTCCATTGACCTCCTCCCATACCACACCTTATAGAATCCTTAGTAATATTATTTTTTTTTTTTGTAATCATATTACTCATAAATTGTAATTCCCCTACATCACTGTCATATGCACAGCCTAAATATATTTTCATGCACATAGTTTTGTGTGGTTAAAGTGAAAATTTGGTAAGATGTGATGCTTTTGAAGAAACTTTAAAGAGAATATGTTTTAATTTTTAAATTTATTTTTTAAAAACCTGGAGCCTGTCCTTTCTTCTCCCACTGAAAGCCTTTGCAGACTGCCAGAAATAGTGCAAATTGAGACTGCTTTAAGGGTTAGGGTTAGTGCTAGGGAATCATGGGAATTGTTTTTTTGTTTTTTTCTGAGACATTGCACCTTCTCTGTCAGAGAGCTCTGGTGCCACAATAAGATACAGTTCCCATGATTCCCTCACCCTAACCCTAACCCTTAAAGTGGACTCAATTTGCACTATTTCTAGCAGTCTGCAAAGGCCCTGAGAGTCACCCCACTCACCCCATCTCTTCCATAGAATTCCAGCATTTTAAAGGGATGCAGGAGACCACCACAGCCCATTTATGCCAAAAGGTAGATATTTGGGGAACAGTGGTGTCACCCTTTTTAGGGTGTCACCTGGTGTGGTTCACACCCCTTGCAATATCGTAGTGATGCCCCTGGAAACAGGGCCGTGAAAGACTTGTCTGAAATCTTCTCAAGACAAAAAATGTCCAGAGAGTAGGGTGGCTCCATGAAAATTACAACAGTTGTAGTAATTGTATAAAAGAGCAAATGTTAGTGGGTGTATAATTTAAAATTACAGAATTGCAGCCCTGGCCTCTTTTGCATATGGCCACCTTACAAGAGAGCAAATGTTACCTCCCTGACCCAGAGACACATGTGGTGGTGGGGAAAATCTAAAAGCGGTGGCAAAAGTGCCAAAAAAAGGAAAGGTACGGTAGATCTAATTAGGGATAAAATGTGCCATCTAGTACAAGCAGGTGGCAGGAATGTGCAGAGTTTAGGGAGTTAACTTATATTTCTTTCACTCTCCACAATTATAGCACTTTGATGCACCTCTAACTGCCATGGCTCCATCCTACGGTATTTTGGGATGTGGTTTTCAATTTGTTTTGAATGAGGTTAGGTGGTGCATCTCCATTGCAGAAATAATGCAGTTTGATACCACTTTAACTGCAAAATGAGTTCAAGCATGAAAATTTTGCATCCAACCTTTGGTCCATACAGCCCACTTTTATCTAGCCTGACAGGCAGCTGCATTTCAGGGTTTCCTGCAGGCATCTTTCCCAGCCAATTCCAGAGATGACATACATTGAATCTGGGACCTTCTGTAAGCAAAGGCTGTGATCTATCACTGAGCTACACCTCCTCCCCTGACCCTGTCTGGAAAGAGCATTGACTTATTCTCTTACCTAAGGACATGTGGGGGAGCCGGAGGGGGGAGGGTTCCCCACCAACTGCCAACATCACTCCAAATGTTGAGGAAACTACCTTTGCAAGAAGTTTATGTAATCTTTGGACCATTTGCACTAGTATATACCAGTACTAACTGGGGAGGATTCCAGATTTTGGATAAATGAAGGTTTCATTTAGAAAAATGCAGAGTGCAAGCACACAGGCAAGATAGTAGTTCAAACACAGCATACAGAGCTAACCGAAATGGAAAATGTGGAAAGGGGATAGCAGAGTTTCAGGGGGTTGCAGTGGGGGTTATGATTACCTGTCCAAAGAGAAGACCATGAAAGGCTGGAGTGGCTCAAACAGGGAGGTCCAAGGGTGACACAGAACATACAGAATGTGCGTGTGTACGCAGGCTGGGTTGTGTGTGCAGAGGTTAGGTTCTGAAACCATATTTAAACCTTAAAATTAGCCCCAGACAATGGACTATCTGGCAAGGTAACAAAGGAATAACATAATAATGTTATTCCTAGTAACAATGGAGATTATCACACAGCAGATGGGACATCATTGTCTCGTCCCTGTCCCATCCATCCCACATGATCGGAGGAAGGACTTTCATACGGTGCCATGCTTATACGGACATTGTCCTGTCCAGAAAGTGTGAGTGACAGTGATCATGTGAAAGCCTTTCAAACGACGTCACACTGCTCCAGTCATTGAAATGGCATTGCCCTGGCATTTTGCATTAACGGGAATTCGCGTTAATGCAATGCTGCTTCAATGACAGAATCAGTGTGTATGATATGACTTTCGTGTGATCCCTCCCCCCCTGGACAGGATAACGACGGGAGAGCGATCCCATCCCTATCCTGTCTGAGTGTGATAATCTCCATTGTCCTAGGAATCAACAGTGGGATTCTAGATTGGTTGATGGCTTTAATTTTAGTAAGAAAAACCAGTGATTGGATTAAGACATCCCTGAGATGGATGGATGGGGAAATTTAGCTGGGGACACAACAGAAAGTAGGGAGAGAGAGATTGGCTTATTCCTTTAGGTGCAAAGAGATCCTTCGTCTCAGGTTTTGAGAGGAAATGCAGTTTACTTGGAGGAAGGAAGGAAGGAGCACTTTAGATTTGATGGTTTTGTCTACCTAGATGTACATATCTCGGGAAAACAATAATTTTTTTCCCTGGAAATCTGACCTAGTGTTCCTGGAAGGTCATCAGTCTCTCAAAAACATGCTATCTCCAGATATGAGATATAAAAATCTGAGGACCCCAAAATACTGCACAGGGTATGCAGGGGTGCTTAACAATTCCCCATTAGGTTATTTCTTATTTGTCAGTAAGAACACAACAAACTTAATTCTGGGATGGCTGGGGGGAGGGTGAACATGCACATGATGCAACAATGAGCTTAAGCATGTTACTCATTTCTTCAGTTTTTTACAGGTGGAGCCTCTGGATCTCTGAGCTTGTGGAAAGTTCATTCTGAGGGATCGTCCTCTCTTTCCTTGTGGATGTTTTGAATAAGTGGATCCAAGCCAGACAGAAACTGGCCAAGGGCAGTGGGGGAAAGGAAGCAAGTGAAACTCCATCTTCCAAGCTGGGATTCCCAACCAGGGCACTGGAATGCCCATATTTCATTGACCAAAGGAATCAAGTGCAGCTTTCCTCCTGGTGGATAGGTGCCTTAGCCCCTGGTGGATAGGTGCAAGGATAAGAATCCATCGGTTTGAGACCCTCTGGAAGCAAGCAATTTCACCAGCTGAGTCACCACTATTGCCAGGACTCTGACACAGCCTTGCTTCATCCATCAGCCGAGAGAGCGCCAAGGAGGAAATGCCTGGAAGCAGAAAGCCTTCCTGAAGGTCCGTGCTCCATACTCAAGGCCCTTTGCCCAAAGGTCACCACCAGCAACAGCACAACAGGAAGCCACGCAGAGCTGTCTCCGAGTGTTAGGAAACTACGCAGAGAGCGTCCCAGAAAACACACATACATACACAGAGGAGGGAGTCCTTCTGGCCAGCATTCTGCACGGCAGCTGCCCACCACCTTCGTGTGTCCCAGCGTGAAAAGTCGCCTTCAATGGAAACCCAACAGGAGCCAGAGAGCTGCTACTGTCCCTGGGCAGGAAGATGCTGTGACCAAGTGGCCACCTTGGCATGGAGTTGAACCGTGAGTGCTGGCCAAATGGAGACACACACACACACACAGCTTTCCATCCATCTCTTCTTTCCCTTGTAAAAAAAATCCTAATATTCTTAGGAAATATGATTAAGACTCCTGGGTTCTCAAGGGAAAGGCTGGCGGGGGCAATGCTTGAAAAGTTACTTTTAAAAACTACAACTCCCAGAATCCCCAATGCTTGGGAAAGGTGTCTTCTTGGAAAAGGTGACAACTTCCCAGAACTGGCCATCCTGGTTGGGGAATTTGTGATCCAAAAAACTAACTTTTCCCACACTCCATTACCTTGGAAACTCTTCTTCCTAATTCCAAAAAGAGATGGGATGGTTGGGAACTGAGAGGAAAGCACTCTGTACACACACAGGCACTAGGGAGCTGATTCCAGCCAAATGGGCTGAGATTCTGTAGGTTGGGGCACCACAAGGTGGCTGAACATGATGGAGGAGCATGTCAACACTACAGGCTCAAGCAGTTATGGATCCCTGCTTCATTTGTGAAGAGTGAGAATTGGAAACCCTGGAAACAGAGTCAGGGATTAAACTGATTCCCAAACCACCTCAGTCTGGAAGGAAACAATATTAAAAATAGAGTAGGCCCTCTACATTTGCAGCTTTGACTTTTGCAAATTTGATTATTTGCTGTTTTGATCAATATGTTCTCTCTAGGAATCTCAAGGTCCTCCAGCGCTACTCTGCCAGAAGTTGACCATAAAGTTGTGCTGGAAAACCTAGAAGCTCCTAGAGAAAACACTTCTCTAGGCATTTGTAGATCCTTCAGCATGATTTTATGATCAACCTCTGGCATGCTGACCAGGAGATTCCTAAAAAGGTATTCTTTAAGGTAAACAGAATAATGTTTTTCTTTTATTTGCGGTGTTCCCACATTCACATGGGTTCCTCACTCCTAACCCCAGCGAATGTGGGGGGACCACTGTAGTTTGCAACCAGCTTCTATTTCGAACATTGAAGTGCCCGACTCAGAAACAAGCAGAAACCAGATTGCACAGTTTATGCAGTGTGCAATTTTATGATGACTTAGCCGCATTGATCTCAGATAAACGATTAAGGCCACCATTTTCAGTTTCACTTTTTCCAGGTTCATGCAGCATTGGCAAGGGAAGGTGGACAAAACCTGCTGGCTCTGAACAGAACCTCTTTCTCCAGTGCCTGCCTTCTTCCACAGTTTTTCCCCTTTCTGCTCTCATCATTTATCCCATGGGTGGGCAACTGTGGAAGGAAAGAAGGCTGCATTGGTCCCCCAAGAAACCTTGGAGGCCTGCACCTTCCTACACGCCACACACACTCACCACAAAAAAGCAACCAAACAAAAATACTTTCTTTTTTGCCTCCCAATGTCATCTAGGGGATATGGAGAGCACTTTCCCCATCTTTTGGGGGCTTCCGTGGCCACATTCGACCCAGGAGATGCCCTGTACACTTCCTCTTGTGCTAAACTGGTCCAAAACATAGTCAAAATGCCCTCCATGCTTCTAAAGGGCATTTAGGGAATTTAAAAAAAAACACGAAATATCTGTTTCATCATTGGGAGTCAAGAGGAACTCCAAATGTGGTGGAAATGCCCCTAGAAGGCATTTTGGGGCAATGCTTTTGGACCACTGGAGGGCCCTGGGCCACAGAATGTACCCTAAAAGGGACACTTTGTCAAGTCCTCATCTTAAACTATTGTAATGGACCCTGGAGTGTGAGGGGATGGGATGGTCAAGCCCCATGAAAATTAGGCTGGCAACAGGTCTGAGTTCCTCTGAAATGTTCTAGTAAAACTGGGCCACCAAGGCTCCACTCTGATTAAGCCTTCTCCAAAATGATCAATCAAAAGAATACTAAATGATCCAGCATCAAGGCATATGAAGATAGCTGTGATTTTTGAGCCCTCCCAAGAATGTCAAGGGAAACCTTTACTTTACCTTTAAAAATAAGAAAGGCTTCCATCAGTACTTCCTAGAAACTCTACTTGGGGAATAAGTTACACTGGACACATGGGGCGCATCTACACTGCAGAAATAATGCAGTTTGACACCACTTCAAATGCTGCAGCTCCATCCAATGAAATCCTGGGATTTGTGGTTTTGCAAGATCTTTCGCCTTTGCTGCCAAAGAGTGCCACCAAATTACACATCCCAAGATGCTGTAGGATGGGGCCATGGCAATTAAAAGTGGTATCAAGTTGCGTCATTTCTACAGTGTAGATGCACCCATGGAGGGAACCTGTAAGAACAGATTGGCCCTACTAAGAGTTTTTATATTTAAGGATGTTTCAGTGATAATGGATGGGGAAAGTCATTTGACCTCCCCCTGCAAGTACCTGTAGTTAGACAAAATTATTAACAACTGCCCTGCCAATGTTGAGGCTGAACTCTCCCATTGTAAAAATAGTTTCTAGGATCCCTGGGTGCATCTACACTGTAGAAATAAAGTAGTTTGATGCTCCTTTAACTGCTATTGCTCCATCCTGCAGAATCCTGGGATTTGTAGTTTTGTGAGGCACCAGCACTTTTTGGCAGAGAAGGCTAAAGACTTTGTAAAACTGCACATCCCAGGATTCCATAGGATGGAGCTACAGCACTTAAAGTGGTGTCAAGCTGCATTTTTTATTTTTACTGTGCAGATGCACCCTGACTATTGTGGTGATGCTAGCATGCTTCTTCAATCAGATTCTGGCCACAATGTTTGATCCTAAAGGTAGGGCCAGAAATCTTTTTGCCTGTCAGGACACTGTAGATTACAGTTCCCACAAACCCTAACCTATGGACATAATAGGTGCTATACATTGGCCAAAACATCTGGGAGACCAAAAGTCCTCTGCACCCACCTTATCCTAAAGTTGCAGTCCTGTATATGTTTTCCTAGGAATAAATCCCATGGAGTCACTGGGGCTGATTCTGAGTAGATACTTTCTTAAGTGGTTAACTGCAGTGTAATTATGCAGATTTCTGGAAATGGTTTTAGTTATTTTTAATTTTAAAAAATTAATAAAAATCCTTGGCCTGGTAAACAGAATCCCAGAAGAGGTGTCCTGCTAGCTGGAGGTGATGGAAGAAAGGAAAACAGATTCAGCCCTCCACATTCCTCATTCCTGCTTTTTGCTGGCAAAAGAAAAATCCATCCACTGAAGTTGGCACTTGAGGAGGGGGAAAGACTATCCCCCTATGGAGAAGCAGGAATCATGTGGCCTTCCAGATATTGCTGACCACAACTCCCTGCAGCCCTAGCCAGCATAGCCAAGAGTTAGGAATGCTGGGAGTTGTAATTCCACAATTTCTAGTGTGTGTGTGTGTATGTGTGCCTTTAAGTTGCCTGTTTACTTATGGTGAGCCTATGGATTTCATTGGGTTTCCTTAGGCAAGGAATCCTCAGAGGTGGTTTTGCCAGTTCCTTCCTCTGAAATATAGCCTACAGCACCTAGTATTTGTTGGTGGTATCCCATTCAAGCATTAACTAGGACTGATCCTGCTTAGGTTCCAAGGTCAGATGGGATCTGGTGCCTTTAAGGGTGTTTAGGTCCACACAAATAGCAAGGGCTGTAGGCTATATTTGAGAGGAAGGAACCTACAAACCACCTGAATATTGCAGTCGGCTCTTCTTTGTATCCATTAATCTTTATCCACAGATTCAACCATCCACGGCTGGAAAATGTTAATATGTGTGTGTGTATAATTTCAAAAAGCAAACCTTGACTCTGCCATTTTATATAAGGGACACCATTTTGCTAAGTCTCTCTTTCAGTTAGTCTCAAAGGGGCTGCAGGATCACTTTGCATACATTAAGTATTAGCCACTGTGGTGCAGAGTATGCCATTCAAATTTAAACCCCCAATTAATCCAACAAATAAGGAATACACACACACAGTTTCCAAAGGAGTGCTTTTGCCCAGAGTGTCATCTTCTTCACCCTGAGATCTGGATCCTGAGAGCTGGAAACCCTGGTATTGATCTTTGCTCTTTCCAAGTCTAGCAGTTAGGACCATGGAGCTAGTTTGGTGGGGGCCAAACTCTTGACAAGCTGCCTCTATGTCTCTCCCCTCCCTTCCCAGGACTGCTTCTCCTGACTACCTTCCTGCTCCATATAAAACTGTCCAGGATGATTCCCACACCGCTGGTATGTGACAGGCGGCTAATCCAGAAGTACATCAGTGAGAGTGCAGAATTGGAGGACCAAGTGGTAAGAGACACCTATTTGCTGTTATCCTGGTGGACATGAGGATCTAGGTACATTCTTCCCTTGCAAAATTAAATTTGGATTTGTTTGCATCTCTTCTTAAGGTTGCACCTATGGGTGGTGGCCAAGTCCTTGAATGGAGCAAGGACTCTGATTGCACCGTTTGAATATCACCTCTGAAAGATGGGACTAGAACATGGAAGTTGAGTTTTCCTTATCCAGAATTCCACTTTTCAAACTATAATATTGTTTGATCAGGTGACCATCTAAGTACCATTTGTGGGGGCACTTCCTTTTAGAGAAAACCTTTAGTTTAGTTTTGGAATGGTTAATAAGTTTTCCTAACTGCAAACCTTGCCTAGTTTTCGTAGGAGTCTCTTCAGACCTATTGGAGTGATTGATAAGAGGGCCATGTCATCAGCATATAACAGCATTTGGATTTTCCTGTTTCCAAGAGAGGGTGGGAAACAATCTGCAGAGCTCAAATCAGAAACAAGATTGTTCACATAGAAATTAGACAGAAAGGGAGCCAACAGGCAACCCTATCTGACACCTCTTCTAGTTTTGACTTCACCAGAGAGAGTACCTGATAAACCAACCCTCACTCTTAAGCTAGTCTGTGAATGCAATTGTTTCAACAAAAACAACAAATGTTTGTCTATGTTTGTGAGTGCCACAGTCGCTGTCTGTCTATTGAGTCAAATGCTGACGTGAAATCTATGAAGGCCACATATAGTCTTCCTTTTGGTTTCATGAAGCTTTTTTGGAACAGATGGGTGAACTCATAAGAATGATCAATTGTGCTCCTACTGTGGCAAAAACTGACCTGTTCCTCTGTTATGTTGTAATTTTCCTCTGCCCAAGTTTGGAGCTTGTTCAAAAGAAACCTGCCATAGACTTTTGATATTATGTCCAAGAGACTTATTGGTTGATAATTTTGGGGACTGGATCTCTCCCCTTTTTTTGTACAGGTGGACAACAATAATGGACTGCCACCTAGTGGGGATGATTCCTGTCTGGTTGATATGAGAGAACAGCTTTGCTAGGATAGGGCCCACCAGGAAAAATTAAATTTGAATAATTCCGGGGGAAACATCTTCCCCTGGAGATTTACCTGATGTCAAATTTTTGAGCAAACTGTCAATCTCTTTGGGTGTCACTGGGGGCCAGTCTGGGAGATTAATTCTAAATGGTGCTTCTACAACTGGCTCAGGACCATAGAAAATTCCTTCCAAAAAAATTCCCATATAAAGACAGAAATTTGTGGTTCAAGGTGGAGCTTGGAGCTCCTTAAACCAGCATGGACCACATTCCAAATTTTACTTCATCCTTTTGCCTGATGGCCAGGCCCAAGTTCATCTAACTTTGTCTTATAAATGCAGTTTTCTTTCTCTTTAACAACAAGGCTTTATATTGGGATCATATTTTTATCATGCTCTTATATGACACTTTTTGACACTCCTAATGAGCTTAGTTAGTTCCTTTTTAATATTCCTGCATTCAGTATCAAAACAGCTTGCATTATGTGATTTAAAGGTTTTGGCAATTTGTGACTGAATTAGGTATGGCTTTAGGAGGTCTGCAATTTGTTGATAGCCTTCCATCACTTCCAGGTTACTTTCCGATATTTTATTCCTAAAATCAGTCAAACCAGGGCCATACAATAGATCAGTGAGCTTGGTGCTGAGAGATTGAGACTATTTAAAGTGACACTTTTGCTTCCTGATGGTTCCAGTGTGCATAAACTTTGTTTCATGTACTAGATTATTAAAAAAAAAAAAAAAAGATTGTGCATAAAATTATCTTCAGACTATGTGTATAAGGTGCATGAGAAACATAAATGAATTACATGTTTAGACTTGGGTTCCATCAACAAGGTATCTCATTATGTATATTCAAATATTCCAAAATCCAAAAAACTCTGAAATCCAATACACACTTCTGACAACATAGGTTCAATGTATAAACATATTGTTTACAAAAAGATGTTCTGATTGCTAAAGACAAGGTTTAGTTTTTGACTAGAGATGCAACTAATATGGCAGAGTGTTAAACTGTTAGCATGAAGGAAGAATCTCATGAAAGATAAAGGGAAGAAGTATCCAGACTCTGCTTTATAACTGCCCTCTTTCTCTAACATCCCTTATGCTTTGTGTGTGTTTGTGCCTTCAGGTCACTGGCAGTTTTCTACAAATGAGTAAAACTTGAAAGCCTTTTTATCACTTCATTCATTTACAATTCAAATATATAGCCATGTTAGTCTGTAGAATCAGTATGTAGAGAGAGCTTGTAGCTTTGAGACTAACTGAAAGAAAGAAGTTGGCAGCATGAGCTTTTGTAGACAAAAGTCTACTTCCAAATGCATCTGAGGACATAGACCAGCGGTCCCCAAACTATGGCCTGTGGGCCAGCCGCGGGCCGGTCGAGGCCTTTTAACCGGCCCGCGGCTGGTCCTACTGCCGCCACCGCTGCTCGCGCACAACTCCAGCACCATTTTGTGTTTCAAAATGGCGTCCGGAGTCACACGCATGCGTGCGTGACCCCGGGCGCATGCGCACAAAATGGTGCCGGAGTCATGCGCATGCATGCACATGTGCGCATGCGTGCGCATGCACCTCCTTTTTTTTTTTAACCGGGCCGCGGCTGTTCTGGGGGACATCGAACCAGCCCCCGGCCAGAAAAGTGTGGGGACCCGTGATGTAGACTGAAGTCTATGAAAGCTCATGCTGCCAGTTTCTTTCTTGCACTCAGTCTCAAGGGTGCTACAAGATCTCTCTACTTCATTCAGTTGTCAGTGAAAAGGGGTGCTGTGTCTGCCAGTCATCCAGGCATGAAGAGATCTGACATTACTATCTACATTGAAAAATGTCAATGGGTAATGGTGAATGAGGAGAAAATCCAGAAGAGTTTGGCCAAGGGGAGCTTTTCTGGGGTGCGAGTTCTTGACAGCCCTGTTAGTTGGCCCTGGACTCTCTCTAAGTATCCTCTCTCTTTGCAGAGCCAATGTGAAGAGCTTCCCTTACTCCGGCAGCCTGTACTCTTGCCCCTGGTAGGCTTCAGCCTCCGAGAATGGATGGCAAAGACAGTGAGTATGTCAGGATAAAAAGACCCAGTGGAGGGTAGGGATGGAAAAGAATCTTCACAAATATTCAGTTCGCTAAATATATATTGTTGTTGTGTGCCTTCAAGTCATTTCTGACTTATGGTGACTCTAAGGGGAACCTATCATGGTGTTTTCTTGCCAAGTTTTTTCAGAGTGTGAAAGAAGTTGCAGCACAAGTTTTTGTAGACTTGATCTACTTCCTCAGGTACATAGAGAGTGGATGGGGAGAGGGAAATGTAAGAGGAAGCCCTCCACGCTGCATTTTAGTTTGAAAGCCTGGAAGTGCCTCTAGCCATTTACACAGACTCACAATGGACAGTAAATGCAGGTACAGATTGTCTCCCAATATGGTTAGGGAGTGATGGTAAAGAGGTAGCTCATGCAAACAAATGGAAAATAGTGGTTCAGTTGCTGCAGGAAAGAACAGACACTACTTGGGTTTCATATGTCAAGGGACACCAAAAAGGAAATAGCAAGGAACTTTGCAGGCGAACTAGCTAAGGAAGCTGCGTCCTGAGTAGAAACCATTCCAGATATTCCTTTAGATCCCATAAATGTGAAGCCCAAAGAACCCCTCATTACTCCCACTTTAGATTTAGCTCAACTGCAAAAAGGGGACACAGAGATCAAAGCGCTCATAGAGGCTGGGAGGGACCATACTGGAAGATATAAAATAATACAAAAGGAAGGAGATTGTTTCTACAGACATTCGGGGTGATTTAATCCAGCTCATCCATGAGATTAGACATAGGGGACATCAATCTACCTATGAGAGAGTAAGAGAGACAGGCTGGTGGCCACAGATGAGACAGGATGTGGAACAATGGGTAGACAACTGTTTAGCCTGTGCAATGGTCAATGTGGATCAAAGTGGCCCAAAGGCTCTGATCTGACACAAGCGTATTGAAGATCCGCATGACTTGTGGAGGAGAAAGACGAATTAGAGATTATACCAGGAGTGGATGAAAGGAGGAATGAGCTAGGTTTGTCAGGCGTTGCAGTCTGGTCCAGTTGATTTACAAAATATGCAATGCTTGGCATATCTTGGGATCTTGTCCTTTGGCAAAATCAGGATTTGGGGGTGGTAGAACTGCAGTTAGCCTTTGCCATAGTCAATCCAATAAATATTCCCAGATGTCTTTGACTACAAAACCCATAGTCCTCTAGCTAGCTGTGTTCCCAGCCCTGTGATGGGTACTGTAGTCCAGCATATTGGGAAGAAAGTTGGGAGAAGGGGAAGAATTAAGAAGTTGTACATTTGACTGTCTGTCTTTCTCAGAATCAGGTCAAAGCTCAAGAAGTTCTCAGTGATCTCCTTATACTGGTGGATATCATAGCTGCCACCCAGCAAGAACTGATGCAGACCTGCCCCTCTGTACTTCTTCAGCAGCTTTATGAGAAAGCCAGTGCCTTTGTGCTGTATCTACAAAGTTACAGGTCACAGGTGAGACTATTGGCAACTCTTCCAGGACATGAGAAAATCCAAAATCCACAAAAGAGTGATAAATTCATTGGCTAACCAAAATGCTGAAAATACATCATGCAAGCTTTTGAAGCTCCATTGGCTTCTTCATCAGGCAAAAGATGTTTAAAGGAGAAGGAAAGTGATGATGTTAGGGTTGCATGGCTACATTTTGTATCAGATGTTGTTTCTGTTGTAGCTCACTTGTGTTGGAGTGATCTCCTGATTCAAAATGCAAGGGGCATTTTCTGCATTTTGGCTGACCAATAAAGATATCACTTCTTTGTGCATTTTAGATTTTGTTATATTTTACTGCATGGCCAATACAGCTATCCAAATATAGTTGGTCTTTCGTATCCATGGAGTCAATCATCCACAGCTTGAAAACATTCTCTTTTTCTCTCTGTATATATATATATATATATATATATATAATTCCAAAAACTAAACCTTGATTTTGCCATTTTATATAAGGGACATCGTTTTACTACATTGTTTTATTTAATGGGACTTGGAACATCTATGGATTTTGGTATCCATGGGGCACGGGGGTCCTGGAACCAAACCCCAGCAGATGTGAAGGGCCCACTGTATGTCTTCCAGGGCATGATGATGATGCATACCTAGGGACATTCAATCTCTCTGGCAAGAAAAGACAAGCAGGCCGTTCTCTGAAGCGTAGTCAGGAGGCTCCCAGGAGAAATACTATCCTGAACACAATCAATTTCACCTCCTTTCAGAAACAAAGTAGGGTTGGCTCTGATTAGTGCTTGGATGAGAGACCACAGGAATTATAGAGTTGGAAGAGACCCCAAAGGCCACCCAATCTAGCCCCATTCTGCCATGCAGGAAGACACAACCAATACACTCCCAACAGATGGCCATGCAACCAGTTTTAAAACCTGCAGGAAATGAGACTCCACCACATCCGGAGCCAGGGATATCTATAGATGTGTCTAAGAAAGAAGCCTGTCTGAAACCCTGGTGAGTCCTTGTTGCCAGTCATAACTGGCAGCACTGGTCTAGATAGGCCAGTGGTGTGATTCACTACAAGGGGTTATGCAAATGATGAAAATAATCCCAGTAAAATGTGGGTTGAATCTTTGTTGTTCACATGCATTTTGAATGCATCAGATTAAGTTGGGGGGAGGAGCTGCCAACTCCGCACACTTAACCCAGGATAATTGATCTCAGGTTTTTTTCCTGAGTTTTTCTAAAAGATTCACATTGTCAGCTGTGTGAATGACCAATGCGAATAGACCTGGGATAAACAGGGATAAAACTCTGCATGCCTTGAATGTATTTCGAGTACATCCACATCATTGACTTGATCTTCATTCGAGTATATTGCATCTATGTGCTGGCACATGTGAGCAAAAGAACTCACAGAGATGCACATAGATGCGGTTCCATAGTGTGAATAACAAAGCTGGAATGTGTGAGATTTGCATAGTCACACACACATACACAAACCCTGATGACGTCCCTTAAGGCAGCTTGCTAGGATGTGGACAAAATACTTGCAAAGTGTTGGGGTTGTCCTATAAAGCCTTATGCAGATCAGGTCCAGGTTATTTGCTGGGTTGTATTCTCCCTTGCAAAACTGCCCATGCTTTGAGACCTGCTGGAGAAACCCTTCTCTTTATCCCACCACCTGCACTGGTACATCCGATGGGAACAGGTCCTTCTTAGTGGCTGTCCCCAAGCTTTGGAACTCCCTTTCCAGAGAAGTTAGACTGGCACTTTCCCTACTTTCTTTCACAGGCAAGTAAAGCCTTTTGTGTTTCAACAGTCATTTGATGATTGATTTTATAAGACTGGTGCCAACTAAAAAAATGTTCTGAATTTGCTGTGCTGCTGTCTGAATGTGTCTGGTTAATGGTATATGTTTTAACTTTTTTGACTCTCTTTTTGACTTTTGTATTTTTGACAAAATACAAAATTTAAAAACTTAATCTCTTTTTAACTTTTGTATTTTGCAAATTTTTAACTGTATGTTCTTAAAACTGGGTTTCCCTCTAGTACTGGGACTCAAATAATAATTGATACAATAGAATGGTGTTTTTAAAGGTTGATGTTGTGCCCTAGTTCATAGTATTAAGACCGATGAAAGAGGGAAATAAAGGTTGACATACCAGCACCTAAACTGGGTCCAGAAAGAAATTTAGCTAAAATAATAATGTCTGGAAAGCACCCTTAGAAAGTCTAGAGTCACGTTACGTAAGATTTCTTGCAGTTAAAGAGCTGGTTGTGATTTCCCCCTTGAACTAGAACTTGCTTGTGCTGACAGTTTGGATTACCACCTACTGTCTCTAAAGTCCTGGGTTCAGGCAGGCACCCAAATTTGTTTTTTCTTGTTCCAGGTACAGGAAACGACAAGGCAGACAGAAGGAGCCCCTCAGCTTATCCCAGAAAGAAACCTCAGGACAATTTTCCAAACCTACAAACAGCTCTTGCAAGGAAAGGTCCGCTTCCTCTTCAGTGACTTGAGGAAAGACTTCTCTTGCAGCCTGGGTCGCCAGGCTAGGGCCGCTGAGCAGGCTCTACATCCTTCCAGCTGGGCTGCTTCAAGGGGCCAGCAGTGAGAGACCCTGCAGGTCTAAGCCATCCAGAGAGAGGCAAGCGGAGTGGCTGGCCCTTTGGTGGGCCAAGAGTGGAACAGCAAGTGGAAGAGCAGTGTAGCCCAGACCCTTGAGGTGATGGACCTGGAGCAAAACACTGGGGAGAGGAATACCACAATGGCTTCAGAGAAGTCTGAGCCCTCCTCAGTAAATAGCAGCTTGCTTTAGCTGCCTGCAAGAAAAAGGAATCCCAGAGCCAAGTGAGTCCAGCGATGCTCTCCAAAGAGGCATGCTCCCAGCTTCCTTCATTGAACTTGGTTGATGGCTATCTAAAATGTTAGCACCTCTCGATATGCAGCTAGAAAACAGAAGGGAACTGGCATTGACCATTTTGACAGAATTGTGGGCTTTCTTTCTAACCACTCACGCTGGATGCCACTTGGCATCATTCCCCTGCAAGAGGGTGACATAGTTGATCACTGTGTTTTTAAGGGCCCAGTGTATTTTAGGCTTCTTGCCCAGACCAGACATACACACTTGGTTTGGTTTTTTTTGATAGACTTCAGGCTGCACCCACTTAAAAAGCACATACACAAAAGGGTGTATTGCCAGTAGCTCAAGGAAATGGAGACACAGAATAGCTAGCAATGAATTCCAGCTCCTCAATAAGTCCTAGATGCATTGTCCTAGTTCCAGCTTCATTTAACAGACCACAGAAGCCATATTTTGGTAGGTAATAAGTGAAAAAATACTAATCAATTTAAGAGCCAAGTAACTTTTGCTTTTGAGGCTATTCACTTTATGCCAAGACCTGCCTCAAGAATTGGGAAAAGGCACAACAAAAGCATTTCTTATACTTAAATGATTAAAATAGAGCAAACAGGGACATACTTTATGGATGTTCTCACTTCCCTACCCAGAAACAGGACATAGGGTACTTGGAAATGTAAGCTGACAATAGTAAATAAGAAGAGATGGGCTCTTAGTAGGAGGTACAGAAGCAAGAAATCTCTATTTGCCTCTTGCAGACGCATTGTCCCATTACACCTTTCTTCCTGAGTGTCTGCAGGCCATTGCTTCCACCCATGGCAAGGCCAAGAAGAGCCAGATACTTCAGACTGCACCTCTGATGCAGCATATACATAACTGCCTGTTACAAACACTGCTTCGAAGGGAGCTATAGAAGGCTTTCTATCTATACTTATTACAACAATAAAGACTTGCCTTTTTTACAAAAAAATAAAATAAAGTGTCTCATCATATTTTCTAAGGCACATAAAGCTAGTCAGCAGAAGAGATTGCCAAGGTCTTGCGCACAGACCAAACTCTGTTTAAAGACTTCCAAAGAACCCACCACCTTCTATTCCACGGTTGAATAGTTTTTATAGTAAAGAAGTTCTTTCTAATGTTTAAGTGGAATCTCTTAAACTGGTTCCTATACCAGGACTACCTTGGAGCAGCAAAAAACCTCACTCCATTTTCTACATGACATTGCTTGATATTTAAAGATGACCATCATGTCACCTGTCTGCCTTCTCTTCTCCAAGCTAAACATACACAACTCTCTAAGTTGTGTGTTGTTCCTCATAACACTTGGTTACTAGACTACTGCAGTGCAGATCTTAGGCTGCAGCTGCACTGCAGAAATAATCTGGTTTGACACCACTTTAACTGTCATGGCTCAATGCTATGGAATTCTGGGGATGGTAATTTGTTAGGGCACCTGACAGCAACTACCATTCCCAGAATTCCATAGCACTGGAATAAAGTGGTGTCAAATCAGATAATTTCTGTAGTGTGGATGCAGCCATTGCCACTTTCTCTAGATACAGTCCAGCTTGTCCACATCCTTCTAAATTGTGGTTCCCCAAACTAGACACAGTATTCCAGGTGAGGTCTGACCAAAAGCAAAGTAAGAGTGGTACTACGACTTCCCTTGGTCTGGATACTGTGCTTCCCTTGGCTGATGCAACCTAGAGTTGCATGTTTTCATGGCCAGTGCATCAAACTGTTGACTCATGTTTAGCTTGTGGTCTACTAAACCCCCAAGATCCTTTTCATATGTATTGTTCTCAAGCCAGGCATCTCCCAACCTGTAACTGTGAAATTCATTTTTCTTGCCTTGATGTAGTACCTTGTATCCCTGTTGAAATTCATTTTGTTAAGGCCCGCATCTCCAAACTCAAGGTTATCAAGGACAAAGAAGCTTCCAGATGGGTTTCCCCTTTTAAAAAAGTTGCACCCCCTCATCCCTTTAGCTGCTGGCAGTTTTGGAAGCTGGTCTCCAGACCACTGGAGCTTGCCTATCCTTGCAGTAAGACTTGAATGATAAACCTCTGGCCTGAGAGCCTCGAGGTGTGGCTTGTACCTTCCCTTCCTTATTGGAAAGAGGAGTGGGTGGGAAATAAAAAATATATATGAGAAGATCTCTAGTTTGTGCAGATATTTTTGAGTGCACATATACATTAGGGGGCCTCAATCTGTGTCTTATCTCCTTACTGCTATAGCATTAGAGCAAGGCAGGAACCATGAAACACAGCAGAGTATGGTTAGCTATTAGCTTTTGTTTTTGTATTTTGTGCTGCTACAGCTGAGCAAAGAACCTGTGAGACTTTCTGTCTTATATGCCAAACTAACATGGCTGACTTTTGGAACACTACATCACAACTTGCGTGAGGGAATGGTGGAGCTGGTGGTTGCCATTTGCTGCTTCAACCCAGGAACAAAGTGTTTTGGGCTGTTTGTGTTGCTCAGGAGTGCTGTTTCTTTCCCCATTTGTGATGAAATCTGATGAAGGGGAGAAGAAGAGGGAAGGAAGGGAGAATGTAATATTTGTTTCGGCAATTGTCAAATGTTTGGAAATCACCTCTACCTCATTTTCAACCACTGGGTCTTTATGGGGTACAATAATTTTCTCCTCCCCCTTTTTATTTTTTAACAGAAAATAGAAAAAAGATAATATTTGGGTTCCTCAACAGAAGTTAAAATTGACTAAGGGCCTTTGCAGACTGCCAGAAATAGTGCAAATTGAGTCCACTTTAACTGCCCTGACTCAGTGCTAGGGAATCATGGGAACTGTAGTTTCAGAGCTCTCTGACAGAGAAGGCTCATTGTCTCAGAAAAAAATACAATTCCCATGATTCCCTAGCACTGAGCCAGGGCAGTTAAAGTGGACTCAATTTGCACTATTTCTAGCAGTCTGCAAAGGCCGTAAGTCTCCTGGAGTCTTTTGTGGGACAGGGGTGTCCATTTTAAAGCTGTTTTTTCAGTGTTGGTGAGTCTCTGATCTAAAACCTGAAGAAAATGCATTCTTGGTTCAGAATATGGAAGCCCAATCCATTTGCTTTACTTAAAAGAAAAAAAAAAGAGCAACTGAGCTCAGTCTGCAGAATGTGGATGTCCAAGCTGCAGTGTCTTGTAGACCTCAAGATTTTCTAGTATAAGTGTACACCAGACAGATGTGCAGCCAAGTAAAAAAACCCTATATTTTTAATTAAGACAACAAGCTAAAGTCAAACAGAGCTGCCCCCTACACTTGCTAAACAGCAAAAAGATTGTGTCCACAGTCTACTTGAAATGTCAATAGTGATTCTCAGGGAACAGAGGTCCCTGTGTAATAAAAAAGGGTCTGTTAATCACAGCTGTGTAGACACTTGGAAAGCGAATTGGAATTTCTCCAGCCTTATCAAGGGGTTTTCTTCTTCAGCCTGGTGCTTGACTTGCTCACCATCTGGGGCCTCCTAGACCAATTCTGACAGTGAAGTCTTGATGCAATCTGAAGGGGAAAAATCGTTCCCTCTGAAGATGCCAATTGGGAGGGCAGTAGTTGTTGGCGGTGAGAAACACAAGAGATGGTGGTAGGCCAAAAGTCTCTCTAGCTCTCCCTTCATATATTCGAGGGGCAGCACTTCTATGGCATCCCCAAGAGTTCAAGCTGCCCCTCTAACTTGCAACCATTCAGCACCCCAAGTTGGTTAGAAGGCCAGTTTCTTCATCAGGAGGTAAACTCTGGAATCCACTTCAAAGCCATGCAGGTTGTTAGCATCTCCCTGGAGCCTCATGAGCAGGCCCCCATAGGACACGTAAGCAGAGCTGAAAGGGGACAGAAACAGAGCATTTAGGATGCATGAAGAACCTTTTGTTGTCAAGGTGTCATGGACTACAACTCCCATAAACCCTTACCATTGGCTACTGGGTGGAGTGTCTGTGAACTGAAGTCCAAAACACTTGATGAGCTTCATGTCTGCAAAGCTTGTGTTGGGCTATATCCATTTGGCCAACCCTCTTGGAACTATACCAGTTTTCTCAAGCAAGCAGTAAAGTCTTAAAATCATGAGACACTTACAGGCGTGTAGCAGCCTCTGTGGATGTTTCATCCCCCTCAATTCTATAGACTTTTCCATACATCACATACTCAAATTGATCAGCCCTATGGAAAGAAGAACAGCACAAGTGAAAGGAACATTCATTTTTTAATTTTTTTACAATCAGACACACTGTAAGAGTTGAGAGACACAAATCATGGTTAAAAATGTCCAACTTTTTCTCAAAACTGAGATGCGAACCAGTTTACAAAAGTTGAAAGACATAAGAACACATACCGGTAGAAACATAAATTATTGTTACAATATAATAAAAAACTAACAATAGAATCAAGAAGAATTTACTTAATTTTTTAACTTAAACTCTACCTTTCTTTTCTCCTGACATGAGATCCAAAGCAGCTTACAAAACAAAATTATTTTATATGCATGCATTTTTAAACGTATGCACTAAAAATCCAAGATATACGAATGAATAGAACATTATTAAAAATCCTTTCTTTAAAAGCTTATCAGTTCCAAAAGCCTGCCAAAATAAAGTATTTTCCACCATTGGAAGGATAGCAAGGAAGGGGCCATTTTGACCTCCTGAGGAAGCAGCCAAGGGCAGATAACAAGGCGGCTCTCATTAATTATCTAAAACCCTTCATGGAGAATACCATCCTTTAGACAGCCTGGTTCTGAACCATGTGTGGCTTTGTTGTTGTTGTTAACTATCATCAGGTTGATTTCACCTTATAGTAACCCTATGAATGAGAGACCTCCAGGTCACTCTGCTATCAACAGCCCTGCCCGTATATTGCAAATTCAGGGTTGTGTTTTCCTTTATTGAATCAATTCATTGATAATGTGGTCTTCTTTGTTTCCTACTGACTTCTACCTACCAAGCATTACTGTTCTTTCAATTGAGTCATTTTGATGAGTCCCAAGTTTGCAAGTTTAGTTATCTTGGTTTCTAGGGAGAATTCAGGCTTGATTTGTTCTAAATCCCATTCCATGGTATTTGGAGGACTCTCTTCTAACATCACATTTCAAATGAGCTGATTCTCTTCCTATCAACTTTCACAATCATACAGAAAAATTAGAAATACAATGGCAAGGCCAGCTAATGAAGGCATGCAGATTTACTTCTCCTGCACAGTTTAAGGCCAGAATAAGAATTAAATATCCCAGGTTTCTGTTTTCATGACCTACAGATTTTCAAGAACCCCCTCATCTTGTGGAACTGTAAACTTTGCTTGCCTTCCTTTTTTCTGGACACAGTCTAGCTTGTCCACATCCTTGTGGTTAGAGTAATGGACTAGGATAGGGCAGACCCAGATTCAAATCCTTATTCAACCATAAAGCTCACTTTGGCCTACTCATGCACAAGCCTCCCTTACTGGGTTGCTGTGAGGACAAAGGTGGTGAGAATAATGTGTGCTGTTTTGATTTCCTTTAGAAGCTAGGATAACTAGTAAAACAAAATATGATGCTGTAAACCCAATGCAAGATAAACAGCAGCTGCACTGTTAGCTCCTACTTTCTAATCCACGAAGACTTGGAAAAAAAGCAGGGAGATCCCAGATGACTCTCATGAGATGCATAATCTGGAGAGTTCTACAAACAGGTGCTGTATATAGAAGGAGCAAACTGCAAAGAATGTAGCATTACATATTCTGAAACAGTTATGTTTGCACTTTTTTTTCTGAGGCCAGAAAGAGAACTCAAGCAAAGCACTGACTCACACACCTTCAACTGGTTAATTCCCTTTTTGTTACTCAATGCTGTACAATAGTCCAAAATGTTGTGTTGGGACATGGGAGATTCACATTCCAGTCCCCCTTTAATCATGGATCTCATTGGTGACTTTGGATCAGTCACTATTTCTCATCCTGGCAAAGTTTATAGAACTGTTCTGAGGATAAATGTAGGGAGGAGGAAAACCATATACACCATGAACTCCCTGGTGGAAAGGCAGGCTATGCATGCCACTAACTAATAACAATCTCTTCTAGCTTTGAAAATTAAACCCAGTCTGGATGAGGTGGAAACAGAATATTAGATATATGATAGAACTCTGGCTGTATATACTCCCCAAATGATGGAAGGTTCAAGCAAGACACAGGTCTATCTCTCAATTTTTAACTTTCCACATTAAGTTTATTCCAATATATTTCTGCATGAGTTTGTTATGCTCCGCCCTAGAAGTTTGCACAGATAATTCTTCCATACTTTCACATGCATTTATTTGAATATATGTCTCTTTGTATGCACTTGTCTTAATATATGGATTTTTGGTGAGGGATTAAGACTAGTATTATAATAAGTTTTTATGTGCACTTTCCCCTAACATATGTATGTCTGTGTGTACTTCCCCTATCATATTTTTCCTCAAAGTGTGCAAACTACATTGCAAAATTCAGGGAAGTGCAACTATCACAGTATTGCCATATCCCCATCTGTTGATAAGCATGAAAGGTGCACAATGGATAAGTTTACATGAAAACATGAACTAGACACATTTATCTCCCATCCCTACCTACCCATCTTGCAGAACTGGCCGCCCATTACCTGGATGGTCTATCATCTGTAGGGTTATATTCTCCATCATCCAAGGTTCCATCTTCATACAAGGTGCTGGCAATCACCAGGCGAAATTTGTCACCTGACGTGAGAGAACATGAGATATAAGAGCCAGCACAGTATAGTGGTCTAAGTGTTGAACTACAACTTCAGAAGACCAGAAGTTGACTACTGGCTCGGACATGAAAACTGCCTGGGTGCCTTTGGGCAAGTCAGGCTCTCTCAGCCTTAGACGATGACAATGGCAAATCTCTTCTGAAGAAATCTTGCCAAGAAAACCCTATCATGGGGTCAACCAAAGCTGACTTTAGGTACATAACAACAACAAATAAGAAGGAAAAGATTATGTTCTCCACTCAAAGCAAGGATGGAAAATTTCAAATGGTCTGACACCATTTTTGTAGGTTGTACTCTGGCTGAAATGATGATCGTGCAAATTGCTGTCTTTATGTCAAATAAGAACAGGATCTATATACTGCAAGTCAAGAAGCTTGGATTTGTGGGGAGAAACGGCTTAAAAAAAGACAAAGACATTCAATCAACAAAAGCTTAGCCATTAACCGACACTATCAGACCAGTTATTCAAACCTCACTTACCAAGATCAACAGGGTAGATCTGTACATTCACGTCCAGGATTAAATCCATCTTGAAGGACTCACTCTCACAATGTAGTCGGGAAACTGATGAGACAAACCTGGGTGTCAGTTATTGGAAGGCATAACTCTGGGTGTGTATTGTCATTAGGTTGGAAGTGGGAACTTTTTCTAGTAGTCACAGTGACAGACTTGGGTGGGTGGAAGTAGGGGGTCCCTTATTCAAATCTCACCATTAAACTCAGTGAGTGGCTTTTAACTATGTACTAACATTTGGCCTATCTCACAGGGTTGTGACCTGTAGGTGGGGAGGGGGACTATATGTAGCACCTCAGGTTCTTGGGGGCAACACTGGGCATAAGGGCAACAAATGAATGTGAGGGTGGAGGGGAAAGAAGAGGGACTGAGAGCAGAAACAAAACCTGGGAAAGATACTTTTTGGGGTGACAACTCCCAGAATCCCCAGCCAGCATGTACAAAACCACAGTGGAACACACTCCCTCGGAGTCTCCTTCTTTGGAGGCTTTTAAACAGAGGCTGGATGGCCATCTGCCGAGAGTGCTTGGATTGTGTGTTCCTGCATGGCTGAAGAGGATTGAACTGGATGGTCCTTGGAGGAGGGTCTCTTCAAATCTGATGATTGTAAGGAAGACTGCGGCTGCATCTACACTGCAGAATGAATGCAGTTTTGACACAGCTTTAACTGCCATGGCTCAGTGCTATGGACTTCTGAGATGTGCAGTTTGTGAGATATTTATCTTTCTCTCTCAGATATTTAGCGTTCTCTCTCTCTCTCTCTGAGGTGCCACGGCAAACTACAAATCCCAGGATTCCCTAGCACCAAGCCGTGGCAGTCAAAGCAGTGCTGAACTGCATTATAACTCTGCCGTGTGGCTGCAGCCAGAAAAGGCCGTATATATCCAACAAAAAACTACAAATCCCAGGAGTCCAAAGGACGGAGCCACGAGAAGGCTATACATCCCACAAAAACTACAACCCCCAGAACTCAAAAGGACGGAGCCATGAGAAGACTATACTGTATATATATCTCACAAAAACTACAAATCCCAGGTCTCCAAAGGAAAGAGCCATGAGAAGACAATATATACCCCACAAAACCCCCCTACAAATCCCAGGACTTTAAAGGACGGAGGTGTAGCAGTCAAAGTGGTGCCAAACTACATTAACCCTGCAATGTGGCTGCAACCAGAGAAGGCTATACATCCCACAAAAAACTACAAATTCCAGGAGTCCAAAGGACGGAGGCGTGACAGTTAAAGGGGTGCAAAACCCTGTGGCTGCCGCCTGAGCCTCCTTCTTACCTCGGTCGAACTTCTTGCCCTCGGGGTCGATGTCCTTCACGTCGAAAATATCCTCGAAAAGGATGCCAGCCATGGCCAAGAAGAGGAAGAGAAAGAGGAAAGGTTTAAGGCCTCCTTCCTCCTTGCAGCCAGAACTGGAACTGGACCCGCCTGGATGGATGTTTGAAACACACTCTCACAGACACACTTCCGTCGCTTCCTGAGCGGACGCTCGCAGATGACGCTCGCCGCGTTGAAGCTTAAGCGGCCATCTTGGTAGCGGGCAGGGGGAGATTGAATGGAAGGTCGTAAGAAAGTGAGGGGAAACATGGTTAACGGAAGCTCGAGCAGCCATCTTGGTTGAGGGCAGAGGGAAGTGGAACGGAAAAGGCCGTAAGAAAATGGAGGCGGCGCAAGGAATGGAAGTTTTTGTCGCGCGTGCGCAGAAAGCTTGTTTGGCTCTGAGGCGAGTCGCTTGAGAAGCGATGTTTTGCCTCAGTGAAAAAGGAAGGGAAGAGTCTTCTTGTGTTGCCTTAGAAACAATGGAATTACATTTATTATAGCATGGATTCTTCCTTCCTTCCTTCTTTTTTAAAAATAAGTAATTTTTATTAAGGTTTTGTGCACATGCTAAAAATGAGACAAAACACAAGGGGGAAGAAATGAAAGAAATAGAAATAAGGAAAGAAAAAGCAAGAAGGCTCAAAAAACAACGCCCCCAAAATACAAGAATGACTTGCAACTTTCTGTTTTATAGTTATGTGTGCTCTATCTTCAATATGACATCTCTTCAAATACTCAAACAGGGCTATCATATCATATATCCATATGAAGATGAACCCCAAATCCTAAAACGTGAGGTGGAAACTGCAATAAGAGAAATAGCAAAAAAACAAATCACCAGGAAAGATGATATTCCAAATGAACTGCTGCAATCCACGTTAACAGTCAACTTTTGTGCTGACCAACATATGTGACAACAGATATGGAAAACAAAACGATGGCCAACAGATTGGAAGTGATCAATATACATCCGCATCCACAAAAAGGGAGACACAAGAGACTGCAGCAACTATAGGGCCATAGCAGTGATTTCTCATGCAAGCAAAATTAAGCTCAAAATTATGCAACATAGACTCCAACCATACATGGATAGAGAAATCCCAGAGGTCCAAGCAGGGTTCAGGAAAGGAAGAGGCACTAGGGATCACATTGCAAACATACAATGGCTAAGGACCTTATCACACGCGGGCCACAAAGCGATAAGAAACCGAAATAAGAATAAATCCAATACTATACCGAAATGAACCGAAAGGGCCCCCACAATACGTAAATGGCTATCAGACGCAACTAGCATCATCGCGCAATTATCGCACTTCCATAAAAGTGCATCCTGGATACATATTTGCCGTTCACACACAATTCAGAAAATCCCGGACATGGCCCTGCGCCGGCTTGGGAAGGAGGGGTTTGGGTGACAGCCGGCTGTCAAACACATGCCTCCTTTCCAAGCCGGCGTGGGGCCGGGACTCTGAGCAGAATGGAGCCCACGCTGGCTTGGGAAGGAGGGGTGCGTTTGACAGCCAGCTGTCAAGCACACCCCTCCTTTCCAAGCCGGCGCGGGGCCGGGATTCTGAGCAGAACGGAACCCGCGCCGGCTTGGGAAGGAGGGGTGCATTTGACAGCCGGCTGTCAAACACACCCCTCCTTCCCAAGCCGGCACGGTGCAGGCGGGGGCGGGGAAATGCTCCACAATATGTATTGGGGAAATGCTCCCCAATACGTATTGTGTGTACACATGTATTTCGGAGACTCGGGCATTGCGCAATGATTTCGGAAGCGCATTTGTACTTCCTAATTAAACCGAAATTCAAAAGATCTCAATCTGTTTCGGATTAGTTGTGGGTTTTTAGCGGTTCTGTGTGACGTCGTGTAAACACACGCAAAATTAATACGTATTAGTTCCGGATTTCTTTTGGAAGCTTTCTGCTTTGGACCCCGTGTGATAAGGTCCTAAGAGAGCGCCAGGGAATTCCAAAAGAAAATCAGGATGTGCTTCATAGACTATAGCAAAGCCTTTGACTGCATAGAGACCATGAAAGGCTATGGAATGCCCTTAAAGACATGGGAGTGCCAAAACATCTGATAGCCCTGATGGGGAATCTGTACTCAGGACAACAGACTACTTTCAGAACAGAACATGGAAAAACAAAATGGCTCCCAATTGGCAAAGGGGTCAGACAAGGCTGTATCCTTTCACCCTGTCTGTTCAACTTGTATGCAGAACATATTACAAGAAAAAACAGGTTTGGACACAGAAGAAGAGTGAAAATAGGAGGAAGGAATATCAACAATCTAAGATATGCACCTCATAGACCTGGAGCATCTACTAAAGAAGATCAAAGAAGAAAGTGCAAAGGCAGACTTAATGCTGAACATAAAGAAAACAAAAATAATGACCACAGAGAACTTGCACACATTCAGACTAGACAATGAAGAAATAGAAATAGTGAAAGAATTCTCATACCTGGGATCAAACATTGATAGAAATGGGGACTGCAGTCAGGAAATCAGAAGACGACTCAGAATGGGGAGGGTGGCTATGAAAGAACTAGAAAAGATTCTAAAATGCAAAGATAAACAATTCAGAACAAAATTTAGAATCATACCAGCCATTGTAATCCCTATTACCATGTGTGGATGTGAGAGCTGGACAGTTAGGAAAGACAATAAGAAGAAAAATTGATTCATTTGAGATGTTGTGCTGGAGAAGAGTGCTGAGGATCCCATAGACAGCCAAAAGGACAAACAAGTGGGTCCTAGAGCAGATCAAGCCAGAAACTTCCCTGGAAGCCAAGATAACCAAACTGAGGTTGTCGTGCTTCGGACACATCATGAGAAGAGAGGACTCTTTGGAAAAACAATAATCCTGGGGAAGGTGGAGGGAAGTAGGAAGAAAGGAAGGCCACATGCTAGATGGATGGACTCTATTAAGGAGGTGACGGGTATTAAGGGGTTGCAGGAATTGAGAAGTGGAGGACAGAGGGTCTTGGAGATGTCTCATTCATAGAGTCACCATGAGTCTAGATCAGGGCTTGGTAACCTACGGCCCGTGGGCCGGGTGCGGCTCGCGGAGGCCTTGGGAGCGGCCGATGTCTGGTCCCACCGCTGCTGGCCCGCACGAGCGCGGGCGCCATTTCTGCATCCAAAATGGTGCCCGTGCTTGCGCACGCATGCGCAAGCGGTGGACGCCATTTTGGAACGCCCAACGTGCTGGCGTTGTGTGCATGACGCACGATGCCAGTGTGTTATTTGGTTCTGCGTGTGAAAATCATTTGTGCATTGCTTGCTTTTGTGGGTTGCGGCCACTTTAATTATTATTGGGATGGAGGTACCTATTGTCCCCATGTGATAAACCCCTATGAGGATGGAGTGAGCTCGTTTTCTGAAGCTCCAGAGAACAGGACCCAGAGCGATAGATGCAAGCTACAGGAAAACAGATTCCACATAAACATTATGTTGTAGATAACACAGGAACCAGAGACCCTTGAATCAGGAAAAAATGAGTTTATTCCTTTAATGTCGACGGGCTTGAGAGCGCCCCCCCCTTTGCTAATCAACATTTTTATATACCATCTTACACAGCTAGCTTATAATTATATTAATATATGCATAATTCCACATTTTGATTGGTTACAGGACACAACTCCAAAACTCCTCCTTTCATGATTACGTTACATTTTTATTTGCCATGTGCGAACAAATTTAGCTTTCCTCCCCACTGTCTGTTCATAACATCCTTATCTATTTTAGCTTTGAAGCTGACTGTCAAAAAACACATTCTTTAGTTATCTGTTTCACTGAAGCAAAGCTGAAAAGTCTTTTACTAACTGCCTGCAAATGTACAGTTTTAAACATAGAAAATAAGACCCTAAGGGTCATCCAATCCAGCCCCTAATTAACCATGAGCTTTGTAGTTTTTAACATTATTTTTCATCTCTTATAATTAGCAAGAACTTCCTGACAGTGAAAGCTGTTTGAGAGTGGAATACACTTTCTCAGAGGGTGGTGGAGTCTCCTTCTTTTTTTTAAACAGAGGCTGGATGGCCATCTGTCAGGGATGCTTTGATTGAGAGTTCCTGAATGGGGTTGGACTGGATGGCCCTTGAGGTATCTTCCAACTCTGTGGAGTTTATCACACAGGAGGAAATTGGGAGTTTAAACAGTAATTAACCCTTGAAAATCACACAATTGACATTAAAACATGATTAAAATGAGATCAAGGGCTTTATCACACAGGGGCAATGGAAGTATAAATGGGGATTATCCCATGAAAATCGTGCATTTACAATTAAGGTTTTCACACGACATTGCGATTAAATGGCCATTTTCCTGGGAATATCCTGGGAATATTGCACAATTGCGATAAAGCTTTTCACATGACATCACATTGAAAAGCGATTAAAGTGGCATTAACCCGTGTATAACCAGGCAATAAACTGCAACAAATCATTTATGGGAAAATCCCAAAAATGCTTTCTTGCAGTTTATTGCCACAGGGATAATGGCTCTTTGATCGTGCTGTGTCTGAAATTCTTAATTGCGATTTAATAGTAATTGCACGATTTTCATGGAATAAACCCCATTTAAACTTCCAATTTTCCTCCATGTGATAAGGCTCTAACACAAGAGCCATTGTCCCATGAATAACCAGGTAATAACCAGTAAAAAGTCATTCATGGGAAAATCACATGAATGATTTGCTGCTGTTTCTTGCCTGGTTATTCATGGGATAATGGCACTTTAATCATGTTTCATCTTGATGTCATGTGAAAACCATTAGCGCAATTGCGGGATTATCACTGCTTAATCACCATTTATACTTCCAATTGTCCCCCGTGTGATAAACTCCTATGATTGTGTTATTCTAGTCCACACCCACCCACATATAGACAGGGATTTGAATGCAAGGGGGGTTGCAGACTGTCAAAAATAGTGTGAGTTCAGTCCACTTTTAGGGTTAGGGTTAGTGCTAGGGAATCATGGGAATTGTTATTTTTCGGAGACATTGAACCTTCTTTGTCAGAGAACTCTAGTGCCACAATAAAATACAGTCCCCATGATTCCCTAACCTTAACCCTAACCCTAAAAGTGGACTGAATTCACACTATTTCTGACAGTCTGCAACCCCCCCCAAGTCTCCCAGTATGTCGTAAGGCTCATTGTAAATTAATACCAGCTTAACTGCTTGGCTGCATTGTATGGAATCTTGGGATTTGTAGTTTGGGGAATTGAAAAAAAAAAGGGGGGGGGGGAAAGAAGGGACCCGACAGCACATTTGAGATATATTTTAGCATAAGCTTTCATAATGTACAGAAGTAGACAGAGCTCTCTACCACTGAATACAAATTATCCAAAAAAACTACAAGTCCTGGATTCCATGGCAATTAAAGTGATATTGAAGTCTTATTTTGGTTCAAATCCCTGTTCAGCCATGAAGCTCACCATGTGACCCTGAGCCCTTCAGTTTCTCACTCATTGTGACCTATTTCACGGGGTGGGAAAAAACTCTGGAGACCAGGGTTCAAATCCTGGTTTGGCCATGTAAACCCACTGGGTAAACTTGAGCAGGTCACACACTCTCAGCCTTAAGAGGATGGCAATGGCAAACCCACTCTGAAGAAACGTGCCAAGAAAACCCCGTGATAGCTTTGCTTTAGCGTTACCATAAGTAAGAAAAGGCACACAACAACAACAACAAAAGGACCTTGTATTTTGCTTTAACCTCTGTGGAAGAAATGTGATATATAGTGGGCCCTTGGTATCCACTGGGATTTGGTTCCAGGACCTTTTTGGATACCAAAATCCAGTCCAAGACAACCTCGTGGGGCAATGTTTGCAAACTTTACACCAGAAACAATTTGGCTAGCTGCTGGGCGGTTGATTGAGATTTATAGGTTATAAAATGAGCTTGCTTTGAAAACATGTCCTCCACCATCCAGATCACCCTTTCTCCTTTATTGTTGATCTACTAAAGGGAAAACTGTGATCTGGGTGGTGGCAGCCATGTTTTCAAAACAAACTCATTTTATAGCCCCCAATTGGATAGGCAGACAGAACTAATCAAATTCTGGAGCAAGATCTGCAATGTTATATTAATATTCAGCAGGACAACCCAGTGGATTTGCTCCCATTTGCAAAAAAAAAATGACTTATACTAATTTTGTACACCAAAGCATTGGACACTCCCTGTTTGATGTGGTCTAGAGGTAGGAGTTGAGGGCATTGCCAAGCCTTGAGGTCATCCAGACTGACTCTGTTCCACAGGCAGAGTGGGCTAATAAGATTTGGAATACTTGGCGCTCTATCGAAATGGCCTTAAATGATGCTAAGGAGGCATATTAAACAAATGCAGCTTAAAAAACAAGGTCCTAACTGAAAATTCAAGGTGGCACAACCAGCGTACATGTTGACCAAATTCCTGCGGAGTTTACAACCATGAGAGACCTAAATTTGTCAGACCTTTTGTTATTAATGACTTACTGCAGTTACTTCAATCATGCTTAATGGACGAAGTAATTGCAGTAAAAGTGCAAAAACTGCAGGAAAAGGTTGGGGTTTTTTTGGCGATTGGACTCCTTCTGTGCCATTTATAATTGTACTAAAAGCCAAATATTTGGTGGCTGAAGCCTTTTCTTTCATGCATGTGCAGGGTATGAGCTGGAGAAAGGTCTGGTGCAGTTGAAATCTCACACTGAATGAAGACGTATTCTGCTTGGAAAGAAAAAAGCCCAAGTGATTTCCAGGTGAGCCAAACACAGGCAGAATCCAGAGAAGGATGTCTTTTGGACTATAACCCCCAGAATCCCCCAGCTAGCATGGCTGATGCTCAGTTGCAAGGGTTAAACAACAGATTGGTTATCACACAGAACATGTGGTTCCTTGAGGCAACTTGTCTAATCATAGCAAGAAAGAGCGAACCCCTGTGTCTATGATGCCCTAACCACAAAGGAGGATGAGGCACTGCAAAATGTCGGAAATTCAAGAAGAATGTAGGACATTACCAAATAAAAGCTCAAAACACTAATATAAATATAAATGCATGCTTCTTACTCATGCTCAAAACAGAGGACATTTTGCAATGCCTCCTGGACAGAAGTTAGAAATGTAGGACATGTCTTGGAAAAGGAAGATGTCTGGCCACTCTGCAATGATGGAAGAGTGGGATTCTGGGACTTGTAGTCCGAAAAAGTCACATTTCCTTGTTCTCACCCAAGCCACGGCAAGCTGGAGCATGTCCAGAGGAGGGTGAGCAAAATGGTGAAAGGTCTGGAAACCACCAAGCCCTATGAGGAGTGACTTTTGGGGCTAGGTATATTTATCCTGGAGAAGAGAAGGTTAAGCGGTGATATAGTAGCCCTGAAGGGGTGTCATATTGAGGATGGAGAAGCTTGTTTTCTGCTGCTCCAGAAAATAGGACATGGAGCAATGGATTCAAACTATAGGAAAAGAGATTCCATTTAAACCTTAGGAACTTCCTGACAGTAAGAACTATTCGATGGTGGAAGATGTTCCCTTGGAGTGTAGTGCAGTGAGGAATTTATTGGACCTTGCATTCTTGGTAGAGTCTGACTTCCAACTAATATCACGATAGTTGAAATCCTGCATTACTACTTTGCTGTTGTTCTTGTGGTGTGCCTCCAAGTCATTTGTGACACAGCGACCCTAAGGGAAACCAATCACAGGGTTTTCTTGGCAGTTTCTTCAGAGGTGCTTTCCCATTGCCATCCTCTGAGTCTGAGAGAGTGTGACTTGCCCAAGATCACTCAGTAGGTTTTTATGGCCAAGCCAGGATTCAAACCCTGCTCTTCCAGTGCCCTGGGCCTTTGCAGACTGCCAGAAATAGTGCAAATTGAGTCCACTTTAAATTGAGGCACTGCCCTGGCTCAGTGCTAGGGAATCATGGGAATTGTATTTTTTTTCCCCTGAGACATTGAGCCTTCTCTGTCAGAGAGCTCTGGTGCCACAATAAATTACAGTTCCTATAATTCCCTAGCACTGAGCCAGGGCAGTGCCTCAATTTAAAGTGGACTCAATTTGCACTATTTCTGGCAGTCTGCAAAGGTCCTTAGTCCAACCATTACACCACACTGGCCCTTAGCACGACTGTTGTTGTTGTTGTGTGCCTTCAAGACATTTCTGATTTATGGTGACCCTAAACTGGGGTTTTCTTGGCAAGATTGCTTCAGAGGAGGTTTGCCATTGCCTTCCCCTGAGGCTGAGAGCATGTGACTTGCCCAAGGTCCTCCAGTGGGTTTCATGGCTGAGCTGGGAATTGAACCCTGGTCTCCAGACTCATAGAGCAACAATCAAACCACTTAGAATGACTAAGAAGCATAAATGTATATTTATATTAGTGTTTCTCACTTTTCTTTTGTAGTGTTCTCCATTTTCCTTAAATGTCCTCCAAATTTCATGGTGCCTTGTCCTCTGTAGTTATGGTATGTGGTCACCCTGCTCAATTAATTTTTTATTATTATTATTATTATTATTATTATGCAGGCTGGCCAGATGTCATAACTACAAAGGAGGACAAGGTATTGTGAAATGTCTGTGGGATTCTGGGACTTGTAGTCCTTGTTCTAAACCAAGCCAGTGTAAAAATATATACTGGTATTGTAATAATAATAATAATAAATCAATTTTCTTGAATGCCCTACATTTTGTGGTTACTTGTCCTTTGCAGTTATGACAGCTGGTCACCCTGCATCATCATCATCATCATCATCATCATAAAAACAACTACTACTATGATGATGATGATGATGATGATGCAGGGTGACCAGCTGTCATAACTGCAAAGGACAAGGCACCGTGAAATGTAGGGCATTCAAGAAAAATGTAGAACATTAATAATATTAATAATAATAATAATAATAACTATTATTATTTTCACTGATGTTTGTTTGTGAATTGTTGTGCCCCTGCCTGGATCCATGGGGAGAGGCGGGTAAGAAATAATAATAATAATAATAATAATAATAATAATAGCAGCAGCAGCAGCAGCAACAACAACATGGATCCAGGCAGGGGCACATTATTATTATTATTATTATTATTCCCGCCTCTCCCAATGGATCGAGGCAGGGGCACAACAATTATTCACAAACAAGCCTGAGTGACCCCCCCCCCCTCAGCTTAAAAGTAACAATAACATGTACACACGTTAAAACAGGGGTAGGCAACCTTTCCCCTTTAAGGGCTGAGGGACTTCAGCTCCCAGAATCCCAGGAGCTATTGGCCAACATGGGACTATTGGCCAACATGGCTGAGGCTTCTGGGAGCTGAAGTCCCTCGGCCCTTAAAGGGGAAAGGTTGCCTACCCCTGCGTTAAAACAATCCACCTCCAAAACCCATCTTTTAAAAACCCCAGTTGAAAAACCCATCCTGATGCTTGGAGGGAAGAGCGGGGTTGGGATGGATGACCTTCAGGTGCCCCTCCCTCCCAATCAGGTGCCTCTCAGGACCAGGACCAGGAGGAGCGCCGCAGTCGAGGCGGAGGAGGATGCTGCTGCGGCTGCTGCTGCTGATTCGTGGGCCTCTGTGAGGAGGCGCGTTCTGATTGGCTGCCCGTGGCTTTCCAGGTGACAGCCACCGCGGGGCTGGTTCAGGCGAGGATGCACTCTCGGCATTGGAGGCTCCTTTCTCCTCCTCCTCTTCCTCTCAGCGCCTTACATCCAAGTTTCCCCAGGCTGCTCTGGGCTCGAGCCGGCCGGCCAGAAGGAGCTCTTTCCCTCGGGGCTGGGAGGGCGAGGGTGCTCCTGGCCATGTGCAGAGTGTCCACCTGGGCAAGGAGGATGGCCCTGGGCTTGTGAGGTCTCTTTGGAAAGGGCATTGCAGCCGTCTCTCTTCTCCATCTCTGCTGGCCGGGAAGCCCCCCCCAGGTTGCATGGATGAGCAGAGGAAGAAGAAGAAACTGACCAACTACACCATTGGTCTCCTCTTTCTCTCCGGAGGGATTGAGTATGGTAAGAGCTGGCAGCATTGCCTAGTGGTTAGGGTAAGAGGCCCTTCTCCTGCATGGCAGGGGGTTGGACTAGATGACCCTTGAGGTCTCTTCCAGCTCTATGTTTCTCTGCAGAAGGGTCCCTCTACACTTTAGGACAGCACCTTGTTCCCAAGTCAGGGAGACCTGGCGTCCTCCTTTTCCAGGACAGGCCCTCAATTTCAACCTAGGAGAGATTTCCAAAATGCCCTCTATGTTGAGCAGGACTAAGAAGCATGCATTTATATTTCTATGAGTGTTTTCTTTGGTCATGTCCTGCCTTTTTCTGGAATGGTCCAAGTAGTTGTGCAAATTCACTCCAGAATTGGTTGTGCAACCCGTGGTGCAACCTCTTGCTCAGTTTTTTGGGGTGTGGTTTTTTTGTGTGTGTGTGTTTTTTGGCACAAGTTGCTTTTGCAAAAAGGGCTCATCATCTAGTCACAGCCAAGCTAGCAGGGATTTTTCATTCTGCTAACATTAACCTCGGTTTAGTCCAACATCCTCTTCAGCAAGAACAACAATGCCCTTATTCTAGATTGAGTTTCATGGACTAAACCCCATTAAATTAAATACTGTATACTCTACCAAAATGCATGCTAGAATAAATTGGTTCATCTTTAAGGTGAGACAGGACTCTGGGTTGATTTTTCTGAAACCTGTTATCTATGTCGTAATGGAAGAAAGGTGAGAGATCTATGTAAAGAATCAATAATTTATGAAGGTCACTTGAGAATTATAAGTTCAGAAGAAGGTGGCTAAGTGCTATGTCTTTCTAAATTAAGGTTTCTGAAAGGACACAAGGTACAGTGAAAGTGTGAGCCAGTGTGGCGTAGTGTTTTAAGTGTTGGACCATGACTCTGGGTTTAATTCAGCGTTTCCCAATTTTTTATCCTCCGGATGTTTTGGACTTCAACTCCCAGAAGCCCTATCCAGTTTGGCCAACAGTCAGGAATTCTGGGAGCTGAAGTCCAAAACATTTAGAGGTCCAAAGTTTGGGAACCACTGGTTGAAATCCCCACTCAGCCCTGAAAAACCGCTGGGTGATTTTGGGCAAGTCACATTCTCTCAGCTTCAGAGGAAACCTATCGGAGTACTCCCCTGGTCCGATTTGTGAGAATCCTATTTCATTCCAGTCTTTTCCTATATATTGTTTATATAATAATAATAATAATAATAATAATAATATAATTTATTTATATATCCTGCCTCCCCCTGCGGATCAAAGCAGGGAGAGGCGGGATATATTATATAAACTATATTATATAAACTATATATAATTTATTACTGTTTATAAACAGTAATTAATTATATATAGTTTATTATATAAACTATATATAATTTATTACTGTTGCTCTACTATTTTATTGTTTGGATTTTGCACATTGTATTCATTTTATTGTGTAATCCCGCCACGATCCATAGGAGAGGTGGGAAATATAAATAAATATTATTATTATTATTATTATTATTATTATTATTATTATTATATAGGATCAGAGATTTTGAAACCCTGTCTCCTGCAGATTGTATTCTGACATGAGTTGTCTTATTTATCCTGAATGATTTGGAGCAAGCAGATGACAGCCTTGTGTATCTCACAAAGTCCCTCATGTCTTTGGGCTGGTGACATCTTGCCTGTTAAGAACCACCTTACTCTCGCTCTTTCTTTTCTGTTGCTTGGAGTTTGGGATTTTGATATGCACAGGTCATATGAGTGCAATAACATTTCAAGGTTCTTGTGATAACTTTGTGCATGTCACAGCCCAACCTACCTTGCAACACTTAAGAAAAAAAGGCTGGTGTGGGTAAGGAGATGAAGAGAAAGGCAGCATATAAATCAAGTAAATACATACATATATAAATAAATCTTCCGATGCACAACAAGATCAGAGTGTGGTAGTCTCCTTCTTTGGAGGTCTTTGAATAGAGGCTGGATGGCCATCTGTCGGGGATGCTTTGATTTTGAGTTCCTGCATGGCAGGGCAGGGGGTTGGACTGGATGGCCCTTGGGGTCTCTTCCAACTCTATGATTCTATAAACTGTAACAATAAATTGTAAAACATCAGTGTTGCAACACAGTTAAAATGAGGAGGTGGTACAAATAGGGGCCATGACAACAACATAAAGTCACAAATTCAGGATCTGTCCCTGACAGCATGAGTTTTTGTTTTTGGCTTTTACAAAGATGGACTAAGAATGGTATAAACAATACTCTACCCCAAAGATAACTAGAAGAAACTCTTGAAAAGCAAACTAACTGCTATTCTGGAACTTCATCTGAAAAGCAGGAGTATGCAGTAATACCCCAGTCCCAGATGCCAGTCTTCAGATGCAGGCGAATCTTCAGATGCCAGTCCCAGATGCAGGCGAAATGTAAGGAATACATTCTTCTAGAACACGGCTCCACAGCCCAGAAACACTCACAAAAACCTATGGATGCCAGCCACGAAAGCCTTTGACTTCATGTTAAACACCACAATATTTAAACATTTAAACATGTCACCTCTTAACTTTTTCATCTCCATGCTAAACCCCAACTTTCTAAGCTGCTCCTCATAGGGCTTTATGGTTTCCAGATTTATTTATTTTTTTACCATTTTGGTTGCCCTCCTCTGGACACGCTCCAGCTTGTAAGCATCTTTTTTGAACTGTGGTGCCTAAAATTGAACACAGTATTATTCCAGGTGAGGTCTGACCAAACAGAATAGAATGGTACTAATACTTCCCCTTGATCTATACTCCTGTTGATGTAGCCTAGAATCATATTGGCTTTTTTAAGCTGATACATCACACTGTTGAATCATGAATAATAATAATAATAATAATTTATATCCCGCCCCTCTGCAGAGCAATCGGGGCGGCTTACAACATTACAATTTCCATACAGATATATTAAACAGAACATAAAATCCCAAATCATGTTCAGCTTGTGGTCTACAAAGACACCCTTTTGCATGTACTGTAGTGAAGCCAGGTGTCACCCATTTTATATCTGTGCATAGGATGGGTAACACCTGGCTTGACAACAGTACTTGGCATTATTCCATTTGATTCCCAACTAACATTCTCAAGACACCTGTTCTCCAGAGGTATTCAGAGCACTTTGCAAAGTTAAATTCAGAAGCTTTGCTAGATTGGATTTGAAATTTTGCAAGCTACAATGTAAGTTTAGCAAAGTTTACCTGGCTCTGTACCATACAAACAAAGATGAAGATTTGATTCTATGGACAGAACACCAGCATAGTAATAGGGAACATATTTATGCATTTGTTTCACTTATTAGTTACATGTACAGTCATCCATTTAAATTCATGGGGGATCTTTTCTGGACCACTACCAACCCATGGATAATGAAAAATGGATTATCCATTTCTTCCTAGTGTTCCTAAAGATACTGCTTTTCATGGATGCTGTTTTGGAAAACTTACCCTACTGAAATGTTCATCCCCTTTCGTCTTTTTCTCCTGTTCCGTAGCGGTGATCCTCCCAACCATCTGGGCCTATTTGCAAACTCTGAATGCTGAGCCCTATTTCTTGGGTCTGGGCATCTCTGCCTTCAGTTTTGCTGGACTGATCACAGGACCGCTTTTTGGATATTGGTCTGACCGTACCCGTCAAACCAAGGCCATCATCCTTTTTGCCAACCTGTTTCAGATAGCAGGTAAGTGTTTCTTCCTTTTCTTTCCAGTTGTATATCTCTTTTCATTTTTTGTTTTAAAAATCCCAAGCAGATTTATAATAATAATAAAAACAAAAACCTGTGGCAAGTAAAATAGTGGCTAGAAAGATAAAATGGGGGGGGGGGGGGATTGAAAGCAGTAAAAAGCCATAAAGCTATTACAGTTGGCCCTCTGTATCCATAGATTCTTTATCCATGGATTCAATCATCCATGGCTTGAAAAATCTTCCATATATATGTGTGTGTGTGTGTGTATTCCAAAAAGCGAACCTTGATATGTCAGTTTATACATTTTACTATGCCATTGTATTTAATGGCACTCGAGCATCCACACATTTTGTTATCAACAGCGTGTGTATGTGTGTGTGTGTTTGTGTCCTGGAACTAAACCCCAGTAGAAACCAAGGATAAATTGTAATTTTTTAAAATGAAGTAATGAGACAGAATTTTGTTGTTGTTGTTGTGTGCCTTCAAATCATTTCTGACTAATGGCAACCCCAAGGCAAACCTGTTGTGGGGTTTTCTTGGCAAGATTTATTCAGAGGAGGTTTGCCATTGCCTTTCCCTGAGACTGGGAAGTGTGACTTGCCTAAGGTCACACAGAGGGTTTCTGTAGCTGAGCAGGGATGTAGACTTTTTTCCCATTGTCCTAGTCCAGTTCACAAACTACTACACTCTGCTGGCTGGAAGGGTGGTACAGTCACAGCATCCACCCTTAAAAGCTTCCTCATGAAAAAATTGTGGTCTAGAAATCCCCACGGAACCATCTTAGACATCGTCTTGCACTAGATTTTTTTGGTCAAAAGTGGTTCCCCCCCCCCCCCCTTTAGATGCTATGAACAAGCTTCAGGATAGAAACTCCCTTCCCGTTCCATTCCCCAAAATCAGGTATGGATAACCAGTCATTTCTCGATTTGATTCCCCACCACCTCCACTTTTAAAACTGTTTCCTGCTCTGATGATTTCCTTGTTGGGTGTGGGAGGACAAATTTGGCCCCAACAACCAAAATTTCCCACTCCTATTTTTCAGGTTGCCTGAAGAAGAAGGGAAATAGGAGAAAGATCATCCGTTGGTCTAACCTTTTTTATTTACTTTATGTAAACATCTTTATATACTACTGTTTTCATACCAGTTTTATCCATTGATTTTCCCTTTTTGGTTTACTTTATGGAAACATATTTATATACTGCCTTTTCATACCAGTTTCAAAATCTTTTCTGCAGAAAGAAATATCCACAGAACAATGCTGTCAATAATAAAAGCAAAATGGAAAATACAGAAGCAATATTCATATAAAAAAGGGTCACACTTTATTGAAAAGTATTTTCATGCATCAAAAAATACAAATTAGAGTAATACATAGTCAGTTTTTGCTTATCACAAATACATACATAGGACCTTTGTTATCTGCTGGAATTTGGTTCTGGGACCTCCCATGGATACCAAAATCCATGGATGCTCAAGTCCCTTTAAATATATTGGATAGTAAAAGGGTATCCCTTATAAAATGGCATAATTAAGGTTTGCTTCTTAGAATTTATAATTTTTTTAAAATATTTTTGATCCAAGGATGCTTGCATCCATGGATATGGAGGGCCAAATATATAAGCAAGAGCCACAAAGAAAGATAATTTTCTTTTATTTACAAATTTCTTTTCATGCCTCAGAAATACACAAATTGGAGTAATACTGTACATAGTTTTTGGTATCACACATACTGCAGAAAATTAAATAAGCATAATGTAATAATAGAATGAAGAAAAGCAGTAGGTGAGTAGTCTAATATTTTTTCATTGACATAGGAATTTCAACAGCTTGCTCACGCAAAGAGGGCAAGAGAACAAACAGGCACCAAGAACAGCTGGTGCGACATATCCAGAGCAAAATGTGTTTGGAAGTTGTCAGTGGATTTCTCATAGAGGCATGCATACTGTGATATTGACTTTCCCCCCAGCCATATACACAGCGGTCACTCTTGGCTATTTTGGGCTCTGACACTAGAGAGCTTATCTTTCCGTTTCAGGCAGTGGGATGTATTTCAATGACAGATAGGATTCCAAACTGGGGACGGCTCTTGTACCTTTACTGGTTGTTTACAAAAGGGAATTTCAGCAGGTGTTGCTTGTTACTGGTGCTGTGACAAGCATCACTTCCTGCAATAACCTCTTCTGTATAACTATTAAAGGAACAGGAACAGTCTCCAAATTTTACTCTAGCTACCTTAGAACATCCATTACATGAATGATGTTCCACGTGCAGTTCTTGCCATCTCCAAATAAAGGAACAGGTAAGGACCTACTGGTGGTAAGGACCTAGAGATGGGAAGGCACAGGAAAAAAATATTGTATTTGTTTTTTTAAAAAACAAAACCCTTCCCCAGCATTATTTTTTCCTGAAGTCATCCCCCCCAGAAAAAAAAATGAAAAATGCATTATGCAATATTTTCTTTTCAAATAATGAATCAAATATTTAAGAGAAGTTATTCTATTTAATTTCCTTGCATTATTTCTAAAATCTAGGTAGCTGTCAGATTCTTTAAAAAGTCTATGTATAGTATCTCACTTCTTTGCAGCTCTTGGTCTTGGTTTCCTTTTCTGAATTAATAATAATAATAATAATAAATAATAAATTTTATTTATATTCCGCCCATCTGCTCAGCAATCGAGGCGGTGTACAACAATTAAAAAGGACAGTTAAAACACCAATCCCCTGCCCCAACCCTCCCACCTGTTAAAACAGAATTAAACTAACTTGGAATTAAAAACAACATGAATAAAACAATAAAACTATATAGGGTGGACATGCCATAGCGGCCAAGGGATGAGCAAAGGATCGCCACCAATTAGCCAGGGAGATGTTCTGGGAAGGCCTGCCAGAAAAGATCCGTCTTTACTGCCTTTTTAAAGGCAGCCAGAGTAGTGATATGACGAATCTCGTCCGGCATAATTGATCTTATAGGAGTGAGTGCTTTATGTCTGTTTGGCACTATGTCAGAGAAGAGACAAAATGATTTTCTTTCCTTTGTTAATATTGATGGTTTCTTCTTTTTTCACTGGCTTTTAAATATTTTCCCCCAACATCTCATCAGCTGGTAAAACCAAAGGAGTTCCTTATAGATCAAATTCCATATCTTGTGGCTACATTTTAACCTAAATAAATAAATAAAATTTAAATAAATACGTTCAATCTGCAATCATTTTCTGAATAAACAGTAGTTTTAATGTATCATTAATTATGTCAAACCAAGTTATACCAAGTTTATTTTATGTTCTTACAGTAACCAAGTGACTTTTAGTTTGTAAAGGGTATTAGTATTGCATTTTTTCAAATGCAATAGATTTAAAGAGTTGCAGTCCAAAAAAGTACCATTTCCATGCTCTGCAACAAATGAATATGGTCAGTCTCTCTCTCCATTGTATAAATAATGATAGGAAACTACTTTTTACAAGTATTTATGGGGGAAGAGAAGTTCTTTCCAGCAGAGGTCTTCTCGAGAAGAAACAATCTACAATATACAGTGGATCCTTCACATTCACTGGGTTTAGGGATGCAGGACCCCTGTGGAAGTGGAAAAACTGCAAATAAAAAAGTACTTTTCTTTTAACTTGAGTGAACACCTCCCAAGGAATCTCTAGGGCATCCAGTGCAACTCTGTGGTCAACATCCATTGGGCATTGACTATAGAATTCTGCTGGAGGCCCTACAAATGCCCAGAGAAGGCTTTTCACTAGGAATCTCTCAGTTATTAAAAACATTATGTACAAAATTACCTTCAGGCTATGTATATAAGGTATATCTGAACTGTAAATGAATTTCATGTTTAGATTTGGGTCTCATCTCCAAAATATTCCAGTATCCAGTATTGAGTATCCAGAATATATATATGCAAATCCTCCAAAATCTGAAAAAACAAAACAAAAACCCAAACAAATCCAAAACACTTCTGGTCCCAAGCATTTTGGTTAAGGGAGACTCAACTTTTACTTCATATTCCTGGAAAATTTGCTTTATCTCTTTATCTCTTTCAGGGAATTTTATGTACTTTGTTGGCGGTTCCAAATGGATGCTTCTGAGCAGTCGACTTGTGGCAGGTAAGAACTGTAATGGAAACAACTTTTATGCTGAATTTTCTTCAGTCTGATGCCAAAGCAGGTGTATTAGATTATAGACTCCATCCCCAGCCATCATGGGAAGGAATAGAAGCTAGTACATTGAGTGGAGAGGGATGAGTGGCCTTTTAAATAAATGTTCTCATCCTGTTCTTACTTTCTTTATTTTTTTGGATTTCTCTTGCAGGTGTGGGTACTGGTGTGGGAGCATCCATTTTTGGCTACCTCACACGATCCACCACCTCTCAGGAGCGTGCCACTGTGTTTGCAGCTGTCATGGCGTGCCGGCAGGTTGGGCTACTCATTGGTAAGGTTGATTGCTCCACTAGTTCTTGACAGGATCCTAAATACCTGCAGTTCTGTCTATCTTGTGTTCTAGTTTGTCTTGAGAATTTCTTTTGTCTTGCCTTCATTATGATACCACTAGACAGAGATGTCTTGAGTTAACCTTACTTATTAAAACAACCAGAATGTTGGCCAGGGTCAGTTATAGGGAGCATATAACTCAGTTGTTGAAACAGCTCCACTGGGTACACATTTTTCCCCAAACAAATTCAAAATACTGGTCATGACATATAAAGCCCTACATGCTTTAGATCTAGACTATCTGAAAGACCATCTCTCTCTCTGTGAACCTGCAAGAACTCTTAAGATCTTCAGGGGAAGACTTTCTCTTGGTCTCACCACCATCACAGGCATGCTTGGTGAGGACACAAGAGAAAGTCTTCTCGGTGGCTGCTCCCAAACTCTGGAACTCCCTTCCGCAGGAGGCTGGTCTGGCCCCCTCCCTGTTCTCCTTTCACCAGCAGGCAAAGAGCTTTTTGTTTTAAGTAGCCTTTTAATATATAACTGCACCATAGAGGGTTTTTTAAAATTTGGGTGTATGTTTTATTTTTTAAAACTTTTGTATATTTTTAAATAATTTGATACTGTTTTAATTGTAACAATTTTAAGTGTTCTTAAAAAATTCATGGGTAGATTTTAATTGATTTCCTTCTGAGAACCACCTTGAGTCTCACTCCAGGAGAAAGGCAACTTATTAAATAAATACATAAATAAATCTTTCTGGAGCACTGACATTAAAGAAACATACAGTTATCAGAAATAACTTTGGTATCGTGCTGGCCTCATCTGTCCCACATTGAAACCATTCCTTGCTGTGCCTTCCAGAAGCCATGCTGCCATTGAGGCCTTCTGTTGACTCTCTTCTCAAAGAGGCTGTAATAATAATAATAATAATAATAATAATAATAATAATAATAAAATGTATTTATATCCCGCCCCTTTGAGGTCAATCGGGGCAGCTAACAACAATAAAATACAATACAAATACAACAAATCTATTTCCCTCCTCCCCTTAAAAAGTTATTAAATCAATTACAGATTAAAACAACAATTAAATTAAAAACAACAATTAAAATACAACAATAATATTAACAGCAATTTGAGACTACAGCAACAGTTCTCATTAAATCTTCCAGGAGGAATTTGGGGACCCTCCAGAGGGAAGAGTTCCTGAGGCTGGGATTATCTATCCCGGAAAGGCCTGCCGGAAGAGATCCGTCTTGACAGCTTTTTCGAAGCTGTCTAGAGATGTCAACTGACGGATCTTATCTGGCAGGCCATTCCATAATCTGGAGGCAACCACAGAAAATGCCCTCTGGGAGGTAGCCGAAAGCCTAGATCTTTGAGGCTGCAGCAAATTCCTCCCAGAGGACCGGAGTGTGCAGGGAGGGTTGTAAGGGAGGAGGCAGTCCCTGAGATAGTTTGGACCCAAGCCATTTAGGGCTTTAAAGGTGATAACCAACACCTTGTACTGGGCCTGGAAACTAATAGGCAGCCAGTGGAGGGACCTTAGTACTGGAGTAATATGGTCCCTCCTCAATGTTCCTGACACTATTCCGGCCTCCAACTGCAGTTTCCAAACCAAGTACATGGGTAGCCCCATGTAGAGCGCATTACAGAAATCCAGACGTGAGGTCACCAGCGCATGCACAACAGTCTCGAGGTCCCTTACTTTCAGAAAAGGGCGCAGCTGGCGTATCAGCCAAAGCTGATAACAGGCGCTCCTGACTGTCGCATTTACCTGATTTGTCATCAGGAGCGACGAGTCAAGAAGCACCCCCAGACTGTGAACACAGTCACTGGAGGAGAGTGTGACCCCATCCAGGACTGGAGATTGCAACCTAATTCTTGGTTTTGGGGCTGCTACCACGAGCACCTCTGTCTTGTCGGGATTCATTTTCAATCTGTTTTTCCTCATCCAGCCCATTACTGCCTGAAGACATTCATTGAGAGAGGAGACACCATTGGAATTCGAGGCCGACGAACGAGATACGGAGAAATAGATCTGGGTGTCATCAGCGTACTGATCATACCCAGCTCCATAACTCCGAATAATCTCACCCAGCGGCTTCATATAGATGTTAAATAGCATTGGGGACAGTATAGCACCCTGTGGAACACCACAGGTGAGCTCCCTTTTACTGGAACAACTGTCCCCGAGCAGCACCCTCTGGGACCTGCCCGAGAGGAAGGACTGGAACCACTGCGATGCAGTGCCCCCGATACCTAACCCCCTCAGGCGGTACAAGAGGATGGCATGATCTATTGCAGGGGTCGGCAACCTACGGCCCGCGTGCCGCACCCTGCCCGCAGACCCCCGCCGCCTGGCCCCTGCGGAACCCCGCCGCTGTCGCGCGCGCTTCTGTGCACGCCGCTAACTCTAATGCCATTTTGCTTTCCAAAATGGTGGCTGCGATTCGTTTGCGCATGCGAAGTACTCCTGTGCATTCATGAACGAGCCGTGGCCGCCATTTGGAAAGCAAAATGGCGGCCGTGGAGCACGCAGCCGAAATGGCGCCCTGGAGGAGGCCCGTCGCCGCCGAGGGAAGCCTCCCCGGGGGGACCCGCGGTGGCACTGGGCTTCTAGGACGGCCGTCGCCGCTGAGGGAAGCCTCCCCGGGGGGACCCTCAGTGGCGCTGGGCCTCTAGGACGGCCGTCGCCGCTGAGGGAAGCCTCCCTGGGGAGACCCTCGGTGGCGCTGGGCCTCTAGGATGCCTGTCGCCGCCGAGGGAAGCCTCCCCGGGGGGGACCCTCGGTGGCGCTGGGCCTCTAGGAGGCCCGTCGCTGCCGAGGGAAGCCTCCCTGGGGGGACCCTCAGTGGCGCTGGGCCTCTAGGAGGCCCGTCGCCGCCGAGGGAAGCCTCCCCGGGGGACCCTCGGTGGCGCTGGGCCTCTAGGAGGCCCGTCGCTGCCGAGGGAAGCCTCCCCAGGGGGACCCTCGGTGGCGCTGGGCCTCTAGGAGGCCCGCCGCCACCGAGGGAAGCCTCCACGGGGGGCACTGGCGGCAGCGCTGGGCCTCTAGGAGGCCCGTCGCCGCCGCGGGAAGCCTCCTGGGGGGCACCGGCAGCGGCGCTGGGCCTCTCGGAGGGAGCCCTTCTGGGGGGGCCGCCGGCGTGCGCATGCGCATGCGGGGGGCAGTCGCCATTTTTTAAAAAATGGTGACACCCGCAGGGGGATGCACGTGCGTGTGAGCACGGGCGCTGGCCCCCTACGCCATCTCCCCCCCTCCCCCCGGCCTGTCGGCCAAAAAGGTTACCGACCCCTGATCTATTGTATCGAAAGCCACTGAGAGGTCTAAGAGCACCAACAGGGTCACACTATCCCTGTCGATGCTCAGACGAAGATCGTCGGTCAAGGCAACCATGGCAGTCTCAACCCCAGAGCCTGTACATAACAAGGTGCATGTTAAATAAATATGGAATTTATTACAGCTGCTTGAACTTGGCCATGCAAGTGTTAAATCTCTTGCCTTAAAAGTGTTTGTTTTTCTTGCTGTGTGCCTTCAAGTCATTTCCGACTTACGGCAACCCTAAGGCAGGTGTCATGTTAAAGAAGAATGTTCTATAGACACACAGGGAAATAACCAAAGGAGCTTCAACTCTATGCATTTAAAACATTTTAATGGTCAGACCAGCTAGGAATCTGCAAGGAATGCCAGTCAATTTCAGCCAGTATCTCCCTGATTCTTCCATTCAACAAATTGCCAGAAATCCTCCATCTAAGATAATGATGATGATGATGATGATGATGATGATGATAATAATAATAATAATAATAATAATAATAAATGAACTTATCATGGAGTTTTCTGAGACTGAGAGTGTGTGACTCAGCCAAGGTCATCCAATGCATTTCCATGGTTGAGCAGGGAATCAAACCTTGGTCTCTAGAATCATATAATCATACTGACTCTCCCCTAAAGTGTTACTACTGCTTAAACAAAATATGTTGGCTTGCAAGTGTTTCAGCAAGGCCTTCTGAATGATTTGAGTCTCAACTGCAGCTACTTCTTAATGAGTTCTTCATGGGGAGTCTTTTTGGCCCTACTTAGCCTCCTGCTTAGTTGCAAGGCTTCCAAATGAGCCTGCCCATAATTTCCATACATCATATACTGTATCTTGAGACCATGTTACATATTCCACCTCTTAAGAGAGGAAAGGTTGGTGGTTACTTGAGTCAGGAGAGAGTGTGCATGGTGTCAGGCTTTGAATGTTGACTTTGGAGATCAAGGTTCAGTTCTCCCTTGGCCATGGAAGCTCACTGGGTGACCTTGGGTGAGTCACACACTCTCGGCTCCAGAAAACCTTGTGATAGGTTTGTTTCATGTAATGTTTGCCTTAAATAATGTAATATGTTCATTATTTCTCTAACTCCCATTACAAAATCTATTTAAGCTGGGTCCTTGTGAGATCCCCTGTGGTAAAGTGGTTTGAGCATTGGACTATGACTCTGTGAATCAGGGTTCAAATTCCTTCTCAGCCATGGAAACCCCCTGGGTGTCCTTGGGTGAATCACACACTCTCAGCTCCAGAAAACCCCATGATAGGTTTGCCTTGGGATCGCCATAAGTCAGAAATGACTTGAAGGCACACAGTAACAAGAACAACAGACTTGAGTCAGGACATTTTGTATAGTGACACCTCAGTTTTGGAACTCCCCTGGATAGCTTCTTTTGTCATTTAAGCAGCTGTTAGTAACAAGATGAGTTTGCCGAACTTTTAATACTTATATAAGAGTCTCCAACTTTACTATTTAATCTCTGGTTTTATTGTCCAAAAAATGTTCAGCATTTTCTTACTTCATGAATTTTATTATTTCTACAATTTGCTTCTTTTTACAACCCCTCAAGCACTAATTGAGCAGGAGGGAGAGCCAGTAATATTATAATTGCCAAAATAAAAATGTGTGATGAATCAAAATGCCTCATTGTGTGGACTGCAAAATAGAGGTGGATCATTTCTGACAATTTGATGAGTGGAGATTTAGGGGGAGCTGCCTGAAATTGACTGGCATTCCTGGCAGATTCCTAGCAGGTCTGTTATAACCCTCATCATCCCGGCCAGCATGGGCCTCCTGATCTCAGAAGGCTTGTATAGAAGTAAGCTGGCCCTCAGTTTTGGATGAAAACTCTGATAATCCCTCACTAATGGTCATGCTTGCTTAGGGCTTCTGGGAGTTGAAGTCCAAAATGACTGGAAGGCCAGTGGTTCCTTGCCTCTGGTGTAGAGGCTCCAGCTTTGCCTAGCTCTTGTATTTCCTTTAAATGCCCCCTCCCCGAATATCAAAACAACTTCTAGATTATTTTGAATTGTTTTTATCTGTGCTACATAAGATGATAGTAACAGCAACAACAACTTGTCCTGCCACATTTGCTCCTAGGGCCAGCCTGCAACCTCTTTCTGCGGCTCTGTGACTTCCAGATTGGGCCCTTCATGGTCAACAAGTTCACATCACCAGGGGTGAGTAGCAAGTGTTTGAAAGTATGGCATGGCTCCCCCTTGAGTGGAACGTTTCCTGCCTATAGTTTCACAAGGCTGAGCTGTATCCTGAGATAATGCCTTCATTCTGCAGCCCACCAACAGAGTCATAGAATCATAGAGTTGGAAGAGACCTCAAGGGTCATCAAGTCCAACCCCCTGCCATGTAGGAACTCACAGTTAAAGCATTCCCAACAGATGGCCATCCAGCCTCTGCTTAAAACCCTCCAAAGAAGGTGAAATCACCACACTGTGTCTTCCACGGTCAAACAGCTCTTACCATCAAGACGTTCTTCCTATTGTTTAGGTAGAATCCCTTTTCCTGTAGTTTGATCCATTGCTCCATGTCCTAGTCTTCGGAGCAGCAGAAAATAAACTTGCTCAATCTTCAGTATGATATCCTTTCAAAATTTTAAACAGGGTTGTCATATTACCTCTTAATGTCTTCTCCAGGCTAAACATACCCAGCTCCCTAGTCTCTCCTCATAGGGCATGGTTTCCAGACCTTTCACCATTTTAGTTGCCCTCCTCTGGACATGCCCCAGCTTGTCACTACACTGTGAAAAGATGTGGGAGAGCGACGTCTCTGCTCTGGCACCCCAGTTGTGGAATGCCCTAGATTGGTATACATGCATGATTTTAAATTGTTTTAACCAGGGGTAGGCAACCTTTCCCCTTTAAGGGCCGAGGGACTTCAGCTCCCAGAAGCCTCAGCCATGTTGGCCAATAGTCCCATGTTGGCCAATAGCTCCTGGGATTCTGGGAGCTGAAGTCCCTCAGCCCTTAAAGGGGAAAGGTTGCCTACCCCTGGTTTTAACTTTTAAAAATTACTTGTTTAATGTGTTTTTAGAACACTGTATATACGCGTGTGTATAAATCAACCTCTTACATAAATTGAGAGCTCTTTTGGGGCCAAAATTATGGAGTTTGATATGACCCATTGATAAGTTAGGGTAAAATTAGGGGCATATCAGAAAGGATGTGAAGGCAAAGCAAAGCAAAGTGAGACTATTTAACAGTGATTGCAACCTTTAACTTTAATGTGATAATTTTGCCTGATTTTACCGTATTTTTCGGCATATAAGACGCTCCGGCATATAAGACGCACCCAATTTTAAAGGAGGAAAAATCTAGAAAAAAAAGATTCTTAACCAAATACTGTAGTAAAATATTTTATATCAACTGTATAAAGTTAACAGCAGTTTAAGAACAATTTTAAGTTGTAAATGTAAGTTTAAGCCAGCAGCAGGGCCAGGTATTGCACAAATTCCCTGCCCAACTTTCTTGCAAGTCTCCTGTCGCCTTATGGTGACTCCATGAATTTCTTAGGGATTTCTTAGGCAAGGAAGACTCGAGAAGTGGTTTTGCCAGTTCCTTCCTCTGAAATACAGCCTGCAGCACCTGGGATTCTTTGGCGGTCTCTCATCCAAGGACTATCCAGGGCTGACCCTGCTTAGCTTCCAAGATCAGATGGACTGGTACCTTTGGAGTTTTTAGGCCATTGGCTTATGGAGTAATTTGTGGCTCATTTTGATCCTACCATGAGGGTTTTCCTGGCAGATTTCTTCAGAGGAGGGAGTTTGCCATTTCCACCCTCTGAGGCTGAGACAGTGTAACTTGGCCAGGGTAATAATCCAGTGCCTTGGAGTAATTTCTGGCTCATTTTGATCCTACCATGAGGGTTTTCCTGGCAGATTTCTTCAGAGGAGTGAGTTTGCAATTTCCACCCTCTGAGGCTGAGACAGTGTAACTTGGCCAGGGTAATAATCCAGTGCCTTGGAGTAATTTCTGGCTCATTTTGACCCTACCATGAGGGTTTTCCTGGCAGATTTCTTCAAGGGGGGGACTCTTTGCACCCCCGTCCTGGGTGCTCCAATGGACTCTTCCTGGGATGGGAGGATGTCCTCTGACCCCAGGAAGAGTCCATTGAAGCACCCAGGATGGGGGTGGAAAGAGGAGGAGCACATTCAACTAGCCAGGAAAAGAGGACTCTTTCCACCCCCGCCCTGGCTGCTCCAATGGGCTCTTCCTGGGATGGGAGGAGTCCACTGGAGCACCAAGGCTGAGGTTGAAATGAGGCCTACTTTTAGCCTAGGCCTCGGCAGTTTGCCCTCAGCTTGTATATTCGCTTTATTAGGCGCAGCAACTTCCCCACCCTCGTTTTGGGGAAGAAAAAATGCGTCTTATATGCCGAAAAATACGGTAATATTGTACACTTATTGTACAGTCGGTCCTTGAAAGCCTTTGTTGAGGCAAAAATCCAGTGGCTGCAGCATTGATGTTAGTCTGTGTAGAGTCACTGCTAATGTAGTCACCATTTTTATATTTCATTCTTAATATCCTAAGTGACATGCACATGGAATATATCCCACACCAATAGTGATGGGCATGATCTTAGTCATGTGACTGGTCACCTACTCTACACATCACTCAGCCACCATGTAGCACCCTCCTCATCCATCCAGCATTTAGGGTGAACACTTATGCCTGCTGGAATTTTTAAGTTCTTTGTCATAATTTTTCTTGTAAATATCATTGGATGCCAGTGCCACCTTCCAGGCAAGATAGGATGACTATGAAATGGGTCTTTTCATGACCAGTCATTTTCACAAGTATGTTTTTTTTTAACCAATGCTTGCTACAGTTTGACTATCAAGCATATCAAAAGTCATTGGGGTATCATCCATATTATCAATGTTAGTCATATCAATGTTATTCTTTTGTCTCTGCTATATAATAAATCTATGGAATGAAATGATCTTTTCATGCAACTCTTTAGGCGGTTTCTGTGAGGTCTTTGTTTTTTGATGAAGGCAATCTGTAGTGGTTCAAGAACCACATACACCAACCAGCTGATACTTTGAACTTTGGTCATTCAATGTTTTTGTCCTTTCACCATCTGAAGCACCCTTATCCGAATGCTAGATTGAATCATATTGTCTGCATTCTGTGACCTAGGCATTCCATTCTTCTTTATTTCATCAAAAGAATTATTGGATCCCTTTGCCTGTTTCATAACCTTTACTTTAAACCAGGGATAGGCAACCTTTCCCCTTTAAGGGCCGAGGGACTTCAGCTCCCAGAAGCCTCAGCCATGTTTGCCAATAGTCCCATGTTGGCCAATAGCTCCAAGATTCTGGGAGCTGAAGTCCCTTGGTCCTTAAAGGGGAAAGGTTGCCTACCCCTGCTTTAAACTATGCTTTGTAAGAAGCTCTCCTTTTCTCTTCAGAACTCATTTTGCTGGGTAAGAACTAATTTTTTATGTTAAATTGCTATGTTAACAATTTGATGGATCGTAGATGTACACTTTGATTTATTGCAATAAAGGCTTTAGTACCATCTGTAATGTCTATAATTTGCAAGTGTTGAAGCAGTAAGATTTTGTCAGTTCTTTTCTATAGAGGCTCACTTTGGACTGCTCTCATACATGTGCACCCTGCTTGCAAAGAGAACTGAGAGGGGGGAAAGGTGCCTTTCCCTCCCTCTCTCAGTCATTCAGTAATTTGTGGTACTTCTATGATTGTGGACAGATACCTGCATGCCTTGAGTGGGAAAGAGTTTGCTGAGTTGATTGTTTATTGGGCCACTAGGATGGTATCAGGTCGGAGATCATCCACAAGCAGTCCAGCAAACTCTTCCCGGCTTGAGATATGCAGAGGTGAAGAAAGGACAAAGCTGAATATCTGGAGGTCCATAAAAAACCGTTCAGAGTGATTGTCCCAGATGGAACCATGGGTCGCGGTGGGGAAGCTATGGAGCGGATTGTGGAAAAGTAATACTGTGGACTGCTCCCAGGTTGAGCCAGGCCTTAGGGCTTTTTCAGCAGCCTCAACTTCATCTTTCTTTCTCTCCTGAGCTGTGTTGTAGTTAACTCAACCCAGGTTTTTAAAGTTAATTTTTTTGACTAAAATATCTTGACTTATAGTCGAGTATATGTGGCATTTGAATTATATTATTGTTTCAAACTTAAAAGGTTTAAATTGATTACATTGTAAGCTGCTCAGAGAGCTTGTGATATGGGGGATATAAATGTTTTAATGTATAAAGTTTCAGGAGCATTCTCCCTCCTCCTAACTTGAGTCCCATTCTGGGAGAAATGTGGGATATAGATCAATCAAATCAATAGATAAAAATAAAGTGTTCACATTGTTCTGTGTTTGGACTGTAGAGATAAACATGCTGAGGAATCTTTCTGTTCCCTTCTGCTTTTGCTCTTGCTTCCCTCTGCAGCTCTTCATGTGTCTGGTGTGGATCCTGGTTCAAATCCTTGTTATGACCATGTACTATGACTTGCAGCCACCACTTTCTACCCGCTCCTCCAGGACTGTGCAGACAGCATCGCAGGATGCCCTGGAAGAAGAAGAAGAGGAACCTCTCATGAAGCATGCAACTGGTCAAGAGGAAGCTGCAGAGACTGGTAGTTATGGCAGCACAGCTGTGGAGCATCAGGAACCTTACCTGGGGGATGAGTGTCGGTATGTCCCCAATGGACACCTGGCAGATGAGGATGCAACCGGGGAGAAGGACAAAAACCCCTTCCATGATTTCAGCTCCATTAGAGGTGAGCTCTTCCATGTGTGGAAGTGGACATGTGGCCGTCAAACACTTGTCCTCCAGGGAAGAACATGGGACAAGCCAGGGATAGTTGGATTGTTGCTGTTTGGCTTGGCAAGCTTATTATTATTGCCATGTATTTATATAGTGTCCTCAGTGTAGATCAGGGGTAGGCAACTTTTCCCCTTTAAGGGCCGAGGGACTTCAGCTTCCAGAAGCCTCAGCCATATTGGCCAATAGTCCCATGTTGGCCAATAGCTCCTGGGATTCTGGGAGCTGAAGTCCCTCGGCCCTTAAAGGGAAAAGGTTGCCTACCCCTGGTAGATGGTCCATATAATTTTTATCATCTTGTAACCCAAGATTATTTTCCTCAAGTCCTGGTCTTAGTTCTGACACCATCATGTCAAAGACATACTTTCCGAGATTCAAACAGAGGATTTCTTCTTGTGATGGAAGTCCTGAAGACCAAACGCTCCCCAAATGGAGCTCAAAAGAAAAGGAAAATGGAGGCAGGGCAGAGTTAAGGTGATTATTTTATTATGAGACTGAAAAACTGTTCTTATTCTTTAATGGATATCTTGGTAATGTAGAAATAATAAAGTCAATAAAAACACTAGCCATAACTTAACAAACTGGGAAATAGCAAATATGTTAAAGCAGAGAAAGTTAGCCATTTGAAATGTTTAGGTGAACACAAAAGGTTTTATCCTGGCACTAAAATTATGACAGTATTAGGTTCCATTGCAGCCCTCTGGAGCCCATATTCCATTGCTGATGTGCCACAGGTGAAAAGGATTTCTCCCTCTTGATGCATAGTGTACCTAAAGTACTTGGAGAATAACATCTTTTGATGGCTTGCTTAAGATGTGATGGCAGTGCTCCATTTTTAATTATCCCTGGCTGCTTTTCTGTGTCAGGGGACCTAAATCCCTAAAGGCACCAGATCCCATCTGATCTTGGAAGCTAACCAGAGCCAACCCTGTTTAGTATTTGGATGGGAGACCACCAATTTATCCCAGGTGCTGTAGGCTATATTTCAGAAGAAGAAACTGGCAAAACCACCTCTGAGGATTCCTTGCTTGACAAAACGTTGTGAAATTCATGGGGCCACCATAAGATGCTAGGAAACCTGCAGGTGCACATGCACAACTGCCTCCACAAACCTGCCTTTCTGTGGCACAAAGCATCTGCCACCCTGATGTCAGCATGAATATGACAAGGGCAGACAGAACTTTTCTTGTTGTTGCAGAGTACCTGAGGGAGGAGGTGGTAGTTCTTCTCACAGCTCAGTTTATCACACTCTTCAATCAAACAGCACTTGAGGTAGGAGTGTATATGTGAATGATACTCTGTTCCATACAAGTGTCCTTTGTTTATTTAATACAGAAACTAGAAAATTAATAGGTTGGGCATATGGAACATTTTCCACCTTCCTTCCTCCTTTCCCTGTTAGTCTCCATACTGTCTAACCATTTTTGAAGTTTAGAGACGTTGTAACCACAGGGTGAAAGGGTTGAAAGTGGTGCTTTGTGAAAGATCTTGCAATCCAAATAGAGCTTAGAAGCAAGTGCCAGGCTTATGTTCATGTCCATTTTCCTCTTTAGACCATGATAACCCCAATCACACAACGGTACTTGAACTTTGGGGAATTGGAGAACAGCATCATGTATTTCCTGTGTGGTGTGGAGGTGAGTGTGAAACCCATTAGCGGAGAGGTCTAATAGTGCTCTAGCAATCAAATTTGCAATTAGTGGCTTCCTGCCTATGATGCATAACACCTACCTGGGTCAGGTTAATTAATGTTAATCAATTACAGAGCCTTGTTTTTTTTGTCTGTCTCTATATATTCACAATCATTGCTTTTTGATCTCTACATCCATTTACACCCATTCATTCCAGTGGTGATGTTGATTCTTTCAAATGCTATACAACCTTGGGGAAGGGCTGTCGCCCATTCCTATACCCACTACTTGAAGTAAATTAAGATCTACCATCCTGATGTTGTCATTCTTTATTTGTTTGGATGTTTTTTGCCCAGTCCTAGTGGAACTGCAGAATGCGGACTTTGGCCTGGATTGTCTTGGTCCTCTGCACCACAACAGCTTGAGGAAAAACATACTTTTTTAACAGCACCCCAGATCCCCAGTAATCATGGGGGGAATTTTCGGTGTTATAGAATCATAGAGTTGGAAGGGGCACTCTAAGCTATCAGGTTCAACACCTTGATCAATAAAGGAACTCAGGCTAGAACATCCTCAGGAGGTAGCTTTTTAAAGGGGTCTTTTCCATTCCTGTGTCAGGGCCCATTGTTTGCACATGGAACATTTCAGGTTTGATCCCTACCATTTAAAAGATCAGGTAACAACTGACAGGAAAGGCTGTCAAAAAGACAAACAAGTGGGTCTTAGAGCAGATCAAGCCAGAAATATCCCTGGAGGCCAAGATAACAAAACTTGGACTGTCATACTTTGGGCACATCATGAGAAGGCATGAATCATGGGAAAAGACAATAATGTTAGGAAAGGTGGAAGGAAGTAGAAAGAGAGGAAGGCCACATGCTAGATGGCTGGACTTTATTAAGGAGACCACAAATATGAGTTTGCAGGAGCTGGGCAGAGCAGTAGAGAACGGGGGCCCCAGGAGATGTCTCATTAGCAAAGTCACCATGGGTTGAGATCAACGCAAAGGCAGTTAACAACAAGAACAACAACAACTACAACAAAGATTGACCAACAAGCTGGTTCGATATAAGGCAAATTCCTGTGTTCTTGTCTTTCTTCAGGTCATTGGTGGCTTTTTCCTGGTGCGCTGCCTTAGCACTCGCCTGACAGACCGTGTGATCTTACTCCTGGGTCTGATCATCTGCAACATTGCCTGTATTTGGTGCTTGGTCTTCCTGGCATGGCCCCGAGGTAATGAAGTGGAACAACTGGAAAAAGGGAGGGAAGATCCATTGTGGGGTCTTTGTGCTGATCTCTGTTTGACACACTTTATAATACATTGGGCCCTTTGGTATACACTGGGGTTTGGTTCCAGGAACCCCCATGGATACCAAAATCTGTGGATGCTCAAGTTCCACTATATACAGTGGCACAATAAAATAGTGTCCTCTATATAAAATGGTATAATCAAGGTTTGCTTTTGGATTTTTTTTAAAAAAAACATTTTCAGGTTATGCATGGTTGTATCTGTGGATGCAGAATCCATGGATACAAAGGGCTGACTGTAAGTAGGCCTTGAAAATAGTGCTTTTTCAATTGCAATTCACAAAATCCTCCAATGGCTATGCTGGCAGGGAGATCTTGGGAACTGAAAAAAAGCAACTTTCCCAAGGTCTGCTGATATGCTAACCAGCTCTAATAGAATTCCAATTCCCACTCTACATCTAAAACATCTTGCAGCTGGAAAGATTCCCTGACCTGTAAAAAATCTTGTGTACTTGCCCTTTTTTTTTTTTTTTTTTTTTTGGTGATGTGTCACGGCACCATTTTTTGTTATTGTTGAGAACATGAACATTTGGATGTATTATTTACATTATTATTTAAATTCTGATCCAACAGCTTAAGAGTAGCAATCTAGCTCAGGATCCCGTTTTCAACAATGGCCAGTCAAATGTTTTCCAAAAAATGTCCACAAGTAGGAATTGCTTTCCCTTATTTATTTGCAGCATCTGGTATTCAAGATGTAGACTGCCTCTGAAACTCAAAGTTTCATTTAGGTTGCCATGGACAATAACTGCTGGTTAATCTGCATGCCATGAATTTGTCTTGTTACATAAATCATGTAATTTATTTAAAATATTTTTGTGTCACCTGTCAACCCACTGGGGTCCCTGAGGAGATAGTGAATGAATAAAATATTTTTAAACATATACAAATAAAAACATTTAAAACAGACAAAAAACACTGCATTAAAAATAGCAGTTATCCCCACAATAGGGTAAAGCTCTCTTTTTAAACCTGTTTGCCCCCTTGAAATACAAAATATCGCCATCACTAGAGAAAAATATGTAACTTTTTAAAATCTGCTTTTTAAAATTACATCTGTTCTATGCCACCTTAAGAACCTATGTCTTCCCAAGATAAAAGAAAAATCTCTGAGTTATTGACAGCCTTGTGTTTTCAGACATGGAGACTAACCGTTGCCTCTCCATCCCAGCATTCATTGCTAGTTTTAAGCTAATACTTTCATATCCCTAGTGATTCATCCAGTCTCTCCTCCTTCCAGCTCCTTATTTTGTTACTGCTTGGAAGGGCAATTATACCCTGAAAAGCGGTCCATAAATCCCCATCTTTTGGGGATAAACTGAATGCAAAACATGCATGCACTTGTATATTGAAACAGATATATTTCATTGGACATTCCCCACATTTCTCCACCCCAATCCATGGATGCAGAAGTTGAAGCATTTTTATAATGTTGTGACAGAGGCAGATGCAGTTTCATCTTTATTGGATGTGTAAGTAAATAAATAGAGTGCTGGCTTTGATTCCTTACTTGCTTATCTTGTTTCTGTTGCCGGTCTTCCCAGTTATGAATATGAATCTGGGAGGTGGACAGAACATCCCCAAGTAAAAGCTTTGTGGGCTGAATGTTGTCTACATGGCATAAGATACACCATCTGTGACTAGTGTTGCATCTTAGGGCCTCGGCAGACGACTAATAGGGTCGTCTTGGAGGCAGGGAAGAGGAGGGGCAGCCGCACGAGCGGCGCCCCTTCCTCCTCCCGAGGTTGCCCTCGGAGCTGCCGGCCCTCCGCACGGCCGGCGTGCCGAGGGCAACCTCCCGCCGCAGCGTCTGCACACGCTGCGGCGGAAAAGTCAGGGAAAGTGCGCCCTAAACGTGTAGGGCGCACTTTCCCTGACTTCTGAAAGGAGCGCTGATTTAGCGCTCCTTTCAGAGGCGCTGACGGTGCGCTGCAGTGTGGCTGCGTCGCTCCGGCGGCGCACCGTCCCGCGGCGCCCCCGACGCTATCGTCTGTTTCCCCCTTTAGTATCCATGCAGTACCATAATGCACACCTGGCTGATTGCAGCATTTGATGGTAATACAGTGGGGCCACCATATCAATGGGCTAGCCATCCATAGATTTGAGCACCCGTGGACCCAATATTTGTCAATGGCGGTGCGTGTGGACATGCACATGTAGCTGCCTATTGACTAATATGGGTTTTGAGCATCCATGTTTTCCCCCTTCCGTGAGGGCAGCACTGAACCCCTATGGATGGGAAGGGTTCACTGTATATCCAGAGCTTGGAAAAGTTCCTTATGTTGGATTGCAGCTCTCATAATTCTCCAGCCAATGTGGATATTGAGAACTGTAGGAGAAAAAGGAATTTTTCAGACTGAATGAACTTTAAAGGGGCTGACCTCAATCTGTTTTAAATATTTTTGAGCATGTATTTAATTTTTCAATTTTTTCCCCATTCTGTATTGCCTGTGCAAAGTCATGTCCATGACAAGGATTGCACATGCCCATGTGTCTCTAAGGAGAGTAATCACCTCCGGAATCCTCTCTTCTTGGAATGTGACTATAAAGTAATAAATTTAAGAAAGAACCCCCATAAAGCTGTCATTTAAGATAAACAGGAGAGTGGGGAGTTCTCCAAATATTGCAACTTCGTGAGAGATAACAAGTTTAAAGAGGTTTAGAACAGCCTTGCTTTGTGAGGAAACAGCAAAGCAAAGCAAGGCTGCTGTCCGGAGATTCAGAAGCTTGGAGGCTGCAATAAAAAAGTACCAAGTGTCTTTATAATGGAGCAGACTGTAGAGAGAATAAGTCTATCCACGGAAGCAACAATTAATGAAATAAGAAGGAAGTTGGATATCCTGTTAAACACGTCTCAGAAAATGGAGGAGACAGTACTGGAATTAGTGAAGGACGTGAAGGAGGCAAAAAGTATTTCAAAGGAAGCATGGCAGAAAATAAATCTGAAGATGAAATTGGTGTGTTGAAAACAAGAATTGTTGCTTATGAAAGAGAGTTTGATTGATGCACAAAACTGACAGAAAAGGAGGAGTTTAAGACTAAAAGGATTTCTGGAACAGGTTAAAAGTCCTGAACTGATTCAAACATTAATTACTTGGTGGAAAAGCTATAATACTGAGCTGACTACACAGGATTTTGATAGAGTTCACAGGGGTAAACAGACAAACAAACCCAGAGACATGATCATTGCCTTCTCCAGAGAATGTACAAACGACTGGGTGTTGAAGAAACTTAGAACTGTGTCAAATTTGAAATTTATGGGTCTCAAAGTTAAACCATTTCCAGATATAGCTGATGAAACTATTAAACAACGAGAAATGCTGAGACCAAGAACAAAAAGATTGACTATGGCTGGAATAAAATTTATATGGGATTTTCCTGCAGTAATATTAATTTTCAAGGAATACGATGGAGGGCCATAGCATCTTAGAGACCTTGGGAGTAATCCAGACAGAAGGAGAAAGTGACACACCAGAATAAGAAGAACAACAGGAGACTGAAGAAGATGATTTGGACTCTGATATCCAGAGAAAAGTGAATGAAGTAAGAAGAAAAGGAAGAAGGAGTAGAAATTAGAGGAAATAAAAAAGAAGGCAGAAGAAGAAGAAATAAACTTGGGGGGAGGGTCTTGCATCAATAAAAAACTGAAATTAATGATTTCTTGAAAGATTGTTGATTTATTAATTGAATTATTAGATAGTAAATTAAAATTATCTGATTAACTAATGGTTAATAGTGGTTAATATTTAGGAAACATAACTCTTAAGATTTGGTAAAGAATTATTGTGGAGTATAAAGTGATGATATAGTGCACTGGAAAAAAACTATAAATGAAAGTTATAGGGGGTAATGAAATGGCTTTTTGTTTTTTTTTAAAAAAGCAATAATGTAAATAGAACAATAAAACAGGAATGGAGGAGGGAGATAAGGAGAACACAATCAAGAAGGGGAAATCTGATTAATGGTGGTGGGCTTTATTTGTTCAGTGTCTCCTTTAAGGAAGAGGGGGAACCAAATTATCAGATGGGGAATAATGGGAACAGTTGTTTATAGATTCAGTAGGTGGAATTTCAGTGTTAAAGAAAAATGATATTGGATAAAATGGAAGAAATTAAGATTATGACTTTAAATATCAATGGATTATCTACCCTAGTAAAATGATATTGTCTGAATAGGTTATTGAATGATCAGAAGGTAGGTATAGTAATGTTACAAGAAACCCATAAATGGAAAAGTAAGGATATATTATGTAATTACAAGAAATGGAAAACTCAGTTTGAATCTAGAGGTTCTAACAAAGCAAGAGGAGTAGCAATAATGATAAGGGATGATATAAACTTTCAAGTAGAAAAGGTGAAGGTAGATCATGAAGGAAGATATGTATTTGTGAAAAGAAAATTATATAATGGTAAAACTACCCTAGCTTGTATTTATGGCCCAAACAAAAATCAGATTGACAATTTAAATAAGGTATTTATCAGATCAGATAATTTTGCCGAAGGCAATCTTTATATAGGAGGATACTTTAATATTAATTTTAAAATAATGAAGGGTACAAGGGGTAAAAAGAATTTTAATCTGAAGAGATGGAATTTAGTGGATGGGTATGAAAAATATGGATATAAAGAAACATTCTACTCAGATATAAAAAGTACAGTTATATTGATTTCTTTCTTGTGAAAGAAAGAAATAACATTCAGATAAACTCAATCTATACAGAAAAATTTTGGATTTCTGATCATGCTCCACTAATTATAAGAGTAAAAATGACACTATGTAAGAGTGTTAGGAAATGGAGATTTGATCCAGTTGTAGTAATGAATGAAAAATAGAATCAGGAAATAGATGAAGAAATTCAAACATTTTGAAATAAATGCTAATGTTAGGAAAGTTAAGGAAAGTGTAGTATGGGATGCTTTAAAGGTAGTGGTGAGAGAGGAATGTATTACTATGGAAATAGGGATTAAAAAAGAAATATATTCATACAGGAAGAAATTAACAGAAGAAGTAGGAAAATTACAAATAGATATCAGAAAAATAAAAACAAGAATGGGATAAGAAGAAGAAAGAAATAGAGGATATGAACCAGCTAACTGTTAGTAAGAAATATTTATATGTAAAAAATGATTTCAAGCGTGGGATATACAAAGGAGGAAAAGATTGGCTAAGTATTTGAGATGGAAGAAAGAGAATAAAAGAATAAACAACATGAGAGAAGAAAATGGGGAAATAGTGACAGAGGAAGAGAAAATAAGAGAAATTGTGACAAAACTTTATGGAAAATTATACAAAAAAAGATAGTAGATCAAGAAATAGCAATTGATCATAAATTAGCTGAACAGCAGAGGGCTCAGTTAAATGCTCCAATAAGGAAAGAAGAAGTTGAGAAAGTGATAACCAGTTGAAAGGATTAAACCAGGGGTAGGCAACCTTTCCCCTTTAAGGGCCGAGGGACTTCAGCTCCCAGAATCCCAGGAGCTATTGGCCAACATGGGACTATTGGCCAACATGGCTGAGGCTTCTGGGAGCTGAAGTCCCTTGGCCCTTAAAGGGGAAAGGTTGCCTACCCCTGGATTAAACTCTCCTGGCCTAGATGGACTAACAGGTAATTTTTATAAATTATTTAAGAAAGAAAAAAGTGCTCATTTCGTAAGGATCTTTAATGAGGAGTTAGAAAACCAGGATATACCTAAATCTTCGAAAGCAGCAGAAATCATCTCAATATTAAAACCCAGTAAAGATGAGACAAATCCAGAAGGATACCACCTAATAACATTGACTAATCAAGATTATAAAATTGACAAATATTTTGTCAAACAGATTGGATTTTTTTTACCAATATTAATAAAGGAAGATCAATATGGGCTCATTAAAGAGAGAGCAATTGGAGATCCAATTAGAAATATAATAAATGTAATTTATCATACAAAGCAAAAAACAAAACAAAACAAAAACAGAAAAGTTGGGATACTGAAACTGGATATGTATAAAACCTTTGACTCAATAAATCATACACATTTATACAAAGTATGTAAAGAATTTGGATTAGGAATTAAATTTGGGGATACAATGAGAGAATTATACAAAGGTAATGAGGCACAGATAAATGTGAATGGGAACTATTCGAGGGTAATTAAATTGGAAAATTGCACAAAACAAGGATGCCTATTATCTCCATTATTATTTATTATGGCAATTGAACCATTGGCTAATATTAGTAGAAAGAAAGAGGAAATGAAAGGTTATTTAATAGAGAAAGAAGAATTAAAAATAAATTTATTTGCAGATGATGCATTAATTATTACAGAACAACTTTACCAAACAAAATAATTTTTTATAGTTAATGATTTTGAAAAAGTCTCAGGACTTAAAATTAATATAGAAAAATCAGAAGTAATGTTTATAAACCCAGGTTTGGAGAAACAAAAGCAAATTCAGAAAATAACAGGATTAAAGTTAGGTGTGAAGAAAATCAAATATCTTGGAGTAAATATAATGATAAATATAAAAAACATGGTCCAAGGGAATTATAACCAAGTATAGAAGAAAATAAATAAACAAGTAAGTAAATGGGGGAAAAATATTGGAATACCTTAACAAGGATTAGAGATGATGTTTCTCCCAAAATTATTGTTCCTTTTCCAAACAATTCCAGAAGAAATACCAACAAGGATATTATGAAATTGGGATAGGAAAATAAAATAATGGATTTCAAAGAAAAAGAAAACTAGGTTTTCCAATACAATATTATACACTCATCAAGAAAAAGGAGGGTAGTTTGAAGCTTTCCAAATATTAAGATTATTAGACTATTAGAATATAGTATTAAGAAAAGATGGGTTAGGATAAAGAAGCAGCTAAATGAAATGGAATATAAATCAGTGTTAGGAATAAGACCCAAGGGAGAGAAAATGAAAATAAACAAAACACCATTTTGATCAATATGGCAAATATGGGGAAAATGGAGGAGAAAAGTGAAATTACTAATTACTATTGGCACCGAATAGAATATTTGAATAAGAAAGGAAATATAGGTAAAGAAATAGTATTAAGGAAATTGAGGGATATTGGGTAAAGAACAATTGGGGATTTATCAGATAATGTAGGGAAACAGATAGAAATAAATGAAATATGAGGGATGATAGGTAATCAATATTGGCTTCAATTAAGGGAAATATGTAAGAGTTTACAGGAAATCATATCTGTAAAGTGTTGCCAAAATCCACTAGAAGAAATATTGATGATGAAACAAGAAGGAAGGAAAGAGTCAGGAGGTAGGATTTACAAGATTCTATTGAATAATCAATATAATTTCATAGAAGGTCTATTGGGAGTATGGGGAAAGGATATTAAGATTGTGTATTTGAAGACTTTCACAGCTAGCATTCATAGGTTTTTGTGGGTTTCTCGGGCTGTGGGGCCGTGTTCTAGAAGAATGTATTCCTGATGTTTCATCTGCATCTGTGGCTGGCATCTTCAGAGAATGGTGGCATGGAGGTGTGTGTGGTATATATACTGTGCAACCCTTGGTTGAGAGGATTAGCATGTAAATTTGTGAAATGTTCTGTTGATGCAAGACCTCAGGGTGGGAGGATATGTGAGGAGGATTACTGTCTATTTAAGATTAATAAGAAAGAAATCCAACAATGGATACAAGAAACTAAAAATATTAAAAATAGCAAGGTTAGAGAACAACAGATGAAAGTAATAGGCAGATGGTATAGGACACCACAACAGATATCATATATTAATAAAAATGTATCACTTGCTTGTTGGCATGGATGTGGAAATAAAGGAACATATATCCATATGTGGTGTGAGTGTTGCAAAGTACAAAAATTTTGGAAGGAAATAGAACAAGAAATTTATAAAATAATAGGGGGAAAATTCAAAAAAAAATAAAGAAAAATGTATAACTGGTAATGTTAGGAATATAGGATTACAAGAGAAGGAGGAATATTTAATCAAACAGTTAATTATAGCAGCGCATGCAGTAATTGCATATGGGTGAAAGGATAAAGAAAAATGGAATTGTAATAGATGGAAGCAATATATATCAGAATACATGATGTTTGATTTTATAATAGAAAAGAGTAGGTTTTATTTTGATCAATTGAAGAAAGTATGGGTTAATAACTGGAAAATAATGGCTGAGTATGTTGGGGAGGAGTAGGGGCATGAAATTGTTAAGGAAACAGTTAAAATTATTTTCTACATGGGAAAAGAAATTAAAAAGAAAACACCATCCTGGGAGGATGGAGAAGGGATAACAATAAATAAAAAGAGGAAATATGATGTATATGTATATGAGAGATCGATCAGTAATAGCGGAGAACACTTTTGAGATAGGATGTAATTAATTTGTTGGCTTGTAAGGTAAAATGTTTAAATTAATAAACTCATATAATATGTTTTTAAAAATTTGACAGGTCATTTCACATAGATGAGAGAGGTTTGTGAGTGTCAACCGGCCTCTGTTATCTATAAATTAAATCAATTGAAAATTCTGACAGGTGATTATGAGTGGCCGCTGAGAGAACAAGAGATTTTGGTCACCATATGAGTCAGCTCTTGATCCAGGTTGCCCCACAAACCATTAATGATGTGTGAATCAGTCCTGAGGAAAAACCTATTTATCCTCCTTCCTACCTTGTTTCATGTGCTTTCTCATCCTCAGGTTCCTTTGCTGTCCTCCTTACGGAGCTGGTGATCGGCGTATTCTTGCAGGTTCTAGGCCTGCCCTTTGTTGCAGTCTCCCAGGTGTCGCTCTTTTCTAAGGTCACAGCTGAGAGAACTCAAGGTAAGCTCATGGGCATCTCACTCACAGTGGCCTTCATGTGGGGTCATGGAATCCTGACTTCTTTCTATTTCTACTTTTGCTTGGGGAACAAGTCTGGGTCACAAGCCGTAGTTGTGGGTTTGGATGTCACAGCAAGCTATGGTTTAAGCAAGCCAGAGTTCATAATACAACAACAGATCATGGGTTCTGGTTGTGGTTTGGGGATGATAAATAAACCATGGTTTGTTAGAAGAAGTAGGTTCACATGACACAGTAAGCCAGGTTTTAATGAACACAAATCTTTGAAAATCACATTTAAAAATAATAAGTTACATGTATTGTTCCAAGTTGTTCACAAGTATTTAGTTCTTGGAATAATTGCCACTTTAAAATGGAACACTTTTGCTTCCAGTTTTTCAAGAACAGTAAAAATATTTCCTCTTTAGTTACATAAAAATATAATTATTAGAAGGCATAGGTCTTTGGTATGAAACAGATTCTCTTCCCATCTGTTGTTGTTGTTCTTATGTGCCTTCAAGTTGCTTCTAACTTGTGGCAAACCTATCATGGGGTTTTCTTGGGAAGATTTGTTCAGAGGTTTACCATTGCTTTCCCCTGAGGCTGAGAGTGTGTGATTTGCCCAAGGTCACCCATTGGGTTTATATGGCCGAGTTAGGATTCGAACCCTTGTCTCCAGAGTCCTTGTTCAACACACAAAACCACTATGTCACACTGGCTCCATCCACCTCATTGTTATTGAACACTCAAAGCAGAGCAAGAAGCGCCAATATGACCCAGCACTTAAACCAAATAATATTATTGGTTTTCCCTATATTTAGTGAGGCCCTTCCCTATAATTTTGCAAGCTGTATTGCAGAAGGAGTGAGATTATTCACTGTTCAGTTACAGTCGTAATGTAATGTACAATTTAAGGAATAACTTTGTTGGCATGTCACAACAACACAATTGTTAGTTGCTATGAATTTTGTAAACAAATTACTTCCAGTCTTTGAAAAAATTACATAGTATTGTGATGTGTCCATGTAGCTACTCTCTGTTGCTGAAACACCTACTAACGCAGAGCTGGTGTAGTGTAAGGACTGCTGAGGATTATATACATCCCACTCGGCTGTAGAAAACTTCCTTATACAGCCAGACTGTATAAGGACTATAGGTTTTTGTGGGTTTTTCGGGCTGTGAGTCTGTGTTCTAGAAGAATGTATTCCTGACGTTTCGCTTGCATCTGGGGTGAGTGCGCTAGGGATTGGGGGGGGACGGAATTGTTTTAACTGTTGTCTTGTTTTAACTTGTACACCGCCTCGATTGCTTTGCAGAGGGGCTGGTTAAAAATAAAATTTATTATTATATTGTTATTATTATCTGTGGCTGGCATCTTCAGAGAATAAGGACTGTTGGTCCCTCTAGCTTAACTTTTGCTGCCAAACAATGGCTGAAGCTGCAGAAAGGAGTCTTTCTCATATCTTTAAAATGTTTAAAATAATATTATTATTCTTTTTTAGACTACAACTGTCAGAGTTGTGAGAGTTTCAGTAAAAAAATAACAGCAAACCCACAACCTTTCTGAGTGCTGGTCATGGGGTTCTACCTATCCTTCCACTGCCACCAAATGTGAGGTTTTCCACTTATCCCCACCTTTGCCATTCATATGAGGACATCCTCCTGTCCTACCACTCTGTCCCACATGGTTCCTGTATGAATTTTTATCTATTTTCTAACCGCACTAGACAAGACCAGCACTCTTTATGATCTACTGCCACCACAGTCACTGTATCTGAACCCAACTTTCCAATATGTAGCATCTCTGGATGCAAAAACATATAATACAAAAATAACAATTTTTGAACAGAAATTGAACATCACAGATTAATTATTTAATGCCGCTAAATCTCAAATCTCATTCTCTTACATACTTGCCTCCTAGCTAACTCTGACCCTGAATCTAACTCTCCTCTATCTCTAACCCTGACTGACTCTCCTAACCACTCAGACTCCTCAACCCGACTAACTAATTCCTACTCTTGACAGACCACTCAGTCCGTGACCAACTGTCACACACCAGTCTTTTCAAAATCTCTTCAGAGATTTCACCCATCACCACTCATTCCCAATATTATTCCATTATCTCATCCCTTCCCAATAGATCCTTACCTTACAACATTTAATAGACAGTACATACATAATCATTTAACCTTAATATCTAATAAATGAAGCAGCGTTTTCCCAGAAAAGTCCAGAACATCATACTGGGCTTTTCCAGGTCTAATTGGAGATGTCAGGGATTAAACAGGGGAACTTTTGTCATGCAAAGTGTATATTCTACCACTGAGCTGTGCTCTCCATCCCTGCAACCCATCTTGAGCCATTGATACACCCAAGCTAGTCTATTTTGCAAGATTATTCTGAGAATAAAATGGGATGGAGGAAAGAAAAGGCAAATGCCCTTTGAACAAACCTTGCCAAGAAAACCCCACCTTAGGGTCACCATAAATTGAAAATGACTTGAAGGCATACATCAACAACAACAAAATGGGATCGGGTGGGATGAAGGAGATCCATGTATACACCCTTAGAGGAATGGAGGACTATAAATAATGGAAACTCCTTCAACATACTAAGGTGCTTCTCTTTGATCTGAAGGACCTAAATGACTTTGGGCCTCAAGGTTTGAAGCTGCGAAGTCCAGTTTTGGCTGAAGGCGCACTTTGCAAATTTGAGAGATGGTCTTTATTTATTTATCCTCTTCCCTCTCTGGAGTAACTGTAGCAGGTCACAGTGTCTCATTTCCACCCAGACTGCAGTTGCTCTCAGACAGTGTTCTTTTCCTGATCAGACTGCACTTTCCTAGGTCTTGTTACAACCACACTTTACTCTCTTGTGTACTTACCACTGCAGAGCTTTATTTTTTTTAAATGGTGTTGCCTTGCTTGGTGGCCTATGTGTTTCTGTTGCTGCCTCCCACTACTGGACATCAAAGCACTGTTGTATGACATTGCTTCCAAGTTGGAGAAGATAATCGGCTTTCTTCTCCCCCCCCCCCCCCCCCCCCGGTTTGTGTGTTTTAATAATACTTTGTAAAATAATTGAAGTGGAATTGCAGGATCCATGTTGCCAGTGCTAGAGTGAAGTGGCACATGCCACTGCCTCAATCTCAGCCTGCATCTGCACTGCAAAAATAATCCAGTTTGACACCACTTTATCTGCCATGGGTCCATGCTATGGAATTCTGGAAACTGTAGCTTGTTGTGGCACTAGAGCTCTCTGACAGAGAAGGCTATATTTCCCTCAACAGTTCCTTATACTTAACCCTTTTTTGTTTGTTTTCTTCTTGATGTTTCTTGTTAATGTGACATTTCCCTTTTTTAATAATAATAAACTCTTTTGCAGGGTTCAGCCAAGGTCTCCGTCGCTCTGTAGGGGGCATCGCTACCATCCTGGGTCCTCTGTGGGCTGGAGGTTTGACTGATAACCTTTACATCATGCTGGGGGTAATGATGGGGCTGCTGAGCTTACTAATGGTGAGTGCCGGGAGTGGTGGTGGTTGATTTTATGTGACTCGTCCTTACCATTGCATTTTTGTGTGGAAGGGTTTGTTTCAAGATCTCTGTTATTCAACATTTTTTGGTGCTTACGAGTCTCCTTAGGATTGTATATTCTGCAAAAGGATGGGAAGAAACCAAGTTTTTCTTCTCCTGATTTGATTTTACTACAGTACTTCTAGAGCTCTTTCCCAAAGATCAGAGTCAGGAAAAGTTTTACTTAAAACTTTGGCAAAGCTTAAAAAACCTCTTCTTTTTTTACCATAATTCCCAGAACCCTCCAGCCAGCATAGCAACTGGCCATGCTAACTGGGACATTGTGGGAGCTATTGTCCCCTGCCCCCCAAGAAGAGAAACTTTTCCAGACTCTGATCTTTGGTAAAGAGCTCTAGAAGTGCTGTAGTAAAGTCAAATCAGCAGGAGAAAAACTTGGTTTCTTCTGACCATACAATTCAAAGATGTTTCCTGGTAACCAGTTGCACCTGAATGTGGATCACAATTTCAGAGTGGTGTCCCATTGAAAGCAGTGCAAATTTAACCTCATTCATATGTGAACTGGGTTTTGCCCATGGCATAGCCATTCATTCCATTCAAAAGCTCAGTCAAACATCCCAGTTCATGTATGTTGCCACATGTGGCCATTCCTGCAGCCATAGTGGAAAAGCTAGTTTGAGACTTGTGGTCTTAAGCAATTATCTCTGTTTCCCCTGATTTCTTTCTGTACTGATTGGGCAGAGATGTATGTTAAGGCAATTTCTGACCTGCCTACTCCATACTTCTCCCCAGCTTGCTAAAGGCTGCTTGTGCCAATGCAAGTTTCATTTTCACATGCTCTTTGTAAATCTGAAACAAGCAAGCAGACACACACAACCTTCATACTTGAATTTGCTTAAGAAAGCTCAAATGCAAAGTCATAAGTTCAGTTTTATGCAAATATTGCCAATGAGGGATGTTGCTGGATTTTTGGGGTAGGTGGGTACCTTTTTAAGGTGCAAAGCCTCAAATTTGGCAAGTTATGTTGAAACATTGCTACCTTAATTTGTCAGTTTAAGAGTATGTACACAATCCCTAGCCAACATCAGGTATGGCCCCTAGACCTCCAAAGTTCGTGCACTCTTGGTTTCATAGGAAAGGACACTGGGAAGGATTTGAAGAGTGCCATTAGGTCGGGGAGTAGTAGGCATAGCTGTAGGGTAGAGATGGCCCTCAATATATTGTATGGCAGCTCCCAATGGACCTCGATAGGATAGCAAAGAGATGATGAGGTGCAGACCATCAACAGCTAGAGGATCATGTGTTCCCCACCCCTCTTCTAGAATGGAGTGGACAACTGTCAGGAGCTATGGGGCTGCCTTGTCCCTCTGGGAACCTTGGACAGCTGTCCCTATATTGAATTCTTTTCCAGATGATATTTTTTGCTATCAAATGGCCTCTCCAACACCCATAGGGGCCATGGAGGGCAGTTTCATTACAATGTGACAAAAGTGCACCCAGTGTCCTCTGGAAACATTTGGAGCAAAATACTTTCCTGGGAAAAATTAATTTTGGGGAGAATGATGATGAAAGTGGGTTCTGAGGACTACAGAGCAACCTGAGCAGCAGTTTCACTTTCCTCATCCTTACTGCAGAGCTCTGTCATTACATTAAAAATAGGTTCTGGGGCCAAATTCAGAATTCCTCTCTCCTCATCCTTCTGCAGCTGCCCAGCCTCTATGTTTCTGTATTTCCTGAGCTGACAGGCTCCTTTTCCTTCCTTACCTCTGCCTCTCCAGGTTATGGTAGGACTCTCATATGCCTACCTTGTAGAACCACTGGCTGGATACCCGTCACCACGAACATCTCAAGATGAATGCAACTCATGAAAAGTCCGGTTGATTGGAGATGCCTTTGAAGGAATGTGAAATGCACGCTCACCCAGGTGAGAACCAATGCTTTCTTCTGGCTGTGACTTTTGAATTCCAGGAGACAGCCAAAGTCTGGAGAACCTGGTGATGGAATCCTCCAGGGAGGAGATGAATTGTTTGCCATTGTTTCTCCACCAGATATGTTCACGCTGTCTTCATTTGAATGCCTCCTCTTGTGTGCGCACACACATTTATGGATTTTTAGTCCTTTCCTTGATGCTTTGTAGAACAATGGAAAATGTGGATGCTTCGGGTTCAACTGAAAGACACTCAGTGATGGGTTTCCTTACTGTAATATGGAACAAATTATCAAATAGTTTTAATGAATAAAAATTTAAAATAGCATGACCCAAATGCAAAGGGCTGCTTTTTTTAATAAGTCTCATTTGTGATGATGTAACTTTTTGGTTGCTCATTTTACTTAAAATATTTTTAAATTCATTTTTTCTTATCATAATCAGACATTTTTATCAATTGGAGTTACAAAGCCAATCTCACCACCACCCCTCACAACTCAGGTAAGCTTAACTACAAATAAAAAAGATCAAGTTACAAAATTATCCTCTATAATCTCGCCTTGTACCTTATAAATTCTCACTGTTTGGTTACTCATGGCTGGATGCTCAACACTGGTTGCAAATACTGACTGCAATAAGTACACTTAGCTCTACTGCTAATCTGCATGTTTCTCCTATTGGGGAAGAGAACTGTGGGCCACAGATTGCATGAGGCCCATTTAAGGCTATTTTGTGGCCCTGAAGGCTTTCCCAGACCTTTCCCCACTGCTCTTTTTCTTCCTTTTCCTTTTTTTGTGGGGTAAATTGCCACTTCTACAATCTTCCAGGAGGGGGAATTGTCTTCTGAGGCTGCATCTGTACTGCAGAAGTTATCCAGTTTGACACCACTTTGACTGCCATGGCTCAGTGTCATGGAATTGTGCTAGGTGTTGTCGGTTGTGGCACCAGAGCTCTCTGGAAGAGAAGGCTAAATGTCTTACAAAAGTACAATTCCCAGAATTCCATACATTGAACAATGGCAGTTAAAATGCTGTTAAACTGGATTATTTCTGCAGTGTGGATGCATCCTAAGCAATGTGTAGGGCCTCCCTTTTAACAGTTTTTATAGCTTTTTTGTTTTAAAAGAAGACTCATTTTAATTTCTGTCTTGGGCAGCTGATGTGGGGGCCAGGCAGATTCCAGGGATGAGAAATTAGCCCCAGATTGCTCACTGCTCTGTAAAGATAAAGTTCTTCCAGTTGCTATAGAAACTAGTCATACCATGGATGACAGAAAAGACCAGATTCTGCTTTCTCACACAATCTCATTTTTAAAAAGTTCATTTTTCCCATCTGTAATTTGAGAACTTTTCCAAAAGTTAATAATCCTCCTCCTCCTCCTCCTCCACCTGCTCCCCTCCCTTTAAAAACTCCTACATATGTTATTCCTGTGCTCTTCAGCTTATGCCCTCTAACCATATTGATGGTTGAAGTCCTCTCTTACCACTGTTTCTTGTGACTCTGGGAATCTTAAGAGTTGCTGTGACAAATCACCTTTGTGACACCATTCCTGGGTTCTTGTCACCAATTTGCCCCTAAAACCTTTAAATCGCTCTTGGATTTATTATTTGGGTCTTAATGGCACAGTGAATATGTTCCATTTGGGCCTGGGTTTGTATATGTGTCACAAGTTTCTTTTCAAAACCCTCAACTGAAGGACACTGAGGCAGAGACATAAAACAATAACCAAAGCAGAGGTTTATTGAATACCAGAATGCCCAAAATCCAAAAAAAAAGGATATGAACTGGCTCTTTAGTTCAACATAACAAATTATTTCAGCTTAAATATTCCTTGAATTCTTCCTTCAGATCCTTCACCATCACCAACAAAACCTCCTCCCCAGTTCCCACCTTATCCAAATCTGCCATCTTCTTGATGTCATTTGTTCGTCCCCCTCTCTATCTTCCTATTCTTCTTTTATATTCTTTCCCCCTCAGCTCTCCTTCATAGCTTTCTAAGGGCTGCGGTTGACTGGCTGTACACGTGGAAGACATGTTTCTGCTCTCCTCTCCTTCATAACTATCTTTTTTGTTGAAGAGATGTTCTATATGCTCAGGAGTTTTTATGTTGGATGATGGTTTCCCTGTAATGTGTGTGTGTTTCTAAATCCACCTGGGGCTCTAATCTGAACTTCAAAGGAGTTATCCAGGGTGCTGCACAATATTTGGGGGATAGTCAGTACCTTGGATAGCTCCTTTAAATTTCATTCTAAAACCCAGAATGGCACCACCAACTTGGAAGCCACTAGTGGACCATTTCTGATGTTCCTCTGAGAAATGGGCCATTTGAAATGGGAGGCCCCACCTCTGAATGCTTCCTCCACATGTGCATTGAAAAACAAATCTCATCATCCTTGCCCACACATCTAATAATGTTATGTTGAATTCAAGGACCCTTTCCTGGTGACAAAGCTAGATTTCCGGGGATGGGGAATTCATGACATTATGTGGTTCAGTCCTTCACTGAAAAATCATTGCAATTCAGGGGGAAAACTTGCTGTACTTTTAAATAAATGGGTCAACTACTATGCATGACAGCTTGCAAAACAGCAAAGAAATCCTCTGTTCTTTAGCACTGCTGGAACAGAGTTACCTATTTTTAAAGCATGTTTTAAAATTGAACAGAGTTCTCTTAAATCCATGTACTTTAGACCTGAATGGTCTTGAAAGAGCCTGCATAAATGTTCCTAACTCCAGGCTAAAAATAACTCCCTGCCATAAGCTCTTCCTTCCTCTCTGCATAAATTACTTTACATTTTAGATGAGGCAACTTTGGCCATAAGTACCAATGGAAGAAGAGTTGCAGCTAGTAGTTCTAGCCATTCAGATTCTGTTCAGTCACAGTTTTGAGACTCTTTACAATCTGTCCCACTTCAGCAAGATAGCAAGCCAAATGGAGGGAAAGCCAGGTTATCTGCCTCTTAAAAGTGTAGCAGCTTCTCCCATCCTGCTTTTTTGATAGAATCATAGGGCTGAAAATGGACCACAACTATCTTTCATGCCAGAATGCACAGGCAAAATAGTCCTGAGAGATACCCACCCAACCTCTGTTTAAAGACCTTCAATGAATGAGAGTCCACTGCCTCCTAAGATAGTGCATTGAATGGTGAAACAGGTGGAATCTCATTTTTTTTCACCATTTCAATCCTTTGGTTTGTGTCTTAGAACAAGGCTCTTCTCCCACTTCAGTAGCATTGTCTGTAATAACACTGTTCAATTGGGGTTGGTCTCTTTCCTTGCACACCTTCAGAACCATCCCAGGACTACAGCATCCATTTGCACCAAAACCTTATTGCACACAATAGCATTTGGGACTGCCCACCCATTCTTCCTCCAAGATGTTATCACTGCCCCCTTTCATTGCTTGGCACAAATGCAAATACAGACACAGATGCACCCTCTGAAATAGAAATGAAAACAGTCTTACTTTTTAAAAGGCCTTTTCCCCATGTTGTGGGGCTTCTTGATTGCGATAGATCAGACTTCCCAGACTTACTTAATCACTTGCAGAGGAAAGTCAGCAGCAACTGATCTATCTGTCTGATCTTTCCATGGCTTTCACATGGCAGTGATTAATCTGTCTGAAGGAGGAGGCAGAAGGTTAATGAAATAAATGCTTTTTAAAATGGTTAGATTCTTCTGCCTTTCCCTCTTACATTTCCAGGTGTATGAGAGAGAATGAGCATGTTAGCACATAATGGGCATCATAGCGTTGGAGCAACAGAGAGACTCCAGAACAGGGCTGGAAAAGGAGGTGGGATGGAGGAAATGAGCAAAGTTTTGGTATCTCTGACAAGCCCTACTGGGGTGGGGTGTTGTTTTTTCTATAAAGTAAAGTTTTCTAAAAAAAAGTTTACAAATTGCTTCTAGTTACTTTGCCAATTGAAAGTAAAACAATTTGAAATGTCCATGCTTTCTTCTTCGCCTCTGATCACTATGCTTCCCTACCCAATGCATACCCCTGACCATCCCAAATCAGCATAAAAGTGCACTTGAACTTTCACATAGGAAAGCATAGCACAACAGAAGCAGGAAAGGAGGTCACTCATGGGAGAACAGAAGAGGGACACTATCAAGCCCCATCGAAGCTGCTATTATCCTGATGTAATTGGAATTTACCTGTTATTTTCTGGAGCATCAGAAAACAGGTTTCCTCCATGATATCTCTTCAAATGTTTAAAGATGACTATTATGTCACTTACATACCCTAAAGGCACCAGATCCCATCTGATCTTGGAAGGTCAGAGTCAGCCTGGTTAGTACTTTTTTAAACAAAATTTTAAAACTTTATTATTTATGCAGTATATAGTACAAATTATATGATCCATAATTCTCAATTTGCTTTTCCCCCTCCTCCCACAAACAGATACTCAGAGGAAATACATTTCATTTAAATTAACAAACACTTTTGGAGATATGGAAAATATCATTAATTATGTTTTTTACTTCTTCATGGTTAGTACTTGGATGAGAAACCGCCAATGAAAACCAGTTGCTATAGGTTATATTTCAGAAGAAGGAACTGACAAAACCATCTCTGAGTATTTCTTGCCTAAAAAAATTGTATGAATTTCATAGGGTCACCATAAACAAGGGACTTGAAAGCACAAATGCACATGTCATGTCACCTCTCAGAAAATATTTATCTGAAGATCTTAGGGCCTTTGCAGACTGCTAGAAATAGTGCAAATTGAGTCCACTTTAACTACCCTGACTCAGTGCTAGAGAATCATGGGAACTGTAGTTTATTGTGGCACCAGAGCTCTCTGACAGAGAAGGCTCAATGTCTCAGAAAAAATACAGTTCCCATGATTCCCTAGCACTGAGCCAGGGCAGTTAAAGTGGACTCAATTTGCACTGTTTCTGGCAGTCTGCAAAGGCCCATAGATACCTTTATATGGAAGGTCTACACTCCTTGCCTAGTTCTAGGTCAGGGATTTAGGATTTTCTGTCAGTGATCTCTAATGTTCAAGTTCAAGGGAGTAGACTGCAGAATTCAAAGTCCCTCACAAATCTACAAACCTTGCAATTCCATAGGCTAGAGCCACAGAATTAAAGTGGTACCAAAGTGATACAACTGTGCAGTGGGGATACACTTATGGAAAGCCATGTGGAATACATGCAGCTCTGGGTTGGATGCACAGCTGGTTAACCACTGCATACCCTGATCAAGCCAGTGTGATGCAGGCAGATTTGTTTGGGAGGGTTAGGTCAAGAGTTCTCTTGTGATGCCTGGTGTGACTCTCCTATATGTCATTCTTATGCAGGTGTCAGTTTGACTGCTGCTGTGGACCCACACCCTTCCCCAGCTGGATCCTGGTTCCATGTCACTCATCTCCTGCTGGGATGAGAAGCAGGCAAGAGCTTGGATTCATCTAAAAGAAGAACAAGGTCCAACCAGGAAGCTAGCTATGACTTCCACACAACATCTCCATCTGATCAGATCTGTTTTGTTCTTATCACTCCTCTGTGTCTGAGGCCTGGCTCAGTGCTGTCCGCTAAGTGTGGGGTCTGCTGTTTGCCTTTACACCCTCCACAGCGTCACTCTTTTTCTTGCCCCTATGGGGCCCATCAAGCTGCTGTCTTTGGACCCTGGAAAGGAAACTGGATTGGAGGTTGTCTTTACAGCCTCACACCTGTGAATTGCTCACTGACTCATGCATTGATCAATGAGCCCCAGAATGCTGCTCTGCTCCACTTTTCCCTAAAGATGGTGCTCCTCACATGGCCGTGCTGGTTGAGGATGGTAAGGGGTTGTAATCCAGCCCGGCCTGGGGTAGGCTGTTCTCCTTTCCTACACCTGCAGAAGCCTTTGTGTTCCCCTCTCATCATCCTTGTTCTCTAATGGAGGAGCAGGGATCATGTAAACCTCTGGATGTTGGACTACAGCTCTCAGCCTTCCTTGCTATTGGGTATGCTAGCTAGGGTTTGCTAGGAGATGCTGGCCACGCAAATCCTACCCATGCTTAAACCAGTTCTCTGTCTCCTGTACTTGCTGTTGTTGCAACCCAGGTGGGATCCACCATGTTTCTTTGGCTACATGCAAGGGTGATGGAGTGTGTGTGTGCGCGCCAATATCAGTGGAGCAGTGAACTGTTCTGATTTAGGATGGATTTTGAAGAGACACACCAAGGGGGCAACCCCTGTACTCCTATTTACCTAAATATATTGAGGGACTAGCCTTCTTCAACACATCAATTACTGCAGGTCATTTCATTCCCAGAGACTTTGGAAGTGGCTCACCTCCATTTTAAGAAATTGTGTATGCAGAGACGGTCAGTCTTTGAATATTGGAAGTGACTGCACTCTCATACACAACCAAGGTTTCTATGTACATCTGTGGACACAGGTTATTGCCACCACCTCCACTACAGCCATGCCTCTTCCAGCCAGTCATTACAGTAGGCAACCGTAAAATGGCATAGGATATGGGATGTCCCATGCATACTCTCCAACTGTCCTGCTTTGGCATCGAGACAGTCTCAAGACAGTCCTGATTAATCTTTTGTCCACTGCTTTTAAAATACACTAGTTTCTCTCTCCAACTCCCCCTTGCCCCACTTGTCCTCAGTTTGTGCAAAGGTAGTTTGAATTCAGGTAACTTAGTTCCAAAACACACTGCAGATATAATCTAGTTTGAGACCACTTTAACTGCCTTGGCTCAGTGCTAGGGGATCCTGGGAATGGTAGTTTATTGTACCAGAGCTCTCTGAGAGAGAAAGCTAAATGTCCTACAAAACTACAGTTCCCAGAAGAGAGAGCAGGGCAGGGCAAGGCAGGGCAGGACCTTCCCAGTAGGCACAGGCAAAATCAAACTGCTGCAACCTCCCCTAATGTGTGTGTTCTTTCTCACGAATAACTTTTGCTGTCTTGACCATATTCTCATAGAACCATAGAGTTGGAAGAGTCCACAAGGGCCATCCAGTCCAACCCCCTGCCAAGCAGGAACTCAAAACCAAAGCATCCCTGACAGATGGCCATCCAGCCTCTGTTTAAAGACCTCCAAAGAAGGAGACTACCACTCTCCAAGGGAGCATTTTCCAGTGTTGAACAGCTCCCACTGTCAGAAAGTTCCTCCTAATGTTGAGCTGGAATCTCTTTTCTTGGAGCTTGCATCCATTGTTCCAGGTCCTGTTCTCTGGTGCAGCAGAAAACAAGCTAGCACCCTCCTCAATATGACATCCCTTCAAATATTTAAAGAGGGCTATCATATCCCCTCTTAACTGTCTCTTCTCTAGGCTAAACATCTCCAGCTCTCTAAGTCGTTCCTCATAGGGCACGGTTTCCAGACCCTTCACCATTTTAGTTGCCCTTCTTTGGACATGCTCCAGTTTTTCAACATCCTCTGATGTTGCCTGGCCACACAGGTCATGGTTTTCTTCTGCAAGATTTTGGAAGATATGCCCATAGTGCCAGGAACAGAAGTCTTTGGGCAAAAAAACCCAACCCCTCTTTAGCTAGAAGAGCATTCTCACAGTGCTCCTTATTTATTTATTTATTAATTACCTATGTTTATATCCTGACTTCCATGCTCCAGTGAGGTTGTGGTGGGCATACGTGGCTGTTCTCCTCCTCCTCTGCACTTGGATCCTTACAACAACTCTGTGAGGCAGGTCATTCTGAGAGAAAAAGACTGGCTCAAGGTGATCCAGCGAGTGAAGGCTCTTGGCTCTCTTTCATGACTTAGTGGGGCATGGAGCCTACTTCTGATTTGCTTGCTGACATGAGAATCAGAATCATAGAGTTGGAAGAGACCACAAGGGCCATCCAGTCCAACCCCCTGCCATGCAGGAACTCCCAATCAAAGCATCCCCGACAGATGGCCATCCAGCCTCTGCTTAAAGACCTCCAAGGAAGGAGACTCCACTACTCTCCGAGGGAGTGTGTTCCACTCTTGAACCGCCCTTACTGTCAGGAAGTTCCTAATGTTGAGGTGAATGAGGATGCTGTTTTGAGTTGTGGGCCCTTAACTGGTCACACACAACTTCTTTCTGTCCTAGTTAACATGAGCAATGATGAGGAATGCTGGGTGTTGCAGTTGAGCAACATCAAGAGGGCTGTATGAGTCCCATCCCTGCCTTATTGCTACTATGAGGCTGAACGGTGACTTGCTGTAGCAGTTCTGGACATTTGGCTCTCTATATGTTTTGGACTTTGGATCCAAGAAGCCCTAGCCAGCATGCCCAGTGGTCGGGGATTCTGGGAGATGAAGTCCAAAACATCTGAAGGACCAAAGGCTAAGAAACACTGGCTTATGGGGAGGATTCTTGCCAAAGCAACAACTGTTTAGCAAACATGGGCATTTCTTCTGAAGAAGCAGCTGATGCTAGGAGAATGCTACTACCTCAGCATATCCTTAACCCCCATCTCTCAGCCAAAGTGTGGCTACTGCCATGCTGGCTAGTGGATTCTGGGCATTCTAGTTTTTTAAAATTTTTCCAAGCTCTGCTTGCAAACATGTTTTTATTAGCTCATTTCTCAGAGTACGATGACTTCCAAAATCCACAAAACAGCTATACCTTCATTGGGTCAACCAAAATGCGCAATATACATGTGGCAAGCTTTCGAAACTCCACTGGTTTCTTTATCAGGCAAAAGTGTTAAAATCATACAGGAGAAAGGAAAAAAAATGACAGCTTTAGTCACAGACCTGCATTTTGTCAAGATGTGGTGGTGGTGGTTGTCCTCAGTTCCGATGGTATGGAGGGATATCCATTGGCACAATAAAGGTATCCCTCTTTGGTGGATTTGGGATGTTATTGTACTTTGCTATGTGGCCGACACAGCTACCCTTGGATATATTTCCCAGAATGGATATGAGCCCTGGGTATGAGATAGGATGGAGAAGGCCATGCAAAGAGGAGCTGCAATGAAACAATAATAAGGAGAAGCGGGGATCTGAAGCCCTCCCTTTCACCACTTCTCCAACTGAAATGGCTTCCTTTATGCTGCTTTTTGACAGTTTTGGTGCTGGTGACCTACATTTTTAAGACGTTGATCTGTTGCTGTAATGTCTCGCTCAGTCCTTCTCAGCACTACTCTTGCCTCCATGTAAAATTGATATGCATCTGTTCTCTAGGACCCCTGGCTAAGCAATTGACCATGCTGCTGTAAATTAAACCTGCTGTGTTTACATGCTAGCCTTCCCGCACAGATTTGTATTCGGATGAAATGTCACAGGATGTACAGGGAACACAGTTCCTTTCACCACCTTTTATTTCTTCAATGGCAAACACCCTCAAAGGTTGCAGCTTAATTCAGTGACCGGAGTGTGTTTGTGTGTCCTCCCTTGTGTTGTTTTGCTGCTGAAAATTGACCCCTCTTCAAAGTGGCTTTTTTCCATTTTCATGGGTTAGAGCAGGGAAGGAATTAGATGGCTCTCCAGATGTTGGACTGCAACTCCCAACAGCCCCAGCCAACACAGTGAATAGGGAGGCATGCTGGGAGGTGCAGTCCATTAACATCTGGAGGGGCACACAATTCCCACTCTGGGTTAGTTACATTGGAAAAAGAGATGAAGGAGATGGTTGACCCTTCTGGCATGATGATTTTCATAGAAGCAACACCGGTCCAAAAAGGAGAATGTTCCATGAAATACTGTTGTACCACATGGTTCTTTGTTTATGGACATGATGCCAGTTGTATAGAGGCAGATTCATTGTGGAAACAGATGTTTTTCTTTGGTATGGGCTCAAGTGGCATCTGCGCTGCTGTTTCCGGGAGTAGAATATGGGGTTTCTCCAGGCTGGCCAAATGTGTTGGAATGTGACTGTTTTCATTGCTGTACTTTCTATTTTTATTTCTCTTTCACATCACACAATTATAGCACAGTGACACCATTTTAACAACCCTGGTTCTAGCCTATGGAATCTTGGGATTGACAGTTTAGGCAGGAACCTTTAGAATTCTCAACAAACTACAAATCCCAGGATTCCATTGGGGGCAGCTGTGGCAGTTAAAGTGGAATCATAGTGCTGTAAAGGTGTAGTGAGAAAGCTCCCCCAGGATATTTTCCAGTAATTCCCAACAATTGCCACAACTTTATAACGGAATACACACTTTCTTCTACCCCAATATATTTTGTCATATCAGGTAAATACATGAATTCAGAATCCCTGTTGTTGCAGTTTATTTCATTTTGGGGCAGTGCCTTAGGATTTGATAGTGAATGTTTTGCACTTTGCAGGCCACTGATTGACCCCACTTTAATCCCTGCCCCTTGTCCAGTACATATCCAGGGAAACTGATCACCCTTCATTTCATTTTATTTAAATGTAAATATCTATTTTATTTTATTTTATTTTTTATTTTTTATTTTATTTTAAAAGGATCTCTCTGTAGTGGCATCACTGTTTTTCCTCAGCACAAGATCCCACCCCTCCTTATCTTTTTCTTTTCTTTTCTTTTCTTTCTTTGTGAGTGAGTGAGTGGGTGACGTGAGACATGAAGACTGATGACTATGGAAAATATGTGTTTGTTTTGAGTTGGTGATCTCATGCTTAGGAAAAACAGTGATACCGAGCCACAGCAGTTTATTGCCATAGCAGTAAAAATCTGAAGAGATAAATAATAGTAATAAAAACTGGAAAGAGTTAAGAGGCACTGTGGGAAACAAAAGGAGATGGCACAAGAACCTTCACGCATGTGGAAATCCATCTGGAGGTAAAATGGGGAGGCATGTGAGGGGGTTCTGACGTATTCACATCTAATGTTACAACCCATGCCACAAACTTGATGCTCACCAATGAATCAAAATATGCTGCTTTTATAGTACGATGTATGTTTTTATAAAAGGCAGGGGAGCTCTTGGCTAGGGAAGCAACAAAGAATGATGTGATCTGGTGTGGCACCACGAAGCGTAAATCAGTAGTCGGAAGAAGCTCATGGCATTTGAAGATGTCAGTTCATGATTTCATGCAGTGTGTGTTCCATCTTTGTTTCTTGAACTTCTCTGTTATTTTTATTTTTTATTTTGGCTGGTGCTGGATCATGGTGATGCGTTTCTCCAACAGGTTTGGTGTCTGTAGGTATGCTAAAAAATAAATCCACATCCCACAAAAGTTGCCTGAGAGAAATTTATCATGACTATGAAAGAAAGCCTGGGCTGGGAAGATCATCTGAACCTACAAAATGGCCTTATTCTTTGAAGCGAGCCTGGTTTGTTGAAACAAGTGGCATCCACAGGTATCTGCCAGGACCCTGAAATATGGGCGCAGCCCACTTATGCTGCTTCCTGGGACAATCCCTTTAAACAATGCTGAAATGAAATAGGTCCCAGTGGTGGCAGAGTTTGGTGAGTAGCTGGAAGCTTTTCACAATGCAGTTGAAAAGTATCGCAGTAGCGTCACTAGGAGGGTGCAGGGGTGCGGACTGCACCAGGTGACACCCCAGAAGAGGAATGACACCTGGCCAAGTACACCCCCTCCCTTCTGCATGATGGCTTACTTGCGAGAAATGGCATGCGGCAAGGAGGGAGAGTGCCCAGAGCACCCTCCCCCCTGCCATTTTACTTGCAAGTAAAATGGTGCATGGAAGGGAGGGAGGGTGCTCTGGGCACTCTCCCTCCCTCCCTCCCAGCTGCGTGTTGGTTTACTACCAGTAAAATGGTTGAGGAGGTGTACCCTTTTGGTTCTGCCCCCAGTGCAGGAACGCCACTGCCCTAGGGCATTGTAAGAAATGATTATAAGACTCCCAATTGCTGCCAGTGCTCACTAAAGGGTGACCAGAGGAGCATTCCCCCCCCAACTGTCCTGATTTGGCAGGGACAGTACCAATTAATCCTTTTCAGATGCTTTTAAAACATAGTTTCTCTCGTCCTTCCACTTTCCCCCTTTGTTTTCAGCACAGAATCATAGAGTTGGAAAGGGCACCATAGACCATTGAATCCAACCTCCTGCTCAATGCTGGAAAGCCAGCTCAAGCATCCCCAGTAGGTGGCTGTCCAGCCTCTCTTTGAAGACATCCAGAGAGAGAGAAAGAGAGAGTCCCCTACCACCTCTCTAGGAGCATGTCTATATGGGTCAAATGAACTAGTTTGTCCCTGCTCTTATGGCACCCTGTTTTCACGTCACACGGCCAAAGCCCCAATTCAGTTGCGGACTGTCTCCACAACGATGTTAGTTCTATACCAAATCTAGGCAATCCCTCCCTTAATCCAGATTGAAAAGATTTTCCTTTGCTCCAGACTTTCCAGGAAATCCGTCACTCCCTCTGAGTTCACTATGAGGTGCTCAGGCATGTGATTGATGTTGAACACCTCAATTTCAACCTGGAAGTGTCTTGTGGCGCCATAGTAGACATCTGCCCAATGTTGCTTGAGAGCAGGGGTAGGCAACCTTTCCCCTTTAAGGACCGAGGGACTTCAGCTCCCAGAAGCCTCAGCCATGTTGGCCAATAGTCCCATGTTGGCCAATAGCTCCTGGGATTCTGGGAGCTGAAGTCCCTTGGCCCTTAAAGGGGAAAGGTTGCCTACCCCTGCTCCAGAGTGTGGAGGTAATTGGGGGGGGGGGGTTGGGCAGCTTTGGGAGGAGAATACTATGGGAACAGCCTAAAATATTCTTGCAAGTGTAGACCTGTCCTCAATCATTGGTTCCATGTTTGAACTCTTACTGTCAATCAGCTACTTCTAATGTTCAATCTACCCTCCTGTAACATAAAACTATTAGACCTGGTCCTACCCTCTAGGACAGCAGAAAACAAATCTGCCCCTCCTCTCTGCAACAGCCATTGAGATATCTAAAGAGTACCATCATGTGCACTCTTTTCTTCACCAAGCTGAACAAGTCAATATAGTTTGTATGTGCATGTGCCTTCAAGTGTCTTGTCAACTTATGGCAAGCCCATGGATTTTATAGCGTTTTCTTAGGCAAGGAATACTCAGAGGTGGTTTTGCCAGTTCCTTTTTCTAATAAATAGTTTGCAGTATCTGGTATTCATTGGTGGTCACCCATCCAAGTACTAACCAGAACCTACTTAGCTTTCAAGATCGATGCCTTTAGGGTATTTTGGGCAATTGGTGTGGATATATCTCATGGATATAATCCATGAATATGTGGTGTCTTGGCCATAATTGGCTTGCTTGCTTGTTGTTAACTGCCCTTGAGTCAACCTTGACTCATAGCATCCTTGTGGATGAGACATCTCCAAGCTCCCCTATCCTCCACTGCTTTGCTTAAGTCTTGCAGATTCACCCCCATGATCTCCCTATTGAGTCCATCCATCTGGTATGTGGTCTTCTTCTCTTTCTACTACCCTCCACCTTTTCAAAGATTATTGTCTTTTCCAATGAGTCATGCCTTCTCATGACATCTCAAAAATATGCAACTTCAGTTTTATCATTGCCTTCCAGTGAGATTTTGGGCTCGATATGCTCAAGGACCCATTTGCTTATTTTTTGGGCTGTCCACGGTATCCTCAGAACTCTTCTCCAGCGCCATTTCTCAAATGAGTTAATTTTCTTTTTACCTGCTTCCTTCACTGTCCAGCTCTCACATCTGTACATAGTGATAGGGAATACCATGGCTTGGATGATTCTCACTTTAATGCTCAATTGTATATCTTTACTCTTTAAGATCTTAGGTTGCTGCTGCTTTTATTTAAAACCTCTGGATGATTTTCTGATACTTGGATCAAGAGGTGGCTGAGAGCAAACCTGTTCCAGAAGAGGGCACTACAGTATCAGAAATGACAGATTGCAGTGGCCAAAGATAAAAGAGGTTGCTGAACTAGATTCAGGTTTTGGAGGTGCAGAACTCAGTGAGGAAGGAAAACAAGCTTACTAGTGGGCAAATGCACTTAGCCCAAAAGCAGAAGGCAGCTGTCATTTGTACATGCACCTACGGTCAGCACAGTGTATTAAAGCAAATGAGACTCACACACATGAAATGGATGAAACCTTGCCCCAAATGTGGATTATTTGGTTGATGGATCTGGACCATGGCTCTGAGCAAGCTGTTTACTTCCTCTTGGTAGGTGGGTGTAGGAGGTGATTATACAAGGAGAGCCAGGTACAAGTCTGATCCAAGTTGGCAGCTTTCCTGAGATATGGCACATGAATACTGTGTGCCGGGTTAGCTTGCCCTTGATGCATCAAGGTACAAAGCACTCTGGCTATCTCCTTCCTCTGGAGACCAGCCTGGAGGAGTTTGTAAGATTCTCCCCACATGAAAGTGTGGTGTCCAGCAGCTTATCTTTCCCTCAGGCACCAGAGATAGGAGCTACACCCAGGGAGAAAAGTTTGCTAGGATGGTGTGGATTTGCTTTGAGGACCAGAGGCAGAGGAAAACAAAAGCCTCTTATCCTTGCAATAGTTAAGGGCTGAAGTGTAACTGTGTCACAGGAGAAGATATGATGACATGAGGTGCTTGGAGAACTCAGTTGTCCTGGGGTTTGTGGTCAGGTAAGGCACTGGAGCATTCTGGCTGAGAATTCTAAGTGTCCTTCCTTACATTGTCAATTCCAGGATTCCATAGGATACAATCACTGTGCTTATAGTGAGAAAATATCACTATAATTCTGTAATTAGTACCAGAACTATAATTGTATAACACTAGCATTGCTAGACATGCACTGATAAGTGGCATAGAAATGTACTTGCTGTTGCTATTGCTAGAGGGACTAGTGTGGTACAGTGCTTTGCGCATGGGACTGTGACTCTGGAGACCAGGGTTTGACTCCCCACCCAGCCATGGAAACCCACTAGGTGACCTTGGGTGAGTCATACACTCTCAGCCCCAGAAACCCCTGTGGTACGTTTGCTTTAGGATTGCAAGTCACTCCACCCCCAGAAGAAAACAAAGGCAACCAGGAAAAGAGATTCCACCTCAACATTAGGATGAACTTCCTGACAGTAAGGGCTGTTCGACAGTGGAACACATTCCCTCAGAGTGTGGTGGAGTCTCCTTCCTTGGAGGTCTTTAAGCAGAGGCTGGATGACCATCTGTCAGGGATGCTTTGATTGGGAGTTCCTGCATGGCAGGGGGTTGGACTGGATGGCCCTTGTGGTCTCTTCTAACTCTGATTCTATGATTCTAACCCTCCTCTGAATAAAATCTTGCAGAGAAACCCTTGTAGTAGGTACACCTTGGGGTGCTGTAAGTTGGAAATAACTTGGAGGTAAACAACAACAACAACAATTGTGTGGTGTGAATTAGCCCCAGGCCATTAAAGTACCTCCTCCTTAACAGGGAGAGAGTGCACAGGGCAAGGATCCCCAAACTCTGATCCTTCCAGTGTTTTGGATGTCAACTTCCAGAAACTTAAGCTATCTTGACTAATAGTTTGGGATTCTTGGAGCTGAAGTACAAAACACATGGAAGGCCAGAGTTTGGGAATCACTGGCACAGGGAACATCTTGCTTCTCTTGTTGACTGATAATTCAGAAGATCATGATCAGCATCCTATTGGTAACATACTGGGAGTATCATCTGCATGCATACTTTTTCAGGCTTTATAGAAGGAGGTATCTTGTACCTTCTGTACGACCTACTCCCCAGTGTTCAATAAGAGCCTGCCAGCCACCACATCCAACAACAACAATTGAGGGGTGTGTGATACCAGATGCATTTCCATTGTCCCAGCCACTGAACAGCTGTTGGGACAGCTGCTATGTGCTCTTTGTTGGAAGGAAGGGAGGGCTTTATGCTGGGATAGAGGCTGCTTCTCTCCATACACAAAAGCAGCTGGAACAACCCAGGTGAACCTTTGCAGCTGATCAGTAGGTAGGAATATAAAACTGCACCTGGTATCCCTCCAACTGTTATTGCTTGGCAGCAGACCACTTGAAGAGACCACTTGAAGACTCCTTCCAAAATGCCAGGGATTACTTTTTCTTTCACCAGATTCCATTTTTATTATGAGTCTCATTTTGGTGGCCAAACTTGTAGACCCATGTGTTGTTTTTTTAACATAATGGGGAGAGAGAGCGAATTGATGATACAGACTATCTTCTGTATCATCTTCTGAAAGTAAAAAGAAGCAGTTTTTGTCTAATTTCCGTTCGGATTAACTTCCTTTTAACAGCGACGTCGTCTGAAAAAACACCCGCTTTTGCGGGTTTTGTTTAATTTAAAGCCCTGTTTCCGCACGGGATTTCCCCCGTGTGATAAACTCCTTAGCAATATCCACAGGTGTAATGTGGCTGTATGCTTTTTTATTGTCATTGCAGAGGGAGGAATTAACTACTACCTCCTTAATGCAACATCCCCACCCACTTCAGACTCACTTTCCTCCTGCAGGGCCATCATATGGGACCTCCAGAAGATTGTCAGGAGATCCAGGAGAACGTCCTTGTTTTTTGTGCATCTGACTCTAGGGACATAGCGAGGACACATCTTGACCCCCCTCTCCCAGTCACTACATGGCTGGGGGGGGGGATAGGGGCATCACTAATGGGGTGCATGCCACACCAGGTGACACTAAGGGGAGGGATACCACTGCTCCCCAAAAATCTGCCTTTTGGCAGAAGCGGACTGTGATGTTCATCTGCATCCCTTTAAAACACTGAAGAGAAGGTGTGAGTGGGGTGAAGTTCAGTGAGCGGAGAAAGGATAGGCCCCAAGTTTGTTTGTTTTTAAAAAATAAATTTTGTGTGTTTTCAAGTTGTTTCCAATTTATGGCAACCCTAAGGCAAACCTATCATGGCAAGACTTGTCCAGAGGGTGGTTGATATCGCTTTCCTCTGAGGCTGAGAGAGAGAGACTTGTTCAAAGTTACTCTGCGTTTCTGTGGCCAAATGGGGATTCAAAGCCTGGTCTCCTAAAATCCTGGTCCAATCTGAAAACCACTACAACACACTGCTTATAAAGGCAACATTTATAACAGTTTTATTTTCCCCCCTATGTTTAAAGGATTTTGCAGTCTCAAAGAAGCATACACTTTGTTACTTAAACAAAAGGAAACGAACCAACCAACAAACCACTAGCCCATCATATTGCAGAGGGTAAGGTTTGTTCATTTGTTGTGCATTTTTATCATGCAATACATTTTCCTGTGGGTCTGCCTCTATGATTGATTTAGTCAAAAGGCCCAAGAAGTAGGGCTTTTTCTGCTTCAGGTTGTGGAATTCCCTCCATTACTGGCCAGAACTCTGTCAATCTTCAAAATCTCTTGTATTTTGGACTACATTTTCCTCAACTAATTATCTATTTGGGATTAATAAAAGAATCTAGGTCAAGGAGCTGGAGAATATAGTAGGCCCTTGGTATCTGCTGGGGTTTGGTTCAAGGACCCCTCTGTGGATACCAAAATTTGTGGATGCTCAAGTCCCATTAAATACAATAGATAGTAAAATGGTGACCCTTATATAAAATGCCAAAATCAAGCTTTGCTTTTTGGAATATATATATATATATATACACACACACACACATAAGCCATGGATGCTTGAACCCATGGATAAAGAATCCATGGATATGACTGACTGACTGTGGTTTCCCTTGTCAGCCCATAGTTAAAATATTCCTGAGAGGTGACCATCCAACTTTTTTTGGAAAACCACCAATGAAGGATAGTTTAGTATTTTCTAAAGCAGTGCATTCCTCTGTCAAATAGGTCTCAATGTCAGGACATTTTCCCAAATAGATCTGTATCAGAAAAGGAATTATTCAAAAGTTGTAAATATTACTTTTTTGGATGAAAACTCTCAGATTGAGAATTCTGGGAGTGATGTACCCCGAAACTAACTTGTTTGAGCTCTGCTTTGTGGTGAATCAACTCATGGATGCATGCTGCCCAATATTCTGGGTGTTATGCACCCAAACAGTTAACTTTTATTAGTGCTAGTACACTTTGACTCTGGTCATGGATAAATGCTGCCTAGTAGTAGCTTCTTCTGTATTTAGTGTGCCTTTGAAGGAGAATTTCACATCCAAGGAATGTGCAAAAACAAATAAAAAACATTTGCAGTGTTAAGGACAGGATTTGAAGAACTCCTCATGCAATAGCTCCGAATTAAAGGTCCAGCTGGGACTAAGCCATGCTTGGTAGATCTCATGGGGTTGAGTGGGTTTGCCATGGGGTCCCTGTTACCATGGCAATACCCGTTCCGCTGTAGAGGAGATGTGAAAGGGGCCTTCTCTGTTTGGACATTCCTAGGCCTGGGTTTGCCCTGGAGAGAAATTGAGAATATGGGCCTAAGCGAAGCTAACCAGAGGCCTCTCAACCTTACTGGGTCTTGCACATCTGCTTCCTAGAGAAAGAGCCAGGGAAGTCGACATGTGCTCTTTGAGGATGACGGCCATTATCCCAACCAGCTGTGCAGAGAAGAGGGTCAGGGGGTTAAACCCCTACCAAGTGGCCTCTTCGTCACCCATCCGGGATTTTCCTTCTCTGGACAACTCTCTCACAGTGATACACACTGAACGTGCATCCAGCTCATGCGCTTGCTAAATATAACCATAGATACTGTGGGTGGGGGGCACGGGCATGGGTGGGGGAGTTGCCAAGGCAAGTCACCCAGTGCCCTGCAAATGAACCGGAATGTTCTCTAATCCCTGGCAGGCAGGGAATGGGTGGGGTGGGTGGGCGGGCGGGCGGGCGGGCAGGAGGAGGCGAGGGGGCTGACAAAGTGGGTCATGAAAACACAGTGGCAGCCTGCTGGCAGCGCCACGGGGCACCACAGCATGCGGCATCTGCTCGGGCACCTCAAAACACGGGGTCGAAAGTTCAGCTCTGCCTTCCTTTCTGATCCTTCCAAAGGAATGGCAGCCCCCCAACCTCCCCCATCAAGGACAGATGCGAGAGGTTGTAATTGTGGTTTCTGACAGCCACATAAATGAGAACGGGCATCCGATATGCCCAGGGGTGGGAATACTAGGACACTGAACATAGATGGGCATAGGAACCTCCGCCAGGCTGGAACCTTTGTTCACTAAAGCCTCGTATTCTCGACTCTTGGAAGGCTGTTGCTCCCCACAAATAGGGTTGCCATATTGAAAATGGATGATGGTTCCTGTACCTTTAACAGTTGTGTAGATGAGGGAAGGTCAGCAGGTGTCACTTGTTATGTGGTTGTGTGACAAGCAACACCTGCTGGCATTCCATCTTCTACATAACCATTAAAGGTACAAGAGCAATTACCAGTTTTCAGTCTGGCAACCCTATGAGTCCCCACTGTTTTCCCATCACCTGCAATATGCTCCTTTTATCTAGAGATGCTAGGGATTGAACCTGACAACTTGTACATGTAATGCAGGAAATGTCCCTCTAAGCTGTAGTCCTTTCCCAATGCCAGGAACCCAATGCTAAGTGATAATGAAGGCTATGGCAGCCAAATTGGCTCCATTGGCTCCCTGAAAGCATCAGATTCTATAAGCAAACTTCTGCCAGACAGTGGTTGATGCTAAAGCTGTCCCCTTACCAGCCACATGTAGTCATCTGTCAAAAACATGACAGACACACATGTAGGAGCTTATCATATTACCTTTTAAACTGACATCATCCCAATGAGATGCAGCTCGGACACTGGATGGAGGTGGGAATTATTGCACTGTAATTCACTGCCGATTCCATCGCAGGTCCCAGCCAAACTCAGCCAGCCTGTTTTCAAAGATGGGAGCTTTCCATTTTGGAAAAAGGGCCGGTTGAGCGCGGCTGGGACCTGGAATGCAGTCACCCGGAGAAATCGGCAGCGAATTATCGTGTGATAATTCCCACCTCCATCCAGAGTCTCGGTTGCATCCCATTGGGGTGATGTCAGTTCAAAAGGTAATGTGATAAGCTCCATACCCTTTTCTCTTTAGCTGGCCTGCTTTTACAGTTATAGGCAGGTAAGGCAAATGGGAGGTATAGTATGTCCCTGGCAGGCCATGTTTGGCTTGTTCGGTTACAGGTTCTGGTCTTGCTTGTGGGATTCTTGTAGACATTTGGTTGGCTGCTGTGAGAACAGAGTGTTGGTCAGAGAGAACTCTGGTCTGATCTCATGGGTGTAGATTGTGTAGGATGTCGTGAAAATTGTCGCAATGATACAACTTTGAAAATGGGGGTATTTCTGTTTATAAAAGATGTAGAACAGATTTTTTGTGGGAAAATAAACATCCTATATGGTACCAGGTGATAACAAGCTTGGTGGTAGACAAAAGAAAACCTTTATAAGATTATGTGTATTTACTGTTCTTTGAACTAAGAGGTCAAAGAAGTAATCAAGAATCAGAGAAGGCTATTATCATTGCCCAGGGGAGCTCTTGAAAGGAGCTGACTTCTTCTATGATTTCAGCTGGGAAAACCTATCGTCTGAAGTGAAGTTTGTTCCCCAGAAATCTAAAGTTGTGGGACTGGGATCAGGGGAAGCAACCAAACTGGTTGGGTTGTGCTGATGGTAGGTTTCAAGAATTTGTTCTGAGTCTAACTGAGTGATGACTAGGGATATAATTCTTCACTAAATTTCTTTTCAAGAGAAGCAACTGGTCATTTCAGCAATTTCCTTCCCATGGTGAGAAAGTCTTTCAAAACCAGTATTCTGCAGACTCTTTGTAATTCATGGCTTATTCTGGGCAAAATTCACATATGATGGTTCTGCACAGAAAATATTTGTATGCAGAAATATTAGTTTCCTGTGCAGAAAAAGCTGTTTTCTATGCAAATCAGCTATGTGTGAATTTTGTGCAGAATAAGTCCTAAGTGTACAGCATTTTCTGTGCTGGAAACAGGGCTTTCTGCACAAGAAATAATATTTCTTTGTAGAAACATCATTTTTTGCGCACAAAATGATCACATGTGAATTTTCCGCAGAATAAATTCCAAATGCACAGAATAATTTCCAAATGCAAAGCATCTCATCAGTCTGGGATTCTTCTCATTAGATTTTCTCGACACTCAGAAAACATGTTTTTCAACCATATTTTTGAATATTTTCCAGATATTTTCTTTCCATCCCTATAATGACTTAAGAAAATTGCTCAAGGGAGGTGGCAATATTCCCCAAAGGGAATATTTCTTTGGTGAATGCAGAAGGTTTGGTTTGAATGAAACATACCTGAGTCTAAGGCTAGCTCCAGGTACTCATAAAAGTGCCAGTCCTATGAGTTTTCCCTACCTGTGCCATGATCTGCAACACATCATTGTACCAATCCATCATTAGGGACTGTTGCCATATTGTTGTTGTCATACTGCCCTTACATAGTGGCACTCTGGAGCAATCCAACAGTGTTGAAATGGTAGCTCCTTGGTTACCTACCATTGCTGCTCAGTAAATTTTGATTAGGAACATCCCAAACTCAGCTCCTGCTGGGTTCTTCTGGATTGATGGATGCCCAAGGATGCTGTGTACTGTTACTCGCCTAATGCCATACTCTCTTCTTTAAGAGACTAGGCTTGCTTCTTCACCTTCTCTTACATCCCCTCACCAGCAGACCAAGGACATGTCCTGGTAGGATAAATAGGGTTCACAGGAAGAGATAGCATAGCTTGCTGTGGTTAGGGTTTGGAAGGGAACTGGGGGACTTTTCTGAGTCCTGCGGGACAAGTGGAAGACATTTTCCTGGCTTTAGTGATAAGGGAGTGTGTCATGGGAGTGTGTCCTCCACTATATCTGAGGCATCAAGCTAGTTTAGGAGAAAAAGGATGAATCTTGTACTGTACCGTTCTAATTTTCTTGAGGAAGAGCTGGGAAGCTTCCACCACTGTCCCCCATCATCTGCTGCCTGAGATGGTTGTCTCTTTCTCATAAGTGTAGGGCTGGCCCTGGAGCCTTGTGGGTTTTTCCCCTGCAAGCATTTCTGCACATGAGCAGAGACCTGAGTCTGCTCCAGTGTGTGTCCCTAGCCCCATGCTCATCCACCATGGCCAGAAAAGTGTCTCCTTTTTTGAAATATGAGGAACAGTGCAGGCTAAACACACTCTGGGGAAGATCAGAGGTCAGAAAGTGCAGGCAAGAAGGCATCTGTGCATGAAAGACCAAGGAAATGGAGCTTTGCAACTAAGGATGGGGGGCTTGGAGTCATTCATGATGGGATCGAAAGAGTTTGAGTTCATGGCAGGGGCAGAAGGGGGAAATGTGGCCTTGCAGCTAAATGGAGTTTGGGTTCATGGCAGGGTCACCATCAGGTTGTTTCACTGCCAAGTGTAGGGGTGGGTCAGTTCAGCTTAAGCTTCCTCTGCAGTTAATCCATGCAGACATGAATTTCCATCTCTGTTCATTTAAATCACTCCTTTAGAGGAATTCTTCCCCCAGATCCTATCTGCACCCGCCCCACATGCCAAGCGAGACTGGGATGCTGAGACACAGTGAAATCCAATGGTTCAGCATTACCTGCACTCTAGGTCCAGTCACTTCCAAATGCTGAAAGTATCTTTGGGCAAAAATCTAATTTGGATATGAAGATTTATAACTTTCCCCGTGGCTCACCTGACACTTAGTCATGCAACCCACAGAGACTTTGGCCCAAGAAAGGGTCTGGAAGAATTGCCTTTAGGGAAGGTACCATATGTATTCGACTATAAGTCAAACTCATGCATAAGTTTAGGGCAAATTTTGGGGCCAAAATTATGGATTTTGATCTGACCCATGGATACGTCAAAGGTAAAACTTAAGAGGCACATAATAAAGGATATAAAGGACGAAACTAAAGAAAATGAGGCCAAAGAACTTACAAAATTTTGGCAGGCATAACTGTTTGTGCTTTTCTAATCCAGGCATCCAAAAAGGTCAGAAGTGGAGCCATGGTGGGCAGAGTGGAAGGGGTTGGTGCTTATTTTAGGTGCTCCCAGGATGGCCCAAACTCTTGCCTTTCACCACTCTCCTCAGGAAAAGAAAGTGGTTCCTTTTTTATTATTATTTGTGGATAAATCGACCCAGGTTTTGGGGGGGGTCAATTTTTTGACAAAAATTTATAGTCTTATACATGAATATATACAGTAAATCTACTTGGAAGTAAAACTAAGAGCCAAATCACATTGCCATTTCCAGTATGGTAAAGAGGAAATGATTCACAAAAAAGGACAAACGAAGTCACAGATTTGCATAAAATTTGTACTAATTTATATGTATAGATGAAAATTTAGAAATGAGAGACAGCATGCTGTACTGGTTTGAATATTGGATTACAGCTCTGAATATCAGGGTTCAGTTCCCCACTTGCCTATGGAAACCTATGGAGTGATCTTGATCAAGTCACACACTCTCAGCCCCCCAAAACCCCATGATAAGTTTGACTTAGGATTGCCATAAGTTTGAAATGACTTGAAGGCACACAACAACAACAACAAGAAGCTTAGAAGTAATTACTATAGTTTGAATAGAAATATAATACATTATGGCTAAGATCTTACACTGTGGTTGCATAGCATAAATTGCTAGGACCTAGCATGATATAGTGGTTTGAGGACTGGACTATGACTCTGGAGACCAGGGTTCATGTCCTTGCTCAGCCTTGGAAAACCATTGGGTGGCCTTAGGCAAGTGACACTCTCTTTGTCTTAGAGGGAGGCAAAGACAAACTCCCTCTGAACAAATCTTGCTAAGAAAACCCCATGAGAGGTTCACCTTAGGTCATCATACACTGGAAATGTCTTGAAGGCAAACTACAACAAAGTGTAACTAGATTACCGCACTACACTCTTATAGTGCTGCCATTCCACATTAACTGCTCTGGCTGCCTCCTGTTGCATTCTGGGATTTGCAGTTTAAGGAAGGGCATTTAGAATTCTCAGTCAGAGATCTTATAAGCCTCACTGAACTACAAGTCTCAGAATGCAACAGGAGGCAGCCAGAGCAGTAAAAGTGGAATAGCAGCACTATAAGAGTGTAGTGCAGTAATGTGGCTCATCTCTAAGTGCAGATTTGTACATTGATTGTGCTATGCAATGGCAACATTGTGCAACCAAATGCATGCTCAATGACACCACATGCACCACCCCACTTCTGCAGCCTTGAATGGAATGCAGATGCTCTACATTGGACAAAAATTCCCATCCATTTCAGTAGGGGAACTTATACTTGTGTAAGACACCAACAGGATTGCAGTGCTTAACAATGTGGGAAAGACTGTGACCTGCCTGCCTGCTCCATCTGGTATCCAGGTACTACCTGTTGTTACACTAGCAGTAGCAGCAATAGCATTTACATTTCTATACTGCTTAATGTGAACTCAGCACTCTCTAAGCAGTTTACAATCAGAAAGACAATTGCCCCCAACAAGCTGGGTACTCACTTTACCGACCTACGAAAGGATGGAAGGCTGAGTCAACCTGGCATTTAAGCACTGCGCCACCAGGGCTAGAGGACTGTCTTCTTAAAGCAATTCCTATATAGGTCTATAAAATATGACATGTAGCTATTCTTAGAAATAGATCTTGTTTGGACATTTCCATCTCATTCATTTCCCCACTCCTCTTGGGAAATGCTTGAAAACTTGAACCAGGGAGTGATGAACAGAGAACTCACCATGTACTACAAACAGGGATTCAGATACTGTACTAAAGAAACTTGGCATAACTTTATACTTCTAGGCCTAAATCATGTTATTAGTCCTGACTAGAGTAAACTTGTTGAATTAATGGGATTTATGTATGTCTTGACTTACCATTCAACAACTGATTTAATAGGGCTACTCTAGTTGGGAGTAACCCACAGGTGCCTGCCAGAGTTATGCCTTAGTTGAACCACACCACCTTGTTATAGACTTGTAACACTGTACAACCAAATGCTCACAGCACATGGATGTGCAATGTACAGTCACCCACACCACCAAATAATCAATGAGCAATGTGCAACACGCAACCCACATTGCACAATTATGTTCAATGGCACTGCATGAGTAACTCTTTACCTTTGGTTGAGTATGGACATTATGCCACAAAAGGACGACTACTTGAATATGGGAACATAAGCACACATAAGACAACAGGACGCAGCCAGAATTATTAACAAATTCTGTCTTGAGAGTCTAGACAGAAACTTCTGGCTCCATCAATAAGGATCTCTCAGACAAATGAAATCCTAGGCAGTCTTGCGCTGTCTTTTTTTTTTGTTGGCAATACTCACTGAATGTACAAAGTAGAAAAGACTATAATTAACTGTGTAAACCCAGTTTGAGCAGAATCTCCACCTCTGGAATTTTGCAGCTGAAGAATAATGTATGTATGTATGTATAAATTTATTACGGCACATAGCCAGCATAGGAATAATAATAGAGATCTTCCAAGTTAAATAGAAGGTCAAAATGAAAAGCTGTGAGGACTGCAGGCAGGGTTGGGTGGGTATGTAGGCAGGGGATGGTGGTTCCCCACTCCTAAGGGAATGGAGAAATGACAGCAGCATCCACTGTTTCCAGAGGCCTTTTGGGATGCATGTGCAAGCCTTCCACTCAGACTTGAAGGCCTCAGGTTGTGACAATTGAGTCTGCAGACTCCTGTCATGCTGGAACACAAGGACACAGGTGCTGGAAAACCTGCCCACTTCTGCTTCCTGCTCCCCCTCACCTGATCTCAGCTTTTTGGTGCCCATGTATTTACCCTGAAAGTATTGCTTTCTTGGCAAGAATGGGAAGGTCATGATCTGCCTGGGGTCCTGTGTACTACTGAAGTGATTTGCCATCACTATGTTGATGGCCTTGAAGAAGCGTGCCAAAACTGATCAGCATCCATGCTCCCTCCTAGGCAGATGTGGCCATAGTTCAGCTGCACTGCCTTGGGAGGGAGGTTCAGGGTGAAGTGGGGGAAGCAGTATGCCAATCCTACTTCCTTCTCACCCCTAAACTTTTCCCCTTCTTGATCTTGTTGACATGGACTTCACCAATTGCACTCACAGGCGAAGGTTCAGAACAATACTGGCTGAGATCCTTCCTTGGGGCTGTGAGTAGTGTAAATCTCTGACTGCAGAGTTATGCTCTAATTGTGCTGCACAACCTTTGTGTTGAATGATAACATTGTGCAACTGGACCAAGACATTAAATGTGCAACTGAAAGTGCACAACCATATTCACATGGGCAATGTCTCTGCATGAACAACTCTGCTTCTGCAACCTTCAGCTCAAAGTCAACTACTTCTGTAGGGGGGCTTACATATGTGTAAGATACCAATAGGATTCTGGCTCCCATTTTGGACTACAACCAAAGTCTGGAAACTTTATTATTTGTACTGAAAATCCCTCAACAAGCATGGCCACTGGGAACTATAGTCCAAAAGACTTTGAGGATGATCTGAAGTCTCTAGATGGGACATCCACTGAAGGAAATTGGTGACTACAGAATCTGAGAGTTATTTGCAGAGGCTTGAACTGAGATCCCATATCTTGAAACCTACCCGTATCATGCAAAAGGGAACTGGAGAAAAGGGGGAAGAAGGGACAACTGGGTCTCCAAAGTCCAAAAAGACAATCATGCCTCCAGAAGTACTGATGAGGAACAGGGCAGCCTCCAGTGATTTTGTCTCCTGGAATAGAGCACCACTCATCCAGCAAAAAGTAGGTGTTAAGTTATTTTCGGCAGACAGGAAAATCCCACAAGCACCTCTTAGACTCTCCCTCTGCACATGACTTATGTGCTGTCCCATAAGCGCAAATCTGTTACCAGAGGCAGCTGACTTGGGGTGTCCTACACTGTAGAAATAATGCAGTCTGACACCACTCTAACTGTCATGACTCTATCCTACAGAATCCTGGGATTTGTAGTTCAGTGAGGCATGACTGCACATCTTAAAGGTCTCTCGTTCATAGGGGTGTCATAAGTCAAAGTTGACTTGATGGCAGTTAACAACAAAGTCATGCCCAACAGAATCAAATAGAAGAACAAGATAGGAACATTACTAAACAGTCTAAAAAACCATCTTAAAAAGCCCAGACATGACATGTATGCAATGACTTTGTTAATCTTGTTAAGTGGTAGAATCTTCAATTGTGTATTTTCTTCAGATATTTTAAATTAAATTTTGCACTTGTTTGTTTTAAATCACTTTTAAAGGGATCCCCCCGGGAGGAAATTCTAAATTCTGAAACAATTTTAGATTCCATAAAACCCTGCAGGCCCTTTGAGATTGATTTCCAGTTAGTTTTTCTTGAGACGACAATGAGGCGGTGGGGGATTATGGTTACTTGATGCCACACACAATGCTGGTCTTGCCTCTGATGTGGATTAGAAAAAAGCCATTGGATGCCTGAGTGGGGCTGGTGGAGGGCAGAGCTTCGTAGGGGATGGCACCATGCCACATCCACACTCTGGGTATCTCCCTCTGCTCTTCTTGCTTTCTTTCCATGGATAGGAGGAATTTGCAGCTGTATGTAGTGGGACGAAGTTCCCATTTTCTATGGGAGGAAAAAGAGGTCATAATGAGAGCAGCCAGTTGGGATGCTTTCATTCTGTTTCTCACAATTGATGCTTTGAGGCGTGAAGATCAGGCACAGGGGGGCTGTGACAGTTACAAGGGAAACACCAATGGGGGTTACGGGCCTTGTTTACAACATTCACCAGACCATGCACTTTTGCCTGTGTGATCATGTAAACACATCACCACCCTGGGCAAAACGCTGACATGGCAGCTCCCAGCTAACCCTATGATTTCAGACTTGGCTGCAGTCCACTGGCTCTGATCATGGCCTCCCCTACTTTTAACGTCTGATCCCAAATGGATTCTTGGAAACCAAAGGGGAGCTGCATCCATACCAGAAATTGCATAGTTTCCTGCATATAAATCATCATGTGGGACAGTATGCATGTTCTATGTTGCCGCAGTGGGTGGAAACATCCTTTCCATGCAAGTTTTAAGGAAACAGGAACCTTATATTTCAAAATCTCAGCTTGGCAAGTATAGCAAATTATGTTTTAAACTCTTCCCTCTCCAATGTGTACAGTGGCCATAGATGGGCGGATATTTTGTTTAGTGCACATTTTTTTTCAGTGAACTGAACTAATTTGTGCTTCCTACAGACTTACAGTCCCCCCCCCCTCAAAAAACCCATACAATTTCAAATTTTGCAACATAGTTTTCTTCCAAAATAATGAATACTGTATAGAAATTTGTGTATTAGAAGAGTTTGGGTGCAAATCCTTATAATAGGAAGTTTATTCTTTTAAGAATAGTTTTTTGTTCTTACTGTTAACATGCTTTTATGCTGTTTTAAATTGTTTTTGTTGTTGTGTGCCTTCAAATCATTATTGACTTACGGTGACCCAAAGGGGAACCTGTCACGGAGTTTTCTTGGAAGAATTTCTACAAATGGGGTATTGCCTTTGCCTTCCTGTGAGGCTGAGAGAGGATGACTTGCCTAAGGTCACTCAATAGGCCTCCTTGGCCCAGTGGGGATTTGAACCCTGATCTCCCAGTGACCTAGTCCAACACACAAACTACTGCACCATGCTGGCTCTGGGTTGTTTTAAATTAGTGGCATTTAAATGAGACCGCTTATTTCATTGTTTAAGGGATAACTTTAAAGGACAGATTTAATTGTTTGTTAAAATAAATTGTTTCTTTGTAGTTGCTTTGTGCCTTCAAGTTGACTCAATTATGGTGAATGTCATAAAGTTTTCTTGGCAAGAATTTTTAAGAGAGGGTTTGCCATTGCCTTCCTATGAGGCTGAGAGAGTGTGATTTGTCAATGGACACTCTGTGGGTTTCCATGTCTGAGTAGGGACTTGAAACCTAGTCTCCCAAAGTCCTAGTTCAGCACTCAGGCCACCATGCAGCCTCTTTTTTAATCACTAGTTTTTTTAGCTGTACCTTTAAAAGAAATCTATGCTATAAATTCGCTTGGGTGGAATGTAAATGAATATTATTGTTTAATTTACAGACAAATTAGGGGAATTGGAGAGAATGATACAATGATTTTAGCGCTTGGAAATGTTACTTTTTTCAGACAGCAACTCCCAGAATCCATGCTAGATAGTGGATTTTGAGAACAGTAATTCCAAAGAAAGCTTTTTAAAATGCTGGATTTAATATACATGAAACTGCAGGGACTGAAAATAGGCTGATCTGTCCATCGCTAGCACTGACCAAATGTGCAACTCTCCTCTTTCCATTTTCCAGTTCACGAGTTCCCTTTTGTGTACATGAACTGTGGATTGTGTCCTAAAGGACTGTGGATTATGTCCTAAATTCTTTTTTTATATAATGTAAAAATAAATACATTTTATGAGAATTACTTAATGGTATCACTTTCTTTATGTGAGTAATTATATACTTTTTAAATGGAAAAAAGTATGCTGTCACCACTGGTGAGACATTCTAAAATTATATAATAATATTTAATAATGAATAACCCTGCAATATACATATATGCAATCAATTCAGGCTCTTGGCTAAAATTAATTTTCACTTTTTCCACGCTTGTCTTTTACTTCTCTTCTTTGCCTTACAAGATTTTATTATTCTACCTAAATGGAGTTTGGTATAATATGTTTTTAATTATACTTATATGGGCCTAAATCCAGCTCTTACTCCCAACTGAAGTAGACACATTGAATCAAGGAAACTTACATAAATGTTGCCTTTCAAAGGGTATATTTTATTTGTGACTAAGAACTGAATTTAGACTACGGTATGGCTGCTGCAACCTTATATAGAATATGTCTTATTCGACGCAGTAGAGTTTGCTTCTGAGTAAATCTGCCTAAGATTGTGTATTATGTGTTTTCCCAATGTTCAGAAGTGAGGAGTCTGAATGACTTCTCCCATCTGATTTTGAAGCTGTTAGCATAATTTATTTTCATTAGCAATACTATATTATACAGTCAGGAAAATAAGTTTATGCATATTATAAGCCTAAGACTTGAAGGGAGTTAATAGCGGACTCACATTACCTCTCCATGTAGACTGAATAACAATCTGACTCAGTTGTCAAAAGTGTAAGTAACCACTGGAGAATTGCTGCCTCATTTCTCAGCGATCTCTTCCTCTGACAAACTGTGTCCCGCATGAAATTAAATCTTTAAATGCTGCATTGCCGTAATGGAGGAGTCTCTAATAATTGGGATGTACTCATTATAATCAAAGAAGGACCACAGGGAGATCTCAGATTTGCTCAAGACCAAGGCAGCGACTAAAATACCAATAATGAATTTCAAACTAAGCAGCAAGTTCTTAACTATAAATTTTCCATGCTGTGATCGTACACTGAGGAGATGAAATGTTAACTTTACTTTCACAGTTATGCATTGGTTGTGCAACACTGTCTCATTAGACATTTTTCCTTTTTTTTAAAATGTAATATATTTTATTAGCCATTTACATAGTATAATAATGAATTATTCCCTATCCGCTCTTCCACACCACAGACAACATTTCCATGATTCAGAGTGTAATCATTGCTAGCAAAGACAAACAACAGATCATAATCAATATCCATGCTCATCATGATCACTTCCAAAACATCATATAGTTCAATGGTGGGCCTTCTCTAGAATTGATGTGACAGATATGTGATAAATAGGTGACATGTCATCTCAAAAGTATCTTCAGCTATTTCACTCTTGGCAAGCTTGAGTGTCAATATCTCTAACAGTGAAAGAGTCCAAACACTGTGTTGTTGTTGTTGTTGTTGTTGTTGTTGTTGTTGTTGTGTGCCTTCAAGTCATTTCTGACTTATGCTGACCCCAAGGCAAATCTATCATGGGATTTTCTTTGCAAGATTTGCTCAGAGGGTTTTTTGCCTTTGCCACCCCCCTCCCGGCTGAAAATTTGTGTCGTGCCCAAAATCACCCAGTAGGTCTCCGTGGCCAAGCAAGGATGCAAACCCCGGTCTCCAGAGTCATAAGTCCAACGCTCAAACCACAACTCTTTCTAACCAATGACAAATGGATAAACCATGTAATTTTCCCCCCATGTCCTTGATATCTCTTTCCTTGCTGCATTATGGAATGGCCTGCCGGATGAGATCCATCACACTACCACCTTAAACAGCTTTAAAAAAGCTGTTAAGATGGATCTCTCCTGGCAGGCCTTTCCTGAGCAGAGAACTGGCCACCGAAAAAGTTGTCCCTGTTACACCCCTGACTTCTGTTACAGCTATTTTAATTTATTTGTCACTTGTTGTTTATATGTCGTTTTAAAGTATGTTTAAACTATGATTGTTTAATTGAATTGGGGGGGTGAGCTGTTGGGAGACAGATTGTATGTTTTAGCGTGTAAGCTGCCCCGGTTGTGTTACACGGAGAGGTGGCATACAAATAAATTATTATTATTATTATTATTATTATTATTATGCAGCAAGACAGATATACAATTGATACAATTGATAAATTTAGTAAAGTATTTGAAAGCATGCATTTTGACTAGCTACTTTGTTAATCCAATCAAGAACCTCCTGCTGAAATGGAATTATTTTAGGGCAACAGACCCAAATGTGTTCCAGTATTACATCCTCTCCACCTTTTGTCTAACATTACTTGATTGCGATGCCGAACAACCAAATGCACAACCAAATATGTGTAATGCATAGTGCACATCTGCATGTACAATGTGCAATGCACAAATGAATGAGTAAATGTGCATGCACAAAGGCAAGGCATGCACACATTGACTTCTGCAACCTGGAAGTGAATAAGGATATTATGCATCAGACAGAAATATCCAGTCATTTCCATAGGGAAACATGCATGTGTAAGAAATCTGCAGGATTCCAGCATATGGCAAATGGACTAATATCATGACAATATTGTTTGCTTAGTAACCAGTAATATTTATAAGTATTTGGGACCATTTGACTGGAATTCAGTTGGTGGGTTATTCCCGCATAAGGATAACTTATACTGGAGGTAAGTCATTTCTTTGTCTGAGACATAGGAGTGGCAAGGGCATGACAGACAAAGCAGTCTGTTAAGTTGCTTAGCCAGATTCTGGGGAGGAGGAGAAAATGGAGAGAGGAAAATTTCTATAGGTAACTGGTTGGCCATTTTGATAAGAGAATGTTGGACTACACAGGCCTTTGGGGTTGATCTTATATGTCTCTTCTTATGAGCTTATGTTAACCATCCACCCCACATAAACAGGCCTTCAGACACCCCCTCCATTTTATCTTATGGCTGCTATGAACTGTAGGCAGGGACATTTTCATTAAGTCTGGTCACCATTGACATCCCATTGGTGTCTTATGCATGTGTACATTCCCTCATGAATGTGGTAGTACTTTTTTGGCCGATGCATAATGTTGATATGCAGTTGAAGGTTATGAAAATGGAGTGTGATTGTCATTGCAAATATCATGTGCTGTGCATCACACATTGTCTGTTGTGCATTCTTGCTCATTGTCAATCGATTCCACGGATGTGCCTTACACATTGCCCATCAGTGTGCAATGCACATTTGGTTGTGCCACATCACAATTCTGTAGTGCTGTGTCTCTTTGATACAGAATCTTGGTCCATATCTTTCTCTTTTTTCTCTTGTTCCCTTTTATTTATTTATTGTTCCTTAGCAGTGGTTAGTTCTTTGCTTCACTCTTCTTCAACTCTTCTTCATGCTGAATTATAATGTTTCAAAAGTTCTGGTAAACTTGAAAGCTTTCAATTATTTGTTGAAAATATACACCTGCCTTTTCTTTCTAAAAATAGACTGAGAGCAGCTCATGAAAGCAATTCATAGAATACACTGTATGCAAGTTTAGGGGAGGAGAAGAGTTAAAATGCCACAAAAGCAGTTCAAATAAAATTAATTTCATCCAGCAAAACCACAAGCAGGAGAAAAGAATTCCACACAAAAGCAGAAAGGCTAACATTTAACTTGCTGTAAATTCATGGGGTTGTCATAAGTCAACAGACAACTTGAATGCACATCCATATACACAAAAGCTCAGCATAATGAAAAGGTCTTAGCAGTTCACCAGAAATTTATGAGAAGAGGGAACCAACTATTTTCCAGCTTGCTAGTAAAGGAGTCTTTTATATATATTATATATATAATTTTATATATAATTAATTTTTATATATAATTAATTTATATATAATTATATATATATAATTTTTATTTCTTACTCTGTGTAAAAATCCACAAACAATTAGATTATCATGTCTCCAAACCCTCCACTTGTCCCAATTTGGCAGGAACAGTCCTGATTAATCCTCTATCATCCCACTTTTAAAGCTGCTTTTAAAATGTCCCAGTTTCTCTCCCTCCCTCCTTCCCACTTATAATCATAGAATCATAGAATTGGAAGAGACCACAAGGGCCACCCAGTCCAACCCCCCTGCCATGCAGGAACTCCCAATCAAAGCATCCCTGACAGATGGCCATTCAGCCTCTGTATAAAGACCTCCAAGGAAGGAGACTCCACTACTCTCCGAGGGAGTTTGTTCCACTGTCGAATAGCTCTCACTGTCAGGAGGTTCTTCTTAATGTTGAGATGGAGTCTCTTTTCCTGTAACTTGCATCCGTTCTTCCGTGTCCTATTCTCTGGAGCAGCAGAAAACAAGCTTGCTCCATCCCCAATGTGACTCCCCTTCAAATACTTATACAGGGCCATCTTCCTTCATCCTCAGCTTATTTCAATGGCTGCAAACTGAGTTCAAAGTACAAAAGTAAATCATACTAAATTAACTCAGCAGTGGAGAAGGAGAGGAAGGTGGAATCTCACTCGCCCCAGAAGACTCAGGCAAAAGTAAACTGCTGTAGTCTCTCCTAGCTTCTGTGTCCTTTTTCATTAATAACTCTTGCAACCTTGACCACACAAATGTTGCTTAGCCACATCTGTCCCGGTTTACATCTGTGAAATGTTAGAAGGTATGTATCTTAGCCATAAGGAAGGATGATGGAACAGACTATTTCCTGCTCAAGTTGTCATTTATAAGTCAGTCCCACCCCCCTTTCCAGAATAAAATGTCTACATGAAAAACTGTACAGAAACATGTGGCTGGAATCCTGTTGATGTCACACAACAGATGTATTCAGTTCATGGATACATTAGCAGAGTTCCACTGGAGCAAACATTTCATATCAACTTAAATCCTATTTTTAGTCCGAACTCGAATTGAACCACTAAATCAATTAGATTTACCTACATTTTGACTCACCATAAACAGTTGATTCTATAGTTTTTTGTGGGTTTTTGGGGCTGTGTGGCCATGTTCTAGAAGAGTTTCTTTCTGACGTTTTACCAGCATCTGTGGCTGGCATCTTCAGAGAATCCAGATGCCAGCCACAGATGCTGGCGAAACGTCAGAAAGAAACTCTTCTAGAACATGGCCACACAGCCCAAAAAACCCACAAAAAACTATGGATGCCAGCCACGAAAGCCTACGACTTCACAGTTGATTTTATGGTTCTACTCTAGCTAGGATTAATCAACAATGCTGCATTCTTTTGTGTGTATATGTATCTTCAAGTCACTTGTTGACTTATGGCAACTCCATGAAATTCATAGGGTTTTCTTAGGCAAGAAATACTCAGAGGTAGGTTTTGCCAGTTTCTTCCTTTGAAAAATAGCCCATAGCACTTCCTTTGAAATATAGCCCATAGCAGTATTCATTGGTGGTTCCCCATCCAAATACTAACCATAGCTGACTCTGCTTAGCTTAGAAGATCAGATGGGATTTGGTGCCTTTAGGGCACTGGTACACAACTATTTGTCAGGGCCTTCAATGTACCCCTAGATTCACTGGGATTGCAGAGACAACCAGTGGGCATTCCCCATTGCACTATGGGACAACACATAGGGACACAGCTGGTTTATCAGAAGGTGGTGTAACGCAACCATAGTGTGACAACATGAATGTAGCTATACAGTGTGTAAGCATAATGTAGGATATCAGTGTATTTCTGGATGTATTTTCTCACAAACATTGCATTTATAAACATATTTTATCTAAATATACACGTTTAACTACATTTTACCCTGGCTTATATATTTTCAAAGGCTTCTTAGTATCCCTTTTGAGCAAAGAACTGCATCACAGAATTTGTAAAAACGAAACAAAATCCAAAGGATAATTACATTCCGGCTCAGACATACGTGTGGGAGGTGCAGAGCAGCTTGCACGAAAATTCACAAAGATTTATTTCCTTTACCAGAATTCTCAAAAAAATTACTTGATTTAAATGTCAATAATATGTTATGCAAAATGAAAAGTTAGAGAATGCCAAGAAGCAAGTAATAAATTTTACACTCACGTCAGTATACAGTATCCTCAGTAAAATTAATTGGATGCTTAAGAGGCAGTGATGAATACGTATATGCAGATGAATTTCTATTTTAGAGTTTGATTTCCAGAAGTCAATAAAGGAGCCCACTGTTTTGTTAATGCAGATTTTTCCTCTTCCCTTGTCTCTCAATCTGATTGCATTTGCGAATTGTTAGTAAGTAAGCTACGTGTCATCTGCCAAAATGACAAATAAATAGGTCCGAGAGCAAATCAAGCCCAGACTCTCCCTAGAAGCCAAAAAGACCAAACTGAGATTGTTGTACTTTGGACATACCATGAGATGTTGAAGGCAATAGGAAAAAGGAAGACCACATTCCAGGCGGATAAATTCCATTAAGGAAGCCAGAACCCTGAATTTGCAAGACCTTAGCAAGGCTGTTAATGACAAGATGCCTTGAAGCTTTCTCACTTGTAAGGTTGCAGCTGACTTGGCGGCAATTACAACAGCAACAACAAACTTGTCATAACTCTATACATGGAACTGGGTTTCTATTTTGGTATAGTTTTGGATTGTGGCACCTTAGTTAGTTGAGTATCATTGGTTGTCATCATTTTTAAATGAAGCTGCTAAATGGTCTGGCTCCCATGCCTTGACTATTGATCTTAATATTCAGAAGCAAAACACACATTTCTCTTACAGCGTTAGGATTGCCAGATCTCAGAATATGGTCTCTTCTCCGGTCTTCTCTGGATGAGGAATCTGAGATAGAGAATGCTGTCCTAGAAAAAGTTATTATTTTGTGTGTGTGTGTGTATTCCTCATTTATTAAGAATAAATAAATGGATATGATCCTGCATTAGAGCTGCAATGTGTAACTTGATGAGGACGGAGCTACGTCTCTGACATAAAAATGGCTGCTTTTTAAGGGTCTCGTTCTCTGTTACTGGAAAACACAAGGATAAGAGAGTATCAGATATATACAAGTGTCTCCTTCATGATTAAAATAAGCTCCTACCAATGAAACAATTAAGATTTTAGTTGGTTACTTTGATGGTTTAGATATAGACCAACTAAAACATCTTTTTCTACTTATTTATGGCACACATGGAGAAGTATCTCTGCATGTGTTTAATCTAATTAAATAAAAGCTTCTAAAATGTATGAAAACAGATATAATGGGCATGGGAAGAATTCTTTTCCCACTGAGTTTACATATTCCTCCGGAGGTATAATATTTAAAAACCAAAATGGAAAGATACTTTCAAAATACTTTTAAAAAGAGATTAGTTCTGATTCCAGGGCCCAGAAAAGAAGCTGGCTATTGTCAGAGGTGAAGCTGTTCAAAAGCAATGCTTTGATTCCTTTTTATTTAAAAGGAATGAAGTTATCACTTGTTAGATGACCACTGCTATGTAAGTTAGTTACTGTTGTGGTAATTGCAGAAAAGAAAATGAGTCAATTACAAGCATGTCATTATTTGCAATAAACTACTTCCATGCTCCATTTAAATGGTCTTAGATTAATCATGCTCTGGAGATGACCCATGTCCTTCTACCATTGTTATTACGGATTGCCGTAATGGATGGATGGATAAACGAGTATCACTTCATTTAAATCTCATGAAGATCAAATGCTCTGAAAGACAGTAAGATCTCAAAAAACATGCACAGACTTTGAGATTTGTAGGAGAGACCATTATTTTGGTGCAGAGGGTTTTCTTAATAGTTGCTCCCCAATTTTGTAATGCCCTTGCAAAGGCGGCTAGGTTAGCCTATTTCTTTCTGTTCACCGAGATCTTCAGCTATTCCTTGCTTGTTATGATCGGAGCTTTTACAGGAATGTGCTGGACTTCTGAATATTTTAATTGGATGTACTGGACTTTTAAATATTTCAGTGCCAATTTATTCTTACAGGTTGAGTCTCCCTTATCCATACCGGTAATTCCAAAATCTGAAATATTCCAATGCCCCAAAATTTTTCATGGGTAATTGAGATAGTGACACCTTTGCTTTCTGATGGTGCAATGCACATAAACTTGGTTTCATGCGCAAAATTATTTTAAAATATTGTACAAAATTACCTTCAGGCTATTTGCATAAGGTGTACATGAAACATTAGCATATTTGGTGTGTAGTCCTGTGTCTCATCTCCAGGATATTTCATTTTATGTACCTATATGTAAATACAGATTTTTTTTTGAAAAAAATCCCTATATCCCAAATACTTTTGGTCCCAAGCATTTCAGATAAGGGAAACTCAACCTGTAGCATTTATTTTTTTTTAAAAAAAAGGGAATTTAAGAAGTTATAACCAAGAAAAGACAAAGAAAAAGATAAGACCAACCGGATAATATTGGGTAATATGTAGCAGAACATTTACGAGTAATTTCAAAGCTTAGCAGTTTAATTTGCTTTAACTTAATATGCATTTTAATAGCATAATTAATATTTATAGTGCTTTTTGCCAGAACTTCTTTTTAATAGGATCTGACATTCTGTTGGTGTCTTACACAAATGAGTGAGTCCCTTATGCAAGTGGCTGGACATTTTCCGCTGATGGGTAAAGCGTGTCTCCAGCTGAAGGTTATGAACACAGTTACATGTGTGATCCCATTGCACATTGCTGGACAGTTTGCATTGTGGTGCATTTTCCGTTGTGCATCCTTGTGGAATGCACATTGCACGTTGCACATTAATGACCATTGTGCATATAGTTGTGCCACATTCCAATTCTGTAATGAGTTGGCATAGCACAATCAAAGCATAACTCCATGAACATAAAGGCCAGAATCCTGTTCGTGAATTATGAAAGCCAGACCACTTTTTTGGTTGTCAGATTTTTGTTTCAACTAAATAACAATACTCATAATTTTTTATTTCTTACCTTTCTCTCCCCAAGGCTCGAGATGGGGTACAACAGAGATTAAAATACAACATATTGATAGATAGATAGATTATATATCTTATATTTCTCCTAAAATTGGAACTCAAGGCAGTTTACTATACAATATATAACTGAACACAATGCACTATTTAAACACATAGGGTAAAGCACATAACCAGGGGATTAGGATGACCATTACACGTTAAAATCATCCAAACATAAAATTAAAAATATACCCATTTAAAATTCATAATTTACAATATACTGCCTGCTGGAAGAGGGAAGTCTTTAATACTGTTTTAAATTCAGACAGCCTGTTGAGCTGTGGAATCTCCCTGGCGCAAGTCCTTCGGGGAGAGGCAGGTTATAAATAAAGAAATAATAATAATAATAATAATAACAACAACAACAACAACAACAACAACAACAACACTATCTAGGGGTAGGGATGAAAAGGTCCTCTAGGTGATAGCTGCCAGTCTAGTTTTGTAAGTAACCTAGACCCAAACTATGTAGGGCTTTAAAGGTGATAACCAACACTTTGTATTTTGTCTGGAGACTAACTGGAAGCACCAAATCCTCCCAAACCCTTCCTGTAAGCAGTATGGCCTCCTAAACATGGCCATTTCCATATTGCTAGAGAACAGTGGAGAAGAGCCAGCGTGGTGTAATGGTTTGACCATTAGTCTACAATTCTGGAGACCAGGGTTTGAATCTCCGCTCGACCATGTAAACCCAATGGGTGACCTTGGGCAAGTCACACTCTCTCAGCCTCAGAATATGACAATGGCACCCCCCCCGAAGAAACTTGCCAAGAAAACCCTTAGGGTCGCTATATGTCAAAAACGACTTGGAGGCACACAACAACAACAACAATAACAACAACAACAACAGAGAGCAGTGGGCTCAGTGGGGAGGAGTTGTGTTGTGGGCATGAGTGGGGTTGTGCTGCTTGCAAGGTAGATTTTGAGAGGAGAGTAGCATTGGAAGACATAGGGTGCTGCCGCACTGCAGAATTAATGCAGTTTGACACTGCTTTAACTGTCATGGCTCCATACTAAGGAATCCTGTGATTTGTAGTTTGTTCTGGCACCAGAGCTCACTGACAGAGAAGGCTCAATATCACACAAAACTACAGCTCCCAGAACTCCATAGCATGTGTCAAACTGCATTAATTCTGCAGTTTAGATGCTGCCATAGCTATGCAGATGGAACCACAAGTCCTTCAAGGAGAGGCAGGTTATAAATTATTATTATTATTATTATTATTATTATTATTATTATTATTATTATTATTATTACAACACACGTACATCTCTCAATTCAGGATTCCAGCAAAGGTTAAGCTACGTCTTCTTGATGCAAGATCTCAGCAAGCGTTGGAAACCAGACTTTTATATCCCAGGCCTGGAAGAGAAGAGATCTCTAAATCCAATTCTTCATACATGAACTCATACACAGACCTACTGAAGTATGCTCAGGAATTCACAAACATCACTCTTCAAAGGTGAATATGGCTCTCGTAATTATGCCTAAGCATCTCCAGAAGGTGGGAGTGTTGTACTGAGAATGATGGGTTGCTTTTCCAGCAGATGCTAAAGGCATCCCTGGAAGATGGTTCTCTACAGATCTCAAAGCAGCAGGAGAGCAGTCTTCCCCATGAATGCCACCAGATATATATCTGAGGGATGCAACATTTCAATAGATCACCACCCTGCAAAAGTCTCCTCTCCCTCCTCTCAAGCTTGGGAAAAAAACTGTCTCCCCAGCTCTGGAACTGTTTCCAAGCCTCATACATCATGGGCTCAAGTGAGCTCTTGTCTCCGAAATATATCAAGAATATTGATCTCATCCTAAGGTACCAGCTGGGGAACTAATAGAGTGGCTGAAATCCAAACTAAGAAGTCACACCAGTCTGTTTTTGCAGAAAATTCTGCTGGAAACTTGGGGCTGTATGTGAACCACTTTATTAAAACCAATTGAAGAGGTTGTCTGTGAGAATAGCTAGAAAGTAGCATCTTAAAAGAGAATGCACTTACCTGTAGGGGTATAGTCTCTTCTTAGCAATGGCAGCCCACTGGCTGACCTTGAGCAAGTCACGCTCTCTCAGCCTCAGAGGATGGCAATGACGAAGTCCCTCTGAAGAAACCGAAAACCCTATGATAGGTTTGTCATAAGTCAGAAATGACACAACAGTGGGCCCCCATTTCATAAGTAAATGTCAAAGTAAATTAGTTCATTTGGGGTTCATCGATTCTAGACTGTCAAAATAATGCACTTTGACACTACTTTAAATGCTGTAGCTCTGTTCTATGGAATCCTAGGATCTGTAGTTTTACTAGATCTTTAGCCTCCTTTGTCCAAGATTGCTGGTGCCTCTCCAAATAACAAATCCCAGTATTCTTTTTCAAAAAATAAATTTTATTAATTAACATAAAAACATACAGACAATCCATCCACAGTTACACATGTACCTGCACAAACATACATAAATTCCAACATATAAATTGACACATTTCAATCAATAACTTCCTAACCTAGAAGAACTCCATGTTACCACAACATATTTTTTCTTCTTTTTTTTTGAACTGTTCTTATCTTATCAATTATAATAATCAATCTAATTCTACTAATACAAAGGATTAAGACTTAATATCTAAAATATAGATATATTTATATAATAAAATATAATTATTCGGTAAACCTAGATATCCAATTTTATCCATATAACTCATTGATCACTTATATATTTCCTCATCTGTTTCCATTTCTTTACATATTTCCCCAAGGTTTCACTTCTCATGAGACATGTTAATTTATCTAATTTTGCCATATCTAATAAATTTAATAACCATTTTTCCAATGTTGATACTTCAAAAATTTTCCGTTTTTGAGCCAATAGCAACCTAGCTGTGACTGTCATATAATAATCATTCTTGTGCCCCCACCCCCAATTGTTCATCAATCATATCTAATAAATAAATCTCTGGTTTCATTTGAAATTTTAGGTCTAATATTTTTTCAATTGATGTATGTGTTTCCAAAATTTCTTGATTTTAACACATGTCCACCATTGGTGGTAGAATGCTTCTATTTCCTTTTTACATTTCCATCATACGTTATTCACTTGTTTGTACATCTTTGATAGCCTTTGAGGAGTAAGATGCCACCTATAGTGCATCTTGTATAAATTTTCTTTAATGTTTGTTGATACTGAAATTTTCATTGTTCTTTTCCACACCTTTTCCCATTTATCTAAATCAATTGTGTGTCCCACATTTTATGCCCATTTAATCATAAGTATTTTTTTAATCACATCTTCTGTATCCCATCTTAATAATATTTTATAAATTTTAGATAAAATGTTTTGATTTTCACCTAATAACCCTTTTCCCAATTTTGTCTTTTCCTCTTTAACCCCATAGTTTTTTTTTATTTCTATTTTTACTTTTTCTTTCATTTGCCTATGAAGTAACCAATGACATGGAATGCCATTGTTGTTTAACTCTTCTTGTGTTTTTATTCCATACTCCTTACCTTCAAAAGAAATCATATCTCCATGAGTGATCCAATTGCCCTTCATTATATTTTCTCTTTTATAAAAGATCTCATGTGGCGATATCCAAAGGGGAGTATACGGGGAGCATCTTTCCTTGTAAATTTTCCATGTCTTCAGCAGAGCCCTTCTAATATAGTGGTTATTAAAGTCTTTATTTGCTTTTTCTTTGTTGAACCAAAGATAAGCATGCCACCTGAATTTCAACTCCTCACCTTCTAAATTTAATAAACTTTTATTTTTTTAAAGTTGCCCATTCTCTGATCCACACTAAACATGCTGCCCAATAGTACTATTTAAAATTTGGGACTCCATTTTTTTTCTTTTATCCTGGGTTTCTTCCCAGCCAAAATGTATTTAGAAATTTCCCTATGCCATTCTTTAAATACTGATTTGTAATAATATTATTGGAATTGATTGGTAGAGAAATAAGAGTTTCCACAACACACTCAATTTTATTGAAGCTATCTTCCCAAATATAGATAAATTTAGGTCCTTCCATTTCATTAAATCTTTCTTAACTCTATTCCAGGTTTTTCCATAATTATTTTTGAATAAATCCGAATTACTTTAGTTATTAAAATACCTAAATATTTCACTTTTTTTTACTAATATCAAAATTTGATGTTTCACTAAGTTCCTTTTCTTCCTTTTTTGTCATGTTTTTAACTATCACTGTTGTTTTATCTTTATTTATTTCTAATCCTGATACTCTTCCAAATTCTTGTAGTACCTTTTTTGTTTTTTGTATACTTTCTAATGGTTCTTCCAAAGTCAAGGCAATGCCATCAGCAAATGCTCTAATTTTATGTTCATCTTTTTAAATTTTCAAACCCCTAATTTCTACATCTTATTTATTAAATTAATAAAAATCTCAATTGCACACAAAAATAAAAAAAAATGTGGTAGTGGACACCCTTGCCTTGTGCCTCGTTTTATCTTTATTAATATTGTTTTCTCCCCATTAATTATAATTTTAGCTTATTGATTTTTATATATTTCTTTAATCCAAGCAAGAAACTGATTTCCCATTCTATTTTTTCTAAAATTCCAAACACGAACTTCTAATTCACACAGTTAAAAGCTTTCATTATAGCTAAAAATATCATTGCCATTTTTTTTTGTCTGGGTATCATTCAGCAAATTTGATTGTGTTTCATATTACTCTTAGATTATCTTTCAGATATCTATTTGGGAGAAATCTAGATTGCTCTTTACCAATAGATTTCTGTAAAATATCTTTTAGTCTGGTTGCTAGGATTGCAGTAAAAATCCCAATATTCTGAAGGATTATTATTATTATTATTATTATTATATCTATTTATATCCTGCCTTCCTCCTGGAACAGGGACTCAAGGCAGCTAACAAAATTTAAAACAGTCCAAGTTAAAACGACACAAAGCATTACAAAATTTAAAAAACAACAACAATTAAACAATTTCAAAAAGTCAAAAATATTACATGTTCATATTTAAAATTTAATTTTTAAAAATAAAACTCTTACAGCACCCATGTCTATGTGAGAAAGGAGGATAGAGACAAGGCAGTTAAAGTGGTGTCAAAGTGCATTATTTCTACAGTGTAGATGCACCCTTTGAAGCAGTATGTTCCATTGTTGAACAGCTCTTACTGTCATGAAGTTCTTCCTAATGTTGAGGTAGAATCTCTTTTCCTATAGTTTCAATCCATTCCTCCTTGTCCTATTCTCTGGACGTTTTCACACTGGCCTTTTTGAGGACGCTAGCCGGCCTCTGTCCGGCCCCACTCCGGCTCCATTTCCGCGTAGTTCACACGCGCGCGGCGGCAACCCCCTCCCCTTCCGGTGCCATCCCTGCGTCCGTCCGGCTTTTCGCTCCGTGTGTTCAAACGCACGGAGCCCTAAGTCCGGCGTCACTCCGGGTGGCAAAAGGCTAACTCCGGCTAACTCCGGCTTCAGGTAATTCCGGCTGTCCAACCGGAATTAGCCTTTCGGCAGCAGAGCCATTCCGGAATCGGCGGCATGACCCGTTCCGGAATGGCTCCACCTGGCTTTAGGAGGACAGTATGAAAACGTCCTCTGTAGCAGCAGAAAACAAGTTTACTTCATCCTCAATGTGACACCCCTTCAAATATTTAAACAGAGCTATCATATCACCTCTTAACCTTCTCTTCTCCAGGTTAGGGTTAGAGTTAAGGTTAGGGTTAGGGTTAACCCAGCTCCCTAAGCCATTCCTCATAACGCATGACTTCCAGACCTTTCACTATTTTGGTTGCCCTCCTCTGGACATGCTCCAACTTGTCAACATCCTTCTTGAATTGTGGTGCCCAGAAATAGACTCAGTATTCCAAGTAAGGTGTGATCAAAGAAAGAGACAGATTTTCTTGTGTGGAAATTAAAACATTATCTTAACTAAAGGGACTTTTCCCAGATCAAGGTGAAATGAGAGGATTATTCCTTCTCACCTACATAGGGTGATGAGACAAGGAACCTTGAATCTAGCCTTCTTGTTTCTAGCAGAAGGTGGATGCAGAGCAGAGGGTGAGCCCTGGCACTTCAACAACTGGGAGGGTAGGAGGAAGCTAAATGCATAGATCCATCTGGAGAGTGCTCACAAGTTGCAGCAACAAATCAAAATGGAAAATGGTATAGGACACCATATCAGTTAGCATTTATAAATGATACATTTCAGCCAAAATGTTGGCATGGATGTGGAGCTAAGGGAATATATATACATATGTGGTGGGAATGCCCATTTGTTCAAGAATTTTAGATAGAAGTTAATGAACAGTTAAATACAATAATAGGGATAGAGATACAATGAACATTGTTTTAACTCTTAATTTAGGAAAATTAGGATTGAAAGTAGTCAAAGATATGTAATAAAACAAATTCTGAAAGCTGCTCAAGCAATTACTGCTTTTGGATGGAAAAAGAAATAGAATTGGAATAAGTTTCATTTGTTTAAATATATAAAGAATATATATTACTTGATTTTCTTAGGGAAAGAAGACTTAAATATATTGGGGAAAGCAATAAAGAATCATGGAGTGATAAATGGGAAATTGTGATTAAGAAAGTAGAGGGTAAAATGGAGTATGAACAAGTAAAAAAATATAATTAATGATATTTTCCATATCTCTGAAAATGATTGTTAAATTTTGTTAATCAAATGATTGTTAATTCAAATGAAATGTATTTTCTCCTAATGCTGTTTGTGGAAGGGGGGAGAGGGGAGAAAAGCATATTATGAATTATGGATTGAATAATTTGTACTGCGTTAATAAAAAAAAATTTAAAGTTTCTTTTTTAAAAAAGTAAGGGTTGCAAATTGCAGCATGATGCTGCTCAACCAGTTGAGCTGGACATTTACACATACCCCTTTCCTCTTGTTCAGAGCCCAGCAAAACTAGAGAATTTGCAACCTTGTCTCCCATCTGGCCTGAAGATCTGGCAGTTCCAGTTGATGGTAGAGGAAACCATCCTGGACAGAGAGACTATACACACATTGGAAACTCCTTTCCGTCCTCCGTAACACTGGACATAATTTGGGACTGAGAAAGGAGTGATAGCCCAGCGTAGCAATGCAACTGCTCTCCTCACTTTGAGAGAGAGTTCCCTCCTTGTCAATTCCACTGATGGCCAGGCCTTTGAAAATGCCACACTGTCAAAATTTCCCTCCCACAGGGGAGACTTTGCTTTTTCCGACTGAGAACTAGAACGACGCAAGATGACTTTTAAGCAAAGATTTAGATGGAGTTAGACAAAATCGACAAAGATTTTCTGTCGCTGGGAAAGCAAAAAATGAGACAAGGTTTCATGGGACGTGTTTTTCAATCCACTCTTCTCCCAATTAGATGAAGTGTTTCTTTTCTTGATGACATTTCCCACTCTCTCCTGTACCTGTAGCAGGTATTTGAATGTGATGGGATGCAGTTCTGGATAGCTAGGCTACCAGAATTTTTCAAGAATCTCTTACCGTGAAGACACGGGTATCACAATGTATGCTTTTTGCTTCAGAGCTTGGAAAATTTACTTCTTTTTTTTTTTTGGACAACAACCCCTCAAATCTCTCAACCAACAGGGACCATGAGAGGGGGGTTCTGTAGTCCAAAAGTAATTTCCCTATTGTTTTTTGTGGGTTTTTCGGGCTGTGTGGCCATGTTCTAGAAGAGTTTCTTCTTCTTCTTCTTTTTTTTTAAAATAATTTTATTGATTAAAAACAAAACAAAAATACGTACAGACTCTGACAAAAATAAAAATAAAAAAGAGAAAACAAGAAAAGTAATACAATAAGACATTACAAGAATATTACATACAACATACAACAACAAACCACAAACATACATTAACATTTAAAAACACCTCCTAAACTTGACATACCTTGCAATTTAGCCCGATTTACTATTCCTTCTCTTAAACCTACCTTTAACAGAGTTTCTTTCTGACGTTTCGCCAGCATCTGTGGCTGGCATCTTCAGAGAAATTTCCCTGTTCTCTGATCTTGCATTGTGACCATACAGGCTGGCTGGAAATTCTGGGAGCTGTAATCTAAAAAGTAACTTTTCCATGCTCTGACTTTGCATTATGGTCATGCATGCTGGTTGGAATATTCTGGAAGTTGTAGTCCAAAAAAATACCTTTCCTAGTCTCTGATCTTGTGTTACGATCATGCAGACTGGTTGGGTTTTTGGGGGAAGCTGTAGTCTATAAGGTCACTTTTCCAAGAACCCACACGCTCCCTCCACTGACCCACCCGCATACATAGATTGAGCAAGCTATAATGATCAGGGGTGGGTTGGGGGGAAGGAATGTATATGCTCCGTTCACTGAAGGGAAGACAAATATGACACAGTACTGATTGTGTGGGAAGAAGATTGGATGAGAGGAAGAGTAAAAATAATAAAGACAATGGCAACACTTGGGTGAGATGGGAGGAGAGAGGGATAGCCCAATCTAACCTCTCATTACTGCTCTCATGGCTGAAATAATAATAATAATAATAATAATAATAATAATAATAATAATAATAGGAATATAATTCTGTAGAAAAACATTGTGATATACCCCAGGGTTGCTGGACCCAATTAGTCCTGCCCAGCAAACTCTCCTCCCCTCCTTGTCCCACATTGACATCGCTACGGAGCACAGTCCACATGCACAAGTGAATATTTGGATTTTCTTCCCAAATGTGAAATAAATCCTTACTCCACCCTTCCTGATTAAAACCTCGAGGCACTGAAAAGTCCTGGATTCAGTCTGAACCATCCTATACATCCATCCTGTACAGCTCACTGTGAAAATGAGGTTGTTGTTGCTCTGTGCCTTCGAGTCATTTTTGACTTATGGTGATTTGTTCAGAGGAGGTTTGCCCTTGCCTTCCCCTGAGGCTGAGAGCATGTGACTTTGCCCAAGTTCACCCAGTGGGTTTCATGGCAGAGCGGAGCGTTGAACCCTGCTCTCCAGAGTCCTCATCCAACACACAAACCACTATGCCACGCTGCATACACTTTGGTAAAATATGTTTATCAATCTATATTTTACAAGAAAATATGTTCAGAAACACATACTTGGCTACAGACAGGGGTTGTGCTACTGCTGAATAGAGGGCAAACAATTGTGTATTTGCCAATACACCTGCGTATTGTCTGATTGTACAATGGGGAATGCCCAGTGGCTATTTCTGCAATCCCAGTGAATCAAGCAGTACACAGGTGGCATTGACAAACAGTGATATCCACCCAAGAATGCACAACTGCACGGCTCAAATATTGTTGGTTAGCCCCAACTAGAGTGGACTCTTGGAATCAACTGAGGGATTGGTTGTTGAATCAACATATAGGTAAATGCAATTGATTTGATATCAGTTGGGGTTTAGGCCCAGGTGAAATAGTTACATTTGTGCAAGTCCACATATGCAGCCATGAACTGATTATGTCTATTGTACAATGGCCAGAAACATACAGCTGTCTATGTAAGCAAACTCACATAGATGTACGACATCTCACACAATTGTATGACACAGGATTCCCACCCGACTGTGGACCTAAGCTGTATAAGAAAACATAAGGAGGGCGCTAGCTTGTTTTCTGCTGCTCCAGAGAATAGGGCTCGGAACAACGGATGCAAGCTGCAGGAAAAGAGATTCCAGATCAACATTAGGAGGAACTTCCTGACAATGAGAGCTGTTCAACAGTGGAACACACTCCTTCCTCGGAGATTTTGGTGGAGTCTCCTTCTTTGGAGGTCTTTAAACAGAGGCTGGATGCATCTGTTGGGGATGGTTTGATTTTGAGTTCCTGCATGGCAGGGGGTTGGACTGGATGACCCTTGTGGTCTCTTCCAACTCTATGATTCTAGGATTCTATAACACAGGGGTCGGCAACCTATGGCCCGTGGGCTGGGTGTGGCCTGCAGAGGCCTTCGAACTGGCCCCTGCTTGGTCCTGCCGCCGCCGCCGCCTTTCGTGGCTGCGGGGGTCCTCCGGGGCGCCATTTTGGAATCCAGATCAGGTCTATAAGGGAACAGATATGGAGAGACTTGGTGTAGGTTGCAGCTAGAGACTGTGTCCGGACTGCAGAAATAATCCACTTTGACACCACTTTAACTGCCATGGCTCAATGCTGTGGAATTCTGGGATTTGTAGTATGTCGTGTCACCAGAGCAGAGCTCTGCAGTGCAGATACAGTGTAAATCTTCTCTCTGAGCAAAACCACCTTGGCTTCTACAGCGGTTTCCTGTGTGATTTGCTGCCAAACACTCTCAGCATCCTTGAATCTTTTGAATTCATTTCAGGTTGGCAGCTCAAAACTAATCTAGTGGAACTGATGGGAGCCTGTCACTACATCTCTGATCTCTTGCAAAATTTGGGAACTATCAGCAGCAGTAGGTCCTGATTCACACGGGAATATCCTGGGAAGTGTGGAGGCAGGAGATCTTCCATTATGTGATTTTTCACAATTAAAAGTCCCCCAGTTTACACAATGGCAGATGATACTCACTGGGACTTGTGGGACAGACGGCAAAGTCACCAGGAAGGATCCAAATGTAAGGACTGGATAGTGAATAAATAAGATGTGGCAATTGTCACTAGCTGTTACCATTTCTTCCATGTCCTGGCTAGTGGTTTTCAGGATTATCTGGTTGACCACTCTTGGCAGCAGAGTATTGTGAACTAGGCAAAACCTGGTTCATTCAGCAAGACCATTCTTAGACAGCAATGTCATAGTAGTGGGCACTGGCGCTGGAGTCTGGCAACACTTGGAGGTTTAGCAATTATACAGATGTTCTTGTATTTTGAAGTGGGGAGTCAGTGTGGTGTTGTGGTCTGAGTGTTGGACTAGGATTCTGGTGACCAGGGTTCGAATATCCACTCAACCATGTAAACCTACTGGGTGACCTTCAGCAAATCAGACACTCTCAGTCCCAGAGGCAAACCCACTCTGAATAAATCTTGCCAAGAAAACTCCACGATAGGTTCATTTTAGGGTAAGCGTAAGTCAAAATAACATGGGACAAAGAATACTTAATCTAGCCTATTTGCATCTAACCTGAAGGAAGATGCAGAGGAGGGTGAAGGGTAAGCCCTGGCATAATGACTGGAAGGGAAGAAAGAACCTAACTAAATACATAGACCCATAGTCTTTGCAAGTTGCAGCAACAAATGAATTAAATCTTGCAATTTATAACAAGTTGCTTCTCTGGAGATTTGCACAGACACCTTTTTTCTTACCTGGATCTGAGCCCATCAAAAGTGGAATAATTGTACCTTTATGTCCTGCCTCGGGATAATCTATGGAAATAGGAGAGTCGGGGCCAAGACCTTAGAATTGGCAGCCCTAAACTAGTTACAAGCAGTTCTCTTACTCCTAATTTCTTTTGGGGTACCATGGGTGCAGTCACATTACATGTCAAAAGTAATGTGACAAGCAAGAGCAAAGTTCCATCCCTGATGTAACAAGTAATAGTCAAGAGAGGATTTCCCCCCTCTCCCTCTTAAAACTAGAAATGAGTGAAAGCCATTTCTGCTTTTGGGGAAGGGGATCCTTCCTCCATTTAAAATAGCTCAAGGGAGCCAAAAAGATGGCATACAGTTAGGTCAGGAGGAATCTTTTAAAGTCAAGAAGCAGGAGAAATGGCGATGTAGGCAGAACCCTCTGAAGTCCTCAGGGAGATAGTGGACCTTGGATGTCTCAAGCAACCCTGCCCAGCTGTAAGACAAGAAGGCTTGTTTTCTGCTGCTCCAGAGAACAGGACCCAGAACAATGGATGCAAGTACAGGAAAAGAGATTCCACCTGAACATTAGGAGGAACTTCCTGACAGTAAGGGCTGTTCGACAGTGGAACACACTCCCTCGGAGTCTCCTTCTTTGGAGGCTTTTAAACAGAAGCTGGATGGCCATCTGTTGGGGGTGCTTTGGTTGTGAGTGCCTGCATGCCAGGGGGTGGACTGGATGGTCCTTGTGGTCTCTTCCAATTGTAGGATTCTATGATTCTAAAGCCTTTTGAGAGCTGATCCTTTTGTGTGTGAGTCAATACATTTTACTGCATAGTTGCTAAGCAATCCCTGGTGCTTCTTTCCTTCTTTCCCCTCTGCTCTCGAACCCTTCTCTCTTCGGGCACTTCTTTCTGGGAGCAGTTGTGATACCTGTTGCCACATCTCTTTGGGGGAAAAACCATGCCATCCCCAACTGTCACCAGGGTTCAAGGGTTCCTGGATCATCTCTCTCTGCGTCTCTGCCTTCCTCCTGGACAACCAGCCAGGAGGGCTGCTCTGCCCGCAGTTCACATCCAACCTGCCAGGGTCTTTGCTCTGCCTGCAGTTCACTCTGAGCAGAGCTGGTTTAATGAGGCGCTCAAATCACTCTGACAGCGGCAGGCTGGGAAGCAGCAGCTAGCCGGCCCATCCATCAACCAAGGGAGACATATATTTGGAGGGGACCCGGGCAGGGCTGGCATGAGTTCATGCTACCCTTCATCACAATGGCAGGGGGATTTATGGGCTGTGCTCCTATCCAGAAACCAGCTGCATTTTGCTCTGGAGAAGAAATGGGAAGGTTGCCTCCTTGACCCATATGTCCAGAACTCATATCCTGGCAGGGCAGTGGGGCAATGAATTGGGAAGATCTTGATCTTTCACTGATCCCCACTTCAGCTACAGGACAAAATTACTTGTTTGGAATACAGATCCCAGAATCCCCCAGCCAACATGGCCCATGGATTGCCTGCATGCATGTATGCTCTTCCTCATTAACATTTTTTTGCCATATTACCCACACCCCTATGGTGGTTTCATTTGTAAAGTGTTAGAAGGTGTGCACACCTTCTATCACTTTACAAATGAAACCACCATAGGAGTGTGGGCAATATGGCAAAACATGTTAATGAGGAAGAGCATACAAGCTGGGAGAGGATGCAGCAGTTTGCTTTTGCCTGATCATACTGGGAAAGGCAAAAATCCTCCCCCTCCTCTCCCCACATAGAGTTAATTTAGAGCAAACTCTTTGAGCACTTTGAAACCAGTATAGAGCAACTGAAGTAAGGTGAGGATAAAGGGGGAAACCAGGAGGAGGAGAGAGAAACCGGGACATTTTAAAAGGAGCTTTAAAAGTTTGATGGCAGAGGATTAATTAGGACTGCCTCTGCAAAGCTAGGACATTGGAGCTGTAGTTGGAAGGCATAGGAGCTGTAGTTCAGGAAAAAGAAGGGTGCTGGGTATGTTTAGCCTGGAGAAGAGAAAGTTAAGAGTGATATGTGTCAGCTTGTCCTGCAGACTCTACTGGGTGTCTAAGAGCATCACTGCAACACCCATCATCCACACACTGACAATATGGTAGCCCTGTTTAAATATTTGAAGGGATGTCATACTGAAGATGAAGTAAGTTTGTTTTCTTCAGCCCCAGAAAATAGGACTCAGAGCAATGGGTTCAAACTACAGGAAAAGAGATTCCTCCTAAACATTAGAAGAGCCTTCTGACAGTAAGCACTGGTCGACAGTGGAATACACTCCCTTGTGCTGGAGTCTCCTTCTTTGGAGGTTTTGAAACAAATGCTGGAAGGCCATTTGTTGGGGGGTGCATTGTCTGTGTCTTCCAGCATAGTAGGGAGTTGGATTGGATGGCCCTTGAAGTCTCTTCCAACTCTATGGACATTATCACACGGGGAGTTGCGGGGAGAAAGTGGAAATAAACGGGACAAGCGGAAGACTTTAAATTACGGGATTTGTCCCGTTCCGCCTCGTCTGATAACTAAGTTTGAATTTAAAAGGGGGTTAATTCAAACAAAAACCTGATCTTTTCAAATCCTCAAAAATCCCGAAAATGAAAAGATCAGGTTTTCGTTCGAATTAACTCCCTTTTAAATTCGAATTTAGTTATCAGATGCGGCGGAACGGGACAAATCCCGTAAATTAAAGACTTCCGCTCGTGCCCGTTTATTTCCACTTTCTCCCTGCAACTCCCCGTGTGATAACGTCCTATGTAAGGTACTGCACTTGGCAGGAAAAAAAATGAAAGGCACAGATATAGGATAGGGGACACAACAGTACATGAGAAAGGGATCTAGGAGTCCTAATAGACAACAAGTTGAACATGGGTCAGCAATGTAATGTGGCAGCTAAAAAAGCCAAAGCAATTCTGGGCTGCATCAATAGAAGCTGAGTGCTTCGACTGAGGGAAGCAATAGTACCATTCTATTCTGCTTTGGTCAGGCCTTACCTGGAATATTGTATTCAGTTCTGGGGACCACAGTTCAGGAAGGATGTAGAGAAGCATGAGTGTGTCCAGAGGAGGGTGACCAAAATGGTGAAAGTTCTGGAAACCACACCCTATGCGGAGCGAGTTAGGGGACTGGCTATATTTAGCCTGGAGAAGAGAAGGTTAAGAGGTGATATGATAGCCCTGTTTAAATATTTGAAGGAATATCATACTGAGGATAGAGCAAACTTGTTTGCTGCAACTGCAGAGAATAGGACCAGGAGCAATGGATTCAAACTACAAGAAAAGAGATTCCCTCTTAATATTAGGAACGTCCTGATAGTAAGAGCTATTTGACAGTCGAATATGCTGCCTCAGAGTGTGGCAGACTCCTTCTTTGGAGGTTTCTAAACAGAGGCTGGATAGCTATCTGTAGGGAGTGTTTCGATTGTGCCTTCCTGCATGGCAGAATGGGGTTGGACTGGATGGCCCTCGGGGGTCTCTTCCAACTCCAAAAAGACAAGACACTACCATGGTGGGAGACCTAGAAACATCCACTCCCCCAAAGGATAGAGTTGCCATGTACTCTTGGCTTGAGCTGCTCCTGTGTGTTTGCTCCCCTTATGGAAGGATTCATGACTTACCTCCAACCTTTCCCTCTTCTTTTGCATTTAGGCAGACGCCAGCCTCACCCATCTCATCTCCACTGACAGCTCTGGAATCTCAGGAGAGACTTTGGCTCTTGGCCTGCATCTGTCTTGAAGAGAGACAAAGGCCCACAGATCTCTCCAGGCGGTCCTTTGAACTCAGGTGAGGAGTGGGTGCCTGGGTGCCCCCCTTCTCTCTCCTGAGAGCTGGAGGCCTGCCCAGTCCATGGAGCCCCCACTCTATTTCTTGGACCGGAGCATCAGCTCTTCTGAAAGAGGCCTTGGTTTGTCTAGCAAAGGTAAACCTGAGCAGTGACCATGAAATGACCCGGGCCCCTGTGGCACAGCTGCCAAAGATGGAGGAAGGGACCGATGCAGAATCAAGTCTGAAGGTGACTGGGATCGGAGCAAGCAGGGGACATGGAGCTTGGGCACTGTATTTTTTTTATGTATACATTTCTATAGAAAAACGATGTGTGCCCTTTGGAATTCCACTCTTATCAGACCTTCCCTGATTTGATGGAGGAAAAGAGATACATTTTTCCCCTCTGCGTGTACTGAACAAGAGACCCATAGTTTGATGGCCAAGAAGCCTAATGAGAGAGCCCCCCCCTTTTCCCTTCACTTTGTCAGGCATGTGACATGCCCCAGGTGATGTTTGAACTCTTTAACTATAATATATATATATATATATATATGTATATATATATATATATATATATATATATATGGGAAAAATAATTATCTGGTAGGGAGGCCAGTTCTAATCTGTCACGCAGCACCAGTTTCCCAGAAATGCATCCCTGGCTCCTTCCTTTCAACTACTTGTTATCAGTAGGGAAAAGATAAATACTGACCCTCTGACTTGCTTCCCTTTCCCTAGTTTATGTCTATAGTGCCAGGATGTCCTCCTGCCCAGCCTTAACTCAACAGAGTAGGTCTAGTTGCCACTGGCTATCAAAAGCCATCACTAACCTTTGAACTAGGCAGCTCCTCTCCATCAATGCCCATTGAAGAAACAGCCTTAGCTACCAAAGGACTCGAGAAAAGTTATCTCACTGAGTTAGGGGTAGACATCATGTGGGATGTGGGCCACATTAACACCCCATTTTTGTGATCCTATACCAAACGCAGCCTGATGGCAAGCAGGTGAAAGAAGGGATGGATACCCACAATGGATGGGTGCTGAGAGAGGACCCTGTAGCACCATTCTGACATTTAAATCTTTAAATTTTTAAAGAGAGAGAGAGAGAGAGAGAGAGAGAGAGAAAAACAGATTCTTTCATTATTTGTTAATGCAAGACTCTTGCCAGGCATACTTCAGTTAACAAAACTCCTGGCAACAAAGCCCCTTTTGTTATGTCATTTTACTCCTGTCCCAGCTCCTGTTTTTCATCTTTGTCCTCTGTCTTGCTGAAAGATTTTTAGCAGCATTTGATTGTATGCCTTTACCATGATTTAATGGACGTTATCACACGCGGGTCTCAAAGCGGCAAGAAAGCGGTATGGAATCAATCCAGAACTATACCGGTATAGACCCCACAAGACAGAAATGGCTATCAGACGCAACTAGCATCATTGCACAATTAACGAAACTGCAATAGATGCGCTCCTGGGAACCGTATCTGCCGTTCGTTCACACACAAGTGAGAAGATCCCTTCCAGAACCCAGCAAGGATGTTCTTGCTGCCCGATCAAAACAGGAAGTACACGTCATAAGATGCTTCCTCACAGATCCATGGGAAATAGCGCGGGGAACCATGGGTCATGTTGAGTAAATGCTCCACGATACGTGTCTCGTGATCAGACATACGGTGAAAGCGGTATTATTGCAGTATCATTCTGGTCGCGCAATTGTAATTCCCCAAGAAACCGGCATTCAAAAGAACGGGGATGATGCCGCATTGGGATGGGATTGGGATGGGGTTCTGTGCGACATCGTGTGAACACACGGGGGGAAACCCGCAATAGGACGGGATTGGGTGTGGATTCTTTCTGCTTTAGGCCCCGTGTGATAACGTCCAATGTTTTGAATTGATTGTATCTGTAAAGGGCCATGTAAAATGATGATGATGATGATGATGATGATGATGATGATGATGATGATGATTTGCATTGAAACAGCATTGGTGAAGCTCAGGGCTCGCCTACACTGGCCAGACTACTCCAAGCTGCTCCTGCAGTATTCTGGCTCCGGAGCTGCCCCAGATTACCCCTGCTACCTCCATATTCAGTAGTAACACTGGACAGTTGCCTATACATGCATCCTGCTTGCTGCCTGGCAGTGTTGTCACTGGCACAAGTCACTCCCTCTGAGGTTAGAAATAAAGCACCCATTGTCCATCAAATGGCTGAACACCTCATTGTGATCTCAGAGGGATCGACTTGTACTGACACAGTGGGATGTATGTGTAAACAGCTGCCTGGTATCACTACAGAGTACTCCAGATTTCCCTGCAAAATCCAGAGGAAAAGTTGACTTAAAAAAACAACAACAGTTGTTGTTGTTATTGTTGTTGTTATATTTATAACCCACTCCCCCCCCCCAATTGGGATTCAAAGCAGCTAACAGTCTAAAAACAGTAGAATTAAAAACTTACAAAAATGACAGTTAAAAAGGAATTAAACTACTACAGTTTAAAGGAAGGATGGGGTGGATTCAGTGCAGAACTCATCTCATGTCATGAAGACAATCTGCATTTGGATCAGGGATTTGCCCCTGCATGATAGAGACAGGTGAAGTGAGGATAGGGAAGGAACTGGTTTAATTAGCTCGTGTAGACATGCTCACAGACTTTCAGGCTTCAGGAATGCGTCTGCAATAAACACTACAATAAAAGTGTGGGCTGGGAAGGAATGCTCTACCAAGCCTTAGGAGATTATTGTATTATACATAGTGTGACTTTTCCCAGATGGGATACAGTTATGTTTTGGAATAATAGCTGGTTTTATCATATCTAAATTATCACCGCTGCTGCCAGACAGCTGCAACCTGTGTGCGGCCCAGGTCTCAGCTGCACTTATCGAGCCGCTTTTCAAAAAATTGCAAGCTCCCGTTTTTGAAAAGTGGCTAGATAAGTGCAGCTGGGACGTGGGCTGCACGTGGGTTGCAGTCGACCAGTGGCAGCAGCAGTGATTTGAATGTGATAATACCAGCTATTAATCCGAAATGCAACTGTATCCCGTCAGGGATAAGTCACATTATTTGTAATGCGATAATCTCCATACTGTAGCAGTGTGTGCTTGCTAACAAAAGGCAAGTTGAACAGCAGCTGCTTCCAGTCACTGACTGAGCATGTATGAGCAGCAAAATAGAGAGAAAAGAGGAAGCAGTTGCATTTGCCTCACCAGCTGCTCCAACATGTTAAAGAAACATAGGGCCTTTACAGACTGCCAGAAATAGTGCACATTAAATTGAGGCACTGCCCTGGCTCAGTGCTAGGGAATCATGGGAACTGTATTTTATTGTGGCACCAGAGCTCTCTGACAGAGAAGGCTCAATGTCCCAGAAAAAAATACAATTCCCATGACTCCCTAGCACTGAGCCAGGGCAGTGCCTCAATTTAATGTGCACTATTTCTGGCAGTCTGCAAAGGCCTATAGATGACTGTTTTATCATCAAAGTAGCAATTGTAAGAAAAGTGGAGGCTGGTGAAAGAAAATGTCATCCTTGGAAAAAGTCATCCTGTTCCATTTCTCATGTGCATGTTGTTGTTGTTGTTAATTGCCTTCAAGTCAACCCCGACTCATTGCAACCTTGTGGATGAGAGATCTCCAAGGTCTCCTGTTCTCCACTGCTCTGTTTTGGTCCTGTAAATTCATACCCCTGAATAGAGTCTACCCATCTAGCATGTGGTCTTTCTCTCTTTTTACTCCCCCCGCCCCCCAATGATTCATGCCTTCTCATGGTGTGTTCAAAGTACAATAGCCTCAGTTTGCTCAACTTGGCTTCCAGGGAAATTTCTGGCTTGATCTGTTCAAAGACCCATTTGTTTTTTCTTTTGACTGTCCACGATATCCTCTTTTTCAGCGCCACATCTCAAATGAGTTGACTTTCCTTTTTTCTGCTTTCTTCACTATCCAGCTCTCACATCCATGCATGGTGATGGGGAGTACAGTGGACTGGGTGATCCTGACTTTAATGTTCAGTTGTATATCTTTACGCTTTAGGATCTTTTCCAGTTCTTTCATAGCTGCCCTTCCCATTCCTAATACATTATTGCACTACCTTTAAAAAACATTAAAAAGAGACTCGCACTACCTTTAAAACACATTAAAAAGAGACTTACCTCATCCAAATTGAAGTAAAATTCGTGCTGCACCCAGATGCTATCACATGGATTTTCCCTGAAAAACCACCATTGAAATGCAGCCCGAATTCAGCTCAGCTGACTTAACTCGCTTCGGGGGCCATTAAGTCAGCCGGGCTGAATTCAGGCTGCATTCTAATGGTGTTTTTTCGAGTAAAATCCATGTGATAGCATCTGGATGCAGCCCGAATTTTACATCAATTCATTTTAAAGTCTCTCTTTAATGAGTTTTAAAGGTAGTGTGACAATCTCTCTAGTCTTCTGATTTCTGATTGCATGTTGTTAGTTTAGGATAAAAATGTTTGTTGAGACATGTTGAACTGCTCTTCTTTTTTGTGGTATAGGAACCTAGCTCTTTTCTTTGTATGTTATTTCTGCCTCTGGTACAAAATGTTCTGTCAAAGATTTAAATCCCAGCAACATGTCTACTTCATATATTTCTCCATCCCTATTGGATACTGCTCAAGGCATTGATGAAAGGCCTTGAATTCTCTGCTAAAAGCACCATGTTTTGTAACCTGAGCCTTATAAGTAGATAGAATTATGTAAATTGGGCAAAATTGACTGAAAGGCTCTTAATCTGCATGGCTCACATGATTTGCAGAGTGGCACAATTTGCAAGGATGGGCTTTTTTGCATAGTATATGGGTATGAGAGAGGGAGGGAAGGAGGGCGGATAAGCTTTTGTGTATGTGCATGTATATTTGAAAGCAGAATTTGGTCTTTTGAGATCAGTTCATTCTATGAGGGTCTATATGGGGTGGAGGAAGGGGTGAGTCTATCATAAAAACAGAGCTGGGCAAGACAGCACAGAACATTAGTGTAGCCTTGGACTACAAATCCCATTCTCATTTGGGTGATAACTCCCATCAGCCCCACGCAGCACAGATGGAGGAGGTCCCTGCTGGAAAAAAAAATATCAGGCAGATTCTTGGAAGGGAAGATTGTTTCCCAATTTGGAAACATATAGCAATGAACAAACATATAGCAATGAGCAGAATCAGGGATGGCAGAAGAGACCCTTAGAGAGACGGGCTGCCTTGATGATCCTTCTGCTCAAACACTCCAGTTAATCCCCTCTGTTCTCTCTCTGCAAGGAAATAAACAGCTTTATCTAAGATCAACAGGCTGGCTGGACGGCACTGAGCTTCCTCTCATCACCCTCTTGACATTCTCCTCTTCTTTCCCCTTTAAAAATACTGGCATTCCAAAGATTCTGTGCCATATGCCCAAAGCCAGAAGGCAGGCAAAGCCAAGGGCCAACCTGAGAGCAGGCAGGCATCTAAGAAGGTCAGTGTTTGAACATAATAAAGTATAAATTCTTCACTCATGATGCAGAAGTCCTTGACTGAGAGCTTAAATTGGGGCTCTTTTGCATGTGGAATTATGCCTTAGATGTGTACGGCAACACTTGCATTGTGAAACTGAAGACACAAGTGAATGTGGAACCAAATGGACAACCAAAAATATAACAGAACATGCAACCAGGCATGCAAATAAATGCAAAATCTAAGGCTCAAATTAACATGCATCTTCATGCACAATGGCACTCCATGTTCAACTCTACTTCTGCAACCTTGAACTGAATGTTGAAAATGGTCAACCACTTCCATAGGGGAACCTATCCATGTATAACACATTCTGACCTCAAATCAACATCTTTTCAATGTAGCATAAATATCCACATGTGGATCTACACTCTGCGGAGCCATATCCCCATCCCAACTTACTGAAAACCCCCAGAAACTGCCCCGCACAGCCATTCCATGTTTCATGGCAAGCAGGCAGGGTTGGAGAAGCATCTGCCTATGTCTCTGTAGGCAGACACGCAATAATTACAGCAGCATTGAGACTCCTGGAGGACCCAGGCAGATCTCAGCACCGATTTTAGTGTAAAGACATTATGGGAGTTGGTATGAACCTCTGCAGTGCCTGCAGATATAAAAGACGTTTATGGATGCATATATCCCTAATATATCCCTAGACCATGAAAGACTATGGAATGCTCTTAAAGTTATGGGAGTGCCAGCACATCTGATAGTCCTGATGAAGAATCTGTACTCAGGACAAGAGGCTACTGTCAGAACAGAAGATGGAGAAACAGAATGGTACCCAATTGGCAAAGGAGTCAGACAAGGCTGCATCCTTTCACCTGATCTGCTCAACTTGTATGCAGAACATATTGTAAGAAAAGCAGGCTTGGACACAGAAGAAGGAGGAGTGAAAATAGGAGGAAGGAATATCAACAATCTAAGACAGGGGTAGGCAACCTAAGGCCCAGGGGCCGGATGTGGCCCCCCGAGGCCTTTGGACCGGACCCAGGCTGGTCCTGCCGCCACCGCCGCTGCCCCCACCGCCCACCGCCGCCCCCCATGATGATATTGATTATTGTTGTTATTACTTGTTCTTGTAAATCTCCACAGGAGTTTTGCCATGGCTTTTCTGGGGCTGAGAGAGTGTGCATGCATTTTTAAAATTTATTTATATATTTTTTAAGTTTTATTTATTTATTTATTTATTTATTTATTTATGGTGCTTTGGCCCCCCAATTGTCTGAGGGACAGCAACCCGGCCCCCGGCTCAAAAATATCAACAATCTAAGATATGCAGATGACACCATAATACTAGCAGAAACCCTTACAGACCTGAAACACCTATTGAAGAAAATCAAAGAAGAAAGTGCTAAAGCAGGCTTAATGTTGAATAAAAAGAAAACAAAAATAATGACCACCGAGGACCTTCACAAGTTCAACCTAGACAAGGAAGAAATAGAAATAGTGAAAGAATTCCCATACCTGGGATCAAACATTGATAGAAATGGGGACTGCAGTCAGGAAATCAGAAGATGACTAAGAATGGGGAGGGTGGCTATGAAAGAACTAGAAAAGATTCTAAAATGCAAAGATATACAACTCAGAACAAAAGTTAGAATCATACAAACCATCATATTCCCTATTACCATGTATGGATGTGAGAGCTGGACAGTTAAGAAAGTGCTGGAGAAGAGTGCTGAGGATCCCATGGATAGCCAAAAGGACAAACAAATGGGTCCTAGAGCACATCAAGCTGGAAAACTCCCTGGAAGCCAGGATGACCAAACTGAGGCTGTCGTACTTCAGACACATCATGAGAAGAGAAGACTCTTTGGAAAAAACAATAATGCTGGGAAAGGTGGAGGGAAGTAGGAAGAGAGGAAGGCTGCATGACAGATGGATGGACTCTATTAAGGAGGTCACTTTAGGTATTAAGGGGTTGCAGGATTTAAGCAGAGCAGTGGAAGACAGAGGGTCTTGGAGATGTCTCATCCATAGGGTTGCCATAAGTCGAGATATACTCGAGGGCAGTTAACAACAAAATCTCTAATAGAGTATTGATTCAATAGGATTATTATCCCTGCACCTATGTATAGGGATAGGTTTTTGGGGTGTATGTTGTACAGAGCTTGGGAAAAAAAATCCCTTTTGGACTACAGTTCCTAGAATCCTTCAGCCATTATGCCTAGTCTAAAAAAGCAACTTTTCTAAGTTTTTGTTAGGAGCTAGTGTTTAAAGGCCTGGCAAATATCACAGTGGTTAGAGGCCAAAATCCAGACTTTGTTACTCTCGGCTCACACATGCCTAGCAAATATTTTGATGTTCTTTTCTGGAAATGACATATTGCAGCAAAACCTCTACATGAGAACTCTACAAGTTTAAGTGTTTAAAATTGACAAAGAGGTGTTTAAAAGGTGGTTGATAGACCTGAAGACAAAAATCACAAGATAAATGGATATATAAAATAAAAGATGCCTGATGACAAATGAAAATACAAAGCTAGGTTAATAACAAAAGGATTTGTTCAACAAAGGTTTAAAAACATTGATAAAACAGTCTGAGGCTGAGAGCTTGTGACTAAAATAAGCTTTTAACAATAAGGAGGGGCTAGTAAGTGCAACATTTTGGTTTTGAGATTGCTTGTTTAAATGCTGATATGATGTGTTAACACAAAGAGATGACAGCTTTGGTTGTTTAGATTCAAGAGATTTAAAAAAAATGAAAAAAGTTGTCTAGAGAGATTTGATATCAACAAAAGTTTTGATTTTTGAGATTTTATTTTTGAGGTTACTAGTCTGCTGATAAAATGTGTTTAGTGAGTCAACATAAAAAAGATTAAGAAAGTGTGATTTACAAAGTACAGAGGTGGTGACAAGTTTAAAGTCAATAGGTTTTGTTTAAAATAAAGTTACAGAGAGTTTTAAATATCCAGATATAGAGAGGCTTTGTGAAAGGTTTGATGTTTATAGTTGACAATAATAGATTACACTTGTGTTGTTATAGGTGTTTTTTTTTTAAAAAAAATGTTTTAAGATAATAGATTAGACAACAATAAAACATTTGATAAGCTTTTTTTAGAGATAGAGGCTTGTGATTTAAAATAGCCACATTGTGATAGAGTGTTTTATAAATAGTTCATTTGCTTTAAAGTTATGTGATATGATGGTCAGTTTAAAGATTTGTTGTTTAAATATAGACAAGCTTAATAGTTTGATAGATTAAAAATAAGGATATATAGTTATAAGTGTTGATAGAGTTTTAAGTGCTGATAAAACAAAATATATAACATTAAATGAGATAAAATAGATTAAACAGTTGTTATAAGATTTACATTGTGATTTATCAGTTGTGATATATAGAGATTCACAGACATACATTTTTTATGACAAAAAGGTGTTAAAAATGTTAAAATATAGGTCAAGATACATTAGAGTTTTGTAACAAAATGCTAGAGAGAGCTGGTTTAAAAATAAAATTGTGTGTCTAGAGTTTAAAGCCAAGACACAACACTATAGATATATTAACAAAGGGTTTTAGAGATAAAACAACATTTAACAATTATTATAACAGGTTGAGTTGTTACTTTAGATATATAGAGTCAAACATTGTGCTTAGATGGTTTTAATAACAACAACAGCAATAATAGTGATCTCACACATCTATACATTTCAGGAGGGGATTGTTAGGATATGAATGGGATATATAGTCAAAGGTGAAATGTAAAGATGTGTGTGTGTGTGTAATTTTCCACTTGAGAACAGTTTCTAGACAAGGCACAAACAATATTTAGAGAAACAGGGTGAATCAACGCCAGGTGGCAACAGAGACATCAACAATGTACTTTCCCAGAGGTAAAACTAATGGAACCAGACTTTGTTATGGATAACAAAGAGATATCAAATATTAAACATCGTTAGGCTTGGGAAAGTTACTCACGTGGTGGATGATGGACAGCAAGAGGCTGGGTTAACATACATCATACAGACATTATCCAATTAACATAAAGTTAACACCTAGAAGGTGGAGTATGGGATGGGCTTAGAAAATCCTTTGTCTAAGAATTGTTTATTGTTCAAGATGTGAGCGTGTGTGGTTGGATGCAGTGATTTTAACTGCAACAAGTTGGATCTAATGCTTTTGGGATTGTTAAAGATGTAATCTTATATGGCTGAACTGGACAAGTTCATCACAATGGATTTTACTTAGTTATCTTATTTTTACTTTTTATATACATTAATAAAGCTATGCTTTTGGACTTTACAATGTGTCTTCTTGACTGAGGAAGACAGGATTGCCTGGAGAAGAGAAGCTGAGCCAGTTGATGGCAAATCTACACAGTGGCTGTGGATCACAGCAGCCAGCTTGTCCTGTAGACTCTGCTGGGTGCCAAAGGGCATACTACAACACTCATCATCCACACACCAACAGGCACAGTGTGGGACTGGGAAAGGTTTGGACCACCACTCCCACAAGTCCCATCCAGTGTGGCTTGTGATAGGACACTGTGGAAGTTGTAGTCTAAAAACACCTGGAAGGCCAAAGGTTCCTCCCCAACCCTGGCAAAGTTGTTCTCAGAGTTGATTTCCTCACTGGTTTATCAGACATTCTTTGAGGAGAGGACCAGCAAGGGCAAAGAAAGATCCCCTGAAGGATGTCAAGGGAATGGAGTACCAGCATCGTGATGGATACAAGCCCTTGTGGGGATGATGGCAACTGGGGCAGCATCTGCACTGCAGAAGTAGTACAGTTTGGTACTGCTTTAACTATCATGACTCAGTGCTATGGAATTCTAGGAGTTGTAGTTTTGTGAGATATTTCCCCCTCTCTGTCAGAGAGATCTGGTGCCACAACAAGCTACAAATCCAAGGATTCCATAGCATTGAGCCATGAAAGTTAAAGTGGTGTCAAACTGCATTATTTTTGCAGTGCAGGTAGAGCCTGGGACATATTTTGGACATATTTAATACATTTTGCCCACCGAATCTCATGGCTCAGGACTAGAATCTGGGTCCCTTTCATACCACATAATTGTTGTGCTGTGACTCCACTTGAGCTCCATGATGCCCAATGCTACTCCTGTGGGTGTGAGTAGCTCTGGGGTCAGAACCAGGCACCCAGCATCGATAGTTTGGCTGGGTGTCTCGTTCTGACCTTAGCAGCCGTACTCGGTGATGAATGGGGACTGCGTGGGAAGGTAGCCGCCCGTCATCACTGGGGAAAGAAAGCTAGGTAAGGGGTACATTTGGGGGAATTCTAGGGCAGAATACTCTGAGGGCAGCCCAGAATATTTTGGCAAGTGTAGACCAGCCCAAAGACACCAATTGGATTCTGGTTATTGACTCCCAAGTATCTTGAACTGGGGATAAGGAAGTCCTAGTAGTTTCAGGACAATACCACACTATACTGTTATAATGCTATTGTTTCACTATGAATGCCTCCTGTAGCATTCTGGGATTTGTAGTTTAGTGACCATAATAGCTCTCTGACTGAAAATCCCTGCAAATCCCAGGATTCCACCTGAGGCAGCCATAGCTATCAAAGTGGAGATGTCATATCCAGAAGTGTATGGATCTGTCATGATGAAGAATATGAGGGTGTGGATACATGATATGGTGAAATAGAAATAATTTGACATGGTGAAATAGCGCAAAAGGGAAGTGCAAAGGGAGGGGGGCAAAGAATGGAGGGGAATTATGCTTGGGAACCAAACAGATAATAGGGGAATTGTAGTTTCATGACTTGTTTATTTCCTGAGGTAGAACTTTGACCACATCATCTTTCCTGGGACAAATGTTATGATAAAGGGGAAGGGGAAGGGAGGAAGCTTCAAAGGATCTTTTGATCTGGTTCAAAGGGGGGCTGGAAAGGGAATCCTTAAAGGTTGGATGGTTTTGAGGACAATTCAGATTTGACACTACCAAGTCTGTGGCGAACTTCTGTCATGGAAATCCAAAATAAAGCTGTAGTAATTTCCCACTATCATGCTGTCTTGGTTCTTGCGTTCTGGTCCCGCTAAACATGACAAATAATAGCAATATCACAGTGTAGTGCAGTACTGTCCTCAGTGATAAACACTTCCAAATGAATGTTTAGGATAGTAGATTAACAGCCTGGCCCTAGATGTTCGTATGTGGGTTCAATTGCACTGAATGCCATGGGACTTAATCCCAAGTAAGCAGGCACAGGAATTGTTACATACTGTGACAGGAGAAGATTTTGTGTCCTCCAGCATTCCCTATAATTCTCAAAGGGATTAATGTCACTTCCCTCTCTTTGCCATGTTCCTCTTTCTCAAATATTTCCTTTTTTCTTTCTTTTTTCTTTACAGGGCCCCTGGCTGGCACCATCTGCCCACACCCCAAATCCCAATGCCCTGGTCGTTCCAGTACAGACAACTGCCCAGCTGGTACAGGACAAAAGCTTCCAGGATGGCTAGTGAGTTCCAAGGTGCACATAATCCTACCATGAATTAGCTGACCATCTGCTTAATAGCTGCCACAGCTGCTCCTCACCAGCTGGGACCCTACAGTTGGCACAATGTTTGACAAGGTTTCTTCTTGCCCCTGGCACCTGGCCATTGCCCTTTCTGTTGCTCCCCTTGGGCTCCCTGCTTGGTGTTACCCTCAAAGAAAGAAAAAAGTTGTTTTGGCCTTCCTTAAGACTGGATTGAACCACCAAGGTATTAGGACAAAGATGTGGTTGAAAATGGCAAGAGACATCACAAGGCACAGATCTCTTTCTTCCACACTTGATTCTTCTAATATTTACTTCTGCTACTTCTAAGATTGATTTGGAACTCAAGGATGTTACTCTTTTTTTTTTATCCCAGCTCCTAGAGTTCCCCAACCAGTATAGCCCAGTGGCTAGGGGATTCTGGGAGCCGTAGTTCCCCCAAAAAAGGAGGAGGAAGAAGAAGAAGAAGAGGAGGAGGAGGAAGAAGAAGAAGAGTCTAGCATCCTGTTGGTGTTTTACATACATGTAAATTACCTCATGCATGTGGGTGTACTTTTTTGGCCATTGTGTATGGCCAGTTCACAATTTGAGAAAGAGAGTTCTGCTTTGTAACTATTTTTGTAACCTTTATATGCAATGCTGCACTTTTACAGTCCCTGCATATTCCCTACACTATTGAATGTACAGGAATTGTCAGTATGAATAAGTTAGAAATGTGTAATGCTAGGTAACACATTTATAACTGTGATCATGAATTCCAGCCACTATATTCTTCTCCGGGTGAAACATACCAAGCCCTTTATGTTCTTCCATAAAGCTAAATGGCAATATTTGCACCTGGAAGACACATGTAGCCTCTGGAGAATAGGGAAACGCATCACACTGGAAGTGTGCAGTTTGACCATCAAACCATGGTAGCCAAACAACTGACTTGTATTTTTATGATGCATGCAGAATAGCTTTATCCAGGACAGACAACCAAGATTGTTCGTTAAGGAACTGACTTGTATTTTTATGATGCAAGGAGCTGTTGCACACGGGCTCCTTGCAGCCTAAAATAAATTAAACAAAGACATGTAACTTTGGAGATGGTTTCTGTTGACTGGGTCGCTCCCATGGTTGTGGTGATACAGTGGCGAGGTGTGGGGGAGAAACTTGACTTCAGATTTCCATTTTTTTCAGATTTGGTTTAACATTACAGGCAGTCCAGATCTTTAAATCCCTCTGATTTCCTTTGCTGCCTCTTGCTGTTTCAAAGTGGTGGAGAGAAGGTGAAAGGAGAAAAACAAGGAAGAAATATCTGGTGAGAAAGGGAGATCTCTTTACTGTCATGGGATGAGACTACGTAGAATAGGTGTCTCACACTGTTTTAATCCAAATCCTGTAATTGCAGAACCAAGTTTCAACAAAGCAGGCAGGCTTTTGGCAGAGCTTGGAGAAATCCTTTGTTTTGGCCTACAACTCCCAGCTAGTGTACGGTACTTCTTTCTGCGTTCTATGGAGCCAATTATAATTGCATATTGCAAACACAATCACACCTTTAATGTCCATATATATATATATATATATACCGGAAATAGTCAATACAATGCTGTAATATTGAAATAGTCAATACTATGCTGTAATATATATATATATATATATATATATATATATATATTACAGCATTGTATTGACTATTTCAATTGTTGAATTAAATTTAAATTAATTAAATTAATTAAATTGTTTTTACAATTGCATGGGTAGACTTTAATTGAATTCTTTCCATGAGCTGCCTTGGGTCCCACGCTGAGAGAAAGGCAGCATGTAAATAAAATAAAATAAATAATAAATGTAACAATAATAAAAAATGGGGGCATTTGGGGTAGTGTGGGTTCAGGGGAGGGTTGTGTGATTGAGGTATTTCCCACATATTCACATTTGTGGGAGGCTTTCTGCATTGTTGGAAGGTGAGAATCATCCACATTTCGTACTAACATTAATTCTAAAAATGGTGTTCACAAAAGGAGTGCCCAGGGGCAGGATGTGGCCCAAAGGCCACACTTTCCTCGCTCCCAATGTAGGATCTCAGCTGATATTTGCTGTCTCCGAGCTGCCAGGTCCTCCAGTGGCTTCTTTCCTCCATGGCTTCTGTGCCTGTGGTCTTTTTCTTCTTCCTACAGTACCCCTGCCCACCTACATTGGCATCCAAACCCTGGCACAGTGCCCCAAGAGAATTCCAGCTGAAGTCTCACAACCTGATACCCATAAGGGAAGAGAAGGCTTAGCAAGTGGGATTCAGGAAGCAACCACAAAAAATGGAGACTACACATTTTTCCCATCACCACCTCAGGCCCTAATGTTTTTTGAACTGAAAAGCCACACTTCCAAGATTCCCCCCCCCCCACACACACACACTAGCATCCCTTTCTGGCATAAGCTTCTGTGTGAGGGGCCTCTCTTTCTCTCTTTCCCTGTGATGTTTTATTCACCACCCAGCAGCATTGCTTTCATTTCATGTGGTGCCTTTTTGAAGAGCAGGCTGAACACTCTCTGGCTTCACAGGCCCCTCCTTTAAATGTCCCACACAGCTCCAATTCACAGCCACCGAAAACAGAACGAGGGAAAGGCAGGCAGGTTTTTGAGAGAGCAGAGCCTTTGGTTGAATTAAAGGTATTAACTGAAATTTCACCTGAATAATGAATGATTCGAAGCAAAAGGCAGGGATTCCTATGTAGGCAAAATATCAAAAGGAGCTTCAGGAAGACTTGTGAAAAATTATCTTGAGCAGTTTTTGTGCATGCATAGGGAAGGGGCATGGAGACGGTTTCTAAATATCAGTTCCACCCTACACATGTGTCCACACTACACAGTTGTAGTGCTTTTATTCCACTTCAACTGCCATGTCCTAAGGAACCCTGGCATTTGTAGTTTGGTGACGTAATTCTAAGCCTTTCTTTCTACATTGCAATCTTAAGTAATTCTCTCCCCCAAGCTCTAATGCCCTATCTCAGGAAAATGCATTAGAAAAGGTACTGCAAGAGTCATTTTCAATAACCTCTGAGATGATGGACATTATCACACATGGGCCAAAAAGCGGAAATAAAAGTGGAAATGAGGCATCCCGAAAATAAACGGGAAATAGCCCTTGTTTCCGCATACGTCATTACCTTCATTGCACATTTACAGTAAGTGTACCGAACGTCCACACACAAGAGAAAAAACCCGTAAATGTAGCCGAAATGAGCCTCCTGCACATGCGCAGAGAGAGGAATGCTCGCTGGAACCATGGCAACAGCGGGGAAATGCGCCACAATACGTATTTGGTTATCAGACCTACGGTAAATGCGAAATGATTCCTGTCGCGCAATTGCAATTCCTGAAGAAACCGAAATTCAAAAGATCTCGGATCATTCCGCTTTCTGTCAGGGTTCTGTCGGGGTTCTGTGCAACGTTGTATGAAAACACGGGCCAATAATACGTATTAGGTCGGGATTTCGTGTGGATTTTGTTTGGATTGGGCCCCGTGTGATAACGTTCGATGTCTCTGCTGCGCATCCAGCTACAGGAAAATAGCTGGACTTGTCACTGCTCAGTGTCCTGCTTTCTGACAACATAGAAGTGGTCATCCTGGAGAAGTTGTTCTGCTTACAAATTGGCTCGTGTGTGTGTGTGTGTATTTTTTTTAAGTTGGTTAAAAATGTGTAAGTTTAATTTATGCTATCCAGTTCACCAACAGGATGCCAGCCAAATATGCAGTTTTTGCCCAATATCCACATAAGATCATCCTAGCAACTAGAGAAAGAAGTTGGCTGCATGGGTTTTCATAGACTTATGTCTACATCCTCAGATGCATTTGGAAGTAAATCTACTTCTTTCTTTAGTCAGTCTCAAAGGCGCTACAAGATCTCTCTACATAGTGATTCTACAGACTAACACAGCTCTGTCTTTGAATTCTACATCCTGAAATGTTTTGGGAAATTTTTCTGTGCAGAAATAGATATAGGTTTTTGTGGCTTTTGTGCAAAACCCACATTTTTATGCAACCCCTAGTGTTTCTAGAAGCAGACCCTTCTGTGCAAAACTGGTTGGTTTCACAGAAAAACACGACTTCTTTTTCATAAAACGTGTTTCTCAAAATAGTTTTTACCTGAAAACATTTTTGTGGGGAAATTGTGGGTTTTTGCACAGGATGGTTTTGCTCAAAAACATGCTTATGGAAATAGTTTTTACATGAAAAGTATTTTTGCGTAAAAAAAACAAAAACCCTCAATTTCTGTGGCAAAACCTCATGTCTATTTCCATGCAAAACAGTTCCCCAGGATTGTGAATACTGAATGAAAACGGCCCCAAATACTCATTATTGTCAATGGTCCAGACCTGTCAGTGGAACAGACATAATACAGGATCACATTTTCATATTATATTTAATATGTGTATCATCAACATTTCAATCAAGTTGTGTTTTTCTGATTTTACAGGAAGTGTAGGCACGCACACACACACACACACACACACACACACATTATAATTTACATGAAATAACCAAAAGCCACAATTCATTATTCAAAGGGGGGGAAAAACCTTTAATATTTTGCTTTTCTGTTTACCATCAAAGCATAAACCAGAAAAAAAAGGGAGGGGGGCTGAAAAGTAAACACAGCTATCTTTAACTATTAGACTCAGTCCCACCCCACTCATTAAAATTTGCTGTTCTCGATTAAAGATGTCCCCCTGCTGATTAATCAATTAAGCTTCTGTTGATAAAGCTACCAATTAAGCCTAGTGCTGCAGTTCTGCATTTATTGAATTAGCAGCATTTCATTTAAATGTATTAGCTATCTTCTTTTTAGTTTCTGTTGTTTTTCTGCTTTGATTTAGAAAGCAGGGCCCCGGCCAGTTGCCATGGTTGTTTTGACAAATCAGCTCATAAAGCTGCATGCATCAGCATCTTTTCCCTGAAATATTCTAAAAAGACATGTTGTGTTGTTGCGTGCTTTCAAGTCCTTTCTAACCGATGGCGGACCTAAGACAAGCCTCTCACAGTGATTTTTGAGGCTGAGAGTATGTGACATGTCCAAGTCCACCTAGTGGGTTTCCATGGTTGAGCTGGGATTCAAACCCTGGTCTCCAGAGCCGTAGCCCAATGCTCCTGGCACTACAGCATGCTGGCATAATGGGAAAGACATAATGGGAAACTATTTCTGACCATGTAGAGAGTGTCTTTCCTTTCTGAAAGGGAACAACTTCAACAATGAAAGTGGCACAGCTCTTTTTTGAGCGCACACATGGTCTTTCCTTGCCTTGGTATGATCTCTATTTGGCTTTTCCTTGATAAATTAAAGAAATATCAATGAAATAAAGCTGCAGATCTATCTATCTATCTATCTATCTATCTATCCATCCTGGCTTTACATTCTCGTGTTCTGAAGACTGGCCTGGCCTTGAGGGAATGAAAGTAAGCAGTATATCCACAATGCACAGTCAGTGTGGACTGCTTACACTTTAGCTTTCACAGCTAGGGTTGCCACATTGGATCTGGGATGGGGCTCCTGTTACTTATTTTTTAACAGATCTTGGGAGCCAGAGAAGACACCATAAAGCTCTTGTTGCCATATAGGATGAAAGTACTTGTCCTTCCTCACTTTCCAACCCCCACTTTCAGCCACAGACATCCCCTCCCAACACAGCTATTACCTCCCCAGTGGAGGCAAAGAAAGAAATGTGAAGGAGCATCTAGTCAGAGGAACAGAGCTCCTTTATTTCTTTCCCCTACCTCCACTGGAAAGGCAATAGAAATGTTGGGAGGGACAGCTACAGCTGAAAGTTTGGGTTTGGAAAGTAGAGGATAGATTCCTTCATTTCACTTGATGGAACTGTACAGTACATTAGAATCACACAATCTTAGCATTGGAAGAGACCACAAGGGCCACCTAGTCCAACCCCATTCTGCCATGCAGGAAGACACAATCAAAGCACTCCCGACAGATGGCCATCCAGCCTCTGCTTAAAAACCTCCAAAGAAGGAGACTCCACCACTCTCCAAGGCACTGTCCAACACAGGCCTGAACAACATATGGCCCAGGGGCCACCAAAGGATTTTAGGCTGCTCACGAGGATGTGGAATGACTTCAAGGCTCCTCTACCATTTGGCCTCCTCCTGAGGAGAGAGCCATGCAGAAGAGGAGGATGAAGAGCAAATGCTCACCCTGCAAGGTTCCTGCACCACTTGGCTTTCTCCTAAGGAGAAGGATGAGTGGAGAAGGAGGATGGGTGAATACACCCTACAAGGCACCTTCACTGCTTGGCTTTCTCCCAAGGAGAAGGCCAAAAGGAGGAAGAGGAGGAGGCTTGCTCCTTAAGACTGCTCCGCTGCCTGTCTTTCTCCAGATGAGAAGACCAGATGGTGGAGGAGAAGGACAGGTGAACCCTTTCCCTGCAAGGCTCCTCTGTTAACTTGGCTTTCTCCCGAGGAGAAGGATGGATGGTGGAGGAAGAAGAGGATGAGCAAATGCTCAACCTACAAGGTTCCTCCTTTGCCCAGCCTTCTCCCGAGGACTAATCTGGGTGACAGAGGAGGACAAGCATGGCTCCTCTGCTGCTCACCTTTCTCCTGAGGATCAGTACTAATATGTAGAACCAAGGTAGAGTGAGCTGCTGCTCCGCGTGGCAGCTGCTGGTGTAAGAATGTGAGAAATGAGTCTTGGGGCAGTGTTACAAGAATTAAATGGCTGTTCCAAGAGTCAAATGACTTTCCCAGGGGAGAAGAGTGGAATGAGATATGCAAGAATGACTAGACAGTTGACTTGAATGTCCTCAAACAAAAAGAGCTCCCTTCCAGAAGGAAACTCCTTTTGTTTGCTGTATGCAAATAAAATCCAAGTCCAGCTCTCCACCATTACTCTCCTCGGTGAAGGGATTATGCTGATTTAATCTCATCCCAGCTAAGTGCCTTGGCTTCCCCCATGCTGAGCCATCCAGATAGCCTGTGCTGGGGAGCCCCTTTTAGCTACTTGCCTAAAACATTCCCTTTTAATATTAATTTGATACCAAGGGTTGAAGGGGGTGGCTGAGGGCTGGATCCTGGGGTAACATCACATTGTACAAAGAATTCACTCCAACTGTGTATTGCAACTTACACCTGCATATATCACCAACAGAATTCTGGCCATGTGTGTGTTTCTCTCTCTCTCTCTCTCTCTCTCTCTGAGTCCTATAAGCTTGACCATGATAGAAAAGGCCAGTTAAGAATTTGTGTTTGATGAAAGTACAAAGATACCTATTTTTTCCATGGGTTTTCTTGGATTTCTGGTTTTGATGGCAAGGGAGGTTGTAGAATTCATCTTTCCTGCATGTAGCAGAAGTTGGATCCCACAGTATGAACTAGCCAGAAGTTGGGAAAATATACTTTTTTGGTCCACAGCTGGAATTCAGGGAGCTATCATACAAAAGAGGTATTTTCTCCAAGCTCTTAAATGTGTGTGTTTGTTTGTTTCTGTAGCTGCCTTGCTCATGACTGTCTGTTTTTGTTGTCCACACTCCTGCCTTGGACCTTACTCTCCTTTGCTCCAGTTTTCCCATGAGGGACAACCTAGCTGTTCTTACTGCCCCTTCCATTTGCATCTCTCCACCTTTCCTACTCCCTGAATGGTCTCTCAGGGGTCTTGCAAAATCCCCAGAAGCCCTCTTCTTTGGTCTACAGCACAGATGGTACTGGCTACCAGCCAACTGAAAGTGCATTCCATATATCATGTTTCAGCTGCATCTCCTCAGTCTCTCTCAGTGCCATAGAGATAGGAACAGTGGGGCTGGAATGTTCATGGCACTCTGGAACAATTCTGGTCTCCAGTCTATGACTCCTAGGGTGTTGTTCTTTGTCATTTGGATCTGTCCTCTCTCCCTGGCTGGCAACTAGAGAAGCTGGGTCAGTATTTCTCACCTGTGGCTGGCACAGAGCATGCTATGAAAACTCAGCTGGAATTTGGAAGGATCAATAGTCTCCTTCTACTACCAACTGGTCACCAAGGTATTTTTCCACCACAAATGCAAAGCTTTGAAACACTGTCGTTATGTGCCTCCAATTCATTTTTGACTTATGATGACCCTAATGCAAACCTATCATAGGATTTTTTTCTTGGCAAGTTTCTTTAGAGGGGGTTTGCCATTACTATCTTCTCAGGCTGGAATAGTGTGACTTGCCCAAGATCACCCAATGGGTTTTTATGCTTGAGTGGGGAACTGAACCCAAATCTCCAGTCAAAGTCCAATGCTCAAAGCACTACCCCATGCTGGCTCTCATTACTCTTCTTTTTTTGAACATCTCCTCTCAAAATCTCTGAGCCAGCATTTTGGGAGGAACTGTTCCCTGAATCTCCCCTCCCAAAAGTTCCAGAATAGGTTTGTCCCAGTTTAGCTACTGGAGCCATGCCTTTCAATACGGAATCCTATTTTTCCATTAAAAGGCTGAAGATCCCATTCTAACAAGGAAAAGAAGAATAGTTGCCTCAGAGCTTTATCGCATTACAACAGTATGACAGCTTAACAATGCAACAGCAGCAGCAGGAGCAGCAAGGCTGCAATACTGTATGACATTGTATGTGTGGTGTCATACTGTCATACTGTCATGGCAAATTCACATTTCTGCCTGTTGAAAATAATCCACTAATGGCTACCTCTCACATTTCCAAACAGTCCTTTTTTTAAAAAAATGCAGAACTCTGATCCCACTTTCTTCCGTGACAATCTCATGACTGGGTGGGATGTGACCAGCTAGTTCCTCCTTTGAATTTCCCCAGGAGAGTTGAGCTGGTGATCCACAGACTATTTCTGGTGATTGTTCCAGGAAGATCATGTCAGTATGTTTAACCCCCACCCCCCTATGGTAAAACACTATAACACTATAACATTGCAACAGCAAGGTGATCCCTGAAATACTTAAGTATTCACTGCAATTTTTTTTAAAGCAGTTCACAAAAGCAATCAAACAAAAAGGGCAGGACAAGTTGTTTCATCCACATATGAAATAAAGAAATGGCAGGGGCAATGTGGTCACCTTCTTTTCCTGTTCAACTTCTCATGAAGAATAGCTAGGCGCTATTATGACATCTTTGATCTCACATCAGGAGAAAGGCAGGATGTAAATAAAATAAACTGAATTAAAAGAGCAAAAAGCACACAAAAGACAAGGAGTCTAGAAAATCAGTATGTAAAGGGATCTTGTAGCACTTTTGAGGCTAACAGAAAGAGAAGTTGGTAGCATGCGCCTTCATAGCTGAGTCTACTTCCTCAGATGCATGGGGAAGAAGACTCTACATGCATCTAAGGAAGTAGACTCAAGTCTACGAAAGTTCATGCTACCAACTTTTTTTTTCCAGTTAGTCTCAACAGTTAGTCTCTAACACAGGGGTCGGCAAGTTCCCCTTACCTGGGGCCAGTCCGGGGATCCCTGGGTCTTCCGCGGGCAGATGGTGGTGGTGGGGAAATGGCAGCACGCGTGCCCTGCCGCCACCATGCTTGCTGCTGCGCGCGTCGTGGCTGCCATTTTGTAAAACAAAATGGCGGCCGCTATGCGCATGATGGCGGTGTGGCAACAGCGCACGCAGCAGGGGTGGGGGGAGCGGGGGCCGTTCCAAAGGCCTCAGGGGGCCGGACCCAGCCCGCGGGCCGTAGGTTGCCAACCCCTGCTCTAACAGAAAGAGTGCGACAAGATCCCTTTGCAATCCAGATAGCGTGAGCCTAATTTTCTCTCCAGATTGCATTCTGCATGCCAGATGTCCCTTCTGCAGACTCAAATGTTGGGTTGGCTGGCAGCAGCTTTTGCTCCCTATGCAGCAAGTGGACTTTCCAAAAATGCCAAGTGTAGATTTATCAATTCAAATAATCATTCTTCAATATATTTATTTATCTTAAAAACTACAGAAGCATTTTCAGAACAGTTGCAGAATTACCCCAGGGATGGGTGGGTAGATGCAGGTGGGGGAGAAACAGAGAGAGAGAGAGAGAGAGAGAGAGAGGGAGATAGACTCAAAATGACACTGATAATTTCAAAATAATTTCACTCGTATCAGTATTGGTTGTTTTAATTTGCCTTGAGGATGAAGAGGGAAACAAAAGTTAAAAAAACCCTAAGAAGATCTTGCAAGAATTCAAAAATGCATGCTCCAAAAGCAGACACAAAGGTTTAAGAACCTATCATGCCATCTGTCTGTATCTGTCTGTCTATATCTGCTGGGAAGGATCAGAGATTAAGAGTTTATTGTGTATACCTCTGATCAAAAGTAGTGGGATTCATTCTCCAATAAATATGTTGAAAAATCAGTGAAATTAGTCATGTAGTGAAACAAAGATGTGCAGGGGAGCCATTTCATAAATTGTTGCTACATGTATTTTGTGTGTGTGCGTACATGCGTGCATGTCTTCAAGTAGCCTGGCAATTTATGATGACCCGTAGAGTTTTGCTAGGCAAGGAATACTCAGAGGTGGTTTTGCCATTTCCTTCCTCTGACATATAACCTATAGCACCTGGTATTCATTGGGTAATCGGAAATGACTTCAAGGCAAACAACAACAACTCCCATAGAAGTTCTAACCAAGGCTGACCCTGCTTGGCTTCCAAGATCAGACAGGATCTGGCAACTTTAGGTGTCTTGTCAGCTATAGTGCGCATGTGTTGGTGACATCTGGATGCTAAATAGCCTGTGCCCTCCAGACAGAGCTTTTTAATTTTTAATCTATAACTAATTACTTTGAGGGCTAACATGGATAGAACCGAATTACATTTTATAAAAAATATAACAAGCAAGAGCAAGTGTTGACAAGTAGCAGTTGCTAGTTACTTTCAGCAGTTATTTTAAAGGAAATTTTTAGATGCATTTTGGCAAGAGGATTTCAAGTTTTATGCTATTCTATTATCAATCCTGAAGATTTTTTTCCTTCAAAAAGGAACAGAAAGTAATGGAAAATTAGCTGTCAGGATAACAAGTCAGGTATAAGTTCAGTTTTCCCATCACTATAATGAGTAACAGAAATATATATATATATTAAAAAAACAGACTTTTATGATGAGTAATCAAACAAATTATTTTGAAAAGTATCTTTCCAAGCTCTGTTGCCAGAGGTGACTTCTATTGTACATTTATGGAACTGGATGCAAATTCTTCCTTACACACATTAGATCCTGGGGCAAATTCATATTGAATTTGGTGTGGTCACTTAATAATAATAATAACAACAACAACAACAACAAAATATTTTTATCCTGTCCCTCTGCAACGCACACCTGCCCCACTGTATGCCCTGTACTTACTCATCAGTAAATACAATTAATTAATTAATTCTTGTACATACTGAATTAGCTTGCAGTTTCTCTTTGTTTCTCCATTTGGCTTTCTTGGAATCATTTCCAGGTGGAGTTTCTCTTTGGGACACAGAGGAGAGACATGAGCAGCCTAAAGTCCGCAAGCCATTTCACAACCAAAGGCCCATGAACAGTGTCTAGATCAAGGGAAGCAATAGTGACGCTCTATTCTGCTTTGGTCAGACCTCATCTAGAATATTGCGTCCAGTTCTGGGCACTACAATTCAAGAAGGATGTGGATAAGCTGGAACATGTCCAGAGGAGGGTGATCAAAATGATGAAAGGTCTGGAAACCACCAAGCCCTGTGAGGAGAGATTTAGGGAGTTGGCTATGTTTAGCCTGGGGAAGAGACGGTTATGTGGTGATATGATAGCACTGTTTAAATATTTGAAGGGATGTCATGTTGCGGATGGAGCAAGCTTATTTTCTGCTGTTCCAGAGAACAGGACATGGAGCAATGGATTCAAACTACAGGAAAAGAGATTAGGAAAAACCTCATAATTGTAAGAGCTGTTCAGAAGTGGGATAGGCTACCTCGGAGAGTGATGGAGTCTCCTTCTTTGGAGGTTTTTAAACAGAGGCTGGATGGTCAACTGTTGGGAGTGTATTGTTTATATATTCCTGCATGGCAGAATGGGGTTGGACTGGATGATCCATGCGGTCTCTTCCAGCTCTATGATTCTAATGTTTTCCAAGTCCAGCCCACTTTCTGCTCCCCAGATCTGGCTGTGCGACTTTGCATCCTTATCTTGTCCTTAAACGCCATTCTCAGCCAGCATTTTTTAACTTGTAAAAAACCCCTACAATGGCTCCCTTCTCCCTATTTTAACTTGTAAAGGAAGTGATAAATGGCTCCCTTCTCTAGCTTCAACTGTATGGTTTAGAAAACAGCTATCTGAAGCAAGTCCACCTGGGCATGAATATCACTACCCTGGACAAATAGCTCTTGCTCAGTCATGTGCAGGCATGACAGCAGGAGCCCATTATCCAAACTGGTAACAAACTGGCCCCTGTGCCAGGCAGTCATTCTCAAATCCTTGGAGTCCCATAATGCCCCAAAAGGGCCCATAAATCAGGGCAAGAACCAGATGGGACCTTTTCATTCCCTTCCCCCCTTTCCCAGCCTTTGCCAAAGATGTGCCTCTTTGTCAGCAGATTGTGGTTAACCCCTTCCACTCTGGTCTTTCAAGCGCAGATTAACTGTGCTTTCTTATCTCTTGATAAGTTGAAAAGAACTTGAAGGCACACAACAACAGCAAGGGAGCAAGGCTTCATAATCTGCAGTAACTACGTCTCCCGTCACAGAAGTGGGGAGACATACACCTCTTCAAGAAGCAGACTGGGCTGTAAAGCCACTTCATCTAATCCTTGCTTGACATGGCATCATTAGGAGCGTGCGGGGTGTGCAGACCGTACCGGGTGACACCACAGAAGAGGAGTGAGGCTCGGCCAAACACATACCCCTTCCTGTTGCAAACCGTTCTACTCACGAGTAGACTGGCATATAGCAATGAGGTGAGGAGACATGCCCTTTGGGCTCCACGCCTGGGAGACCCAGCCTCAACACTATGTGATACTCTGGGCACTGAAGCCACTGCTTCCTTGCCATATTATGTTTTAATTTTTAATGGTGATGACAAACACTAGTAAAGAGCAATGGTTTATTTTGTCCCATGCCCTGTGGAAGATATATAATAAGATATTTATTTTGTTTATCATGCCCTGTGGAAGATATATAATAAGAATAATAAAAATTGATATAATAATAAGAATGAATGGAAGCAGTGGCATCACTTGGGGTGTGTATGGGGTGCAGATATAGGACTGTCCCTGCCAAATGGGGGAGAGCTGGCGCATATGATGTAGAGCTAGTAATGGTTCTGTACATTATAGAGTAGAGCAAAGCCTTTGACCAGGGGTAGGCAACCTTTTTCAGCTGGGGGCCGGTCCGCTGAAGCCCTCCCTTCCGGCGGGCCAGAGGGGGGAGAATGGCAGTGCGCGCACTGCCGCAGCTGCTGCCGCACATGTAGCACCCACCATTTTGTTTTCCAAAATGGCGGCCATGACACGTTTGCGCATGCACAGGAGTACTGCACATGCACAAACAAGTCGAGGCCGCCATTTTGGAAGACAAAATGGCAGCCGCCACTCGCACCACCATTTTGTTTTGCCAAAATGGCGGGCATGACTTGTTTGCGCATGCGCAGTACTCCTGCAAATGCTTAAATGCGGCATGGCCGCCATTTTGAAAAACAAAATGGCGGGCACGACGCAGGCGGCAGAGGTTGACGGGGGCCGGTAAGCAGGGGGGGGTGGGCCGGAACAGGCCCACGGGCTGTAGGTTGCCGACCCCTGCCTTTGACTATGTACCAGTGGTCCCCAAACTGTACTCTTTAAGTGATTTTGGACTTCAGTTTCCAGAATCCCAGACTATTGGCCAACATGGCTGAGGCTTCTGAGATCGGAAGTCCAAAACCTATTAAAGGGCACAGTTTGGGGACCACTGAGTAGATCATGAGAAATTATGGTTGAATCTAAAAAGTGTACATGCCAAAACTTCTGATTGTCTTGATGTGTAAACTATACTCCGGACAAAAGGCCGCTGTCAGGAACATTATAGAAAACAGAATGATTTTAATTTGACATAAGCAAATTTTTCATTTGTATTCATTGTCAAATGTGGACAAGATTGCATTTTATTGACCTATCTATTTAATTTGCATATGGAACATATCATAGGACCTTATCACACGGGGCCCAATTCAGACAGAATCCAATCGAAATCCCGACCTAATACGTATTATTTTCCTGTGTTTCCACACGACGTCGCACAGAACCCCAACAGAACCCCGACAGAATGCGGAATGATCCGAGATCTTTTGAATTTCGGTTTCTTCAGGAGTTACAATTGCGCGATGGGATTAATATCGCTTTTACCGTAAGTGCAATCACCAAATACGTATCGGGGAGCATTTCCCTGTCATTACCTCCTTGGAGCGCCGGCGCTCCAAGGAAGACCTCCTCAGAGTGCCGATCCGACACGGGGCCGGCGCTCCAAGGAGGACCTCCTCAGAGAGCCAGTTCTCCAAGGGGGACCTCCTTGGAGCGCCGATCCGACGCAGGGCCGGCGCTCCGAGGAGGACCTCCTTGGAGCGCCGATCCAATGCAGGGCCGGCGCTCCGAAGAGGACCTCCTTGGAGCGCCGATCCGACACAGGGCCGGTGCTCCAAGGAGGACCTCCTCGGTGAACACTGCGGCGGGAGGTCCTCCTCGGAGCGCCGGCCGTGCGGAGGGCCGGCTGCACTGAGGACGACCTGGGAAAGGGTGACAGCCGCGGCGAGTGACAGCCGCAACGAGTGACCGCCACGGCGAGTGACAGCCGCGGCAAGCATAGTGCGCATGTGCAAGAACATCATTGCTTGTTCATGTACAGGATTTTCTCACTTGTGTGTGAACGGCAAATACGGTTCCCGGGAGCACTTTCTTTAAATGCGCGATGAAAGTAATTGCGTGTGAAAACCATTTGCGGAATGAAGGTTTATTTTCGGTTTATTTTCGGAATCCGTCATTTCAGGATTATTATCGCTTTGTGGGCCACGTGTGATAAGGTCCATAGAGAAAACAGGATTAGACTTGGAGGAAGGAGACATGAAAAATGTTACAAGGAGCATCAACAATTTGAGGTATGTACATGATACCATATTACTAGCAGGGAATGGCAAAGAACTGAGACAACTATTGATGGAAGTTAAGGAACAAAGTGCAACAGCTGGGTTGAATATTATGAAAACAAAAATAATAACTACAGATGGTTTACATAATTTTACAGTGAGTGTTGATTATGTTGAAATAAAGATTTTTCATACCTTGACTCAGCAATTAATCAAAATGGAGAGTGTAGTCATGAATTCAGAAGATGACTAGATACAGAAAGGTAGCTTTGAAGGAATTAGATAAGATTGTAAAAGTTAAACACAAAATTCAGAATCATCCAGGCCATAGTATTTCCACTTGCTAAGTGTGGTGGTGAAAGCTGGCTAAACATCCCCAGCTCCCTAAAAGTCACTCCACATAGGGCATGGTTTTCATACCTTTTACCATTTTGGTGGCCCTTGTCAATATCCCTCTTAAATTGTGGTGCCCAGAAGTGAACACAGTATTCCAAGTGAGGCCTGACTTAAGCAAAATAGTGTAACACTATTATTTACCTTGTTCTAGACACTACATTCCTATTGATGAAGCCTAGGATTATATTGGATTTTCTGACTGCTGCATCACACTGTTGACTCATGTTCAGCTTGTGGTCTACTAAGGGACTGAACAGACCAGCATAAAGAGCCAGTCTGGGGGCAGAGTGGGAGTGTGGTGACCACATGCTGGCTGTTTCGACTCTGTCCTCAAGCCGGCTTCATGTCATGCACCTCACTGCATGGCGGGAGGCATCAGGGCACTCCTATGGCGCAGCATCCACACACGCTGTGCCAAAGGAGCACCAAAAAGCTGCCACCACTGCAGTAAGGGCAGTCTTTTGCTGCTTTAAAAAGGGGCGGCATTTGCCAGCTCTTTTTAGAGCACCAAAGCACTGAATCGGGGCCCGGCATGTGGTTGCCACAGCCCCAATCCAGCAAGCAAAGGGGCGGCTTGCCATTGCCCCTTTCGGGGAGTCTGTACAGCTCCTAGGTCTCCCAGATCCCTTTCACATGTACATTCAAGCAGGATACCACTCATCCTATATCTGTGCATTTCATTTTTACTGCCTCAGTGTAATATCCTACATTTCTTCCTGCTGAAATTCATTTTGCTAGTTTTGGCCCAAATCTTTAATCTGTTAAGGTCATTTTGAATTCTGATCCTGTCCTCTGAGGTATTAGCTACTCCTCCAAATTGGGTCTCATCTGCAAATTTGATAAGCATGCCCTCTATTCCATCATCCAAATCATTGACAAAGATGTTTAATTTCACTGGGCCCAGGACAGAACCCTATGGTGCCCTTATACTCCAAGATGAAGAGGAGCCATTGGTGAGCACCCTTTGTACTAAATGATCAAGTGCGAAGGAGATTAAGGTAACAGTTATCATTGACTGCTCCCAGGATTAATAATGACGCTCCCTATAATCTATCCCATGCACACTTAATGCCTTTGCAGACTGCCAGAAATAGTGCACATTAAATTGAGGCACTGCCCTGGCTCAGTGCTAGGGAATCATGGGAACTGTAATTTATTGTGGCACCAGAGCTCTCTGACAGAGAAGGCTCAATGTCTCAGAAAAAAATACAGTTCCCATGACTCCCTAGCACTGAGCCAGGGCAGTGCCTCAATTTAATGTGCACTATTTCTGGCAGTCTGCAAAGGCCCTTACTTGGGAGTAGGAAGCACTGAACCCATGGAGGGTACTTTTAACTATGTGTTTGCAAGCATATTCATGTTTAAGGATGTTTCAATGATAATGGAGGGGGAAAGTAATTTGTCCTTACCATACAAGTACCTGTCAGAAGGCAAAATTAATGACAACCTGCCTGCCAGAGGTGAGTCCCCTGCCCACCTTAAAAACAGTTTGGGGTCTCTGTAAGGAGGTATCCTGCAATGTCCTTGGAAAGGAGGGAAAAGTAGACAAAACCAGAACTGACAGTTGATTTTGGCTTCATTTTCCATTGGTTACCTTGCCATACCTATCCCAGTTGGTGTCAACCAACATGACTGCTTACCATACTGAAGCCTAGTGAGATTCATTTGCTTGAGATGCAGAAGCAGACACCAACGGTCTCCCCACTGAGATATGGCATCCTTACAAAAGAGGTGTTTCCACCATTAGCTGAGGGCTCCTTTGTTTGCTGAGGCATTTTCCTGGTTGCCCCTGGAAATTTTAATGCAATATTATCTTGTTTTTATTGTCGGTATCATTATTGTATCAATTGGTTTTATTGTGGATTTTTAACTTATTGTCTTCTGCTGTGTTTTCATGTTTAGAGGGGGGAAAACAGGCTTAAAATTGCCTTGATTAAACCAAACAGATAAATACAGCCATCTGTGCCAAACAAAAGTGAAATGCAAAGTCTCATGGCTCAGTTGGCATGGCGGCACAGGATGTTTTGTCTGCAGGCAGGGCACAGAAGCCAAGCTGTATGAGGTGATTAAGGAGACCCTCTAAACTGAAGCCGAGGCATCGCAGGGCAGCTTGTGCCATTGTAACAGGGAGGCCCTTCCTGGTCAGCTTTGGAAGCAGGTTCTGATGTGCCAGCTTTGCCCGGACCAGCCAAGTGTGAGCAATGCCAACAGACAGCTTAATGAAGACAGCGGCACTTTCAGGAAGGCTCTCCAAGGCAATTCTGTTTACTGCCAATGCAGAAAATCCTATAATTAGGTAGCCAAAGTGAAGAACTAACACAGGCCCGTGACCCTGTGACAACAGCTCCTGAAGAGCAACAGAGGAAGGGCAGAAGAGAGGCCTCTGGGAAGTCTTCCAAAGCAGTGATGCTGATTTCACCACATGCAAGTGTACGTTGCACTAAAGACACAGAATTATTATTTTTTGGACAATGCATATCCATCTGATGGCAGCATAAGTGGAGTTGTGCATCTGGGTCCAATTACATAGGTGGTAGTGCATTAAAGCACACAGAGTAGCATGTGAATGTGCACTGCCTCCATGTATTGCCTTTGCCCATTGCTCATTACAACTGAACAACCATGTGGTTTGACCACTGATCCACATAGGTTGGACTATATGGATATTCAGTAAAAAGGATTGCTTAATATAACTCTGCTGGTGGACATCTACCCTGTACTGAAATAATGTAGAGCCTTACCCAAGGTCCTTGTGCCTCTTGGTCAGCCTACGTTTCCTGTATAGGGATGGAAAGAATAGTTGAAAAATGATTGTTTAAAAAACATGTTTTTCAAGTGTCGAGAAACACTGACAAGAAGAATCGTTCAACACTCTCATGACCTCTCCTTGTTTTCGACTACATGATGGACCCGTGTGCTGCATTCTCACTATCAACAAAAACCAATGTATCCTCTGAAATCTACATAGCTGACTCCTGGCAGTCATTCTGGAGCCATTATTGGGGCAGCTGCATCCTTAACAGGTATAGAGGGATCTTGCATCTTTAACAGGCGCATATTAGATTCATGCAAGCTACACCTGGTTAGAACACTGTGGACAGCCAAAAAGACAAACAAATGGGTCCTTGACCAGACAAAGCCTAAACTCTCCCTGGAAGCAAAGATGATGAAACTGAGGTTGTTGTACTTTGGATACATCATGAGAAGGCATGAATTACTAGAAAAGATGATAATGGTAGAGAAGGTAGAAGACAACATAAAGAGAGAAAGATTGCATGCCAGTTGGGTGGACTCAATGATGGAAGTCACAGGCCTGAATTTGCAGGACCTAAACAGAGCAGTGGAGGAGAGGGGGTCTTGGAGATGTCTCATCTACAGGGCATTCATGAGTTGGGACCAACTCGAGGGCAGTTAACAAAATACACTTGCTAAAATTTGCTGTCTCAAAGGTGCAGGAGCTCTGTCCTTTTTTGCATCAACCACACTGCTCAGTTAGAGCAATTTGATACTGTTTTAATTGCCGTGGCACCATCCTATACAATCCTGGGATTGCTGATTTGGTGACTTACTTAGAATTCTCCAGTGTACTCTACTGAATGAAGGCATTATTAGACATTCATGGTAATATATCATGTTCAGATAAAATCTTCTAAATTCAGATCCTCTTCTGCCTTGTTTATACTTGGTGTAGTATTTGCTAAGGCTTCCTGAAGCTGGTGTTGGACTGCACCTCCCATCATCCCCAACAAATGGATAAGTAGAGTTGTAACCAAACAGATCTGAAGAACACTAGCTGGGGGATGACTGCACCAGAGCAGAGCTTGGAAAAGTTCCTTTTTTTGTCCTTTATCTCCCCAGATCCTATAGCTAGCATGGACAGTGGTCATGCTGGCTGGCAGGTTCATGAGGAATAACCTGAGAGCAGTAGTACCAAAAACAACTTTCCCAAGATCTGTCATAAGACACAGTGTAATTATGTGGCGTCATCATGATACAAACAGTCCTAGGGCATTGCGTCCTGCCCTCCCTTTGCAGCTTTGGAGGTGGGTGATATAGCTTTTGAAATGGTTGAAATTTTGAGAACTGGGAATAGAGGGACTATGTGGCAAAAACAAAACAAAACAAAATACAGAAGAAGCTGGCAGAAGATTGAGCTTTCTGCAGTGCAAATACAGCCTAAGGCTTTCTTCTAGTCCTGGCTTGAAAAGTCAGTGCTAAATTAAAAAGGGCTAAGGGGGATTTGCAGGGGAGGACCAGCAGATGAGGGAAGACTAAGAATTACATATCTTACACTATCTGCCAGCCTTTACAAGCACTCCCCTGCCATATTTGGAGTCTTTGTGGCATTTAATTCTGCCCTAAGGTGGTTGCTGCTGGTTAGTTCTGAAATTTGGGGTAAAAAACACCACCATGACCATTGCCTCGAAATGAGCTTAGGTGATGCAATGATGCGACAGCCAATTGATCAACCCACTGTTTTATGAGAAGGAAAACAAGCTGTTTCCCAAAGCATTTGGTCATTTATTTCCTTGACAGTTGTGTTTTAGAGCCTATGTTTTTCATGGATTTTATCTGTCCCATGGCAAAGAACTGGGCAGCTGGAACCAGGGCGTGGATCTGATGTTCTTGGCCCCATAAAAAATGGAATGTGCTGTCTCTGTGGATCAAGCTGAGCTTGTGCCAAGTAGCTTTACGGTTCTGGCCTGCCCCTCTTCTCTGTTCTTCAGAACATGGGCCTTGTAAATACCCCTGATGCTTCCCTTCCATGGACTTGTTACTGCTTTTCTTTCCAAGCACGTCCTTGCCCTGCTTGGTGATGGTAAATACATAGGGGTGCTACATAAACTTGCCAGCAGCCTTTGGAAAGGAGATGAGTGTTTGCTGTTTGATGACCATCATCTGTGCTGTGCGCAAATCAGCTCCATCCCTTCTCATTGAAAAAGAGCCATTGTGGCGCAGTGGTTAAATGCCTGTACTGCAGCCACTCACTCACAAAACACCAGGTTGTGAGTTCAATCCCAGCCAGGGGTTCAGGGTCGACTCACCCTGGCATCCTTCCGAGGTTGCTAAAATGAGTACCCAGCTTGTTTGGGTACGTAAACAGTATGTAGAGAGATCTTGTAGCACCCTTGAGACTAACTGAAAGAAAGAAATTGGAAGCATGAGCTTTCGTAGACTTCAGTCTACTTCCTCGCTAAGGGAGTGCTTAAGTGCACTGATAAGCAGTATAGAAATGTACTTGCTATTGCTATTGTGCATGTCACATGAAAACAAGAAACCTTCATAGCAGAGATCTTACACTATCTGAGCTCCTTATACTAGAATTGAGAGCACATTTAACTTGCCTGCCACTGGCATGGGGGACTGACATCATGCAGACAGCTTTCAGTATGTGGAGGGCCTAAGCATATAAGGTCCAAAATTTCTGATGAAAACATGTGGAGTGGGCTGAAGATGGCAAAAGTTATTAATGAGAAAGAAAACATATGCTAGGAGAGGCTGTATGAGTTTGCTTTTGTCTCAGCTTACTGAAAAGGGCAAGATTCCACCTCCTTTCCTTTCCCTGTTGATGAGTTAGTTGAGTACAAACTACTTTTTTCCCATTTTATTTTTATTTAAAACAATATTTACAATACTTATGTTAAAAAAAATCGCTATTACACTATTATATATACCACTAGTTATATTTACATATTTACAAAACTTCCCTTAGTTCGGAGTATTATGAGTACATTTTATATAAAAAAACTATAATTAACCTTTCCATCTTAATATTCATATCTAACTTTCAATTGCTGGAACCAAAATCCCTTTATTTCTTGCTTCTTTATCTTGGTTTATTTATTCCATCTTGCTTTTATATACATCTCAATTGGAGCCCATTCTTCCTTAATCAAATCTTTATCACCATTTTTTAATAATTTAGTTAATTCATCCATTTCTTTCATTTCTAGTAATTTAGCCAACCATTCTTGTTCCGTCGGCATATTTTGTTGTTTCCATTTTTGAGCAATCACTATTCTCCCCGCTGTGACCATATAAATAATAACGTTTCCCCATTTTTTCTCTATATCTGATTCTAATTTGCATGTCATATTCAATAAATAAATTTCTGGCATTAATTCATAACTGATTTTTAAAATATTCTGTATATTTATATGTATTTTTTTCCAAAATTTCTTCATTTCCTCACATTTCCACCATATATGGTACCATGAACCCACATTTTTCTTGCATTTCCAACATTCTTTTTCCTTTTTCTTGTAAATGTTTGCTAATCTAGCAGGTGTCAGGTACCATCTTTGTTCCATTTTCCAAAAGTTTTCTTTCAAATCCTGTGAGTTTGTAAATTTATATGTTTTCTTTCTGGTTTTCTCCCATTCTTCTAACTTAATAATTCTGCCAATATCCGTTGCCCATTTAATCATATTCTCTGAAATTTTTTCCATTTCTTGTTGCATTTCCAATAAAATCTTATAAAATTTACTTATTTTTTTCCTTGACGGTTGTAACATAGTTTTATCAATTTCTGTTAATTCTTTTTCAAAGCCTTTAAGTTTACTGTCAATCTTGAATCTTTCTCTAAGTTGCAAATAATTAAACCATTGTATATTAGGGTCTATCTTGGATAATTCCTCTATCGTTTTGATTTTTGGTTCCATATCTTCTCCCATAATAATAATTTCTTTATACTGTAGCCATGTTTGGATTGTCGTCCATTTTGCATGGAAGGCTTCATGTGGCGAAGTCCACAATGGTATTCTTCTATAAATTTTATTTTTTATCTCATTCCAAGTTACTAATAGTGCTCTTCTAATCACATGATGCTTAAAGTCTTTATGAACTTTCTCTTTCCCATAGCATAGATATCCGTGCCACCCGAATCTGTTGTTGAAACCTTCTAATTCCAGTACTTCTTTTCTTTTTAAGGTTATCCAATCCGATATCCAATCTAATACATTCGCTTTATAATACAGTTCCAGCTCTGGAACATTTCTTCCTCCATCTTTCTTACTTCTTGTCATAGTCTTCCAGTTCAACCTCGCTTTCTTATTCTTCCAAATAAATCTTCTTAAATCTTTATTCCATTCGTTAAATGGTTTTTTGTTGTGTATGACTGGAATGCATTGGAACAAAAAGTTCATCTTAGGCAAAATCATCATTTTAATTGCCTCTATTCTACCAAATAAGGATAGATTCAATTTTGACCAATTGTTCATTTCTTCTTTTATTTCAGTCCATTTGGTTTTGTAGTTGTTATCAAATAAATCTAAATTCCTGTTTGTTATCCATATTCCTAAATACTTTGTCCTTTTCCTCACGCTACACTTTGTTTTGTTTTCTAACTCCATCTTTTCCATATTTTTCATATTTTTTGTCAATATTGTTGTTTTGTCATAGTTTATTTTAAAACCCGCTACTTCTCCAAAATCTTGTAATGTCTTCATTACTATTTGCGTCTGGGCTAAAGGATCTTCCAGAATTAAAACCAAATCATCCGCAAATGCTCTTACTTTGTATTCTCTATCTCCCACTCGTAAGCCTCTTATTTGTCTATTTTTTCTCAAATTATTTAACAGTATCTCTAAAACAGTTATAAACAAGAGTGGTGAGAGCGGACATCCTTGCCGTGTTCCCTTTGTTATTTTTATCTCTTCCGACATATCTCCATTTATGATTAATTTGGCTGTTTGTTCCTTATAAATTTCCCTTATCCATTTGCAAAAGTTATTTCCCATTTCCATCTTTTCCAATATCTCAAACATAAAAGTCCAATTGACATTATCAAATGCTTTTTCTGCATCTAAAAACATTAAAGCCAATTTTTTCTCATTATTCTTTTCATAATACTCGATTACATTTAATATGTTTCTTAGGTTATCTTTCAGTTGTCTTCCTGGAAGAAATCCTGTTTGTTCTTCTTTAATTTGGTTTACTAATATCTTTTTCAATCTTTCTGCCAAAATCAGAGCAAATATTTTATAATCCGTATTTAATAGTGATATTGGTCTATAATTTTTAATTTCCAATTCATCTTTCCCCTCTTTTGGGATTAAGGTAATGTTGGCCTTTTTCCACGTATCCGGAATTCCTGCGGGATGGCATGGCGACCGGTCCAGTGTGAGAGACTCTCCACTGGATTACCAGGCGGGGAAGAGGGGACTGCAGGATCCCCTTGTATCTGCTCCACGGGAGTGAAGCGGATCAATTTGGGGCTCGACAGGAGTCGGAGCAGACCCCCCAGAATACCCAGGAGTGGGGATTCAGTGGGGGAAAGTCCTGACTCGAAGAGCAGCCAGCCTCGCCTGGGCGCTTTCGGGCACTTAGCCCTGCCACCGTTTTTTTTAAGAAGGAGGGAAGGAACATTACGGAGAGTTAAAATCGGAACTGTGAGTACATTAAATATATCCATAAAGGGATTCTTGCGGAAAAGAAAAGGATCTTGGTATTAGAGTAATATTTGACTTGCGAGGACTTTGTATATATCAGCCCGAGTAAAAAAGTAACATCAATACCAGGCTGAAGAAGTTCAAAAGTGGAGCAGTTTGTATCCGCAGAAGCTAAATTGGGCAAACAGGAAAAGGGGTGATTGCCCGAATAATTGCTTGAAACTTGGGGTTTTGCTTTTTTTTCTTTCTTCTGGTTTTTTTACTGGATCGCAGACTGTGCAAAGTATAAGAAAGCAATCATTTCATTAAGTAAAGGAAGAAGGGACAACAGGCACTGGGAGAAAATGGCATACGGCTTCTATTAATAGTAACAGTGAAAGTGAAGTAGGAGCTGGGAGAAAATGGCGTCCGGCCGCTAATAATTGCAACAGAGAAAGTGAAGCCATGACCAGAATAAGTAGCTAAAGCTTGCTGTAGCCAAAATATCAAAGTGTTTTTAAAATTAAATTGAAAGAAAGAAGCGACGGAAGGAGGACAGGAGACGAGACGGCGAGAGATACGAATGCTAAACTTTGGTTTGGAGATGGAGAAATAAAAGTTAAAGTTATAACATTAAGATCGAGTTATATTGAAGGGAGAGAAAGGTACGACGGAAGGAGGACTGGGGAGGAGACATCGAGATTGGCCATCAAAATAATAAAATATAGATAAATATATATGATAGATCGCTGGATTTAGAATAAAAAGTTAAAGCAAGAAAGGAACGGTGGAAGGAGGACGGTGGAGGGGACATCGAGACCGTGTGTGCTTTATGTTTTATTTTGAACAATAAAGAAGAAAAAGTTGGAGAGGTGGATTGCAAATTTTGAAGATTCCCTTTTATATATATATATATATTTCCCCCCCCCCCCTTTTTTTGGTAAACTCTTAAAGTTGAAGGGGGAAGGTGGGTGGTGTTTCTTTTTTTTTTTCTTTCGCTGGGGGAAACCGCTCATCCCTTTGTACACTTGGGTTGACTGTGACTTTCTTCAGGAAAAGTGACCTCTTTTTGAAATTCCCACACCCCCCTTCGTTTGGATTACTGTTTTGGATATGTGTTTTTTGTTGTTTTTTTTATAAAAGGGTAGTCATATAGGTATATATAGTAAACTATTTTATGAGTACAAACTACTTTTACACTTTGAACTCAGTTTGCAGCAATGGAAGTAAGCTGAGGACAAAGGAGGAAAGTGGGAGGAAGAGAGTGAAACTGGGACATTTTTAAAACATTGGAAAAAGTGGGAGGGCAGAGGATTAATCAGAACAGTTGGACAATATGTAAGGAACACTGGCACAAGATAGATTGCAGCCTGATGGGAAAGCCAAGGCAGTACCCTCCGCACAGTAGCAGTCCAAGCCTACAAGGGCTGCATCTACACTGCAGAATTAATGCAGTTTGACACTGCTTTGGCACAGTGCTTAGGCAGTGCTGTACCTTGGCACAGTGCAATGGAATTCTGGAATCTGTAGTTTTGTGAGATATTTAGCCTTCTCTGTCAGAGCTCTGGTGCCACAACAAACTACAAATCCCAGGTTTTCATAAGATGGAGTTGTGAGAGCTGAAGCAGTGTCAAATTGGATTGATTCTGCAGTTTGGCAGCAACTGCGGTCTCCCAGGTCAGGACTATCCTACGCACTAAGATTAGGGCTCTCTTAGGCACTGAGACTTTTGGGCCAGAACCTGAGACCTATGACTAATCTGCACTGTAGAAATAATGCAGTTTAATGCCATTTTAACTGCTGTGGCTCAATGCAATGGAAGCCTGGGATTTGTAATTTGTTGTGGCACCAGAGCTCTCTGACAAAGAAGGTTAAATATTTCACAAAACTGCAAATTCCAGAATTCCATAGCATTGAGCTATGGCAGTTAAAGCAGTGTTAAACTGCATTATTTCTGCAATGTAGATTAGACCCTAGAGATGATCCTTTGTGATGTCATGGGGTTGGGTCTTGGTGGTGGTTTGGTGAAGATTTATATCTCCCCCTTTCATCAGTTGTGCTTTTTACATTCAATATTCTTTTTAATGGTTTATTTTTAATCACTTTCACTTTTATTGACAATTTAATTCTGTTTTTAATTTTTGTACAATGCACATTTTTAGCTGTATCTGTTTTAACTTTTGTAAGCCACCTTTAGTACCAAATTGGAGAAAGGGGGAGATATAAATCTTAACCAAACCACCACAAAGACCCAACCCCATGACATCACAAAGGATCCTCTCTAGGGTCTAATCTACACTGCAGAAATAATGCAGTTTAACACTGCTTTAACTGTCAGTGTTTAACAGGCTCCTTCCCTGAGCAGTCATTTGTCAAATGCCTGCTGAAAAAGAAAGCTCTTTACCTCCCTACAAAAGGATAGCAAGGAAAGTGTCAAGGCAAAGCAATCTAGGAAGGTAATTCCAGCACCTGGGAGAAGCTACCAAGAAGGCTGCTCCCAGGGGATGTCAGAAGAGTGAGGCTACAAGGAGCAGGCTTTGGTAATGCCATGCCATGTAAAATGTGTAGAAAGCATAAATTCCCGGGGGAAAAATATATAATGCACTTTTCAAGGCAGTGCTCTCACCCTGGGATTTCTCTCTGTCAACCTGAATTCTAGAGAGGAGGGTCCAGGCTCTGAGATCTGGGAACCATATGATATGTATAGGATCCCCTATTCCCATCTTCAACTGCAGAGATTTTCTTTTGCAGCAGAGTTTCATATCCTGAGCAAAAGAAGAGCCACGCTCTGTGCCAGGGAAAGGAGGCACATCGGATTCTTTTATGTGGGGGTAGAAAGTTTAGCTCAATAGACCTCAATGCTTGCCAAAAACATCCCAGGAATTGCTGAGAATGATGAGAATAGCTCCAGAGGTTATCCCAATGCCATCACTTTGCCTTGGCCACGTTCCAGAGGGCCGTAGGCCAGGTGCTGAGTGACTGATCCAGAATGTTGCCCTGTTTCAGTGACGTTCTAGCAACCAGGGAATAATAGCCCAAGGCTGGTTTTAAAAATGCAGAAATGGGATATGGGTGTTCCCATGAGACTAGAGTCTCTGTTTCCAGAGTTCTATGAAAAGGTGTGTGTGTGAGTTTGTGTGTGAGTGAAAGAGAAACAGAGAGAGAGAGGCAGGTCCTGTCTGCACGGGTCAGAATACTCCGGGGATAGCCTGGAGTATTCTAGCCCTACAGCTGCGGCAATGTCCTCCCATTACCTGGCATCCCATTGAGAAGCTGAGGGACTGTCTGCATGCATATCCCACTATGGCTATGCCAACCACCAGAAGCTGGGCACCTTGTTCTGACTTCAGAGCAAGCGACTCGCTGCAGTTGCACCAGGTGGCACAGCAGGACACATATTAAACAGCTGCCCACTATCACAACAGAGGGCTCAGGATCTTCTAGGAATATCTGGGGCAAAAAGTGAGTTGTTATACTCAGCTATAAAGTGGGTATAGCCTGGGTTCGGTATATGTTATCCAGGCTGTTTGGACCAGAACACCAGACTCCCTGCCGAGATGATGGAGGAGGACATTTTATTGGCCCTGTGAAGACAGAAAGTGCCTGTGAATTTAGTCTTCATGAGACCCAGCAAGAATAAAGATCACAGAAAACAATCCACTTTTTCAGAACAGATCTTGCATCATAGTTGTTTGTTCCATTTTGGAAGAGTATGTAGTGGTGCCCACAGGGCAGGACTTTGGAACAGATATCCAAGGGCCTTTTCACAGTATACAGTTATAGGATTATGATTTCATTTTATCTGCCATGGTTCCATCCTATAGGGATTTGCAGTTTAGGGAGAATTCTCAGACAGAGAGGTTCTTGGTCCTCACCAAACTTCAACCCCAGAATTCCTTTCAGTGATCCTCATACTGTGCCCTTTAAGGAATTTTGGACTTCAGCACCCAGAAGCCTCAGCCATGTTGGCCAGTAGTCTGGGATTCTGGGAGCAGAAATCCAAAATCCCTTAAAGGGCACAGTTTGAGGATCATTGCCTTAGAGCATAGTCCTGACAGTTAAAATGGAATCATAGCACTACAACAGTGTAGTTTGAAAGGACTCCAGGTCCCCATTCAGCAAATGAGCAGGAAGGTTCCCAGATACATTATCACTGGCCTCCTGTAAGATCTTTAAATCCACTGGTGCTCCCCATTACCATTAACTCCACAGTCTAAAACAGTATAGAGAACGAATGGCCTCTGAGATGTTCCTATTTCCCCCTAAGCTTCCTCTAAGCTTCCTCTTATCAGATGTAAGTAAGTACTTGAAGAGAATTCTCCATATCTTTTGTGTGTGTGTGTGTGTGTGTGTGTGTAGGGGCATCTAGCTCTGATATACTTGACCAAAATTTATTTGGCCCTCAGAAGACATAGAGTCACAGAATCATAGATTTTATCATATCATAGACAGAATCAGGATTCACAATGACCTTAATAGATTGGAGAATTAGGCCAATACTGTTGTAACAAAATGAAATTCAACAGGGAATAAATTGTAACATACTAGATTTCAGGAAGAGAAATGAAATGCACAAATATAGTTTGGGTGACATATGACTTGACAGCTGTACCTGTAAAATAAGAAGCCGGGAGAAGAGAAGACTGAGACATGATACAATAGCCATCTTTAAATACCTGAAGGGCTGTCATGTGGAAGATGGAACAAACTTATTTTCTGCTTTTCCTGAGGACAGGAGCTGAACCAATGGGTTAAAATAAAAAGAAAGTAATTTCCAGTTAAATAATATGGTAAGATGATGGTAAAGAGTTGGTGAGCAGTTAAAGAATGATGGTAAGAGCTGGTGAACAGTTGAATAAAGGTAAAGGAAAGGTATTCCCCATTGACAAGGTTGTCAAGTCATGTCCGACTGTAGGGAGTGGTGCTTATCTCCATTCCTAAGCCAAAGAGCCAGCGTTGTCAGAGACTATTCTATGATCATGTGGCCAGCATGATTGTGGACTCCCCTTCATTGTAGGTTATTAGTGTTGTTGGTGGTGTGTGCTTGCAAATACTTTCCAACTTATGGCAACCCTAAGGTGAACTTATCCTGGGGTTTTCTTGCAAGATTTGTTCAGAGGAGGTTTGCCATTGCCTTCCCCTGAGGCTGAGAACATGTGACTTACCAAGGTCACACAGCCAGTTTCATGGCTGAGCTGGGGTGGGTTTAGGTTTTTTTTTTAAAGTTGAGATTTGGTGAATCTTTTTAGTAGAGTTTGAAATAGCACTGAGGCAGAAGCTTACAACAGCAAGAACCAACCACTACCTCCACATGTGCATCTAGCCTAGTAAAACAATCAACTAAAAGTCTTCTTTTAAACAGCCCCTCCAAATTTTACTCACAATCTTATGCATAATTCATATACACAGGTTCAGCTTCTTGAGGTAGGAAGAAAAAGCAGCACTGGATGATGGTGATTTGCAAGAGAAGAATACTGAACTTTTGCTGTTTTCCCCCCATAGCACTCTTCCATCCAGCCCTCAAATTGGCATCTAGTCCAGTTCAAAACTGTATTTAGAACCCCAATGGGAAACTAAATCCCATTTATTCAGATTCATGGAATGTAGTCTCAGTAGACAGTCTACTGAGGTCACATGCCATGAATCTGAAGAAGTAGGCTGCAGTTTTCAAAAGCTTATGCAGAAATGAACTGGATTGTCTTCAAAGCACCATTGAACTTTTTTTTCCTTTCTCTTCTTTTTATACTGAAACAGACTGACACACTTATCTCTTTGAAAAGTGAGGAAGACATGCTTTCTATTGTCACATGTTCATATATTTATTTTGGTGCTTATGGGGTGTCTTGTTTTATAGTGACTGCTGTGAAGATAATGGCCAAAAGTGCTATCATAGTCTTTAAACTGTTGTAATGATGCTTTGATGATTTTTATTGCTGCCTTTTATTGTTTGTTGCTAGTTTTTCCCTGCTCTGCTTTTAATTTGATTGCGTTTAATAGCAATAGCATCTCTGTCACTGTATTAATATATATGATTTCTGTATTATGTACTACTGAATGTTTTTTTCAATGATTGCAAAAGACTTTGACCTAAAGCAACAAGAGTTGTACTGGGGTGGATTGGACTTGCTCAGACCAGTTGAAGTCCACAGCCTGATGAACTTCCGTTAACAGATGTGTCTATTTCATCATAAGACATGGACTGGGAAGTTATAAAACAAGACTTACAAGCATATTATCTCAAGGCTTTGAGGCAAACATTCTGAGCATTTCTCAAAAATGACACAATCTAAAATACAAGCTTCTGCCTCTGCCCCCTATGTCCATGCTAAATTGAAATGAAATTAGGATGGAACTTCAAAATCATTGCATGCTACATTTTGTATAAAGGGACGTATTGTTGAGTTTCCTGTTGACGTGGATAGGCATCCTAGTAGAGTCATCCTCCCCAAACAGAGGCAGTGCAGCGGCGCTGGGCTGCAGAGGACTCTCAGAGGACTCTCAGAGGACCAGCCAGAGGACCACCTGTGCCTGACCTGCCTCAGCTGTGAGGGAGGCGGGAGGAGCACCGCAGGGATAAAGCCCCTGCTGGAGTCCATCTCTCCCCCGGCCCCAAACAGAGGCAGTGCAGTGGCACTGGGCTGTGGAGGACTCTCAGAGGACTCTCAGAGGACCAGCCAGAGGACCACCTGTGCCTGACCTGCCTCAGCTGTGAGGGAGGCAGGAGGAGCACTGCAGGGATAAAGCCCCTGCTGGAGTCCATCTCTCCCCTGGCCCCAAACAGAGGCAGTGCAGCGGCACTGGGCTGCAGAGGACTCTCGGAGGACTCTCAGAGGACCAGCCAGAGGACCACCTGTGCCTGACCTGCCTCAGCTGTGAGGGAGGCAGGAGGAGCACCGCAGGGATAAAGCCCCTGCTGGAGTTCATCTCTCCCCCGGCCCCAAACAGAGGCAGTGCAGCGGCACTGGGCTGCAGAGGACTCTCGGAGGACTCTCAGAGGACCAGCCAGAGGACCACCTGTGCCTGACCTGCCTCAGCTGTGAGGGAGGCAGGAGGAGCACCGCAGGGATAAAGCCCCTGCTGGAGTCCATCTCTCCCCTGGCCCCAAACAGAGGCAGTGCAGCGGCACTGGGCTGCAGAGGACTCTCGGAGGACTCTCAGAGGACCAGCCAGAGGACCACCTGTGCCTGACCTGCCTCAGCTGTGAGGGAGGCGGGAGGAGCACCGCAGGGATAAAGCCCCTGCTGGAGTCCATCTCTCCCCCGGCCCCAAACAGAGGCAGTGCAGTGGCACTGGGCTGTGGAGGACTCTCGGAGGACTCTCAGAGGACCAGCCAGAGGACCACCTGTGCCTGACCTGCCTCAGCTGTGAGGGAGGCAGGAGGAGCACCGCAGGGATAAAGCCCCTGCTGGAGTTCATCTCTCCCCCGGCCCCAAACAGAGGCAGTGCAGCGGTACTGGGCTGCAGAGGACTCTCGGAGGACTCTCAGAGGACCAGCCAGAGGACCACCTGTGCCTGACCTGCCTCAGCTGTGAGGGAGGCAGGAGGAGCACCGCAGGGATAAAGCCCCTGCTGGAGTCCATCTCTCCCCTGGCCCCAAACAGAGGCAGTGCAGCGGCACTGGGCTGCAGAGGACTCTCGGAGGACTCTCAGAGGACCAGCCAGAGGACCACCTGTGCCTGACCTGCCTCAGCTGTGAGGGAGGCGGGAGGAGCACCGCAGGGATAAAGCCCCTGCTGGAGTCCATCTCTCCCCCGGCCCCAAACAGAGGCAGTGCAGTGGCACTGGGCTGTGGAGGACTCTCGGAGGACTCTCAGAGGACCAGCCAGAGGACCACCTGTGCCTGACCTGCCTCAGCTGTGAGGGAGGCAGGAGGAGCACCGCAGGGATAAAGCCCCTGCTGGAGTTCATCTCTCCCCCGGCCCCAAACAGAGGCAGTGCAGCGGCACTGGGCTGCAGAGGACTCTCGGAGGACTCTCAGAGGACCAGCCAGAGGACCACCTGTGCCTGACCTGCCTCAGCTGTGAGGGAGGCAGGAGGAGCACCGCAGGGATAAAGCCCCTGCTGGAGTCCATCTCTCCCCTGGCCCCAAACAGAGGCAGTGCAGCGGCACTGGGCTGCAGAGGACTCTCGGAGGACTCTCAGAGGACCAGCCAGAGGACCACCTGTGCCTGACCTGCCTCAGCTGTGAGGGAGGCGGGAGGAGCACCGCAGGGATAAAGCCCCTGCTGGAGTCCATCTCTCCCCCGGCCCCAAACAGAGGCAGTGCAGTGGCACTGGGCTGTGGAGGACTCTCGGAGGACTCTCAGAGGACCAGCCAGAGGACCACCTGTGCCTGACCTGCCTCAGCTGTGAGGGAGGCAGGAGGAGCACCGCAGGGATAAAGCCCCTGCTGGAGTTCATCTCTCCCCCGGCCCCAAACAGAGGCAGTGCAGCGGTACTGGGCTGCAGAGGACTCTCGGAGGACTCTCAGAGGACCAGCCAGAGGACCACCTGTGCCTGACCTGCCTCAGCTGTGAGGGAGGCAGGAGGAGCACCGCAGGGATAAAGCCCCTGCTGGAGTCCATCTCTCCCCTGGCCCCAAACAGAGGCAGTGCAGCGGCGCTGGGCTGCGGAGTACTCTCGGAGGACTCTCAGAGGACCAGCCAGAGGACCACCTGTGCCTGACCTGCCTCAGCTGTGATGGAGGTGGGAGGAGCACCGCAGGGATAAAGACCCTGCTGGAGTCCATCTCTCCCCTGGCTTACCCGTGGGCTGGGTGGGGCTAACATCCTAACATCACACCTCCATTGGGAACCTGTGTGCTAATTCTACAGCAATGCTCGTCAGGAAGGCAAGAAGCTGTGTTAATTGCCTTAAGTCCTGAGGAAGGGTGATTGTATAATATCTGCAACAGCATCATAGGGTCTAGCAGCCTTTTAATATCCAGACAAGGGCTGGAAGTGTTTATGCTCCAGTCACTTTTGTCTTGTAATGGCTTTAAACCCTATTGTTTTCCCAAAGGCTGGGAATGAAGAGAGGGCGGCTATAGGAGTTGTGCAGGTATGGCTGGAACAGAAGGAACATATGTTACAAAAGAAGGTGGGATCGCTGTTTGAAAGCTATCCCACCTTCAGTTCCCCCTGTTTCCCAGGATGGCTTGGAGAGCAACCCAACCATTCCACAGAACCTCACTCTGCTCCTTTGCAATGCCAGGTCGGTTAAAAATAAAACTCATATCATCCAGGATCTTCTCCTGGATGAGGATGCCGACCTGGCTTGCTTTACGGCAGGGGTAGGCAACCTTTCCCCTTTAAGGGCCGAGGGACTTCAGCTCCCAGAATCCCAGGAGCTATTGGTCAACATGGGACTATTGGCCAACATGGCTGAGGCTTCTGGGAGCTGAAGTCCCTCGGCCCTTAAAGGGGAAAGGTTGCCTACCCCTGCTTTACAGAGACCTGGCTGGGGGAGGAAAGCGCTGCCATATGGGCGCAGGCCCTCCCAGCCAGGTACTCTGTTAGTGAGCAGGTGAGGGGAAGTGGGCGGGGGGCGGCGGAGTGGCTCTAGTCCATAAGAACACCTTGACCTTGACCAGGTTACCTGTCCGGAACACGATCCACTTCGAGTGCATGTACCTTAGCCTGAAGACCAGGGATAGATTGGGGATTTTGCTAGTCTACCGGCCACCCCGTTGTCTAGCAGACTCCCTGACCGAGCTGACACAGCTGGTCTCTGAGCTGTTGTTGGAGACTCCCAGACTTTTAGTTTTGGGGGACTTCAACATTCCGCTCGAGACCAGTTTAACAGGCGCGGCTCGGGAGTTAATGGATACCATGACAAGCATGGGCCTATCCCAGTTGGTCAACGGGCCCACACATTGTGCAGGTCATACACTCAATGCAGTCTTTAGTACGGTACAGGAATATCCATGGGCGGAGGTGGTAAGTACCTCCGCATTGTCATGGACGGATCATTTCCTGGTCAAGGTGGAACTTAGAGCCAACATCTGCCCCACCGGGGGTGGTGGACCCATTCGAATGGTCCGCCCTCGAAGGCTAATGGAGCCTATTGGATTCCAAAGAGCCTTAGAGGGTTTAATGGTTGGGAATGCCGGTGATCTTGTCGAGGCTCTGGTTAATACTTGGAACACCGATCTCACCAGGGCTATCGACACGATCGCTCCCAAGCGTCCTTGCCATCCCGCTTCAAACCGTAAGCCTTGGTATACGCCGGAGCTGAGGAGAATGAAGCGGTGTGGACAACGACTAGAGTGCAGGTGGCGGAAGACTCGACTCCTATCTGACAGAACTCGCCATAGGAACTTTCTTCGTTCCTATTGGGAGGCAATGCGTGCAGCGAAGAGAGCCTTCTCCTCTGCACGTATTGTGTCTGCAGAGTCCCGTCCAGCAGAGCTGTTTAAGGTGGTGAGGGAGATGACGCAGGTGCCCCCTGCGTCAAATCCCTTGCTTAACCCGACAACGGCCTGCTGTGACGCGTTTAACAACTTCTTTGCAGATAAAATCTCTCAGATAAGAGCCGACTTAGACGCCACCGTTGGTACAGAGTCAATAGGCGAGGTGTCCAATGACTCCGCCGATGTGGGTTTACTGGATCAGCTTCAATCTGTGAGTACTGAGGACATGGACAAGCTGCTTGGTAAGGTGAGGAAGACAACTTGCCCTCTCGACCCTTGCCCATCATGGCTGGCCGTCCAGGGGGGGGATGCATTGATGAGATTCCTCACGGATATCATCAATGCATCCTTCAGGGAAGGATATGTTCCATCTTGCTTAAAGGAAGCGGTTGTTAGGCCGCTTCTGTAAAAACCTTCCCTGGACCCCCTGGATATGAAAAATTACAGGCCTGTGTCACTGCTGCCATTTTTGAGCAAGGTGATCGAGAGGGCGGTTGCTCTTCAGCTCCAAGCTGTCTTGGATGAAATCGATTATCTAGACCCATTTCAAACTGGCTTTAGGACAGGCTTTGGGGTAGAGACTGCCATGGTTGCCTTGACCGACGATCTGCGTCTGAGCATCGACAGGGGTAGTGTGACCCTGTTGGTGCTCCTAGACCTCTCAGCGGCTTTTGACACAATAGATCATGGCATCCTCTTGGACCGCCTGAAGGGGTTAGGTATCAGGGGCACTGCTCTGCAGTGGTTCCGGTCCTTCCTCTCGGGTAGGTCCCAGAGGGTGCTGCTCGGGGACTGTAGCTCCAGCAAGAGGGACCTCACTTGTGGGTTTCCTCAGGGAGCTATCTTGTCCCCGATGTTGTTTAACATCTACATGAAGCCGCTGGGTGAGATAATACGGAGTTATGGGGCTGTGTGTTATCAGTATGCTGATGACACCCAGATCTATTTCTCCATGTCTCATTCGTCGGCCTTGAATTCCAATGGTATCTCTTCTCTCAATGAATGTCTTCAAGCGGTAATGGGCTGGATGAGGAAAAATAGATTGAAACTGAATCCAGACAAGACGGAGGTGCTCACGGTAGCGGCCCCGAAACCTAGAATTGGGTTGCAACCTCCAGTCCTGGATGGGGTCACACTCTCCTCCAGTGACTGTGTTCGCAGTCTGGGGGTGCTCCTTGACTCGTCGCTCCTGATGACAAATCAGGTTAACAGTCAGGAGCGCCTGTTATCAGCTTCGGCTGATACGCCAGCTGCGCCCTTTTCTGGAAGTAAGGTATCTCGAGACTGTTGTGCACGCACTGGTAACCTCATGCCTTGACTTCTGCAATGCACTCTTCATGGGGCTACCCTTGTGCTTAGTTCAGAAATTACAGTTGGCGCAAAATATGGCAGCCAGACTTATCTCAGGAACATCTAGGAGGGACCACATTACTCCGGTTCTGAGGTCCCTCCACTGGCTGCCCATCAGCTTCCGGGCCCAGTACAAGGTGTTGGTTATCACCTTTAAAGCCCTAAATGGCTTGGGTCCAAGCTATATCAGGGACCGCCTCCTCCCATATAATCCTCCCTGCACTCTCCATTCCTCTGGGAGGAATCTGCTACAGCCCCAAAAATCGAGGGTTGTGGCTACCTCCCAGAGTGCTTTCTCAATCGCCGCCCCCAGACTCTGGAACAACTTGCCGGATGAGATCCGTCTATTAACTTTGTTAACCAGCTTTAAAAAGGCAGTCAAGACGGATCTCTTCCGGCAGGCCTTTCCAGATTAATGTCCCGGCCTCGGGTAATCCTCCCAATGATGCTCACATGGCCCCATCTAATGATGGATGAGCTCCATTGTGTAGGCCATAGATGTTCTGTAGCTGTTAGCAGTTGTTGGTTGGTTTTAACTACTGGAGTTGGTTTTAACTACTATTGTAATTTTAATTCATCTAGATTTAATATTGTTTTAAGGGGGGAGGGAATAATTTTTCGGATTTATGTATTGTACATTGTTTTACTGTTGTAAGTTGCCCTGATTGGGGTTTCCCAAAGGGCGGGATAGAAATAAATTTTATTATTATTATTATTATTATTATTAATATTATTAGATCCTGGAGACCAATAACCAATATCATTCTTCAGTATAATAGGGTAAATAAACACAGTGGGCCCTTGGTATCCACTGGGATTTGTTTCCAGGACTCCCATGGATACCAAAAACCATGGATGTTCAAGTCCCATTAAATACAATGGATAGTAAAATGTCCCATATATAAAATGGGAAAATCAAAGTTTGTTTTGGTGAATTTACACACACACACACAAACACACACACATTTCTCCATGGATACAGAGCTGACTGTATAGGATTGGATAGCTGTGGAAAGTCTAGGGGCTTGCACCCATTTCCCACTCCTGGATCTCCCATGATGTGAGTGGGATGCACTTCCTTACCAATATAAGAATAGCCACAATGAATAGCAGATAGCATGTATAGCAGATTACACCACCAGATTACATCCATGTTCATTCAAAGGGCTCTGGGAGCCAAAACAAGAGGCAAGGAGATGTGCACCTTGTTTTAGCAGATATTTTTGCCTCATGAAGGCTCCCAGAGGCATGATTTCCTTCCCCACTCCAAAAAACCCCCTCTTTTTTCTTCAATGAGAGAGGCCTTTAGGATCCTGAAATTAGTATGCTTCCCACAGTATAGGAAAAACAGGGTGAGAACTTCCCTTTGTTGCTGTGTATTTTCAAGTCATTTCTGACTCAGGGAGACCCTAAAGTGACCCTATCACAAGGTTTTCCTGGGAAGATGTGTTCAGAGGGGGTTTGTTTTTGCTTTACTCTGAGGTTGAGAGAATAATAATAATAATAATAATAATAATAATAATTTTTATTTATAGCCCGCCCCTCTGCACAACAATCGAGGCGGGTTACAGCATTTAAAACAGACAAAATTAAAACATTCTCTCATCCCCCAATCCAACCCTCCCAACCCCTTAAAACAGGATTAAACTAGAAAAGGATTAAAATGCTATAATGCAATAAAAACAATTAAACAATAAAAGATCAGGCACACTAAGGTCAGGATAAAAATGGAAGCTGAAAGCACATCTCCCTAGGGCAGATGTTATTCTGGGAAGGCCTGCCGGAAGAGATCCGTCTTCACTGCCTTTTTAAAGGCAGTAAGCGTGGTAATAAGATGGATCTCGTCCGGCAGGCCATTCCACTGTCTGGGAGTGGTCGCAGAGAAGGTCCTCTGGGAGGTCTGAGACAGCCTAGTTTTTATTGGCTGTAGCAGATTCCTCCCAGAGGACCGAAGGGTGTGGGAGGGATCATATGGGGAGAGGGGGTCCCTAAGATAAGATGGACCCAAGCCATGTAGGGCTTTAAAGGTTAAAACCAACACCTTGTACTGTGCCCGGAAACTAATTGGCAGCCAGTGGAGGGATTTAAGCACCGGTGTTATGTGCTCCCTCCTAGATGTTCTGGTAATTAACCTGGCTGCCATATTTTGCACCAATTGGAGTTTCCGGGTTAGGCTCAAGGGTAGCCCCATGTAGAGTGCGTTGCAGTAGTCCAGACGTGAGGTTACCAGGGCATGTACCACAGTTTCCAAGTCCCTCATATCCAGAAAAGGGAGCAGTTGGCATATCAGCCGAAGCTGATAACAGGCGCTCCTGACCGCCACATTCACCTGACTAGTCATGTGAAGCGACGAGTCAAGGAGTACCCCCAAACTGCGAACACAGTCCTTGGAGGAGAATGTGACTCCATCCAGGACTGGAGATTGTATTGCCAGATCTGGTTTTGGGCCTGTAACTGTCAGTACCTCCGTTTTGTCTGGATTCAACTTCAATCTGTTTTTCCTCATCCAATCCATTACCGCTCTGAGACAGTCATTGAGAGGAGAGACACCATCTGAGCTCTGAACCGATGATCTGGTCATGGAGAGATATATCTGGGTGTCGTCAGCGTACTGAAGACACCGAGCTCCATGCCTCCGAATGATCTCACCCAGCGGCTTCATATAAGTGTTAAATAACATCAGGGGCAGGATGGCACCCTGTGGGATGCCACAATTAAGCTCAATTTTGGATGAGCAACTGTCCCCGAGCCTCACCCTCTGGGATCTACCCGAGAGGAAGGAACGGAACCACTGCAAAGCAATGCCTCCAATTCCTAACTCTCTTAGGCGATCCAGGAGGATGGCATGATCTATAGTATCAAAAGCCGCTGAGAGATCCAAGAGCACCAACAGGGTCACACTACCCCTGTCGATACCCAGGCGGAGGTCATCAGTCAGAGCAACCATGGCAGTCTCAACTCCAAATCCTGTCCTGAAGCCGGTTTGAAATGGATCAAGATAATCGATTTCATCCAAGACTGTCTGGAGAACCAAGTTTACACAATGGGTTTCTGTGGCCTAGAGAGGATTCAGACCTTGGTCTCCTGAGTCATAGTCCAACACTCAAACCACTATTCCATGCTGGCTCTCTAGAGAACTTCCCCTAATAATTACTCTTATCATCAAGTACAGTTGGCCCTCCACCTTTGTGGCTTTGACTTTTACGGATTTGATTATTTGCGGGTTTGATTAATATGTTCTCTCTAGAAATCTCTAGGTCATCCAGCGCAGCTCTAGCAGAAATTGATCATAGAGTTGTGCCAGAGAACCTAGAGGTTCCTAGAGAAAACACTTCTTTAGGCATTTGTAGGCCCTTCAACATGATTCTATGATCAACCTTTGGCAGATGTTGACCATAGAGTTGCACTGGAGGATCTGGAGATTTCTAGAGAGATGTTCTAGTGTTAAAAAGAATATATTTTTTTTATGTGTGGTGTTTCCACCTTCACAGTGGTCTTGTGCCCCTAACAGCAACAAATGTGGAGGGAGCACCGTAGTTTCTTTTAATATCCAACCCCATCTGTTATATCCAGTCCCATCCTTTGGGGGGGAAAAAGAACAGATCTTTGCCCTCTTCTTTGTGACTGCCCTGGAAGTGTTTACACTTTGTGGGGAGAATTCACATTGAGGGTTCAAAGTGTGACAAAAACTCTCCAGAAATGCATGTATTTACAGCATCTATTGTCACCTGAAAGTCCACCACTATGTCAGCTTCTGGCTTCCATGGCCATGGGACAGTGAATCCACGCCATGTTTTAGCTTAACCTTTAAAGGAGCTATCCAAGGTTCTGAAGCCTATGCTCCCAATAACTTCAGTTCCTAAGACAGTTCTTATAACATGCATTCACAAAGCCAGAGAGTGTTCACTGTACCACTAAGAAAGGAGCCACCAGTTGCCAATGACCATATTGGATGAGGGTTTCTGGGAGTTGTAGTCTAAAAAAAGCAATCTTGCTAATATCTTCTTACATCTCAATGCTGGAACCTTTTAAAAATATTTGTCCTGGGTCATATGAAACTGGAGAAAGCCAGCATGGCATTGTGGTTTGACCGCTGGACTATGACTCTGGAGACCAAGGTTCAATTCTCAGGTCAGCCACGAAACTCACTGGGTGACCTTGGGCAAGTCACACTCTCTCAGCCTCAGGGGAAGGCAATGGCAACCCCCTCCCCCGAACAAATCTTGCCAGGAAAACTCCATGATAGGTTTGCTTTAGGGTTACCATAAGTCAGAAATGATTTGAAGGCACACAAAAACAACAACATGTGAAACTGGAATAACAAAGTGCTTCTGTGTGCATCCAGGGAGACTTGTGTGTGTATATCTGCCTTCAAGACACCTGTCAACTTATGGAGACCCCATGAATTTCATAGGGTTTTCTTAGGCAAGGAATACTCAGAGGTGGTTTGTCCAGTTCCTTTTTCTGAAATATAGGGCCTTTACAGACTGCCAGAAATAATGCAGCTTGAGACCACTTTAACTGTCCTGGCTCAATGCTAGGGAATCATGGGAATTGTAGTTTTTTCTAAGACACTGAGCCTTCTCTGTCAGAGAGCTCTGGTGCCACAATAAACTACAGTTCCCATGATTCCCTAGCACTGAGCCAGGGCAGTTAAAGTGGACTCCAGTTGCATTATTACTGGCAGTCTGTAAAGGCCCATAGTCTACAGCACCTGATTTTTGTTGGCCATCTCCCATCCAAGTACTAACCAGGGCTGACCCTGCTTAGCTTCCAAGATCAGATGAGATTTGGTCAGAAAGCCTTAGGGCTGAGTCCTGAATATTTGTAAGGAGCCTTGGGGCTGCAAATATTCAGGACCTGAGAGAAGACTCTCCATGTGATTATGAACCTCACGGAAAGGTAAAGGTATTCCCCGTTGTCAAGTCATGCCCAACCGTAGGGAGTGGTGCTCATCTCCATTACTAAGCCTAAGAGCCAGCATTGTCAGAGACTACTCTGTGATCCTGTGGCCAGCGTGCTTGCACAGAACACTATTTACCTTCCCACCAAAGTGGTACCTATTTATCTACTTGCATTTGCATGCTTTTGAACTGATAGGTTGGCAGAATCTGGGACTAGTGACAGGAGCTCACCCCATCCCATGGCACATGGGCCTTGAACTGCCAACCTGTCAATCTTGCACTCAACAGAGTCAGCATCTTAACCACTTGAGCCACTGCATCCCCTTATGAACCTCAACATTTCTCATTTTAAGAAAGCAACCACCCTCTCCAGTTACAAATAATAAAAAAGAGAGAACAGAACGCTGCATACAGCAACATTACAAAACATCAGGCTCTGACCACATTCCTAAGATAGAGGTGGGGCTGCTGTGTGTTTGGATGGTTGATCAAATTAAAAACAAAAACACACATACCAAGCCCTCTATGCACATGGAAAGCTGGCATATCAATCAGTGAAGAAAATTTGAGACTACACGTCCCCCTGGCATACTTATTTTCTATGCATAGGGCTCTGAGGTCTTTTAAGTGAGGGGGTATTCAAACATATGACTCCTCAAAGTAAGGGGTGGGCAACTATGGAAGTCTGGGGTCCACAGTTCCCTAGACGATCTTGGGGGTCTATACAACCTGCCAAAAATCTTATTTTTGATTTAAAAGGTAAAGGTATTCCCCGTTGACAAGGTTGTCAAGTCGTGTCCAACTATAGGGGACGGTGCTCATCTCCGTTACTAAGAAATATTTTTTTAGCAACAAGAATTGACTGTAAGTTAACTCCTGTTCACTTCCTTTTCCCAATTTTTTGACCCTTGGGGAGGCCCTGAGAGCCACAAAATAGCTCAGAGGAAGAAAGCCATACTTTCCTCATCCCTGTTCCAAGCAGACCATAAAGTGAAACCATCTTAGAAAAATCCCTTCCTACCGCAAGACACTGCCAAAGATATAGTTCAGCTTGGTAGACTTCAAAGACATAGGACGTTATCACACGCGGGTCTCAAAGCAGCAATAAAGCAGTATGGAATCAATCCAGAACTATACCGGTATAGACCCCACAAGACAGAAATGGCTATCAGACGCAACTAGCATCATTGTGCAATTAACGAAACCGCGATAGATGCGCTCCTGGGAACCGTATCTGCCGTTCACACACAAGTGAGAAGATCCCTTCCAGAACCCAGCAAGGATGTTCTTGCTGCCCGATCAAAACAGGAAGTACACGTCATAAGATGCTTCCTCACAGATCCATGGGAAATAGCGCAGGGAACCATGGGTCATGTAGGGGAAATGTTCCACGATACATATCTCGTGATCAGACATATGGCGAAAGCGGTATTATTGCAGTATCATTCTGGTCGCGCAATTGTAATTCCCCAAGAAACCGGCATTCAAAAGAACGGGGATGGTGCCGCATTGGGACGGGGTTGGGACGGGGTTCTGTGCGACGTCATGTGAACACACGGGGGAAAAACCCGCAATAGGATGGGACTGGGTGTGGATTCTTTCTGCTTTAGGCCCCGTGTGATAACGTCCATAGTTGTGTTAGTCTGGATCAGTATGCAAAGGGATCTTGTAGCATATTTGAGACTAATTGAGAGAAAAAGGTTGGTAGCATAAGCTTTCGTAGACTGAAGTCTACGAAAGCTTATGCTATCAACTTCTTTCTCCCAGTTAGTCTCAAATGTACTACAAGATCCCTCTGCATATAGTTCAACTGTTTGTCTTACTTCTACTCAACAGGTAGTTAGCTGCTTATTTTATTTTATTTTTGAATGCTTCTTGTCCTATCTCATCTCCCTTTTCACATCTGATGGGTTTACTGCCTTCAGGATGCCTGAGGGTGGCTTGGCTTCAGCCACCCACATCTATGATATCGAGAGCGGAAATGCTTCCTTGCATGACCATCCGAACGCCTTGGCTGGATTTCCTTTTGCAGCTCCAGCTCTCCAGGACTTTGCCCTCTGGCATTTCCTATTCTGGGTGAGTGCTGCATGTCCAAGGAATTATTCAGTGAACTCTGCCATTCTAGCCAGCTTTTGCACAGATTTACAAGTAATAAAACATGTACACTTTCAGCTAACACGGCATTTCTCCCCCCCTCCCCCCCCCTGCCCTGCAACTTTTTGACACAACAGTTGGGGTTGCAACAGGACAATATGTTATCAAGGGGATGCAAAGGTTTCCAAGTTTTAGAACTTTCTCTTTTTCTCTCCCTTTGGCCTTTCATTCGTGCCATGCTCTGTTGGTGTGATCGGGAAATGGGTGATCAGAATGTAGCTAAGGGTATCGGTGGTGGAGGAATGAGGGCATTGTGCCCTCAATAAGAATTCTATCCCCAACATTTTCCTTCAGTTCCCAAATTTCTAGCAGTGCAGTAACCTAAAATTTCAGTGAAGCATTTAGAAATAGAACATAGGCATCCAAAGAAAAGGGGGATGCCAAACAGAGAATATAGGAGAGATCTAGAGGTGACAGATTTTCAACATTTCCTTTTCTGCAATGCTAGAAATTTGGGGATGGAAGGATAATTTCACAGGGAGCCAGATTTCTTACTGGAGAGCAAAGACCCCATTTTGCTCTTTATATAACATCTCTGCACGTGATTCCCAATATCATCAAACAGCAAGCTTAGACCTTCACCACAATAAGCACCTTGACACTTTCTTTCACATAAGCAATGTTTACCAGTCATTTTTCAAGGAGAAATAAAGCACAACTCTTGGGGGTAAAGTTGCATTGGAGACCATTAACAGTGGGTAGTGTATCTGCAGCCATGTTTGGACCTTTGCAGTCCTCAAGTTGTGTTATCCACATGTATTGAATCCTTCATGATAATACAATTTAGGTTAATGTGCATGTTTTCGTGTGTGTGTGCGCGCGCGCACAAGCACCGGAGAGAGAGATAGCTAATCAGATTGGCAGGTATAATTGCAGCAATCCTAATTCATGGCAATCTGTGACAACTAAACAATGCATTCAACACTGCAAGGGAAAATTTTTCTTTCCTAGTTTTGGCAATTTGTACTTTAGAGCAGGGATAGGAAACTGCTAAGAGCTTGCGTGGTGTAGTGGTTTGATCATTGGATGAAGATTCTGGAGATCAGGGTTCAAATCCTCACTTGGCCATGGAAACCCATTGGGTGGCCTTGGGCAAGTCACGCTCTCTCAGCTTCAGAGGAAGGCAAAGGCAACTCCCCTCCTGAACAAATCTTGTAAGCGGAGGATAAAGGAGGGAACCTGAAGAAGAGAGAAAATAGGACATTTTAAAAGTGCTGAAAAAATAGGATGGTAGAATATTAATTTGGACTATTCCTGTCAAATTGGGACATTTGGAGGGTATGCACTCCTGGCCCCTTTCCTTTATCTAATAGTAGACCCAATTTTGGCTGCAGCTGCATTGCAGAATTAATGCAGTTTGACACTGCTTTAACTGCCACGGCTCAATGCTATGGAATTCTGGGATCTGTAATTTTGTGGGATATTTAGCCTTCTCTGACAGAGACCGCTGCTGCCACCACAAACTATAAATCCCAGGGCTCCATAGAATGGAGCCATGACAGTTTTAGTGGTGTTAAACTGCGTTAATTCTGCAATGTGGCAGCAGCCTCTGTCGAATGCTCAGATATTCTTTGAACCCAGCATACAGAAGAAGTGTAGCATAGCTTTTTGATGTCAAAACTAGAATTCCTGAGAGTGTCAAAGACTGTGTTCTCTAATGATGTATTAAAAAAAAAATGGAAGGTTCAAATGCTGTACAAATAATTCATATTTTGAGGTACCCTGGCTCTCCCTTCAGCTAAACACTGAACACTGCATCTACAAAGGCCACTTGAGTATATTTAGCTTTCCAAACCTTGTTCCTCTTTACTCCTATTTCGAAATGTGTTGTGCGGGAAAGAGCAACCATTTATTTAAATCTTTGGATTACAGAGTCTACAGCAAAGTAATAAACCGAGGAGAAGCTGATAATAAGATGAGACTCACCTTTCAATATGCATTTAAAGAATTTCTGTGATATTTTTCTCTTGGGCTCTTCACTGCAGTGCTGGAAGATTAATCTATAATTCTTTAGAGATGCCATGATAATTCAGGCAGCATGACTGGCAACACTATCTTTCTTTCTTCTCTCTCTCTCTCTCCCCCCCCCCCCCCCCATGGAAAAAAAAATAGCAGCCATTTTTTGGAGTTGTGCAACAAGCCAGTAAGTATTTGGAGGTGATTTTTTTTTTAAAAAATAATATTTCTTCTCACCTCTGTCTGTCCTACTCTGGACATGCATCCACTCTTTTCCTTGACACCTTTTTTCATTTATTTTAAATCAATTACTTCACTGTTATGTGGTGGGCAGTTTAAATTGACATATACGATAAAGACCTGGTGTTTATGGAAGATTCTGCTTCTTTCCTCTGGAGCCATGCCATTTTAACTGTCCTGAGGAATCCTTAGGTTTATAGTACAGAATTCTATCACCCAAACTACGAATCCCAGGATTCTGTCAGGTGGAGCCATGGCAAAGTGATATCAACTATTATAAATGCACAGTATAGACACACTCCAGGTGACCTGTGTATCTCCTGTCTAGATGTTAAATGTGGGTGAGTAAATTCAAGAGCTCCTGCTCTTATCTTGTGAGGTTTTTTTAAATCTTTCTATTTGGACTTGAAACCGACAACCCCAAATTTGCAAGGGCAGCCATGCCAATGTTACCAGCGATACACCATGGCCCCCAATTGCATTCAAGTAGAGGTTTGCTCTCGGTATAGGGCAGCCCATTTAGAAGTGGCTATGATCTAGTAGTGGTACAAGAGTGGTACAAGAGTGGCATGGCTACTCTTGCAAATTTGAATGCACTCAAAGCTTGGAAATCCTAGTTTTGGAGACTACAACCCCCAGAATCCCTCTTGCCAGCATGGGGATTCTGGGAGTTTATTATTTATTTATTTATTTATTTCATTTTTATGCCACCTTCCTCCCAAAAAGAGCCCCAAGGTGGCTCAAGTTGTAATTTCCCCAAATAATATTTCCAAATTCTACGTTTGCCACACTTTCCCTTCATTCCTCGACCATGCATGTGCAAGTGGGGCATTGTGTGTCTATCTCTGTGTTGTTGTTTTTAATCATATGGCTAATGACCATTCCAGCTGCTGCACACAAGGGATCCCAGGGGCCAGGTGCTGACAAAGAGCACTTTCCACTCTCCAAGGATAGAGTCCAGATGGCGACTTGGCTCCAGCAACACATTATAACCTCATAAGCAGCAGAGCCCTGGAGATAGGAGAAGGAGGATGTGAGCCCTGGTGCAGCCTGCATTGTGTTACACAGGGGCAAGAGACTGCCTCACATCCCCAATTGCCTCCTGTGGGGTTTGCACCACCAGGCAAACCCCACAGGTGTCGAGCGGCTTAGCACAAGCTGTTTCTGCTCCTTGTAAAGCTCAGTGCTACAGGAATTAGGGGGACCGGTTGGTCCCAAGGAACTCGAGATTAGAGCCATGCAGAAAAGTAAAATGATTAAGAAGGAAACATTAATTAATCCGCTTTGCTGGTGACTGAGTCCTTTGGTGGAAGCTGCCTGACTCACAGCCAAGCCACCGATCACAAGCCGTTCTAAGGACTCCGTTCGCTGACTGCAGCAGCTTAATCCCCATTGATTTCTGCAGACGTTGGCTAGGAAGGAGCCAAAATACAAGGTCATTGAAAGAGCTCCCCTCCTCCTCCTAAAATGTTGGAAGGAAGGAAGGAAGGAAGGAAGGAAGGAAGGAAGGAAGGAAGGAAGGAAGGAAGGACAACTCTATACATAGGCTTCCATGTATGTCATAAGGCAGCTAAATCAGTCTCATCTAGCCTTTTTCTTCTTGGTAGATGCTTCAGGTATCTTCCATGAAAAAATGAAATGCACAGATATAGGATGGGTGACACCTGGCTTGACAACAGTACATGTGAAAGGGATCTAGGCGTCTTAGTGGACCACAGCCTGAATATGAGTCAACAGTGTGATTCAACAGCTAGGAAAGCCAGTGCAATTCTAGGCTGCATCAGTATAGTGTCTAGATCAAGGGAAGCAATTCTTCCACTCTGTTCTGCTTTGGTCTGACCTCACCTGGAATACTGTGTCCAGTACTAGAATTCAAAGATATAGCTGTGTTAGTCTGTAGAAACACTATGTAGAGAGATCTTGTAGCACCTTTGAGACTAACTGAAAGAAAGAGATTGGTAGCATGAGCTTTTCTAGATTTCAGTCTACTTCCTCAGATGCTTGTTTCCACTTCTGTTCACCACAATTCAAGAAGGATATGGACAAGCTGGAGTGTATCCAGAGGAGAGCAACCAAAATGGGGAAAGATCTGGAAACCAAGCCCTATGAGGAGTGTCTTAGGGAGCTGGGTATGTTTAGCTTGGAGAACATCATGGTCCAAAACACACTGGAGAAATAATCCACTTTGAGACTGCTTTATCTGCCCTGGCTCAATGCTAGGGAAATCTGGGAACTGTAGCTTTGTGAGACATTTAGCCTTCCCTGTCAGAGAGCTCTGGGGCCATAATAAACCACAATTCCCAGGATTCCTTAGCACTGAGCCAGGGCAGTTAAAGTGGCCTCAAAACTGGATTATTTCTACTGTGTGTTTTGGACCAAGGTTAAGAAGTGACATAGCTGTGTTTAAATGTTTGAATGGGTGTCATATGAAGGATGGAGAAAGCTTGTTTTTCTGCTGCTCCAGAGACTAGGACATGGAGCAATGGATACAAACTGCAGGAAAAGAGATTCCACCTAAATATTAGGAAAAACTTCCTGATGGTAAGAGTTGTTTGACAGTGGGGTACACTATCTTGGAGAGTGGTGGAGTTTCCTTCTTTGGAGGTTTTTAAGCAGAGGCTGGATGGCCATCTGTCAGGGTTCCTTTGACTGTGTATTCCTGCATGGCAGGAGGTTGGAGTGGATGGTCCTTGGGGACTTTATCAACTCTATGATTCTATCATTCTATGAACCAGACCAGTTCAAATCAGGCCCATTTTGGCCTTGGATTTGATCTCCTATGCCTCTCTATTCATACTGCAAAAACCATGTGCAATCTCCCGCATTCCCCCCCCCCCCCCGTCCATTTTGTCACTTGCTGCTTCCATGGCTTCCTACCAGGGATTTGATATTCATTCACATCTGTAGGGGAGTTGCTTCAAAACGTCATCCGTATGGATCGATAACTTGTGGCATCAAGTGAGAGATGAAATAGATGGTTCCAGAGCAGATGTCAAGTCATGGGATGGCCTGGTAGAAACAGGAAGGGGGATCAGATGGCTGTAACATCTCCCCAACCCTAACCTCACTTCTGAGATGTAATCTAGTTGTATAGAAAGGGAGGACAATTTGGCTATATAACTCAGAGACAGTTTGTCTTGGAGACAGGAAGCAGAATGGCCCCATCCATTTCCCACCCAACTAGATTATGCCTCATTTCTTCTCAGCATGCTATAGTGCAGTGATTCCTAAACTCTGGTCCTCCAAGTGTTTTGGATTTCTGCTCCCAGAAGCCTCAGACATCTTGGCCAATGCTCTGGGGTTCTGGGAGCTGAAGTCCAGAACATCTGGAAGGCTATAGTTTGGGAATCACTGCTATAGTGCAATGGGGACTGTTAGTTTCCTTGTTTGTGGGACAGTGAATCTTCTTTGACGTTTAGTCTGAAGTTTAAAGCAGCTAGTCAAGGTCCTGCACTCTTCCCTACTCCCAAATAGGTTCATCACTTAGAGAACTCCCTAAAGTTGTTTTTAAACTGTTTAATTCATTTTTAAAAACTAATCTGTTCCTGATATTTCGTATGGTGAGAATAACATTTTTCCAATGTAAATCATTACAGTACTTTTTCTACTACACCTTTCTTTTCTCTATTTTCATCGCTTTTGAGAGTGAGCGAGCTAGGATCTATCTGAGTAGAACATAAAACATGAACACTCCTGCTGAAATGCTTCCAAAAATGCTCCTAAAAGCTTATGTTTGAAAGTACGTAGAAACTTTGGCCATTATCATGCTTATATCCTATTTTATATTATATAGTACTGGAGCCAGGGTGGTGTAGTGGTTGAGGGTTGGACTAGGAAACTGGATGTCCAGGGTTCAAATCCTCACTCTGCCCTGGAAATCCACTGTCACACTCTCTCAGTCTCAGGGGAAGTCAAAGGCAAACCTCCTCTGAACAAATATACATTTGCCTTAGGGTTGCCTTAAGTTGGAAATGACTTGAAGGTACACATCAACAATAACAATTGGCATTGTTTATATAGTATATTGTTGTGTACCTTCAAGTCTTTTCTGATTTATGGTGATCCTAAGGCCAACTGATCATGGGGTTTTCTTGGCAAATTTATTCAGAGGGGGTTTGCCTTTGCTGTCTTTTGAGGCTGAGAACATGTGACTTGCCCATGGTTACCTGGTGGGTCTCATGACCAAGTGGGGAATTGAACCCTGGTCTCCAGAGTCGTAGTCTACCACAAAAACCACTATGCCACAGTTTTACATATATTACATATATATATTATATCTATTATATCATGATATGTCCTATATCATGCTTGCATAGTGTGACTTTACACTTGCATAGTTACATGGTGGTTGTTCTGCACCATTCTTCGGATGAATACCAATCTTTTGCAACCAATTGCATATCTGCAAATGTGCTTGCTGTTTCTGGCAGTCCCAATGAATCAAATTGTACACTGAAGGCATTAACAGTGGTGCACCACTCCAGAATATCCAATTGCATGTGCAACAGTTACACTTGAGGAATTACACTTACACAACTGCAAACTAAATACAGATGTTATGCCATAGGTACAAAGTAAGCCTGTGTAAGGGAACAAATGTATGCATACAATATTAACAGGATTCAGTCTGTATACCAACTCACTATGCTAATATAGTAAATTTGCTCTCCCTTATTTCTTTTACTTATGTTTGAAATGTAACTGCATTACACCTTTGTTACTTTCAATATGTCTAAAGAAAATAGAGCCTCTAAGCTCTGGATCCTGGGCAAGTGTGCACCACCTGCTTGGCCTTGAGAACTACTTATGATTTAGATTCAGAGCTCCAGGTTTGCATGTATGTGTCTGGATATACTCTCTTTCTCATCAAAACCAGCAATAGCAACAATTTAGAAAACATAACTGGAACATATCAATAATCATTTCATTTTTAATCCATATGGCAAAAATGTACAAAACTACCTCAGTAAAACAATCCCTGTACCACTATACAAACAAAAATAATCCAAGAGGAAGAAATATAACACTAACTCAAAGCAGCACTTTTTGGTTCAACTCTAATTTGTACCATGCACTAAGATGACTCTTTTGTGTTGCCTTCAACTTTGTCGGGAAACAAACAGCCATGCAGAATCACTGGCAACTATTTCTTTTCATTAGCATGGGTGTTTTGGTAGAGATGAATGGCTCAGTCTATTTTCATCCCATCTCAGTTTTGCAAATAATTATTTATGAGTCCATTCTGGTCTCTTTCCCCATCAAACTGTGAATTTGTTTTAAAAATGCATGGCATTTCATATGCATTCTGTCCTAAAATATGCATTTCTCTACACATTTTGGTGCTCTGAACTGAGAAATCTATTGCAAAATTCAAGGAAGTGCAAAAATGAAAACACAGCTACATTGCAATCTGTGCATTAGCCTGAAAGTGCAAGTAATGTTAATTCAGTTAAAATGCAGACTAGACAAAATCTTTTGAGCTTCCCTGGGTCTATGTAACTGGAGGGATCATCATTCTCTCTTTTCCTTAGACTTGTTTGTTTTGTTGTCTAACATTCATAGGCCAACCTGGGGATCTTAAAAAAAGGAGTAGGCAGCCATTTTTACTATGACGGTCCATACATGACACTGCACCCTTTCACCCTATGTGTTCAACTTGTATGCAGAAAATTTCAGATGAAGAGCAGGCTTTTACACAGAAGAAGGAGGCATGAAGATAGGAAGAAGGAATATCAATAATCTAAGATATGTAGACGGCACCATACTGCTAGCAGAAAATATTGCAGACCTAGAACAACTGCTAAGAACAATAAAAAAAGAAAGTACAAAGACAGGCTTACTGCTCAATATAAAGAAAAAAAATGATCACAGAAGATCTACACAGATTCAAACTAGACAGTGAAGAAATTGCAATAGTAAAAGAGTTCCTTCAGTATACAATTTGATTCATTGAGACTGTAAAAACAACAAACACATTTGCAGCCAAGAGATCAGAACAAGACTGGGAATGGGAAGGACAGCTATGAAAGAATTAGAAAAGATCCTAAAATGTAAAGATATACAACTCAGCACGAAAATTAGAATTATACAAGCCATTGTTTTCCCTATTACCATGTATAGTGCTGGACAGTGAGGATAGTGGATAGGAGGAAAATCAATTCATCTGAAATTTGTTGCTGGAGAAGAGCACTGAGGATACCATGAACAGCCAAAAAGACAAATGAATGAGTCCTAGAACAGAGCAAGCCTTACATCTCCTTGCAAGCCAAGATGATCAAGTTGAGGCTGTCATACTTTGGTCATGTCATGAGAAGGAATGAGTCATTGGAAAAGACCATAATGTTAGGAAAGGTGGAAGGATGTAGAAAGAGAGGAAAACTGCATGCTAGATGGATTTAACTTTATTAAGGAGCTCACAGGCATGAATTTGCAGGGACTAAGCAGAGCAGTGGAAGACAGGGAGTCTGGGAGATGTCTCATCCACAGGGTCGCCATGAGTCAGGATCAACTCGAGGATGGTTAACAACAAGCAACAGAATATGATACTAGGTGACAAGTGCTGGACAACACACATTCATAAGCATGTACACAAACATCTCCTCTCATCAGCTAGTGGAAGCTGGTGATAATCAATCTGCTTCAGGTTTCAAACTCTGAAGAAGTCCTTGGATAGCTTCTTTCAAGTCTGAACTAAAAGTTGGAGTGGATTCAACACCCTACTGACATCGAAGTTACCAGTTTACACTGTGCCAGAATCCTCATGCTTAGGAGAACTGTCTAATTGCAGCAACAGACTTCTTGGGAATGCAGGACTCCTCAAGTTCTGGGCACCATAATTCAAAAAGGATGTTGAAAAACTGCAGCGTGTCCAGAGAAGGGCGACTAAAATGGTGAAGGGTCTGGAAACCATGCCCTTTCAGGAATGACTTAGGGAACTGGATATGTTTAGCCTGGAGAAGAGACGGTTAAGAGGTCATAAGATAGACCTCTTTAAATATTTGAAGGGACGTCATGTTGAGGAGGGAGCTAGCTTGTTTTCTGCTGCTCCAGAGAACAGTCATCCTAGAGAATATGCAAAAATGTATATTATTATCATTTTTATCTGTTCTTATTATCCAAACTATCTGTTAAGCTAAATCTTTGGTGTTACTACATCCTATTTCCATCTTGCCTTACAATAATCTATAACTGGGAGCCATTCTTTCTCAATTTCATTTATGTCTTTGTGGTTTAAGTGACAGGTTAATTTGTCCATTTCCATTATTTCCAGTAGTTTTAATAATCAGTCATCTATCTCTGGCATTTCTTGTCATTTCCAGTACTGGGCTATTGACATTCTAGCCACTGTTATCACATATAACAAAATCTGACAATATTTCAATTTGTAATGGAATTTTGTTCAACATATTTAAAAGGTATATTTCCGGTCTCATTTCATATTTTATCTGTAGCATCTTTTTGATCAATGTATGTATCTGTTTCCAATAAATTTTTAACTTTCGACAACACCACTAAACATGGAACCAGACCCCTAGCTGATTGGCACTTCCAACATGAATTCAAATTTTTCTTATAAATCTGTGCAATTTTATTTGGCGTTGAGTACCATCTCTGTTCCATCTTCCAATAATTCTTTCTTAAATTTTGAGATTTGATAAATTTTCTTGTTTTATTTCTAGCACACTTCCAGCTGTCTAGGTCTAGGATGTGTCCACAATCCGATGCCCACTTGATCATGACATCTGATATGACTTTCTTCTCTTGTTCATAATTTTGTAGGACTTTATATATTCTTGCTGTTCTTTTAGATTTATTACTGAAGAAAATCTTATCCAGTTCATTCATATCTTTGTTGAATTCTTCAATTTTAACATCCATTTTAAACCTCTCTTTTAGTTGAGTATATAGGAACCAATGCAACTTTGGGTCTAATTGCATCAAGTCTTCTATAGATCTTAATTCATATTTGTTATTTTCAGATTTATAAAGGATATCTTTATATGTCAACCATATATTGAATGATTTCCATCTGCCAATGGAAGCTTCTCCAGAGAGAAATTTTCCCATATACTTTCTTCTTAATTTTCCCCAGGTTCTTAATAGACCTTTTTTTTTTTTTTTTTTTAATGTGATGTCAAAATTCACTGTGGGCCTTGGCTTTACCATACCAGATATATGCATGCCAGCTAAATCTATTGTTTAAATCCTTCTAAGTTATGTAACTCTGTATTTTCAAGTGTAATCCAATCTGTCAACCAGTTTAATACATTAGCTTGGTAATATAGATTCAGATCTGGCACACCACAGATCTTCTTTCTGTCTCATCATAGTCTTCCAGTTTACTCTTGCCTTCTTATTATTCCAAATAAAATTTCTTAAATCTTTTTGCCATTCTTTTAAGGGTGTGTCACTGTTCAAGACTGGTATAGTTTGGAACAATAAACTTGTTGAATAAACATGTTTTTTGCTTCCTGGCAAAAGACCAGCAGGGAGGGGGCCAGTCTAGCCTTTCATGGAAGGGAATTCCACAGGGTGGGAGCAGCCACTGAGAAGACTCCCTCTTGTGTCCTCACCAAGTGAGCCTGGGATGGTGGTGGGACTGAGAGAAAGCCTTCTTCTGAGGATCTTAGGGCTTTAGATGGTTCGTATGGGGAGATACAGTTTCTCAAATAGTATGGACCTAAATCGTGTAGGGCTTTATAGGTCATGACCAGCACTTTGAATTGTGCTCAGAAACAAACCGGTAGCCAGTGAAGCTGTTTCCATACAGGAGTTATATGCTCCCTATAACTGGCTCCTGTCAGCATTCTGGCTGTGGCATTTTGAATCTGCTGTTTCCAAACAGTTTCCAAAGACAGCCCCACATAGAGTGCATCATAGTAGTCCATCAAGGCATGTGTCACCATAACCAGATGTGACATCTCAAGGAATGGGCACAGCTGGTGCACTAGTTTTAACTGTGTAAATGCACTCCTGGCCACTGCTGAAACCTGGGCATCCAGGCTCAGAGTAGAGTCCAGGAGCACACCCAAGATGCGGGCCTGAGATTTCAGGGGGAGTGTAACGCCATCCAGCTCAGGCAAAGCCCAAATTCCCTGATCTGCCTTATGACTGACCAGGAGCATCTCTGTCTTGTCTGGATTAAGCTTCAATTTGTTTGCCCTCATCCAGTCTATTACTGACAGCAGACACTGGTTCAGCAAAGAGACAGCTTCTTTGGAGTCAGATGAAAAGGAGAGATAGAGTTGAGTGCTATCCACATACTGATTACACCAGATGACCTCTCCCAGCAGTTTCATGTAGTTGTTAAATAACATGGGGGCAACACAGAACCCTGTGGGACCCCATAGGCCAGCGGCCAAGGAGTAAAAAAGGACTCCCCCAACACCACCTTCTGGGTCCACCCCTCCAAGAAAGACTGGCAACATTGCATCGCAGTGCCCCAAGTCCCATCCCAGAAAGGCATCTCAGAAGGATACCATGGTCGATGGTATCAAAAGCTACTGAGAGATCTAGCAGGACCAACAGGGACACACACAATCTGTCCAGTTCCCTGTGTAGGTCATCCACCAAGGTGACCAAAGCTGTCCCCGTGTCATAGCTAGGTCTGAAGCCAGATTGAAATGGATCTAGATAATACTTTTCATCCAGAAACCCCTGGAGCTGGGAGGCCACCACTCACTCCAGAACCTTGCCCAAAAATGGAATGTTAGAGACTGGCTAATAGTTATCCAGAATGGTGAGATCCATGGAGGTCTTTTTCAGTAATGCCCTTACCACAGCCTCCTTTAGACAGGATGGAAATTTGCCTTGCTGCAGTGAAGCATTCACCACTCTCTTTATCCACTTGGCCAGTCCCTCTCTAGCTGATTTCAGAAGCCAGGAAGGGCAAGGATCCAGTATGCATGCGATGGCCCTCACTTCTCCAAGGATCCTGTCTACAACCTCAGGCTGCACAAATTGAAATATATCCAATAATATGGGACAAGCAGGTGCTAATTATACAAAAGAGATGACAAAATGGACACATGGAATGAAGAGCTGTATGAAGATGAACCCCAAATTCTAAAAAGTGAGGTGGAAACTGCAATAAGAGAAATAGTGAAAAACAAATCACCAGGTACAGATGATATTCCAATTGAACTGCTGAAAGCCACATTGACAGAGTCAACTCTAGTGCTAAATTTGTAGCATATGCTTCCATGAACTCCATGGACAACACATTGTTACATCTTCAGAATGTTAGACTGGATTCCCAGCATTCATGTCACTGGCTGCATTCCCAGTATGTCATTAACTGTGCTGGCTAAGGCTGCTGGGAGATGCAGTCCAACAAAATCTCCACCATGGGGGTAGAGGAGTGCTTCTCAGGTTTCTGATGTGAGAAATTGCCAATTATTGTCTTTCAGTGTCGCAGGGACCAGCACTAAATTTGTAGCCTTTGGATACAGTTAGTTATTTCTTTCTTTCCTGGAAAATTGCTGGGAACTGGCAGTCAGTGGCTCAGGGACTGACATGAATCCAGGGACCAACACTTTGAGTAATACTGGTCTAGAGAAACAGACTGGCCTACACAACCTCCGATTGTTACTTTGACATCCTCAATGGCAGCAGAGCTGTTGTTGTTGTGTGCCGTCAAGTTGTTTCTGACATATGGTGACCCAAAGGCAACCCTATCATGGGGTTTTCTTGGCAAGATTTGTTCAGAGGAGGTTTGCCATTGCTTTCCCCTGAGGCTGAGAGCAATTTTAGTTAAAAATAGAAAAGGATACTGTTGTGTTCAGAAGCCTAGACCATTAGTTAGTAATGTATTCATATTCACATGAAGCTTAAAAGAGTGAGACTTTTACTATTCTCTAGCTAGCCAAATGATTTTGTACCTTCCCAGACCCAATCCAGGCTGGACTAACTATACGAATTCTAAAACATTCCAAGAAAACTGCCCTGGATCAATGAATGGATCTGCCAAGAATAATATGAAGCTAAAAATGAAAAACAGCCACTGTTGCTCTTTGTCTCCCACTCCACAACTGCAGACCCTGTGTGTCCGTGTGTGTGTGAAGAGTTTGTCTTCAGCTTTGTCTTCCCCACCTAGAAATGGCAGAAAATACCATTTGCAAAGAACTTGCAAAGAGAATCACGTAAGCAGACATATGCACTTTTTGTGTGGGGTTAGTTTTCCATGCGTTCCTTTGCTCTAACTCCATGGTCGAATGGCTCAACACTGGCTCTCTGCCTCTACTCCCAGTTGCTGGCTCACCATGTCTGACAGCTGCCTGTGGTTCAGCCTTGACAACATGTTGGCAGGAGTCAAGTTCCATCTCATCTAATGAGCCAAGATTTATTGCAGAGCTTGCACTGGGGAATGTCCTTACCCATACGTAGTAGACAGGCTCCCAACTGGAAACATTGGCCAGGCCCACCAGAAAAATGGGACATCAGATGGAGACACAATGTTGAGAATAGTCCTTGCAGTTGTTTCCAATGCCAATTCTCTCCCTCTGCAGAATTGAACAATGCTGCCATGCAACCAAAATGTGGCTGGAATCCTGCTTGCCTTTTATGCACACCGATGTTCCCTTATGCATATGGTTATATGTTTTGGGGCCATTGTGTAAAGTCTGTCTGTAGTTTGGTAAGTGGAGTTCAGTGAATTTAAGTGTTGCCTATGCAGTTGCATGCTTCATGACTGTTGGTTAATGCCTTCAATTGAGTCACTGGGATTGGAGAAATAGCCATGGTGCATCTGCCATTGCATAACAGGACAATAAGCAGCCACATTCACAGATACAGAATCCACTGCACAATGTTGGGGGTGAATCTGCACTGTAAAAATAATGCAGTTTGAGACCACTTTAAGTGCTGTAGCTTCATCCTATGAAATGCTGAGATTTGTAGTTTTATAAGGTCTTTAACCTTCTCTACCAAAGGGTGCTGGTGCTTCACCAAACTACAAATCCCAGGATTCTGTAGGATGGAGCCATGACAGTTAAAGTGGTATCAAACTGCATTATTTCTACAGTGTAGATATAGCCATGGTTTTCAGCAGAAGGGTGATGTACAACCAAGATACGAGAAAATGAGCATAGATTTGCAATATACATGCATGATGTACAATCTTTGTCCAAGTTAAATTTTTCAGTTCAGTGGGAGTGAAGCCAGTCTCCCCAGTCCCATATTCTCCAATGTTTCACAGATGAAAATTCAAATATATGTGGCCAAGCAACATCAAAGTGTTGTCAAGATGGCAGATGTTCCTAATGTGGAATGACACACAAGTTAGGAGAGGCCACAGCTGTTTGCTTTTGCATAAGTCTACTGAGAAGGGCAAGATTCTGCCGTCACTTCTCCTTTCCTTTCTGCTGAGCTTTTGCACTTTGAACTCAGCTTGAGGCACCTAAAATAGGCTGAGGACAAAGGGGGAATGTAGGAAGAGGAGGTGAAAGCAACTAGGACTTTTTAAAAGCAGTGGTAAAAGTAGGATAGCAGAGGATTACTCAGGACTATCCTTGCCAAATTTTAAGGAATGCCATCCTCTATCCACTATCCCATCTCCCTACCCCTCTGAGATACACCTGAGAGCCTACCATTTATAGGAGATGGGTAAAGACATAGGACGTTATCACACGGGGGCAAATCTGCTGGTTAATCCACACAAAACCCAAACAGAAACTGGATTAGTGCCCCGTGTTTTCACACAACGTCACACAGAAACTGGACAGAAAGTGGACAGAAACTGGTGTTAACCGAGATCTTTTGAAATTCAGTTGTTTGGAGGAAATGCAAATGCACAATTAAGGTAATTTCGCATTTACCGTAATGTGATAGCCAAATGCGCATTTGGAAGCATTTCCCCTTAATTTCCCATGGTTCACCCCGCTTTGTCCTCCGTTTCCAGGATCGGCCCAAGGAAAGGCAGAGGCTGACAGCTTTCCTTGGGCCAATCCTGGAAGCAGAGGACGAAGCGGGGCCATCCTCCGCTTCCAGGATCGGCCCAAGGAAAGCTGTCAGCCTCTGCCTTTCCTTGGGCCGATCCTGGAAGCAGAGGACAGCCCCGCTTCGTCCTCCATTTCCAGGATCGGCCCAAGGAAAGGCAGAGGCTGACAGCTTTCCTTGGGCCGATCCTGGAAGCAGAGGCCAAAGCGGGGCCATCCTCCGCTTCCAGGATCGGCCCAAGGAAAGCTGTCATCCTCTGCCTTTCCTTGGGCCGATCCTGGAAGCGGAGGATGGCCCCGCTTTGTCCTCCATTTCCAGGATCGGCTCAAGGAAAGGCAGAGGCTGACAGCTTTCCTTGGGCTGATCCTGGAAGCAGAGGCCGAAGCGGGGCCATCCTCCGCTTCCAGGATCGGCCCAAGGAAAGCTGTCAGCCTCCGCTTCCAGGATCGGCCCAAGGAAAGCTGTCATCCTCTGCCTTTCCTTGGGCCGATCCTGGAAGCGGAGGATGGCCCCGCTTTGTCCTCCGTTTCCAGGATCGGCCCAAGGAAAGGCAGAGGCTGACAGCTTTCCTTGGGCCGATCCTAGAAGCAGAGGCCGAAGCGGGGCCATCCTCCGCTTCCAGGATCGGCCCAAGGAAAGCTGTCAGCCTCCGCTTCCAGGATCGGCCCAAGGAAAGCTGTCATCCTCTGCCTTTCCTTGGGCCGATCCTGGAAGCGGAGGATGGCCCCGCTTTGTCCTCCATTTCCAGGATCGGCTCAAGGAAAGGCAGAGGCTGACAGCTTTCCTTGGGCTGATCCTGGAAGCAGAGGCCGAAGCGGGGCCATCCTCCGCTTCCAGGATCGGCCCAAGGAAAGCTGTCAGCCTCCGCTTCCAGGATCGGCCCAAGGAAAGCTGTCATCCTCTGCCTTTCCTTGGGCCGATCCTGGAAGCGGAGGATGGCCCCGCTTTGTCCTCCGTTTCCAGGATCGGCCCAAGGAAAGGCAGAGGCTGACAGCTTTCCTTGGGCCGATCCTGGAAGCAGAGGACGAAGGGGGGCCATCCTCCGCTTCCAGGATCGGCCCAAGGAAAGCTGTCAGCCTCTGCCTTTCCATGGGCTGATCCTGGCATTCCACTATCTGCGCATGTGCTAGAAGCTCATTTCTAGTTCATTTACGGGATTTTCTCACTTGTGTGTGAACCTTAAATGCGGTTTCAGCGGGAGCTTACTTTAATTTCGCATTTAAGGTAATTACGTGTGAAAGCCATTTGCGGAATCAAGGTTTATTTTCGGTTTATTTTCGGGATTTGTCATTTCCAGTTTATTATCGCTTTGTGGCCCACGTGTGACAGGCTGGTCACAGGAGGACCACAGCTACTATATCTCTCCCTGCAGTGTTTTTCCCCCCAAGGTATACTATGGATCTTGGAATATTACAACTTGGCAATCCAATTTAGCCATTAGGTCTCCTTCACATGAACAATGCTTTCGCTACTGACTCCGCTCCCTACCACACTCATTCCAGAGCTCAGAAAACTGACCTCTTTGAACTACAAGTATCAGTCCCACAGCCAGCATGGCTAGTTGCTATGTGGATTTGGTATTTATGGGATTGGTATAGTGTGTGTGTGTGTGTGTGTGTGTTTAAATTACCTTTCCAAGTTCTATTTCCACATATTGAAGTGATTCTTGGGAAACCTCCCTGGGTGGTAGCAGTGCAAGTTAACCATATCCTGAAAGTGAATTGATTTTCTATTTTGTGGTGACCTTCCTCTCTCATAAACTGTTGTGTGTGTGGATATGTGTATCCATGTATGGGTCATTAGAACCACATTTGACCTTCCTTTCCCTATAGCATATGCTACTGTTGGATTCTTTTATTTGGAAAGAAAAGCCACGATGAAATTGTTTTTCTGGAGTTGCTTGTTGTGGCAAAAAAAATGGGTGAGGGGGAGAAGGAATAATCTGCTGAATAGCAAAAGGGTTAAGAAAGGTATGCTGTGAGCTTTGGGGAATGTAGGCAGAATCCTGGATCCAACTCATTCTCAGTTCTGCTGGAGGAAGATGGCTTCCAGCCATTTCCCCAGAGCTTAGAGAACTTATTGTTCTGGACTTCAGTTCCCCAATCCTTTGGCTTGCATGGCTCCTGGCTATGTGGTTGGTGGTAACTTTTCCCAAGCTCTGCTGCATTTTCTAGGATGATAAAATATGGGATGTCAGAGGTGGGAAGAGACAATTGTTTCCAGTAGGGAAGAACAAGGCCTTTGGTACTCTCCGTCTCTCTGGTTTCTGGCTTGACTTCTTTTCCTGCTAGGCCCCTTCTCTCATTTGTATTACTTTCCTGCCCTGCCCTTGGCTGCTGCCTTGTCCTTGGCCCGCCTAGCGTCCTTGCTGCATCATCATCTGGGTTTCATCTAGAGAAGGATGTACCCAGGGATTGGGCTTCTGTGCCAGGCCTCTCCCCCACTTCTCCAAAATATTGCTTCTGACCCTGTGTCTGCTGCATCTGCTTCCCATTAGGGTCTCCACGTAGCCAGGCCAGCTACAAGCCTACAAAGCTATCCTGGCTCTGGGGAGGGTCATATTAGAACTGGTTTTAGGCTTCATCTCAGAAAGTGCCACAACAAGCAGATGAGGAATGGAGAAAATCGAGTTGTTTGGGGGAGACTGCAGTGAATAAGATTGGGAAAATGGAAAAAAATGGCTGTGGGACAGGGCAGCATAGGCTGTTCCACCGAAGATTGATTACCCAAAGCTTTGGAAAGTGATTATTTTCCATAAGCTTCCAACCACTCTGATCGTAGAGGATTCTGAGTGTTGTAATCCATATTTTCTGCTTTGGTCACACCAAGAAGCAGGAAAATAGCCTATTTCCTTCTACATTATGCCTTCATTGGAATCACTGCTGCCACTAGGGACAGAGTGCCAGCCACTTCAGAGGTGGCACTCTGGGGGTGTCAAGAAAGGCCAGCAAATTATTTAATTTATGGTTGTTGGATTTTTCAATGTTTTTCAAAGGGAAAGGTGTTTGTGAGATTTTCTGCCTCATGTGCCAAAATAACTTGACTGGCTTTGGGTAGAATCCTGGAAAGACCACAAAGGCCATTGAATCCAACCCTCTCATGGAGAAATCTACAGTCAAAGCATTCATGACAGATGGCCATCCAATCGCCTTTTAAAAATCTCCAGAACCTACTACTTGTTAAGGAAAAAGCAACATGGGATATACAGTAATAGAAATAAAAATATGTATGTGAATGTCAAAGTGACTAAGCAGGAGCAATCAGGAAGATACACAGGTGAAAAAGATAATATAATTAAGAAGCCTTGAGAGCCAAGGACAAAGTTATAGAAGGTATATTGAGAACACCTGTGATAGATTGCAAACACCTGAGACTCATTAAGTGGTCAAGGTAAAGTGATGAAACACTTGGGTTGGTCTTAGGTATGGGATGATCTATGTGGACCAATCAAGATGTATGTACACACCCATTGGGTGGAAACTGACTGGTGGGTGGTGACTAACAATGGCTATAAGTGCAATGTTTCCTAATGTACATTGTGGTGTAGTGTGTTTTGGAGATATTTTGGTGAAGTGTAGAGATTGTGATTTGTAGGGCATATAGTATTTATATATAGTAGAATAAAGTAGATCTTTTATATAAGACTACTGAGTTGTCTGGTGTCTTGAGGGAAGATACAAGAGCCAGAAGAATCCTGGAGAAGTTTGGAGACATCTCAGGAAGAAGAGTGAGAAGGCTTGGAGAGTTTGTCAGGGTCTTCAGCCTATTCTCTGAAACTCTGCTGCTTGGGAAAGAAGCATCAACCACTGATCAAAGCTGGTCAGCTCTGCTGCATAACAGGGTGGTGAGTTAGAGCCAGAGGTGAAGAGCTACAACTCCCATCATCCCTGACACTACTACCTTATGAGGTAGTCTATTCCACTATAAAACAGCTCTTATCATCTGGAATTCAGAGACATATCTGTGTTAGTTTGGAATATCAGTATGCAAAGGGATCTTGTTGCATCTTTTAGACTAAATGAGCAAATAACTTCATAGCATAAGCTTTTGTAGACTGATAATCTACTTCCTCTAGGAAAGCTTATGTTTTTTGCTCAGTTAAAGTCTCAAAGGTGCTATGAGATCACTTTGCATCTTGATATCATCTAGAAGTTCTTTGTAGTGCTTAAGTAGAATCTCTTTTCTTGTAATTTGAACCCATCTGTTCATACCTAGTCTTTGCAGCAGCAAAAACTGAGATTGCTCCATCTTCTATGTGGCATTCTTTCAGATTGTTCAAGATGGCTACCATTCACCTCTCAAAATTCTCTCCAAGAAAAACATGCCCAGCTTCCTAAGCTGTTCCTTATAGGACTTGATTTCTAGACCTTTTATCACCTTGATAACCCTTCTGTGGACACATTCCAGCTTCTCAATATCATTCTTGAACTATGGTGCCCAGAACTAGACACTGTATGAATATGAACGTGATTCTGGAGTGTCATTTGCTGCTCCACCACAGGCAGCAAAATGTCTTGGACTTTACTTTCAGAACCTATATGCATACAGTACAGCAATAGTAAGCTACCCAGTTCCCACTCGCCCCAGGGCTGACAATGGCTGGGGCTATGGCCATGGTACAGGGTGGAATAGCACTTGAAATTGCATGTGCGGACAGCCAAAAAGACAAACAAATGGGTCTTTGAACAGATCAATCCTGAAATTTCCCTGGAAGCCAAGATGGAAGCTTATTGCAATCTTAAATAATATGAATTACCTGATCTGGTTTAAAAATTAAAGTGGGCAACATCCTGATATTATCAGAAAGATTTAGCCACTGAAATTGCTTGCTGGGTCCATTCTGTGTCCATCCCTGCTCCCAGGGGCGCTCAGCATGCCTCTTTTCGAAGCCGGGAGTTTTCCCGTTGAAGAAAATGACCGCCAGAGCAGCCCTGGGAACGGGAATGCACCCGGGATGAACCCGGGTGGCAATTCTGGTGGCTAAATCCTTCTGATAATATCAGGATGCCACCCACTTTAAATTTTAAACTGGATCAGGTAAGTCGTATTATTTAAGATTGCGCTAAGCTTCATGATCAAACTGAGGCTGTTGTAGTTTGGATATATCATGAGAAGGCATGAATCATTAGAAAAGATATGGGGAGAGGTGGGTAAGAAATAATAATAATAATAATAATAATAATAATAATAATAATAATAATATAATGTGATTGTGGTGGAAAAGCAGGCGTAATAAAGTCCATGGTTATTAAAAATAATTCAGGATGAATCTGGGTTGAATCTCTGAAAATTATCACATAAGGATATAAACCAGTTTACCTGAGCCAGCTTAAAATTAGAAGGGGATGGCATCCTGATATTATCAGATGCATTTAGCTGCTGAAATCACTGCCTGGGTGCAGCCCAGGTCCATTGCCGCTCAAAGGATCACTCCTCGTGTCTCTTTTTGAAGCCAGGAGTATTATGGCTTGAAAAAAATGGCCTCCAAAGTGCCCCTCTGTGCGGCGATAGACCTAGGCTGCACCCGGGCAGCAACTTCGGTGGCTAAATGCATCTGATAATATCAGGATGCCACCCACATCTAATTTTAAGCTGGCTCAGGTGAGCCGGTTTATATCAATCTCCTCTGTTGTTCACATGAATCCCAAATGCACCCAATTAAGTTTTTGGGGAGGTTGCCAAAAAAACCCACTTACCCCAGGATAATCGATATTGTGGTATTTTTTGAGTTTTTTAAAAAAGATTTGCATTGTTGGCACTGTGAATAACTGATGTGAATAGACCCAGGAAAATTCAGGATTAAACTCTGCATGTTTTGAATGAATTTCAAATACATTTGCATCATCAACAGCCCCACGGTCAAGACACTGCCACCCCTTTCCCAACAGAACTGCTGCCACTGAAACCAGGAGGGGAGGAAAAAGGGAAAGAGAAAGGAAAGAGGGGGGAGAGAAAAAGGGATGCCGACCCCTCAAGTGATGGGAGAAGGAGCCTCTGCCCAGCTGAGGGGGGCCAGGGGGTGCAGGGACAAGGAAAGAGTGCCGGCATGTGTGAGCAACCGAAATCAAAGAGATGCAGAGAGATGCAGTTTATGGGGAGATGTGGTACCATCGTGTGAATAACAAACTTGGAACGCGTGAGTGAGGTTATTTGTATTGTTCCAGTAAAAAAAAATGATGTCTGTATGACCCCAAGGTTGACTTGAAGACAGAACAATAGAACTATTAACGGGACAAGAACTCTGACGATTATTTCACCTAGAAACCTTAATGATGACAAGCATACACAGTTTCCAACAGAAGGCAAGCATCTATGGGTATCCTCCTCCCTGGCTTTCCCAGTTTCACCCGATGGCAACCAGCCACTGCATCACACAGCTCATACCTTGTCTGGTGTGCGTGTATGTGTGTGTGTAAGAGAGAGAGACCAGGAGGAAGGGGTGACCTTCCCTGAGGCAGCTCCTTACCCCAGACAACTGGCACACAGACTTCTGCACAGTCAATGCCACTGTCCAAACAGCGTGAGGAGAACAATGAAGGGATTTATGAGGCCACAGTAGAGCTGGGGGTGGGGGGAGGATACAGAAGGGTTGGAGAAGCAGAGGCCTTGGTGAGTCCATAAATCTCTGCATTTTTCCCCACTGACTCTGACCGTCTCCTGTGGCATCAATAAATTCTGATGACAGCTCTTAACATGCTACAGTGGTTCTATCATGCAGCACATTCATTTATTAAAGGAATCAAAGGGACCCTAGTGACGGCTCCATGTCACCCCATCACAATGCATTGATTACAGCCTCCCCACTTTTTTTCGGTATGTACAGGAAACCAGGCCGTGGTGGGGCAAACTTTTCTCCGTGCGTGGGCTGCAACACATCTAGCAAGGAGAGGGCCCAAGATCACTGCTTGCTCTGGTTCAGTTTGCGTGGGACTGCTTGAGCACCTGGCCATGGAGTTGTCCGCCATTGACTTGACCCTCAGAGCCCTAGGCAAAACAAAAGCAGTCCCCACAAAATGCAGCAGCTACGATCCTGCCCCAGGAGACATATTCTGGGCATGTAGATATGTGATCAGTGATGACACATCCAGCTGTTTTCCTGTAGCTGGATATCCTGCAACTATCATCAACAGGGACATTTGTGGATGATTGCTGTAATCCAACATCTCGTCATATCAGAAATATCTGCATGCAGAGATACACTACATCAGTACTAGTCAATGGGGTGGGAGGGTTATAGTTGGGTTGAGGGAATGTTTTTAAACTGTTTTTGTTTTAAATATGTTGTAACCCGCCCCGGTTGCCGAGCAGAGGGGCGGGCTAGAAATAAAACCTATTATTAACCTATTATTATTATTTGCAGAATAGCAACATTGCAGAACACATGTCAATGACCAAATGATGTTGTGCAATGCATGATCACAATGTGCAGTGTGCAACTACAATGCACAATATTGCTGTTTGTGCAACTCTGATTTCACCCCTGCCAGTAGAAAGTGGCTGGAATTCTGCTAGGGACAAACTGTGTAAGTGTTCCTTACATGAGTGGATGTCTTTTTCTGAGTACTGAAGAGGTTAGTATTCTTTTTCTGCCTCAACAGCATCCAAAGTCCCATTCTGACTTACTGCGAAGCCAGTGAAGCTACTGTACATGGCCATTCCGGACTTCACAGTGAGCAGGCAGAAACACAAAAACATACCCATAGCAAGATGCAGAATGAGAACATCAACACTGGGATCTACTGGAATTTTCCAGAGGTCTTAGTACTGTTGTAAACATTGTATATCTGGCTATAGGGACATAGCCAGCCATTCTTTTGATCTGCCCACTTGCAGTGGATGCTCAAGTCTCATATTATATATATATATATATATATATATATATATTACACATAATATATGTACATAGCAAAGTGCCTACTTTCAAAATTATCATCATCATCATCATCATCATCATCATCATCATCATCATCCAAACCTTGCTTTACTCCAGATATGTACATCTGCACATCTGCTTGAGTACATCTTTAAAACAGAAAAGGGGAGGATGTTATATGGTGACAGGCATCAGACTTGGCATCATTGTATTGACTGGATGGGTGAACAAACTGAATCTTAATCCAGACAAGATTAAGATTAAGAAACAGAGGAGTTTCTGGTCAGTCAGAAGGCAGATCTGGGACAGGATTATACTCCCCCTGAAGACACAAGTTCACAGTCTCAATTTACTTCTGGACTCAGCTTTGCATGTAGAGGACCAGATTTCTCTGACTGTCAGGAATGCATTTACACTGTTAAAGCTAATGCACCAACTGCACCCATTCTTTGAGAGATCTGATATGGCCACAGTGGTATTTGTTGTTGTTAGCTGCGGTTGAGTAAACTTTGACTCATGGCAACCCTGTGGATAAGACATCTCTAAGTCCCTCTGTCCTCAACCTCTCTGCTCAAGTCCTGCGGGGCCAGGGCCACCATGTCTTCCTTGACTGGGTTGAACCATCTGGCATGTGGTCTTCCTCTCTACTGCCTTCCACCTTTACTAACATCATTGTGTTTTTTAATGGTGCATTTTCCCCCTCATGATGTGATTAAAATACAACAACCTCTATTTAGTCATCTTGACTTCCAGAGAGAGTACTGGCTTGATTTATTCTAGGACCCATATTTTTGGTTTTTAAGCAGTCCACGGTATCCTCAGCACTCTTCTCCAGCACCACATCTCAAATGAGTTGATTTTCTTCCTATCTGATTTTTTCACTGTCCAGCTCTCACATCCATCCATCCATGGTGAGAGGGAATACAGTGGCAAGCACTATCCTCACTTTAGTGTTCAGAGTTATGTCTTAATACTTTAGGATCTTGTCCAATTCTTTCATGGCTGCCCTTCCTAACCCCAGTTTTCTTCTGATTTCCTGACTGCAGTCTCCATTTTGATCAATATTTGAAACAAGGTATGGGAACTCTTTGACTATTTAAGTTTTCTCATTGTCTAGGGTGAATTCTTGTAGATCTGTGGTCATTATTTTTGGATTTTTAAAATGTTCAGCATTAATCTGACCTTGGCACTTTCCTTCTTGACCTTCTTAAGTAATTGCCCCAACTCTTTGTTT